>CANIUD010000750.1:0-1200000 GCA_947470075.1 Closterium sp. Yama58-4 | reverse complement strand
GGAGGTGACCCACCCCACCATTGATGAATTGTGCCGTTGATTTCAGACGGTGGGTTGAGAGTCACCAGGATAGGGTCTCCCGTGTCGCCAAGGTTCTGCACAGCAGGGGGAGGTGGGTTGCAAGGGAAAAGGTAGAGGAATAGTGAGGTGAGCGGGTAGGAGGTGACCCACCCCACCATTGATGAATTGTGCCGTTGATTTCAGACGGTGGGTTGAGAGTCACCAGGATAGGGTCGCCCGTGTCGCCAAGGTTCTGCACAGCAGGGAGAGGTGGGTTCCAAGGGAACAGATGAGGAAGAGGGAGGTGAGCGGTTGGGAGGTGACCCACTGGTGGTGAACCGTGCCCTTGATTTCAGACGGTGGGTTGAGAGTCACCAGGATAGGGTCGCCTGTATCGCCAAGGTTCTGCACAAAGGTTCGAGTGAGGGAGGTTAGAGAAAGTTTTGGATTGAATAGGGTGGCGAGCGGGTGAGAGGCGACCCACAGGTGGTGGACCGTGCCTTTGATGCCAGACGGTGGGTTGAGCGTCAGCAAGAGAGGCAGGGGTTGCAAGGGAAATGGCAAAGACGTGGTGCTACTTAGCCACCCACCTGCAGCGCGTTAAGCCAGTATGTGACGCACACCTGTCCCTTGGCATCCACCCCTCTGCAGCCCCCATTTGTGTTATTGTGAGCCACCCACCTACGCTAGAGCGTGTGTGTCCGTGTGTCTCATACCTGCATTGTCAGTCACACCCACCTGCAGCGTGTTAAGCCAGTACGTGACACACACCCCTCCCTTTGCGTCCACTCCTCTGAAGCTCCACCTGGAGTGCGTGTGTGTGTATCCTTGTGATACTGCCGTTCTAACTTTCAGAACACCCACCTGCAGCGTGTTGAGCCAGTACGTGACAGACACCCCTCCCTTGGCGTCCACCCCTCTGAAGTTCCATGCGCTCCAGGCGGCTCTTCGAGTGGGCATCAGGGACTTGTCGCGATGCAGGAAGATGGTGCTGGGGGATTGAAAGGGGTGGGTAAGGGTTTAAAGGGATGCGCATTGCTACTATGAAGTTCCACACGCTCCAGGTGGCTCTTCGAATGGGCATGAGGGACTTGTCACAATGCAGGAAGATGGTGCTGGGGGAGGATCAAGAGAGAGGGTGGAGAGGCAAGAAGAGAAGGCAAGGGAAGATGGTGAGGGGAGCCCTCTTAGGGGGTATGCTGGACTTGTCACAATGCAGGAAGATGGTGCTGGGAGCAAGAAAAAGGGGCTTCTAGGTTAAGTATACCTGGTGGCGTATTTGAAAGTGGAAAAACACCCTTCTTAGGTGCCTTACAAATGAGGCGAAAGGTATTGTTCATATAGGCCCTCCATCGTACCTGGTGGCGTATTTGAAGGCGGAAAATACTCTTCGCTCCTCATGCGTGGCTCCCTCCCCCAGCAGCGGCAGCACAGAATCCCCATGCACTGCCAGCACCACACGGTCGTAGCGTTCTGATGTTCCGTCCCCTAGACGCACTTCCACACCTGGGAAGGGAAGAAGATGAGGTTAGGGGTGGATGTAAGAATTGGTTTTGATTGCCAGCACCAGCAGCACCGCATCCCCATGCACTGCCAGCACCACGCGGTCGTAGCGCTCTGATGTGCCGTCCCCTAGACGCACTTCCACACCTGGTGATAGAGACGGAAGGGGAAGGAAAGGGAAGTGTCGGAGAACATCTTTCCTCTGGCACCTGCTCTTCTTCCTGCTGCCATTGTGGTTTCTTGAAGGAGTTCCCTCCCTCACCCCGTAGGTTCCCTCCTAGTGACGTGCTGCTGGATGTAGGATCTAAGGCAACAGATTTCACTATGACGAGAGAATAACAAACGAAAAGCATGGATGGGGTGTTCCTGACTGAACTTACCTTGCCCAGGCTCAAGTCGCACATTTCACAATGTGCGGCTCGGGTTTGGGCTGGTCCTCCCTGATTGGTTCAATGCATTTCGCCCTTCGGTCCTTTCCCTCCCATTCCTAACGTCAAATTCGTCCTCCCTCTACTCAACCTCAAATCCTATTCCAACATTCGCTACACCCCAAACTACACCCGCGCTACACTGTCATCACATATGCACAAAGTGTATATTTGGTGACAGCTGTCGGAGGACATCTTTCCTCTGGCACCTGCTCTTCTTCCTGCTGCCATTGTGGTTTCTTTCTTTGCGTGTGGTGCTTCACCTCAGCCACTCCCTGCCCCCTCCTGTGCCCGGGCTCGAGCGGCTTGAGCTCGGGTCACAGGACCACTCTGCTGAGGCTTAGCTCCTCGAATCACTGCCGTGTTGGTCTGATGCTCCTTCAGCTGCGCTCCTTTCTCATTCTCCAGCACTAGCACCCCAGATGGGCGCACTTCCTTCACCCTCCATTTCTCGGTCCCCACCCCGACGTCCAGCGTGTCTTGCTTCGCCCGTTTTAGGTACACTTCCTGGCCTTCGGTGACTCCCTTCTTTGCCTTTCCCGACCCCTGTTGCTGCCGCTGCTCATAGCGTCTTGCATCTCTCAGCTGCGCAGTGTGGAGGTTCTCCAAGGCTGCTGGCATCATGACTCGCAGGTACCGTGCTCTGACTTCAGACAGAGCTACCCAGTTGTCTATGGTGCCCGCCGTTACTGTGTCTGTCAGGACCCGTGAAGCTCCCACCGGCAGTATTGGCTCGCATCCGAACAAGAGGCTGTACGGTGAGTGATCTCGCAGGGCTGCTTGCTTTCCAAACCGGTACCCAGCCGCAATCCAATGCAGCTCGTCATCCCAGTCCCTCTTCCTCTTCTCCCCATATGCCCGCAATCCTCTTTTTATGGTTTGCACCAGCCGCTCAGTCAACCCGTCACTCTGGGGATGGTAGCGGGAGGTGCGGCGGTGGGTAATGCCTGCCTCCTCCAACATTTTCTTGAACTCCCCTTGAAACTCATTCCCCTGGTCCGTGAGGATCTCTCCGCACGCCCCAAATCTGCACAGCACTTGCTCCTTGAACGCTGCTGCCACATGCCTTGCATTCTTGCTTGGGATCGCCCTGACCTCCAACCATTTGCTCACGTGCTCCACCATGAGCACGATGTATTGTTTCCCTCCCCTGCTCAGAGGCAGCTCTCCCGCCAAATCCAAGGACCACCTGAAGCCCAGGCCGCGGATGGGCAGCGACTGCAGCTCGGCCTTAGCTTGCGTCAAGTTCGCCCTGCTTCTTTGGCATGCTTCACAATTCTCCACCCACTTCTTCACCTGCCCTCGCATTCCTTCCCACCATCCCGTCTTCAGCAGCTGCACCGTCCTTTCATGCCCATAGTGGCCCAGCTTAGTGTGCACTTCCCGAATTACCGCCTCCCTTTCGCCTGGCGCTGGCACCAGCTTCCACCCATCCTCTGTCTGTATCTGCAGCTGCTGCCTGTACCACCTGTAGTGGTGCCCCCTTGCTCTGACCCTCTCTGTCATCTCCTCATCCTCTTCCGTCTCCCCTCTCACCCACCTCATGGCTGGTTCATCCTCCCAGATGTCTGCCGGCCCTCTGCTCCCCTTAGCCCCCTTCAGCTCGGCCTGCTTTGCTAGCAGGATCAGCGTCGCCGTGGGCTCTGGTGGTGGCGGGTTGCGGGAGAGGCCGTCCACGTGCTGCAGGGTTTTCCCGGGCCTGTGCCGGATCTTGAAGTCATATTCCTGTAGTTTCATGGCCCACCGTGCGTTCCTTCCAGTCAGCCCAGGTGTGGTCATTAGCCACGTTAGTGGCTGGTGGTCCGTCACCAATGTGAACTCACGGCCCTGCAGGTACACCCTGAAGTGGCCCACAGCCCACACTGCTGCTAATCCCTCACCTATGTACGAGCTATACTGTGCCTCTGCCGAATTGCAGCTTCTGCTCGCATATGCGACCACTTTCTCGTCCCCATCTATTTCCTGGCAGAGTATGGGCCCCATTCCTTGGCTGCTCCAGTCAGTGTAGAGAGTGAACGGCTGGTCCGCTACCGGCAGCTGCAGCACCGTTGCTGTCTTTACTGCTGTCATTAAGTCCTTCAGTGCCTCTTTCTGTGCTTCTCCCCATTCCCACGCTTTGTCCTCCCTCAGCATCCCATTCAGCACTGTGGCTCGCTTGCTGAAGTTGGGGACAAACCGCCTGTAGTAGCTTAGGAAGCCCAGCACCGCCCGCAGCCCCGACTTATCCTTGGGCTCCCGCAGCTTGTCCAGGACCTCCACCTTGGCCTGTTGAATCCCAATCTGCCCCCTTGTCACCTCGTATCCCAGGTACAGTACGGTCTGCTCCCCCCACCTACACTTCTTCGGGTGGCAGGTGAGTCCTGCCCCCTCTATTGCACTCAGTGTCCTCTCCACATCCTGTAAGTGCTGCTGCTTTGTGGCGCTGAAGATCACCACATCATCGATGTAGCATGCAGCACACTCCACATCACGCAACACTATGTCCATGACCCTCTGAAACACGGCGGACGCGTTCCTCAAACCGAAGGGCATGTACAACCATTCGTACAGCCCATCTGGCCCATGAAAAGCAGTTTTCTTGATGTCTTCCTCTCTGATCTTGATCTGATTGAACCCTTGGCGCAGGTCCAGCGTCGTGAAGAAGACCCCATCCGCCAACTTATCAAAAATCTCCTTAGCTTTCGGCATCGGGTACCTGTCCGGTACGGTGATTTTGTTGAGTGCTCTGTAATCACCGCACATCCTCCTGCTCAGAATTTCCCTCGTCAGGTCTTTCCTTGCAGCTACTACGGTCGGTGTGGCATACTCTGACTCAGACCGCCTAATCAGCCCGGCTTCCAGCAATTCCTTGATCTTCTCCTTACAAATTTCCTCATCCCCAGGTGGCATCTTCCTCCTTCGGTGGAACACGGGCTCTGCACTGCTCAGCTTCAGCTCCATTTCCTTCACTTTGCACTTTCCCAACTCCTGCAGGGTGAACGCAAAGCACTTCCTATGCTTCGCCAGTAGCTGTTGCATGGCCTCCTTCCCCTCTTCACTCATCGAATCCCCTATTGTCCACTTTTCCTTCTCCCCCTCCTGGCAGCTCCATGCTCCCTGTGGGACTGGCGCAACTTCTTTCTCGTCTTCCTTATGCCCCCAGCTCAGAACCGTCTCTCTCCACATCCGCTGAATCAGCCACCTCAGCATGTGGCCGTCCATGGCGTTCCCCAGCGCCCTCCTCCTTTCTTCTTCACTCACTCCTGGGGCTGAAGTGACATCCTCCCCATATCCCATGGCCAGCTCCCTCTCTAGGGCGGTTGGTTCCTCCCACTGCCCTCTCTTACGGTCATATATCAGCCCTGGCCCCGGCTTCCCCGCTTCCCACTTATATCCGGCTGCCTCCTGATAGGCGACCAACGTGGGCAGCGCCCGTCTATCTTGCCCCACTTAATTACAAGGGTAATGCCTGCTGTAGCTCTTTCTGCACACCGGCGCTGGGGTCCGCCCCGGCTCTAGGATGTCCTGTACCTTTCTGTCCGACGCTCTCCTCACCCCATCTGCCTCCTCTTGCAGGTCCTGCACCGGGACGACGTTCTGCCAATACATCCTGAGCCGGTGTGCACACGACCCCATCCTTGCCGCATCAGAGCTCATGCCCTTGCCCAATTGTCTCTTGATCTTCTCCCTCACCAGCCGAAATGGCTCTCGCTTGTCACCTTCCAAGTCCAAGTTCTCCAGCAGGTATGCCACCCTGCCTTGCCTCTCCTGCAGCCAGTCCATAATACGAAACAGGTCCTCCATCAGCATTGTCCTGGGGTCCAATTCTCCCTTTCCTTTCCCGGCCCACGACACCCCTTGACACTCCCACCCTGCTACCAGCAGGTCCACCTGCCCCCAGCTGGCTACCTCTGCCTCGGTCACCTTCCTGACATCATGAACTGTTCTGCCCATTGCTTCCCGGATCACCTCCCGGCTCAGGAGCTCCGGGAACTCTGCATGCAACTTCAACGCGTGGTGCTCAGCCATCTTCCTTGCTGCTGGCGCCCGTTCCACGTATATCCACTGTTTCACGGCGATTCCACTCCTCACCACAGCCGCCAATCCTGCCCCAATCCCCCCGAACAGCTCTACTAAGCGGATGGGCTGCCTCCAGTCAGTCTGCTGCCTCGGCTCATCCATGAGCTTCATCTTGGGCCCTTCTTCCGCTCCTTTCGATCCCCTCTGTCCCTCCGCCTGCTGTTCCCCTGGTGCCTGCCCCACAGTGGCCTGGTAAGCCCTCTTCGGCTCCACCTTCACGAACTGCACGGGAAGCTGCCCCAGGGGCCCTTCCTTCTTCCAGTATCGAGTCCGGAACTCCACCCTCTCCGCCCACTTGCATATTGTCATCCCCACCGCAATCATCATCTCAGTGCCCACCAGGACATCGAAGTCCTCCGAGTCCGAAATTCCACACTTCATCCTGATTTTGGTCTCATGTTCTTCCCCCGGCAGCAGGGTCAACTCTATGGGTGTTCGTGTGCAAGGCATCCACTTTGGTTCCCCCCCTTCTGCCGTCATCACCAGCATGCGTCTTGCCACGTGCTTCTCTGGGGCCAACAATCCAAGCCTCTCTGCCATGCTCTTGCCCAGCATCACACTCTGTGCCCCGGTGTCTATGATGGCTGTCTAACCCTCTCTCCTTCTACTTCCATCGCCCCCCCCTTTACCAGCAGCACAGAGGTCTGGCAAGCCAACCTCTCTTGCGGGTGGCGCGTCGGAGGATTCTCCTGCTCTTGCTCCTCCGGTCTCTCTCCCTTCTCCCGTTCCTTCCTCACGTGATCCTTTCTGCCGTCTCTCCCTCCGCTCCGCAGCCCCATCTCTTCCCTGCCTCTCCAGGCCATGAGGGCACACTGTACATCCTGTTCCACCTCCTCTCCCTCCTCATCCCTGGCGTACATCCCCGCTTCTGCTTCCCGCCTCGGTCCTAAAGCTTGCAGCTGCGACTGCAGCCTG
Organism: Closterium sp. Yama58-4; assembly: GCA_947470075.1. Lineage (NCBI taxonomy): Eukaryota > Viridiplantae > Streptophyta > Zygnematophyceae > Desmidiales > Closteriaceae > Closterium > Closterium sp. Yama58-4. The sequence continues at coordinate 1,193,095 of CANIUD010000750.1, read as the reverse complement.
CTGATCTGTCGCTCCAGGTCCTCTGGGTTCCTCTTTGCTCCTCCCTCCCGCTGATAGCAATCTTTCGCCTCGTGCCCCTTCTTGCCGCAGATCTCGCACCTTGGGGCGTCAGGACACTCTTTCCTCCGGTGCCCTGGCTTCCCGCAGCAATCACAGTTCTTGCAGTCCCTGCGAAGATGCCCCACCTGCCCGCATCTATGACAGGTCCGGGCATCCGTCCTGCCCTCCCCTCGACCCTCCGGTCTCCCCCGTTCCTCAGGAATCATCGCTGCTGCCCATGTTGGCCGGCGGCTGCGCTCCGACGACTTGGGCAAGTATGCTTCGAACTTCCTTTGTGCGAGCTCCACTTTTTCTGCTAGCTCGAACACCTCTTCCAGACTTGCATCTGCCCCCAACTCATACACCCTCATCCTTAAGCCACCCCCCAAGCCCTCGTCCAGCCCCCCCAGGAACTTGCTAATAAGGAGGCTGGTGTCCGTGCACTTCACGTCCTCCGCTACGTTGATCAGCCGGTTGTAGTAGGTGAGCAACGACTCCATCCGTCCCCTTTTTAACTCCTGAAACTCCCTTATCCGTTCTGCAGTGTGTCCCGGAAACTGTCGCTGCAGCCGGCGGAGGAACGCCTCCGTGGGGTCTTCACCGTACCTTCCCGCTCTCCACAGCAGCTCATCCATCCTTATTCGATACAAAGTCTCCGCCTCTCCTTCCAGCGTGTTAGGTAAGCTCAGAAAGAAATCTACAGGGTCCATGCCGCTCCTGTCGCAGCGGTACCGCACGTTTCCCACTTGCATTAGGTAATTCTTGAGAGAGGGCCCCGTGCGTTGAACTCCTGAGAACCTCGCCGGCACCTCCACTCGTGGTGCCGCTGCCACACTCCCTCGACCTTCTCCCCAGGACTCACTTGTTGCCCTTGCCTGCCCTCCGTGTGTCCCCCTTTCCTTTGCTCTCTCCATTCCTTCCCTCGCCTCTCTGGCTCGTTCTGCACTATATGCCAAACTCACACCTCTGTCCTTGCTTCTCCGCCGGTCCCATCCCGCCTCCTTCCGCAGCTCCCTCGGGCTCATGCGCCCTTCCGAGCGTCTCCCTTGCCGCTCCGGCGAGTAGTGCGCCCTTGCCCGTTCTTCCTGCCACGTCCCGCGTCGATACTTCTCTGGCGACGGCGACCGTTCGTCTCTGCCTCCTCCATACTGCCGACGGCTGTACGACGTAAACCATTCCTCATCACGTCCTCCCTCCTGCTGCCTGTGCAGATCTGGCGAGCGGGACCCCCCATCACGCCATCCTCCACGGCTCTGATGCCGTCCGGGCGAGCGCCCCCCGCTGCCGCGCCACCCTTCGCGTCGCTGATGCGGATCGGGCGAGCGCCCCCCGCCGCCGCGCCACCCTTCGCGTCGCTGGTGCGAATCGGGCGAGCGCTCCCCGCCGCCGCGCCACTCTCCGCGTTCCTGATGCGGATTGAACGCGCGCTCCCCGCCGCTGCGCCATCCCTCACGGCGCTGCTGCCGATCGGGCGAGCGCGATCCATCGTTTCGCATTGCTCCGCGCTGCCGACGCTTTTCCGGCGTGCGCGCCCGTTCTTGCTGCTCGGATACGCGCGATTCCGCGTTCCGCTCTCCTCGGTTCTGCTGCTGCAGATTGGGCGAGGGACTTCCCTCCTGACGGTCGCGGCGTTCCTCTCGCTGCTCCTTTCGTGCGTCCTCCGACCCGTCGGCCTTCTCCTCGCCCTGCTCTGCCGTGCCGTCTGCCGGCGCGACATCAGCCTCGTCGGCTCCAGCGGCTGCGCCGTGACTCCCGCTGGTGTCCTCCTCTTGGCGCAGCAGCTCCTCGGAACCCTCGTGCGCGCCCTGTCTAAGGTCTTCCTTCCGCATTTTCCCCACGGGGGAATTCTCCTCTTCGCTGCCCATGTCGAGGTCTCCTCGTCGGCCGTGATGCCACCCTTGTGGGCCTCGCGCGCGGTCGCTTTCTCCACGTCGACGGTACCCTTCGTCCAGCGAGGGATGCGCCCTCATGTCACGGCGATACCTACGATCACCTCCTGATCCGTCGCGAGCGTCCGTCCGCCACGGGTCGCTTCTCGACATGGCCGCCCCGCCGACTTCATGACGGGACGAACCTTCCCCGCGCCCCTCTGGCGCTTGGGGAACACGATCAGCGCGGAAGGCCGGCCTTCGCGGCGACCGTTCCAGCGAGCGCCCACGCTCCTGCGAGTGTTCGCGCCGCGGCCGTTCCTCCTGCTCCCGACGACTATATTGCCTGCCCCATCGCAACTCGTACTTGTCCATACTCACGCGATGTCTATGCCACCTTTTCGCTTGTTATGAAGGAGTTCCCTCCCTCACCCCGTAGGTTCCCTCCTAGTGACGTGCTGCTGGATGTAGGATCTAAGGCAACAGATTTCACTATGACGAGAGAATAACAAACGAAAAGCATGGATGGGGTGTTCCTGACTGAACTTACCTTGCCCTGGCTCAAGTCGCACATTTCACAATGTGCGGCTCGGGTTTGGGCTGGTCCTCCCTGATTGGTTCAATGCATTTCGCCCTTCGGTCCTTTCCCTCCCATTCCTAACGTCAAATTCGTCCTCCCTCTACTCAACCTCAAATCCTATTCCAACATTCGCTACACCCCAAACTACACCCGCGCTACACTGTCATCACATATGCACAAAGTGCATATTTGGTGACAGAAGGAGAAGGGAGGATACGCTTATAAAGAAAAGAAGAGAATCGCCATGCATCGCCAGCACCGCTTGGTCATTACCACTCTTGGTCATCACCCCTCGGCCAAAACCTACACATAAGTGACCCATCTACCCTTGCGTTATCACAAGCCTAATTTATAGGAGTGGAAAGATGTATGTTATAGACCATAATGTGGAAAGGATTTTTTTGAAATTCTCAAAATCAGCCTTCCCTTGCCATGTTGCATTCCTCACCTCTCCATATTACATTGAGCATTACACCTCCCAGCATCACACCTCTCACCTCCAGAGTATGCAAACCTCTCAGCAGCACACCTCCTTGGTTACATCTCTCACTCACCTTCCTCGCCCAGGCCCTGCACCCTAGTTACTTCCGTGTTGGTGCGGAAAGCACCTCCTCCAGCTTCCACAGCCGCCATCACCTGTGGGGAACAACGGAAGATGCAATAAGCAAGGGGAGGAGGAGGAGGTGGGGCGGGGGAGAGGACTTCCCCTGGAACACCCGTAAGCCGAACACGCAGAACACCCATCCCATCTCTGGAATGGGATTTGGGACGAACCCAAAGGTTCGGTTCGTCAACACAAGGTGCTTGACAAGTGTTTAATCCGTACATGTTTGTGTTCCGGTTTTGCTCATGGCTAGTTCTGGTGTGTATGGGTCTGCTGTGTAATACCTCCTTCACGAGCATCTGGAACCTTCCATTGTATTCTGCCAAGTAGCTGCGATTATTTTTTAGTCTTGACTTTTAAGTCGACTCAAAAGCCTTCGCGTGCATTTGGGGTCTGCCATTGGAGTCTGCCAAGAGGCTGAGATGACTGTTGAGACTACTCAGAAGTCATGTAAGCTCTTGCGTAATTGCGTGTGTGAATTACCTTCTTCACGTAGGTCTGGGATCTGCCTGACACTGTCAGCCATTGTGGTCTGCCAAGCAGCTGAAACGGGTAAGGGAGCAGGCAAAGAGGTTGGAGGTCGGGGTAAGCATGGAGCGCAGCAGTTGATGGTAAGCATGGGCTCAAAAACAGAATTCAGGAAGGTGAAGTGCGGTGATCCTAAGGAGAGATGGAAAGGCAAGCGCAAGAAGAGTTCGAAGGAGGAAAAGCTTGAGAAACAAAAGCAGCAATGAACCTGCAGGACGTGGTTGTGATTATAGCGAAAATGTGGTGGTTTTAAGAACAAACCTGGAGCACCTGTAACTATTGGCGCTGCTTTATGAACCTGCAGCCTTTGGTCGTCTTTACAGCCAGATTGCAGCATACGGGGGTTCGTATAACGAGTGTGCATGCCGTATGTGGTGGTGGTGCTTATAACGAACCTGCAGTATGTAATGGTAGTGCTTATAACGAACCTGCAGCATGTGGTGGTTCTTGAGGAACGAGAGCACGGAGAAGGCATTGAAGCTCCTGGCGCCATCCACCCCGGTAGACCATATAGAGGCGCACACTGGGAGCTGAGAAAATTGAAATCAACAGGGGAAGAGAAAAGGAACATGAGTGTGTGGATGGAAAGAGGAGCGTACTGTTCGTCAAGATAAGTCAGTACACAGACCTCGTATTGTTCACTAAGAAGTTAAAATGACCAGGTAGCGATTGCAGAATATGGAGGAATAGCCTAGCCATGGCATGGGCCTGGACAAACTGCCACAATGTCTCAGTGAATAGCGCGTTGCTGCCTACTGATGCTGCTAAGCTAAGCTGCCCGGTTTACTCTCACCTAGCATCTCACACTGACCAGGTAGCAATTGCAGAACATGGAGGAATAACGGCGGGCCTTCAGGAACTGCCCCAACGTCTCTGTGAGCAGGGCGCTGCTGCCCCACCAGCCAGCCAATTTACACCAGCATTCATTCACTCACCTACCATTCATTCACTAAGAAGACAACTGCCAGACTTACCAGGTAGCAGTCGCAGAACATGGAGGAGTACCCGCGGTCCTTCAGGAACTCCCCCAACGTCTCTGTGAGCAGGGCGCTGCTGCCTGCTGGTGCTGCTGGTGATGATGCAGCCCCGTCGCTGCTGCTGCTGCCATTGAGGGCAACGGACTGCCTCTGCAGCACTCCAGATGCTTCCACCTTAGCGAGGTATCTGCGGGAAGGAGGGAAGGAAGACTCTGTGAGCAGGGCGCTGCTGCCTGCTGGTGCTGCTGGTGATGGTACAGCCCCGTCGCTGCTACCGCTGCCGTTGAGCGCAACGGACTGCCTCTGCAGCACTCCAGATGTTTCCACCTTGGCGAGGTAGCTGCGGGAAGGAGGGAAAGGAGGGATTGTGCAAATTAAAAGAGGAGTACCCGCGGTCCTTCAGGAACTGGCCCAACGTCTCTGTGAGCAGCGCGCTGCTGCCTGCTGGTGTTGCTGGTGATGATACAGTCCCATCGCTGCTGCTGCTGGCATTGAGGGCAACTGATTGCCTTTGCAGCACTCCTGAAGTTTCAACCTTGGCGAGGTAGCTGCGGGCAGAAAGAAAGGGAGTGAGAAGAAAGGGTGCAATTCAAAATAAAAGCAGCTGATTGCCTCTGCAACACTCCTGAGGCTTCGACCTTGGCGAGGCATTTGCGGAGATGAAGAAAGAAAGAAAGAGGGGGAGGGGAGAAAACGAAGTGCTATTCAGGATCAGAAAGATCTCTCATTCGATTCGACTGTGAAATTGTCTCATTATGTGTCGTTTACAGCAGCTGATTACCTCTGTAACACCCCAGAGGCTTCGATCTTGGCGAGATAGCTGTGGAGAGGAAGGAAGAAAGACGCGGGCTGCTCAGTTCGGGATCAAAGAGAAAATGGAAACGCTTTGAGATCATGACTGTCTCATAATGTGTTCTGGATGGTAACTGATCGCCTCTGCAGCACTCCAGAGGCTTGCACCTTGGGGAGCTTACTAACGCCAGTGAAGCCTAACCATGGTGTGCAACAGACCCGTGTAGCCATGTATCCTGTGTGCAGTGCACTATCAGCAGAAAAAGAGCCTTACTCGAGCACGTCTTGATGGAAAACCGTCAGAAGAAGAAGAAGTGCAGTGCAGTGCACTATGAGCAGCAGAAGAACTTACTTGAGAACATCTTGATGGAAAACCGTCATCTCGCGCAGCATGAGCCAGAAGGAGGGCCGGAAGGCGTTGCGGCGCGAAGCAAAGAGGCCCGAGAGGCCGTTGCTGCCCCACTCGCAGCGCGGCACCGACACCGAAAAGGACATGTCGGATGGCTCTATTGCGACCTCTAGTTCCTCGAAGAAGGAGAGCATGTTGGGGTAGGTCACCTGATGTGGGGAGCCGCGGAGGGAGGGGTGGAAAGGGGGGGGAGAGTTGGGGGGAAGAGGGGGTGATTGAGAGAGGACACAGACACAGACTAGGACATGTCGGAGGGCTCTATTGCAACTTCCAGGTCCTTGAGAAAGGAGAGCATGTTGGGGTAGGTCACCTGGTGTGTGTGGGTGGGCGGAGCGGAAGAGGTGGGGGGAAGAGATGGGGGGAAGAGGGGGGATGGAGAGAGGGCACCGACACTGAAAATGACATGTCAGAGGGCCCTAATGCCACCTTTTGTCTTTTGTAACTAGAAGAAGGAGAGCATGTCGGGGTAGGTCACCTGGTGTGTGTGGGAAAGCACATGTGTGCTAAGGGGAAGCGGGGAGGACACAGACACCTACAATAGAGGACATGAGATAGGGCTCTATAGCCACGTCCTGTTTTTTCAAGGAAAGTCTGTTGAGGTAGGTCACCTGGTAGAGCGGGTGGGGAAGGGGAGTCGGGTGGTTGAGAGGACAGCTAATGAAAGACATGTCGGGTGGTTGACATGTCGGGTGTTTTTTTCATGGCATTGAGAAAGACATGTCGAACGCGTCAGAATGGCCATGCCACTTTCCAGACGATCGAGCAGGTTCAGTCGAAGTGATCGTGTCGTGGATGAGAATGTGGCTGAGGAAAGCTTTTTGTGGCCGTTCAATTAACAGAACCACTCGTATCTCATGGAAACCATGACTACATTCCCAAGCCACCCGCGTTGGATGACGTCATACCGCTCGGAACCAGCTCATTTCAGCGCATTGAGGCACGACATGAGAATGCGGAAAGCTGGAGGCTTCATTGGCTGGCATTCCACCAACATTGCATCCAAGTTCATCGGGCTACTTCAGAAGATCAGATCACGCCTCTCAGAAGGGCGTTCCTCACCCACTCCACGTCACTAAAGCACCCCGCTTTTCAGGATCGCGCCACGTCACTCGGCTACGCCTCGTCACAAGATCACGCCACGTCATGTCACGGACGCACCGAGTTAAAGACCATGAATCCGAGGTCCACGTCGATGCCATCGTCCGTGCGATACGTGAACGCATGGCCGCCAATGTGCGAGTCTTTCTCCAACACCGTCACCTGCACCCCCTGTTTGCTCAGTCGCCATGCCGCTGCGAGCCCGGCGACGCCTGAGCCAACCACAGCCACTTTCATCGTGCACAGCCGCTTCTACGCTCGGAGAGCGAGCAGAATGCTGTGTGTTTCTATTGAGGAAGGGGTCTCTTTTCCATGAAATGGCGACTGAACCACTTGAAGCCCAGCTCAAAGGGCCTAGAGGGAAAGCTTTTGGGGCCTTGTGAAAATGGTTGTGGAAGACCGAATGTGCAATCTCGAGGAGCAAGCAGTAGCCGTTGTGATGTGATGACCTCAAGGGGGTTGGGGGGCGAAGGTTTGGCAGAGCTTGCATGCGAATTCATGGCTGGTAACGAGCGAATTTGAGAAGTTGGCTTGGGGGTGAATGCACCCACAACCAACCGACTTTCGCGAATATCAAGGTTGGAAACGAATGTCGCGAATCAATCATGGTGGAGGCGAACCCACGTGGAGAAGCACAACTGGACTTTATGACGTCATCAATAGAGATTCTGGGAAGGGAGCCCCTCAACACGAGAGCCGAGAATGCTCTTGACATCCCCGTACAAGATACACCACCTGGTGGCAAAACATACGGTACCTGACTATTATTGGGTTGCGTAGCAACCTTATACATTTGGTTTCACTTTTCGGGGAATGGAATAATTGGACAATTGTTCTAGCACTAATGGTAACACCAAATGACAGGAACTGAAAGGCACACATACGCAAATTACCACAAAAACGAACGTGTACAAGAACCGTCGTACATGTTCTGAGGGGAATACAAAATGCATCAATGCAGCAGCTGAGATTGATATGGTACGGAAGGGGCAAGCAAAGCTGCCCCACCGACGATCACAACCCCAACTGCATACACGAGGCACTTTGCACCACACCTCAAACAGGCCCCAAATTTCAAGGGTAAAATACCCTTTTTGCCCTGATGGTAGGCCGCTTTTTCCCAGTTACCCTTGCAAAAACAGGGTATCAAATTTATTACCCTAGAGCAAACAGGCTAAGATTTGATTTACACTGATAACGATTTCTGTTACCCTGCCGATATCAGGGTGCACTGTATACTTCACAGATACCGAATCCTCTTAGCGAGAGTTTTCCTTGCGAAGCTGCGAAAAGTTTTTGTGCACCAGCCAGATTCGAACCTGCAACCTTCAGAATTCTAGCCTCACATCTGACTAACTGAGACATGTTCTGGTGGAGTCTTGCTCTAAGGATCAATAAATAAAACCATTTCATTTTTTTAGGCTGTTTTTGGCAGGGTACGAAATATTTTACCCTAACAGTCAGGGTACTGGGGGCCTGGAACCCTGATTTGAAAGAGTGGACCTAAACCTATTTTGGGCCCTGACCTCAAAACAAGCACAGACGATACCATACAAGCTGGTACAAAAACAAAGTACGGACAACGATTGAGATAATGTTTCAAGGCGAATACTAAATGCATCAATGCAGCAACTGAGATTGATATGGTACGGAAGAGGCTAGCAAAGCTGCCCCACCGACGATCACAATCCGAGTTGCATTCACGAGGCACTTAATACCACACCCTGAAACACACACAACACATATGCACATGTACGCACCCAAACACACAGGCTCATACATACACACAGACACACAACGCAAAAACATACAGCTACGGTAATAAGCATGCAAGAATAATGAATGAAGTTCAGCCTCGTATAAAGTATCACTAGCCTGTCCCCATCATCCCCCCCCCCCCCCCCCCCCCTCCTTCCCTCCCTCCCTCCCTCCCTCCCTCCCTCCCTCCCTCCCTCCCTCCCTCATCTCCCTCACACCCCCTCCCTCATCTCCCTCCCACCCCCTCCCTCATCTCCCTTCTCTGCCAAACAAAATCAAAGAATGCAGCACACGCGCCCTGCACATAGCAAAAACAGAGAATGCAAAGCACGCGCCCTGCACAAGAAAAAGGGCAAAAACAAAGAATGTTCACACACTGTACAAAAAATAATAATAAAACGAATAATGCTTCCATGCGAGGAGGCCAAGCAGGAAATTTGACAACTCACAGAGGTAAAATGGTGTGGCACCACAGTACTACGCCAACATGATGCAATACATTGTAGCTACCCTCACGTTCAACTTCACAATCACGCTCGCACTCACTCTTGTACTCAATCTTGCACCCACTCACACACAGACACACAGATACTCTTCGATACTCTCTCAGAAACGAACACACAAACTACACGCCCTCTCACGCGCTCCCTCACCTGCCCTCTCACGCGCTTCCTCACCTGCCTCTCACGCGGCCTCTCACGCTCTTCCTCACCTGCCTCTCACGCGGCCTCTCACGCGCTCCCTCACCTGCCCTCTCACCTCTCACGTGCACACGCACTGTCACGCGCTCTCTCACGCGCTCTCTCACGCGCACTCTCACGCGCACTCTCACGCGCACTCTCACGCGCTCCCTCACGCACGCACTCACATGCGCACTCTCACACTCTCCCCCACGCGCTCTCTCAAGTGCGCACTCTCGCGCTCACTAACACGCGCACTTTCACGCGCTTTCTCTCATGGCCTCTCACGCGGCCCCCTGGCGCCAGAGCGCTAATTGCCAGCGCGTTAGGCGCCAAGGCGCAAGGCACCAACGCACTAGGCGTCAGCGCGCAAGGCGCCAGCGCGTTAGGCGCCAAAGCGTTAGGCGCCAGCGCGCACGGCGCCAGCGCGCACGGCGCCAGCGCGCACGGCGCCAGCGCGTTAAGCGCCAGTGCGCAAGGCGCCAGCGCGCACGGCGCCAGCGCGCACGGCGCCAGCGCGCACGGCGCCAGCGCGCACGGCGCCAAGGCTTTAGGCACCAGCGCACTAGGCGCCAGCGTGCTCGTTCGCGTGCGAACTCTCTCACTCGCTCTCCCTCTCTCCCTCTCTTCAATTGGTATTGCAATGCAAAAGGAGATCAATCGACACACAAAGAACTTACAAAAAACGTACGAAAGTACATGAATTTCTTCGAGAGGAGGAGGAGAAATGGACCGGAAAGGTCAACGCACCCGAAAACTACGGTGCCTCAGGGGTCGATCCGCGCTCGCCCCCCAGCTCGCGCTCGTGCAGCTGCTGTCAGCGGCGACGGCGGGATGAGCGGGGGAGGCGACGACGGCGGCGGGGTGGGAGGGAGCGGCGACGGCAGGAGGAGGGAGCGGCGACAGCGGGAGGAGGGAGCGGCGACGGGCGGGAGGAGGGAGCGGCGACGGCGGGAGGAGGGAGCGGCGACGGCGGGAGGAGGGAGCGGCGGCGGCGGGAGGAGGGAGCGGCGACGGCGGGTGAGAACGAGAGGCGACGGCAGGTGGGAGGCGACGGCGGGTGGGAGGGAGAGAGGACGGCGTGGTGGGAAAGAAAAGATGGTGGGGTGGAGGTAGAGGCTATGACGAGGTGGGTGGGTGGGAGGGAGAGGCAACAGGTGGGGTGGGATTGTCACGTGAAAACACACGCACAATCACGTGAGATTGACTGAGCTAAAAACAACTCACTAAAAAAAGTGCAATGTAACAATACAAAGCATCATCTTTAAGGAAAGAGAACATTATTGTTCACTATATAGAAAAACGATCAATGTGTCTAGACCTTAACGTAATAGAAACATCAATGTTTAACAATCAATGAGATCCACGCTGAAAAGAATACATTGCACCATCAAGAAGCGCTTGCCGTATTCTTTAATACGGTAGACCAAAATTTGGCGCTAAATAAGAAATAGAAACTGCATTTCCTCTTTTTCTTGTCAACAAGGAATGTAACATCTATGCAACCTGTTGGAAACAGTGAAACTTAAGCGCTTCAGCCGTGTCGAAACATCGCACCAGAAGTGAAGAAAACAATATCGAAGCAAGTGCGAGTCAACCCTCGGAGGTTGAGAGGTTGCTGGAGGTTACGCGAAAGTCAAAGGTCAAGCGACCTTTGACCTGACAAGTACAGCGCGACAGTTAAGGACACACAACTGACTCGTTACAGAGCAGTTGCCCGAGTCGTACTGTATCGAACCGCAACAGCAAACAGTAAAGTAGTTATAACCGTACCCTTTTATATTCCTTGTACTATTACCGTAATCACCCGGACAAAACACCCCCCCGTAATAGTACACCCCCGGGTAGCTTGTGCGGGGGGGGTGCTATAGCCGACCTCGTTTGTACTATACCCCCCTTTTTGGGATGATTCTCTATAACACCCCCCTTTTCTTACGAAACCCTATTATAGCTGTTATCGAGTCACAATTTTTACGGGAGGATATGACGAAAATCGCTTCCTGAATGAAATTTCGCGTGCACTTTCACTTCGAATCTACCGAGATTCCCTCCCTTCCACAATCTCGCTGTCGCCACGTTGGCGAATCTTCCGCTCCACGTGGCCCGAGAGGTGGAACTCACATTCTCGCCAAAACGCAAATTCTCCCCTCAACCTGTGATGTTTCAACGACAATTGAAACACCCAAATTGTCCAGTTAAACTTTTTTCTTACACTAAAAAGTGCCATATATAACCTGTCAAGATAGTAATGAAAGTGAGAAGCCATAGCTAGGGTTGACCTAGCTAGGCAAGTAAGAAATGAACAAAGGAGGGGTTACACTTGTCAAACATATATGCTGCATATTGTCTAGGCTGTAGTGGGGTAGCCCATATGGGGTACAGCCCAATTAGGGTTTACTACTTGTACTCCTGCATGCTGCTAGTTCATCCATTCCGTAGGACCGTTTTTTTTTTCGGGCCCACCTACCGCTGCGGTTACCGCGCTACCCCACGTACCTGCCTGCCTTGCCTTGCCTTGTGACGTGCTGCACTATGTGCGCCGTCCAGCAGCCCTAGCGCTGCCTCCTGCTGCCCTAGGCCAGCGCGCTGCCCCTAGAGGCCCGTAAGGCCCACGCGCCGCCCCTAGAGGCCCGTAAGGCCCGCGCAGCCCGCTGCAGCCGCGCGCAGCCCGCACAGAGCCCGCGCAGCCCGCGCCGAGCCGCGCACAGCCCGCTGCAGCCGCGCGCAGCCCGCACCGAGCCGCGCGCAGCCCGCTGCAGCCGCGCGCAGCCCGCAGCTGCCGCGCGCAGCCCGCGCCGAGCCCACGCAGCCCGCGTCGAGCCGCGCGCGGCCTGCTACGGCCTCGCGAGGCCCGCGCGCGGCCCGCAGCAGCCCGCGCCGAGCCGCGCGCGGCCTGCTACTGCCTCGCGCGGCCCGCGCGCGGCCCGCAACAGCCCGCGCCGAGCCGCGCGCGGCCCGCTACTGCCTAGCGCGGCCGCGCGCGGCCTGCAGCAGCTCAGCGCGCTGTCAGCGCAGCCCGCGCCGAGCCGCGCGCGGCCCTCTGCCTCGGCCACGACCTGCCGCTGATGCGGACCCGCCCTGCAGCTACCACGGCCCCGACCTGCCGCTGATGCGGCCCCGCCCTGCAGCTTCCACGGCCCCGACCTGCCGCTGACGCGGCCCCACCCTGCTACTGCCGCTGAAGCGGCCCCGCCCTGCAGCTGCTTCGGCCCTGCTCTGCAGCCGGTTTTGCGGCCCCGACGCCGCCGCTGTCGTGCGCCTACTCGGCCGCCGCCCGTCGAGCGCCGGCCCTGCTCGCCCGGTGAGCGCCTGCTCTCCTAGCCTTTGGTGAGCGCCTGCCTGCCTGCCTGACGGCCTGCCTGCCTGCCTGCCGGCCTGGCTGCCTGCCTGCCTGCCGGCCTGCCTGCCTGCCTGCCTGCCTGCCTGCCTGACTGCCTGCCTGCCGGCCTGCCTGTCTGTCTGCTTGCCTGCCTGCCTGCCTGTCTGCCTGCCTGCCTGCCTGCCTGCCTGCCTGCCGGCCTGCCGGCCTGCCTGCCTGCCTGCTTGCCTGCCTGCCTGCCGCGCCTGCCTTGCCCGCGCTACTGCTGCTGCTACTGCTACTGGCAGGTGGCCAGATGCAGCTCCAGCGACGTTCACGCGAGCCTCTGACGCCCCAGCAGCTTAGTGAGTGGTATACTAGCTGGGGTTGTCGCAGTAGCCGTCGTAGCTGTCGCCCTGGAGCTGGTCAGTTGGGAGCGTCTGGCAGTGGCCAGCTGCAGCTGCAGGGGCGTCCACGTGAGACACTTACGCCCCGGCAGCTCCAGGAGTGGTACGCTCAGTGTAGCAGGTCTACGCGTACAGTTCGCTGCCCGTACGTCATTCGCACAGGTGCTAGGACTGGTCAGCCTTGTGGGACGCTTGGTCACACACAGTCCCGCTGCTTCGCCCGTCTGAGCGACGACTGGCGCACAGTGTTTGGCGACGAGGCTGAGCTCCCCACCTGGCTGGAGCTGCATGGACAGAGGGTAGATATCTTTGCGCTTGACTATGATGCTATTCTCACTGCCATGTATGCATTGCCTACTAGTGCTGATCGTGCCTGTTATCTGTGCGTACCGCCTGACCCTGGTGAGGCTGCTGCTCTAGGTGCTAGTGCGTCTCCTGCTCTAGGTGCTGGTGAGGCTGCTGCTCTCGGTGCTAGTACGTCTACTGCTCTAGGTACTGGTGAGGCCGTGGCTTCAGGTGCTGGTGAGTCTGCTCTCTCTGGTACTGCGCCAACTACGGTCTCGCACACCTTCACCCTTGACTCAGGAGCTTCTCGCTCCTTCTTTCGCGACTGCACCACACTCACGCCGCTTAGTCGGCCAGTTCCAGTCTCCCTGGCGGACCCCTCCGGGGGTCCAGTCCTTGCCCACTACTCCACGGTTCTGCCGTGTCCGGCCGTCCCGTCCGGCTCGCTGTCAGGTCTTTACCTCCCCTCGTTCTCTACGAACTTGGTGAGTGGAGCTGACCTCCAGGATCGGGAGGTTGACCAGTTCACTCCTGCGAGTCAGCGAGTGACTCACTGTACGTGTGCTAGGACGGGCCGGCACTTGGCCACGTTCACCCGTGCACCTGGCTCGAGTCTGTACACACTGACCACTGAGTCCCCTCAGGTAGCTGCGTCTGCGTCTACGTCTGGTCAGCTGGCGGCCCCCTGCGAGTGTCGCGCTTTGTCGCACGACACTCTCCTGTGGCACCACCGTCTTGGTCACCCCTCCTTGCCTCGCCTGCGTAGCATGCACTCTCGCTCCCTGGTCTCTGGTCTTCCCAGGTCTCTGCCTGCCCTCCCTCCCTCGCCTGCGCCGCCCTGCATTCCTTGCGTCGAGGGGCGGCAGCGCGCCGCTCCTCACTCCTCCTCGTTTCCTCCCACAGAGGCTCCACTGCAGACGCTCCACCTGGACGTGTGGGGCCCAGCCCGCGTCCAGGGACAGGGCCGCGAGCGGTACTTCCTGCTGGTTGTCGACGACTACACGCGTTACACCACGGTCTTCCCCTTGCAGAGCAAGGGGGACGTCCCTGATGTTTTGATCCCTTGGATCCGCGCTGTTCGTCTCCAGCTCCGCGAGCGGTTCCGGCGGGACTTTCCTGTCCTGCGTCTGCACTCTGACAGAGGTGGTGAGTTCTCCTCTGACCTCTTGGCAGCCTACTGTGCGGAGCACGGCATCACCCAGTCGTTCACGCTTCCGGCCTCTCCACAGCAGAATGGGGTTGCTGAGCGTCGCATTGGCTTAGTCATGGAGGTCGCTCGTACCTCCATGATCCATGCGGCTGCCCCCCATTTCCTGTGGCCGTTTGCGGTCCGGTACGCCGCGCATCAGCTCAACCTCTGGCCCCGTGTCTCCTTGTCGGAGACCTCGCCCACACTGCTGTGGACGGGGAAGGTTGGTGATGCGTCGCGTTTCCGGGTCTGGGGTGCTCGTGCCTTTGTCCGCGATACCACCGCGGACAAGCTCTCCGCCCGCGCTGTTCCCTGTGTCTTCCTTGGCTTTGTCCCTGACGCGCCTGGTTGGCAGTTTTACCACCCCACCTTGCGCCGTGTCTTTGCGTCTCAGGACGTCACGTTCGACGAGTCAGTTCCCTTTTACCGTCTCTTCCCCTACCGCACTGCCCCGCTCCCCCCCCCCGCCGCTCTTCCTCGCTCCAGGTGCTCCCCAGGTAGACCCCCTCCCCACTCCTAGTCCTGCTCCTTCAGGTGTTTCTCAGGTAGACCCTCCTCCCTTGACTGCGCCGGTTGAGGTCACTGGTGACTCAGGTCCTACTGAGGGTGGTCCTTCTCGGGGTGCTACTTCTAGGGGTGCTGAGCCTGGGGGTGCGGAGCCTGGGGGTGCTGAGCCTGGGGGTGCTGAGCCTGAGGGTGCGGAGCTTGAGGGTGTGGAGCCTGGTGGTGCTGAGCCTGAGTGTGAGGGGTCTGGGGGTGCTGAGCTTGGCGGTACTGACGCTGG
Source organism: Closterium sp. Yama58-4 (assembly GCA_947470075.1). NCBI lineage: Eukaryota > Viridiplantae > Streptophyta > Zygnematophyceae > Desmidiales > Closteriaceae > Closterium > Closterium sp. Yama58-4. The sequence continues at coordinate 1,177,799 of CANIUD010000750.1, read as the reverse complement.
AGGTTCTGGAGCTACTGAGGGTGCTGGCGCTGGAGGTTCGGGAGCTGCTGGAGGGCCTAGTACTGGTGACGCTGGAGCTGGAGGTTCTGGAGCTGCTGAGGGTGCTCGTGCTGGAGGTTCTGGAGCCGCTGGAGGTACTGGTGCTGAGGGTACTGACACCGGAGGTTCTGGAGCCGTTGGGGGTGCGGGCGCTGAGGGTTCTGAGTCTGCTGTTGCGCGGTCTCCTTGGAGTAGCCGCCTTCGTCCACGTGTGCCTCTCACCCCACAGCAGCTGCAGGACTGGTACGGTCGCCGTCAGCGTCGCGCTGCTGGAGCTAGGAGTGGTGCTGGTCCTTTGTCTACTGGAGGTGCTGGAGTCGCTGGTTCTGGAGGTGCTCGTGCTGGAGACACTGAGGCTGGAGACCCTGGGACTGGAGGTGCTGGTTCTGGGGGTGCTGCTGCTGGAGACACTGAGGCTGGAGACCCTGGGACTGGAGGTGCTGGGTCTGGGGGTGCTGCTGCTGGAGACACAGAGGTTGGAGACCCTGGGACTGGGGGTGTCGGCTCTGGGACTGGAGCTTCTGGAGCTGCTGGAGGTACGGGAGCTGCTGGAGGTACTGGAGCTGCTGGAGGCACTGGAGCTGCTGGAGCTGCCGGTACTGGTGCAGCTGCGCCGACACGACTGTTCTTCGCTCCGCCGTCTCCGTCGTCTCTGCCGCCGCCTGACTCTGCTCTTCGTCAGGTTGTTACTCTCCCGTCGTCTACTGGTCTTCCGTTACAGACTGGCTCACCGCTACCTGCTCCCTCTCCTTACACTGAGCAGACAGGCAGTCCTGCTACGCGTCGTGAGCCTGCGTCGCGTCCTGTCTCGCCTGTTCGTTCTGGTCGTACCGTTCGTCGTGTCGCTCGTGCGCGTCAGCCGGCTGTCCCCAGCGCACACCTTGTTGTCCGTCGTCCTTCCTCTGCTCCGCAGCCTGTTCCTCTGCCGTCTCCCCCTGCGTCCTCTCTGCCTGCCGTTCCGGACCCTGAGTCTGACCGGTTTCGTACTGAGCACCCTACTGTCACGCGTCTGTTAGCCACTGTTGTCACTGACCCGTCGTTTGAGTCTACTGCTGCGTCTGCCTTGGTCGCTGAGCTTGTTGACTTTGCTGCTGCCTGTCGTCTAGACTACGCCGCCAGTCTTGTTGCTGAGTCTGAGTCTGTCTGTCCTCCGTCCGTCGGGGGTGAGTGTGCTCTTAGCACGGACGTCCTTGAGGACAGGCAGGAGGAGTTCCAGTGTCTTGCTGCTGCTTTACCTCATCTTGTGTCCTCGCTACTTGCCCCTGAGGGAGACCCGGATGCACCAGACATCCCGACTCCGCGCTCTTACGCAGAGGCGATAGAGGGTCCCTACTCCTCTCAGTGGCAGGCAGCCATGGACGCAGAGATGGCTTCCTGGAAGTCCACAGGCACCTACGTTGACGAGGTTCCCCCACCTGGGGCGAACATCGTCAGTGGCATGTGGATTTTCAGGGTGAAGCGGCCGCCGGGTTCTCCGCCTGTCTTCAAGGCGCGTTACGTGGCTCGAGGCTTCAGTCAGCGAGAGGGAGTTGACTTCTTCCAGACCTTCTCCCCCACCCCGAAGATGACCACTCTTCGGGTGCTGCTGCATGTTGCTGCTCACCGTGACTACGAGCTTCACTCTCTTGACTTCAGTACAGCTTTCTTGCAGGGCAGCCTGCACGAGGAGATCTGGCTGCGCCGCCCCCCGGGCTTCACTGGGTCGTTCCCTCCTGGCACCCAGTGGAGCCTCCGGCGGCCGGTCTACGGTCTCCGCCAGGCGCCACGTGAGTGGCACGACACACTGAGGACTACGCTTGCGGCTCTTGGGTTCGCGCCTTCTACTGCTGACCCGTCGCTGTTTCTGCGCACCGACACTTCACTGCCGCCGTTCTACATCCTCGTGTACGTCGACGACTTGGTTTTTGCCACTGCTGACACTGAGGCTCTCGCCCACGTGAAGTCGGAGCTGCAGAAGAGACACACGTGCACAGACTTGGGTGAGCTGCGCAGCTACCTTGGCTTGCAGATCACCCGGGACAGAGCACGCCGCACCATCACCTTGACTCAGTCACACATGGTGCAGCAGGTCCTTCAGCGCTTTGGCTTCACCTGGTCTTCAGCACAGGCCACTCCTCTGGCTACAGGTCACACGCTCTCAGCTCCACCTTCGGACGAGTCCGTAGAGCCGAGTGGTCCTTACCCAGAGCTAGTCGGCTGCCTCATGTACCTGATGACTTGCACTCGACCTGACCTCGCGTACCCTCTTGGTCTTCTGGCTCGCTACGTGGCTCCTGGTCGACACCGACCTGAGCACATGGCTGCTGCTAAGAGGGTACTGCGCTACTTGTGCAGCACATCAGGCATGGGGCTAGTGCTTGGAGGGACGAGCCCAGTTGTCCTCACTGGGCACTCAAACGCTTCTTGGGTTGACGACCAGGCTACTCAGCGGTCGTCACAGGGTTACACCTTCAGCCTTGGCTCTGGTTCAGTTTCGTGGCGTTCTACATGCTCGTCTTCAGTTCTCAGCTCCAGTTGTGAGGCTGAGATCTACGCCACAGCCATGGCTGCACAGGAGTTACGCTGGCTCACCTACCTGCTGACTGACTTGGGAGAGCAGCCTCGTTCTCCTCCAGTGCTGTACGTCGACAACAAGGCCGCCATTGCCTTGTGTGAGGAGCACAGACTGGAGCACAAAACGAAGCACATTGCTCTGCGTTACTTCCTGGCTCGAGAGTTGCAGCAGCGAGGCCAGCTTCGTCTTCGTCACGTGGCCACTCGGGCCAACACTGCTGATATATTCACCAAGGCACTTCCGTCTGGTGATCATCAGCGCTTTTGTACCCTGTTAGGCCTTGTGCCTACGTTTCCACACTTGCTGTAGTCTCTGCTTGTACTGTGATATATATATATATATATACATGCATGCCTGCTCTTGCTAGGTAGTCATCACTGTACTGTTATTGTTGCATATATATCTCTGCATGTGGACTGGCCTTGTGGCCCTTTGCTTGTGCTCAGAATGTGTGGTGACGTTGAGATCCACCCTGAGCTTGCTTTGCTTCTCTTGACTGGTCGTTTGACCCCTTGTTCTCCCCCACTTTGCCTATGGGGGTGTGTCAAACATATATGCTGCATATTGTCTAGGCTGTAGTGGGGTAGCCCATATGGGGTACAGCCCAATTAGGGTTTACTACTTGTACTCCTGCATGCTGCTAGTTCATCCATTCCTGCTGCTAGATTGTGACAACACTAGCAAGAATGGGGATACAAATAGCAAACCCTAGAAGGGTTGTACTCGCTATAGAGCACCCCACTACAGGCTAGAGCATAATATTCGGACACACCCCCATAGCCAAAGTTGCGTGTAATCAGCAGAGCAAGCAAAGCAGTACAAGCTCAGGGTGGATCACAATGTCACCACACATTCTGAGCACAAGTTCAAGAAGCAATAGTTTAAAGTTCACAATTATGAGCAAAGCTAGAGGTAGTCACAGAGGGCAAGTGAGGAGGAGGAGGGCTGGCGAGGGGAGAGAGGAGTGGAGGCGACGACTGAAGCTGCAGACACACGGGCAACAGACGGCTCTGGTGCAGCTCTAGTGGCTACCGGGAGCAAGGGCCCCGGAATACAGGAGTAACAGGCTCTGCGTCTGATCAGCAGCGACAGGAGCAACGGACCCACGGGCGACAGGTGCAACCGGCTCTCTGAGCTACCGGTGGCTATCAGAACCCCGGAATACAGGCGCTGCAGACGACACGACGGCTGCCTCCACCCAACCTCCTCCAACTGTCCCACACCCCCCAACACACACCCCCTGCTGCAACCCCTAACTCCACTCCCACGTCACCCCCCTAGCACCACTCCTTCGGCTCCCCACACACCCACCCCCCTCAGCGGCAGCTGCAGCAGTGGGAGACGGAGGAGGAGGAGGAGCAGGGGACGGCGCACACTCTTGCACCCCCATAACCGCCACCCCCACACTCGCCACCCCCAAACCCTAAAACGGGTGGCACGGGGCAGGAGCGCGGGGGACGGCGCGGGGGACGGCGCGGGGGACGGCGCGCGGCCCTGGGACAGGCTGCCCGGGCCGCGCGCGGGCCTGGCGCAGCCCGTACGGGCCGCGCGCGGGCCTGGCGCAGGCCGTACGGGCCGCGCGCGGGCTGTACGGGCCGCGCGCGGGCCTGGCGCAGCCCGTACGGGCCGCGCGCGGGCCTGGCGCAGCCCGTACGGGCCGCGCGCGGGCCTGGCGCAGGTCGCGCGGGCCGCGTCGGGCGACGGGGGGCGACGCGCAGGTCCGCGGGCTCCGTGACGGGCGACGGGGGGCGCTTCGACGGGCGACGGGGCGGTCGACGGGAGGGGGGGAAGCGCGGGTCCCCGGGGTGACGCACGAGGGAGGAAACCGCCGCGCGCCTCGGGGCCACGGCGGGCAGAAAACCGCCGCGCGCCCCGAGCGCGCGGCGGGAAGAAAAAAACGAACATCGCGCGCCACGGGACGCGCGACACACAGGAAGGCAGCGGAAGCAGGCGGGCCCACAGGCCAGGAGCGTAACCGCTCTGATAGCATGTCAAGATAGTAAGGACAGTGAGAAGCCATAGCTAGGGTTGACCTAGCTAGGCAAGTAAGAAATGAACAAAGGAGGGGTTACACTAGCAAGAATGGGGATACAAATAGCAAACCCTAGAAGGGTTGTACTCGTTATGTCAGAATCCCAGCCACTAACCACTGGGATAAAAGGGCTTGTTTGTGTAGCGGGTGAGTGCGCCCATAACCCCCCAGGCCGACGTGCCTGTAACCCTTCCCTAGGATCATCGGGGATCTCCAGTGGACCTCTGACACCCCCCCGCACTGGGATGCCCGAAGTGCACACACCGGGAATCGAACCCGAGACCTTCGCTCTGATACCATGTCAGAATCCCAGCCACTAACCACTGGGATAAAAGGGCTTGTTAATATAGCGGGTGAGTGCGCCCATAACCCCCCAGGCCGACGTGCCTGTAACCCTTCCCTAGGATCATCGGGGATCTCCAGTGGACCTCTGACACGCTATAGAGCACCCCACTACAGGCTAGAGCATAATATTCTGACATAACCACCCGGGTATTATATAGGATTTTCCGTTGAGAGCACCCCCCCCTTTTTTCCCTGTGGTTATCATAATACCCCCGGGTGTTATGTCCGGGTGATTACGGTATACAATCTTGTATCTCTTTGATATAATCAATCTACTTTGCCCTCACATACTAGCGCAAGGTGGTTCACAAACTCTTCATTAAACGCTTCCGCTATTACAAGGTTCCTACCCAGAGTTCACCCCTGAAAAGATCCTAAGGGCTCATCTCAGCCCAACATGGTATGAGAGCAAACAGGGGAAACTCCACTACTATCAAGTCATTACAAGACATGGCAACAAACAAGGAAAGGAGCTCCTCTAACGGCTCCCCGGGCACTACCCCTACTCCACCTCCTGCCTCTGGCCTGCAGACAGAGGAGGGCACGGCAACAAGACCAAGGATGACGTCTACTGAGACTCCCGCAAATCACCCCGCGGACTTCGACCAAAATATGATGGAGAAATTCTTCTCCTTCATGTCCTTCTACGAGCAGCACCAGCAGTCGGGACCTGCACAGTCACACAACAGCAACAACAACGGAGCGACGCCCATGAGCCTCGACGGGTCGTCATATGCGCGCGGAAACCAACAGCAGCAACCTACCTTCGCCCCGTACGAGCGCGGGTCGATCAGCTTCATGCCGCAGCCTTCACCTGGACAAGACAAACCACTGGACGCATTACAAGTTCAATCACAGTTTGCACACGTTCTGAAGCTGCAAACCTCAAGACCTTTCGACGGAAAGGACTTCTTCACCTGGTCGTTCGAGTTCGAGTTGATGATGGAAGGCGCGCAGATACTCGGCTTCTTCGACGGGTCCCTGCAATACCCAGTAAACGGCACACAGTATGAGAAACAACAGTACACCTATCAGTCAATGATGGCGTACACGATTCTACTGAGAAACGTCACACCGACTCAGCAGCAGAACATACGGTCTTACCGGGCCTTCGGTAACTCGGCGGAGCTTGCATACAGCCACCTGAAGAACCTGTATCAAGCAACAGACAGCGTAAACCAAAGCAGGTTAATGGCGCAGTTGACAACAGTCGAAATGAAACCAGGAGAAAAGGGGCTGGCATATATCAGTCGCTGTCGCGAGTTGCGCGACAAGCTTCTTCGATGCGGAGGGACAATATCTGAAGACGCCTTCGTGACAGTCATCATCGGCGGCCTCGGTCCCCAATGGCGCGCAACAAAGGCCATTCTTCGAGCCCACGGAAGAATTTCTGAAGCAGCACTCTGCGCCGAAATCCACGCCGAGCAGCAGGACATGGACCTGCAAGAAGAACGACACAAGAAAAGGACAACAGCATCAGAATTCGCATTCCACACCCAGCGACGCTACAACAACAACAATCATCGACAACAACAACCGAAGCCAGTACCTCCTTTCTGCCACATCTGCAAGACTTCAGGGCACCCACACACACACTGCCCGAATCGTCAACAGTCAACGACTCCGCAGCGACAGCTACGACCTTCAAGCAACCAAGTCACGTCAACACAGGCGAATCCAACAACTCAAATTCAAACCAACGACCTCAACGGGACAACCTGCACAAGGAGCAAGAAACATCGTTAGTTGTATGGCAAGACTGAGTGACTCTTGCGTCACGGAATCACCACCGTACTACTCACCAGAAGAACAGCTCGATGAAACGACACCTCGCCGCGAGCTACTTCAACCGAACCCGACGTACGCCGCCATCGCCCAAAGCGAGCCATCCGGGAAAGACACATGGTTCCTAGACAGTTGCTGCGGGCAGCACATGTGTTCTTCGGGACGCTTCGTGCAACGAGAGTATCAGCTTCAACGAGAAGTAGTCATCACCGTCGCCAACAACCAGAACCTGCGCACACGACGACAAGGAATCGTCCAACTAAAGTCACGTGAAACAAACGTCATCCTGCAAATGTCCAAGGTTTTAATCGCAGAAGGCCTCGGCTACAACTTACTGAGCGTCAGCCAGTTGATGGCGAAGGGTATTCATCTTGAAGCAGACAGCACAACTCAGGAGTTCAAGTTGTACCACGGGAGAGGAGGCCTCTACATCGGGAAGGCGGTCCTCAAAAACAATGTCTTCGTTCTTGACTTCGTTCCTGATCTTGGCACGGCCGACAGCGACGCCATCGTAAACTTCACCAACTGGACACATCCTCCGGATCTTGATCCAGACTTCAGTCCGGGTGGCTTTTGGTACTCACACACCATTCCTGAAACAGAAAGAACAAGAGCGTTAGCAATGATTCAACGGTCGGCAGCAGCAGAGACAACATCGGCAGCAACAGAGACAACATCGGCAGCAGCAGAAACAACATCGGCAGCAGCAGAGACAACAACAGCAGCAGCAGGAACATCAACGCCAGTTGCCGGTCCTTCAACGGCACCGCCCTTCATCGACGACACGCCACCGACACCCGCGCAGCAGCTCAACCCGGCACGACGAGAAGTCCACCGAAGTGCAAACGTCACCGCCGGCTTCTACTCCAACTCCGATATGTACCGCCGCTCACCCGGACACCGCGCCAGCGAGGGAACCTGGCACGCAAGAATGGGACACCCAAGCCACACAGTTTTAAACAACACGATACGAGCAGGAGTGCTTGACAAAGACTCGCTTCTACTGACCGACAGCAGAGAACTACAACGAGCTCGAGGAACATGCTTCACCTGCCCCGAAGCAGACTTAACGCATCAACCGTTCCCATCTCACCACAATCCAAGCGCACCAGCTTACGCACCACTCGAAAAGGTGTACAGCGACATCCTGTACAACCGCGAGCCCGGACAAAACGCCTACAATTACACGATTACCTTCATCGACGCCGCGACAAGATACGTCTGGCACGTCAACCTACCAAGCCGCGACATGGCTTTCGAAGCGTTCGTCGCCTAACTTCCTGCAGCAGAGAGAGAATCGGGCGTAAAACTGAAAAGCTTCCAGTCAGACGGGGGAGGAGAATACACCTCACAGAGGTTCAAGGACTACTTGGCAGAGAGGGGAATCAAGCGACTCATCTCCCTTCCCTACGCCCATCAACAGCAAGGTGTAGCAGAAAGGATGAACAGGACACTCCAAGCCACCATGCGCAAGCTGTTACGTGGCATGCATCTGCCCAACCACCAGTGGCCCGAAGCAATGGACCACGCCGTCATGCTGCACAACTTGCTCTCGTCATCATCGCTTCCGAACAACGCATCACCGCACCTGCTGTGGACAGGAAAATTGGGCAGCACAAAAATGTTACGAGTTTTCGGGTGCATGGTACAGTACCGACCACCATCTGCACGCGCCGGTCGATTCTCCCAGCGAGCACAGTGGGGAGTACACCTGGGCATCGAAAAACACTACAACGCGTGGAAAATCTTCGACATCAACAGTAAAGAAACAGTCGCAGCACGTGATGTCCTTTTCTACGAGAACCTCACCCTCGACGTTCACCTCGCCTACGTAAGAGCAAACAGACCTGATCCCTCGGGCGGATTCACTGGAACCCGAGCCTTCGCTTCGGCGGAAGACGAAGCTGACTGGGACGAGCAGAACGTGGACGGAGCCTCGGAAGAAGCCGGACCACTACCGTACTGCTGGGTAGACGTACCAATGGACGACGACAACCCTCGCGAAAGCATCAACGCCGAAGTCTTCTACAAGTTCGCCGACGACGGTTACGTTACACCCGAACAAGTCAACACCAACGAAGTAGAACGTGTAGGGCCCAATGTCAGTAATAACGGACTGGAATGGTGAACTAGAAAGGATTGTGAGTACAAATATGAAACCCTAATGTTGTGACCCCCCTATAGGCTAACCCACTACAGCCTACACAAACACAACACATATAATGTTTGACACACCCCCATAGGCAAAGTGGGGGAGACCTAGGGGTCACAAGACCAGTCAAGGCAAAGCAAGGCAACAACAAGCTCAGGGTGGATCTCAAGGATACCACACAAATTCCGAGCACAAGCTAGTGGTCACAAGACCAGTTCACATGCAGGTTTATAACAGAGCATGAGATACAGTGATCACAACCTAGCAAGAGTAAACATGCAGGTAGATATATATATAGTGATCACAGTACAAGCAAGGTCAAGAGGTAAGTAAGTGAGGTCCAGTAGGCACAAGGCCTAGCAGAGTGCAGAAGCGCTGATGGTCACAAGGCGGAAGCGCCTTGGTGAACACATCAGCAAGGTTGGCCTCAGTGGCCACGTAACGCAGACAAAGCTGACCGCGCTGCTGCAGCTCTCGAGCAAGGAAGTACCGCAGGGCGATGTGCTTCGTTCTGTGCTCCAGTCTGTGCTCCTCACACAAGGCAATGGCAGCCTGGTTGTCGACGTACAGAACTGGAGGAGAACGAGGCCGCTCACCCAAGTCGGTCAGCAGGTAGGTCAGCCAGCGTAGCTCCTGGGCCGCCATGGCTGTGGCGTAGATCTCAGCCTCACAACTGGAGCTGAGAACAGAAGAAGAGCGTGTAGAACGCCAAGAAACTGAGCCAGAGCCAAGGCTGAAGGTGTAACCCTGAGACGACCGCTGAGTAGCCTGGTCGTCCGCCCAAGAAGCGTCTGAGTGTCCAGTGAGTACAACCCGGTCTCGCCCTCCAAGCACTAGCCCCATGCCCGACGTACTGCACAAGTAGCGCAACACCCTCTTAGCGGCATCCATGTGCTCCTTCCTGTGACGGCCAGGAGCGACATAGCGTGCAAGGATGCTAAGAGGGTATGCAAGGTCAGGTCGAGTGCAGGTCATCAGGTACATGAGGCAGCCCACAAGCTCTGGATACGGGCCACTCGGCTCTACGGACTCATCCGAAGGCAGAGCTGAGAGCGAGTGACCGGTAGGCAGAGGAGTGGACTGAGGCGAGGAGTACGTGAAGCGGAAGCGCTGAAGGATCTGCTGCACCATGTGTGACTGAGTCAAGGTGATGGTGCACCGTGCTCTGTCCCGGGTGATCCGCAAGCCAAGATAGCTTGTCAGTTCACCCAGGTCTGTGCACGTGTGTCTCCTCTGCAGCTCCGACTTCACGTGGGCAAGTGCCGCGGTGTCAGCAGTGGCGAAGACCAAGTCGTCGACGTACACGAGGATGTAGAACGGCGGCAGTGAGGTGTCTGTGCGTAGAAACAGTGACGGGTCAGCAGTAGAGGGAGCGAACCCAAGAGCCGCAAGTGTCGTTCTCAGTGTGTCGTGCCACTCACACGGTGCCTGGCGGAGACCGTAGACCGGCCGCTGAAGCCTCCACTGGGTACCAGGAGGAACCGACCCAGTGAAGCCAGGAGGGCGGCGCAGCCAGATCTCCTCGTGCAGGCTGCCCTGCAAGAAAGCAGTACTGAAGTCGCGCTGAGCGGCTATGTGCAGCAGCACCCAAAGAGTGGTCATCTTCGGGGTGGGGGAGAAGGTCTGAAAGAAGTCAACTCCCTCTCGCTGACTGAAGCCTCGAGCCACGTAGCGCGCCTTGAAGACAGGAGGAGAACCCGGTGGCCGCTTCACCCTGAAAATCCACATGCCACTGACGATGTTCGCCCCAGGTGGGGGAACCTCGTCGACGTAGGTGCGTGTGGACTTCCAGGAAGCCATCTCTGCGTCCATGGCTGTCTGCCACTGAGAGGAGTAGGGACCCGCCATCGCCTCAGCGTAAGTGCGCGGGGTCGGGATGTCTGGTGCATCCGGGTCTCCCTCAGGGGCAACTAGCATGGACACGAGGTGGGGCAAAGCAGCAGCAAAGCACTGGAACTCCTCCTGTCTGTCCTCAAGGACGTCCGTGCCAAGAGCACACTCACCCCCGACGGACGGAGGACAGACAGACTCAGACTCAGACTCAGCAACAAGGCCAGTGGCGTAGTCTAGACGACAGGCAGCAGCAAAGTCAACTAACTCAGCGACCAGAGAAGACGCAGCGGTGGACTCAAAGGAAGGGTCAGTGACAACAGTAGCGAGGAGACGGGTGACAGTGGGACTGGCAGCACGACGGGAGTCAGACTCCGGGTCAGGAAGAGTAGGAAGAGAGGAAGCAGGAGGAGACGGTAGCGGGACACGCTGAGGAGCAGTGGAGGGACGCAGAGTCATGTAGTGAGTGCCAGGGACAGGAGGAGGACGCTCACGTGGGACACGACGACCAGTGCGAGCAGGACGAACAGGCGACGCAGGACGAGACTCAGGCTCACGACGCTCTGTAAGACCTCCTGTGGGACCAGTGTAAGGAGAGGGAGCAGGGAGAGGCGAGGCAGGCGGTAACTGTGACGGCGACTGGACAGGCGGAGGACACTCTACTGAGGGAGGAGGACAGGGAGGAGGAGCCTGACCAAGAACCTGCTGAAGAAGTGGTACGAAGTACGGTCGGGGCCGCGTAGCGTCTCCAGAACCAGCAGAGACACCAGCGGCAGGGTCCTCAGCACCAGCAGCAGCTCCAACGTCCGGGTCCTCAACACCAGCAGCAGCTCCACCGGCCGGGTCCTCAGCACCAGCAGCAGCACCACCGCTCGGGTCCTCAGCTCCAGCAGTAGCTCCAACGTCCGAGTCCTCAGCACCAGTAGCAGCTCCACCGCCCGGGTCCTCAGCACCAGCAGCAGCTCCAGCGCCCGGGTCCTCAGCACAAGCAGCAGCGCCACCGCTCGGGTCCTCAGCACCCGGAGGACCACTCCGAAGACTGCAGCGGCGTGTGTACCACTCTCGGATCTGCTGAATGGGGGGGAGCTCCTGGGTAGGAGGGGAAGTACCGGGACGAGCTCCAGCAGCACCTCTCCGGAGGCGGCAGTACTCGAGGTACCTCTCCTGCAGCTGCTGGGAGGAGAGGGCTCCTCCAGGTGTAGCACGCTCAGTCTCAGCACCCCCAGACTCAGCACCCCCAGACTCCGCACCGCCAGGCTCCGCACCTCCAGGCTCAACACCCCCAGGCTCCGCACCCCCAGACTCAGCACCCCCAGGCTCAGCACCCCCAGACGCAGGACGAGAGTCAACAGCTACCTCGACAGGCTCACCCGGGTCTACCTGGGACACACCTGAGGGAGCGGCACCCTGAGGGGGGAGGGGGTCTGGTACCTCAGCACCTGGAGCAAGGAAGAGAGGCGGGGGGGGGAGCGGGGCAGTGCGGTAGGGGAAGAGACGGTAGTAGGGGACGGACTCGTCAAAAGTGACGTCCTGAGAGGCCAGGACACGACGCGAGGTGGGGTGGTAGAACTGCCAACCAGGGGCGTCCGGGACAAAGCCAAGGAAGACGCAGGGGACAGCGCGACGGGAGAGCTTGTCCGCGGACGTGTCGCGGACAAAAGCTCGGGATCCCCAGACCCGAAAACGCGACGCATCGCCAGCCTCTCCCGTCCAACGCAGTGTCGGAGAAGTCTCCAGCAAGGAGACACGGGGCCAGAGGTTGAGCTGATGCGCAGCGTATCGGACCGCAAACGGCCACAGAAAATGGGGGGCAGCCGCATGACTCAAGGAGGTACGAGCGACCTCCATGACTAGACCAATGCGGCGCTCAGCAACCCCATTCTGCTGTGGAGAGGCCGGAAGCGTGAACGACTGCTCAATGCCCTCCTGCTGACAGAAGGCCTCCAGGAGGCCAGAGGAAAACTCCCCACCTCTGTCAGAGTGCAGACGCAGGACAGGAAAGTCGGAGCGGAAACGCCTGGTGAGCTGGAGACGAGATCTGCGGATCCAAGGGATCAAGACATCAGGTACGTCACCCTTGGCTCGCAAGGGGAAGACCGTGGTGTAGCGCGAGAAGTCGTCAACAACGAGCAGGAAGTACCGCTCCTGACCCTGTCCACGGACGCGGGCTGGGCCCCACACGTCCAAGTGGAGCGTTTGCAAGGGAGCAGTCGTCGGGGGAAAGGAGGAGGAGTGAGGAGCGGCACGCTGCCGCCCCTCAACACAGGGAAGACAGGGAGGAGCAGGCGAGGGTGGGAGGGGAGGGAGAACCCTGGGAAGACCAGCAACAAGGTCCCGTTTGTGCATGGCCCGAAGGCGCTGCACAGACGGGTGACCAAGGCGGTGGTGCCAAAGGACAGTCTCATGCGCCAGAGAGCGACACGAGCAGGGGGCGGACAGCTGACCTGACGCAGACGCAGACGTAGACGCAGACGCAGCTACCTGAGGGGACTCAGTGGTCAGTGTGTACAGGTCCGACCCCGGCTCTCGAGTGAAAGTAGCCAGGTGGCGACCCGTCCGAGCACACGTGCAGTGTGTCACGCGCTCGTAGGCAGGGGTGAACTGGTGAACACCCGAGTCCTGGAGCGCACAACCCGCCACCAAGTTCGTAGAGAACGAGGGGAGGTAGAGACCTGAAAGCGTGCCGGACGGGACCGCAGGACAAGGAAGAACAGTGGAGGAGGTCGCAATGACCGGACCCCCAGAGGGGTCAGCAAGGGAGACAGCAACTGGTTGAGTGAGTGGTTTAAGGACAGTGCGGTCACGAAAGAAAGAGCGAGAGGCACCTGAGTCCAGTGTGAAGGTGTGCAGTGCTGCAGTCAACCCAGTACCAGGGGGCACGGACGCACTAGCACCTAGGGCAGCAGCCTCACCAGGACCTGTGGGAGCAGACGCACTAGCACCTAGAGCGGCAGCCGGACTGGCCTGAATGCCCGGGTCGGGCGGAACACGCAAGTACTGAGCACCCTCTCCACTAATAGACATGGCATACATGGCAGTGAGAATAGCATCAAAGTCTAGAGCCCAAATATCGACACCCCTCTTTTCCAGATCAGCCCAGCGCGGCAGCTCAGCGGCATCGGGAAACTGGGTGCGCCACGCATCGTTAAGGCGCGCGAAGCAGCGGTGCGTGGGGTGCGGCCTCCCACACTGCTGGCCTCTGCGGTCACCTGTGCGAATGACGTACGTGCAGGTAAAGCCACGCTGCGCATACCACTCACGGGCGGCCTGAAGCGTCGGGGCAGGCTGCTGACTCGGGCCTCCGCCAGTGCCTCCACGACCACCACCGCCACCACCACCGCCTCGGCCACCTCCACCCCTGCCGCCGCCACGACCACCTCCACCTCCGCTGCCGCCTCCACCCCTGCCACCGCTCCCGCCGCTGCTGTCTCCTCCCCCACTGCCGCCACTAGCCTCCCCAGTCGCGCCTCCACTCCCACCGCCTCCACCCCCACCTCCTCCGCCACCACCCCCACCCCTGCCTCCCTTGCTCCTGCGGCGCCCGCTCGAAGCAGACGCGGTCCCGACCTTCTCAGCACCAAGGAGGTCGACAGCAGCAGCAGAGGCGACAGAGGGGAGGAGGGGGGAAGGGGAACACCCCTCGAAGAACGGGGTGCGGGGGTCGCCACGAGAGGTGCCTACAGCGACGATGCTCGCCTCAGCTGCAAGCAGTTCCTTCTCGAGGAGGGCAACAGTGAGCTCAGTGGGGGAGCGAGAGAGGAAGTGGTCCCTGACTGCACGCAGAGAGTCAGGGAGGCGGGTGACGATGTGGTAGAGAGTGATCCATGTCAAACATTATACATGTTGTATTTGTGTAGGCTGTAGTGGGTTAGCCTATAGGGGGGTCACAACATTAGGGTTTCATATTTGTACTCACAATCCTTGCTAGTTCATCATTCCAGTCCGTTATTTCTGACATGGTTTCAGAGCAGGTCCTTCGCTAGGACCGTTCTTAGGGCCCACCGTTACCTACATACCTACCTACCTACCGCGCGCGCGCAGCCCGCCAGCCGCCCGCGCGCGACTCGACTTTTTTTAGCGCGCGTATCCCGCTAGCCGCCCGCGCGCGGTCGATTTCGCTGCGCGCGCCCCGCTAGCCGCACGCGCGCGGCTGTTTTCTTTACGCGCGGCCCCGCACGCTGCCCGCGCGCTGCCTGTGCGCCTCGCTGACGCGCCCGCTGCTGCAGCCGCCCGTCGCCCGCTCGCGCACACCCCGCCGTGGCCCCGCAGGCCCGCAGCTCGCCGCCGCAGCTGCCGCACGCCCGTTGCCCGCAGCCGCCCGTCCGCCGACGCCGCTGCCGCCCGTGCACCGACGCCGCTGCCACCCGTGCGCTGCTGCCGCTGCTGCTTGCGCACCGCTCGCTGCTGCAGCCGCCCGTGCGCTGTCGGCGCTGCTGCCCGTGCGTATAAGCCCGTCGCCTGCTCGCGCACGCCCCGCTGCCCGCAGCCGCTCGTACGCCGCTGCTTCCGCTGCTGCTTGCGCACTGCTGCCTCCCGAGCGCCGCCGCTGCCTGTGCGCCGCCGCTGCCCGTGCGCCGTCGCTGCTCCTACGCTGCCGCTGCCCGTGCGCTGCCGCTGCCCGTGCACCGCCGTTCCCCGTGCGCCGCTGCCGCCCGTGCGCTTCTGCAGCCGCCGCCCGCGAGGCACTCGCTCTCACTGTTGTTTATTTGGCTATGGCTAGTCCGCCAGTTCTAGCTTTCGATGCCGAGGGCCGTCCAGTGAAGTTCGAAACCTGGCTAGATGACCTGCACCTGTTCCTACAGCTCACTGCCAAGGAAGATATCTCACTGTACGACCACGCCCTAGGCCATGCCACTGCCCCTGACTCGTCTGCTGACAGCACTCTGCGTTCTCAGTGGCAGACCCGTGATGCGCACGCTCGCTTTGCTATTCGCAACTCCCTGCCGCTAGACGAGCGCGAGCACTTCGGCCAGTGCAAGACTGCTAAGGACCTCTACACCGCTGTAGTTGCCCGCTACTCCTCACCCGCTTCTGCCACGCTAGGCCGCCTCACTCTCCCCTACCTGTTCCCTGACCTAGCCTCCTTTCACACTGTCGCAGACCTCATCACCCACCTTAAGACTAGTGAGGCCCGCTTTCGCGCTGCTATGTCTGCCGAGCTCTTCGTCTCACTCTCTGCGCGCAGTCAGGGACCACTTCCTCTCTCGCTCCCCCACTGAGCTCACTGTTGCCCTCCTCGAGAAGGAACTGCTTGCAGCTGAGGCGAGCATCGTCGCTGTAGGCACCTCTCGTGGC
Source organism: Closterium sp. Yama58-4 (assembly GCA_947470075.1). Lineage (NCBI taxonomy): Eukaryota > Viridiplantae > Streptophyta > Zygnematophyceae > Desmidiales > Closteriaceae > Closterium > Closterium sp. Yama58-4. Next base: position 1,161,767 of record CANIUD010000750.1, on the reverse strand, counting down.
GACCCCCGCACCCCGTTCTTCGAGGGGTGTTCCCCTTCCCCCCTCCTCCCCTCTGTCGCCTCTGCTGCTGCTGTCGACCTCCTTGGTGCTGAGAAGGTCGGGACCGCGTCTGCTTCGAGCGGGCGCCGCAGGAACAAGGGGGGCAGGGGTGGGGGTGGTGGCGGAGGAGGTGGGGGTGGAGGCGGTGGGAGTGGAGGCGCGGCTGGGGAGACTAGTGGCGGCAGTGGGGGAGGAGACAGCGGCGGTGGGAGTGGTGGTGGAGGCGGCAGCGGAGGCGGAGGTGGTCGTGGCGGCGGCAGGGGTGGAGGTGGCCGGGGCGGCGGCGGTGGGGGTGGTGGTCGTGGAGGCACTGGCGGAGGGCAGAGTCAGCAGCCCGCCCCGACGCTTCAGGCCGCCCGTGAGTGGTATGCGCAGCGTAGCTTTACCTGCACGTACGTCATTCGCACAGGTGACCGCAGCGGCCAGCAGTGTGGGAGGCCGCACCCCACGCAGCGCTGCTTCGCGCGCCTTAACGACGCGTGGCGCACTCAGTTTCCTGCTGCCACTGAGCTGCCGCGCTGGGCTGATCTGGAAAAGAGGGGTGTTGATATTTGGGCTTTAGACTTTGATGCTATTCTCACTGCCATGTATGCGATGTCTATTAGTGGAGAGGGTGCTCAGTACTTGCGTGTTCCGCCCGACCCGGGCATTCAGGCCAGTCCGGCTGCCGCTCTAGGTGCTAGTGCGTCTGCTCCCACAGGTCCTGGTGAGGCTGCAGCCCTAGGTGCTCGTGCGTTCGTGCCCCCTGGTATTGAGTCGACTGCAGCACTGCACACCTTCACACTGGACTCAGGTGCTTCTCGCTCCTTCTTTCGTGACCGCACTGTCCTTGAGCCACTCGCTCGGCCAGTTGCTGTCTCCCTTGCTGACCCCTCTGGGGGTCCGGTCATTGCGACCTCCTCCACTGTCCTTCCTTGTCCGGCGGTCCCGTCCGGCACGCTGTCAGGTCTCTACCTCCCCTCGTTCTCTACGAACTTGGTGGCAGGTAGTGCACTCCAGGACGGGGGTGTTCACCAGTTCACCCCTGCCTACGAGCGCGTGACACACTGCACGTGTGCTCGGACGGGTCGCCACCTGGCTACCTTCACTCGGGAGCCGGGGTCGGACCTGTACACACTGACGTACTCTACGTTCCGGGTGTGCACGCGAACCTGCTGTCTGCTGGCCAGCTCAAGGAGAACGGCGTGAAGTTCCAGGACGATGGTGCAGAGACACTGCTGGTATCTTCTGCCGGCGATGTTCTTGGTCGCGCACGCTACTCTGGCAGAGTGCTCTGCACGGACCTGCGCCCCTGCTCGCCGAAGTCGTCGGCAACTTCGACGGAGGTTGTGGCTCTGCGGACGATCGCGTCGGCGACGAAGTCTACCCCGGGCCAGCTGCACGCTCGCCTTGCGCACGTCGGCATCGACACGATCAAGAGCTCGGCGAAGCATGAGGTCGCCACCGGTCTGGACATCAAGAATTCGATCGCAGACGATCTGCCGTGTGCCTCCTGCGTCGGTGGCAAGCTCGCGCGGCACACCTTTCCCGACAAAGGCGCAGATGCAGAGAACGCGCTCGATGTGGTGCACATCGATCTCTGCGGGCCGTTTCGCGTGGCCGCCACCGATGGCAGCCTCTACTTTCTTTTGCTGAAAGATAGGAAGACACGCTATGTGTGGGTTCGGCCGATCGCGAAGAAAAACAATGTTCTGGTCGTCTTCGACAAGTGGCTGAAGGAGGTGGAGCGGCAGACGTCGAAGACGGTGAAGAAGCTGCGTTCTGACCGCGGAGGGGAGTTCCTCGGTCGCGCCTTCACCGACCTCGTCGAGGACAAGGGAATCCTCCACGACTTGACCTGCCCCTACACCCCGCAGCAGAACGGCATGGCAGAGCGGGAGATGCGCACGGTGGTCGAGGCCGTGCGAACGATGCTTCTGCACATGGGCGTGAAACATCATTGGTGGTGCGTCCACGTCTGCGTCTGCGTCAGGTCAGCTGTCCGCCCCCTGCTCGTGTCGCTCTCTGGCGCATGAGACTGTCCTTTGGCACCACCGCCTTGGTCACCCGTCTGTGCAGCGCCTTCGGGCCATGCACAAACGGGACCTTGTTGCTGGTCTTCCCAGGGTGCTCCCTCCCCTTCCCGACTCGCCTGCTCCTCCCTGTATTCCCTGTGTCGAGGGACGGCAGCGCGCCGTTCCTCACTCCTCCTCCTTTCCCCCGACGACTGCTCCCTTGCAGACGCTCCACATGGACGTGTGGGGCCCAGCCCGCGTCCGTGGTCAGGGTCAGGAGAGGTACTTCCTGATTGTTGTTGACGACTTCTCGCGCTACACCACGGTCTTCCCCTTGCGCGCCAAGGGTGACGTCCCTGATGTCTTGATCCCTTGGATCCGCAGATCTCGTCTCCAGCTCCGTGAGCGTTTCCGCTCCGACTTCCCTGTCCTGCGTCTGCACTCTGACAGAGGTGGGGAGTTTTCCTCTGGCCTATTGGAGGCCTTCTGTCAGCAGGAGGGCATTGAGCAGTCGTACACGCTTCCGGCCTCTCCACAGCAGAATGGGGTTGCTGAGCGCCGCATTGGTCTAGTCATGGAGGTCGCTCGTACCTCCTTGAGCCATGCGGCTGCCCCCCATTTTCTGTGGCCGTTTGCAGTCCGATACACTGCGCATCAGCTCAACCTCTGGCCCCGTGTCTCCTTGCCCGAGACTTCTCCGACACTGCGTTGGACGGGAGAGGCTGGCGATGCGTCGCGTTTTCGGGTCTGGGGATCCCGAGCTTTTGTCCGCGACACGTCCGCGGACAAGCTCTCCCGTCGCGCTGTCCCCTGCGTCTTCCTTGGCTTTGTCCCGGACGCCCCTGGCTGGCAGTTCTACCACCCCACCTCGCGTCGTGTCCTGGCCTCTCAGGACGTCACTTTTGACGAGTCCGTCCCCTACTACCGCCTCTTCCCCTACCGCACTGCCCCGCTCCCCCCCCGCCTCTCTTCCTCGCTCCAGGTGCTGAGGTACCAGACCCCCTCCCCCCTCAGGGTGCCGCTCCCTCAGGTGTGTCCCAGGTAGACCCGGGTGAGCCTGTCGAGGTAGCTGTTGACTCTCGTCCTGCTAGGGGTGCTGAGCCTGGGGGTGCTGCGTCTGGGGGTGCTGAGCCTGGGGGTGCTGCGTCTGGGGGTGCTGAGCCTGGGAGTGCTGAGTCTGGGGGTGCGGAGCCTGGGGGTGCTGAGCCTGAGCGTGCTACACCTGGAGGAGCCCTCTCCTCCCAGCAGCTGCAGGAGAGGTACCTCGAGTACTGCCGCCTCCGGAGAGGTACTGCTGGAGCTCGTCCCGGTACTTCCCCTCCTACCCAGGAGCTCCCCCCCATTCAGCAGATCCGAGAGTGGTACACACGGCGCTGCAGTCTTCGGAGTGGTGCTCCTGGTGCTGCGGACCCTGGGGGTGGCGCTGCTGCTGGTGCTGAGGACCCGGACGTGGGAGCTGCTGCTGGTGCTGCGGACCCGCCTGGTGGAGCTGCTGCTGGTGCTGAGGACTCGGACGTTGGAGCTGCTGCTGGAGCTGAGGACCCGGACGGTGGCGCTGCTGCTGGTGCTGAGGACTCGGACGGTGGAGCTGCTGCTGGAGCTGAGGACCCGAGCGGTGGCACTGCTGCTGCTGCTGAGGACCCGGGCGTTGGAGCTACTACTGGTGCTGAGGACCCGGCCGGTGGAGCTGCTGCTGGTGCTGTGGACCCGGACGCTGGAGCTCCTACTGGTACTGAGGACCCGGCCGCTGGAGTCTCCTCTGCTTCCGGAGACGCTGCGCGGCCGCGACCGTACTTCGTACCGCTCCTTCAGCAGGTTCTTGGGCAGGCTCCTCCTCCTTGTCCTCCTCCCTCCGTAGAGTGTCCTCCGCCTGTCCGGCCGCAGTCACAGTTACCACCTACCTCGCCTCTCCCTGCTCCCTCTCCTTACACTGGTCCCACAGGAGGTCTTACAGAGCGTCGTGAGCCTGAGTCTCGTCCTGCGTCGCCTGTTCGTCCTGCTCGCACTGGTAGTCGTGTCCGTCGTGAGCGTCCTCCTCCTGTCCCAGGCACTCACTACATGACTCTGCGTCCCTCTACTGCTCCTCAGCGTGTCCCTCTACCTTCTCCTCCTGCGTCCTCTTTGCCTGACGTTCCGGACCCTGAGTCTGACCGGTATCGTGCTGAGCACCCTACTGTCACGCGTCTCCTTGCTACTGTTGTCACTGACCCTACCTTTGAGTCCTCGGCTGCGTCTGCTCTGGTCGCTGAGTTGGTTGACTTTGCTGCTGCCTGTCGTCTAGACTACGCTGCTAGCCTTGTTGCTGAGTCTGTGTCTGTCTGTCCTCCGTCCGTCGAGGGTGAGTGTGCTCTTGGCACGGACGTCCTTGAGGACAGACAGGAGGAGTTCCAGTGTCTTGCTGCTGCTTTGCCCCGTCTCGTGTCCTTGCTAGTTGCCCCTGAGGGAGAACCGGATGCACCAGACATCCCGACCCCGCGCACTTACGCTGAGGCGATGGCGGGTCCCTACTCCTCTCAGTGGCAGACAGCCATGGACGCCGAGATGGCTTCCTGGAAGTCCACACGCACCTACGTAGACGAGGTTCCCCCTCCTGGGGCGAACATCGTCAGTGGCATGTGGATTTTCAGGGTGAAGCGGCCGCCGGGTTCTCCGCCTGTCTTCAAGGCGCGTTACGTGGCTCGAGGCTTCAGTCAGCGAGAGGGAGTAGACTTCTTTCAGACCTTCTCCCCCACCCCGAAGATGACTACTCTTCGGGTGCTGCTGCACATAGCCGCTCACCGCGACTACGAGCTTCACTCACTTGACTTCAGCACTGCTTTCTTGCAGGGCAGCCTGCACGAGGAGATCTGGCTGCGCCGCCCACCTGGCTTCACTGGGTCGTTTCCTCCTGGTACCCAGTGGAGGCTTCAGCGGCCGGTCTACGGTCTCCGCCAGGCTCCGCGTGAGTGGCACGACACACTGAGGACTACACTTGCGGCTCTTGGGTTCGCGCCTTCTACAGCTGACCCGTCGCTGTTCCTGCGCACCGACACTTCGCTGCCGCCGTTCTACATCCTCGTGTACGTCGACGACTTGGTCTTTGCCACTGCTGACACTGCAGGACTCGCCTACGTGAAGTCGGAGCTGCAGAGGAGACACACGTGCACAGACATGGGTGAGCTGACAAGCTATCTTGGCTTGCGGATCACCCGGGACAGAGCACGGCGCACCATCACCCTGACTCAGTCACACATGGTGCAGCAGGTTCTCCAGCGCTTCCGCTTCACGTACTCCTCGCCTCAGTCCACTCCTCTGCCTACCGGTCACTCGCTCTCAGCTCTGCCTTCGGATGAGTCCGTAGAGCCGAGTGGCCCGTATCCAGAGCTTGTGGGCTGCCTCATGTACCTGATGACCTGCACTCGACCTGACCTTGCATACCCTCTTAGCATCCTTGCACGCTATTGTCAAACATTATATGTTTATATGATTGTAGGCAGTAGTGGGTGATACCTTAGGGGGTACACTGGATTAGGGTTTCCTATTTGTATCCATCCTTCTGTTAGTACAGTCATTCCAGTCTCTTATTCTGACATGGTATCAGAGCAGGTCCTTCGCTAGGACCGTTCTTAGGGCCCACCACTGAATACCTACCTACCTATCTACTGTCGGAGTGCTGCGTTAGCGCCTCCCCCTTTCAGCGCCCTAGTGCGCCCTCGTGTACGGCCCCGTTTGGCCCCGTCGACCCGCACGCGCCCCGCTTACGGCCCCGCTTGACCCGTCGACCCCGCGCGCGCCCCGCTTAGAGGCCCCGTTTGGCCCCGTCGACCCGCGCGCGCCCCGCTTAGAGGCCCCGTTTGGCCCCGTCGACCCGCGCGCGCCCCGCTTAGAGGCCCCGTTTGGCCCCGTCGACCCGCGCGCGCCCCGCTTAAGGCCCCGTCGACCCGCTTACGGCCCCGCTTACGGCCCCGCTTACGGCCCCGCTTACGGCCCCGCTTACGGCCCCGCTTACGGCCCCGCTTACGGCCCCGTCGACCCGCTTACGGCCCCGCTTACGGTCCCGTTTACGGCCCCCGCTTACGGCCCCGCTTACGGCCCCGCTTACGGCCCCGTCGACCCGCTTACGGCCCCGCTTACGGCCCCGTCGACCCGCTTACGGCCCTGCTTACGGCCCCGCTTACGGCTCCCGCTTACGGCCCCGCTTAAGGCCCCGCTTACGGCCCCACTTACGGCCCCGTCGACCCGCTTACGGCCCCGCTTACGGCCCCGCTTACGGCCCCGTCGACCCGCTTACGGCCCCGCTCACGGCCCCGTCGCGCGCGCCCCGCTTACGGCCCCGCTTACGGCCCCGCTTACGCCGCCCCAAAGCGGCTGTACCCGCCGCCCCTACCCGCACCGCACGCGACAGCCGCGGCCCCGCCAGCAACAGGCCGCCCGAACCGAGCCGCCCAGTCCGAGCCGAGCCGAGCAGCCAGAACCGAGCCGCGCCGCCCGCACTGAGCAACTTCTCTGGACCTAGCCGCCCTACCCCTGTCGCGCTGCCCACTGCGTTTAGGACTCACTTCCTGCTACTGCTACGGCTACTCCTACTGCTACTATGGCTACCCCGCCTGTACTATCTTTCGATACTGAGGGCCGCCCAGTGAAGTTTGATACTTGGCTTGATGACCTGCACCTCTTCCTGCAGCTCACTGCCAAGGAGGATATCTCCCTGTATGACCACGCCCTCGGCCATGCTCCTGCCCCTGCTACTGATGCTGACAGCACTACCCGCTCACAGTGGCAGACTCGTGACGCTCACGCTCGCTTTGCCATCCGCAACTCCCTGCCGTTAGATGAGCGCGAGCACTTTGGCCAGTGCAAGACAGCTAGGGACCTCTACACCGCTGTAGTTGCCCGTTACTCCTCACCCGCTTCTGCTACGCTAGGCCGCCTCACTCTTCCCTACCTGTTCCCCGACCTAGCCTCCTTTCACACTGTCGCAGACCTCATCACCCACCTTAAGACTAGTGAGGCCCGCTTTCGCGCTGCTATGCCTGCCGAGTTTCTCACTAGCAACCCCCCCCCGCTCTGGATCACTCTCTACCACATCGTCACCCGCCTCCCTGACTCTCTGCGTGCAGTCAGGGACCACTTCCTCTCTCGCTCCCCCACTGAGCTCACTGTTGCCCTCCTCGAGAAGGAACTGCTTGCAGCTGAGGCGAGCATCGTCGCTGTAGGCACCTCTCGTGGCGACCCCCGCACCCCGTTCTTCGAGGGGTGTTCCCCTTCCCCCCTCCTCCCCTCTGTCGCCTCTGCTGCTGCTGTCGACCTCCTTGGTACTGAGAAGGTCGGGACCGCGTCTGCTTCGAGCGGGCGCCGCAGGGGCAAAGGGGGCAGGGGTGGGGGTGGTGGCGGAGGAGGTGGGGGTGGAGGCGGTGGGAGTGGAGGCGCGGCTGAGGAGGCTAGTGGCGGTAGTGGGGGAGGCGACAGCAGCGGCGGGAGTGGTGGCAGGGGCGGAGGCGACAGCGGAGGCGGAGGTGGTCGTGGTGGCGGCAGGGGTGGAGGTGGCCGAGGCGGAGGCGGAGGGGGTGGTAGTCGTGGGGGCACTGGCGGAGGGCAGAGTCAGCAGTCCGCCCCGACGCTTCAGGCCGCCCGTGAGTGGTATGCGCAGCGTGGCTTTACCTGCACGTACGTCATTCGCACAGGTGACCGCCGCGGCCAGCAGTGTGGGAGGCCGCACCCCACGCAGCGCTGCTTCGCGCGCCTGACTGACGCGTGGCGCACCCAGTTTCCTACTGCCACTGAGCTGCCGCGCTGGCCTGAGCTGGAAAAGAGGGGCGTTGATATTTGGGCTTTAGACTTTGATGCTATTCTCACTGCCATGTATGCGATGTCTATTAGTGGAGAGGGTGCTCAGTACTTGCGTGTTCCGCCCGACCCGGGCATTCAGGCCAGTCCGGCTGCCGCTCTAGGTGCTAGTGCGTCCCCTCCCGCAGGTCCTGGTGAGGCTGCTGCCCTAGGTGCTAGTGCGTCTGTGCCCCCTGGTACTGAGTCGACTGCAGCACTGCACACCTTCACACTGGACTCCGGTGCTTCTCGCTCTTTCTTTCGTGACCGCACTGTCCTTGAGCCCCTCGCTCGGCCAGTTGCTGTCTCCCTTGCTGACCCCTCTGGGGGTCCGGTCATTGCGACCTCCTCCACTGTCCTTCCTTGTCCGGCGGTCCCGTCCGGCACGCTGTCAGGTCTCTACCTCCCCTCGTTCTCTACGAACTTGGTGGCAGGTAGTGCGCTCCAGGACGGGGGTGTTCACCAGTTCACCCCTGCCTACGAGCGCGTGACACACTGCACGTGTGCTCGGACGGGTCGCCACCTGGCTACCTTCACTCGGGAGCCGGGGTCGGACCTTTACACACTGACCACTGTGTCCCCTCAGGTAGCTGCGTCTGCGTCTGCGTCTGCGTCTGCGTCAGGTTAGCTGTCCGCCCCCTGCTCGTGTCGCTCTCTGGCACATGAGACTGTCCTTTGGCACCACCGCCTTGGTCACCCGTCTGTGCAGCGCCTTCGGGCCATGCACCAGCGGGACCTTGTTGCTGGTCTTCCCAGGGTGCTCCCTCCCCTTCCCGACTCGCCTGCTCCTCCCTGTATTCCCTGTGTCGAGGGACGGCAGCGCGCCGCTCCTCACTCCTCCTCCTTTCCCCCGACGACTGCTCCCTTGCAGACGCTCCACATGGACGTGTGGGGCCCAGCCCGCGTCCGTGGTCAGGGTCAGGAGAGGTACTTCCTGATTCTTGTTGACGACTTCTCGCGCTACACCACGGTCTTCCCCTTGCGCGCCAAGGGTGACGTCCCTGATGTCTTGATCCCTTGGATCCGCAGATCTCGTCTGCACTCTGACAGAGGTGGGGAGTTCTCCTCTGGCCTATTGGAGGCCTTCTGTCAGCAGGAGGGCATTGCGCAGTCGTACACGCTTCCGGACTCTCCACAGCAGAATGGAGTTGCTGAGCGCCGCATTGGTCTGGTCATGGAGGTCGCTCGTACCTCCTTGAGCCATGCAGCTGCCCCCCATTTTCTGTGGCCGTTTGCAGTCCGATACGCTGCGCATCAGCTCAATCTCTGGCCCCGTGTCTCCTTGCCCGAGACTTCTCCGACACTGCGTTGGACGGGAGAGGCTGGCGATGCGTCGCGTTTTCGGGTCTGGGGATCCCGAGCTTTTGTCCGCGACACGTCCGCGGACAAGCTCTCCCGTCGCGCTGTCCCCTGCGTCTTCCTTGGCTTTGTCCCGGACGCCCCTGGTTGGCAGTTCTACCACCCCACCTCGCGGCGTGTCCTGGCCTCTCAGGACGTCACTTTTGACGAGTCCGTCCCCTACTACCGCCTCTCCCCTACCCCCTACCGCACTGCCCCGCTCCCCCCCCCGCCTCTCTTCCTCGCTCCAGGTGCTGAGGTACCAGACCCCCTTCCCCCTCAGGGTGCCGCTCCCTCAGGTGTGTCCCAGGTAGACCCGGGTGAGCCTGTTGAGGTAGCTGTTGACTCTCGTCCTGCTCGGGGTGCTGAGCCTGGGGGTGCTGCGTCTGGGGGTGCTGAGCCTGGGGGTGCTGCGTCTGGGGGTGCTGAGCCTGGGAGTGCTGAGTCTGGGGGTGCGGAGCCTGGGGGTGCTGAGCCTGGAGGTGCGGAGCCTGGAGGTACTGAGCCTGGGGGTGCTGAGTCTGGACGTGCTGAGTCTGGGGGTACTGAGTCTGGGGGTGCTGAGTCTGGGGGTGCTGAGCCTGAGCGTGCTCCACCTGGAGGAGCTCTCTCCTCCCAGCAGCTGCAGGAGAGGTATCTCGAGTACTGCCGCCTCCGGAGAGGTGCTTCTGGAGCTCGTCCCGGTACTTCCCCTCCTTCCCAGGAGCTCCCCCCCATTCAGGTGATCCGCGAGTGGTACACGCGGCGCTGCAGTCTTCGTAGTGGTGCTCCTGGTGCTGCGGACCCGAGCGGTGGTGCTGTTGCTGGTGCTGAGGACCCGGACGCTGGAGCTGCTGCTGGTGCTGAGGACCCGGGCGTTGGAGCTGCTGCTGGTGCTGAGGACCCGACCGGTGGCGCTGCTGCTGGTACTGAGGACTCGGGCGCTGGAGCTCCTACTGGTGCTGTGGACCCGGGCGTTGGAGCTGCTGCTGGTGGTGCTGCTGCTGGTGCTGAGGACTCGGGCGTTGGGGCTGCCACTGGTGTCCTTGCTGCTTCTGGAGACGCTGCGCAGCCGCGACCGTACTTCGTACCGCTCCTTCAGCAGGTTCTTGGTCAGGCTCCTCCTCCTAGTCCTCCTCCCTCCGTCGAGTGTCCTCTGCCTGTCCAGCCGCAGTCCCAGTTACCGCCTGCCTCGCCTCTCCCTGCTCCCTCTCCTTACACTGGTCCCACAGGAGGTCTTACAGAGCGTCGTGAGCCTGAGTCTCGTCCTGCGTCGCCTGTTCGTACTGCTCGCACTGGTCGTCGTGTCCCACGTGAGCGTCCTCCTCCTGTCCCTGGCACTCACTACATGACTCTGCGTCCCTCCACTGCTCCGCAGCGCGTCCCGCTGCCGTCTCCTCCTGCGTCCTCTCTTCCTACTCTTCCTGACCCGGAGTCTGACTCCCGTCGTGCTGCCAGTCCCACTGTTACGCGTCTCCTCGCTACAGTTGTCACTGACCCGACCTTTGAGTCCTCTGCTGCGTCTGCTCTGGTCGCTGAGTTGGTTGACTTTGCTGCTCGCTGTCGCCTAGACTACGCTGCCAGCCTTGTCGCTGAGTCTGAGTCTGCGTCTGCCTGTCCTCCGTCCGTCGGGGGTGAGTGTGCCCTCGGCACGGACGTCCTTGAGGACAGACAGGAGGAGTTCCACTGCCTTGCTGCTGCTTTGCCCCGTCTCGTGTCCTTGCTAGTTGCCCCTGAGGGAGACCCGGATGCACCAGACATCCCGACCCCACGCTCTTACGCTGAGGCGATGGCGGGTCCCTACTCCTCTCAGTGGCAGACAGCCATGGACGCCGAGATGGCTTCCTGGAAGTCCACACGCACCTACGTCGACGAGGTTCCCCCTCCTGGGGCGAACATCGTCAGTGGCATGTGGATTTTCAGGGTGAAGCGGCCGCCGGGTTCTCCGCCTGTCTTCAAGGCGCGCTACGTGGCTCGAGGCTTCAGTCAGCGAGAGGGAGTAGACTTCTTTCAGACCTTCTCCCCCACCCCGAAGATGACTACTCTTCGGGTGCTGCTGCACATAGCCGCTCACCGCGACTACGAGCTTCACTCTCTTGACTTCAGCACTGCTTTCTTGCAGGGCAGCCTGCACGAGGAGATCTGGCTGCCGCCGCCCCCTGGCTTCACTGGGTCAGTTCCTCCTGGCACCCAGTGGAGGCTTCAGCGACCGGTCTACGGTCTCCGCCAGGCGCCACGTGAGTGGCACGACACACTGAGGACGACACTTGCGGCTCTTGGGTTCGCGCCTTCTACTGCTGACCCGTCGTTGTTTCTACGCACCGACACCTCGCTACCGCCGTTCTACATCCTCGTGTACGTCGACGACTTGGTCTTTGCCACTGCTGACACCGCGGCACTCGCCCACGTGAAGTCGGAGCTGCAGAGGAGACACACGTGCACAGACCTGGGTGAGCTGACAAGCTATCTTGGCTTGCGGATCACCCGGGACAGAGCACGGCGCACCATCACCCTGACTCAGTCACACATGGTGCAGCAGGTTCTCCAGCGCTTCGGCTTCACGTACTCCTCGCCTCAGTCCACTCCTCTGCCTACCGGTCACTCGCTCTCAGCTCTGCCTTCGGATGAGTCCGTAGAGCCGAGTGGCCCGTATCCAGAGCTTGTGGGCTGCCTCATGTACCTGATGACCTGCACTCGACCTGACCTTGCATACCCTCTTAGCATCCTTGCACGCTATGTCGCTCCTGGCCGTCACAGGAAGGAGCACATGGATGCCGCTAAGAGGGTGTTGCGCTACTTGTGCAGTACGTCGGGCATGGGGCTTGTGCTTGGAGGACGAGACCGAGTTGTTCTCACAGGGCACTCAGACGCTTCCTGGGCAGACGACCAGGCCACTCAGCGGTCGTCTCAGGGTTACACCTTCAGCCTTGGCTCTGGCTCAGTTTCTTGGCGCTCTACACGCTCTTCTTCTGTTCTCGGCTCCAGTTGCGAGGCTGAGATCTACGCTACAGCCATGGCTGCCCAGGAGCTACGCTGGCTGACCTACCTGCTGACCGACCTCGGAGAGCCGCCTCGTTCTCCTCCAGTACTGTACGTCGACAACAAGGCTGCCATTGCCTTGTGTGAGGAGCACAGACTGGAGCACAGAACGAAGCACATCGCCCTGCGGTACTTCCTTGCTCGTGAGCTGCAGCAGCGTGGTCAGCTTTGTATTCGCTACGTGGCCACTGAGGCCAACACTGCTGATGTGTTCACCAAGGCGCTTCAGCCTCGTGACCATCAGCGCTTCTGCACTCTACTAGGCCTTGTGCCTACTGGACCTCACTTGCTTACCTCTTGACTTTGCTTGTACTGTGATCATTATATATATATCTATACCTGCATGTTTACTCTTGCTAGGTTGTGATCACTGTATCTCTTGCTCTGTTATAAACCTGCATGTGAACTGGTCTTGTGACCACTAGCTTGTGCTCGGAATTTGTGTGGAATCCTCGAGATCCACCCTGAGCTTGTTGTTGCCTTGCTTTGCCTTGACTGGTCTTGTGACCCCTAGGTCTCCCCCACTTTGCCTATGGGGGTGTGTCAAACATTATATGTTTATATGATTGTAGGCAGTAGTGGGTGATACCTTAGGGGGTACACTGGATTAGGGTTTCCTATTTGTATCCATCCTTCTGTTAGTACAGTCATTCCAGTCTCTTATTCTGACAGCTATGTCGCTCCTGGCCGTCACAGGAAGGAGCACATGGATGTCGCTAAGAGGGTGTTGCGCTACTTGTGCAGTACGTCGAGCATGGGGCTTGTGCTTGGAGGGCGAGACCGAGTTGTTCTCACAGGGCACTCAGACGCTTCTTGGGCAGACGACCAGGCCACTCAGCGGTCGTCTCAGGGTTACACCTTCAGCCTTGGCTCTGGCTCAGTTTCTTGGTGCTCTACACGCTCTTCTTCTGTTCTCGGCTCCAGTTGCGAGGCTGAGATCTACGCTACAGCCATGGCTGCCCAGGAGTTACGCTGGCTGACCTACCTGCTGACCGACCTCGGAGAGCGGCCTCGTTCTCCTCCAGTACTGTACGTCGACAACAAGGCTGCCATTGCCTTGTGTGAGGAGCACAGACTGGAGCACAGAACGAAGCACATCGCCCTGCGGTACTTCCTTGCTCGTGAGCTGCAGCAGCGCGGTCAGCTTTGTATTCGCTACGTGGCCACTGAGGCCAACACTGCTGATGTGTTCACCAAGGCGCTTCAGCCTCGTGACCATCAGCGCTTCTGCACTCTACTAGGCCTTGTGCCTACTGGACCTCACTTGCTTACCTCTTGACTTTGCTTGTACTGTGATCACTATATATATCTATACCTGCATGTTTACTCTTGCTAGGTTGTGATCACTGTATCTCTTGCTCTGTTATAAACTTGCATGTGAACTGGTCTTGTGACCACTAGCTTGTGCTCGGAATTTGTGTGGAATCCTTGAGGTCCACCCTGAGCTTGTTGTTGCCTTGTTTTGCCTTGACTGGTCTTGTGACCCCTAGGACTCCCCCACTTTGCCTATGGGGGTGTGTCAAACATTATACATGTTGTATTTGTGTAGGCTGTAGTGGGTTAGCCTATAGGGGGGTCACAACATTAGGGTTTCATATTTGTACTCACAATCCTTGCTAGTTCATCATTCCAGTCCGTTATTTCTGACAATCCAGAGCGGGGGGGGTTGCTAGTGAGAAACTCGGCAGGCATAGCAGCGCGAAAGCGGGCCTCACTAGTCTTAAGGTGGGTGATGAGGTCTGCGACAGTGTGAAAGGAGGCTAGGTCGGGGAACAGGTAGGGGAGAGTGAGGCGGCCTAGCGTAGCAGAAGCGGGTGAGGAGTAGCGGGCAACTACAGCGGTGTAGAGGTCCTTAGCAGTCTTGCACTGGCCGAAGTGCTCGCGCTCGTCTAGCGGCAGGGAGTTGCGAATAGCAAAGCGAGCGTGCGCATCACGAGTCTGCCACTGAGAGCGTAGAGTGCTGTCAGCAGACGTGTCAGGGGCAGTAGCATGGCCTAGGGCGTGGTCGTACAGCGAGATGTCTTCCTTGGCAGTGAGCTGTAGGAACAGGTGCAGGTCATCTAGCCAGGTTTCGAACTTCACTGGACGGCCCTCGGCATCGAAAGCTAGAACGGGAGGACTAGCCATAGTGACAGTAGTAGGAGGAGGAACTAGGCCGCTGGAAAGGTGTGCGTAGGGTCAACGGGACCGGCGGGGCCGCTAGGTAAGGCGCGGGCGGGGTCGACTGTCCGTAGTGGCACACGAGCGGCAGGAGTAGGGAGCGTGGCAGCAGGAGCTGCAACGGCGCACTGGTGGCAGCTGCAGTGGCAGCAGTGTGCGCGGTAGGTAGCGTAGGGGCAGCGGCGGCGCACGGGCAGTGCGGCGCACGGGCGGCAGCAGTGCACGTGCGGCGACGGCAGGAGGCGGCGGTGCGCAAGCAGCAGCGGAAGCAGCGCACGGGCGGCAGCTGCGTATGCGCACGTGCGGCAGTGGCAGCGGCGCACGGGCGGCTGCGGGCAGCGGGGCGTGCGCGAGCAGGCGACGGGCGGCTGCGGGGCGTGCGCGAGCAGGCGACGGGCGGCTGCGGGGCGTGCGCGAGCAGGCGACGGGCGGCTGCGGACGGGCGGCCTCTGCGACGGCGGGCTGCGGGCAGCGGGGCGTGCGCGAGCAGGCGACGGGCGGCTGCGGGGCGTGCGCGAGCAGGCGACGGGCGGCTGCGGACGGGCGGCCTCTGCGACGGCGGGCTGCGGGCAGCGGGGCGTGCGCGAGCAGGCGACGGGCGGCTGCGAGGCGTGCGCGAGCAGGCGACGGGCGGCTGCGGACGGGCGGCCTCTGCGACGGCGGGCTGCGGGCCTGCGGGGCGTGCGCGAGCAGGCGACGGGCGGCTGCAGCAGCGGGTGCGTCAGCGTGGCGCACAGGGCAGCGGCGGGCAGTGCGCGAGGCTACGAGGCGCACGGGCAGCAGCGCAAAGGCGCGCGGGCAGCGGGGAGGCAGCGTGACGGGCCGCGCGCGAAGAAAATAAAGCGCGCGCGGGCAGCTGGCGGGGCGCACGCGTGAAAACGGCCGCGCGCGAGCGGCTAGTACGGCGCGCGCGGTAAAAAAAAAAGGAAAGCCACGCGCGGGCGGCTAGCGAGCTGCGTGCGCGTGGTAGGTAGGTAAGGAGCGCTCTAGGACGCGCAGGCGCACGAGGCGCACAGTAGGTAGGTAGGTAGGTAGGTGGGCCCTAAGAACAGTCCTAGCGACGGACCTGCTCTGAAACCATGTCAGTAATAACGGACTGGAATGGTGAACTAGAAAGGATTGTGAGTACAAATATGAAACCCTAATGTTGTGACCCCCCTATAGGCTAACCCACTACAGCCTACACAAACACAACACATATAATGTTTGACACCCAATTTCGCACCTGATCCAGAAGCTGGAGACGAAGCAGTCTATCCCGAGGACACCACACTCCCCCGCTACACACAGAGTGGACTCCAAATCCTTGGACTCGTCACCGCAGTCCACGGCGCCGACATTCCTAGGGAGCCTGCGACGGTTCAGCAGGCTCTGGGGGGGGAGCACAAGGAAAAATGGCGCGAAGCCATGGACAGGGAGCTGAAGGCCTTAGAGGAACGCAACACCTGGAAGGTCGTCCCTATCGGCGTAGCACGAAACAAGACTATACTCACCGGAAAATGGGTCTTCCGAGTGAAGACGAAAGCAGACGGCACCATCGACAAGTTCAAAGCACGCTGGGTCGTACGCGGCTTCGACCAAGAGCACGGGCGCGACTTCACCGAAACCTTCGCTCCGGTCAGCCGCCACACCTCACTCCGAATTCTCCTCGCGATCGCCGCCATGAAGAATGTTACGATATGAAGTTTTATGAGAAGGCATTCCTGTATGCTACAGGAGCCGACTCTACCAAGTACGAAGTCGAGGAGTCAGAAGAGTCGAAGCGACACAGCAACCGTCTGACCAAGACCGATGCAAGCAGAAACATTTGAAGTGAAAAGAGCGGGAACAGGTTTGAAACTGATTCCCGCGCCGCACGGTTTGAATTTCGCTGGAATAAGGGAATGTACCCCTTAGAGTACATGGCTAGTCTAGGTCGTTTCGCATTCCTCTGTTTTTCTATATAAACCCTATGTATGCATGCTATTATCAATCTCAGTCATTTACATTCACTCTGACCTGAGTTCACTACTTCCGCTGCAACACTACCTGCGATCAACCCTGAACGATCCTTTCGCTCAAATCTCACTTCAGATTGTAACATGGTATGAGAGCTGCTCAGGGATTCTTCGCAACGTCAACTCCGTAAAATTCGCCAAACCAAAACTGGCGAGCGGCACACGTTCCAAGACCAAGATGGCCGGAGGATCCGGAGGTCAAACAAATCTAACGGCCGAAGGACAAACCAACCCGGCTGCGACAAATGAGGCGACAACTACGATTGGCACTGCCGCGCTCGAGCAGTTATTCGCTCGACTGTCAACAATGGAGAAAGAACTCCAAGATCTGCGCAAAGGCGATGCGGGAACCACTTCCCAACCAGTTCAACCTGGACAACCGGCTGCGAAAAGCCGCGATACCGCCGCGCACGGCTTCTCCCTCGACTCAGACAAATCTGCAACAACTGCCCCTCGTCCAAGCGACGAAACCATCAACTCTGCGCAAGCACGCTTTCTCAGTGTGTCAAAGATCAAGACTACTGCCGCGTTTGACGGCAAGGATTTTTATACATGGAGTTTTGAGCTTGAGCTCCTCCTACAGACAGCGCAGATCTACCACTACTTCGACGGCTCCTATCCTAAACCGGTGGAAGACACCGAAGACGCCCGCGCTCAATACTACAGTGAGTCGCTCATGGCGTATAGCGTTCTGCTGCGCAACATGTCGCCGGCAGAACAGCTCGGCATCCGCTCCTACAAAGAGAGCGCCGCTCGGCTCTTCAAGCTTGTCAGAGGTCCACTGGAGATCCCCGATGATCCTAGGGAAGGGTTACAGGCCCGTTGGCCTGGGGGGTTATGGGCGCACTCACCCGCTATATAAACAAGCCCTTTTATCCCAGTGGTTAGTGACTGGGATTCTGACATGGTTTCAGAGCAGGTCCTTCGCTAGGACCGTTCTTAGGGCCCACCGTTACCTACATACCTACCTACCTACTGTGCGCCTCGTGCGCCTACGCGCCCTCGTGCGCCTCCTACCTACCGCGCGCGCGCAGCCCGCCAGCCGCCCGCGCGCGACTCGATTTCTATTTTTTTTTAGCGCGCGTATCCCGCTACCCGCCCGCGCGCGGTCGATTTCGCTGCGCGCGCCCCGCTAGCCGCACGCGCGCGGCTGTTTTCTTTACGCGCGGCCCCGCACGCTGCCCGCGCGCTGCCTGTGCGCCTCGCTGACGCGCCCGCTGCTGCAGCCGCCCGTCACCCGCTTGCGCACACCCCGCCGTGGCCCCGCAGGCCCGCAGCTCGCCGCCGCAGCTGCCGCACGCCCGTTGCCCGCAGCCGCCCGTCCGCCGACGCCGCTGCCGCCCGTGCACCGACGCCGCTGCCACCCGTGCGCTGCTGCCGCTGCTGCTTGCGCACCGCTCGCTGCTGCAGCCGCCCGTGCGCTGTCGGCGCTGCTGCCCGTGCGCATAAGCCGCTGCCGCCCGTGCGCCTTTGCAGCCGCCGCCCGCGAGTCGCCCGCTACCGCTAGTGCGCCGCACGCCCGCAGCCGCTGCCGCTCGCGCACGCCCCGCAGGCCCGCAGCCCGCCGTCGCAGCGGCCGCCCGCCCGCAGCCGCTCGTCGCCTGCTCGCAGACGCCCCGCTGCCCGCAACCGCTCGTACGCCGCTGCTTCCGCTGCTGCTTGCGCACCGCTGCCTCCCGAGCGCCACCGCTGCCCGTGCGCCGCCGCTGCCCGTGCACTGCCGTTCCCCGTGCACCGCTGCTGCCCGTGCGCTTCTGCAGCCGCTGCCCGCGAGGCACTCGATCTCACTGCTGTTTATTTTCTACCTACCGCGCACACTGCTACCACTGCAGCTGCCACCAGTGCGCCGTTGCAGCTCCTGCTGCCACGCTTCCTACTACTACTGTTACTACTGCCACTACTACTACTGCTACTGTCACTATGGCTAGTCCGCCAGTTCTAGCTTTCGATGCCGAGGGCCGTCCAGTGAAGTTCGAAACCTGGCTCGATGACCTGCACCTGTTCCTACAGCTCACTGCCAAGGAAGATATCTCACTGTACGACCATGCCCTAGGCCATGCCACTGCCCCTGACTCGTCTGCTGACAGCACTCTGCGTTCTCAGTGGCAGACCCGTGATGCGCACGCTCGCTTTGCTATTCGCAACTCCCTGCCGCTAGACGAGCGCGAGCACTTTGGCCAGTGCAAGACTGCTAAGGACCTCTACACGCTGTAGTTGCCCGCTACTCCTCACCCGCTTCTGCCACGCTAGGCCGCCTCACTCTCCCCTACCTGTTCCCCGACCTAGCCTCCTTTCACACTGTCGCAGACCTCATCACCCACCTTAAGACTAGTGAGGCCCGCTTTCGCGCTGCTATGCCTGCCGAGTTTCTCACTAGCAACCCCCCCCCGCTCTGGATCACTCTCTACCACATCGTCACCCGCCTCCCTGACTCTCTGCGCGCAGTCAGGGACCACTTCCTCTCTCGCTCCCCCACTGAGCTCACTGTTGCCCTCCTCGAGAAGGAACTGCTTGCAGCTGAGGCGAGCATCGTCGCTGTAGGCACCTCTCGTGGCGACCCCCGCACCCCGTTCTTTGAGGGGTGTTCCCCTTCCCCCCTCCTCCCCTCTGTCGCCTCTGCTGCTGCTGTCGACCTTCTTGGTGCTGAGAAGGTCGGGACCGCGTCTGCTTCGAGCGGGCGCCGCAGGAACAAGGGGGGCAGGGGTGGGGGTGGTGGCGGAGGAGGTGGGGGTGGAGGCGGTGCGAGTGGAGGCGCGGCTGGGGAGACTAGTGGCGGCAGTGGGGGAGGAGACAGCAGCGGCGGGAGTGGTGGTGGAGGCGGCAGCGGAGGCGGAGGTGGTCGTGGCGGCGGCAGGGGTGGAGGTGGCCGGGGCGGCGGCGGTGGGGGTGGTGGTCGTGGAGGCACTGGCGGAGGGCAGAGTCAGCAGCCCGCCCCGACGCTTCAGGCCGCCCGTGAGTGGTATGCGCAGCGTAGCGTTACCTGCACGTACGTCATTCGCACAGGTGACCGCAGCGGCCAGCAGTGTGGGAGGCCGCACCCCACGCAGCGCTGCTTCGCGCGCCTTAACGACGCGTGGCGCACTCAGTTTCCTGCTGCCACTGAGCTGCCGCGCTGGGCTGATCTGGAAAAGAGGGGTGTTGATATTTGGGCTTTAGACTTTGATGCTATTCTCACTGCCATGTATGCGATGTCTATTAGTGGAGAGGGTGCTCAGTACTTGCGTGTTCCGCCCGACCCGGGCATTCAGGCCAGTCCGGCTGCCGCTCTAGGTGCTAGTGCGTCTGCTCCCACAGGTCCTGGTGAGGCCGCTGCCCTAGGTGCTCGTGCGTCCGTGCCCCCTGGTACTGAGTCGACTGCAGCACTGCACACCTTCACACTGGACTCAGGTGCTTCTCGCTCATTCTTTCGTGACCGCTCTGTCAGCAGGAGGGCATTGAGCAGTCGTACACGCTTCCGGCCTCTCCACAGCATAATGGGGTTGCTGAGCGCCGCATTGGTCTGGTCATGGAGGTCGCTCGTACCTCCTTGAGCCATGCGGCTGCCCCCCATTTTCTGTGGCCGTTTGCAATCCGATACGCTGCGCATCAGCTCAACCTCTGGCCCCGTGTCTCCTTGCCCGAGACTTCTCCGACACTGCGTTGGACGGGAGAGGCTGGCGATGCGTCGCGTTTTCGGGTCTGGGGATCCCGAGCTTTTGTCCGCGACACGTCCGCGGACAAGCTCTCCCGTCGCGCTGTCCCCTGCGTCTTCCTTGGCTTTGTCCCGGACGCCCCTGGCTGGCAGTTCTACCACCCCACCTCGCGTCGTGTCCTGGCCTCTCAGGACGTCACTTTTGACGAGTCCGTCCCCTACTACCGCCTCTTCCCCTACCGCACTGCCCCGCTCCCCCCCCCGCCTCTCTTCCTCGCTCCAGGTGCTGAGGTACCAGACCCCTTGTTTTCCCCCTCAGGGTGCCGCTCCCTCAGGTGTGTCCCAGGTAGACCCGGGTGAGCCTGTCGAGGTAGCTGTTGACTCTCGTCCTGCCAGGGGTGCTGAGCCTGGGGGTGCTGCGTCTGGGGGTGCTGAGCCTGGGGGTGCTGCGTCTGGGGGTGCGGAGCCTGGGGGTGCTGAGCCAGGAGGTGCGGAGCCTGGAGGTGCGGAGCCTGGAGGTGCTGAGCCTGGGGGTGCTGAGTCTGGGGGTGCTGAGCCTGAGCGTGCTACACCTGGAGGAGCCCTCTCCTCCCAGCAGCTGCAGGAGAGGTACCTCGAGTACTGCCGCCTCCGGAGAGGTGCTGCTGGAGCTCGTCCCGGTACTTCCCCTCCTACCCAGGAGCTCCCCCCCATTCAGCAGATCCGCGAGTGGTACACACGGCGCTGCAGTCTTCGGAGTGGTGCTCCTGGTGCTGCGGACCCTGGGGGTGGCGCTGCTGCTGGTGCTGAGGACCCGGACGTGGGAGCTGCTACTGGTGCTGCGGACCCGCCTGGTGGAGCTGCTGCTGGTGCTGAGGACTCGGACGTTGGAGCTGCTGCTGGAGCTGAGGACCTGGGCAGTGGCGCTGCTGCTGGTGCTGAGGACCCGGACGGTGGAGCTGCTGCTGGAGCTGAGGACCCGAGCGGTGGCACTGCTGCTGCTGCTGAGGACCCGGGCGTTGGAGCTACTACTGGTGCTGAGGACCCGGCCGGTGGAGCTGCTGCTGGTGCTGTGGACCCGGCCGCTGGAGTCTCCTCTGCTTCCGGAGACGCTGTGCGGCCGCGACCGTACTTCGTACCGCTCCTTCAGCAGGTTCTTGGGCAGACTCCTCCTCCTTGTCCTCCTCCCTCCGTAGAGTGTCCTCCGCCTGTCCAGCCGCAGTCACAGTTACCACCTACCTCGCCTCTCCCTGCTCCCTCTCCTTACACTGGTCCCACAGGAGGTCTTACAGAGCGTCGTGAGCCTGAGTCTCGTCCTGCGTCGCCTGTTCGTCGTGCTCGCACTGGTAGTCGTGTCCGTCGTGAGCGTCCTCCTCCTGTCCCAGGCACTCACTACATGACTCTGCGTCCCTCTACTGCTCCTCAGCGTGTCCCTCTACCGTCTCCTCCTGCTTCCTCTTTGCCTGACGTTCCGGACCCTGAGTCTGACCGGTATCGTGCTGAGCACCCTACTGTCACGCGTTTCCTTGCTACTGTTGTCACTGACCCTACCTTTGAGTCCTCGGCTGCGTCTGCTCTGGTCGCTGAGTTGGTTGACTTTGCTGCTGCCTGTCGTCTAGACTACGCTGCTAGCCTTGTTGCTGAGTCTGTGTCTGTCTGTCCTCCGTCCGTCGGGGGTGAGTGTGCTCTTGGCACGGACGTCCTTGAGGACAGACAGGAGGAGTTCCAGTGTCTTGCTGCTGCTTTGCCCCGTCTCGTGTCCCTGCTAGTTGCCCCTGAGGGAGACCCGGATGCACCAGACATCCCGACCCCGCGCACTTACGCTGAGGCGATGGCGGGTCCCTACTCCTCTCAGTGGCAGACAGCCATGGACGCCGAGATGGCTTCCTGGAAGTCCACACGCACCTACGTCGACGAGGTTCCCCCTCCTGGGGCGAACATCGTCAGTGGCATGTGGATTTTCAGGGTGAAGCGGCCGCCGGGTTCTCCGCCTGTCTTCAAGGCGCGTTACGTGGCTCGAGGCTTCAGTCAGCGAGAGGGAGTTGACTTCTTCCAGACCTTCTCCCCCACCCCGAAGATGACCACTCTTCGGGTGCTGCTGCACATAGCTGCTCAGCGCGACTACGAGCTTCACTCACTTGACTTCAGCACTGCTTTTTTGCAGGGCAGCCTGCACGAGGAGATCTGGCTGCGCCGCCCACCTGGCTTCACTGGGTCGTTTCCTCCTGGTACCCAGTGGAGGCTTCAGCGGCCGGTCTACGGTCTCCGCCAGGCTCCGCGTGAGTGGCACGACACACTGAGGACTACACTTGCGGCTCTTGGGTTCGCGCCTTCTACAGCTGACCCGTCGCTGTTCCTGCGCACCGACACTTCACTGCCGCCGTTCTACATCCTCGTGTACGTCGACGACTTGGTCTTTGCCACTGCTGACACTGCAGGACTCGCCCACGTGAAGTCGGAGCTGCAGAGGAGACACACGTGCACAGACCTGGGTGAGCTGACAAGCTATCTTGGCTTGCGGATCACCCGGGACAGAGCACGGCGCACCATCACCCTGACTCAGTCACACATGGTGCAGCAGGTTCTCCAGCGCTTCCGCTTCACGTACTCCTCGCCTCAGTCCACTCCTCTGCCTACCGGTCACTCGCTCTCAGCTCTGCCTTCGGATGAGTCCGTAGAGCCGAGTGGCCCGTATCCAGAGCTTGTGGGCTGCCTCATGTACCTGATGACCTGCACTCGACCTGACCTTGCATACCCTCTTAGCATCCTTGCACGCTATGTCGCTCCTGGCCGTCACAGGAAGGAGCACATGGATGCCGCTAAGAGGGTGTTGCGCTACTTGTGCAGTACGTCGGGCATGGGGCTTGTGCTTGGAGGGCGAGACCGAGTTGTTCTCACAGGGCACTCAGACGCTTCTTGGGCAGACGACCAGGCCACTCAGCGGTCGTCTCAGGGTTACACCTTCAGCCTTGGCTCTGGCTCAGTTTCTTGGCGCTCTACACGCTCTTCCTCTGTTCTCGGCTCCAGTTGCGAGGCTGAGATCTACGCTACAGCCATGGCTGCCCAGGAGCTACGCTGGCTGACCTACCTGCTGACCGACCTCGGAGAGCGGCCTCGTTCTCCTCCAGTACTGTACGTCGACAACAAGGCTGCCATTGCCTTGTGTGAGGAGCACAGACTGGAGCACAGAACGAAGCACATCGCCCTGCGGTACTTCCTTGCTCGTGAGCTGCAGCAGCGCGGTCAGCTTTGTATTCGCTACGTGGCCACTGAGGCCAACACTGCTGATGTGTTCACCAAGGCGCTTCAGCCTCGTGACCATCAGCGCTTCTGCACTCTACTAGGCCTTGTGCCTACTGGACCTCACTTACTTACCTCTTGACTTGCTTGTACTGTGATCACTATATATATCTATACCTGCATGTTTACTCTTGCTAGGTTGTGATCACTGTATCTCTTGCTCTGTTATAAACCTGCATGTGAACTGGTCTTGTGACCACTAGCTTGTGCTCGGAATTTGTGTGGAATCCTTGAGATCCACCCTGAGCTTGTTGTTGCCTTGCTTTGCCTTGACTGGTCTTGTGACCCCTAGGTCTCCCCCACTTTGCCTATGGGGGTGTGTCAAACATTATACATGTTGCACTTGTGTAGGCTGTAGTGGGTTAGCCTATAGGGGGGTCACAACATTAGGGTTTCATATTTGTACTCACAATCCTTGCTAGTTCATCATTCCAGTCCGTTATTACTGACAACGTGCTGCACTATGTGCGCCGTCCAGCAGCCCTAGCGCTGCCTCCTGCTGCCCTAGGCCAGCGCGCTGCCCCTAGAGGCCCGTAAGGCCCACGCGCCGCCCCTAGAGGCCCGTAAGGCCCGCGCAGCCCGCTGCAGCCGCGCGCAGCCCGCACAGCCCGCGCCGAGCCGCGCGCAGCCCGCTGCAGCCGCGCGCAGCCCGCACAGAGCCCACGCAGCCCGCGCCGAGCCGCGCACAGCCCGCTGCAGCCGCGCGCAGCCCGCACCGAGCCGCGCGCAGCCCGCTGCAGCCGCGCGCAGCCCGCAGCTGCCCGCGCCGAGCCCACGCAGCCCGCGTCGAGCCGCGCGCGGCCTGCTACGGCCTCGCGAGGCCCGCGCGCGGCCCGCAGCAGCCCGCGCCGAGCCGCGCGCGGCCTGCTACTGCCTCGCGCGGCCCGCGCGCGGCCCGCAACAGCCCGCGCCGAGCCGCGCGCGGCCCGCTACTGCCTAGCGCGGCCGCGCGCGGCCTGCAGCAGCTCAGCGCGCTGTCAGCGCAGCCCGCGCCGAGCCGCGCGCGGCCCTCTGCCTCGGCCACGACCTGCCGCTGATGCGGACCCGCCCTGCAGCTACCACGGCCCCGACCTGCCGCTGATGCGGCCCCGCCCTGCAGCTTCCACGGCCCCGACCTGCCGCTGACGCGGCCCCACCCTGCTACTGCCGCTGAAGCGGCCCCGCCCTGCAGCTGCTTCGGCCCTGCTCTGCAGCCGGTTTTGCGGCCCCGACGCCGCCGCTGTCGTGCGCCTACTCGGCCGCCGCCCGTCGAGCGCCGGCCCTGCTCGCCCGGTGAGCGCCTGCTCTCCTAGCCTTTGGTGAGCGCCTGCCTGCCTGCCTGACGGCCTGCCTGCCTGCCTGCCGGCCTGGCTGCCTGCCTGCCTGCCGGCCTGCCTGCCTGCCTGCCTGCCTGCCTGCCTGCGCGACTGCCTGCCTGCCGGCCTAACTGCCTGCCTGCCTGCCGGCCTGCCTGTCTGTCTGCTTGCCTGCCTGCCTGCCTGCCTGCCTGTCTGCCTGCCTGCCTGCGCGACTGCCTGCCTGCCTGCCGGCCTGCCTGCCTGCCTGCCTGCCTGCTTGCCTGCCTGCCTGCCGCGCCTGCCTTGCCCGCGCTACTGCTGCTGCTACTGCTACTGGCAGGTGGCCAGATGCAGCTCCAGCGACGTTCACGCGAGCCTCTGACGCCCCAGCAGCTTAGTGAGTGGTATACTAGCTGGGGTTGTCGCAGTAGCCGTCGTAGCTGTCGCCCTGGAGCTGGTCAGTTGGGAGCGTCTGGCAGTGGCCAGCTGCAGCTGCAGGGGCGTCCACGTGAGACACTTACGCCCCGGCAGCTCCAGGAGTGGTACGCTCAGTGTAGCAGGTCTACGCGTACAGTTCGCTGCCCGTACGTCATTCGCACAGGTGTTAGGACTGGTCAGCCTTGTGGGACGCTTGGTCACACACAGTCCCGCTGCTTCGCCCGTCTGAGCGACGACTGGCGCACAGTGTTTGGTGACGAGGCTGAGCTCCCCACCTGGCTGGAGCTGCATGGACAGAGGGTAGATATCTTTGCGCTTGACTATGATGCTATTCTCACTGCCATGTATGCATTGCCTACTAGTGCTGATCGTGCCTGTTATCTGTGCGTACCGCCTGACCCTGGTGAGGCTGCTGCTCTAGGTGCTAGTGCGTCTCCTGCTCTAGGTGCTGGTGAGGCTGCTGCTCTCGGTGCTAGTACGTCTACTGCTCTAGGTACTGGTGAGGCCGTGGCTTCAGGTGCTGGTGAGTCTGCTCTCTCTGGTACTGCGCCAACTACGGTCTCGCACACCTTCACCCTTGACTCAGGAGCTTCTCGCTCCTTCTTTCGCGACTGCACCACACTCACGCCGCTTAGTCGGCCAGTTCCAGTCTCCCTGGCGGACCCCTCTGGGGGTCCAGTCCTTGCCCACTACTCCACGGTTCTGCCGTGTCCGGCCGTCCCGTCCGGCTCGCTGTCAGGTCTTTACCTCCCCTCGTTCTCTACGAACTTGGTGAGTGGAGCTGACCTCCAGGATCGGGAGGTTGACCAGTTCACTCCTGCGAGTCAGCGAGTGACTCACTGTACGTGTGCTAGGACGGGCCGGCACTTGGCCACGTTCACCCGTGCACCTGGCTCGAGTCTGTACACACTGACCACTGAGTCCCCTCAGGTAGCTGCGTCTGCGTCTACGTCTGGTCAGCTGGCGGCCCCCTGCGAGTGTCGCGCTTTGTCGCACGACACTCTCCTGTGGCACCACCGTCTTGGTCACCCCTCCTTGCCTCGCCTGCGTAGCATGCACTCTCGCTCCCTGGTCTCTGGTCTTCCCAGGTCTCTGCCTGCCCTCCCTCCCTCGCCTGCGCCGCCCTGCATTCCTTGCGTCGAGGGGCGGCAGCGCGCCGCTCCTCACTCCTCCTCGTTTCCTCCCACAGAGGCTCCACTGCAGACGCTCCACCTGGACGTGTGGGGCCCAGCCCGCGTCCAGGGACAGGGCCGCGAGCGGTACTTCCTGCTGGTTGTCGACGACTACACGCGTTACACCACGGTCTTCCCCTTGCAGAGCAAGGGGGACGTCCCTGATGTTTTGATCCCTTGGATCCGCGCTGTTCGTCTCCAGCTCCGCGAGCGGTTCCGGCGGGACTTTCCTGTCCTGCGTCTGCACTCTGACAGAGGTGGTGAGTTCTCCTCTGACCTCTTGGCAGCCTACTGTGCGGAGCACGGCATCACCCAGTCGTTCACGCTTCCGGCCTCTCCACAGCAGAATGGGGTTGCTGAGCGTCGCATTGGCTTAGTCATGGAGGTCGCTCGTACCTCCATGATCCATGCGGCTGCCCCCCATTTCCTGTGGCCGTTTGCGGTCCGGTACGCCGCGCATCAGCTCAACCTCTGGCCCCGTGTCTCCTTGCCGGAGACCTCGCCCACACTGCTGTGGACGGGGAAGGTTGGTGATGCGTCGCGTTTCCGGGTCTGGGGTGCTCGTGCCTTTGTCCGCGATACCACCGCGGACAAGCTCTCCGCCCGCGCTGTTCCCTGTGTCTTCCTTGGCTTTGTCCCTGACGCGCCTGGTTGGCAGTTTTACCACCCCACCTTGCGCCGTGTCTTTGCGTCTCAGGATGTCACGTTCGACGAGTCGGTTCCCTTTTACCGTCTCTTCCCCTACCGCACTGCCCCGCTCCCCCCCCCGCCGCTCTTCCTCGCTCCAGGTGCTCCCCAGGTAGACCCCCTCCCCACTCCTAGTCCTGCTCCTTCAGGTGTTTCTCAGGTAGACCCTCCTCCCTTGACTGCGCCGGTTGAGGTCACTGGTGACTCAGGTCCTACTGAGGGTGGTCCTTCTCGGGGTGCTACTTCTAGGGGTGCTGAGCCTGGGGGTGCGGAGCCTGGGGGTGCTGAGCCTGGGGGTGCTGAGCCTGAGGGTGCGGAGCTTGAGGGTGTGGAGCCTGGTGGTGCTGAGCCTGAGTGTGAGGGGTCTGGGGGTGCTGAGCTTGGCGGTACTGACGCTGGAGGTTCTGGAGCTACTGAGGGTGCTGGCGCTGGAGGTTCGGGAGCTGCTGGAGGGCCTAGTACTGGTGACGCTGGAGCTGGAGGTTCTGGAGCTGCTGAGGGTGCTCGTGCTGGAGGTTCTGGAGCCGCTGGAGGTACTGGTGCTGAGGGTACTGACACCGGAGGTTCTGGAGCCGTTGGGGGTGCGGGCGCTGAGGGTTCTGAGTCTGCTGTTGCGCAGTCTCCTTGGAGTAGCCGCCTTCGTCCACGTGTGCCTCTCACCCCACAGCAGCTGCAGGACTGGTACGGTCGCCGTCAGCGTCGCGCTGCTGGAGCTAGGAGTGGTGCTGGTCCTTTGTCTACTGGAGGTGCTGGAGTCGCTGGTTCTGGAGGTGCTCGTGCTGGAGACACTGAGGCTGGAGACCCTGGGACTGGAGGTGCTGGTTCTGGGGGTGCTGCTGCTGGAGACACTGAGGCTGGAGATCCTGGGACTGGAGGTGCTGGGTCTGGGGGTGCTGCTGCTGGAGACACAGAGGTTGGAGACCCTGGGACTGGGGGTGTCGGCTCTGGGACTGGAGCTTCTGGAGCTGCTGGAGGTACGGGAGCTGCTGGAGGTACTGGAGCTGCTGGAGGCACTGGAGCTGCTGGAGCTGCCGGTACTGGTGCAGCTGCGCCGACACGACTGTTCTTCGCTCCGCCGTCTCCGTCGTCTCTGCCGCCGCCTGACTCTGCTCTTCGTCAGGTTGTTACTCTCCCGTCGTCTACTGGTCTTCCGTTACAGACTGGCTCACCGCTACCTGCTCCCTCTCCTTACACTGAGCAGACAGGCAGTCCTGCTACGCGTCGTGAGCCTGCGTCGCGTCCTGTCTCGCCTGTTCGTTCTGGTCGTACCGTTCGTCGTGTCGCTCGTGCGCGTCAGCCGGCTGTCCCCAGCGCACACCTTGTTGTCCGTCGTCCTTCCTCTGCTCCGCAGCCTGTTCCTCTGCCGTCTCCCCCTGCGTCCTCTCTGCCTGCCGTTCCGGACCCTGAGTCTGACCAGTTTCGTACTGAGCACCCTACTGTCACGCGTCTGTTAGCCACTGTTGTCACTGACCCGTCGTTTGAGTCTACTGCTGCGTCTGCCTTGGTCGCTGAGCTTGTTGACTTTGCTGCTGCCTGTCGTCTAGACTACGCCGCCAGTCTTGTTGCTGAGTCTGAGTCTGTCTGTCCTCCGTCCGTCGGGGGTGAGTGTGCTCTTAGCACGGACGTCCTTGAGGACAGGCAGGAGGAGTTCCAGTGTCTTGCTGCTGCTTTACCTCATCTTGTGTCCTCGCTACTTGCCCCTGAGGGAGACCCGGATGCACCAGACATCCCGACTCCGCGCTCTTACGCAGAGGCGATAGAGGGTCCCTACTCCTCTCAGTGGCAGGCAGCCATGGACGCAGAGATGGCTTCCTGGAAGTCCACAGGCACCTACGTTGACGAGGTTCCCCCACCTGGGGCGAACATCGTCAGTGGCATGTGGATTTTCAGGGTGAAGCGGCCGCCGGGTTCTCCGCCTGTCTTCAAGGCGCGTTACGTGGCTCGAGGCTTCAGTCAGCGAGAGGGAGTTGACTTCTTCCAGACCTTCTCCCCCACCCCGAAGATGACCACTCTTCGGGTGCTGCTGCATGTTGCTGCTCACCGTGACTACGAGCTTCACTCTCTTGACTTCAGTACAGCTTTCTTGCAGGGCAGCCTGCACGAGGAGATCTGGCTGCGCCGCCCCCCGGGCTTCACTGGGTCGTTCCCTCCTGGCACCCAGTGGAGCCTCCGGCGGCCGGTCTACGGTCTCCGCCAGGCGCCACGTGAGTGGCACGACACACTGAGGACTACGCTTGCGGCTCTTGGGTTCGCGCCTTCTACTGCTGACCCGTCGCTGTTTCTGCGCACCGACACTTCACTGCCGCCGTTCTACATCCTCGTGTACGTCGACGACTTGGTTTTTGCCACTGCTGACATTGAGGCACTCGCCCACGTAAAGTCGGAGCTGCAGAAGAGACACACGTGCACAGACTTGGGTGAGCTGCGCAGCTACCTTGGCTTGCAGATCACCCGGGACAGAGCACGCCGCACCATCACCTTGACTCAGTCACACATGGTGCAGCAGGTCCTTCAGCGCTTCGGCTTCACCTGGTCTTCAGCACAGGCCACTCCTCTGGCTACAGGTCACACGCTCTCAGCTCCACCTTCGGACGAGTCCGTAGAGCCGAGTGGTCCTTACCCAGAGCTAGTCGGCTGCCTCATGTACCTGATGACTTGCACTCGACCTGACCTCGCGTACCCTCTTGGTCTTCTGGCTCGCTACGTGGCTCCTGGTCGACACCGACCTGAGCACATGGCTGCTGCTAAGAGGGTACTGCGCTACTTGTGCAGCACATCAGGCATGGGGCTAGTGCTTGGAGGGACGAGCCCAGTTGTCCTCACTGGGCACTCAAACGCTTCTTGGGTTGACGACCAGGCTACTCAGCGGTCGTCACAGGGTTACACCTTCAGCCTTGGCTCTGGTTCAGTTTCGTGGCGTTCTACATGCTCGTCTTCAGTTCTCAGCTCCAGTTGTGAGGCTGAGATCTACGCCACAGCCATGGCTGCACAGGAGTTACGCTGGCTCACCTACCTGCTGACTGACTTGGGAGAGCAGCCTCGTTCTCCTCCAGTGCTGTACGTCGACAACAAGGCCGCCATTGCCTTGTGTGAGGAGCACAGACTGGAGCACAGAACGAAGCACATTGCTCTGCGTTACTTCCTGGCTCGAGAGTTGCAGCAGCGAGGCCAGCTTCGTCTTCGTCACGTGGCCACTCGGGCCAACACTGCTGATATATTCACCAAGGCACTTCCGTCTGGTGATCATCAGCGCTTTTGTACCCTGTTAGGCCTTGTGCCTACGTTTCCACACTTGCTGTAGTCTCTGCTTGTACTGTGATATATATATATATATATATATATATATATATATATATATATACATGCATGCCTGCTCTTGCTAGGTAGTCATCACTGTACTGTTATTGTTGCATATATATCTCTGCATGTGGACTGGCCTTGTGGCCCTTTGCTTGTGCTCAGAATGTGTGGTGACGTTGAGATCCACCCTGAGCTTGCTTTGCTTCTCTTGACTGGTCGTTTGACCCCTTGTTCTCCCCCACTTTGCCTATGGGGGTGTGTCAAACATATATGCTGCATATTGTCTAGGCTGTAGTGGGGTAGCCCATATGGGGTACAGCCCAATTAGGGTTTACTACTTGTACTCCTGCATGCTGCTAGTTCATCCATTCCTGCTGCTAGATTGTGACAACACTAGCAAGAATGGGGATACAAATAGCAAACCCTAGAAGGGTTGTACTCGCTATAGAGCACCCCACTACAGGCTAGAGCATAATATTCTGACACACCCCCATAGCCAAAGTTGCGTGTAATCAGCAGAGCAAGCAAAGCAGTACAAGCTCAGGGTGGATCACAATGTCACCACACATTCTGAGCACAAGTTCAAGAAGCAATAGTTTAAAGTTCACAATTATGAGCAAAGCTAGAGGTAGTCACAGAGGGCAAGTGAGGAGGAGGAGGGCTGGCGAGGGGAGAGAGGAGTGGAGGCGACGACTGAAGCTGCAGACACACGGGCAACAGACGGCTCTGGTGCAGCTCTAGTGGCTACCGGGAGCAAGGGCCCCGGAATACAGGAGTAACAGGCTCTGCGTCTGATCAGCAGCGACAGGAGCAACGGACCCACGGGCGACAGGTGCAACCGGCTCTCTGAGCTACCGGTGGCTATCAGAACCCCGGAATACAGGCGCTGCAGACGACACGACGGCTGCCTCCACCCAACCTCCTCCAACTGTCCCACACCCCCCAACACACACCCCCTGCTGCAACCCCTAACTCCACTCCCACGTCACCCCCCTAGCACCACTCCTTCGGCTCCCCACACACCCACCCCCCTCAGCAGCAGCTGCAGCAGTGGGAGACGGAGGAGGAGGAGGAGCAGGGGACGGCGCACACTCTTGCACCCCCATAACCGCCACCCCCACACTCGCCACCCCCAAACCCTAAAACGGGTGGCACGGGGCAGGAGCGCGGGGGACGGCGCGGGGGACGGCGCGCGGCCCTGGGGCAGGCTGCCCGGGCCGCGCGCGGGCCTGGCGCAGCCCGTACGGGCCGCGCGCGGGCCTGGCGCAGGCCGTACGGGCCGCGCGCGGGCTGTACGGGCCGCGCGCGGGCCTGGCGCAGCCCGTACGGGCCGCGCGCGGGCCTGGCGCAGCCCGTACGGGCCGCGCGCGGGCCTGGCGCAGCCCGTACGGGCCGCGCGCGGGCCTGGCGCAGGTCGCGCGGGCCGCGTCGGGCGACGGGGGGCGACGCGCAGGTCCGCGGGCTCCGTGACGGGCGACGGGGGCGCTTCGACGGGCGACGGGGCGGTCGACGGGAGGGGGGGAAGCGCGGGTCCCCGGGGTGACGCACGAGGGAGGAAACCGCCGCGCGCCTCGGGGCCACGGCGGGCAGAAAACCGCCGCGCGCCCCGAGCGCGCGGCGGGAAGAAAAAAACGAACATCGCGCGCCACGGGACGCGCGACACACAGGAAGGCAGCGGAAGCAGGCGGGCCCACAGGCCAGGAGCGTAACCGCTCTGATAGCATGTCAAGATAGTAAGGACAGTGAGAAGCCATAGCTAGGGTTGACCTAGCTAGGCAAGTAAGAAATGAACAAAGGAGGGGTTACACTAGCAAGAATGGGGATACAAATAGCAAACCCTAGAAGGGTTGTACTCGCTATGTCAGAATCCCAGCTACTAACCACTGGGATAAAAGGGCTTGTTTGTGTAGCGGGTGAGTGCGCCCATAACCCCCCAGGCCGACGTGCCTGTAACCCTTCCCTAGGATCATCGGGGATCTCCAGTGGACCTCTGACACCCCCCCGCACTGGGATGCCCGAAGTGCACACACCGGGAATCGAACCCGAGACCTTCGCTCTGATACCATGTCAGAATCCCAGCCACTAACCACTGGGATAAAAGGGCTTGTTAATATAGCGGGTGAGTGCGCCCATAACCCCCAGGCCGACGTGCCTGTAACCCTTCCCTAGGATCATCGGGGATCTCCAGTGGACCTCTGACACGCTATAGAGCACCCCACTACAGGCTAGAGCATAATATTCTGACATAACCACCCGGGTATTATATAGGATTTTCCGTTGAGAGCACCCCCCCCTTTTTTCCCTGTGGTTATCATAATACCCCCGGGTGTTATGTCCGGGTGATTACGGTATATAATCTTGTATCTCTTTGATATAATCAATCTACTTTGCCCTCACATACTAGCGCAAGGTGGTTCACAAACTCTTCATTAAACGCTTCCGCTATTACAAGGTTCCTACCCAGAGTTCACCCCTGAAAAGATCCTAAGGGCTCATCTCAGCCCAACATGGTATGAGAGCAAACAGGGGAAACTCCACTACTATCAAGTCATTACAAGACATGGCAACAAACAAGGAAAGGAGCTCCTCTAACGGCTCCCCGGGCACTACCCCTACTCCACCTCCTGCCTCTGGCCTGCAGACAGAGGAGGGCACGGCAACAAGACCAAGGATGACGTCTACTGAGACTCCCGCAAATCACCCCGCGGACTTCGACCAAAATATGATGGAGAAATTCTTCTCCTTCATGTCCTTCTACGAGCAGCACCAGCAGTCGGGACCTGCACAGTCACACAACAGCAACAACAACGGAGCGACGCCCATGAGCCTCGACGGGTCGTCATATGCGCGCGGAAACCAACAGCAGCAACCTACCTTCGCCCCGTACGAGCGCGGGTCGATCAGCTTCATGCCGCAGCCTTCACCTGGACAAGACAAACCACTGGACGCATTACAAGTTCAATCACAGTTTGCACACGTTCTGAAGCTGCAAACCTCAAGACCTTTCGACGGAAAGGACTTCTTCACCTGGTCGTTCGAGTTCGAGTTGATGATGGAAGGCGCGCAGATACTCGGCTTCTTCGACGGGTCCCTGCAATACCCAGTAAACGGCACACAGTATGAGAAACAACAGTACACCTATCAGTCAATGATGGCGTACACGATTCTACTGAGAAACGTCACACCGACTCAGCAGCAGAACATACGGTCTTACCGGGCCTTCGGTAACTCGGCGGAGCTTGCATACAGCCACCTGAAGAACCTGTATCAAGCAACAGACAGCGTAAACCAAAGCAGGTTAATGGCGCAGTTGACAACAGTCGAAATGAAACCAGGAGAAAAGGGGCTGGCATATATCAGTCGCTGTCGCGAGTTGCGCGACAAGCTTCTTCGATGCGGAGGGACAATATCTGAAGACGCCTTCGTGACAGTCATCATCGGCGGCCTCGGTCCCCAATGGCGCGCAACAAAGGCCATTCTTCGAGCCCACGGAAGAATTTCTGAAGCAGCACTCTGCGCCGAAATCCACGCCGAGCAGCAGGACATGGACCTGCAAGAAGAACGACACAAGAAAAGGACAACAGCATCAGAATTCGCATTCCACACCCAGCGACGCTACAACAACAACAATCATCGACAACAACAACCGAAGCCAGTACCTCCTTTCTGCCACATCTGCAAGACTTCAGGGCACCCACACACACACTGCCCGAATCGTCAACAGTCAACGACTCCGCAGCGACAGCTACGACCTTCAAGCAACCAAGTCACGTCAACACAGGCGAATCCAACAACTCAAATTCAAACCCTAACGACCTCAACGAGACAACCTGCACAAGGGTAAAAAAACATCGTTAGTTGTATGGCAAGACTGAGTGACTCTTGCGTCACGGAATCACCACCGTACTACTCACCAGAAGAACAGCTCGATGAAACGACACCTCGCCGCGAGCTACTTCAACCGAACCCGACGTACGCCGCCATCGCCCAAAGCGAGCCATCCGGGAAAGGCACATGGTTCCTAGACAGTTGCTGCGGGCAGCACATGTGTTCTTCGGGACGCTTCGTGCAACGAGAGTATCAGCTTCAACGAGAAGTAGTCATCACCATCGCCAACAACCAGAACCTGCGCACACGACGACAAGGAATCGTCCAACTAAAGTCACGTGAAACAAACGTCATCCTGCAAATGTCCAAGGTTTTAATCGCAGAAGGCCTCGGCTACAACTTACTGAGCGTCAGCCAGTTGATGGCGAAGGGTATTCATCTTGAAGCAGACAGCACAACTCAGGAGTTCAAGTTGTACCACGGGAGAGGAGGCCTCTACATCGGGAAGGCGGTCCTCAAAAACAATGTCTTCGTTCTTGACTTCGTTCCTGATCTTGGCACGGCCGACAGCGACGCCATCGTAAACTTCACCAACTGGACACATCCTCCGGATCTTTGATCCAGACTTCAGTCCGGGCAGCTTTTGGTACTCACACACCATTCCTGAAACAGAAAGAACAAGAGCGTTAGCAATGATTCAACGGTCGGCAGCAGCAGAGACAACATCGGCAGCAACAGAGACAACATCGGCAGCAGCAGAAACAACATCGGCAGCAGCAGAGACAACAACAGCAGCAGCAGGAACATCAACGCCAGTTGCCGGTCCTTCAACGGCACCGCCCTTCATCGACGACACGCCACCGACACCCGCGCAGCAGCTCAACCCGGCACGACGAGAAGTCCACCGAAGTGCAAACGTCACCGCCGGCTTCTACTCCAACTCCGATATGTACCGCCGCTCACCCGGACACCGCGCCAGCGAGGGAACCTGGCACGCAAGAATGGGACACCCGAGCCACACAGTTTTAAACAACACGATACGAGCAGGAGTGCTTGACAAAGACTCACTTCTACTGACCGACGGCAGAGAACTACAACGAGCTCGAGGAACATGCTTCACCTGCCCCGAAGCAGACTTAACGCATCAACCGTTCCCATCTCACCACAATCCAAGCGCACCAGCTTACGCACCACTCGAAAAGGTGTACAGCGACATCCTGTACAACCGCGAGCCCGGACAAAACGCCTACAATTACACGATTACCTTCATCGACACCGCGACAAGATACGTCTGGCACGTCAACCTACCAAGCCGCGACATGGCTTTCGAAGCGTTCGTCGCCTGGCTTCCTGCAGCAGAGAGAGAATCGGGCGTAAAACTGAAAAGCTTCCAGTCAGACGGGGGAGGAGAATACACCTCACAGAGGTTCAAGGACTACTTGGCAGAGAGGGGAATCAAGCGACTCATCTCCCTTCCCTACGCCCATCAACAGCAAGGTGTAGCAGAAAGGATGAACAGGACACTCCAAGCCACCATGCGCAAGCTGTTACGTGGCATGCATCTGCCCAACCACCAGTGGCCCGAAGCAATGGACCACGCCGTCATGCTGCACAACTTGCTCTCGTCATCATCGCTTCCGAACAACGCATCACCGCACCTGCTGTGGACAGGAAAATTGGGCAGCACAAAAATGTTACGAGTTTTCGGGTGCATGGTACAGTACCGACCACCATCTGCACGCGCCGGTCGATTCTCCCAGCGAGCACAGTGGGGAGTACACCTGGGCATCGAAAAACACTACAACGCGTGGAAAATCTTCGACATCAACAGTAAAGAAACAGTCGCAGCACGTGATGTCCTTTTCTACGAGAACCTCACCCTCGACGTTCACCTCGCCTACGTAAGAGCAAACAGACCTGATCCCTCGGGCGGATTCACTGGAACCCGAGCCTTCGCTTCGGCGGAAGACGAAGCTGACTGGGACGAGCAGAACGTGGACGGAGCCTCGGAAGAAGCCGGACCACTACCGTACTGCTGGGTAGACGTACCAATGGACGACGACAACCCTCGCGAAAGCATCAACGCCGAAGTCTTCTACAAGTTCGCCGACGACGGTTACGTTACACCCGAACAAGTCAACACCAACGAAGCAGAACGTGTAGGGCCCAATGTCAGTAATAACGGACTGGAATGGTGAACTAGAAAGGATTGTGAGTACAAATATGAAACCCTAATGTTGTGACCCCCCTATAGGCTAACCCACTACAGCCTACACAAACACAACACATATAATGTTTGACACACCCCCATAGGCAAAGTGGGGGAGACCTAGGGGTCACAAGACCAGTCAAGGCAAAGCAAGGCAACAACAAGCTTAGGGTGGATCTCAAGGATACCACACAAATTCCGAGCACAAGCTAGTGGTCACAAGACCAGTTCACATGCAGGTTTATAACAGAGCATGAGATACAGTGATCACAACCTAGCAAGAGTAAACATGCAGGTAGATATATATATAGTGATCACAGTACAAGCAAGGTCAAGAGGTAAGTAAGTGAGGTCCAGTAGGCACAAGGCCTAGCAGAGTGCAGAAGCGCTGATGGTCACAAGGCGGAAGCGCCTTGGTGAACACATCAGCAAGGTTGGCCTCAGTGGCCACGTAACGCAGACAAAGCTGACCGCGCTGCTGCAGCTCTCGAGCAAGGAAGTACCGCAGGGCGATGTGCTTCGTTCTGTGCTCCAGTCTGTGCTCCTCACACAAGGCAATGGCAGCCTGGTTGTCGACGTACAGAACTGGAGGAGAACGAGGCCGCTCACCCAAGTCGGTCAGCAGGTAGGTCAGCCAGCGTAGCTCCTGGGCCGCCATGGCTGTGGCGTAGATCTCAGCCTCACAACTGGAGCTGAGAACAGAAGAAGAGCGTGTAGAACGCCAAGAAACTGAGCCGGAGCCAAGGCTGAAGGTGTAACCCTGAGACGACCGCTGAGTAGCCTGGTCGTCCGCCCAAGAAGCGTCTGAGTGTCCAGTAAGTACAACTCGGTCTCGCCCTCCAAGCACAAGCCCCATGCCCGACGTACTGCACAAGTAGCGCAACACCCTCTTAGCGGCATCCATGTGCTCCTTCCTGTGACGGCCAGGAGCGACATAGCGTGCAAGGATGCTAAGAGGGTATGCAAGGTCAGGTCGAGTGCAGGTCATCAGGTACATGAGGCAGCCCACAAGCTCTGGATACGGGCCACTCGGCTCTACGGACTCATCCGAAGGCAGAGCTGAGAGCGAGTGACCGGTAGGCAGAGGAGTGGACTGAGGCGAGGAGTACGTGAAGCGGAAGCGCTGAAGGATCTGCTGCACCATGTGTGACTGAGTCAAGGTGATGGTGCGCCGTGCTCTGTCCCGGGTGATCCGCAAGCCAAGATAGCTTGTCAGTTCACCCAGGTCTGTGCACGTGTGTCTCCTCTGCAGCTCCGACTTCACGTGGGCAAGTGCCGCGGTGTCAGCAGTGGCAAAGACCAAGTCGTCGACGTACACGAGGATGTAGAACGGCGGCAGTGAGGTGTCTGTGCGTAGAAACAGTGACGGGTCAGCAGTAGAGGGAGCGAACCCAAGAGCCGCAAGTGTCGTCCTCGGTGTGTCGTGCCACTCATGCGGTGCCTGGCGGAGACCGTAGACCGGCCGCTGAAGCCTCCACTGGGTACCAGGAGGAACCGACCCAGTGAAGCCAGGAGGGCGGCGCAGCCAGATCTCCTCGTGCAGGCTGCCCTGCAAGAAAGCAGTGCTGAAGTCAAGTGAGTGAAGCTCGTAGTCGCGCTGAGCGGCTATGTGCAGCAGCACCCGAAGAGTGGTCATCTTCGGGGTGGGGGAGAAGGTCTGAAAGAAGTCAACTCCCTCTCGCTGACTGAAGCCTCGAGCCACGTAGCGCGCCTTGAAGACAGGAGGAGAACCCGGTGGCCGCTTCACCCTGAAAATCCACATGCCACTGACGATGTTCGCCCCAGGTGGGGGAACCTCGTCGACGTAGGTGCGTGTGGACTTCCAGGAAGCCATCTCTGCGTCCATGGCTGTCTGCCACTGAGAGGAGTAGGGACCCGCCATCGCCTCAGCGTAAGTGCGCGGGGTCGGGATGTCTGGTGCATCCGGGTCTCCCTCAGGGGCAACTAGCATGGACACGAGGTGGGGCAAAGCAGCAGCAAAGCACTGGAACTCCTCCTGTCTGTCCTCAAGGACGTCCGTGCCAAGAGCACACTCACCCCCGACGGACGGAGGACAGACAGACTCAGACTCAGACTCAGCAACAAGGCTAGTGGCGTAGTCTAGACGACAGGCAGCAGCAAAGTCAACTAACTCAGCGACCAGAGAAGACGCAGCGGTGGACTCAAAGGAAGGGTCAGTGACAACAGTAGCGAGGAGACGGGTGACAGTGGGACTGGCAGCACGACGGGAGTCAGACTCCGGGTCAGGAAGAGTAGGCAGAGAGGAAGCAGGAGGAGACGGTAGCGGGACACGCTGAGGAGCAGTGGAGGGACGCAGAGTCATGTAGTGAGTGCCAGGGACAGGAGGAGGACGCTCACGTGGGACACGACGACCAGTGCGAGCAGGACGAACAGGCGACGCAGGACGAGACTCAGGCTCACGACGCTCTGTAAGACCTCCTGTGGGACCAGTGTAAGGAGAGGGAGCAGGGAGAGGCGAGGCAGGCGGTAACTGTGACGGCGACTGGACAGGCGGAGGACACTCTACTGAGGGAGGAGGACAGGGAGGAGGAGCCTGACCAAGAACCTGCTGAAGAAGTGGTACGAAGTACGGTCGGGGCCGCGTAGCGTCTCCAGAACCAGCAGAGACACCAGCGGCAGGGTCCTCAGCACCAGCAGCAGCTCCAACGTCCGGGTCCTCAACACCAGCAGCAGCTCCACCGGCCGGGTCCTCAGCACCAGCAGCAGCACCACCGCTCGGGTCCTCAGCTCCAGCAGTAGCTCCAACGTCCGAGTCCTCAGCACCAGTAGCAGCTCCACCGCCCGGGTCCTCAGCACCAGCAGCAGCTCCAGCGCCCGGGTCCTCAGCACAAGCAGCAGCGCCACCGCTCGGGTCCTCAGCACCCGGAGGACCACTCCGAAGACTGCAGCGGCGTGTGTACCACTCTCGGATCTGCTGAATGGGGGGGAGCTCCTGGGTAGGAGGGGAAGTACCGGGACGAGCTCCAGCAGCACCTCTCCGGAGGCGGCAGTACTCGAGGTACCTCTCCTGCAGCTGCTGGGAGGAGAGGGCTCCTCCAGGTGTAGCACGCTCAGTCTCAGCACCCCCAGACTCAGCACCCCCAGACTCCGCACCGCCAGGCTCCGCACCTCCAGGCTCAACACCCCCAGGCTCCGCACCCCCAGACTCAGCACCCCCAGGCTCAGCACCCCCAGACGCAGGACGAGAGTCAACAGCTACCTCGACAGGCTCACCCGGGTCTACCTGGGACACACCTGAGGGAGCGGCACCCTGAGGGGGGAGGGGGTCTGGTACCTCAGCACCTGGAGCAAGGAAGAGAGGCGGGGGGGGGAGCGGGGCAGTGCGGTAGGGGAAGAGACGGTAGTAGGGGACGGACTCGTCAAAAGTGACGTCCTGAGAGGCCAGGACACGACGCGAGGTGGGGTGGTAGAACTGCCAACCAGGGGCGTCCGGGACAAAGCCAAGGAAGACGCAGGGGACAGCGCGACGGGAGAGCTTGTCCGCGGACGTGTCGCGGACAAAAGCTCGGGATCCCCAGACCCGAAAACGCGACGCATCGCCAGCCTCTCCCGTCCAACGCAGTGTCGGAGAAGTCTCGGGCAAGGAGACACGGGGCCAGAGGTTGAGCTGATGCGCAGCGTATCGGACCGCAAACGGCCACAGAAAATGGGGGGCAGCCGCATGACTCAAGGAGGTACGAGCGACCTCCATGACTAGACCAATGCGGCGCTCAGCAACCCCATTCTGCTGTGGAGAGGCCGGAAGCGTGAACGACTGCTCAATGCCCTCCTGCTGACAGAAGGCCTCCAGGAGGCCAGAGGAAAACTCCCCACCTCTGTCAGAGTGCAGACGCAGGACAGGAAAGTCGGAGCGGAAACGCCTGGTGAGCTGGAGACGAGATCTGCGGATCCAAGGGATCAAGACATCAGGTACGTCACCCTTGGCTCGCAAGGGGAAGACCGTGGTGTAGCGCGAGAAGTCGTCAACAACGAGCAGGAAGTACCGCTCCTGACCCTGTCCACGGACGCGGGCTGGGCCCCACACGTCCAAGTGGAGCGTTTGCAAGGGAGCAGTCGTCGGGGGAAAGGAGGAGGAGTGAGGAGCGGCACGCTGCCGCCCCTCAACACAGGGAAGACAGGGAGGAGCAGGCGAGGGTGGGAGGGGAGGGAGAACCCTGGGAAGACCAGCAACAAGGTCCCGTTTGTGCATGGCCCGAAGGCGCTGCACAGACGGGTGACCAAGGCGGTGGTGCCAAAGGACAGTCTCATGCGCCAGAGAGCGACACGAGCAGGGGGCGGACAGCTGACCTGACGCAGACGCAGACGTAGACGCAGACGCAGCTACCTGAGGGGACTCAGTGGTCAGTGTGTACAGGTCCGACCCCGGCTCTCGAGTGAAAGTAGCCAGGTGGCGACCCGTCCGAGCACACGTGCAGTGTGTCACGCGCTCGTAGGCAGGGGTGAACTGGTGAACACCCCCGTCCTGGAGCGCACAACCCGCCACCAAGTTCGTAGAGAACGAGGGGAGGTAGAGACCTGAAAGCGTGCCGGACGGGACCGCAGGACAAGGAAGAACAGTGGAGGAGGTCGCAATGACCGGACCCCCAGAGGGGTCAGCAAGGGAGACAGCAACTGGCCGAGCGAGTGGTTTAAGGACAGTGCGGTCACGAAAGAAGGAGCGAGAAGCACCTGAGTCCAGTGTGAAGGTGTGCAGTGCTGCAGTCGACTCAGTACCAGGGGGCACGGACGCACGAGCACCTAGGGCTGCAGCCTCACCAGGACCTGTGGGAGCAGACGCACTAGCACCTAGAGCGGCAGCCGGACTGGCCTGAATGCCCGGGTCGGGCGGAACACGCAAGTACTGAGCACCCTCTCCACTAATAGACATCGCATACATGGCAGTGAGAATAGCATCAAAGTCTAGAGCCCAAATATCGACACCCCTCTTTTCCAGATCAGCCCAGCGCGGCAGCTCAGCGGCATCGGGAAACTGGGTGCGCCACGCGTCGTTAAGGCGCGCGAAGCAGCGGTGCGTGGGGTGCGGCCTCCCACACTGCTGGCCTCTGCGGTCACCTGTGCGAATGACGTACGTGCAGGTAAAGCCACGCTGCGCATACCACTCACGGGCGGCCTGAAGCGTCGGGGCAGGCTGCTGACTCGGGCCTCCGCCAGTGCCTCCACGACCACCACCACCACCAAGTCAGCAGCCCGCCCCGACGCTTCAGGCCGCCCGTGAGTGGTATGCGCAGCGTAGCGTTACCTGCACGTACGTCATTCGCACAGGTGACCGCAGCGGCCAGCAGTGTGGGAGGCCGCACCCCACGCAGCGCTGCTTCGCGCGCCTTAACGACGCGTGGCGCACTCAGTTTCCTGCTGCCACTGAGCTGCCGCGCTGGGCTGATCTGGAAAAGAGGGGTGTTGATATTTGGGCTTTAGACTTTGATGCTATTCTCACTGCCATATATGCGATGTCTATTAGTGGAGAGGGTGCTCAGTACTTGCGTGTTCCGCCCGACCCGGGCATTCAGGCCAGGCCGGCTGCCGCTCTAGGTGCTAGTGCGTCTGCTCCCACAGGTCCTGGTGAGGCTGCAGCCCTAGGTGCTCGTGCGTCCGTGCCCCCTGGTACTGAGTCGACTGCAGCACTGCACACTTTCACACTGGACTCAGGTGCTTCTCGCTCCTTCTTTCGTGACCGCACTGTCCTTGAGCCACTCGCTCGGCCAGTTGCTGTCTCCCTTGCTGACCCCTCTGGGGGTCCGGTCATTGCGACCTCCTCCACTGTCCTTCCTTGTCCGGCGGTCCCGTCCGGCACGCTGTCAGGTCTCTACCTCCCCTCGTTCTCTACGAACTTGGTGGCAGGTAGTGCGCTCCAGGACGGGGGTGTTCACCAGTTCACCCCTGCCTACGAGCGCGTGACACACTGCACGTGTGCTCGGACGGGTCGCCACCTGGCTACCTTCACTCGGGAGCCGGGGTCGGACCTTTACACACTGACCACTGAGTCCCCTCAGGTAGCTGCGTCCGCGTCTGCGTCTGCGTCAGGTCAGCTGTCCGCCCCCTGCTCGTGTCGCTCTCTGGCGCATGAGACTGTCCTTTGGCACCACCGCCTTGGTCACCCGTCTGTGCAGCGCCTTCGGGCCATGCACAAACGGGACCTTGTTGCTGGTCTTCCCAGGGTGCTCCCTCCCCTTCCCGACTCGCCTGCTCCTCCCTGTATTCCCTGTGTCGAGGGACGGCAGCGCGCCGTTCCTCACTCCTCCTCCTTTCCCCCGACGACTGCTCCCTTGCAGACGCTCCACATGGACGTGTGGGGCCCAGCCCGCGTCCGTGGTCAGGGTCAGGAGAGGTACTTCCTGATTGTTGTTGACGACTTCTCGCGCTACACCACGGTCTTCCCCTTGCGCGCCAAGGGTGACGTCCCTGATGTCTTGATCCCTTGGATCCGCAGATCTCGTCTCCAGCTCCGTGAGCGTTTCCGCTCCGACTTCCCTGTCCTGCGTCTGCACTCTGACAGAGGTGGGGAGTTTTCCTCTGGCCTATTGGAGGCCTTCTGTCAGCAGGAGGGCATTGAGCAGTCGTACACGCTTCCGGCCTCTCCACAGCAGAATGGGGTTGCTGAGCGCCGCATTGGTCTAGTCATGGAGGTCGCTCGTACCTCCTTGAGCCATGCGGCTGCCCCCCATTTTCTGTGGCCGTTTGCAGTCCGATACACTGCGCATCAGCTCAACCTCTGGCCCCGTGTCTCCTTGCCCGAGACTTCTCCGACACTGCGTTGGACGGGAGAGGCTGGCGATGCGTCGCGTTTTCGGGTCTGGGGATCCCGAGCTTTTGTCCGCGACACGTCCGCGGACAAGCTCTCCCGTCGCGCTGTCCCCTGCGTCTTCCTTGGCTTTGTCCCGGACGCCCCTGGCTGGCAGTTCTACCACCCCACCTCGCGTCGTGTCCTGGCCTCTCAGGACGTCACTTTTGACGAGTCCGTCCCCTACTACCGCCTCTTCCCCTACCGCACTGCCCCGCTCCCCCCCCCGCCTCTCTTCCTCGCTCCAGGTGCTGAGGTACCAGACCCCCTCCCCCCTCAGGGTGCCGCTCCCTCAGGTGTGTCCCAGGTAGACCCGGGTGAGCCTGTCGAGGTAGCTGTTGACTCTCGTCCTGCTAGGGGTGCTGAGCCTGGGGGTGCTGCGTCTGGGGGTGCTGAGCCTGGGGGTGCTGCGTCTGGGGGTGCTGAGCCTGGGAGTGCTGAGTCTGGGGGTGCGGAGCCTGGGGGTGCTGAGCCAGGAGGTGCGGAGCCTGGAGGTGCGGAGCCTGGAGGTGCTGAGTCTGGGGGTGCTGAGTCTGGGGGTGCTGAGCCTGAGCGTGCTACACCTGGAGGAGCCCTCTCCTCCCAGCAGCTGCAGGAGAGGTACCTCGAGTACTGCCGCCTCCGGAGAGGTACTGCTGGAGCTCGTCCCGGTAC
Organism: Closterium sp. Yama58-4; assembly: GCA_947470075.1. NCBI lineage: Eukaryota > Viridiplantae > Streptophyta > Zygnematophyceae > Desmidiales > Closteriaceae > Closterium > Closterium sp. Yama58-4. The sequence goes on along the minus strand of CANIUD010000750.1, from coordinate 1,118,142 downwards.
TTCCCCTCCTACCCAGGAGCTCCCCCCCATTCAGCAGATCCGCGAGTGGTACACACGGCGCTGCAGTCTTCGGAGTGGTGCTCCTGGTGCTGCGGACCCTGGGGGTGGCGCTGCTGCTGGTGCTGAGGACCCGGACGTGGGAGCTGCTGCTGGTGCTGCGGACCCGCCTGGTGGAGCTGCTGCTGGTGCTGAGGACTCGGACGTTGGAGCTGCTGCTGGAGCTGAGGACCCGGACGGTGGCGCTGCTGCTGGTGCTGAGGACTCGGACGGTGGAGCTGCTGCTGGAGCTGAGGACCCGAGCGGTGGCACTGCTGCTGCTGCTGAGGACCCGGGCGTTGGAGCTACTACTGGTGCTGAGGACCCGGCCGGTGGAGCTGCTGCTGGTGCTGTGGACCCGGCCGCTGGAGTCTCCTCTGCTTCCGGAGACGCTGTGCGGCCGCGACCGTACTTCGTACCGCTCCTTCAGCAGGTTCTTGGGCAGACTCCTCCTCCTTGTCCTCCTCCCTCCGTAGAGTGTCCTCCGCCTGTCCAGCCGCAGTCACAGTTACCACCTACCTCGCCTCTCCCTGCTCCCTCTCCTTACACTGGTCCCACAGGAGGTCTTACAGAGCGTCGTGAGTCTGAGTCTCGTCCTGCGTCGCCTGTTCGTCGTGCTCGCACTGGTAGTCGTGTCCGTCGTGAGCGTCCTCCTCCTGTCCCAGGCACTCACTACATGACTCTGCGTCCCTCTACTGCTCCTCAGCGTGTCCCTCTACCGTCTCCTCCTGCTTCCTCTTTGCCTGACGTTCCGGACCCTGAGTCTGACCGGTATCGTGCTGAGCACCCTACTGTCACGCGTTTCCTTGCTACTGTTGTCACTGACCCTACCTTTGAGTCCTCTGCTGCGTCTGCTCTGGTCGCTGAGTTGGTTGACTTTGCTGCTGCCTGTCGTCTAGACTACGCTGCTAGCCTTGTTGCTGAGTCTGTGTCTGTCTGTCCTCCGTCCGTCGGGGGTGAGTGTGCTCTTGGCACGGACGTCCTTGAGGACAGACAGGAGGAGTTCCAGTGTCTTGCTGCTGCTTTGCCCCGTCTCGTGTCCTTGCTAGTTGCCCCTGAGGGAGACCCGGATGCACCAGACATCCCGACCCCGCGCACTTACGCTGAGGCGATGGCGGGTCCCTACTCCTCTCAGTGGCAGACAGCCATGGACGCCGAGATGGCTTCCTGGAAGTCCACACGCACCTACGTAGACGAGGTTCCCCCTCCTGGGGCGAACATTGTCAGTGGCATGTGGATTTTCAGGGTGAAGCGGCCGCCGGGTTCTCCGCCTGTCTTCAAGGCGCGTTACGTGGCTCGAGGCTTCAGTCAGCGAGAGGGAGTTGACTTCTTCCAGACCTTCTCCCCCACCCCGAAGATGACTACTCTTCGGGTGCTGCTGCACATAGCCGCTCACCGCGACTACGAGCTTCACTCACTTGACTTCAGCACTGCTTTCTTGCAGGGCAGCCTGCACGAGGAGATCTGGCTGCGCCGCCCACCTGGCTTCACTGGGTCGTTTCCTCCTGGTACCCAGTGGAGGCTTCAGCGGCCGGTCTACGGTCTCCGCCAGGCTCCGCGTGAGTGGCACGACACACTGAGGACTACACTTGCGGCTCTTGGGTTCGCGCCTTCTACAGCTGACCCGTCGCTGTTCCTGCGCACCGACACTTCGCTGCCGCCGTTCTACATCCTCGTGTACGTCGACGACTTGGTCTTTGCCACTGCTGACACTGCAGGACTCGCCTACGTGAAGTCGGAGCTGCAGAAAAGACACACGTGCACAGACCTGGGTGAGCTGACAAGCTATCTTGGCTTGCGGATCACCCGGGACAGAGCACGGCGCACCATCACCCTGACTCAGTCACACATGGTGCAGCAGGTTCTCCAGCGCTTCCGCTTCACGTACTCCTCGCCTCAGTCCACTCCTCTGCCTACCGGTCACTCGCTCTCAGCTCTGCCTTCGGATGAGTCCGTAGAGCCGAGTGGCCCGTATCCAGAGCTTGTGGGCTGCCTCATGTACCTGATGACCTGCACTCGACCTGACCTTGCATACCCTCTTAGCATCCTTGCACGCTATGTCGCTCCTGGCCGTCACAGGAAGGAGCACATGGATGCCGCTAAGAGGGTGTTGCGCTACTTGTGCAGTACGTCGGGCATGGGGCTTGTGCTTGGAGGGCGAGACCGAGTTGTTCTCACAGGGCACTCAGACGCTTCTTGGGCAGACGACCAGGCCACTCAGCGGTCGTCTCAGGGTTACACCTTCAGCCTTGGCTCTGGCTCAGTTTCTTGGCGCTCTACACGCTCTTCTTCTGTTCTCGGCTCCAGTTGCGAGGCTGAGATCTACGCTACAGCCATGGCTGCCCAGGAGTTACGCTGGCTGACCTACCTGCTGACCGACCTCGGAGAGCGGCCTCGTTCTCCTCCAGTACTGTACGTCGACAACAAGGCTGCCATTGCCTTGTGTGAGGAGCACAGACTGGAGCACAGAACGAAGCACATCGCCCTGCGGTACTTCCTTGCTCGTGAGCTGCAGCAGCGCGGTCAGCTTTGTATTCGCTACGTGGCCACTGAGGCCAACACTGCTGATGTGTTCACCAAGGCGCTTCAGCCTCGTGACCATCAGCGCTTCTGCACTCTACTAGGCCTTGTGCCTACTGGACCTCACTTGCTTACCTCTTGACTTTGCTTGTACTGTGATCACTATATATATCTATACCTGCATGTTTACTCTTGCTAGGTTGTGATCACTGTATCTCTTGCTCTGTTATAAACTTGCATGTGAACTGGTCTTGTGACCACTAGCTTGTGCTCGGAATTTGTGTGGAATCCTTGAGGTCCACCCTGAGCTTGTTGTTGCCTTGTTTTGCCTTGACTGGTCTTGTGACCCCTAGGACTCCCCCACTTTGCCTATGGGGGTGTGTCAAACATTATACATGTTGTATTTGTGTAGGCTGTAGTGGGTTAGCCTATAGGGGGGTCACAACATTAGGGTTTCATATTTGTACTCACAATCCTTGCTAGTTCATCATTCCAGTCCGTTATTTCTGACAATCCACAGCGGGGGGGGGTTGCTAGTGAGAAACTCGGCAGGCATAGCAGCGCGAAAGCGGGCCTCACTAGTCTTAAGGTGGGTGATGAGGTCTGCGACAGTGTGAAAGGAGGCTAGGTCGGGGAACAGGTAGGGGAGAGTGAGGCGGCCTAGCGTAGCAGAAGCGGGTGAGGAGTAGCGGGCAACTACAGCGGTGTAGAGGTCCTTAGCAGTCTTGCACTGGCCGAAGTGCTCGCGCTCGTCTAGCGGCAGGGAGTTGCGAATAGCAAAGCGAGCGTGCGCATCACGAGTCTGCCACTGAGAGCGTAGAGTGCTGTCAGCAGACGTGTCAGGGGCAGTAGCATGGCCTAGGGCGTGGTCGTACAGCGAGATGTCTTCCTTGGCAGTGAGCTGTAGGAACAGGTGCAGGTCATCTAGCCAGGTTTCGAACTTCACTGGGCGGCCCTCGGCATCGAAAGCTAGAACGGGAGGACTAGCCATAGTGACAGTAGTAGGAGGAGGAACTAGGCCGCTGGAAAGGTGTGCGTAGGGTCAACGGGACCGGCGGGGCCGCTAGGTAAGGCGCGGGCGGAGTCGACGGTCCGTAGTGGCACACGAGCGGCAGGAGTAGGGAGCGTGGCAGCAGGAGCTGCAACGGCGCACTGGTGGCAGCTGCAGTGGCAGCAGTGTGCGCGGTAGGTAGCGTAGGGGCAGCGGCGGCGCACGGGCAGCGGCGGCGCACGGGCGGCAGCAGTGCACGTGCGGCGACGGCAGGAGGCGGCGGTGCGCAAGCAGCAGCGGAAGCAGCGCACGGGCGGCAGCTGCGTATGCGCACGTGCGGCAGTGGCAGCGGCGCACGGGCGGCTGCGGGCAGCGGGGCGTGCGCGAGCAGGCGACGGGCGGCTGCGGGGCGTGCGCGAGCAGGCAACAGGCGGCTGCGTGTCAGAAATAACTGAGCAGGAATGAATGAACTAGCACAGAGTTTGGTACAAGTAGGAAACCCTAACTTTGAGTACCCCCTAAGGTGTAACCCACTACAGCCTACATAATATAAACATGCAATGTTTGACACACCCCCATAGGCGCAGTGGGAGACAACCACAGGGTCACAAGACCAGTCAAAGCAAAGCAAAGCAAGCTCAGGGTGGATCTCAAGGATTCCACACAAATTCCGAGCACAAGCAAGCGGTCACAAGACCAGTTCACATGCAGGTTTATAACAAAGCAAGAGATACAGTGATCACAACCTAGCAAAAGTAAACAAGTAGGCATATATATATAGTGATCACAGTACAAGCAAGGTCAAGAGGTAAGCAAGTGAGGCCCAGTAGGTACAAGGCCTAGCAGCGTGCAAAAGCGCTGATGGTCACAAGGCTGAAGCGCCTTGGTGAACACATCAGCAGTGTTGGCCTCCGTGGCCACGTAACGCAGACAAAGCTGACCACGCTGCTGCAGCTCTCGAGCAAGGAAGTACCGCAGAGCGATGTGCTTCGTTCTGTGCTCCAGTCTGTGCTCCTCACACAAGGCAATGGCAGCCTTGTTGTCGACGTACAGCACTGGAGGAGAACGAGGCCGCTCTCCGAGGTCGGTCAGCAGGTAGGTCAGCCAGCGTAGCTCCTGAGCAGCCATGGCTGTGGCGTAGATCTCAGCCTCACAACTGGAGCTGAGAACAGAAGAAGAGCGAGTAGAACGCCAAGAAACTGAGCCAGAGCCAAGGCTGAAGGTGTAACCCTGGGACGACCGCTGAGTAGCCTGGTCGTCTGCCCAAGAAGCGTCTGAGTGCCCTGTGAGAACAACCCGGTCTCGCCCTCCAAGCACAAGCCCCATGCCCGACGTACTGCACAAGTAGCGCAACACCCTCTTAGCAGCATCCATGTGCTCCTTCCGGTGACGGCCAGGAGCGACATAGCGTGCTAGGATGCTAAGAGGGTATGCAAGGTCAGGTCGAGTGCAGGTCATCAGGTACATGAGGCAGCCCACAAGCTCTGGATACGGGCCACTCGGCTCTACGGACTCATCCGAAGGCAGAGCTGAGAGCGAGTGACCGGTAGGCAGAGGAGTGGACTGAGGCGAGGAGTACGTGAAGCGGAAGCGCTGGAGAACCTGCTGCACCATGTGTGACTGAGTCAGGGTGATGGTGCGCCGTGCTCTGTCCCGGGTGATCCGCAAGCCAAGATAGCTTGTCAGCTCACCCAGGTCTGTGCACGTGTGTCTCCTCTGCAGCTCCGACTTCACGTGAGCGAGTGCCGCGGTGTCAGCAGTGGCAAAGACCAAGTCGTCGACGTACACGAGGATGTAGAACGGCGGCAGCGAGGTGTCGGTGCGTAGAAACAGCGACGGGTCAGCAGTAGAGGGAGCGAACCCAAGAGCCGCAAGTGTCGTCCTCAGTGTGTCGTGCCACTCACGTGGCGCCTGGCGGAGACCGTAGACCAGCCGCTGAAGCCTCCACTGGGTGCCAGGAGGAACTGACCCAGTGAAGCCAGGGGGGCGGCGCAGCCAGATCTCCTCGTGCAGGCTGCCCTGCAAGAAAGCAGTGCTGAAGTCAAGAGAGTGAAGCTCGTAGTCGCGGTGAGCGGCTATGTGCAGCAGCACCCGAAGAGTAGTCATCTTCGGGGTGGGGGAGAAGGTCTGAAAGAAGTCTACTCCCTCTCGCTGACTGAAGCCTCGAGCCACGTAGCGCGCCTTGAAGACAGGTGGAGAACCCGGCGGCCGCTTCACCCTGAAAATCCACATGCCACTGACGATGTTCGCCCCAGGAGGGGGAACCTCGTCTACGTAGGTGCCTGTGGACTTCCAGGAGGCCATCTCTGCGTCCATGGCTGTCTGCCACTGAGAGGAGTAGGGACCCGCCATCGCCTCAGCGTAAGAGCGTGGGGTCGGGATGTCTGGTGCATCCGGGTCTCCCTCAGGGGCAACTAGTAAGGACACGAGACGGGGCAAAGCAGCAGCAAGGCAGTGGAACTCCTCCTGTCTGTCCTCAAGGACGTCCGTGCCGAGGGCACACTCACCCCCGACGGACGGAGGACAGGCAGACGCAGACTCAGACCTAGCGACAAGGCTGGCAGCGTAGTCTAGGCGACAGCGAGCAGCAAAGTCAACCAACTCAGCGACCAGAGCAGACGCAGCAGAGGACTCAAAGGTCGGGTCAGTGACAACTGTAGCGAGGAGACGCGTAACAGTGGGACTGGCAGCACGACGGGAGTCAGACTCCGGGTCAGGAAGAGTAGGAAGAGAGGACGCAGGAGGAGACGGCAGCGGGACACGCTGCGGAGCAGTGGAGGGACGCAGAGTCATGTAGTGAGTGCCAGGGACAGGAGGAGGACGCTCACGTGGGACACGACGACCAGTGCGAGCAGTACGAACAGGCGACGCAGGACGAGACTCAGGCTCACGACGCTCTGTAAGACCTCCTGTGGGACCAGCGTAAGGGGAGGGAGCAGGGAGAGGCGAGGCAGGCGGTAACTGTGACTGCGGCTGGACAGGCAGAGGACACTCGACGGAGGGAGGAGGACTAGGAGGAGGAGCCTGACCAAGAACCTGCTGAAGGAGCGGTACGAAGTACGGTCGCGGCCGCGCAGCGTCTCCAGAAGCAGCAGGGACACCAGTGGCAGCCCCAACGCCCGAGTCCTCAGCACCAGCAGCAGCTCCAACGCCCGGGTCCTCAGCACCAGTAGGAGCTCCAACGCCCGAGTCCTCAGCACCAGCAGCAGCGCCACCGGTCGGGTCCTCAACACCAGCAGCAGCTCCAACGCCCGGGTCCTCAGCACCAGCAGCACGGCCACTGGTCAGGTCCTCAGCACCAGCAGCAGCGCCACCGGTCGGGTCCTCAGCACCAGCAGCAGCTCCAACGCCCGGGTCCTCAGCACCAGCAGCAGCTCCAGCCCCCGGGTCCTCAGCACCAGCAGCAGCTCCAGCGTCCGGGTCCTCAGCACCAGCAACAGCACCACCGCTCGGGTCCGCAGCACCAGGAGCACCACTACGAAGACTGCAGCGCCGCGTGTACCACTCGCGGATCACCTGAATGGGGGGGAGCTCCTAGGTAGGAGGGGAAGTACCGGGACGAGCTCCAGAAGCACCTCTCCGGAGGCGGCAGTACTCGAGGTACCTCTCCTGCAGCTGCTGGGAGGAGAGGGCTCCTCCAGGTGGAGCACGCTCAGGCTCAGCACCCCCAGACTCAGCACCCCCAGACTCAGCACCCCCAGTCTCAGCACGTCCAGACTCAGCACCCCCAGGCTCAGTACCTCCAGGCTCCGCACCTCCAGGCTCCGCACCTCCAGGCTCAGCACCCCCAGGCTCCGCACCTCCAGGCTCAGCACCCCCAGGCTCCGCACCCTCAGACGCAGCACTCCCAGGCTCAGCACCCCCAGACGCAGGACGCGAGTCAACAGCTACCTCGACAGGCTCACCCGGGTCTACCTGGGACACACCTGAGGGAGCGGCACCCTGAGGGGGGAGGGGGTCTGGTACCTCAGCACCTGGAGCGAGGAAGAGAGGCGGGGGGGGGAGCGGGGCAGTGCGGTAGGGGAAGAGGCGGTAGAAGGGGACGGACTCGTCAAAAGTGACGTCCTGAGAGGCCAGAACCCGGCGCGAGGTGACGTGGTAAAACTGCCATCCAGGCGCGTCGGGAACAAAGCCAAGAAAGACACAGGGAACAGCGCGACGCGAGAGCTTGTCCGCGGACGTGTCGCGGACAAAAGCTCGAGATCCCCAGACCCGGAAACGCGACGCATCGCCAACCTCTCCCGTCCACCGTAGAGTCGGGGAAGTCTCTGGCAAGGAGACACGGGGCCAGAGGTTGAGCTGATGCGCTGCGTACCGGACCGCAAACGGCCACAGAAAGTGGGGAGCAGCCGCATGGGTCAGGGAGGTACGAGCGACCTCCATGACCAAGCCAATGCGGCGCTCAGCGACCCCATTCTGCTGTGGAGAGGCCGGAAGCGTGAACGACTGCTCAATGCCGTGCTCAGCACAGTAGGCTGCCAAGAGGTCGGAGGCGAACTCACCACCCCTGTCAGAGTGCAAGCGCAGGACAGGAAAGTCCGAGTGAAAGCGCTTGGCTAGCTGGAGACGGGCTCGGCTGATCCAGGGGATCAAAACACCAGGGACGTCACCCTTGGCGCGCAAGGGGAAGACCGTGGTGTAGCGCGAGTAGTCGTCAACAACTATCAGGAAGTACCTCTCCTGACCCTGACCACGGACGCGGGCTGGGCCCCACACGTCCATGTGGAGCGTCTGCAAGGGAGCAGTCGTCGGGGGAAAGGAGGAGGAGTGAGGAGCGGCGCGCTGCCGCCCCTCGACACAGGGAATGCAGTCAGGAGCAGGGGAGTCGGGAAGGGGAGGGAGCACCCTGGGAAGACCAGCAACAAGGTCCCGTTTGTGCATGGCCCGAAGGCGCTGCACAGACGGGTGACCAAGGCGGTGGTGCCAGAGGACGGTGTCGTTCGCCAGAGAGCGACACGAGCAGGGGGCGGACAGCTGACCTGACGCTGACGCAGACGCAGCTACCTGAGGGGACTCAGTGGTCAGTGTGTACAGGTCAGACCCCGGCTCTCGAGTGAAAGTAGCTAGGTGGCGGCCCGTCCGAGCACACGTGCAGTGAGTCACACGCTCGTAGGCAGGGGTGAACTGGTGAACACCCCCGTCCTGGAGCGCACTACCTGCCACCAAGTTCGTGGAGAACGAGGGGAGGTAGAGACCTGAGAGCGTGCCGGACGGAACCGCTGGACACGGAAGGGTGGTGGAGGAGGTCGCAAGGACCGGACCCCCAGAGGGGTCAGCAAGAGAGACAGCAACCGGCCGAGCTAGAGGCTCAAGGACAGTGCGGTCACGAAAGAAAGAGCGAGAAGCACCTGAGTCCAGTGTGAAGGTGTGCAGTGCTGCAGTCGACTCAGTACCAGGGGGCACAGACGCACAAGCACCTAGAGCAGCAGCTGCAGTAGTACCTGTGGAAGCAGACACACTAGCACCTAGAGCAGCAGCGGGGCTGGCCTGAATGCCCGGGTCGGGCGGAACACGCAAGTACTGAGCACCCTCTCCACTAATAGACATCGCATACATGGCAGTGAGAATAGCATCAAAGTCCAGTGCCCAAATATCAACACCCTTCCTGAGCAGCTCAGCCCAGCGCGGCAGCTCACCCCCACCAGGAAACTGGGTGCGCCACGCATCGTTGAGGCGGGCGAAGCAGCGCTCCGTCTGGTGCGGCCCCCCACACGTCTGGCCAGTGCGGTCACCTGTACGAATAACGTACTGGCAGGTGACGCTGCGCCGCGCATACCACTCACGGGCGGCCTGAAGGGTCGGGGCAGGCTGCTGACTCTGACCGCCCCCCGGGCCTCCACGACCACCACCCCCTCCGCCTCCGCCCCGGCCACCTCCACCCCTGCCGCTGCCACGACCACCTCCGCCTCCGCTGCCACCTCCGCCCCTGTCACCACTCCCAACGCCGCTGTCACCTCCACCACTGCCGCCACTAGCCTCTCCAGTCGCACCTCCACCGCCACCACCTCCACCCCCGCCTCCTCCGCCACCACCCCCACTCCTGCCACTCCTGCCCCTGCGTCGTCCGCCTGAAGCAGACGCAGCCCCGACCTTCTCAGCACCAAGGAGGTCGACAGCAGCAGCAGAGGCGACAGAGGGGAGGAGGGGGGAAGGGGAGCACCCCTCGAAGAAGGGGCCGCGGGGGTCGCCACGAGAGGTGCCTACAGCGACGATACTAGCCTCGGCTGCAAGCAGTTCCTTCTCGAGGAGGTCTACGGTGAGCTCAGTGGGGGAGCGAGAGAGGAACTGGTCCCTGACAGGGCGCAGAGAGTCAGGGAGGCGGGTGACAACGTGGTAGAGAGTGATCCAGAGCGGGGGGGGGTTGCTAGCGAGGAACTCGTCAGGCATGGCAGCGCGAAAGCGAGCCTCACTAGTCTTAAGGTGGGTGATGAGGTCTGCGACAGTGTGAAAGGAGGCTAGGTCGGGGAACAGGTAGGGGAGAGTGAGGCGGCCTAGCGTGGCAGAAGCGGGTGAGGAGTAGCGGGCCACTACAGCTGTGTAGAGGTCCTTAGCAGTCTTGCACTGGCCGAAGTGCTCGCGCTCATCTAGCGGCAGGGAGTTGCGAATAGCAAAGCGAGCGTGCGCGTCACGGGTCTGCCACTGTGAGCGCTCAGCTGGGGGGGCAGTAGCGAGTGGGGCGGTCGCATGGCCGAGAGCGTGGTCGTACAGTGTAATATCTTCCTTGGCAGTGAGCTGTAGGAAAAGGTGCAGGTCATCTAGCCAGGTTTCGAATTTGACCGGACGGCCCTCGGCGTCGAAAGCTAGAACAGGAGGACTAGCCATAGCGACAGCGGCAGTAGTAGAAGCAGTAAAGTCACTGAAAAGGCGTGCGCAGGGTCAGCGGGGCCGGTGGGGCCTACGGACTGTAGTGGCGCACAAGCAGCAGTAGCAGGAAGTGTAGTAGTAGGATCTGCAGTGGTGCACAGGCGCAGCAGGCGGCAGCGAGAGCCGGCGCAGCAGGGGCGGGCTCAGCAGCGGTGATACGCAGGCGGCAGCGGGCGCAGCAGCGGCGGTGCGCGGGCGGCGGCGGGCTCAGCAGCGGCGGTGCGCGGGCGGCTGCGGGCTCAGCAGCGGCGGGCCGGGAGCTGTGCGGGCAGCGTGCGGGCCGGCGGCGGTCAGCGCACGAGCCGCGCAGGCTCAGCGCGGGCTGCGCGGGCTGCTCGCGGGCTGCGTAAGCGGGTCGCGGGCGGCTCGCGGGGGTTCGCGGGCAGGTCGCGGGCTGCTCGCGGGCAGTTCGCGGGCTGTGCGCGGGCTGCGCGGGCTGGTCGCGGGCTGCGCAGGCGGTTCGCGGGCTGTGCGTGGGCGGTTCGCGGGCTGTGAGCGCGGCGCGCTGTGCGGTTCGCGGGCGGCGTGACGGGGCCGATCGGGGCGCTAAGGGGCGACGCGACGGGGGCCGTGAGAGGCCGCTAGGAAAAAAAAGTTCGACGGGGCCGCAGGGCCGCTAGATCGTGCTAGATCGACGGGGCCAGCGGGGCCGGAAACAAGCGAAGGTAAGCAGGTAGGTAAGTCGGTGGGCCCTAAGAACAGTCCTAGCGAAGGACCTGCTCTGAAACCATGTCAGAAATAACTGAGCAGGAATGAATGAACTAGCACAGAGTTTGGTACAAGTAGGAAACCCTAACTTTGAGTACCCCCTAAGGTGTAACCCACTACAGCCTACATAATATAAACATGCAATGTTTGACACTGCGGACGGGCGGCCTCTGCGACGGCGGGCTGCGGGCAGCGGGGCGTGCGCGAGCAGGCGACGGGCGGCTGCGGGGCGTGCGCGAGCAGGCGACGGGCGGCTGCGGACGGGCGGCCTCTGCGACGGCGGGCTGCGGGCAGCGGGGCGTGCGCGAGCAGGCGACGGGCGGCTGCGAGGCGTGCGCGAGCAGGCGACGGGCGGCTGCGGACGGGCGGCCTCTGCGACGGCGGGCTGCGGGCCTGCGGGGCGTGCGCGAGCAGGCGACGGGCGGCTGCAGCAGCGGGTGCGTCAGCGTGGCGCACAGGGCAGCGGCGGGCAGTGCGCGAGGCTACGAGGCGCACGGGCAGCAGCGCAAAGGCGCGCGGGCAGCGGGGAGGCAGCGTGACGGGCCGCGCGCGAAGAAAATAAAGCGCGCGCGGGCAGCTGGCGGGGCGCACGCGTGAAAACGGCCGCGCGCGAGCGGCTAGTACGGCGCGCGCGGTAAAAAAAAAAAGGAAAGCCACGCGCGGGCGGCTAGCGAGCTGCGTGCGCGTGGTAGGTAGGTAAGGAGCGCTCTAGGACGCGCAGGCGCACGAGGCGCACAGTAGGTAGGTAGGTAGGTAGGTGGGCCCTAAGAACAGTCCTAGCGACGGACCTGCTCTGAAACCATGTCAGTAATAACGGACTGGAATGGTGAACTAGAAAGGATTGTGAGTACAAATATGAAACCCTAATGTTGTGACCCCCCTATAGGCTAACCCACTACAGCCTACACAAACACAACACATATAATGTTTGACACCCAATTTCGCACCTGATCCAGAAGCTGGAGACGAAGCAGTCTATCCCGAGGACACCACACTCCCCCGCTACACACAGAGTGGACTCCAAATCCTTGGACTCGTCACCGCAGTCCACGGCGCCGACATTCCTAGGGAGCCTGCGACGGTTCAGCAGGCTCTGGGGGGGGAGCACAAGGAAAAATGGCGCGAAGCCATGGACAGGGAGCTGAAGGCCTTAGAGGAACGCAACACCTGGAAGGTCGTCCCTATCGGCGTAGCACGAAACAAGACTATACTCACCGGAAAATGGGTCTTCCGAGTGAAGACGAAAGCAGACGGCACCATCGACAAGTTCAAAGCACGCTGGGTCGTACGCGGCTTCGACCAAGAGCACGGGCGCGACTTCACCGAAACCTTCGCTCCGGTCAGCCGCCACACCTCACTCCGAATTCTCCTCGCGATCGCCGCCATGAAGAATGTTACGATATGAAGTTTTATGAGAAGGCATTCCTGTATGCTACAGGAGCCGACTCTACCAAGTACGAAGTCGAGGAGTCAGAAGAGTCGAAGCGACACAGCAACCGTCTGACCAAGACCGATGCAAGCAGAAACATTTGAAGTGAAAAGAGCGGGAACAGGTTTGAAACTGATTCCCGCGCCGCACGGTTTGAATTTCGCTGGAATAAGGGAATGTACCCCTTAGAGTACATGGCTAGTCTAGGTCGTTTCGCATTCCTTTGTTTTTCTATATAAACCCTATGTATGCATGCTATTATCAATCTCAGTCATTTACATTCACTCTGACCTGAGTTCACTACTTCCGCTGCAACACTACCTGCGATCAACCCTGAACGATCCTTTCGCTCAAATCTCACTTCAGATTGTAACATGGTATGAGAGCTGCTCAGGGATTCTTCGCAACGTCAACTCCGTAAAATTCGCCAAACCAAAACTGGCGAGCGGCACACGTTCCAAGACCAAGATGGCCGGAGGATCCGGAGGTCAAACAAATCTAACGGCCGAAGGACAAACCAACCCGGCTGCGACAAATGAGGCGACAACTACGATTGGCACTGCCGCGCTCGAGCAGTTATTCGCTCGACTGTCAACAATGGAGAAAGAACTCCAAGATCTGCGCAAAGGCGATGCGGGAACCACTTCCCAACCAGTTCAACCTGGACAACCGGCTGCGAAAAGCCGCGATACCGCCGCGCACGGCTTCTCCCTCGACTCAGACAAATCTGCAACAACTGCCCCTCGTCCAAGCGACGAAACCATCAACTCTGCGCAAGCACGCTTTCTCAGTGTGTCAAAGATCAAGACTACTGCCGCGTTTGACGGCAAGGATTTTTATACATGGAGTTTTGAGCTTGAGCTCCTCCTACAGACAGCGCAGATCTACCACTACTTCGACGGCTCCTATCCTAAACCGGTGGAAGACACCGAAGACGCCCGCGCTCAATACTACAGTGAGTCGCTCATGGCGTATAGCGTTCTGCTGCGCAACATGTCGCCGGCAGAACAGCTCGGCATCCGCTCCTACAAAGAGAGCGCCGCTCCGGCTCTTGAAGCTTGGAAGCACCTCGTGGAGGTATATCAGCCGAAGGATTCCGTCACTGCAAGCCGCCTCCTGCAACAACTCATGGAGACGAAGATGGGGCACGGGGAGAAAGCAAACAGTTACATCAACCGTTGTCGGAACATCCGTGATCAAATCATCAAGAACGGAAGTTCGATCTCGGAGGAGATATTCGTAAACATCATCCTCCAGGGACTTGGGCCCGAGTGGAAGCCCTGCAAGGCACTACTCCGACAACGAGGACAACTTTCCGAAGCCGCGCTATGCGCCGCACTGCTGACTGAACAGCAGGACATGGACTCGAGCAGAACGAGTTCCGCGCCACGCCGAGAGCGACTCGCCTTCTACACAGACAACCGTGAAGAGCGACGACAACCAAGGCGCCATTACTGCAAAATTTGCAAAGCCTTCGGGCATTCAACGGATCGATGCAAATCCCGATCCAACTATCGGCACCCGAATTCCACTCACCACAACAACTGGGTCAGCCGACAAGACGCTCGTCACTCTCAGCCCCAACAACCAGTCTCCCGTCCTCCTGCACAACAACAACAACAACCACAGCAGTCACAAGGACCTCAAGGAGGAGCTCCCAGAAACGTAATTGCGAACATGGCGACGCGACGCCGCCGCACTGCTGAGCCAGACGAAGAAGACGAACTTCAGGGAACATTGCCGCAACCAGAAGAAGGGTGGAACAACCCCCTTACGGAAGACCACTACTACCTGCACGACGAAGACGAGCAGGATTGGAATCAGCCAATCACACTGCGGGAAAGCCCGCCTCACGACAATCAACTCTACGTACCTGTCGGATGGAAGGAAGACGAAGACCCGTTTTTTCACAAACGCTACAAGGCGACGCTGGTGACCCCGCGACTCGCGCTACTGCTCCGCAACAACAACAACAAAGACAACTACAACACCTGGTACCTGGACAGCTGCTGCGGACAACACATGGTAGGCTCAACTCGATACGTGTCAAACCTCAACCGAGCCCCCGCAACCTTCGTCACCGTTGCCAATAGCCACCAGCTACGCGCTAACTCCCAAGGCATTGTCGTTCTGCAAGCACGAGACAGCAACACTCACATCTCGTTCAACGACGTGCTCTACGTTCCGGACCTTCGCTTCAATCTCCTCTCGGCAGGACAACTTCGCGACTGCGGCGTCATACTCACCACCGACCTGGCCACGCGCGACCTCATCCTCACGTACGCCCCTCCAGACACACCTCCCGAGTCGTTCAAATACCTCGGTCGAGCCCGCTCCATAAACGGGATCTACGTTCTGGACTTCGACGTACCAAGCTGTGAAGCCTCATCTGATGAGCTCGTGGACGTGGCCCCCCTCGAATTCGCCTTCATGAACGAAGAATCGTGGCAACATCCTGATGGGCGGCCATGGATCCGCCGCAGCCCGCATCCGCGCGAAATCAATCTGCATAACCCCGACATCAACGGACTCTGCACCACCTGCCACACACCCGCGGCAAGCCGCACGGAGCAAGTCGAGAGGCAGTACGCTGCGATCCAAGAGGCGGAAAGTGCTGAACAAGAACCCAGCGGCATGACCGAGGAAGAACTCGCAGTATCAACTTACCGCATCTTCGGAGAAGAAAACAAGCAGTTAGGTCACCAGCCTGATCCGCGCCCCACACCACGTTCCGACACCCTCCGATTCATCCTCGAGGCCAACGCCACCACCATAGACGAGGAAGGACGCCCGCGCCCGTACACCCGCGAAGTCTACCGCCGGGGAAATTGACCCAGCCTGGAAAGACCCTGTTGAGGAAGAGGAGTTAAGCGTCAAGGAGGAACAAGACAAAGCCAGGGCAGAGAAGAAACAATAGTTGTATGAAGAACGCCTCGCAGCAGGCTGGAGCGAGGAGTCTGCACGACGAGGCGGATGGGGAGACGATGACTACGAGCCCGAGACCGGCGCTACCTGGGCATCAGCCACTGGAGCATGGGGAGCCAGCGGCAGCGGCATGGTTACCACTGGAGGCTGGGGCACGGAAGAAACAGCTGAAACGGACATAACCCAAGAGGAACTGAAGGAAGCAGAACAGGAGATGCGCGCCGAACGCGGAGAAAAATCACCCCGTGTCGCCATACCCCTCGGACGACCGCCACCTCCACACTCACCACCCCGCTCACCCTGGCGCTGGGACAGCACCTGGACGGAGCTTGAGAAGGGGAGTGTACCTCCAACACCTGTCCGAGACTCTCTTGGTCCAATCTCCCGTCCAGATCCATTCGCCCGCTTCATCGAAGGAACAACAACTCCGCTCACCGTCATCCCCGACCGCGAATTTCTCGCCCTCTACCTCTCGACCGCGCCTGCAGAAAGGGAGACAACCGCAGAGGGAGAAGCAGAAGGAGCAGAAAACGAAACAGAACCAGGAGAAGAGGAGGAACCACCGCTCCAGATCCCACAAGAAACAGAGGAGGAAGCAGCAGAGCATCGCGCACGCTACATGCGCAGCAGCGGCATTCGCGCCGAAGACGACCTCTGGCACCAGCGACTCGGGCATCCCTCGCGCCAGACTCTCGCCAACTGCCTCCGCGCCAAGGTCTTCCCCCCAGGAGCACTTCTGCGCCCCGACGGCACCGAACCACACAACACCTCACATCCACTAACCTGCACCGTCTGCCCCACTGCAGCCCTCACTCACAGCGCATATCCTTCACTGGAGCCAAGCACCAACCGCTACAAGAAGCTGCAGAAGGTGTACAGCGACTTCATTGTACTCACCTGCGACGGACTCAACGGCGAAAAATACATGCTAACCTTCATCGACGCCTACTCGCGCCACGTCTGGATTGCCAACGTCGACGCACGGTCCAAGGCTCCAGAAGTCTTCCGGATCTGGCTTGCACACGCACAGCGACAGTCAGGGAGGAAGCTGAAAATCTGGCAGAGTGATGGCGCCAAGGAGTTCCGCAGCCACGAGCTGGAAAGCGTCCTCACCGAAAAGGGGATCAAGCATGAGATCTCTCTCCCCTACGCTCATCAACAGCAAGGAGTCGCAGAGAGGGTGAACCGCACCCTCATGACGAAAGTACGCGCCCTCATGAACCAGTCCGGCCTCCCCAAGAAGCTCTGGCCTTACGCCATGAACCACGCGGTGCGCCTATACAACCTCCTCTCCACCACGGCCAACAGGGACAACCTTTCCCCGCACATGAAGTGGACCGGCTCAAGGGGAGATCCCTCCATGCTGAGGGTTTGGGGGTGCATGGTGCAGTATCGGCCAACTTCAGCAAACATCGGCAAGTTTGCTCAACGCGCACGCTGGGGGGTTCATCTGGGGCTCAGCAACGAACACAAGGGCTGGCTCATTCTCGACATTGACAGCAAGGAGATTGTCCCCGCGCGTGACGTCCTCTTCTACGAAAGGCTCACCTTGAAGCAGTGGATCGAGGATGAACAACGCAACCAAGCTCGCGGCTATGTCAACAGCGGTCGCAGCTTTGCATCCCCCGAAGACGAAGCGGCAGCAGCAGCCTTCGATCGCGACGACACCGACGATCATCCCGGCATCCCGCCTCGCCCCCGCACGGACGATGACGACGACGACAGCGACGACGCACCTGCCCCTAGACCATCCCGCCGCGACACCGCCACAGGAACTCCCTCACCTGCTCACGAGAGCGACGATGATGACGTGGTGGAAGTCCCCATCACCGACAACGCAGAAACCACAAACGTGTCCGGTCTGGAACTTCTCGGGCTCCACACCTCCGTCTCCGCCATGGCTCGCGCCGTCGAACCAAAGAACCCGCGCCAAGCCCTCACCGGCCCGCACGCCAAAGAGTGGCGTGCAGCTATGGACGCCGAACTGAAAGCGTTGGAGTCCCGTGACACATGGGTTCTCGTCGATCGTGCAGCAGTGAAGGGGAGGAGGGTGCTAAGCGGACAATGGGTCTTTCGACTCAAGACTAACGCTGACGGAACCATCGAACGCTTCAAGGCACGATGGGTCGTACGTGGCTACGACCAGCGCCACGGCATCGACTTCGACCAAACCTTTGCTCCCGTCAGCCGTCACACCTCCGTCAGGATCCTACTCGCCATAGCGGCCGCTAAGCATCTGCCACTGCGACAGATCGACGTGAAGAACGCATTCCTATATGCGTTGGTGGACGCAACCATTTTCGTGGAGCAGCCACACACCTACGGAGAAGGAGATCCCAGGGTCTGCCAGCTGAAGAAATCCCTCTATGGGATCAAGCAGGCGCCTCGTCTCTGGCAGCAGCACCTGCACAAAATCCTACTCGAGATCGGCTTCAGGCAGCTGCCACACGACCCGGGAATGTACCGCCTCCACTTCAACGGCGACTACATCCTCCTCACCGTCTACGTCGACGACCTGCTCTACACGGGCACCTGCAATACGCTCCTTACTCAGTTCGAAGAAAACTTGGCGAAGCGCGTGGACATCACCATCAACCACAACGTCACTCAGTTTCTGGGCCTGAACATCACCTACGCGCCAGAAGCAATTCATCTGTCAGCTTCAAAGTACGCAGAGCAGCTGGGAGAACGGTTCAACATCTCACGCGCACCACTCTCAACTCCCTACCGCAGCCCCAGCACCAATTACAAACCGGACAGCAAGCCCTTGTCTCCCGCGGGGCTCCAACTGTACCAGCAGCAGCTGGGCTGCCTGCTGTTCGCATCTGTCACATGCCGACCCGACCTTTCGTACATCGCCAGCCAACTGGCACAGTACTCCCGCAAACCAGTAGCCGAGAACCAGCTGGACCTGGAGCGCGCCCTGCAATACTTCATTTCCACGCCTGACATCGGCCTCTCCTACTCCACGCTGTCAACGACATCCTTCAACCTCAACGGCTACGTGGACGCTGACCATGCTGCTGACCCAGCAAATCGACGGTCCCGAACCGGCTTCGTTTTTCGCCTGGAGCCAACTGGCCCCATCTCCTGGAACTCGCAGAAGCAGGAGCTGGTTGCCCTGTCATCGGCCGAAGCTGAATACATCGCCGCGACAGCAGCAGTTCGCGAAGGACTGTACTTGCAGGAGCTGTTACAGGAGGCGAAAATTCCAACCTCGCCTACCTTTCGCCTGCACTGCGACAACCAGAGCGCGATCAAGATCGCGAACAAGCCCGGGTTCGTGAACCGCACGAAGCACATCGCACTACGGTACTTCTTCGTCAAGGACGAAATCGACCAGGGCAAAGTTGACCTCGCTTACTGCCCGACCACTGAGATGGCAGCCGACTTCCTCACCAAGCGTTTGCCACGTCAGCAGTTCAAGCACTGTTCCAACCTCACCAGAGTAGTCAAGCGAGTCAGCACCCCTCGCGTCCAGGAATGAAGGGGAGTGTTACGATATGAAGTTTTATGAGAAGGCATTCCTGTATGCTACAGGAGCCGACTCTACCAAGTACGAAGTCGAGGAGTTTGAAGAGTCGAAGCGACACAGCAACCGTCTGACCAAGACCGATGCAAGCAGAAACATTTGAAGTGAAAAGAGCGGGAACAGGTTTGAAACTGATTCCCGCGCCGCACGGTTTGAATTTCGCTGGAATAAGGGAATGTACCCCTTAGAGTACATGGCTAGTCTAGGTCGTTTCGCATTCCTCTGTTTTTCTATATAAACCCTATGTATGCATGCTATTATCAATCTCAGTCATTTACATTCACTCTGACCTGAGTTCACTACTTCCGCTGCAACACTACCTGCGATCAACCCTGAACGATCCTTTCGCTCAAATCTCACTTCAGATTGTAACAAAGAAGAAGAAGCTGCGGCAAATCGACGTCGCGAACGCGTTTCTTTACGCACCTGTGGATGCAGAAATTTTCGTCGAGCTACCGCACGGGTCCTACGGAGAGCCCAACCAAGTCTGCCAGCTGCTCAAGTCGCTCTACGGCATCAAGCAGGCTCCGCGACTGTGGCAACAGTACCTGCACGCTCGCCTCATCCGCATCGGCTTCAAGCAACTCCCGCACGACCAAGGCATGTACCGACTCACGAAGAACGACGACTACGTCCTGCTAATCGTCTACGTAGACGATCTCCTCTACATCGGGTCAAATGACGGCATCACTACCTGGTTCGAAGGGGAGCTACAGCAAGACCTCACACTCACGGTCTCGCCTACCGTCACTCAGTACCTCGGCCTCAACATCCGAGAAGAAGAGGACGCAATCTACCTCAGCGCCGAGAAGTACGCCGACACCATTGCCAAGCGCTTCGGTCTCACACCAGCCATGATCTCCACGCCATATCGCTACTTCTTCGTGAAGGACGAGATCGAGAAGGGGAGACTTCAGCTGTCATACTGCCCCACGTCCGAGATGGCAGCCGACTACTTGACCAAGAAGCTCGGAAAGCAGAAATTCGAGTACTGCATACTGCTGACTGGACAAAGCCACGTCACCAGCAGCGACACTCCAGAAGCGAAGGGGAGTGTTGGAAACAGTGAAACTTAAGCGCTTCAGCCGTGTCGAAACATCGCACCAGAAGTGAAGAAAACAATATCGAAGCAAGTGCGAGTCAACCCTCGGAGGCAGGGCCCAAAATAGGTTTAGGGTCACTCTTTCAAATCAGGGTGGCAGGCCCTCCGTACCCTGACTGTTAGGGTATTTTTTTCCGTACACTGTTTACAACAGCCTAAAATTTCTTTAGGCTGTTTCTTTCCAATACACTGTTTCTTTCACGGAATCTTATATTCTGCTAACAGTCCATACACAGTAAAATGCCATGAAAGCAAACACACGAGCGCGCTTGCTGCCGCACTGCTTCTACGTGGGCGCGCCAGTGGGCATACCGTACAAATGGTCCAGTGGGACCGTGGTGAATTTTGTCTTGGCGCGCACTGTGGCGGAATCCTCGGTAAAAGTGTAGTTGGGCCCGTACCCTGATACAGCCAGTGTAACCGAAATTGTTACCAGAGTAGTTTACAACGAATCCTGATTTCATTAGGGTAAAAAATTTCATAGTCTGATTTCACAAGGGTAACTGCCAAAAAGCGGCCTACCATCAGGGCAAAAAGGGTATTTTACCCTTGAAATTTGGGCCCTGCTCGGAGGTTGAGAGGTTGCTGGAGGTTACGCGAAAGTCAAAGGTCAAGCGACCTTTGACCTGACAAGTACAGCGCGACAGTTAAGGACACACAACTGACTCGTTACAGAGCAGTTGCCCGAGTCGTATTGTATCGAACCGCAACAGCAAACAGTAAAGTAGTTATAATCGTACCCTTTTATATTCCTTGTACTATTATATAATCTTGTATCTCTTTGATATAATCAATCTACTTTGCCCTCACATACTAGCGCAAGGTGGTTCACAAACTCTTCATTAAACGCTTCCGCTATTACAAGGTTCCTACCCAGAGTTCACCCCTGAAAAGATCCTAAGGGCTCATCTCAGCCCAACACAACCCATACGACGTTAACGTCGAATCTTGTTTTTCTCACACAGACGTTTCCGTTGTTGATCACCAACAATCCATTCCATCAGCGATTCTAGATTTTCATCATTATTCAACACAGCACGTTAGCCTAAGATCAAGTGCATCACTGACTGGCTTACATTCCAGTTACTTATCCAGAAAGAACCATGTCATAAATCAAGCCCATCCTATCCAACTGGCAAGAATGAGCACCTACCATAAGTCAAAACCGCAACACCTAGAAACCAAACAAGCCAAGCTCACTGGCCCTCTCCTTGTCAAACATCTCGAAGTACTGATAGATGATGGTCACGGCAAGGAGAATTCCGGTGCCAGAGCCAATGGCGCCCATAAAGTCAGCAACAACGGTCAGCGCACCGATGCACATCCCACCAAATGCAGCGGCTGTGGGGATGTAACGGTTGAGCTCCTTCTGCAGGTTGGATTCACGATGACCAGGCATCACCATTTGTTGCTCCTGCATACAAAAGAAAGCAGTGGTGGAGGGATAATAAGAAACAGTTGAAAAACATGAGATTAAGGACAACAGGGGGCGACATGTAGATAGAGGAGGAGGGGAAACAGGGGGAACAAGGGAGTAGAAAAGGGGGGAAAGTTTGTGGGGTTGGTTGCTGGTGTTAAGGGCATGCATGCATAAGATAGTGAGCTGGTTACGGAAGATCAGAGTTCTGCAGTTGAAATTGACTGTACATCCCAATACAGTGGTGGAATGTTAAAAGGTTGAAAATCTCATGGGCAAGATCACCACAGGTCAGACAAGCAAACATCAGGCTCAAAGACAATCTTTCCATGAGTTATGTTCAGACTTAGTGGGCTAAGCTGGACAACCACGATAATGTTGATGCCACCATGCAGCAAACGACCTCATTCTTGTTAAAGGTGGGTGTTCCTTTCAGCTAACCCCCACAGCTTCCAGCTACAAAACCCAGGCGAAACGCTCTGATTTCCTGACTCGTACCAGTTTCCTTCCCATGTGCCTGATCCCGGTTATTTTACCCGTAAGTAGTGGTGCCTCTATTCTTGAACCTCAGGCTGCCCAGCACCACTCTCACAAACCAGCCCAGGAAAACTTCTCATCACAGGAAAAACAGCTCTCACCTTGAGTTGCTTCGCCACGTCGCGCGCAGACGACCCGGAGACCTCGATCCACGTCTTGGAGAAGAGCGCGCAGGCAGAGAGCATGAAGGTGACGTAGAAGAGCGCGTGGAACGGATGCACCGCGATGTCCGCCAAGCTGCTCGGAACGGACGTACACAGGAAATGACCAGGACATGTGACATTAACTCAATTCTTCCTCAGGCGTTTGAAACACAACATACATAGAAACAACGTACGGCGCAACTGAACATGAACTGTACGAGTTGTTGAGAAAGTAGACAAAAAACGTGAATCATATCAACAGCAACGGAAACAGGCACTAACCTCGCAGGAGGGGTCATATAATAGACAAGACCGCCAACAGGAATGAGCTGGCCTGAACTTGAATATTCCGATTCGGCCCACACACCAAGAAGGCGAACCAGGATGAAACCGCCATACCTCCGATAAAGCAGCTGTGCTTGGGCACAGACAACAACAACAAAATCACGAATCTAGGTGAGATTACGGAGACAATCACCGAAGCTAAACCCTGCGACCAACAAGAAACGCTAAAAAACGAAATCTAGAAGGATCGCAGCCCGATTTTCCACTGCTAAAAATTGGTCGCACCTGCGAGATGAAATACAGATTGGAGACGAGGGCCGACTGCAGAATAATGGGCATGTTCGATGTGTAAAAGAGCTTGATGGGGTACGAGCCCTGCTGTCCCCTGGCGCTCTTAGAGCGAACAGGAAGCACAACGCGGAAGCCCTGGAAGTAGATCACGATGAGGAAGACGAGCACGGTGGCTAGGAGGTTGGTGACGTTTGGCAGGTTCTGCCGGTAGAAAGCCTCCTTGAGCGCGCGGACTTTGTCGGTCCGGGTGATGAGCAGGTGGAATAGAGCGATCACGGCTCCCTCGAACTCGGCGCCACGGCCAGCGTTGATGGTCGTCGGGCTGAATGCCTTCCAGATGATGCTTTCACTGCGGCAATAAGAACGACAAATTTTAAGAGAAAAAACACAAACCGTTTTTTTAGGTATATTTATAGTAAGGAGCACTGGGTATTAAGGCGAGGCAGATCTGGATGATTAACAGACAATGAATTCATCAGAAGCCGACAATGTGAATAACGTAACTGCCAGCTGAGCAATAACAAGTATCAACGTACCAGATGTTCGTAGCGATGAAGAGAGAAATTCCAGATCCAAGGCCGTATCCCTTCTGCAGGAGCTCGTCGAGGCAGATGATGATGATGCCGGCGAAGAAGAGCTGCACGATGATCAGAATCGCATTCGTCGCACCCAGATCGCGCACATCGCCGTACATCCCCGAGACGACGTATGCGACAGCTTCGCCGACCGTGATGAGCACTCCCAGGAGCTTCTGAGCTCCATTGCTGGAAAAGAACCAGCAATAGAAACAATATCAGGTTTTTATGTTACAGCAGATCCGAATACACGCAGCGAAAAGATCCGCGATGGAAGATCATATTCGGTGTATGACGCCAAGAGACGTCAAGCCACCAATTTAACCCTAACAGTTTCGCAGTATTTTTTGTTCAAATGTCAAGAGGCCATTCCGCGACTTACATCAATTCTCTATCTTCCTTGATGCTGTTATCCACCTCGATCAGCTTCGACCCTACAAGAAGCTGAATCACCATGCTGGATGTGACAATGGGAGTAATTCCCAGCTCCATGACAGTACCCCGGTTGGAAGCCATAATAACACGCATCCAGTAGAACGGATCTGATCCTGTGGCTGCGTGGATGCCATAGAGGGGAAGCTGACTGCAGACCAGAAAGATAAAGAGCGACACGGCGGTGTAAAGAAACTTCTCTCTAAACGGCACTTTCCGATCTGCCGTCTGCACCTCCGGCAGAAGGTTCAGAAACGGCCGGACGAGATGCAAAACTCTAAAGCCGCCACCCATGGCTCCTAGTCACAAGCACCTAATGCCTAAGATTTCAATCCAGCAATGGAGACTTGCGAAAGGGATTAGCAGATCCAGATTTGAGAAACGCGTTGAGATGGGATGAGGAGAAATCTAGGTCGGGGTGGAGGGAAGAAAATGACCGACCCGATTCACCTGCTGGCAGCTGGTGGTTGGATTGGAACAGCAGGCGTGGCAGGCACTGGAGATGGGGAACCGTATGGAGGGAAATGGGTAGCTGCTGGAAGTTGGGAAGCGCAAACGACGTTTGCGACGCTTCTGTTACTGTTCCGATGTATGCACTATAAATACAGTGCGAGAATATGAATGTGCGAGAATATCATACAATTGGGCAATGGTTACCATGCGCACGAAAGCCCATGAGATCTGTGCACCAGAGTCGCTGACCAGTGATCCCACGAAACATTTGCGAACGGCACCATTGGAGGTACGGGCATGCGAACAGGATCAGCGAACCTCGCGAATGTGGTTACATTTATTCGCACGTCTGGCAAATGTTCCATGCTTTTTCTCCAACTCACCTCAACTCAACTGTCACCCCTGCTGATCCCCACAACCCACTGCTTCGCCGTCCCGTAGTCTAGCGCGGCTTGGGTTCCGCTCCGCACCGACTGCCTTATCCGTGTAGCGACAGGTGAGGCTCTATCCGAGCGCTGCCTCGTCGCATTGCGCTATCTCGCCGCGTCGCGCTGCCTCGCCGCATCGTGCTGCCTCGTCGCATAGCGCTGCCTCGTCGCAATACGCTGCCTCGTCGCATAGCGCTTCCTCGCCGCATTGCGCTGCCTCGCCGCATTACGCTGCCTCGCCGCATCGCGCGGCCTCGTGGCATGGCGCTGCCTCCTCGCATTATGCAAACTGTGCATTCGAAGCAACCGAGAATCGCTTGAGCGAAATCTGTCCGCGCGGAAATGAGGGAACTCTCTTCTCGGAGAGTTTCGCCGCTCTTGCTCATCGCCGCTCTCCCCCGTCAAAGTTCTCTCTCTTCCCCCCAGGGGGGCTTTTACGGGGGGAACCGCCTCCGCCTCGTTCCCAACGTCCTCGCTGCGTTTCCCCCTCTTCCTCCCCTTCAGCTCGTCTCCTCCCCTTCAGCTCGTCTCCTCCCCTTCAGCTCGTCTCCTCCCCTTCAGCTCGTCTCCTCCCCTTCAGCTCGTCTCCTCCCCTTCAGCTCGTCTCCTCCCCTTCAGCTCGTCTCCTCCCCTTCAGCTCGTCTCCTCCCCTTCAGCTCGTCTCCTCCCCTTCAGCTCGTCTCCTCCCCTTCAGCTCGTCTCCTCCCCTTCAGCTCGTCTCCTCCCCTTCAGCTCGTCTCCTCCCCTTCAGCTCGTCTCCTCCCCTTCAGCTCGTCTCCTCCCCTTCAGCTCGTCTCCTCCCCTTCAGCTCGTCTCCTCCCCTTCAGCTCGTCTCCTCCCCTTCCTTTCGTCTCCGCCCCTTCCTCTCGTCTCCTCCCCTTCCTCTCGTCTCCTCCCCTTCATTTCGCCTCCTCCCCTTCCTCTCGTCTCCTACCCTTCCTATCCTCCCCTTTTCCGCCCGCCCTTCCTTCTTCCCCTTTTCCAGCATGGAGCCGCTTGGCTACTGGCTGCTGCTGGTGGCGTTTGCGCGTCTCTCCCTTCCTCACTACCCGTCATATCGTCCCGCATTCCCCTTATTCTCTCCCATCCCTCTTTCCGTCCCAGCACGAGCAGCACTAGCAGCATGGAGCCACTGGGATACTGGCTGCTGCTGGTGGCGTTTGCGCGTCTCTCCTCGGTCTACTTCGGCTATTTCAACCTCTGGGCGCTGCAAGTCGCTGTCTACTCCAAACGCACCAGTGAGTGTTATAATGAGAAGGTGACTTTTGAGTCAGCCATAAATCTCCGTGTTACCACTGCACACCACACCAGAACTCGCCCCTCCTCAGTCTACTTTGGTTGCTTCAACCTCTGGGCATTGCAAGTCGCAGTCTACTCAAAACACACCAGTGAGAGCACCCGATGTGCCACGAATGCTGGGTTATCAAAAGTGACTCAAATGCTGCTGGCGGCCTTGGCTGGTGCCCTTTGCGCGTCTCTCCTCGGTCTAGCCTGGTTTCTTCAACCTCTGGGCGTTGCAAGTCGGCGTCTCCTCCAAACGCTCCAGTGAGTTTTTCTACTGACTTGCGGTGAAATCAAAGTCAAGAATCTCTGTCTATCTCATGTGCACTGTACCGTCGCACCTTTGCTGTGTGGACAGCTCCCACCTGCATGCTCTGCATCCTCGCACTCTCCCACTCAATCTGTCCTGTTTCACGCCATTCCCCCTCCAGTGTCTCATGTGCACTGTACCGTCACACCTTTGCTGCGTGGACAGTTGTCACGTGCATGATCTCGCTCCGCTTCATACCTCAACCCCTAATCTCACCCTCTTTCCACCCATCCCCCATCTCTCTCACCTACCCACCTCCCCCTTGTGTCCGTCAGTGTCTGACGTGCACGGTCGCACATTTGCCATCTGGACAGCTGTCACCTGCACGCTCTGCATCCTCTGTGCGCTGCATCTTGACAGCCGCCCGCTCTTCCTCGCCACGCTGGCGTCCTTCGTCTTTGCCCTCCTGCACTTCCTGCTTGAGCTGCTCGTCTACAAGACCATGACAGTCAAGAACTTCGCTGCGCCGTGCTTCTTCGCTTGTAAGTTGTTCTGTCTGACGTGCACGGTCACACCTTTACCGTCGTCTGGATAACTATCACCTGCACGCTCTGCATCCTCTGTGCTCTGCACCTGGACAGTCGTCCGCCTCACCCTCGTGCACTTTCTGCTCGAGCTGCTCGTCTACAAGACCATGACCGTCAAGAACGTCGTTGTTCCGTGCTTTCTCGCTTGTAAGGTCTTATTTTCCTCTTTAGTGCGTTGCGATGTCTTCTTAGACGATTCGTGAGGGGCCTCGATGGTGAGATGCGTCTTTACAAGGCCATGGTTGCCACAACCTTTGTCGTTTTATGCTTCGTAAGTGCCAGCAGATCGAAATTATCTAGCTACACTCCTCTAAAAGTCAAAGTTGGGACCTTTTATTTGAGGGGGTGCGGGGGGGAGGGGGAGGAGGGTGCGGGGGTGTTTGGTGATGTTTCATTCGCTGGTATGGATCAGCTTCCACTTTAAGCCTCTCTTTTTACAGATTTTTACAGATTGGATCCAGAGACAGGTTTTTTCCAAGCGTTTTGCTTCTCATAGATTGGGCATGCCAATGCAGTTGACTCCCTGAGCCGTGGTCATGGATGTGTTAATGGTTTGGCGCCTTCCCCCCCCCCACCCCACCCCTCCCCACACCTCCCCACACCCCGCTGTGCAGCTGTGTCTGCGGTGTGGATGTTGATGGAACTAGGCAGATTCAGCCGTGAAGAGGATGATTGAGTTTTGTAGGTAACCGATTCAGTAGTCATGTTTGGCTAGGTCAATCTAGAAGAATGCTGACCAATTCTTGTCGTTTCAGCAATTGACACACTTCGACACAATTGTTGGATTGATGCCACTCACATCGTTTGAGTAATGTGATTGCCATAATTGGTGAGGCTGTGCTATGATGTCATCTGGGGAAAGTAGCAAACTCAAAGTTGATTTTAATGTCATACATTCATAACTTCAGGTACCTTCACCATTATCAGATGGTACCACGCAACATGCTGTGTTCGTACGTTATTGCGATGCATTCTTTGATGCAGTTTCTGGATTCCCTCGCATATTCGTGCAGGAATTATTCCAACGGACAATCCCTGGCTGTACGCTTCCTCCTAACCCTAGTACCCGCAACAACTTTCACCTAGGTAATTCCGACTAGCCTCGCTGCTCCTTTCTAACAACCGCCTGCTACCCTCTGGGAGCAGAGCGTGTCATGTGTGGCGTGTAGGCAGCGCGGTAGGGGAGGAAGCCCCACGTTCGGGGGAACGAGTCGGTACAATCGGGGGGACGAACCGGTGTGGTTCAGGGGTAAGGGTTGTACCTAATTTCCCCACCCAAGCTTCATGGAGTTCCCTACGTCAGCTGTGGAAACTATTGCGAGCGAGGTTGTCGGGCTCGAGCAGAAATTGGAAGCCCTTACTGTTGAAGCTGAAGACGCCTGTGCTTCTGCCGGCTGTTCCAAAGTCAAGGTTCGAGAGCCATGAACCATTGTGCAACCATTTTCCCAGGTTGATAGACCGTTGTTGAAAATATGGCATGTCCCTGGCTTATGTGCAAAATAGAGGAGGATTTTTATTGGTGGATTCTTGCGTCAAACGTGACTCTTAATGAACCTGTTCTCCGTCCAGGACGAAAGCAACGTGTGTGCAATCTGCCACGAAGGTATCATTCTTCAAGAAACTGGTTTCATCAAAGGATGCGATCACTCATACTGGTAGGCCAACCTCTTTCTTTTGCTGTTGTCAGCGGTGGTCGCCATTTCTTAGTTGCAGAATGCTCACGACGGCAGTTTCTTTCCCTGTCTTTCAGCATCAACTGCATTCTCCAGTGGGCTTCCTACAAGACCTATCCGTGGTGTCCCCAGTGTCGCTTGCCATTTTCATCGCTCTACTTGTACAAAAATATTGACGGGAGGTATGCTCGCCCTTGATTTTCACTTTTATTTGTACGCATTCTTATCGTCCTTCGTTACACCTTCATATTCAGCTCGTAGTGCCTTATTCCATTTCTGTTTCCACCTAACTCATTGGCTGCCCTTTGTTGTGCAGTGTGAGTGATTTCATGCTTGAAGAAACAGTGTGCTTGCTTCTCCGTGCTCCATGGTACTCGCCTGTGGAATTTGAGTACCCAAATGAGATAGAGCATCAACCAGAACTGGAGGAGTATGAAGAAGACGAGGAAGACTACTACCAAAACACTCTGCGCATTGGCAACAGGCGATGGGGTGAGAATGGCTATGTCCGCCGGGGCCGCATAGAGGCACGACCTGCCCCTGCCCGCGCGCTCAATGCGGCTCAGAAGGGTCTCAAGGAGGGGGGTTTGGGTCGAAGGGCAAGGCGAGCTCAGAAGAGGACCATGGCTGATGGGGGAGCTTCTGGCTCAGGCAGTCGCTAGAGCCACAGGCACTGGTTTCCTGACAGTTTTTCAGATACGGTATGTGTAAAATTTGTACGGATTTGTACAGTTCGTGCTTCACATGCTTCTCAGCTGTTAAGCTGACGTGTTTTGCATGAAGTACGTAAGGGAATTCTGGTTCATGGCTCTTGATGAATGTACAAATAGCAGGTATATGACCACGCTTTATACTAGTTCCTCTCAAATAGAGTACATAATGAGGTTGATAATTCCACTTGTTTGTATGAGCTGTATAGCTTGGTTTGTGGCTTCACACATCTGGGAGTGGGCTCCCACTTGTTTGGCGCGTGGACCGGGATCTGTTGAGCTGGATATTCTCCGCCACGCCTTCATCTTCTGTATGTGACCAATTGCCAAGTGGCGAGAATCATAGGGCTATCCTTCCTCCTTGGTTCTGCTGATTGTGACACGCACTCCTGACCACCCGCCTTCACCCCCGCAGCTGTTGGCTTTCGACCCTCGAAAGTGGTTACCCGCCGGACCAGGGCTTCGTCCGCAGAAAATCTTTCGCATGCGCAGGGAAGCACATTCGTGGGATTCAAGGATATCGAGAAAGCAAATGTGGCTGGAATAATTTCTCAATACACAAGTGTCTCTGGGCGAACAGCCTTCCCTGTCACCTAGGACCTCCATTGCACTCTTGGCTGAGCTCTAGCGTTGCTGTCAGGGCGCGTTTCGTCCTGGAGAAAGCGTGAGGAGCGGTAACCTAGCACTGACGTGCGGTAACCTAGCATGGCGGCCACGACAATGACATCCGCCTCTGCAGGCCTGTTGCCAACAGTCTCCTCAGTTTGCCTCAAGGAGGAGAAGCTCTCTGTTGCCTCCTCTTTCACTCAGCTAAAGTCCACTCAGGTACAGATTTTCCGTTGAAGAAAAATCATCCCTACGTTTTTTTTCTTCAATCACTTTAAATGCTTAGCTTTTCAAGCAAACCTGGACCCCATCTATAATGTCGTATGAAATGAGGTTACCAAGCTATCTTGATAATGTAAATGCAGGTGGGATTCTATGGAAATTCGCTTCGCCAGCAGTCTCGAAAGGCTTCGCGTAAAGCAGCTTCCCATATTCATGGAGCCCTTCAGGCATGTACCTCGTAGTCCGCTCCTTAGTCCATCCACCACCCAGTTGGCTTGTACCATCAT
The DNA here is from genome assembly GCA_947470075.1 of Closterium sp. Yama58-4. NCBI lineage: Eukaryota > Viridiplantae > Streptophyta > Zygnematophyceae > Desmidiales > Closteriaceae > Closterium > Closterium sp. Yama58-4. The sequence continues at coordinate 1,087,858 of CANIUD010000750.1, read as the reverse complement.
TCTCTTTCGGAAGTTGACTGATTTGATCGAGCATTAAAGTCGGTTGGACGCTGATTTACGTCGCGCAAATCTGACGGATTTTGTCAAGCTTTCGAATCTAAAACAGTGTTCCCGTTGCTTCGCTGCAGGTTGCTGCGACCGCAAGCAATTTAAGCGACTCTGAGAAGGTACGACGCTAACCTGGGTACCTACGGTCTGAAGGAATATTATGGAGAGCACTACGACGGCGAGAGAGATTCTGCTTATGGGAATGATGTTGCGCTAGGAATTCGGTAGCGTTTCGGTAGAGCTTGTCTCAAATGGCTAAGTGAGAAGTTGAGTAGAGATTGTAATATTACTATCAATACCAAAGCAAACACACAAGATAGATATAGGCTACGGGGAAGTTGCACAAAGTTGGCGTGGCGCTGCGGAGTAACCCAACCCCACGAAACTGTCGTGTGGATGGGTGAACCGCGCCTCGGCCAATCCCAACCTGACTCAGCAGGGAAGTCAATGCCGGGCTCGCCAATTCTCCCAACACACCTAGAAATGGCGAGACTCACAGGGAATCACCCACAACTACCAAGACCACCCAAGAAGCACGCCCACGACTCCCTAAGCTAGCACCACCCCAGCAGTGACTTCATTAGCGCCATCATAGTCACACGACGTCATAGGGTCGGTGCAGGGCCGCGTATAGTCTTGGTCGTTCATCGACCTGCCAAGTCAACACACATCGTCGAGGGCCCTTGCTGTCGTAGGGCCCTCTAACACTCCCCTGCCATACTACAGCAAGGCCCTTTATAATCACAGGGCATGCATACACACATACACACCAAAATAAAGGGAGACACACACAAACGAAGCACTCTCAAAGTGCAAACACGCACCGCACCAGCCATGGATAGGCCATGGCACCAACCACATCAAGGAGTGTCTAGGTCTCACTCCCCTCGCTCGAGAGCCTCACCTGCCCCACAGCCTCGAAGCAACGACTGAAGGCGGGGAAATGCAATGCCTTCGTGAGGTAGTCAGCTGGCTGCTCGCTCGTAGGGATGTACTGCAACTGCAGCTTCCTGCGCTTGACCATGTGCTGCAGCCACATATGACGACGCTCCATGTGCTTGAGGCTCCCCTTGAGCCCCATGCCACCTGCCACTGAAATGGCGGAGGAGTTGTCCACAAAGAGGGTTGTGGGCTCCTCACTTTTCAGCAGTTGAAATTCTGCCAGCAGGAAGCGCAGCCTGCGCGCCTCCTTCCCAGCCTCCACAGCAGCAACGTACTCAGACTCAGTGGAGGAGAGCGTGGCGCAACGAATCCTCTGGCTCGCCCAAGAGACAGCAGCACCCCCGAGCACGAAGATGTAGCCACCAGTGCTGGTCCTGTTCTGCTTGTCTCCTGCATCATCAGCATCGGCGTAGCCCACCAGCTCCAAGGACTCCGGCCCGCCACCAAACTCCAGCGCCACATCCCTGCTCCCCACCAGGTACGCCAAGCACCGGTCCAACTCCTTCCAGTGCTGGTCACTCCGCACTGTCTGGCCCGACCCCAGCTTGCTGCAGGCGAAGGAAATGTCGGGACGGGTGGTACAGGCCGCGAACTGTAAGGATCCCACCTTCTGCCTGTACTCCTCCTCCTGACGAGACTGCCATCCCACGTCCCCGAAGGTCTGCACACTGAAAGGGTCAGAGGAAAGGGGGGTGCGAGGCACTCGCAGCGGCTGCTCCCCGTCGAAGAAGCGCCTATGGACCTTGTCCACATAGGCCCCCTGGTGCAGCCACAGCCTCCTCGTAGGCCTGTCCCGAATCAGCTGCAACCCCAAGTACTTCTCCACAGGGCTAATCTCCCGCAGCTGAAACGCACTCTGCAGTAGCTCCCGCAGCTCCCCAGCATGTTCTGACTGCGGTTGGCAGCAAGCAAGTCATCCACATACACCAGCAGCCAGCACATCTCCCCCTCAGCATCACTCTTGAAGTACAGAGCCTCATCCACCTGGCTCTTCTTCCATCCAGCCCCAAGCAGCACCCCATCCAAGGCCTCATACCACAGCATCGGGCTCTGCTTGAGCCCATACAAACTCTTCAGCAACTTACAGACACGAGGGGTCCCATCCTCGTAGTAGCTCGGCTGCTCCATGTAAAGGTCACGGTCCAGCACGCCATGGAGGAACGCGTTCTTCACATCCAGCTGCATCAGCTCCAAATCGAGTGCAGCTGCAATCCCTAGAAGCACACGCGCCGTCACATAGCTTCCCACAGGGGCGTACGTCTCCTCATAGTCCACCCCTGCCACCTGCGTGAACCCCTTCACCACCAGCCGCGCCTTCTCACGCTCTACTACCCCATCAGGTCGGAACTTGGTGTTCAGGATCCAGCGGTTCTTCATCACATTCACCCCTGGCGGACGCGGAACCAACTCCCACGTCCCCTGCTCAATCAAGCTCCGCATCTCCTCATCCATCGCCTCCTTCACCTTGTCGCCCTTCCAGCAGCCCAAGGCCTCCTTCACTGTCATCTTCGCTATATCCCACTGCCTCTCAGGGTCGGCCACCACATCAGGATCCAGGTCCGTCCACTCCTCGTCCTCCTCCTCGTCATCCAATCCCGCTGGCTCAATCACCAAAGCCCAAGCATACTTAAGAGGCGGGATACCACGAGTGATGCGAGTGGAGCGACGCAGCGGTGCAGTGATCGTCCCAGAAGCCAACACACGACCACCATCTCTGATTCCCCACAGCTCCTGCTCCCCTGTCTGCGGCTCCCCTGTCTGCGGCTCCCCTGTCTGCTGCTCCTCTAGCTGCTGATCCACCATCTGCTGCTCCTCAATCTGCTCCTCCCCTATCTGCTGCTCCCCACTCTGCTGCTCCCCTAACTGCTGCTCCCCTATCTCCTGCCCCCCACTCTGCTGCACTCCATCCATACTGCTCTTGTCTTGCAGCTGCTCAGTCTCAAGGCGCTGCCCGTCGGTGATCTCCACAGACGGTGGCACCACGATCCCCCCCTCACCAACGGGCGGCGCCGTGGAAGATGAAGAGGAGGGTGGAGCAGGTGCAGGAGGGATGGAGGGTGGAAGGGGAGAGGGAATAACAGGAGGAGGAGGGGAAGCCAAGGGGGGTGAGGATGAAGAAGGTGGGGCAGGGGGAACCACACGAGGGTAAACTGAAGGCGGAGGTGGGGTGGGGACCGAGGTAGGGACATAGGGCATAGCAGGAGGTGCGACCACCTCCTCCTCCTCCACCGCCTCCTCAAGAGTGATCGGGAAGAGGGAGGGAAGGGGCTCATAGGGCATCGGACGCCCCGCATGCTCCTGCTGGTGCCAAGCCTTCCATCCTGCCAGGGACATGGTCTCATAGAAAACAGCTTCCACAGTGGTGATGAGGCGGTTGGACTCCAAGTCCAGCACAGTCCAGCCCTTGCTCGCTGCGGACACCCCCAAGTGCAACCCCCAGCGAGCCTTTGGTGCCAGCTTCCCCCCACGCTGCGACTGAGGCACCATGTACTGCACCATGCAGCCCCATACCCGCACCATACTGACATCGGGTTTGTGTCGAAAGGCGAGCTCGTACGGCGTCACACCAGAGGGCAGCGAGGCGTGCTCCACGCGGTTGCGCACCCAGACGGCCTGCGCCAACGCCAGGTGCCACCAATGATGCTGTACACCCATGTGCAGTAGCATCGTCCGCACCGCCTCCACAATGCTGCGCATCTCCCTCTCGGCCATCCCGTTCTGCTCCGGCGTGTACGGGCACGTGAGGTCATGGATGATGCCTTTGCCGTCGAGGAAGAGCGTGAAGTCATGCCCCAAGAACTCGCCACCCCGATCAGTGCGCAGCGCCTGCACCGTGGTTTTGCACTGCCGCTCTGCCATCGGGAGCCACTTCTGGAACGCCGCCAGCGCATCACTCTTCTGAGCCAAGGGGTAGGCCCAGACGTACCGCGACTTGCGATCCTTCAGCACCAGGAAGTAGCGGTCGCCGTCCATAGCAGTTTCACGGAAAGGGCCACACAGGTCAGCATGCACCACTTTAAGCAACTCATCCTCCTCCGCACCCACTGACGGGAAGGTATGACGAGTGATCTTCCCCCCAACACAGGAGACACACGGTATGCCTGACTTGCCCCCCTTCTCCAGGTCCAAGCCCTTCACTGACCCGTGAGACGCAGTGCGCTCGATGGCATCAATACCAACGTGTGCCATACGCGCATGCCACATGTCCACCTTAGACCGCACGCCCGTCGTCAAGGTACGAAGTGCCACCGTTTCGCCTTCCTGCTGCTGCGACAAACACGGTTGGAAGTTCGTGCAGAGAACACGCCCCTTGAACTCTGCACGCCCAAGAAGCGACCCATCTGGTGCCCGCAGCAGAGTCATGTCGCCCGCATCCAGCAGCTGCACGCCACTATCACGCAGCTGCCCAGCAGAAAGAAGACTCGCCTGCACTCCAGGCACGTACAGCACGTCTGACACCAAGACACGCCTGCCCCCTTCTCCAAGAAGAGCGACTGTGCCTCGCCCCTGCACGTCCTGAAGCGCGCCGTTGAAGCCTTTCACTTGTTTGATACTACCGCCGCTGCTCATCTCCACAAAGGCAGAACGATCTCCCATGAGATGGTGGGAGCATCCGCTATCAAGTAGCACGACGCTCGGGTTCGCCTTCACAGCAGCTGCAAGAGCCTGTAAGCCCTCCCCGGCCTCAGGCTCCAGCACGACAAGAGGAGTCTGCTCTACAACGGGCTTCACCATCGCACATGATGACTGCCCGCTCCCCTTAGAGCCATCGCCCCCCTTGCCACTCGCGCCGCTGCCTCCAGAACCCTCTCCACCCGTGTCTGCCTCCTTATCCGCCCGCTGCTGACAGTACTTAGCAACATGCCCTGTCTGTCCACACACGTAGCACTTCCCCTTGAAGCCACCTTTCCCCCCCTTTGGCTGACCATCCTTAGCCCCTTTCCACTTCTCTCCTCCACCTCCAACCCCACCCCCAGTCTTAGGCTGCTGCTGCTGTGCCGTAGTGGGAGGGGAAGGGGATGAAGTCTGCTGGGATTGGGGCTTACCCTTCTTGGTAAAGACCTGGTTGGCCTGGGGAAGAAATTGGTCCTTCCGTCCCTCCGCTGCCAGCGTACACTCCTCCTCGATAATGTAGCTAGCGAGGGTGTCCTCGTCCAACTCCTTGCGTACCTGCGGCAGCTTCAGCATCCTGCGTAAGAGGTTGTACTGCTGCGGCAACCCCTTCACGACGTGAGTAATGTACGACGCCTGCGAGTAATCTACGCCGGCCATCCTCAGGTTCACTAGGATCTGCTGCGCACGGTTGCAATAGGACGTAGCGGACTCGTGCTCTCCCATCTCGAGGTTAGTGAGCGCCTGCTCTAACTGACCGATGTACAGATCGTCCTTCGCCATGTACGTGCGCATAATAAACTGCCATGCCTGATAGCCGGCATCTACCTTCATGCGACACCCCTTAAGGGCAATCTGTACGGTTGGGGAGCAGCATCGGGAAATCGTGGTGAACGTCAGTAACTGCATTGCGCGGAACTGAGTGAGATGCGCAACTGCCTGCGTTGGTGGAATAGGAGTGGTACCGTCAATGAATCGCTTTAGCTGAGCGATCTCAAGCTGCGGCTCGATCGATTCTACCCACGTCGATAGGTCGTGGCGTCCTTCGAGCGGCTTAGGCACGACGATTCTGTCTGGAGTGAATTTGAAGTAGCCATAGTTGGGGGCTATTCCCTCATCCCTCGACATCGATCCAATCGGGGTAATGCCCGGCATAGCTCCACTATCGTACTCCTCCGCATTCCCTCCTCCAGCAGCGCTCTGTCGTCCTAAGTTCGTACGCTCGTGTGACGCCGCCGCACGATGAACACGCTCCTGTACACCGCCGACGCTAGTCGTACTAAACCGAGTTGGTCCTCGCAGGACCCCACGCGACATCAACCCATCAACCTCCTCGTCATCGTCACCTCCGTCATTGACAGCCATGTCCCACGCACTAGTGCCTCCCGCAGCTTGCTCTACATGTGGCGAGGGATGATCGCGACGCTGACGAGAGCGTAATCCCTCCAACATGAGCTCGTAATCTACATTACTAAGCTCGCCACGGGAACGACGTGCCACGAGCTCCTCCTCTAGTGCGCGAAAATCAACGGCCTCAACGTCCGCCTCCTCCGAACTCATCCTCTACGACGCCTCGATAAGGTGCCACAAATTAAAATAAATTGTTCCTTCCTTAAATCCCTCGTCTCGGGGTCACCTCACAAGGGTCCTCAGACGAGTGGTAATAAATTACCAAACGCCCTATCCTTGGGTCCGAGAACGTAACTGGAGGGAAATTAAGAGAGGTTCAACTTAATTTAATATGCGCCCTTCACTAACGCCGCACGCCAAGGCGAGTTTACGAACGCTAAGAAAATCGACGACGGAATTCTATGCGTGTTCGTTCCACGCTCACCGCACCATGAAGGAATATTATGGAGAGCACTACGACGGCGAGAGAGATTCTGCTTATGGGAATGATGTTGCGCTAGGAATTCGGTAGCGTTTCGGTAGAGCTTGTCTCAAATGGCTAAGTGAGAAGTTGAGTAGAGATTGTAATATTACTATGAATACAAAAGCAAACACACAAGATAGATATAGGCTACGGGGAAGTTGCACAAAGTTGGCGTGGCGCTGCGGAGTAACCCAACCCCACGAAACTGTCGTGTGGATGGGTGAACCGCGCCTCGGCCAATCCCAACCTGACTCAGCAGGGAAGTCAATGCCGGGCTCGCCAATTCTCCCAACACACCTAGAAATGGCGAGACTCACAGGGAATCACCCACAACTACCAAGACCACCCAAGAAGCACGCCCACGACTCCCTAAGCTAGCACCACCCCAGCAGTGACTTCATTAGCGCCATCATAGTCACACGACGTCATAGGGTCGGTGCAGGGCCGCGTATAGTCTTGGTCGTTCATCGACCTGCCAAGTCAACACACATCGTCGAGGGCCCTTGCTGTCGTAGGGCCCTCTAACACGGTCTTGTGCTGACAAATAACATGTCGTTATCCTAGCACCTCGATGTCAATCAGGAAATGGCGATGCATGTCAGGTAGTGACGGCTAGCTCTCTAATCTTCACGAAAATCAAGAACATAACTGTCGGTCTTTTCAAGCAACTGTCTGGTTCTACTAGGAGTTTCATGTGCTCTCACGCTTTGTCATAAACTTCTATTCCAATCACGTGGTTCCTTGCATGTGTAAAGGCCAACCTTCCAAGCCCTAATATCCTTCCAAGAAGAGGGCAAGGAGAGGGAGGAGGGAGGGGGAGCGGGAGAAAGGGGGGAGGGAAGGTGGGGGGAGGAATTCTTGAAGGGAGCGTCTGCAGCCTTACCGCATCTGCTTTTCCCTCAATCTTCACGAAATCGTCCTTCTTTGTACTCTATATCGTGCGCCTGGTCACATGATCGCAGGAGCGGTTGGAAGCGATGGTGGCAGAGAACGCGCGGCTGAAAGCGCGCCTGGCGGAGCTCGAGGGGGCGCTCTCGCTCGCCATGCAGGGAGGCGGCGCGCCTGGGTCGCCTGCTGTTGCCGCTGATGTGGTGAGTGATGTAGAAGTTGCCAGGAATAAAGCTTGGTGCTGATTGTGATGTATGTGCGTGCTACAACAATACCCTTGTGTCGAAGCAGAAAACTTGCTTTCAAGAAAAAAAAAATGTTTCAAGTTATCTATTGAGATTTGCCAAAGAATCACATGACGTCGGAGATGGCAAAGCACATCTTGTCTTGAACTTTGAATTGCTTTAAAGCCCTTTTTTCTCCTGTATCCTATACACGCTCCCCGATATTTCAGGCAAGGGCAGCAGCAGCAGCAGCAGCAGCCTCAGCATCTGTTGAAGTTATAGAAGAGGCTGTTGGAACGGCTCAGAAAAGACAAGCTGTGCCGGCCACCGCAGCCCAGCAGATTATCTGGCCGTCCCCCCAGGAGGAGCCGCCGTTCTGGATGCGCTGGCCAACCAGTGAAGGATACGTGGCAGCAGCAGGGGTGGCGAGCAGCGGGTCAGCAGGGGACGGAGTGGTGGGAGAGAGGGACGCAGAGCGCATTCACATCGTGCATGTCACTGCGGAAATGGCTCCCCTGGCGAAAGTTGGGGGTCTCGGGGATGTGGTAACAGGTGAGCCACACTTCACGGTTACAGGATGTAGTAAAAGACGTGGTATCAGGTCAGTAGCTCGTTACAGGGTGAGAAAGTCGTGGTCGCAGGTGGGTAGCAGGGGTGGCGAGCAGCGGGTCAACAGGGGACGGTGTCGTGACTGCTGAAATGGCTTCGCTGACAAAAATTGGGGGTCTTGGGGATGTGGTAACAGGTCAGTAGTGCGTTACAGTCACAGGATGTATAAGTCGTTCTAATAGGTCAGCGATTTGTTTGCAAGTTTGAGCAAAGTTCAACACTGAGTGTGATGCTGCCGTTGCACTAATCCATTGCCCATCCATTCGTGCTTCTCTGCAGGTTTGGGCCGAGCCTGTCTGGCACGGGGGCACACAGTGGAGGTGATGCTGCCGTTTTACGAGTGTTTGGACACGAAGCAGATCGCCAACCTGCAACTCAAGCGCTCCTTTGGCTCCTACTTCAAGGGCGACTGGGTCGGCGTGGAGGTACGTGAGTTGGAGTGGGGGTGAGTTGGACCCTGGTGGAAGTGATAGAGTGAAGTGGATGTGAGGCAGAGAGGTGACAGCTTAGGGTGCAGTGCAGGTGAGAAGCAGATCGCCAACCTGCAACTCAAGCGCTCCTTGGGCTCCTACTTCAAGGGCGACTGGGTTGGCGTGGAGGTGCGTTTGAGTGGACGTGAGTTGGTTGGAGTGGGTCAGGAGTGTTAAATCGGAGTGAGATGTGGCATAGAAGTGGTAGCTCCGTCAGCCAGTGTGAAACAGATCTCTGGCATGCCATTGGGGAGATCTCAGGGGTGCTAGTGCCGCTGCTGAAGCCCGAGACAAAAAGAGCCATTTGATCGAAGGCAGTCCCATCGATGTCTCTCACTCCCCCTCTTTCACACGCATGCACACATGCACACGCGTCTATGGTTCCTTGCAGGCGTTCAGTGGGGAAATTTCAGGTGTGCCAGCAGTGCTGTGGGGAAGCCGGAATCACTTTTTCACCCTATCACCCTCTTCCACACGCATGCACAAGTACACCTTCACGCAACTATGCATACATGATGCACCCATCCTCTCACCGTGGCAGGCGTTGAGTGGGGAGATCTCAGGCGTGCCAGTGGTGCTGCTGAAGCCAGAGAACCACTTCTTCAGGGAAGGGCGCATCTCTGTCGCTCACTCTGTTTCACATTCATGCACACATACACTCTCCCATTATTGCAGGCGTTCAGTGGGGAGATCTCAGGCGTGCCAGTGGTGCTGCTGAAGCCAGAGAACCACTTCTTCAGGGGAGGGCGCATCTACGGCGGCTCCTACAACGAGCTCGAAGCATACCTCTTCTTCTCCCGTGCCAGCCTCGAGTTTCTCCAGGTGAGGTCTCTGGAGGGCATATGCGGGTTCTGTCTTGTCCTGCACCGCAGGCCGAGGTACAGTTGGTGCCTCCTACAACGAGCTCGAGGCCTACCTCTTCTTCAGCCTCGCCAGCCTCGAGTTCCTGCAGGTGAGGCGATAGTGCAGGCGTTTGGTGAGATGCACACGTTGAGGCATGGAGTTGGGGGGGGGCAGACATACTGCACATCCACCGCGCGTGGCACACCATAGCGCAGCGGAGGTTCTTCCTTCTCTGCGTTCCCTCTCTCACTCGCCCTGCACTGTAACATGCCACTCTGTGTTGTTGTTTTACGTGTGTATGTGTGTCCGTCATCCCACACCATCAGGTGATGGGAGCGCAGTCGGACATTATACACATCCACGAGTGGCACACAGCAGCATCATCGTCTCACTTGCCCTGCTCTGCATGCCCATATGTGTCCCACACCACACCATCAGGTGACAGGGGCGCAGCCGGACATTATACACATCCACGAGTGGCACACAGCAGCAGTGGCGCTGCTCTACTGGGACATGTACCACCAGCTCAACCTGCAGGTGCGTCATTTCATTTGCTGAAGCACCTCACGAAGTGCAGCTTTGAGTCAGATGTGCAGTCGCACCTGCATACGCGTGCAGCAGACGTCACAGCAGCAGTGGCGCTGCTCTACTGGAACATGCACCACCAGCTCAACCTGCAGGTGCGTTGTTGTTGCGAGCTGTGTGTCAGATGTCAGATGTATAAGCTGTGTGCGCCCTCCCTGCCAGTGGCGCGGCTCTACTGGGACATGTATCACCAGCTCAACCTACAGGTGCGCTGTTTAGAAGTGCTGCTGTGACTCAGGTGTGTTTGGTCACAGCTGCATACTAAGCGTGCAAACTTACATCGGCGATGCTGCTCTGTTGGGACATGTACCACCAGCTCAACCTGCAGGTGCACTGTTGTTGTAGGCTGTGTGTCAGTTGTTCGTCAGACATGTGAGCTATGTGCGCTCTCCCAGTGGCCCTGCTCTACTGGGACATGTACCACCAGCTCAATTTGCATGTGCTGTAGCTGTCAGGTGCTCTGTCAAAACCCAATACACTATATATTCGGCAGTTTTGCATTCCATCTCTTTCGCACAATTCCCCATGGATCTGTATGTGTAAGGTTGACTCAAATCCGGCTTTAGAGAAAAAGTTCTTTACACTGGAATTTTCTCATCCTAGCCATGGGTATGTTGGGCCGACTCAAGACACGGCAGAAGAAATGTATGTTCACTCTCATACCTACTGCGTCCTCTTCCCTTCCAACTCAACCCTTTCCTGACTTTCAGAAGCCACGCCTTATCCTCACCATTCACAACATGGAGCACCACGGGGAGCCTAAATTCTAAATCCTTTTGTTTCTCATCCTCTTCCCTTTGTCCCTCCGTTCCCCCTTTCTCCCCGATTGCAGAAGCCACGCCTGATCCTCACCATTCACAACATGGAGCACCACGGAGAGTGCAGGTGAGGAGCATGAATATGACAGTGGAGTGACGGGTTGTGGCTCGGCAGTCACACTACTTCTGTGCCTGGAATATATACAGATGATGTCATTCCTCTCTTTTGCTCCACTAAAATGTCATTCTTCAGTTCGCCGTTCACTCCTTGTAGGGAAATCAGTGTTCTGCCGTTTTCCTTTGTCAAATTGGCGTGGATTTGCTCATCTTTGCGCTGTGCTGCCTTGTGTGCGTTGCCCCACCCTGTATATTCTCTCCCCCCTCCCCCCCCCCCTCCCCCCCCTCCCCCCCGACCTTGCCTGCTTCAGATGGGAGCAGCTGGACATGTGTGGTCTGGACGGCCAGTCATATCTCGACACCGAGAAGGTGCGTACGCGATGCAGCACCGTGCCAACGCGGGGAATGCAGACAGTAGTGGATGCAGGAATATCTTGAAAGGAATGTTTGCATGCAGGCAGGATCAGTTTGGCTACATGCGATCCACTTTTGGGATAATGCCTCTGAAGTTTCTCCCTGGTCATGATGTGAATGAAAGATCGCCCTCAAGCCTTCAGAGAAGGAAGGGTTTCATAGATTCCCATCTGCACAGCGGAGAGAGTCGCACAGAGAAGGCCATTCTTCCTCCTTCCACCGTACCACTCTTTTTTTTTAAAGCTTATTATTACTTATTAATAACAATAATATTTCATTTAAAATTATATATGGAGTGCTAATTTCTTGTTCCTGATCTGCTGCAGGATCGGGTTGTGGTTTACATGCGACTGTTCCCCTCTTCTGCGCTCCTGTCCCAAGCCATGGATGACCGCACAGTGGGGCACAACCCGAGAGGCTATCCATGCTGCTTCTCGTATCCATGCTGTCTCGTATCTCGTGCCTCTTTTTCTTTCGACTCTATCTCATCTCCTTTTCCCACTTCCCCCGCTGCCCCCGCCCACCAGGCCATGGATGACCGCTTTCCCCCCTCCTCTTCCGCTCCTCCGCTCCACCGCACAGTGGGCCACAACCCTGTTTTCCCTCTCCTGTCATATCCTCTGCCACCCCACCCCTCTCACTCTGCCCCTCACCATCACCACCCTTACGGTCCACCAGGCCATGGATGACCGCACAGTGGGCCACAACCCTGAGAGGCTGTCCATGCTGAAGGGAGGGATTGTGTACTCTAACATCGTAACGTGAGTTGATGCCGTTTCTATGAGTTGTCACTATTGCATGACGGCCATGCACTTAATTATATGCTGTATGTAAGGAGATTCTTTGTAATCTGAGTTAAAATTAGCATCTGTACCCCTTCTGTGCATGCCTACAATGAAGCGTCCCATCCCATGCACTGAACCGCATGCATGCAACCACATTTAACCACACATGATTGCACTCCATAATCCATGGCTTGCATGACTTGCATGGCTTGCATGGCATGCATGCATGCAGAACTGTGAGCCCAACCTATGCCAGCGAGACTCTCTGTAATGGATGGCTCTCCAACACGCTCCTCAAATACCGCTCCAAGTGAGATTCAAATCAGTAGCCCTTATTCGTTATTGGTTCGTTTTTCTCAAGAGAAGGGTTATGCATATGTATGTGTGCGGATATGTTACTCGTTTAGATTTATGTTTATGTAAGACTCCCTTCCACTGTATGGTGGAATGATTTAATTTGGCTGGCAGGTACTTCGGTGTGCTGAACGGGATCGACACGGAGATGTGGGACCCACAAATCGACCCCCATTTGCCTGCTCATTTCTCACGTACGCCTCTTATCTTGCTCTGTAATTGAGAGTCAAACCAGACCAATGTTTTGTCTGATCAATCTCATGTATCCCTCGCCCCGTGGCTCATTTAGGAACCGAGCCATACCCCTTGGCCCCTCCCACATCTCTTCTTTCCTGACTATCTCTCGCCGCCGTTTCTCATTCTTGTTTCTCCCTTTTCTTCCTTTCTCATTCTTCTTCTCATTTCAGCTAACACTATATGCAGCGGCAGGGCCTGGGACTCTTTCTGAGCCAACTAAGAATCTTCCCATTTCTCTTCTTCCCTCCTTCCCTTCCCCTTTTCCTCGTTGAGCCAACTCAAAGATCTCCCAAAAAGTACTCCCTTTTTCATTCCTCTTACCCCCCAACCCTCGCCACCCTTCTCCCTCCAGCCACCAGCCTGGCAGGCAAGATGCTGTGCAAGCACTATGTGCAGCAGGGCCTGAGCCACTTAGCCAGCTTAACCCCCTCTTTCCCCACTCTTCCCCCACATCCCTTTTCCTCCACTCTTTTCTCCATCTCCCTTCCTCCAGCCACCAGCCTGGCAGGCAAGATGCTCTGCAAGCACTACGTGCAGAGGGGTCTGGGCCTAACACCTGAAATAACACCTGAGGCAGCAGACAAGCTCGCAGCAGATGCGTCAGCAGGGCCCGTGGCTGACTCAGCGCTGACTCAGCTGGTCACAGGGGAGCGGTCTCCATTGGTGGTGTGCGTGACTCGTCTGGTGGCCCAGAAAGGCATTCACCTGATTCGCCACGCCATCTACCAGACACACAAATACGTGAGTTCTCTTTTCTTTCTTTTGTTTCCGTTAGCGCTGTTAGCGACGTAACATCTACCAGACCCTCGAATATGTGAGTCTTGGACCATTGCCACCAACCAACCTGTAGTCAGATGTCTGTCCGCAAATATCATTCTCCTCTGTGAGTGATCCATCCTTCCTTGTTCCTTATTTTCAATGTTTCCCTCAGTCTTGCACACCCTTTCCTCTATCTCGCACACACCTGCCTATTGACTCAATCTCCATCCCATCCCCCACTTTCATTTCACAGTGCGCGCCCACTCAACAAGGTGCCCGATTTATTCTGCTTTGAGAAGTCTCAGAATTCACCAATTACCCCCTCCGGCACTTTCTATTCCCTTCCACTCCACATCCACTAACCAATCACCCCCTTCTGCACGTTCTATCCCCTCCCACTCCACAGGGTGGTCAATTCATTCTGCTTGGCTCGTCTCCTGATGGCCGAGTGCAGGGAGACTTTGTCAAGATCGCAGAGGAGGTGAGTGGTTGGGTGGGTGGGTTCGGGTGATTTTTTAGGCGCCTCAAAGACTGTGGCCGAGTGCAGGGAAACTTTGACCTTAAACCTAAGAGGTGAGGTCAAATCATGTATGGGAGGTCAAAAACTGTTTGCCCACTACCAGTGAAATAGAGTGAATGAATGCTCTTCATGCTAAGCTCTGCAGCTTCTGTGTTGCCTGCACACACCCTACTATCTCATCTGCTCTCTGCGTCCCCATCTTCCTGCATCGTCGTTTCTTTCATCCCCCTTGCAGTTCCAAGACGGTGGCAGTGTTCGTCTTGTCCTCACGTACAGGTAACTCGCCACATCGTCGTCACATGTCTCGTCTCGTCATGGTGCTGAGATTGCCATATCATATGCCTAGTCTCGTCGTGGTGCTCATGCCCCAGAAGTCACCTTGAGAGATCTAAAGAACGAGACTGCCATATCATATGCCTCGTCATGCTACTCATGCCCCACCTCCCACCACTGTTGAAGGTTCATGTGCCCAACTGCTTGTATCTTTCCGGCAATTTTTTTATGTCGTATAGTGCTAAAATTTCACACCCCATGAGTTCATCCTCGTTACAAGCAGCTAACCTTGTGCGTTTAGTGTGGGTGACAGTGAGAGCCTGGCTCACCAGCTGTTTGCGGCGGCGGACATGGTGCTCGTGCCCTCCATGTTCGAGCCGTGCGGGCTCACCCAGATGATTGGCATGCGCTACGGCACCGTGAGTGCGGAGGGAAGGGAGGGAGGGGAGGGAAGGAAAGGGGGTTTTGGGGAAGACTTGAGGACTGTTGATGAGAGGTGTAAGAAGGTGGTGCCCTCCATGTGAGAGCCTGGCTCACCAGCTGTTTGCGGCGGCGGACATGGTGCTCGTGCCCTCCATGTTCGAGCCGTGCGGGCTCACCCAGATGATTGGCATGCGCTACGGCACCGTGAGTGCGGAGGGAAGGGAGGGAGGGGAGGGAAGGAAAGGGGGTTTTGGGGAAGACTTGAGGACTGTTGATGAGAGGTGTAAGAAGGTGGTGCCCTCCATGTGAGAGCCTGGCTCACCAGCTGTTTGCGGCGGCGGACATGGTGCTCGTGCCCTCCATGTTCGAGCCGTGCGGGCTCACCCAGATGATTGGCATGCGCTACGGCACCGTGAGTGCGGAGGGAAGGGAGGGAGGGGAGGGAAGGAAAGGGGGTTTTGGGGAAGACTTGAGGACTGTTGATGAGAGGTGTAAGAAGGTGGTGCCCTCCATGTGAGAGCCTGGCTCACCAGCTGTTTGCGGCGGCGGACATGGTGCTCGTGCCCTCCATGTTCGAGCCGTGCGGGCTCACCCAGATGATTGGCATGCGCTACGGCACCGTGAGTGCGGAGGGAAGGGAGGGAGGGGAGGGAAGGAAAGGGGGTTTTGGGGAAGACTTGAGGACTGTTGATGAGAGGTGTAAGAAGGTGGTGCCCTCCATGTGAGAGCCTGGCTCACCAGCTGTTTGCGGCGGCGGACATGGTGCTCGTGCCCTCCATGTTCGAGCCGTGCGGGCTCACCCAGATGATTGGCATGCGCTACGGCACCGTGAGTGCGGAGGGAAGGGAGGGAGGGGAGGGAAGGAAAGGGGGTTTTGGGGAAGACTTGAGGACTGTTGATGAGAGGTGTAAGAAGGTGGTGCCCTCCATGTGAGAGCCTGGCTCACCAGCTGTTTGCGGCGGCGGACATGGTGCTCGTGCCCTCCATGTTCGAGCCGTGCGGGCTCACCCAGATGATTGGCATGCGCTACGGCACCGTGAGTGCGGAGGGAAGGGAGGGAGGGGAGGGAAGGAAAGGGGGTTTTGGGGAAGACTTGAGGACTGTTGATGAGAGGTGTAAGAAGGTGGTGCCCTCCATGTGAGAGCCTGGCTCACCAGCTGTTTGCGGCGGCGGACATGGTGCTCGTGCCCTCCATGTTCGAGCCGTGCGGGCTCACCCAGATGATTGGCATGCGCTACGGCACCGTGAGTGCGGAGGGAAGGGAGGGAGGGGAGGGAAGGAAAGGGGGTTTTGGGGAAGACTTGAGGACTGTTGATGAGAGGTGTAAGAAGGTGGTGCCCTCCATGTGAGAGCCTGGCTCACCAGCTGTTTGCGGCGGCGGACATGGTGCTCGTGCCCTCCATGTTCGAGCCGTGCGGGCTCACCCAGATGATTGGCATGCGCTACGGCACCGTGAGTGCGGAGGGAAGGGAGGGAGGGGAGGGAAGGAAAGGGGGTTTTGGGGAAGACTTGAGGACTGTTGATGAGAGGTGTAAGAAGGTGGTGCCCTCCATGTGAGAGCCTGGCTCACCAGCTGTTTGCGGCGGCGGACATGGTGCTCGTGCCCTCCATGTTCGAGCCGTGCGGGCTCACCCAGATGATCGGCATGCGCTACGGCACCGTGAGTGGGAGGTGGGAGTGGAGGCAGAGAGGGGATAGAAAATTCAGTGTTGTTGATGAGAGGCGTAAGAAGTTGATGCTCGTGCCCTCCATGTTCGAGCCATGTGGGCGGCCTCACCCAGATGATCGGCATGGGCTACGGCACAGTGAGTGGGGAATATGAGAGAGGCAAGGGAGAGAGGTGTTTGGGAACTCGTGAGGACTGTTGGTGAGAGGTGTAAGCAGGTGGTTCATCTGCCATCTGTGTTTGGACCGGTTTATCTCACTCCAGTTATTGGCAATTCGGCATGTTCCGGCTGTGGCACAGTCTTGATTTGAGACGTCTCAAACTTGTTCCGGCTGTGGTACAGTATTGAGACATCTCAAACTTGTTCCTGCTGTGGCATATTAGATATACTTAGGTGATCTTGACTTGTGCTTCTCTTGTCACTTCACGTCATCAGGTGCCAGTGGTGAGACGGACAGGGGGACTGGCCGACACAGTCTTTGATGTGGACGATGAGGGGAACAAAGACAAGGCCAACGGGTGAGTGACATTGAACACATCGGTGAGAACAGCAGGGTGTTTTGTTTATATTTTTTGTCATTGATATGTTCGTTGAACAATGCATGCCACAGTTTGGTGGTTTGTGTGTGCGTGCGTGCGTGCACGCGTGCGTGTGTGCATGCGTGTGTTTTTGCCTTATCATGCGACAATGTGTAGCATGCTGCGAAGCGAATCAAGAGAAACGGGTGTGGGAAAGGATTTCTTAGGCGCCTCAAACATAAGTGAAGAGGGTTTTGGAGAGGGGGGCGATGGGGGGTCAACCTTTTCCATCTTTCTCTGTTGTTCACTCCTCTCTTGCCTCCCCTCCCTTGCCTGCAGATTTGTGTTTGATGGAATCGGCGAGGATGCACTTGATTCAGTTCAATTCCTTAACCCCTCACTCCTCTCTTGCCCCTCGCTCCTCACTCCTCCCTTGCCCCTCGCTCCTCTCTCCTCTCTTGCCTCCTCTCCCTTGCCTGCAGGTTTGTGTTTGATGGAATCGGCGAGGACGCACTTGATTCAGCCCTCTCTCGCGCTGTCAAGTACTACAAAGACCGTAAGTACTTGCATCTCTTCTCCCCTTCTCCCATTCTGAGCCAAATCATAGGCCTTTTCTCCTCTCCCCTTTCCTTCCAAATTCTGTGTTTGGCTTCACTGCGTCTTCCTCCTCCCACCTCATGCATGCCTGGACGCCCCACGGAATATAAACACATGCTCAATGCACGGACATGTGTGCACAAGAAAGTGCACCGCACTTTTTGTGTTATTTGCCTCATCTCCCTTGTGTTTCAATGACCAGCACCCGCGTTCCTTGCCACATGTTCTATTGCCTTAAGTCTGTGCCCCACACCCTTGCTCAACACTTCCTCACTTCTTGCCATGTGTCAGGCCCTGAGTGGTGGCAGCAGCTGACGTCTAAAGTGATGAGCATCGACAACAGCTGGAACAAGGCTGCTAAGGAGTATATTTCTCTCTACGACAGCATCAGAGTGCGATGGCCTTAAGCAAACCTCCTTTTTCTCTCTAAAATCTAGTATTCTTATTCTGTTTTGAACTTACAGCGCTATCTACTATTGTTTTGTAAGTTCAGCTTGGGATGATGCACCAGAATGAGTAAACTGTTACCGTTATTACCCGATGTACCGGTATCCTCTCCCCCCCCCCCCCCCCCCCCCACCTTCTTACCTTTATTACCCGATGGGGGTGTCTCTGATGCTATGCCAACATCACTTTGGTAATAGACCTGCCTTTGGGGGACGAATCCGGATAGGACTCCCTTTGGGACAAGACAGGAGGCTGAAGTTTGTCCGCCCAACCAACTCATGCATGACCCGAAATGTCCTCGTTAACAACTGACCACACTAAGGAAACTCCTCATAAAGGGAGCCTCCCGTCCTCCGCTCCCCTTCCCCTCCTCCCCCCCCCCTCCCCATCCCATGGCCATGAACAGCAGCGTGTCCAGGGGCGAGTTGTACAGTATACCCCGCTAAAACAGTGTACCGATAGATGCAAATTGCCGTAAACAATCATTTTGCTCAATACACAGGCGGAGAGCAGTTCCCACGGCAGGCCCCAAACATCTACGAAGCAGCCTGCGTACACCGCGCCAACTCCTGGCCATAAACCCGCCACGCAAATGACGATCATGGCTGCAACTTGCCAGCTTTAACTGCCACGCTTTTCAAATGAAGCCTCCCTTGGAAGGCAGCACGCATGGCAGGGTGGCAGCAGGTAGAGGCTGCACTGCACTGCACGGTTGTCACCGTGGTTGTGCGAGCGCCCGCCCACCGCCGCCACGGGCTTTGATTCCGGCGGAGCGGAGTCACTGGCAACAGTTGTAGTTGTGGCTCTTTGTGACCATACCAACGCGCCCTCTGCCCACGTGGAACGAAGTCACAGGCAGCACATCACCCTCCCACCCTACCTTGTGCCAGCGTATGCAACCACCCCCGCCACCTCCGCTTCTGCAGACCCACTCTCCCGTCCCCCCCACCTGGTGGGCTGGCGCATATGAAGCTTCAACATACCCCAAGCCGACACCAAGGCGCTCCAGGCCCCACGAGCGAGTGGCGGGGAGCAGCACAGCACGCCACGTGATAAAAGGTAGTGTTCTGAGACATCTCAAAACCTTCCAGGCCCCATGAGCAATGAGCTCATGCCTGGATGCCATGGGGGCCTAGATGCAGTGAGGGCTCGTGGGCAGCAGTGAGCGCGAGCCTAGATGCCACTCCAGGTGACTCCGAAGCGATCGATGGCTGCGGGCTTCTCAGGGTCGCAGGCGTTGGGGGGAGGCGGCTTTTGAGAATTCTCAGCAGCTTTGGGCGGGTAGAGAGGCGGAGGCACGTAGATGCTGAGTGGGCGGAGAGCGTAGAGCGCGGCGGTGCGGGAGAATCCCGAGACGGGGATGATGAAGGCGTGGGAGGACGCTATGAGCGCCCACTCCGCCACCGTCTCGCGGAAGTGCTGCAGTCCTCGCAACGCCGCGTCGCGCTCTTCCGAGGATGATGATGAGAGGTCTGTGTGCTCGTGCTCCGTGGCTTGGGCGGAGTGCCAGGAAATGAAGTCTGTGGTGACCACCTGGCAAGGCGGGGCATGAACGAGGGGAACAGGAGGGGAACATGGGGGGAACGACGCAGCGCCGCGTCACGCTCATATTACGATGCGAGGTCTGTGTGCTGCTCGTGCTGCGTGGCTTGGGCGGAGTGCCATGGAATGAAGTCCGTAGCCACCACCTGGCGAGTCCCGGGTTTAGGTCAGGGGCAGTGCAGCACATGCACAGGGGGGTTTGCAGTGAACGAGGAGTACAGGAGGTGTGAGGCAGGACAAGAGCGAATGAGGAAGGAGAGCGGAGGAATGGAAAGAAATGTGTGGCGAGAGTGAAGAGGATTAACCGAAGGAGAAAAGGTGGGGCAGATGGCAGGAGTGGTTGGGGACGGACGGGTGGAGCATGAGTGCAGGTGGGTCGGTGCACATCTTGTTTGGGTACTTGGATTTGAGCGAATGCTTCTTGAGTCGACTCAAAAGGTGACTTTTGACTTTTGAGTCGACTCAAAGTCAGCCAGGTGGGTGGGTGCACACCTTGTGTGGGTGGGTGCACACCTTGTGAGGGTACTTGGCTTTGAGTGCTTGCTTGAGCAGGTGTGAGTTGGTGATGAGAATCCACTTCACCTTCAGGGGAGGCGGGTACCAGAAATTCTCCACTGCCTGCCGTGCCATGGGGATGGGGAAATGACTTTTGAGAACTCTCACAAGTGATGAGAACCCACTTCACGAGTTGACTTTTGAGTCGACTCAAAAGTCAGTGGGGACGGGGAGATGACTTTTGAGAATTGTCGCTAGTGATGAGAACCCACTTCACGTTCAAGGAAGGTGTGTAGTACTAATTCTCCTCCACCATCTGCCATGCCATCGGATCACATAACTCAATTTCAAAAACTTTCACAAGTGGAGGAGAACTCTTAAAAGGGATGAGATGAGAATCCACTTCACGTTCAGGGGAGGCAGGTACTAATTCTCCTCCACCACTCGCCATGGGGAAGGGGAGAGAGAAAGTTGGGAAGGGGAAGGGGGCGAGAGGAAGGGGGAGGAGGAGGTGATGGTGAGTGAGGCACGTGCATGAAGTGACAGTTAGTGCCATGCCAAGGCACATGCAAGGCGCACCGCACGCACATACTCACACACATACTCACACACATACTCACACACATACTCACTGTACACTCCCTCGTCAGCCGTCACCGCAGTGTGCTATTGGCCTTGGCAATCAAGTCGTCCAGCTGCTGCTGCGTCATGTTCTGCGCCGTCATGCCGTCATTCTGAGGTTGAGGCGACTCAAAACCAGACTCATCACCCTGCATACCC
Organism: Closterium sp. Yama58-4; assembly: GCA_947470075.1. NCBI lineage: Eukaryota > Viridiplantae > Streptophyta > Zygnematophyceae > Desmidiales > Closteriaceae > Closterium > Closterium sp. Yama58-4. Next base: position 1,067,078 of record CANIUD010000750.1, on the reverse strand, counting down.
CCGGGCAGCACCTGTGCGCACTGCAGCGTGCTGTTGGCCTTAATGACCAGGTCGTCCAGTTGTTGCTGCGTCATGTTCTGCGCTGTCATGCCGTCATTCTGCCACACCTCGCGGTCCAGCGATCCTTAAGTCTACTAAAACAGCACATGCAAGCCGCACCCACATACTCACTGCGTACACCCCCCCCTCAGCACCTGTGCGCACTGCAGTGTGCTGTTGGCCTTGGCGATCAGGTCGTCCAGCTGCTGCTGCGTCGTGTTCTGCGCCGTCATGCCATCATTCTGCCACACCTCCCTGTCCGGCACGCGCACGTGCACTGCCACCCGCACCACGCCCTCCCCCCACAGCTGCTCCTCCAACCCCACCAGTAGATTCCACACCTCTGGCCGCGGGCTGAGTCAGGGGGAGGAGGGAAAGTGGGATGAGCAATGTGGGACTTTTGAGACGCCTCAAAACTCGCACCACGCCCTTTCCCCACGCTTGCTCTTCCAACCCCACCAGTAGATTCCACAACTCTGGCCGCGGGCTGAGACAAGGGAAGAAGAAGTGTGGGGGGGTGGAGGAGGAGGAGGGGAAGAAACGCGACAAACAGAAGTGGATATCAATGGGTGGGTGGCGGCAGGCGGGCAGTACCTCGCAGTCCTCGGTGACAGAGGGGAGTACCTCAAGTGACAGAAGTGCAGTACCTCAATGCATACGTGGCGGGCAGTACCTCGCAGTCCTCGGTGACAGAGGGGAGTACCTCAAGTGACAGAAGTGCAGTACCTCAATGCATACGTGGCAGGCAGTACCTCGCAGTCCTCGGTGACAGAGGGGAGTACCTCAAGTGACAGAAGTGCAGTACCTCAATGCATACGTGGCAGGCAGTACCTCGCAGTCCTCGGTGACAGAGGGGAGTACCTCAAGTGACAGAAGTGCAGTACCTCAATGCATACGTGGCGGGCAGTACCTCGCAGTCCTCGGTGACAGAGGGGAGTACCTCAAGTGACAGAAGTGCAGTACCTCAATGCATACGTGGCAGGCAGTACCTCGCAGTCCTCGGTGACAGAGGGGAGTACCTCAAGTGACAGAAGTGCAGTACCTCAATGCATACGTGGCAGGCAGTACCTCGCAGTCCTCGGTGACAGAGGGGAGTACCTCAAGTGACAGAAGTGCAGTACCTCAATGCATACGTGGCAGGCAGTACCTCGCAGTCCCAGCATCCACAGACAACTGTGGTGCGCGGCACAGGGCACAGCAGCGTGCGGGTGTGAGTGTGTGTGTTGCAGGGCACGAGAGGCGGACCTAAGGAGGAACATGAGGATGCACATGAAACCGTACGCGACCTTGAACCCCAGCTGGCGCAGCGCGGCGATCCACGGGCCCTAGTCGCGCAGGAGCGTGGGGATGAGCAGCCTCTTGTTGTACCGCACGCGGTAGTTGCGCAGCGCGCTCATCTGTCTTTTGAGTCTGACTCAAACGCCTATTTTTGAGCCGACTAAGGAAAACCTATTTTTGAGTCGACTAAAAAAAACCTACTGTTGTGTCAACCCTAAAATCTCTCAAAGGCGCACCTGAAGAGGAACCGGAGGATGCATCGGAAGCCGTACGCGACCTTGAACCCCAGCTGCCTGAGCGCGTTAGCCCACGGCCCCTGGTCGTGCAGGAGCGTGGTGATGAGGAGCCCCTTGTTGTACCGCACGCGGTAGTTGCGCAGCGCGCTCAGCTGCTGCAGCGCCTCCATCTCAAACGTGTGCCGCAGCAGGTCCAAACACGGCACCGCGCTGCTGTTGCTGTTGCTGTCTCCGAGTGCCCCCGCGGCGCTCATGTTGCCTTCCAGCCGCTCGCACGGCGGAGCGAGCCACTCCGCGCGCTGCAGCGAATCGTCGTCCTCCCCGACGCGATCGCCGCCGCCTCCGCCGTCGCCGGCGCTGGCGTTGGCGCCGTCGCGGTCGCGCGCGGCGGCGGCGGCGGCGTCCAGGGGCGGCGGCGTGGTGGCGGCGCGCCGCAGCAGCGGGCGGCCGCCCCCCATGGGCACGTCGGGGGAGAGCGCGGTGTCGATGTGCGGCGAGCGGAACGCGGCGTGCATGCAGGGCTGCGCGACGAGCAGCGCGCGGCGGTCCAGCAGCGCGGCGGGGAAGAGCGTCACGAGCCCGATCAGGTAGTCGCCCAGCCCGCCGCACGACCCGTACCAGTCGTACGTCAGGAATCGCACCGCGGGCGCCGCCGGCTCCGCGCCGGGGGGAGAGGCGTCCGCCGCCAGGCGCCTGCGCGGCTCAGCTCCTGGCTGTGGCGGCGGCGCGGATGGCGGAGGCGGCGGCGCGGCTGGCGGAGGCGGCGGGGAGGCTGCAGAGGAGGAACGGGGCAGAGGGCGGGGCAGAGGGCGGAGCAGAGGGCGGAGCAGAGGGCGGAGCAGAGGGCGGAGCAGTACGTTTTTACACTTGCACCCGTACGCGCTTGCATTCTGCGTCTCCCCGTCCGCGCAATCATGACGCGTATGCCCCTCCGGAACGGCCATTTCTCGCGCAACCAACACTCACACACTTGAAACCGGCGGCGCATCATCTCATCGCGCGCTCCGCCCCGCCGTCCGACGCTACCAGCCTGTAGAATACCTGGTGGTTGTCGCGCCCGTCCCGCAGTCCGACGCTACCTAGTTGCCGCGACAATGGCATGCTAGTGCTAGTATACCTGGCGGCTGTCGCGCGCGCCATGCGGCTCTGCTGGCAGCTCTGATGCGCGCGTGCAGCTGCGCGTACTCGTCGCGCCACGCCGCCCCGCACACGTGCTCCGGATACTCGAATCCCGCCAGCATCGCCCCTGGCTGCGCCGCTCCGCTCCGCTGCTGAGCAGATCCGCTCTGCTGCTGCGCAGATCCGCTCTGCTGCTGCGCAGATCCGCTCTGCTGCTGCGCAGATCCGCTCTGCTGCTGCGCAGATCCGCTCCGCTGCTGCGCGCTGCACGCCTGCGCGCGGAAACGAGCAGGGGATTCAATCTTAATAATGGGTACTATGTACCTACAGGTTCTGCTACATTGCGTTTACTCTGTACGTATTTACAATATGAAGAGAGGGCGTGGGACGAGCGTGGCGCTGCGACGCTGTAGAGGGGGGAAGGCGCGGCACAGGAGCAATGGGTGCCACTACTGTAGTCGGCGCAGGCGCCACTGCGCCATTGGGGCTTTTGAGGCACCTCAAAAGTCGTCTCTTATCCCGCATTTTATGTTTTAGGCTCCTCAAAAGCAATGGGTACTACCATTAACTACTGTAGTCGGCGCAGGCGCCACTGCGCCAGGGAGTAGGGAGCGGGTAGGGAAGGGGAGGGTGGGGGAGGGATCGCGAGGACGGCGTATGCTTACAGCGAGGCATGCTGCGACGAGGACGAGACCGAAGCGACGAGCTACGCGAGCATACGGAGTGCAGCGGGTGCGGCAGCGGCGGCGAGTTTGGTGCGGACGGCGCATGAGCATCATGGCCATGATTGGTAGAGGGATGGGTTTCACCTGGAGCGAACGTCCAGGGCGGCGGGCATTGCTTGCAGTACATTGGTCTGCCAGTACGAGACTTCTGAAGCAGCGCTTCACCCTCACGCTGCCGTCCGCGAGCGTCTAGCTACATTGTGTAGTGCAGGACCGTACAAGCTGGCTTGTGCTTGACATGCTGCCGTCCTCGACCTTCGTACATCATGTTTGATACGGTTTAATACGGTTAATTGAGACGGGGTGCAGTTTTATGTTTCCAATGATTTAGAACACTGCGCACCAGTATGAACTGGTGCGACTGTGGACGTATCTATGTTTTTGATAAATGTAGTTACAACAAAAAAAAGTATGAACTTTTCAATAGTTGCAAATTTGGAAAATGTACAGTGCCGTAGTTGTTTCAGCCTAATCTCAACACTATTAAACATATACAGCATGATGAGCAAAGCATTGTGATGACACATTCATACGACACCGTAACCTAAAGGGACAAGTTCATTTTTCTGAAACACTAGTTGTTTCAAGCTTATCTAAACTGGTACTTGCAGCAGTAGCTTCGATCTGTTACAGTAGCAAAGTCACGAATCTCAGAAGTACTCATCCTTGCGGTAGCTTCGATCTGCTTCTGCCTGCCAACCTGTCGGCGGACAATTGGCAAGCAGCAGGGAGCAGGCAACAGGGAGGGAGCAGAAAGGACAGTGGCATGAATTCTCAAAAGTAAACTCCTCATGAATGGCAAAGATACTGAAACGTTACGAATGGACTTGCATGCTTTCATGAACCAGAAGTGGTGACTGAGAACCCAGATCCAGAGTTATTCGCTGTTTTCTAGGTGACTTTTGAGTCGACTCAAAGTCAAAAGCCTTTTGAGTCGACCCAAAAGTCACCTCATTACGTATGGTCTTGCGTGCTTTCATGAATCAGAAGTGATAATTGAGAACCCAGATCCAAAGTTGTTTGCTGTTTTCTCAAACATCACATCATAGATGCACATTCATAGTTATTTGCTCGTGCTCGTATGATGTGATGTTTCATCTGAGTATTGGTGTGCTCGTATGACCGGGGTGACCTTTGAGTCGACTCAAAAGTCACCTCACATTAATAATTATTTGCTTGTGCTTCTATGATGTGAAGTTTGAGCTGAGCATTGCTGTTCTCGTACGACCGGTTGCTGACTTGTACTAACGTATGTGGACTTGTGTCAACCACTTGCGCTGACCTGTGTGTACCTTGGTTGACCAGCTCTCTGCTCTGACTGGTGTGGTGCCATCGCCAGCAGAGCAACATAAGAGAGCATCAGCACACAGGGTTACCTTTGTTGACCGGTTGTGGACTTGTGTTGACCTCTGTTGTCCTGTGTTGACTTGCATTAACCTGCGTACCTTGGTTGACCACCTCTCTGCTCTGGCTGGTGTGGCGCCATCGCCAGCAGAGGAGGATGAGCGTGAAGCAGCACAAAGGAGTATATTTGTTCACCAACTTCAAACCTCCATTGACCCGTGTTGACTTGTGTTGACCTTCACCCACCTTGGTTGACCAGCTCTCGGCTCTGGCTGGTGTGGCGCCATCGCCAGCAGAGGAAGATGAGCGTGAAGCAGCAGACAATCACAGCAAAGGATGCGACTGCGATGCCGATGATTGCTCCTGTTGGCATGGCTGGAGAAGGGAATGATAATGCAAGGAAAATGTACGAAAAAGCTCTCAGGAAGTGAAAGATACAGGGATGACTGAAGAACATGCAGCAGCACACAAGAACAGCAAAGGATTCGACCGCAATGCCGATGATAGCTCCTGTCGGCATGGCTGCAAGATGGAAGGGCAAGGAATGGTTGTGAGATGTCTCAAGAGATGATGGCTCTAAATGATGTGGCTGGACGACGGAACAGGAGGGAGGTGTCTGCATGAGCCGTAGGAAGTGAGGGTAAGGGGATGACTGAAAAGTGAAAGTGCATTAACCTTTACAAAAACCTTAGACGGCAAGAAACTCAATGCTATTCACTAATCAGCACGCAGACAACATCCCACAGCAGTTGAAGATCCTCCTAACTCGTGGCCACTCACTCACTCATTCGCCCTGCACACACACACAGACTCACCAACTGCACTGGAAGACTCCTGAGGCGGTGGCGGGGAGGGAATGACACATGTCGGCAGCCCATTGGCTCCCACGGCTGCAGCAGCACCCGCCGAGCAGCGGCACGTGTAGGAGCTGTTAGGAGGAGCAGCAGAGAAGGTGGAGGAGGTTGGGGGAAGTACCCCCTTGGTGGAGGCAGAAGCGGGGGTGGGAGGAGAGGAGGTGGGGATGCAGTCTCCTGGGCCGCATGGGTTGGAGGGGTAGCTGGTGCAGGGGTCAGCTGGTAGAGTGGGGGGAGGGGGAAAAGGAGAAACGGGAGCAGCATGGTTGGGAGATTAGCTTGAATGAGGAAGTGGGTGGAGGAGGGAAGGTAAGGAGCAAAGGGAGAATCGCAGTTCTGCGGAAGCATAATAAACGCACACACACATGCAGTTGCGACTGTGAATGTACGCATCTTTCTGATGTATTCCATTACTCACAGGAGCAGGAGGTGCAGCAGGAGGAGCAGAAGGTGCAGCAGGCTTGGCAGAAGGCCGAGGAGGAGCATCTTGTACGCACACACACACTCAAACGCACACACACACACAGAATCTCACACTCACTGCAGGAAGTGCAGCAGGAGGAGCAGAATTCGGGGCAGGCTTGACAGAAGGCCGAGGAGGGTGACTGGGGCACCTCACATGGCGTTGAAGGGAGAGGGCACGTGGTGCTGGTGGCGTTGGTTGCACTGAGGAGGGGAGAGATAGGGGGAGAAACAAAGGAGAGGATGGTAAGGGTCGGAAGAAGGTTGTGGGGAGTGGGTTTGTAAAGCACTTTGCATGGCGTTGATAGGAGGGGACATGTGGTGCTGGTGGCGTTGGTTGCACTGAGGTGGATGGGAGGGAGAGAAAAGGCAGGTAGAAACCAGATGTTTCACTCACAGCACAGTGAAGTTTCACTCACAGCACGGTGAAGTTTCACTCACAGCACGGTGAAATTTCATCCACAGCACGGTGAATTCACTAATAACACGTTGAAGTTTCATCCACAGCAAGGTGAAGTTTCCATTGCAGCACAGTGAAGTTTCACTCACAGCTCTGTGAACTTTCACTCACAGCACGGTGAGGTTGCTGAGCTGCCCGAGAGTAGCGGGAATGGACCCACTGAGCTGCTGGTTGTAGCTCATATCACTGTGGGGATGAGAGATTGTAGAAAAAGAAGAGAGGGGGGTGTGGGAGATGAGAGGAGAGGAAAGGGAGGAACGGACCCACTGAGTTGCTGGTTGTAACTCAGATCGCTGTGGGAACGAGAGAGGGGGAAGTGGGGTGTTGTGGGAGATGAGAGGCGAGGAAAGGAAGGTTGTGGTAGGGGTGCTGACAGGTGTACCTGAATTTTGAGCATGCACCATGCATTATGAGGGTTGATGCATTGTGAAAATACAACGTAAGCGTGCGAGCATGCATGCATGCATGCATTGCAATCACCCAGCCTAGCTGTTTGTCTCCAAGATTACAATATTACTAACGTTATCTTATCCACCAGCTTCCAGAAAGCCGGTATCGTCTCTGAGAGGCTCTTACGCGACAGGCCACGACTTTTGAAGCGCCTCAAAATTGAGGTGGCAATTCACAGCGCGTGCAAACTGGTGAGTGTAGAGAAAAAAGCCGGTATCGTCCCTGAGTGGCTCTTATGCCACAGGTCACGACTCCACATCACAACTCTTCAGAGGATGTGTGATTTCCACATCACCACTCTTCAGAGCAAGTGTGATTTCCACATCACCACTCTTCAGAAGAAGTGTGATTTCCACATCACTACTCTTCAGAGGAGGTGTCATTTCCACATCACCACTCTTTGGACGAAGTATGACTTCCACATCACCACTCTTCAGACGAAAGGCAGGCATTATTGATCAGTCACAAGCATAAAGTAATGAGCTGAGCTCACACTATGAGGTACGGAAAACTTAGTGCAGGAGAGACGGAAGGTGCGGTGGTGTTGAGAGCACCACGGCAAGAAAGCTCGACCGAGACGGAAAACGGATAGCGGATAGGGTGAAGGAGAGGAGGCGGAAGCAACTGCAGCAGCCAGCGAAGGGAGGGAATAGGAGAGACGGGACAGGAGGGGCGAGGAATCGGCAGGGAGGGAGCATGACATGAATGTGAAAAGTAGGTACCCATAGTAGTCATCGGGACCAAAAGTATGATAGTTGTGAAGATTATTTTATATCAGCCTGATAAAAAGGGGCACTATGGGGGAGAGTTCAAGACGCAGGAAGCTGCGGTTTCCTAGGCGGCCATCGCCAAGGTTTTTCATACGAAAGAGCTTAGGTGGAAACTACAAGAATTAAGGTGGTTTAAGCATTGAAAGAATCAATGAAAAGCTATCTAACGGCAGGAGAGGTTGACTTGATAAAGGGAAACAGCCAATAAGTGAGGCGTTGGTGGAAGCACAAGTCGGGAAATATTGAAAGATTAAAGAAAGGAGTGAGAGAGCCCAGCCCATTTGCCGACAGAGTAGTGGGAGCTAACGCATGCTTGGCAGCGGGCTCGAGATAAAACGGAGGCATTCGCTCGTGAAGCAGCAGCAGCACGGTTCAAGGGTGTGGCAGCATTGGCACCTGCAATATCATCTCCACCAGCAGCAGCAGAGTGAATGCGAGCCCATGCTACCACATGCCTGGATTGTGCTGCTCTTGCTTCACGAGCGAATATCTCCGCTTTATCTCGAGTCCGCTGCCAAGCATGCGTTAGCTTCCGCAACTCCGTCGGCAAATGGGTTGGACGACTCCACTATTTTCTTTGGTCTTTGAGTTTTCCAAACTTGTGTGCTTGCACCAACGCCTCACTAGTTGCCTGTTCCCTCTTATCAAGTCAATCTTCCTCGCTGCTAGATAACTTTCCACCGATTCCTTCAGTGCTTCCACCACCTTCACCCTTGTAGCTTTCGGCCTAAACTCCTTCGTATGCAAAGCCTTGGTGATGGCCGCCCAAGAAACTGCTACTTCCTTCGCTTTGAACCCTCCCCCATAGCACCCGTTTTTATCAGACTGATATAAGATAATTTCCACAACTATTATATTTTTTGGCCTGATGCCTACCTATGGGTACCTACTTTCCACACTCCTACCACGCTCTTTGCTGATTCCCTCGCCCCCCCCAGTCCACACTCTCCCCTTCCTTCCAATCGATAGCTGCTACATCTGCTTCTGCCACCTCTCCATCACCAAATCCACTATCCCTCTCCCCTCGTCTATGGTGCTTGTGACTGATCAATCACAAGCAGGCAGCGTTGAAGTGCGCTCATGCTATTAGGTGGGTGAATTTTTTTGAGTGGGAAAGGCAGAAGCCATGGTAGTGACGAGAGAACCAGGGCAAGAAAGCTCGACTGAGATGCAAGGCGGACACTGTTGATCAGTCACAAGGAGGCAAAGATGATAAGAGCTCACAATATAAGGTCAGTGAACTTGGTACGGGAGAGACGGAAGGCGCGATGGTGGTGAGACCGTGAGAGCACCCGAGCAAGAAAGCTCGACTGAATACGAGGTCGGTCAACTTGGAGTAGGAGAGACGGAAGGAACGGTGCCTATGATAGCCAAGTGATGAGTGTTGCTGAGTGGTAATGAAGACAAAAAGCCCACAACCACACAAACCTATTGAGCTCACTGATGCTATGAGGTCAATCAACTTGGAGTAGGAGAGATGGAAGGCGCGGTGACGATAATTGGTGAGTGTAGAGAAGAAAGCCGGTATCGCCCATGAGAGGCTCTTATGCGACAAGTCACGACTTTTGAGGCGCCTCAAAAGTCAAGTGGCAACTCACAGCGCGTGCAGACTGGTGAGTGTAGAGAAGAAAGCCGGTATCGTCCCTGAGAGGTTGTTGTGCGACAGGTCACTGCCATAGCCAAAGAAATGGATGGTGGGGGCGAGGGACGAAGGGCAAGACAGGGGAGGGGAGGGGAGGGGAGGGGAGGTGAGGGGGGGTGAGGGGAGGGGAGGGGAGGGGAGGGGAGGGGAGGGGTTTTTGTTTGCAAGCACGCTTAGCTGCTTCATTATGTGCGACTGTCTACTTCCTCAAAAAAGAACTTTTGAGGCGCCTAAAAAACTTCTGAGTTTACTTTTGAGGCGCCTAAAAAACTTTTGAGTTTACTTTCGAGGCGCCTAAAAAAACTTTTGAGTCTACTCATAGGCGCCTTAAAAACTTTTGAGTTTACTTTTGGGGCGCCTAAAATATTTTCAAGTTTAATTTTGGGGCGCCTCGAAAACTTTTGAGTTTACTTTTAAGGTGCCTCAAAAGGAAAGGAAGGGGTTATTGTTTGCAAGCACGCCAAGCTTCTTCTTGCGTGACTGTCCATTTCCCCAAAAGAAGTACGGGATGGGGTTGCAGGTGGTAGACTAATTTTGAGAAATGTGAGTGCAGGCGAGAGAGAAGGGAGGGAGGGGACGAGGGTGAAAGACAGGGAGGCAGGCAGGCTTTGATGATAGGCTTTAACGACAGACGAGGGAGAAAAGGGGCAAGGTTGGCAAAGCTGGGTTGTGAAACAGGAGGCAAAAAGTAAAGCAAGTGTATGGAACGGAACAGCAGGAGACAGAGGAACTCACAGCGAGGTGAGGTTGGTGAGTAGGGCAGTGGTGGAGGGCACAGAGCCTGTGAGGCTGTTGGAGGAAAGATCACTGATGTTTCAGAGGGGATGTGGCGGCATGGACAAATGCGAGAGGGGTGTAGGGACGTGGAGGATGTTTCGAAAAGGATGTGGCATGAACACACGCAGAAGAGCGAAAGAGAGAGTGGGCAGGCAGGGTGAAGGAGTTAAGGTTCGGTTGGAGTAAGGGGGGGTATGTATGAGAAACTTTCATGGGAAGGTGTTTTTGAGAGATCTCAATAGGAGGCGGCCAGGGTTTCACTGGGAGCATCATTACACTAGTGGGATGTCACAGCAGTGCGCTGACATCTCATCAGCATGCTGACATCACTTCCTAGTGCTGACGTCACGCCAGTGTGCTGATGCTGACGTCACACAAGGCAAGCCACTCACAGCTGTCGCAGTCGCTGCATGGAGCTGACGGTGTCAGGGATCATTCCTGTGAGCTGATTGGCCGAGAGGTCCCTGGGGAGATTGAATTGAACAGTGCGTTTATAGGTTTGTGGACAGGTGTGGATGGGTGTGGGTGGATGGATGGGATGGGTGGGATGGGTGGATGTGCAGGATGGGACTGTAATACAATGAATATATGGGAGTGGATGTCAATAAGAAAGTGGTTTTGGTTGTGTTGTGGTTGTGGGTGCCTGTGCTTGTTTCTGTGCTTGTGTCTTAACGCATTCCTGTGCTTGTTCCTCTCTGCTCCTCCACGTCTCTGCTATTCACTTCACGCACCCCCTTGAGGCTTCTCCACACCCAGTTTGGAACTCGTCCTCTGCCTGAATATCCCGCCCTCCAACGCCCCTTGCCGCATGGCTTACAGTGTCTCAATGCGCGTGAGGTAGCTAATAAACAGGGGAATCTCCCCTGATAAATGATTGCTTCCTAGATCGCTGGTGGGAGATGGGTGGGAAGAAGAGGAGGAGGGGGAAGGAAAATGGGAAACCAGTGCGGGTTGGGTGAGCATGATACAGAGCGGGTTAGGTGAGCATGATACAGAGCGGGTTGGTTGAGCATGATACAGAGCGGGCTGGGTGAGCATGATACACAGCGGGTTGGGTGAGCATGATACACAGCGGGTTGGGTGAGCATGATACACAGCGGGTTGGGTGAGCATGATACACAGCGGGTTGGGTGAGCATGATACACAGCGGGTTGGGTGAGTATGATACAAAGCGGGTTGGGTGAGCATGGTACAGAGCGGGCTGGGTGAGCATGATACACAGCGGGTTGGGTGAGCATGATACACAGCGGGTTGGGTGAGCATGATACACAGCGGGTTGGGTGAGCATGATACACAGTGTGCGCAGCATTCATCGTGAGGAGAGAAGAGGAGAGCGGGTGTTGCAGCAGAGGCAAGCAGATGCAGCGTGGCATGGGTTTCGTCCGTGTCACTGTGTCTGTCGAAGCAATGCTTGAGAATTCAACAAGGGAGGCGTCACTGTGCTGGCTTGTGAGTCGACTCAAAAGCAGATACAGCATGGCATGGGTCCGTCCGTGTCACTGTGTCTGTCAAAGCAATTCCTGAGAATTCAACAAGGGAGGCGTCAGTGTGTCAGTCGAAAGTGAATACAGCATGCTGTGGCGTCACTGTGAAGTATCCGTATGTATGCAACACATCACACACTTTGGTGACCTTTGAGTTTATTCACACGTGCATTCACAGCACGCTGAACCAGACGAAGCTTCCCCCATCTAAGAAAACCTCACAGTGTTTCTAGGGCTGCCAGGTTGCCTAGTAGCGTGGACAGCGATCCGTTGAAACGAGTTTTGAGGCGCCTCAAAACTCACGAAGGCTCCCCCTCACAAAGTTCACAGTGTCTGAAGGGCTGTGTTGAGATCACTTTTAGAAACCTCAAAACTTAACCCTGACAAGACGAAGGTCCCCCCCCCTTCCCAAAAAGCCTCACAGTGTCTGAAGGGCTGTGAGGTTGCCTAGTAGTGCGGGCAACGGTCCGTTGAGCCGACACCCGTGCATGTAGCTGGTAGGGCAGAGGTGGAAAGAGAGGATGAGGAGGAAATAGGAAGGTAGAGAAGGAGAGAGAGAAGCAAAGAGGGAAGAAAAGAGGGAAAAGGGTCAAGTCAAGGTGGGATGACATGGTATGGTATGGCTAACGTGTTTTTAGAATTCTCAGAAAACATAAGGTGGGATGATATGGTATGGCTTGCAGAAGCGACACGTGACACATGTGAGAAACTGACATGTGACGCACGTGAGAAACTGACACATGACGCACGTGAGAAACTGACACGTGATGCACGTGAGAAACTGACACGTGACGCACATGAGAAACTGACACGTGACGCACGTGAGAAACTGACACGTGGCGCATATGTGAGAAGTTGACAAGTGGCACTCACAGCTCCGTGAGCTTGTCCAGGTGGCCCATGGATTCAGGAAGAACACCGCTGATGCCGGTGTTGCTCAGATCCCTGCAGGAAGGCAGCAGAGAGGAGGAATTAGGCAAGTAATCTCTTAAGCACACTCTCTCTCAGCTTGCTGCAGTGAAGCACACTCTCTCTCAGCTTGCTGCAGTGCAGTTCCAATTCTGCGACCCATGCCGTGCCAACCATGCTAGACCTCTAGACTCATCCTCACTCCCTCTCGCATACACCCATCTCATTCACGCTTCACTCACGCACTCACTCACGACCTCAGTCACACCCTCACTCACACTCTCACGCACACCTCACTCACACCCTCTCACTCACACTTGTTTGAGTCTTCTGAGCTCGCCTATGCACAGTGGGAGGGGCCTGAAAGAGTTGTGTTGCTTTTTGAGTGGGCTAAAAAGCCCTCACTCGCAAACTCGTTCAATCACCCACACCCTCACTCACACCCTCACCCACACCCTCACCCACACCCTCACCCACAACCTCACCCACAACCTCATCCACACCCTCACTCACACCCTCACTCACACCTCACTCACACTTGTCTGAGTCTCCTGAGCTCCCCTATGCGCGGTGGGATGGGGCCAGAGAGGGACGTGTTGCGCAGGCGACTGTGGGGAACGGGAGGAGGGAGACCAGAGAGGAAGGAGGAGGAGGAGTCAACCCAAGAACGAATTCATGAGCCCTGGATGAGCTGTGGATGAGCTGTGGATGAGCTGTGGATGAGCTGTGGATGAGTTGTGGATGAGCTCTGGATGAGCTGTGGCATGTGGAAGGATCCTGTCTGGCAGGTAGATGTGCAATGTGTTGTTCAAAGGCAAGCTAAGACAAGCTTTGAGGCGCCTAAGAAGTCGTCTTATCGCATGTGGGAGGGCCTTTGCAAGCGACATGCTCTGCAGGCGGTGGCAAGTGACAAAAGGGGGATAATCCGTCATAGAAGACTCACATTCAACAGGCTTTTTCTTTCTTTCTTTCTTTTTCTTTCTTTCTTTCTTTCTTTCTTTCTTTCTTTCTTTCTTTCTTTCTTTCTTTCTTTCTTTCTTTCTTTCTTTCTTTCTTTCGTTCTCTCTAAGAAAAAACTCACATCCTGCTTAGGGCAGTCATGCGCCTGATGCTGTTGGGTAGTGAATATTGAGCATTCACAAAGGTGACTTCAATCCTGCTTTCCCCAGAGCACTCACATTCTGGTTAGAGCAGTCATGTGCCAGATGCTGTTTGGTAGGGCGCCCGTGAAAAGATTAAAGCCCAGGTTGCTGGAAGAGGAACAAGGGAAAGAAGATGGGTGAAAAATGGGTGAGGATGGGTGCAGAGGTGTATGGTGGCATGGCATGTGGAGGGTGCAAGGTAGCATGTTGAGGTGTGCTTGGGGTGCAAGCAAGCCACGCTACTCACAGCTTCTCGAGCTTCCCAAGGGAAGAAATGGAGGAGGGAAGGCGACCTGAGAGGCTGTTGTTGGTCAGACCCCTGGGGTGGCGGGAGGGAGGGGCCGCAAGCGAACAAGGCTGAGTGAGAGAGATTTCACCAGGGTGGTCAAACACAGAGCATTCACCACCGGATTGAGGATACTTTGCTGGGTGATTAAAGTGTTGTTTTGAGACGTCTCAAAGCAACACTTTTTTCACCACCGGGGATAGTTTGCTGGTCAAACATACCCTTGGTGGTGGGGTGGGGGTGGAAGAAGCCTCAAGCGCACAAGAGTGAGGGTTCAGCACCGAGAGTTGTACTTTCCAACAACCAACAAGGATGTTGCTTTGCTGGGCAGATAGAAGATATGGATAGAAAGTTCGCCTCGCGGTTGGTCACAGGTCACCTGTTTTCATCGGTAACTCAAGGGCCCATTGTTCAGTTTTAAGGCGCCTCAAAACTTGTTCTACGACAACTCAGTGTCACTCACAGCGTGATGAGGTTGGTAAGGTTGACCAAAGGAAACAGGTGAGGATTTTTGAGGCGCCTCAGAAGGAAACAGGTGAGGATTTTTGAGGCGCCTCAGAAGGAAACAGGTGAGGGTCCAGACAGACTGTTGTTGGCCAGACCGTGTGTGTTTATTCCAAGTCATCAACTCAAGACACACCTCACCCACAGGGTGACTCTCATTGTGACCCACTCACAAAGTAACGAGGTTGGTGAGGTTGGCTAAGGATGTGGGAAGTGGTCCAGAGAGAGTGTTGTTGGCCAGACCACTGGAAAGGAGCGGGAGAAGGGATCGAGAGGGATTGATAGGGATTGAGAGGGATCGAGAGAGATTGAGAGGGATTGAGAGGGATTGAGAGGGAGAGCATGGAGCAAGTGAGAGGAGTTTATGAGATGCTTCAAAGAGATGAAAGGGAGCATGGAGACGGAGAGGGATTGAGAGGGGGGGCATGGAGATAAGAGGGAAGCATGGCGCGAGTAGTTGCAGCGCAGGGAGACAGGGGTATTGACGAACGCGTCGCACTCTTTAAGTGAAGCAAGCGAATTGTGCGATTGCACCTGCTCGGACAATAGAGTGGAATACATTGAGCGGAAAAGGTGACTTTTGCATCGACTCAAAAGTCACCTCATTGCACGCACCAGCTCGGATCAGATGGAACACATTGGGATAGAAAGGGTTGAGGAGCAATACAGGCTTTGGAGAGCAGAGAGAGCGCCAATGGCATCAGGGAGGGAGCCGTTGAGGAGATTGTCAGAGATGCTCCTGGAAAGGAAGGAGAGTGCAGAGCGGTGGAGTGGAGTGAGTGATGGTGGGATTCGGTTGTGCCCAAGCCATGCAGTAGAGTGCACGATTGGGTTGAGTTGAGGAGATGGTGGTTGGTAGATGCAAGTCGTGGGCTCTCTTGAAATCACTTTCGAGGATTCTCATAATTGATTTTGATACAGAGCTGCTGCTGTGGAAGGCTTCCATCGAACCATGGGCCATGGCTATTCGAGCTGAAGGTCACCATGGCTATTCGAGCTGAAGGTCACCATGGCTATTCGAGCTGAAGGTCACCATGGCTATTCGAGCTGAAGAGGAATGGTTTTTGAGAATTCTCAAAAGAGGAATGTACAGTACAGGTCTGACCATGAATGAAGGTACTACTAGGAAAGGTGCAAGGGTGCATGAGAACGGCCCAAAGAGAATGGAAGCGTGGTGATAACGTAGAAACGCGTGAAGTGTGGATGATGATGCATGGAAGGGGGAAGGGGGGAAATAGGGGTGAAAACGGACATAGACACCAGGAAAGGTGGACATAGAGGAGTATCTGAGAAGGGGTGAAAGGAGGGGATACAGGTAAGTGGCAGAGGAGAGAGCAGAGAGTGTTGAAGGGAGGGAGCCTGAGAATAAATTGTTGTCCAAGTTGCTGATGGTGGGATCCGCGAAGGAGGGTTGGAGAGGCAGAGAGGTGGAGAGGGGGAGAATGGGAGAGGGTGGGTGTGGGGCAGTGGAGAAGACAATGAGGAAACAAGGGGCATAGGAAAAAAGAGGTATGAGGTTGCACACATGCTTCAATTTGTGTTGATGAACAACGCAGAGTGTGCAAAGGACGCGCACTCAAAAGAAGAGGCGGAAAGAACAGGTAGTTTGACAGCTTGCTGCAGGATGAGTGCTTAGCTGACGTGAGAGCGACGTTACGCAAAGAGAGAATGGATGGCAGCAACAGGAGGAGGGACGGTGACAAAGGTAGAAGAGATGGGAGGGACGGGATGGGAGAGTAAGGGATGGGAGAACAGGAATGGGAGAGAAGGGATGGAAGAGGAGGGATGGGGGAGAAAATATGACAGAGAAGGGATGTGGGAGAAGGAATGGAAGAGTAGGGATGAAGAGAAGGGATAGAGAGATGGGAGATGAGAGTAACGATGGGAGAGAAGGAATGGCAGAGAAGGGATGGGAGTGAAGGGATGGGAAGGGATGGGATAGAAGGGATGAGATGGAAGGGGTGGAAGAAGATGGAGGGGAGCGCACAGTTTGAGGAGTGCTGTGAGGTTGGGAAGGGCATTGGGAAGGGCATTGGGAAGGGCATTGGGAAGGGCATTGGGAAGGGCATTGGGAAGGGCATTGGGAAGGGCATTGGGAAGGGAATTGGGAAGGGCATTGGGAAGGGCATTGGGAAGGGCATTGGGAAGGGCATTGGGAAGGGCATTGGGAAGGGCATTGGGAAGGGCATTGGGAAGGGTGCCGTTGAGACGATTGTCAGAGAGTGTTCTGTGGCAGGGGGGAGAGCGGACAAGCCAATGTGCTTACAGGGTCTGCAGCTTTTCAAGGGTTGCAAGGGATTGCAGAACAGGGCAAATTGGAAGTTGATCTTGCTAGCAAAGAAATTCCATACCAACATGAGGACACTGGCCGAATGGGCGCTCCTCCTTCTATTTTATGAGCGCTTAGAAATTGGACTTACAGTGTCTGCAGGCTGGCGAGTGCCGCAAGGGATTTCGGAATCGGACCGGCTAGCTGGTTGTTGTAGAGCCCTCTGTAAGACAAGGGGAAGATAATGGAGGGGAAGGAAGGGGGAAGTGTTTCTTAAAGATGCGGAAAAAGAACGAGCGAAAAAGGGACTGAGGAACAGGACGGGGAAGAGGAGGGGAAGAGAGACGGGGAGAGAAGGGACAAGAGGGGGAAGAGAAGGGGGGAGCGAAGACGGGAGTGTTGGGTGAGGAGGGAAGGGGACAGAGACGATACAAGAGAAACAACAGGGAAGAAACAGGGAAAGGGCTGGAAGCAGATAAAAAAACAATCAGGAAATATCCTACAGGTACAGAAGGAGGCAATAGGAAGGAGGAGGAGGATAATAGAGAGGGTTGAAATCCACACTGTGGCAGATGAGAGAGAGGAGACGGCAGCAGCACTGACAGGTAGGAGAGGCTGGTGAGACTCCCGATGGAGTTTGGAATGACTCCCGTCAGCTGATTGGCTCCAAGGTTGCTGGAGAAGGGGAGAGGATGGGAAAGGGTAAGAAGGGAAAGGGATGGGCAGGGAAGATAAGGGGATTGGTTTGGCAGAGATAGCGAAACGATGGGGATTGCACTGGAGAATAAGGGAGGCATTGTTAACGAGACGAGGTTGGTTGAAGGATTGGACGCAGTGAGGAGCCAAGGAGGAAGAGAAAACAAACGATGGAGAGGGGAGAAGCAGGAGAAGCTGACATGTACATTTGTTATGGGTGTATTGTTTATGTAGCACAGTAAGGCATGCTGCGGTTATATGCCAGGAGGGAAGAGCGCGTTAGGGCCCTGAAGAAGGCGTATTACAGGTGAGCAAGCAACGAGAGTTTGCCGATCACTGATGGAATGGACCCTGTGAGTTGAGTGTTGTTCAGCGACCTGCTCTCGTGCCCGCATGTATGTGCGTGCATGGGCAACAGGAGAAAAGGGTGGCATAAGAAACCTGTTATTTAGGCTTGTAAAGAACACCTCGGATGAAGAGTGCTGCTCTGTAAAATGCGTGTGCAGGCATGTGCGGGCATGTGCGGGCATGCGCAGATGAGGGCAACAGGAGGAGACGGCACAGCCAGTGCTGCTTGCGCGAAGTCCCGATGACTCTTAATGAAGCACGCTTCTTGCTGCATGTTTCCCAGCTTGCACACAAGCTAGAAGAACGGCCATGCCGTGCCATGCCATGCCATGCCATGCCATGCCTTGGCATGCCGTGCCATGCCATGCCTCGACGACCATGCCGATCAGCAGCATCTAACGACTTGGAGGGAAATAGTCATCGGGTAGACGACGAGCCGATAAACGGTGGGTAGATTAATGAAGGATCGGATTCCGAGCACTCACATCTCAATAACCATGCCCTTGTCATCACACGTCAACCCGGTGGCTTGAGAACAGTTGGCGAAAGTGCGACCCCACGCCTTGCCCAATGCGGCGAGCACTGGAACTGATGGGGGAGAAGGGTGTGATATGTGGAGTGAACGTGGCTTGGACGCGTGTAAATGCGTGTGAGAATGCGACCCCACATCTTGCCCAGTACAGCTAGCACTGGGACTGATGAGGGAGAGGGGTGTGAATGTGGCTTCTAACAAGCGTAATGGCGTGTGTGATAATGATGAGAGTGCGGCCCCGTGGCCTTGGCCAATATAGCTGGCACTGGGACTGTAGAGTGAATGTGGCTTGGACGAGTGTAAATGCTAGATTATGATGACAGTAATGGCCTTGCCCAGAACAGCACTCGGACTGATAAGAGGGCAGGGTATGAGATGTCAAGTGAGTGCGGATTCAACGAGTGTGATGAGTGTGTGATTATGATGAGAGTGGGAATAGCCTTGCTCAGAACAGAACTCGGACTGATCAGAGGGCGGGGTATGAGATGTCAAGCGAGTGTGGATTCAATGACTGTAAATGAGTGCGTATAATGTGCGACCCCATAGCCTTGGCCAGTACAAGCACTGGGACTGATGAGCAGGGTTTGAGATATAGAGTGTGACTGCGTGCGTGATTATGATGAAAGTGGGAACGCATGACCTCGCCCAGTACAGCTATCACTGGGACTGATGAGAGAAAGGTAAAGGATGTTGAGTGCATGTAGGGTGTGCGATTATGATGAGAGTGACTTCCCATCGCCTTGGCCAGAACAGCTAGCACAACGATTGATGAGTGGTTTCATTTTTCTCGCATGCTACAGTACAGATATCCCTGGAACAAAGCACTACACTACCTGACAATCAGAGTTATGTGAAAGCTGGTCCAAGGACAGATTGAGATATCCAGGAATAGTAAGCCAGTTTCCGTAGCACGGAATCTGCTGCAAAGACTAATTCATACACTTAAGGAACATGCTACACCACCTTGCGATGGATGTAGCTTGGAATTCGCTCCAGATACCAACGCCGGAGCCGATTCGAAGGCCAAAGCTACAAGCAGCAGCCCAGCAACTACTCCAATCACCGAATTTCGCCTCATTTTCTTAGATTCGGGTACTGAAGGATAGGAGATGCCTCACAAAAATTGCACCCCTTATGGATAAGCGAAGTTTTCAAAGAATATACTACAGACTAGCAGATGTCTTCAGCGAAACAATTGCGAAAGAGGGTGAGGAAGCTGTGTTGAGCTGGTAACTATTTACTAGGTTATCTAAGGGAAAGTTCTTTGGACCGACTAAGCATTAACTACTACAGATTCGAGCCCGTATGCTGCTAATTGAATGGAAAGGCAGCCTCTTATCCATCGAAGCTTAGGTTGTCGAGAGAGACTCGTCTAAAACGCGCGGGAGAACATCGAACGCAGCCTTCTCGGTTCCAGAAGTCACGGTACTATTGTTAGCTGGTGGTATCGATGGGCGAAGGAAAGCGTGCTACAAGATCAAGCTAAGCATACACGTCACGTCACCATTATTGCCAGCAGTCCAAGAAACGCAAGGGACGAGCGACAGCGTAACCCACGCATCGGTGTGTGTACCGTGGAGGGCCCCACGGGTAAACAAATCCTCCATGGTTTCATGACTCGGGACGGTTCCACACGGTTGAAATAGGTTGGAAGATTTTACCGTTCAAAACCGCGATGAGTCGCTTTAGACCGCATACATCGAACAATAATCGTGTCTCGCTCAAGTCCCAATGGGTGGGTTGGGTTGCCTGCGGTGGTGGGGTGGGGTGGGGTGGGTGAGGTGAGGTGAGTCACCCCCGCCCCCCTTGCGGCCTTTTGCCGAGTTCAGCGAAGTGGTAGGTTCAAGGGGATTCCAGCCAGAAAAGTCAGGGAGGTTCTCGCGCGCGGTGGAATTCCGAGGTGTGTTGGAGGCAGGGCTGTCGCTTGGTCTGAAGCCAACCCTGAGCTGGCCTGAAACGAGCCCTGAAATACGGGGTAAGCAGCCCGATCACCCCCTAAGACTCAGGCCATTTTGATTACTGCTCCGAGCCTCATGGGTCAGAAACAAAGTTACCCTAGCTACCTAAGCAAAGCCGGCTGCGAGTTATAGCGAGGTATTTTAATGACGGTGATTGTCGAAACTCCGAAGATATTCCACACCCTCCAGATTGTTTCGATAATACAATTACCTCTCCCACGGGTGCCCAGACTTCAAGTGACGTATTTGTGTAGGAGCACTCTACGAACGAATTTCTCAGAGCTTTGTGGATCGGGCACAGAAATTTAGCCAAGAACCCCAAAATGACGGTAGGCTATGCTAAAGAAAGATATGTAATTTAGAGGGTATAATTACGTGACGAGTAATCTTCTAAATGATTCCGCTAAACGAAGGTTCTACTGTCGCAACAAAGGCTATAACGATGTATTATGATGGACGGTGTTTGTCGAACATCCGAAGCCTCCTACCCTTCAAATTGTCTGTTTTCAAAACCAGCCCCCCCCCAAGGGATTTCTCACTCTTCTTTGACGTATTGTGGAGAACGAATTTCTCAGAGCTTCGTGGATTAGGACGTGGTGCGGAACGGGTCCAGACCCGGTGCACCGAGGCGTCCCGGGGCGTGCCGGGGCGCCCCAACTCGCCCCGTGGCACGCGTCACTGCTCATGGTGAATTTCAGGTATCCTTCCAAGTGCTGAATCCGAACCTTCAACCAGCAATGGGCGAAGGCGAAAGACTCAGAAGTGAAACTCGCTCAAAAATGTGTACACGGTTGACCTTCGGAAATCTGCTCGCCAAAAACAATCTCGCGACTGATACCCCCAAGAACAACTCGCAATCAACAAACAACCTTGTCGAGATTCTTGCGCGACAATTGATCATGTTACCACAATTTCGAGAATTCGCATGTTTTTCGAGCTTGCTGGGGCGCCCCAGGGCACGCCCCGGGGCGTGCCGGAACGCGTCGGTGCATCGCCTCGTCCCGGGACGCCCCGGGGCGTGCCAGGACGAGGCGATGCACTGGGTTCCCGTGTGCGAGGAAGCTTCAAACCGGTGCACCGCGGTGCATCGGGGCGTGCCAAGACGTTCTGCACCACGTCCTGAGGCACGGTTTAGCCAAGAACTCCAGGTTGGCGACGGGCTAATAAAAAATGTGAGATGTATTTGAAAGGGTACAAATCCATGATGAGTAAACTTGTAAACGACTCCGCTATATGAAGGTTCTACTGTTGAAAATCAAGCTATAACGAGGTATTATGATGGACGATGTTTGTCGAAATTCGAAGACCTCCACACGCTTCAAAATGTTTCTATTTAAACAACCTAACCACTCTCAGAGATTCCCTTCCCACTCTTCGGTGACGTCTTTGTGGAGGGGCTGCTTTACAAACGACTTTTACAGGATCGTGGCAGGGAGGTGCTTGCAGCGGAACCAAACCAGGCCCGATAATGGTGGTGGACTATGATTTATAATAAGGTGTAATTTAAAGGGCACAGGTTCATGTCGGGCAATTTTCAAAATGACTCCACTTTACAAAGGCTCTACTGTCATAAAGAAAGCAATAACGAGGTATTCTGATGACAATGTTTGTCGAACATCGAAGTTCTCCAGACCCTTTATTTTGTTTTGATTTATATTTCCGCCCTTCGCGCTCTGCACTTTACAAACGAACTTCGTACCAGCTGGTCGCAGAGTGACAGCTTCGACTCGTATGGATTTTCCCAACGCTGTCAGCTAGGGTTCCAAGCCGAAGGATATACCTACCCTGAAAAACCCTGAGCAGAAATTCTCTGGGGAAATGGTCAAATGTTTGTGAATCGACAGGCCTGGTTGGAGGGTTCACGAATTCCCGGAGCACTCACGCGACGCGGACGACGAGGAAAACGCATTCTGGTTGGTGAGATTTTTTCGCGAAGCCGAAGGTTTGACGGGAAACATGGCCAAGCGATGCAAGCCTTAGATACTCGTAGAAACCGACCGGACGGACCTTGCTTGTCGGAGATGACACCGTTCGGCATGCGACTTCGTTGACTGGAGTTCTCAGGAATTCGCCGCCGCCATTCGGCTGCGCGCTGTCGCACACCACACCACATCACACACGACGGTTCGCCACCACTCGCAAGGACCGAAGGGAATGGCCAGTACTTATCCTCGCTATCAAGTCCTCCATTCGTAACCAATTCGGAGATAGAAAAATCGGATATGCGAAAAAAAACACTGACGTATATAGACAACAAAGATCATCACGGCACATTTGCGCTTGAATACAGAAGCTCCGTGCACCCACTGTGACCACGCGCAAATGTGGAATGTATCGTTAGCATCCTCACTTGAGAAACATATTATTCTCGAATCCAACTCCTCAAAATCCATACAATACCTTCACCTTTGCCCCTCATGCATCAACCAGCCCCGATCAACCACCTCAAGGGAACACCAATGAATTACTACTCGGGGACCATGTCTCATAACCCCAGGGCCGTGCGCATACGCTCTGGCATGTTCCTTAACAACCCTTACTCCTCTCCCCCCCTTTCCCCTTTCTTTCAACCAAACACCTCCATCAGAGAACCTTCACGTCTCATCTCAAATCCCCAGGATCGTGCGCATGTGCTCGGGTGTATGCCTCAACAGCCCCCCAGCATCAGGATACTGGTTCCGCGCATCACAAACCGCCACATACACTGCTGCATACGCATCTGCCAGCGCCCCCGCCACCAGCCCTGCAGCCTGCGCCCTCATCTTCGCCACTCCCAGCGCTTCAAACTCAGGCACTCCCAATCAGTCCCAGTTCCCCCAGACCCAACACCACCCAATCAACACCTAGCAAACATGTCTCAAATCCCAAGAATCGTGCGCATGTGCTCCGGTGTGTGCCTCAACAGCCCCCCAGCATCGGGATACTGGTTCCGTCCATCACACACCGCCTCATACACCGCTGCATACGCATCTGCCAGCGCCCCCGCCACCAGCCCTGCAGCCTGCGCCCTCAGCTTCGCCTCTCCCAGCGCCTCAAACCCAGGCACTCCCAACCCAATCAGTCCCAGTTCCCCCAGACCCAACACCACCCAATCAACACCTAGCAAACACGTCTCAAATCCCAAGAATTGTGCGCATGTGCTCAGGGTATGCCGCAACAGCCCCCCAGCATCAGGATACTGGTTCCTTCCATCACACACCGCCTCATACACCGCTGCATACGCATCTGCCAGCGCCCCCGCCACCAGCCCAGCCGCCTGCGCCCTCAGCTTCGCCACGCCCAGCGCCTCAAACTCTGGCAGGCGCCCCTCCGCCCCTGCCAGCAGCGCAAAGAGCCTCTGCAGGGATTCCGCCACCGCAGAGGGAGACGCCTCTGGGAACTGCGCCAGGGGCAGGTACTGTGGGGAGGTGTTTGCTGCTCCTGCTGCTGATACCTCTGCCCCTTCCTGCTGCTGTTGTTGCTGTTGTTGTTGCTGTTGGGAGGCCTGGTTGATTTGAGCGATGAGGCGGAGGATGGGAGAGAGCATGCAGTGGTCGAGAATGGCTGCCACCTCGAGCTGCACCATGGCTGTGACATGTTCGGACAATGCACCTGCCAGCCCCTGGGAGTAGGGCTCCAGCACTGGGAAGGGCGCGAGGGGCGCGTGTAGCGCGGCGAGGCAGTTGGCGAGGAATATGTGCCGCGCGACTGCCACCGCCTGATGAAGGTAGGGGAGTTGTGGGAAGTAGGGGAATGCAGACAACCAGAGGGGATAAGGTAGGGTGTTCACAGCACTGAGAGGGCGAGGGATGTGTGCAGGGCTGCCAGGCAGTTGGCGAGGAAAATGTGCGGCGCCACTGCCACCGCCTGGTGTGGGGGACGAAGAGCACGGGATGGTAGGGTAGTGCAAAATATAGGGTGGGGGAAAGTGGGAAGCAAAGAGGCGAGTTGGGAAAGAGTGATGGCAGGAGCAAGAGGGTATTGCACGGCAGTCATGCGGCTGGCGAGGAAGACGCGCACCTCTCAACATGCTCTTTTCTCTCCACCTTTTGAAACATATGAAAATTGACTGACCTGTTCTCAGCCCCATCTCACCGTGTACTATCAGTGGATCGCCTGCCTAGATGCAACTACGCCCATCTCCCCAGCAATCCATTCGCCTCTCCTTCTGCTGTGGACACGGTTTTCAAGTCGACATGTAAACACTCACAATATTCTCCGCCCCATCGGCCTCCCCCTCAGTGACGCGCCTTCGGACTATCAAGATGCGACGAATCCCGCGTGCGGAAAGCGATTTGACAGAACACGACATTTTTTGCTTTGAGCGGATTGCGATTCAGCTGAATGCGACGACATCACGAAGGTGAGCGTCACGGGAGCGTAATGGAGTATGAAGTACTGCTGTTCTTGAAACTGCTACCTGGGAGAAGCGACAATAGCAGTTTCAAGAACAGCAGTACTTTATACTCCATTACGCTCCCGTGACGCTCGCCTTCGTGATGTTGTCGCATTCAGCTGAACCGCGT
The DNA here is from genome assembly GCA_947470075.1 of Closterium sp. Yama58-4. Classification (NCBI taxonomy): domain Eukaryota; kingdom Viridiplantae; phylum Streptophyta; class Zygnematophyceae; order Desmidiales; family Closteriaceae; genus Closterium; species Closterium sp. Yama58-4. Next base: position 1,042,289 of record CANIUD010000750.1, on the reverse strand, counting down.
TCCTCTCATAGCAAGAGATGTCGTGTTCTGTCAAATCGCGTCCTGCACACCGGATTCGTCGCATCTTGATAGACGCATCTTGATACTCGCCGTCGCATCTTACAGCATTCTCCGCCCCATCGGCCTCCCCCTCAGTGGCTCCCATCGGGCATGAATTCAAACAGACAGAATATATTTCAATTCATTCCCCCACGCAATGACCCTCTTCTTCCTAGCGGCCCGCTCTCCCCTCCAGCTGCTACAAATACCATGTAAGAGTCAAGTCAGAAACAATCACGAGCTCAGAAGCACTCACCGTTCCATCGACATCCCCCTCAGTGGCACGCCTGCCAAGAGGCAAAGACCCTCTTCTCCCCAGCGGTCCGCTCTCCCCCGCTGCTGCAGCGGACATGGATGCGGAGGCAGAGGCTGCTGCATACACGGCACTCAAGTCACATCAAGCTTCTCACCGTATTTTCAGCCCCATCAGCCTCCCCCTCAGTGGCTCCCCCTCAGAGGCAAAGACCCTCTTCTCCCCAGCGGGCCGCTCTCCCGGCCTGCTGGTTCCCCAACACAATGCCAAAGTCGACTCAAGCCACTTACCGTGTTCTCAGCCCCATCGGCCTCCCCCTCAGTGGCGCGCCTGCCCAGTGGCAAAGACCCCCTTCTTCCTAGCGGGCCACTCTCCCCCCCTGCTGAGGCAGACATGGATGCAGAGGCAGAGGCGCGGCGAGGGAGAGACGAGGAGCCCGAGGCGAGAGCAGTCACGGCCTTTGCTGTGAGGGCCTGTGCTGCCCGCGTGCACAACTGCAGGTGGGGAGGAGGGGGAGATGGGGAGAAGGGAAGAGAGGAGGAGCGCAGCAAATCTGAGGCGGCAAATATCCCATTTTTCTCCGAGGCAAAATCCCTCGCCTGCCCAGCGGCCCACTCTCCCCTGCTGCTGCAGCGGACATGGATGCGGAAGCAGAGGCGCGACGAGGGAGAGAGGAGGAGCCCGAGGAGAGGGCTGTGACGGCCTTTGCTGTCAGCGCCTGTGCTGCCCGCGTGCACACCTGCAGGTTGGAAAAGGTGGGTAGGCCCGAACGAAATATACATTTGAGTGGTCGCCTCAACACCATGGAAACGCAAACAGGCTGCAAGGGAGAGAGGGGGAGCTTGAGGAGAGGGCAGCCACGGCCTTTGCTGTCAGCGCCTGTGCTGCCTGCGTGCAGATCTGCCAGTGGAAGGACCGGGGAGCAGAAAAGAGAGGAGGAGTGCAGAATCAGAGGCGTTTTCTGTCAAGGTATGTGCTGCCTTTACTGTTGGGAGGAAGACTCACCTCCACAAGGGGGTCTAGGAGAGCAGCAGCGACGGGTAAAAAGTCGGGTTTGGCAACCCAGTGGGCACCATCATGCTGGCATGCGCCTGCAGCAGCTCCAACACCACCGCCACGCCCTCCCCCACCAGAGGTGGGGGGGAGAGGAGAGGAGGGATACATGGTTGTGGCACAGTCAGGGAGGGAATACCTACCTCCACAAGGGGGTCTAGCAGCGCAGCGGCGACAGGTAAGAAGTCGGGTTTGGCAGCACCAGCGGGGACCATCATGCTGGCATGCGCCTGCAGCAGCTCCAACACCACCGCCACTCCCTCGCCCACCAGAGGCGGGGGGGAGAGGTCGGAGGGCACTGCCGGGGGGAAGCGCAGCACACGGTCGCCCCTGAGCTTGACTGCGTCGAGGAACGCCCTCCCTGCTGCCTCACTGAGGTCCTTTAAAACAACACACAGCGCTGCTTGTTCGCCCAGCAGCTCAGCCACCTGCAAGGTGGCGGGGTTGATTGGGAATAGAGAGAGGGAAGGAGAGAGAGCAGGACATCAATACACACTTCCGGGGGGAAGCGCAGCACGCGGTCGCCCCTGAGCTTCACTGCGTCGAGGAATGCCCTCCCTGCTGCCTCACTCAGGTCCCTTAGAACCACGCACAGCGCTGCTTGCTCTCCCAGCAGCTCAGCCACCTGCGTGAGTAAAAGTTGAGAGGAAGAGAGAGGGATTCGGGTGGGAGATACGTGAAACACGGAGCACCGGGGAAGCGCAGCACGCGGTCTCCCCTCAGCTTGATTGCACCGAGGAATGCCCTCCCTGCTGCCTTGCTCAGGTCCCTTAGGACGACGCACAGGGCTGCTTGCTCTCCAAGCAGCTCAGCGACCTGCAACAAGGTGGAGGGGGTGGTTGAAGATTGGGATGGGAAGGAAAGAGAGGAAGATGTTCTTGCAGCAGATCTGTGAATCACAATCCTCTCAGAAGGGGTTGAGCAGGGCGATTGGGGCATGGTGAGGGGGTGCTGCAACCAGTGCAAAACTCACTGCTTGACAATACAAGGAGACGTTCTTTTGGTGTGACAATAAGAAGAGAGCAACTCATTGTGTCACTTTAAGAGGAGAGTCAATCACAGTGTGGCAGTAGAAGGAGAGCAGACTGGACAGCTTGTAGCACAGCACGAGCCTCGGTTGCCCTGTTGGCACCTGCTCCACACGCTCTGGCACGCTGACTGCTAGGCAGCCCTTTGAGGTGCTTCAAGAGTCCTTTTGAGGCACACTGTAGCACTCACCGTATGGCAGTAGAAGGAGAGGAGGCTGGAGAGCTTGTAGCACAGCACGAGCCCTGGCTGCCCCGTCAGCACCTGCTCCACACACTCTGAATGGCTGGCAAACTGGCTGTCAGACTGCCTTGTGAGGTGAGGTGCACTTCTGGCACACTAGCTGCCAGACGCCACACTGTAGCACTCACTCACTGTGTGGCAGTCAATGGACCATGTGCCAATAAGTGGGAATCAACTCACCGTGTGACAGTAGAAGGAGAGCAGGCTGGAGAGCTTGTAGCACAGCACGAGCCCTGGCTGCCCCATCAGCACCTGCTCCACACGCACTTTGAACGGCCGGCACGGGGACTGCTAAACAGCCACTCAGTAGCACTCACCGTATGGCAGTAGAAGGAAAGCAGGCTGGATAGCTTGTAGCACAGCACCAGCCCCGGCTGCCCCGTCAGCACCTGCTCCACACGCACTTTGAACGGCCGGCACACGCCCTCAAACACGCGGTCCAGCACTGCTGCCACGTCAGCATCTACCCCCCCAGCCTTTGCCCCCCCCTCTCCTGATCCGTCCCCCCCTGACGGTCCTGATTCTGCTGACGTGGAAGATGGTTTATCTGTGCTGGCGAATAGAGCTGCGGCTAGTTCTTTCTCTGAGGCCAGTGCCTGGGGTAAGGGGGGGGTGGAGGGAGAGGAGAGGAGCAAAAAAGGAGTTGATAAAAAGTTGAGAGCGAGGCATGCATACAAGACATACCTAAAGTGGACGAGGGTTTGCCTGTGCTGGTGAATAGAGCTGCGGCCAGATCTTTCTCTGAGGCCAGTGCCTGGGAGAGGGGGGCTGGCTGGGGGGATGAAGGAGGGGAGGGAGGGAGTCACGTCCGCATGCCTCACTTGTGGTGCAGCAACGCTAGCGTGCATCACCTGCTGCATCCACATCAGCATGCCCTTCTCACCTCGTGCAGCCACATCAGCATGCCCTTCTCATCTCGTGTAGCCACGTCAGCATGTCTGACTCACCTGGTGCAGCCACGCCAGCATGTCACCAACGTATCGCAGCGGGTCATGCGCATGCACCTCAATGGGACGAGGCATGCCACCCGGCCTGCCATGTCAGCATGTCTGACTCACCTGGTGTAGCCACGCCAGCATGTCGCCAACGTATCGCAGCGGGTCATGCGCATGCACCTCAATGGGACGAGGCATGCCACCCGGCCCGCCACGCGTGAGAGCAGCGATGAAGCGTCGGAAGAGTGCGTTGTGGCGCGTGTTGGCCACCTGAAACAGAGGGGAACAGAGAGGAGTGGGGAGGAGGGGGCGGCGGGGGGGAGCGGGGGCATCCGTTCCATCATGGCGGTAGTGAGTATAAAGAGTGCATTGTGAAATGGGTAGAGAAGGTTGAAGTGGGAACGGGGATGGATGGAATAAGAGCACCAATATGCAATGCAACTACTGAGTTTAAAATGCAAAGAAGACGGCAATACTCAATGTGACAGTTCTCACGCCACTCCAGTTGAAATAAAAGTCTTCATACATACACTCTCAAACGCTTTTGAATCGTGCACTTTGCGAACCACTCGTAGTGCAAGTTCTAAGAGTGTTTGAAAGTGGGTGTATGGAGGCTTTTACTTCAACCAGAGTGGCGTGAACCAGCTAGTCACAGGACGTGAAGAGCAGTGCCGCACAGGTGCGCATGCGGGCAGGACTTTGCGAATATACAGTCTTAATATGACAGGTAAGCGTGAAGTAGGGCAGCACATCATGTCCTTGCTGCAACTACTCCCTAGTGCAGCACCTCACCTCCTCATTGCACAACCACAAACACGCATCACATCCTCAGTGCAGTAGCGGAAGAGCAAGAGGCGTACCTTGCCGTGCGCAAGAGGGGACTATCAGGTCATCTTTTCGGTCCACCAGCTCACCTCCTCTGTGCAGTAGCGGAAGAGAACGGGTCGGTCCTTGAGGCAATGTGCTGCCGTGCGCAACAGAGGGCCCACTTCAGGCGTATCCCCATCGCTGTCCCCCAGGCTGCGACACTCCGCCTGCACCCACCTGGAGAAGGGTGACGGAATGGTGCATGAGGGATGGAGGGAGGAGGATAGGCATATCATGCACGTGCATCAGTTGTAATGAATTAGTACAGAGGATTATACATTTGTTTCCTTCTTAGTAAATGCAGCCTTACCCAGGTCCAGCCTTAACCACGCCCAGCCTCACCTGCAAAGCCTCTCATACGCTCCCTCTTGGTACACGGCCATCAGATCCATCAGCTCCAATCCCGCCCTCTGAGTGGTGGGGAGGAAGAGGGGGAAACGCAGGAAGAAGAGGAAATGATGGTATTCGCGATGTTGTAATTCAGATGCCTTGCATCCAGTCATTGGATCCATCCATGAGCACTGAAACGAGCCTTTGAAAGGGGAGGCGATTCTTGAGGTTCGCCTGAGCTCCAAATTGGGCCTTTGAGAGGGGAGGCGGGGACGGAGGGAGAGGTTGGCAGGGGAGGCGAATAGCACCAGAAACGAGGGGAATTTTCATGTATGTTCACAGATAGCAATGAAAAATAAGAGATCGAGGAAGATTGGCAGGGAAGGCAAATCGCACCGCAAATGGGAACGTTTTTCAATAGAATGCAAGGGAACGTGTGGGTTTCAAGGCTAAGAATAGGGTACGGAAGGGCGAATACCTGGTGGTGAGTGCGCAGCAGCAGCTTGCAGTTGGCATGAATCTCATGCACTCGGTTGAGTGCCTCAAAGAACTTCTCACTGATCTCGTCCTCTCGCAGTGCTTGCACCTGAAAGGACGAGGGGCAAGGGAAGGAGTAAGAGAGTCAGAGACAGGGAACGCAAGGAGCACAGGATCACATGCTCCCGCTGTAACATGCCTTTCAAAAAGCTTCTCGCTGATCTCGTCCTCTCGCAGTGCTTGCACCTGAGGGGATGTGATGTGGAGCAAGGGCAAGAGGAAGAGAGGCGGAAACAGGGAACACGAGGCAGCTAGACATTTATGACAGACAGCCATAAACAACGAGCACTTGGTTCAGCGCCCAAGGAGATTCTAAAGTGAGGCTACAAGAAGCTGCTTGCTGTCTGCGCACAGTGGCAACCAGCTCACGATCATATCGTAACCACCTCGCTTTGTAACCGATTATGGTTTGAAGCTCTCACTGTCTCACCTCCTGGGCCGAGAGCTAGTAGCTTCTGAGGAAGGCCGCAACGAGCTGCTGGCGGCGCACGGTGGTAACCAGCTCATGGCAGTAACAGCACCAGACCAGACTATGTTACAGGAATCTCACCTCCTGTGGTGAGAGCTGGTAGCTCCTGAGGAAGGCTGCGACCAGCTGCTGGCGGCGCACGGTGGTAACCAGCTCCAGCTTGAGCCTCTCTGTCGCCAGCACCATGTCTCCTGTGGTTGACGCACATGTGGTCAGTGCCGCGCCGATTCTAGGTAGTGGGAGAGGGGAAAAAGGATAGCAAATAGGGCAACTTGAGCCTCTCTGTCGTCAGCACCATGTCTCCTGTGGTTGACGCACATGTGGTCAGTGCCGAGCCGATTCTGAATGGTCGGGGAGGGAAGATGAGAACATTGGAGCAGGGCAGCCTGAGCCTCTCTGTCGCCAACACCATGTCCCCTGTTGTTGGTGCACATGTGGTCAGTGCCGCGCCGATTCTAAATGGTGGGAGAGGGGAAGAAAAGAGAGAGAAAGGCATTTTGAGCCTCTCTGTAGCCAGCAACATATTGCGTGTTGTTGATCCATATGTGGTTATTGCGACGCCAATCATGAGTAGCGAGAGGAAGACGAAGAAGAACCAAGGTTGGGTTAGCAGTCTCTTTCAGGCTAGCAATCTCTGTCAGGCTAACAGCCTCTGTCCGTCTCTGCCAAGATACAGCCTCCGTCAGCCTTTGTCAGGCTAGCAGTCTCTGTCAGGTAAGCAGATTCTGCCAGGTCAGCATTTTCTGGCAATCAAATCTGCTCACCGGACAATGACCTAAAAAAAACGGAAAAATGTACAAGGAACCTAACAGAAACAGAAAGGATTAGGAATGATAAATCATACAGGCTACAAGCTACTGCAGTACACACATGCCTCTTCTCACACGCGCTCACCTGTCGCAGCACTCTGCAAGGCCCCGAACCTCCGCCTCTACCACATCTAACGCCTGCATGAGAGAAACCGGGGAAGGTGGAAGAATGCAGGAGAAGGATGGTGGGAAGAATGAAGAGGGGAGAGGGAACGAAGTGATAAGGCAGGATCGCTGACGCATATGGAGACGCATGTTCGTTCCGATGCAGATCCTTCGGTCAGATTCTGAATATCATCCCCATGAATCTGCACTGTCGTCACGACTCGCCATTAACACATGACTCGATATCGTCAACATGACAGCTCGTTGTCCCGAGGAGCAAATTCCAGGCCGTGAAAGTCGCATCATATGAACCATCTGGTACCTGCTGAGCAGCTTCCGACGCCTGAAGAAATTCCTCGTTAATAGCCAATCCTCTCCGCTCAATCGTGGACTTTAAAGCGCGTCGATTGGCCAGCGAGTTTTCGCGGTAGAAGCCCGAAAGCGCGCCGAGCGCTGCCAGCAGCTCGGGGGAGTCCGTGCGCGTGTCGAGGACCTTGCGCAACTTGCGCGCAAGGCCCGCTGCGAGTGACGAGGAGGCGGAAGCGGAAGCCCCCGCGGAAGCGGAAATCCCTGCGGAAGCTGAAATGGATGTTGATGAGGCGGAAGTCGACGCGGAGGTCGATGCGGAAGCCATATCGTTGCCGAGAAGCGGCAAGGCCGCTTGCGCTATACCTAAGAGATTCTGAGAGTCACTAAACGGTTCCTATTATTCTACACGTCGCGGCGCGTCGACTTCTGACATCCCTTCCCCGGGCCTTGGGATGATCAGTGCCACCAGGAAAGACGAGCGTGAGCATGATCAGTGGGGGGTCAGGCGTGGTGCGGAGCTCAATCTGGCGTGCTTCAGATAGATGTGCTACGCTTCGAAACGGTTTGTTTGCATATTGCAATGGTTGGCTAAGGTTCAGATCTCTAATGAACTGGTGAAGCTCGCCTTGCAGAAATAAGATTTTCTGGCATCATACAACAATCTTGGGAACATCATTTTCCAGATTCAGTCTTGGGGTGGGAAACTAGGCTAAACGATCGCACACCCGCGTTACCACTTCGCTGGCCTGTTGTATGACTGCTATGCCTGCGGAGCTGAGATGGACGACATAAGGTTACCACACAGGTCAACTCCAATACTTCAAAGCTGGGAAATCAAGTCACTAAAGAAATCTACAAATGACAAGCTCATGTATGAAGGAAAAGCCGTCCAATCCAACTCTGGTAGTTTGGCACCAAATGCAAAAGCGCAGTGTGCGATTATCTGTGTACAAACACCAGCATACAAGACACTGATTGTGGGGTGTATGTTCACTCAAGATGAAGCGGACTGGGAGGCACGATAGACTTCAGGGCACTCTTTGCAGGAGGTAAAGTGGCAGGAGGTTCATCCTCCTTTACTCGTGCATACACCTGCCACAGGATAACGGGGAAAACGCCTGAATCTTACATGCACATAAACGGATAATAGCCCTTCACTGCGTCTAAGGGAAACGTAACAACCTCCAGAAACTACACCTTGCAATTGCAATAACACCATGTACCACACTTACACCTTGGGATGCGAATGGCTCTGGAGAGTGACTTGTGTGCAAGCTTTAGTGTGTCACTTACCTGGCATGTTCTAGATGGCGAGAGAACGAGGAGAGAGCAGCAGCGGTTGTTGAAGTTTGTTTCCGGGCGGCCCGGAATGCCCTCGGGCGATGTGAAGTGGTCCACGTCATGGCCTACCTGCTCTCGGGCAGGGTAGAAAAAAAGAGAAAGGAGGTCCACACAAGAGAGCTTCGCAAAACGAAACAGATGGGAAAAGAACGGAAGACGGATGGCAGAAGAATTCATTGACGGCCTCCCACTTATCTCCATACTCGCCTCTCCGCCATCTAATAGCATCTATATCTCGAAACCAATCCTTTGTCCCGAACCGAACTCATCTGCCACCCCAGTCCAACTCACCCGTCCCTGGCCCCCGAATTCAATAGCATCGCTGTCAAGCACCACCCGCCACTTGCCAGGCTCCTTGCACCCCACCTTGTGACTCACCCTCCTGCTTCAGACTATGCTTCTCCTCTCCCTTCAAACCTTAACTCACCCTCTTGGTTCAAACTATGCTTCTCTTCTCGCTTTCAACCTTGACTCACCCGTCCCTGGCCCCCGAATTCAATAGCGTCGCTGTCAAGCACCACCCGCCACTTGCCAGGCTCCTTGCACCCCACCTTGTAGCTGTAAGGGCAGGGGAGGAGGCAAGGAGCAGAGAGTTTGGAAAAGAGAAGTACAGGGGAGGAGGGGTGGGTTGAGTAAATGATAGTCACAAGTGCGACGCACTCTTCACTTGCCAGGCTCCTTGCGCCCCACAATGTACCTGTGGGGGCACAGGATGGAGAGAAGTGGATCATAGGGGAGGGGGTGCATGAGGAGCAAGAGACTTACCCTCGTAGGTGTTAGTGGGATGAATCGTGAGGGTTGAGGACAGAAAGAGTACGGGGGCAAGAGGGGGAAAGGGGAGTGAGGAGGACACATATGCAGCAAAAGACGAACCCTTAATAGGTGTACCTGGGATGGAAGTTGAAAAACTAAGGGAATAAAGGAGGGAAAAGAGGGCGAGAGAGAAAGTGAGTCTGCATGAGGAGCAAACACGTACCCCTCGTAGGTGTTGGTGGGATGGAAGTTGAAGACAAAGAGCAGATCGCCCCTCTCAAACACAATCACCTGCACCGCAGTAGAGGCAGATGGGGCAGATAGGGCGGATGGATGAAATGGAATGAAATGAAACAACACTTCAGGATCTAAAAGGAATTCAACTAATGGAGTGCTTTTGAGAATTCTCAAAGAAGAAAAGGAGATCTCCGTTCTCAAAATGACATTCACCACATGGGATGGACGGATGATGCGTGTGTGGGTGAATGAAATGAAACAACACATGGGATGTGAGAGACTTCAACTTATGGGCCAAAGTCCTCAATGGGAATGGGTTATGAAATCCCACTCCCACTCCCGCTCCCACTCCCACTCCCGCTCCCGCTCCCGCTCCCGCTCCCACTCCCACTCCCACTCCCACTCCCACTCCCACTCCCACTCCCACTCCCACTCCCACTCCCACTCCCACTCCCACTCCCACTCCCACTCCCACTCCCACTCCCACTCCCACTCCCACTCCCACTCCCACCCGAAAGCGAGCTCGCTCACTCACTCACCCGGTCCTTCTCATCGGCACTGGACACGATCTGATGGTCCGCGGCAAGGAAGTGATACTTCTCATCTAGAGCGTTCATTGCCTGGTCGAACCGATTCATGTGCTGCAAGGTGGGAGGAAGACGTGAGAGGGGGAGAGGAAAGAGGAGGGGGGGGGGGGGGGGGGGGGGGTAGTGAGCGAGCAGGTTCATGGCCTGCTGGAACCGTTTATGGGCTTCGCATCTCTTAAAACCGGGGTGCACATTTACCAGGGTGGGCATCAGGGGTTATCTCTTGATGCCCACATCACGGCCAAATTTCGCCCCAACCCCCAGAATTTCAGTTCCCCATCCCCCTGCAATTTCCGAACGTGTACCCCGGTTTCAAGTTCCTCACTGGTAAACATTGCCTACAACCTGTGACTTGTTAAAAAATTCAACCGTCTGTGTCTGTAGCAGCTACAAGTGCACGGCAAAGCACAGCACAGCACACCATAAACCGCACAGCTATCACCTGGTAGTGCCTGCTGACAGCGGTCGTATCTACAAGCAACTAACAGTGCAGCAACACATCATAGCAACCCTTAATGGTACCACCTGGTATTGCAAGCAACTCTTTTTCTGAGGCACCTCAAAGCAATTCTCGCACACATCAACCCCCACTTGGTACTACAGGTGGTGACGCCCACACAGCCCCGCCTGCTGGTGGTACACCACACACAGCTTCCACCTGGTAGCACACAGCCCTCACCTGGTAGCACACAGCCCTCACCTGGTAGCACACAGCCCTCACCTGGTAGCACACAGCCCTCACCTGGTAGCACACAGCCCTCACCTGGTAGCACACAGCCCTCACCTGGTAGCACACAGCCCTCACCTGGTAGCGCAGCAGCTTGTCATCCCTCAGGTGCCACATCCGCCGGCAGCGGTCGTAGCTCCAGTTGTTGCCCTCGCGAGGGAAATCCAGCCACTCGGGATGCCCGAACTGATGGGGATTAAAGTTGAGGGATGAGGGATGAAGATGCGGGCCGAGGGGAAATAGTTCAGAAAAACGGCAGCAGTCGTAGCTCCAGTTGTTGCCCTTGCGAGGGAAGTCCAGTTGGTGCCCAGACCGATGTAGGGTCTGAGGATGGATGCGACGTTAATGTGAGGGAAATTGGTGGGAAGGAGAAACAGCAACGTAAAATCTGCAACAGTCATATCTATGGGGTCACTTCCACACAGTTCCATCTATATATCGTACCTCATTGCCCATAAGTTTGAGGTGCCCAAACGAGGATGGAATTCCACCTCTTATATCACATTCAAACAATCAAAATCAAATCACATACCTCGTTGCCCATGAAGTTGACATAGCTAATGCATCCCACTCTCTAATGACAACACAGTCACAGCCACGCCTTGTACAAGCACACCTTGAACAATCAAATCCACACGTTCACATCTGCATCCCATACCTCATTGCCCATGAAGTTGAGGTAGCCATCGCCTCCCAGAGCCATGGTGATGAAATGAATCATCTGATGGAGGAGAGGGGATGGGGAAACGCCGGAGAGAGGAGGAGAGGGGAGGGGAGCGAAGAGGCATTGAGTAGGAAGGGCTGAAGTCAAGGTAGCCATCGCCTCCCAGTGCCATGGTGATGAAATGAATCATCTGGGTGAGGGGACGGGAGAGGGGGGCAGGGTAGGGGAGGGGAGGGGAGAGGAGGAGAGAGAAGGGGAAGGATGAAGGGATGGAAGCGGAGGGAAAGAAAGAAGGGAAAGGCAGGGAAAGGTCACTAATCCTAAATTCAGAAAGCAAGACGGAGCGAGAGAAAAAGAGGGGGGGAGTTTAAACCAAATAACATCGAGGAGAGAGAGGAATGGTGACGAGGGAGGATGGGATTGTTGGAAGCTGGAGCTCATCAAACTATCTTGTGCACAAGGCACACACACGCGTGTGCACATGCCACATGCACCCACGCGAACATGCACACGTTACAGCAGCCCTCTCACCTTGTGCAAGTTAACGCCCTCTCCACAGCAGGCGTGGGCTTCTCGAGCACCGACATGTGGAAAAACACAAAACACGTACTCACCATGCTCAGCAGACACACGCACGCACACACGCACGCACACATACACACACACACACACACAGCTTGCTCACCTTGTGCGAAGCAACGCCTCTCTCCACAGCAGGCGGGGCTTCTCGAGCACCGACATGTGGAAAAGGGCACACCCCCCTATTCCCCGATCCCCTCCCTCCCTTCTCTTCCCCCTATACCTTGTGCAAGGCAACGCCCCTCTCCACAGCAGGGGTTGGCTTCTCGAGCACTGACATGTGGAATACGCACACCCACGATCCTCCCTCCGCTCTCTCCCTTGAATCAACACACAGCAGCTCACCTTGTGCAAAGCAACGCCCCTCTCCACAGCAGGGGTTGGCTTCTCGAGCACGGACATGTGGAAGTACATGTCTGAATCCATTAGCAGGAAGGCGAAGGACTTGTCTCCCACCATGGACTGCCGTGGAGAGTGGGGGCAGGGGGCACAGGGCGCAAGGAGTGAGGGCAATGACAGCAGGGGTTGGCTTCTCAAGCACGGACATGTGAAAGTACATGTCTGAGTCCATTAGGAGAAAGGCAAAGGACTTGTCTCCCACCATGGACTGAGGGCAAGGGAGGAGTATGGGACACAGGGCACAAGGGGTAAGGTTGACAGCAGGGGTTGGCCTCTCGAGCATGGACATGTGAAAATACATGTTTGACTACTTCCACCATGGACTGGGAGAAAGGCGAAGGACTTGTCTCCCAACAAGGACTGATGGGGGGAGAGTGGGGGCACAGGTACAGGGCACAGGGCACAGGGCACAAGGAGTGGGGGCATTGACAGCAGGGGTGAGCTTCTCCCACGGACATGTGGAAATACATGTCTGAGTCCATTAGGAGAAAGGCAAAGGACTTGTCTCCCACCATGGACTGGGGGGGGAGAGGACGGGGTACGGAGAGCAGGGCACAAGGAGTGAGGGCAATGACAGCAGGAGTGGGTTTCTCAAGCACGGGCATGTGGAAATACATGTCTGAATCCATCAGTAGGAAGGCGAAGGACTTGTCTCCCACCATGGACTGAAGGGAAGAGTGCGGGCAGGGGGCACAGGCACAGGGCGCAGGGCACAGGGCACAAGGAGTGAGGGCAATGACAGCAGGGGTGGGTTTCTCGAGCACAGACATGTGGAAATACATGTCTGAGTCCATTAGCAGGAAGGCGAAGGACTTGTCTCCCACCTTGGACTGGGGAGGAGAGAGACGGGTAGGGGGCACAGGGCACGGGTACAGGGAGTGAGCAGAGCAAGTGCAGGGGTTGGCTTCTCAAGCACGGACATGTGAAAATACATGTTTCAGTCCATGAGGGGGAAGGCGAAGGATTTGTCGCCTACCATGGACTGGCGAGTGCAGCGATTGAAACAGGGAGGGCAGAAGAGAAGAGCGGGGCAAGGAAGAACGGGTTGGGATAAAACAGCAGCAGATGTTTTTATATGAGAACGGATTGTTCAGAATACTCCTCAAAACGCATCAGCACTAATGCCCACATGTGGAAGCAGATGGAAGATCACATATAGCACGTGAGCTATTAGTGAGCACCTCACCTGGTCATGGCTCTCCGCATATGCAACACACTTCTCTGTGTATCTCCGATTGGTCAGCATGTGCACAATTGAAGCGTGCTCACCTGGTCATACCTTTCACCTTGCTCTCACTTGATTCTCTTATAACTCACCTGCTTGTGCCTTTCACCTTTCTCCATAACCCCACCTAATCCTCATTACAGCTCACCTGGTCGTGGCTCTCCGCATAAGCGACACACTTCTCCGTGTATCTTCGGTTGGTCAGGGTGTGCACAATCTCCCGCATGCTCCACTCCTCGTCCCGCCGGTCCTTCAAATACTCGATCCAACGGTCCGGAATCGCCATGGCCAGCCGGTAATCAAACCCCACCCCTCCAATCGGCACCGGCAGTCCCAGCGTCGGCATGCCCGAAACATCCTCCGCGATCGTCGTCGCATCGGGCCTCACCCCGTGAATCAAATCATTCGCGAGCATGAGATACACCACCGCATCGACATCCGTAGAAGTCGAGAAATACTCGTGATACTCTCCGGAAAAAGACATTCCGATCCCCCGGTGGTGGTACAGCATGGAAGTGACCCCGTCGAAGCGAAACCCGTCGAACTGAAACTCTTCCAGCCAGTACCGGAGGTTGGAGAAAAGAAACCGCAGCACCTCCCAGTTGGCGTAGTTAAAGCACCGGCTGTCCCACAGCTTGTGATACCCGCGCTCGCCTGTATGAAAATACGAATCGGCTGCCGACTGCCCGAAATCGAACCCATTCAGCCCGTCCGAAACGTTGTTGCTCGCGTGGGAGTGAATCAAATCCATGAGAACGCGAATCCCGAGGGAATGCGCGGTGTCTACCAGGTACTTGAGATCCTCGGGGGTGCCGGAGCGGGAGCTGACGGCGAAGAAGTTGGTAACGTGGTAACCGAAGGAGGCGTAGTAGGAGTGCTCTGCGACGGCCATGAGCTGGATGGTGTTGTAACCGGCGGCCTTGATGCGTGGGAGAACGGAATTGGCGAATTCCACGTAGGAGGACACTCGAGGCTCCTCCGAGCTCATTCCTACATGCGCCTCATAGATGCGCGGAGCGAGCGGCTTGGGGGGACGCGGGCACTTGAACTGGTACCTACAATACGGGAGGGGAGGGACGGGGATGGAAAGGAGAAGAAGGTCAACCAAGGGAGGCGTAGTAGGAGTGCTCTGCGACAGCCATGAGCTGAATGGTGTTGTAACGGGCGGCCTTGATGCGCGGCAGCACTGAGTTGGCGAATTCCACGTAGGAGGATACCCGGGGCTCCTCTGAGCTCATTCCTACATGGGCTTCGTAGATGCGCGGAGCAAGGGGCTTGGGGGGACGCGGGCACTTGAACTGGTACCTGTGGAAGGAGAACGAGGGTGGGAAGTTAGGGATGGGAAGAGGTAAGATGACACTCGGGGCTCCTCCGAACTCATCCCCACGTGCGCCTCGTAGATGCGCGGAGCAAGAGGCTTAGGGGGTCGCGGGCACTTGAACTGGTACCTGCACGGACAGAGCGGCAACGGGACAGGGTCGAGAAGGGTTTGGGAAGAGAGTGGGGCAGTGCTGTGTGGAAGGTGGGAGTGTTCAGAGAGGTGGGAGGGTCACAATAAATGCCATCGTAGCATGCATCCATCTTCCCTGGCTCAGCCGTGGCCCATTTGATCCAAGCAGGGATGCGCTCCACCCACCCGCCGTCCCCCTTGATCACCAATGGTGCATACGTCCCTCTCAAGCATACAAACTAACCTCTCATTAGCCGGGGGGTCCCAGTAGATGCCATCGTAGCACACGCCCATCTTCCCCGGCTCAGCCGTCGCCCATTTGATCCACGCAGGGATGCGCTCCACCCACCCGCCGTCCCCCCTCTGCAGGCGGATCTTCACCCGCGATCCGTGCGGGATTGCCGGCCGGCCGTCCCTGTCTGGTAGCCGCACGGACCACACGCCAAAGTGATTGCGCTCCATCCAGCAGGACTCACCGTTCCACCCGTTGAAGTCCCCCACTAGCTGGGCCGCACTGTGATTGTAGGGGTGGGGGAATGTGAAATGGGAGCGGAAGGGGGCCGGAGATCGGAGAAAGGGGAAAGAGCGGATTGGTTTGGTGTGTCCCTGTGTGGTAGCCGCACAGACCACACGCCGAAGTGGTTGCGCTCCATCCAGCACGACTCGCCGTTCCACCCGTTAAAGTCACCCACCAGCTGGGCCGCACTGTGATTGTAAGGGTAAGGGAAGGGTGAGGGAGGAGAAGGAGAGGGGAAACAGGGGAAAGAGGGGAAAAAAGGGATCAGATCTGGTGTGTCTCTGTGTGGTAGCCGCACGGACCACACGCCGAAGTGGTTGCGCTCCATCCAGCATGACTCACCGTTCCACCCGTTGAAGTCACCCACCAGCTGAGCCGCCCTGTTTTTAAACAGGGGACAGAGAGAGGAAAGAGGGGAACAGGGAACAGATTCGGTGTCCCTGTGTGGTAACCGCACGGACCACACGCCGAAGTGGTTGCGCTCCATCCAGCACGACTCGCCGTTCCACCCGTTGAAGCCGCCCACTAGCTGAGCGGCTCTGTTATTAATCAGGGGATGGAGAGAGGAAAGAGGGGACCAGGGAACAGAATTGGTGTGTCTGTGTGGTAGCCGGCCGCACAGACCACACGCCGAAGTGGTTGCGCTCCATCCAGCATGACTCGCCGTTCCACCCGTTGAAATCACCCACTAGCTGGGCCGCACTGTGATTGTCAGGGTGAGGGAAGGGGGGGGAGAGGGGAATGAGGGGCGGAGAGGGGAAAGAGAGGACTGGTTTGGTGTGTCTCTGTGTGGTAGCCGCACGGACCACACGCCGAAGTGGTTGCGCTCCATCCAGCATGACTCGCCGTTCCACCCGTTGAAGTCGCCCACTAGCTGAGCGGCTCTGTTATTAATCAGGGGATGGAGAGAGGAAAGAGGGGATCAGGGAACAGAATTGGTGTGTCTGTGTGGTAGCCGGCCGCACAGACCACACGCCGAAGTGGTTGCGCTCCATCCAGCACGACTCGCCGTTCCACCCGTTGAAGTCACCCACTAGCTGGGCCGCCCTGTGATTATAAAGGGGGAGGAAGGGGTGTGGTGTGGAAAATGGGAATGGGAGGGAGTATTAATCGCAGTTGCCCGTTGAATTCTCCTACTAGCTGGGCCGCACTGTGACTGTTAGGGTGAGGGGAAAGGGGGGGTAGTCATGTCATGTGGTGTTTCGCTCGAGATACAAATGCATGTGTGGCAGCACGGTCTCATGAAACAAAAAGCGAATGTTGCTTGCAGCAGGGCGTCGAATCAAAGCCCACATGAACCTCTGCAATTGCAACTCACGTGGTGCCAGGAGCCCACTCGCGGTAGACTATGGCATCTTTCTCCCGTGAAGCCCATTGTCAAATCTAAGATTTCTCAACTTTCGAAAATGCTTAACTTCTGAGAATGCTAAACTTTTGCAACTGCAACTCACGTGGCAGCAGGAGCCCACTCGCGGTAGACTATGGCATCCTTCTCCCGTGTGAAACCCATTGTCTCATACCCTGCCAGGCACACACAGGCACAGCAAAACCACAGCCCAATTTACAGTAACCACGGAAAACGGACGCATCCTTTTCGAACATATACATCACAATGGCTCACCTTGTCCCGTCCTATCATATCATGATGGCTCACCTCGGGAGAACTGCTCCAGCCCCCCCTCGTGCTGCTCCAGCGCTCGTTTCAGCTTGAGGAACTGGGCGTAGCGGTAGCGCAGGTTGGGCTCGTGAGACGCCAGCAGGGGGTCGTGCTTGAGCACAGCCAGCCCGTCTGGTGAATACTCCACTTCGTTCCAGACCAGACTCAGGGAGCTAAAGACCCATGGGATGCCTCATCTTGTCCCATCATACCATAATTTCTCACCTCGGGAGAACTGCTCCAGCCCCCCCTCGTGCTGCTCCAGAGCTCGTTTCAGCTTGAGGAACTGGGCGTAGCGGTAGCGCAGATGAGGCTCGTGAGACGCCAGCAGGGGGTCGTGCTTGAGCACAGCCAGCCCGTCTGGTGAATACTCCACTTCGTTCCAGACCAGACTCAGGGAGCTAAAGACCCATGGGATGCCTCATCTTGTCCCATCATACCATAATTTCTCACCTCGGGAGAACTGCTCCAGCCCCCCCTCGTGCTGCTCCAGAGCTCGTTTCAGCTTGAGGAACTGGGCGTAGCGGTAGCGCAGATGAGGCTCGTGAGACGCCAGCAGGGGGTCGTGCTTGAGCACTGCCAGCCCGTCGGGAGAGTATTCCACTTCGTTGAAAATCAGGGGTGCATCGTCCCTTGCAGTGATGCCTGGGTTGTCGCCCGGGGCAGAGCGCAGGGGCAGCAGGCGGCGCACTGGGAAGACTGTGCGGCTCACATGGCACCGGGTGGTCTGAGAGGGGTGGAGAGGGGTGAGAGGACGGTGAGTGAGCAGAGCAGGGCAGAGAGCAGAGCGCAGGGGCAGCAGGCGGCGCACTGGGAAGACCGTGCGGCTCACATGGCACCGGGTGGTCTGAGCAGGGTGGAGGGCGGTGGGGAGGTGGGTGAGTGGGAGGAGTGACAGGTGGGTGAAAAAGGGCCAGGGGGAAGGTTGCCTCAATAAAAATAGCCCGCTGCTTTTTCCCCAGCCCCAATACTTGCTAAACACCATATCACATCAAACAGGTGAGCTTGCTTCCTCCATATGATCCGCAACAACCTATAACACTAGGCCAGTCACCCTTCCACTCCCCCTCACCCAACTTTCCCTTTCACCATCCAATCCAGCACCCCCCAGCACCCACTCACCCCAACACCGCTCCACATCAAACGGCTGGGCCCCTTGTTGCTCCGCGCCACCACCTGCAGCAGCCCACTCCTCCCTCCCTGACGAGAGGGAGACGAGGGAGACGAGGGAGGAGAGGAATAGGGGAAGAGAGAGGCAGGAGTCATTGTCAGCTGGAGGGACGAGAGGAACCGAATGAGCACAACGATTAGGGCGGTTGGGAGAGGTTGAGAGAGGAGATAAGGGAACACGGGTGCGGGATTGAAGCGGAAAACACGTCTCTGAAGATACCTGACGCGACAACATCGCAGGTCGTTGTGACCTTAAGTGGAGAGGGAATGATACGATACCCTAGAGGTACGACGGTGCAGGGGACACGCGTGCACTAGGAAACGGAAACACGGGTGCAGTGGAGACCTATAACGAAAAGAAACACGTCTCTGACGTTACCTGAAACGGCAAACTCGCAGGTCATTGCAGCCCTAGTTAAGAGGGTGTGATAACCGAAAACTAAAGCGGAAAGCACGAGTGAAGTTACCTGACGCGGCGAAGTAACAGGTCGCTGTAAGCTTCGCGCACAGGGAGTGAGGCCCGAGATGTACGACGGAGTAGGGGCGACGCGTGCACTCGAGCACGGGAACATGGGTGCAGGCCGATAGCAAACCACGCCAAGAGACACACAAGCTTAAAGAAAGGGGAAAGCGGGACGCCTGAGGTTAGCCTGCACGGCAGGAGGAGGTGCAGCAGCAAATTTTCTGTGCGATGACCTCGACCAGTTCTTGAATCCGCGAAGACCTAAAACAAATCACGAATCAGCTGCCGACAAGACCTCCGGGATTCGCAATCGCCGAAAGGGTGAGAATTAAGCCCTAGATCACTGACTCCAGCGAAATTGCTAGGATCTCGAAAGCCCGAATGAAACGAAAATAACTCTAGTTCTGGAGGCCCGTTCTGCCGGAAGTCTAGTTCTGGAGGCCCGTTCGGGCACCAGATGCTCGGTTCCCCTGAAACGCAGACTCCAAACGCGCGGCTGCAAGAAGGTTCGCCGAAGGTGCACCTCCCCCCCCTCCGCTGGTTCCGGGAGCACTAGTTGCAGCGGCGGCGGCGGCTGCGAGTCGTCTGGCTTCAAAATACTCCTCCCGATCCTCGGGTTTGAGCTCGATTCGCGTGGGATTGCGACGAAGCATTGGTGGCGAACGTCAAGCGACCATCGGTATTGCAATTACTATTGAAACCAACAATCAGCTGAACCAGCCGTGCAATCGTTGCTCAACCGTCCCGACGATTAACCAACGAACGGCATTGACGGGCTCCTGGGGTGAGTGATCAACGGGTTCCCAGAATACAAACCGCCAGACCGAATTCCCGCCTCGTTTCCTGTCAGAACAGAAAAACGTTTCAGGAACACAAGCAGGAATTAGGTAAGCGGCTCTACCTTCTCTGAATGTTGAATGTCAACTGTCTACCTACACCTGACTTAGGTCAATGGTGATAGGGATGGGAAGTGGTGAAGAACGGCGAAGCAATGTTCTTGGGAGTGAAACAGGTCAAACAAGAACCAAGGCTCCAATCAATTTATCAGTGATTCTTTCCTCCAGTAGAACTGAGCTGATGAACGTTCCCTTGCTGCGCGAAGAATTCTTGCCCTACCATCCCTCCGTCACACATGTTTCGTACATCCCTTGGCCGTCAACTCTATTTACAAACGAGTTTCACAGGCTCGCGGATCAGACACGGTGGTGCTTGCGGCGGGAATTGTAGCTAGGCCCCTACGGTGGGCTATGCTTTCAAAGGAGGTGTAAATAAAAGGGTACAATTTCGTGACGGGTAATCTTCTAAACGGCTCCGCTATACGAAGGTGCTACCGTCCAAAACTAAGCTATAACGAGGTATTTTAATGACGGCGTCCGTCGAACTTCCGAAAATCCTCCACACCCTTCAAATTATTTCAATGACAAATTTTTACTCTCCCTGGGATCCTGCTCCCCACAAACGAATTTCACATGTTCGTAGACCAGAATGGTGGTGGTTGCGGCGGGAATCATAGCCGGGCACCATAAGTACGGTGGGTTATTCTTTCAAAGAAGGTGCAAATTAAAGGGTACAGTTACGTGACGGGTAGTTTTCTAAATGACTCCGTTATAGGAAGCTCCTACTGTCAAAAACCAAGCTATTATGAGGTATTTTAATGACGGAGTTTGTCTAACATCCGCAAAATCCTCCACACCCTTCAAATTGCTTCAATTACAAAATTTTACTCTCCCTGGGATTTCAAGCTCTTCACTAACGAATTTCAGATGTTTATAGATCAGAATGGTTGTGCTTGCAGCGCGAATCGAATCCAGGCCCCATAACGGTGGGCTATGCTTTCAAAGGAGGTGTAAATAAAAGGGTACAAGTACGTGACGGGCACTCTTTTGAACGACTCCGTTACGAAGGTTCTACTATCCGAAACTAGGCTATAACGAGGTATTTTAAAGACGGTATTTGTCGGTTCCTTCCACACCCTTCGAACTGTTTCTTCTATAAATTTTAACCCTCCAAGGGATTTCTCACTCTTGAGTAACGTATTTGTGGAGGAACACGTTACAAACGAAAAACATAGGTTTGTGGACCAGGCATGGTGGTGCTTGCATTGCAACGGAATCATAGCCAAGAACCCGTGGGCTATACTTTTTTAAAACGATGCATATTAAGAGGCACAAGTGCGTGATGGGTAATCTTCTTAACGACCCTACATGAAGGCTCAACTGTCGAAAACAAAGCTATAACGAGGCATTCAAATGACAGACTTTGTCGAACATCGGAATATCTTCTACACCCTTCAATCTTTCCTTGTATTCTTTTTTGGGTTGCGTAGCAACCCTATATAATCAGTTTCACTTTTTGGGGATATCATTTCAAGAGTAATTTTTATAGCACCCTTTGGAGCACCCCCTTGAAGAAAATAATTTTCAAGAGAATGCTTCAAATAGTGTAATAAAAATCACTCTTGAAAGAGATCCCAAAAGTGAAACCAATTACATATCATGTTCAAACCATGATTTTGTTCCGACCGTCCCACCATCGTCGATAAATACGGCGGATGGTACGATCGAACATAGCATCAACATGAACGAATGCACTTGTACAAAAATGAACACGGTATGAAATGTGATGCGAATGCTTCAAGAAATGTTACAATGTAACAACATAGCAATAGAGATTGATGGGGCCGTTGAAACAACGAATATACGCTGCACCAACGACGATGACAACCTCTAGTTGCATACGCGATGCATTGGAACACCTCGCCTTGAAACACACACATCTCATCAACATGAAATGCAAACGTAACGAAAAAAAGTTTTGACGACATCAAAATGGATGCTGAATATGCACCAATGCTACAACTGAGATTGATGGGGTCGTTGAGACAGTGAAAACACACTGCACCAACGACGATGACAACCTCAGCTGCAAACACGATGCCTACCAGCACCACACCCTGAAATAATCACAACCAACTGACACACACACAAGCACACACACCCACGCACACACGATATACACACACAAGCACACATGCACCGACACACATATATGTACACATACAAACATACAATGAGGAGAGAGAGCAAACAAGCATACAAAAAGATACAAAAAGACTGAATACGTAACAATCACTGTTAGCCTGCTCCCCCTTCCTATCCGCTCCCCCCTTCCCTCTTTATCCCCACGCTTTTCCACATCTTTTCCCTTGCCTTCCTTCTTGTGCTCCCCACAATGTGGCAGGCACATCCTGCAAAACACACAGGTCACGCAGAAAGGTATATTGCTGTAAGTAAATCCAGTGAATAACGTAAGTCGTCAGCGCGCTGCAGCAAGACGCCAGCGAGGTGCATTAGAAGTAGCAACGCATGATGGAACGTGTTCAAGATGATGCAATAGATTGACAAAAGATGAATACTAGGCAAATTCAATTGGACGACTCACACGCGTGGTTTGAAGGCATCATGCACACCACCTCAGCCTGCATAGAATGCATCACCTAAAAGAGAGAGAGAAGAAATGATAATGGCACCAAAAACACACCCAGCGCTCTAGGCGCGAATGTGCCAGCTCCAAAAGGCATCAACGCCCATGGCGCTACTGCCGCCAGCACCCTAGGTGCATACGTCGCAGCGTCAATGCCCATAAGCGCCAATGCGCCCAAGGCACCATGAGCAACCTAGGGTTAAAGCACTTAACAACAATCACTAAGGCATGCTCAAGAGGACTAAGGAAGACTCGCCAATGCCTAAGGTGCAGGCGCTTAAGGCGTCAGCGAGATAGGCGCCAGCGCGCATGGCGCCAGCGCACATGGCGCCAGCGCGCACGGCGCCAGCGCGATAGGCGCCAGCGCGCACGGCGCCAGCGCGATAGGCGCCAGCGCGCACGGCGCCAGCGCGCACGGCGCCAGCGCGCACGGCGCCAGCGCGCACGGCGCCAGCGCGATAGGCGCCAGCGCGTATGGCGCCAACGCGCATGGCGCCAGTGCGCATGGCGCCAGCGCACATGGCGCCATCGCGCATGGCGCCAGCGCGCTAGGCGCCAGCGCACATGGCGCCAGCACACACGGCGCCAGCGCGCTAGGCGCCAGCGCACTTGGCTCCAGCCCAGTAGGCGCCAGCGCAATATGCGCCAACGCACATGTCACCAGCGCGCATGGCGCCAGCACGCTAGGCGCCAGCGCACATGGCGCCAGCGCAATAGGCGCCAGCGCGCATGGCGCCAGCGCGCTTGGCGTCAGCACAATAGGCGCCAGCGCACACGGCGCCAGCGCGCTAGGCGCCAGCGCACTTGGCGCCAGCCCGGTAGGCGCCAGCGCACATGGCGCCAGCATAGCAAGCGCCAGCGCCTTAAACGCCAGCGCACATGGCGCCAGCATAGCAAGCGCCAGCGCCTTAAACGCCAGCGCACTTGGCGCCAGCGCGTTAAGCGCCAGCGCGCCAGGAGCCAGCGCATATGGCGCGAGCGCGTTAGGCGCCAGTGCGCTAGGCGCCAGCGCATATGGCGCCAGCGCATTAGGCGCCAGCGCTATAGGGCCAGCGCGATATGCGCCAGCCCGTTAGGCGCCAGCGCGTTAATCACCAACCAGCGAAAAGAACTTACGAAAACGGTAGAAAAAAAAAACTGAAATTCCAGAGGAGGGGAGAGGAAATAAAGGTCCGGGAAACGGAAACGCACCTAAGACGACGGTGGCTCACAAAACGCGCGGTCGTGCAGCAACCCGCGCTCACGCTAGTGCACCCACCAGAGGCGACGGCGGGAAGGGAGGGAGAGGTGACAACGATGAGAAAGGGAGAGCGACGGCGGGGGACGGAGGGAGAGGCTATGATGGGGAGGGAGGGAGAGGCGACGGTGGGGAGTGACGAGAGGCGGCGGTGGAGTAAGGCAACTGGAAGGATAGCTGGTAGGGAGGCGTGATGAAAGTATGAGCGATGGTTGGGTTGGGAAACGTAGAAAGAGCAGAAGTAGGGGAGGTGCTTGGGTTCAAGAAACCTAGACAAGACTCAGGGAAGGTTGCGCTGGTTTGGTTCGGGTTGTGTTGCGCTGGCAAGAAAAAAATCTGCCAAAGCAGAAGGCAAGAAACGGTTTCACAATCGGAGTGCAGTACGGTATGGAGACGGTTGGGTGAATTGCAAGCTACCCCAAGCTAACACACTCACTATAATATATGATACTGCCATTTGTACATACAAACACTACAGCCAAATATAATAACAGATAGAATATTTGTTCAAATATTTCCACATTCACAACATTGAATTGGAAGAGAACCGAAAGTGAGGAAGAACAAAATGAGGAAATAAAAATTATCTGTTATAAACAGGACGAATATTTGTGGCTCTCTCCAAATACCGTGCATGTAATATCAACCATTCCTTATGTCATCAAATAACAACCACATAACTGCTACGCAACCCGTCCGACGTTAACGTCGAATCTTGTGTGAAGTTCGAAAGGATGGTGCACTAAGGAAAATGAGAGAAACAAGTAACAACCCTATACTCTCTAGAGTCTAACCCACTACAGCCTATATAATCAATGTTATATATGTTTGACACACCCCCATAGGCAAAGTGGGGAAGACCTAAAGACCTCAAGACCAGTCAAGCAAAGCAAGCTCAGAGTGGATCACAACGTCACCACAAAATCTGAGCACAAGGTCAAGGCCACAAGGCCAGTTCACATGCAGGATTATATATAAAGGCAAACAAGCAAGAGCAGGTATATAGAAAACACAGTACAAGCAAGGTCAAGAAGTGAGCAAGTGAGGCCAAGTGGGCACAAGACCTAGCATCGTACAGAAGCGCTGATGATCACCAGGCGGAAGTGCCTTGGTGAAGATATCAGC
Source organism: Closterium sp. Yama58-4 (assembly GCA_947470075.1). Taxonomy (NCBI): domain Eukaryota; kingdom Viridiplantae; phylum Streptophyta; class Zygnematophyceae; order Desmidiales; family Closteriaceae; genus Closterium; species Closterium sp. Yama58-4. The sequence goes on along the minus strand of CANIUD010000750.1, from coordinate 1,017,700 downwards.
AGTGTTGGCCCGAGTGGCCACGTAAGCAAGGCGCAGCTGACCACGCTGCTGCAGCTCACGTGCAAGGAAGTAGCGGAGAGCAATCTGCTTCGTTCTGTGCTCCAGTCTGTGCTCCCGACACAAGGCCAGCATTGCCTTGTTGTCTACGTACAGAACTGGAGGAGAACGAGGCGGCTCTCCCAGGTCAGTCAGCAGGTAGGTAAGCCAGCGTAACTCCTGTGCAGCCATGGCTCCTGCGTAGATCTCAGCCTCACAACTAGAGCTGAGAACAGACGACGAGCGGGTAGACCGCCACGAAACAGAGCCGGAACCAAGGCTGAAGGTGTAACCCTGTGACGACCGCTGAGTAGCCAGGTCGTCAACCCAAGAAGCGTCTGCGTGACCAGTGAGGACCACTGGACTCTGCCCTCCAAGCACTAGCCCCATGCCCGACGTACTGCACAAGTAGCGCAACACCCTCTTCGCTGCAGCCATGTGCTCTGGTCGGTGTCTCCCAGGAGCAACATAGCGTGCCAGGATGCTAAGAGGGTATGCAAGGTCAGGTCGTGTGCATGTCATCAGGTACATGAGGCAGCCAACAAGCTCTGGGTACGGGCCACTCGGCTCTACAGACTCATCCGAAGGCAGAGCTGAGAGCGAGTGGCGAGTAGACAGAGGAGTGGCCTGAGGCGAGGAGTACGTGAAGTCGAAGCGCTGAAGGACCTGCTGCACCATGTGTGACTGAGACAGTGTAATGGTGCGCCGTGCTCTGTCCCGGGTGATCTGCAAGCCAAGGTAGCTGCGCAGTTCACCCAGGTCTGTGCACGTGTGTCGCTTCTGCAGCTCGGACTTCACGTGGGCGAGTCCAGCAGTGTCAGCTGTAGCAAAGGCCAAGTCGTCGACGTACACGAGGATGTAGAACGGCGGCAAAGAGGTGTCAGTGCGCAGAAACAGCGACGGGTCGGCAGTAGAAGGAGCAAACCCAAGAGCCGCAAGTGTAGTCCTCAGTGTGTCGTGCCACTCACGCGGCGCCTGACGGAGACCGTAGACTGGCCGCCGGAGGCTCCACTGGGTGCCAGGAGGAAACGTCCCAGTGAAGCCAGGTGGGCGGCGCAGCCAGATCTCCTCGTGCAGGCTGCCCTGTAGGAAAGCTGTGCTGAAGTCCAGAGAGTGAAGCTCGTAGTCACGGTGAGCGGCTATGTGTAGCAGAACCCGAAGAGTGGTCATCTTCGGGGTGGGAGAGAAGGTATGAAAGTAGTCAACTCCCTGCCGCTGACTGAAGCCTCGAGCCACGTAACGCGCCTTGAAGACAGGCGGAGAACCTGGCGGCCGCTTTACCCTGAAAATCCACATGCCACTGACGATGTTCGGCCCAGGTGGGGGAACCTCGTCAACGTAGGTGCCTGTGGACTTCCAGGAAGCCATCTCTGCGTCCATGGCTGCCTGCCACTGAGAGGAGTAGGGACCCTCTATCGCCTCCGCGTAAGATCGCGGAGTCGGGATGTCTAGTGCATCCGGGTCTCCCTCAGGGGCAAGCAGCGAGGACACAAGATGAGGTAAAGCAGTAGCAAGACACTGGAACTCCTCCTGCCTGTCCTCAAGAACGTCCGTGCTAAGAGCACACTCACCCCCGACGGACGGAGGACAGACAGACTCAGACTCAGCAACAAGACTAGCGGCGTAGTCGAGACGACAGGCAGCAGCAAAGTCGACAAGCTCAGCGACTAAGGCAGACGCAGCAGTAGACTCAAACGACGGGTCAGTGACAACAGTGGCTAACAGACGCGTGACAGTAGGGTGCTCAGCACGAAACCGGTCAGACGCAGGGTCCGGAACGGCAGGCAGAGAGGACGCAGGGGGAGACGGCAGAGGAACAGACTGCGGAACAGAGGCCGGACGACGGACAACAAGGTGTGCGCTGGGGACAGCCAGCTGGCGCGCACGAGCGACACGACGAACGGGACGACCAGAACGAACAGGCGAGACAGGACGCGACGCAGGCTCACGACGCGTAGCAGGACTGCCTGTCTGCTCAGTGTAAGGAGAGGGAGCAGGTAGCGGTGAGCCAGTCTGTAACGGAAGACCAGTAGACGACGGGAGAGTAACAACCTGACGAAGAGCAGAGTCAGGCGGCGGCAGAGACGACGGAGACGGCGGAGCGAAGAACAGTCGTGTCGGCGCAGCTGCACCAGCACCGGCAGCTCCAGCAGCTCCAGTACCCCCAGCAGCGCCAGCACCTCCAGCAGCGCCAGCGCCTCCAGCAGCTCCAGAAGCTCCAGCCTCAGAACCGGTACCTCCAGCGCCAGCAGCTCCAGAACCAGCGTCACCAGCAGCCGCACCCCCAGAACCGGCACCTGCAGTCCCAGGGTCTCCAACCGCAGTGTCTCCCGCAGCAGCACCCCCAGAACCAGCACCTCCAGTCCCAGGGTCTCCAACCGCAGTGTCTCCCGCAGCAGCACCCCCAGAACCAGCACCTCCAGTCCCAGGGTCTCCAGCTGCAGCGTCTCCCGCAGGCTCAGCACCCCCAGACTCAGCACCTCCAGTCCCAGGGTCTCCAACCGCAGTGTCTCCCGCAGCAGCACCCCCAGAACCAGCACCTCCAGTCCCAGGGTCTCCAGCCGCAGCGTCTCCCACAGCAGCACCTCCAGGCGCAGCACCCCCAGCCCCAGCAGCTCCAGTACCTCGAGCAGCAGAGTCCCGGGCTCCAGCAGCGCGACGCTGACGGCGACCGTACCAGTCGTGCAGCTGCTGAGTGGTGAGAGGCACATGCGGACGAAGGCGGCCACTCCAAGTAGGCCGCGCACCAGCAGTCCCAGTACCCTCAAGCGTCTCACCGCCAGACTCAGCACCCCCAGACTCCGCACACACACGCTCAGCACCCACAGACATAGCGCCCCCAGGCGCAGAACCCCCAGTCCCCTCACGCGCAGGCTCAGCACCCCCAGACTCCGCACCCCCAGACGCAGCACCTCCAGGAGCACCACCCCCAGCAGCACCAGAGTCAACAGTAACCGGCTGCAGAGGCGGTGAAGAAGGTCGCGGGGGGAACCCGGGAGGGATCTCCAAGCGTGGTGCGCGGCGGTAGGCCGACGGGGCGCCAGCAGCAGCGTCACCCCCCTCGGGTGGGCCAGAGGTGTCGGAAGTGACCTCCAAAGGCTCAGCCAAGGGGGGGGGGGTCTACCTGAGACACACCTGAAGGAGCAGGACCCTGTGGGGGGGAGGGGGTCTACCGGGGGGGGACCTGGCGTAAGGAAGAGCGGCGGGGGGGGGGAGGGGGGCAGCGCGGTAGGGGAAGAGACGGTAGTACGGAACCGACTCGTCAAACGTGACGTCCTGGGAGGACAGAACACGGCGCGAGGTGGGGTGGTAAAACTGCCAACCAGGCGCGTCAGGGGGGAAGCCAAGGAAGACGCAGGGAATAGCACGGGAGGACATCTTGTCCGCAGACAAGTCTCGGACAAAAGCCCGAGATCCCCAGACACGGAACGCAGACGCATCGCCAACCTTCCCCGTCCACAGCAGAGTGGGGGAGGTCCCCGGCATGGAGACCCGGGGCTGAAGGTTGATCTGACGCGCCGCGTACTGAACCGCAAACGGCCACAGAAAATGGGGAGCAGCCGCATGGATCATGGACGTACGAGCGACGTCCATGACCATGCCAATGCGGCGCTCAGCAATCCCATTTTGCTGTGGAGAGGCCGGAAGCGTGAACGTCTGGCGGATGCCCCTCGCACGACAGAAGGCTCGCAGAGGGCCTGAGGAAAACTCCCCACCTCTGTCGGAGTGCATACACAAAACAGGAAAGTCCGAGCGGAAACTCTTCCTGAGCTGGAGACGAGCAGCGCGGATCCAGTCGATCAACACCTCAGTGACCTCATCCTTGCGGTGCAAGGGGAAGACTGTGGTGTAACGCGAGTAGTCGTCAACCACCAGCAGAAATTAACGCTCATGACCCTGTCCACGGACGCGGGCTGGGCCCCACACGTCCATGTGAAGAGTCTGCAGCGGAGCCTCTGTCGGCGGAAACTCGGAGGAGTGAGGAGCGGCGCGCTGCCGCCCCTCGACGCAGGGGACGCAGGTAGGGGCAGGCCCCGGGGGGAGGGGAGGGAGCGACCGGGGAAGACCAGAGACTAGGACAGGAGAGGCCATGCCTCGGAGACGAGGCAAGGAGGGGTGACCAAGACGGTGGTGCCAGAGAAGAGTCTCGTGGGACAGGAGGCGACACGAGCAGGGGGCAGACTCAGGACCAGACCGAGACGCCGCAGCAAACACCTGACCCGACGCAGCTACCTGACCAGGCACAGCAACCGGAGGAGACTCGGTAGTGAGGGTGTACAGGCTCGACCCCGGCCGATGGGTAAACGTGGCCAAGTGTCGGCCCGTGTCCGCACACGTGCAGTGGGTCACCCGCTGACGCGCAGGGGTGAACTGGTCAACCCCCCCATCCTGTAGGTCAGCACCTGCCACCAAGTTCGTAGAGAACGAGGGGAGGTAAAGACCCGACAGGGAGCCAGACGGGACCGCTGGACACGGTAGTACAGTGGAGTAGTGGGCAAGAACAGGACCCCCAGAGGGGTCTGCCAGGGAGACCGCAACCGGCCGACTGAGCGGCGTGAGAGTGGTGCGGTCTCGAAAGAAGGAGCGGGAAGCACCCGAGTCAAGGGTGAAAGTGTGCGACGCCGGAGCAGACGTGGTACCTGAGAGAGCAGACTCACCAGCACCTGGAGCAGCAGACTCACTAGCACCTGGAGCAGCAGACTCACTAGCACCTAGAGCAGCAGTTGCACCGCTGGGTCGGGCGGAACACTCAGGGAACAGTCACCGGCATCACTAGTAGACAATGCATACATGGCAGTGAGGATAGCATCATAGTCAAGAGCATAGATATCTACCCTCTGCCGGAGCAGCTCCACCCAGTCGGGGAGCTCAGCCGCGTCGCCAAACTCCGTACGCCAGGCGTCGCTCAGACTGGCGAAGCAGCGGGCCGCTGTGTGACCAAACGTCCCGCAAGGCTGGCCAGTCCGAGCACCAGTGCGAATGACGTACGGGCAGCGAGCAGAACCCCGTGACCCCCCCCGCTGAAAGTACCACTCATGAAGCTGCGAGGGCAAAGGGACCGCGCGTACATGACGTTGCAGCTGCACCTGGCCACTACAGGAAACCCCGACACTACTCACGCCAGAACGACTCCCACTACGGCCACCCCGACAACCCCAACGAGCGTACCACTCATGAAGCTGTGGGGGCGTGAGGGACTCACGCGGACGGCGCTGGAGCTGCATCTGGGCATGCCAGGAGCAGCAGTAGCAGTAGAAAGCGCAGGAGCAGTAGGAGCAATACGAGTAGCAGTAGCAGCAGGAGCAGCAGTAGCAGTACTAGCAGCAGTAGTAGTAGAAAGAGCAGTAGCAGCAGGAGCAGCGGTAACAGCAGTACAGGCAGGACAGTGCTCACCAGTGGCAAGAAGGGCAGGCGTACGACGGCGGCAACGGCAACACCGGCACCACTGCAGGGCGAGAACTCCGCGGCAGCTGCAGGGGCGGCTGCTCCAGGGGCCAGGGGCGGCTGCTGCAGGGGCGGCTGCTCCAGGGGCCAGGGGCGGCTGCTGCAGGGGCGGCTGCTCCAGGGGCCAGGGGCGGCTGCTGCAGGGGCGGCTGCTCCAGGGGCCAGGGGCGGCTGCTGCAGGGGCGGCTGCTCCAGGGGCCAGGGGCGGCTGCTCCAGTGGCCAGGGGCGGCTGCTGCAGGGGCGGCTGCTCCAGGGGCCAGGGGCGGCTGCTCCAGTGGCCAGGGGCGGCTGCTGCAGGGGGGGGGGGGGGGGGCCTCGAAGGGCCGAGAAGGGGGGGGCCGCGACGAGGCCGCGGAGGAGCCGCGACGGGGTCGCGAAGGGGCCACGCCGAGGTCGCGACGGGGTCGCGAAGGAGCCGCGACGGGGTCGCGACGGGGTCGCGACGGGGCCGCGACTGGGTCGCGAGGGGGTCGCGACGGGGTCGCGACGGGGCCGCGACGGGGTCGCGACGGGGCCGCGACGAGGTCGCGACGGGATCGCGACGGGGTCGCGACGGTGTCGCTAAGGGGGGGGGGGGCGCTAAGGGGCCTAAGAAGGGGGCCGCGAAGGGCCTTAAGAGGGGCCGCGAGGGGCCTAAGAGGGGGCCGCGAAGGGGCCTTTAAGAGGGGCCGCGAAGGGCCTAAGAGGGGGCCGCGACGGGCCTTAACGGGGCAGGCCTCTAAGGGGGCCGCGAAATTTTCGGGCAGGGCGCAAAGCGCGCCTCGGGCAGCTAAAAAAAAAATTCAGAAGGTGGGCCCTTGGTAGGAAACCATGCTCTATACCATGTGAAGTTCGAGAGGATGGTGCACTAAGGAAAATGAGAGAAACAAGTAACAACCCTATACTCTCTAGAGTCTAACCCACTACAGCCTATATAATCAATGTTATATATGTTTGACATCTTGTTTCCACTCTGAGGGATTTCCCACTCCCTGGGAATGCCGCCCTTCCCACTCTGCAATTTACAAGCCTTCCCGTGCTGTTCGTAAAAAATCTGGGCCCTTAAAAAAGCAATCTGAAAATATCTGACCTGAGATAAACCTAACCCTAGAATCTCAGGAATAACGGGAAAATTGTTAGAATAGTAGGCTTAGGAGAAATTAGGTTTTAGGAAGAGAGAGGATGTTTGGCCAAGCAAGAAGGGGTTTGACTATGGAGAGAGTTACAAGAAATAGGGCAAGGGAAGGTGGCCAAGGGGGGTATACCACCAACAATGAAATAGATACTACACTAACTAAGCTAATATGCAGTTATACATAGAAATACAATTTCTGACAAAAATGTCCGTGAATCGACCAGGCCCATGCCCATCGTCCCCAACAGACCCCACGCAAAATGGTTCGGCAAGCCCCAGAGTGTAGGAGAGCGTTCTAGAACCCAGAGCAAAGCGCAATGTGCGGAGCACGCGGGCGAGGGGGGCGGGGTCCTGGGGAAATGGCGGGCTACCGGATTGGAAACCGCGCTGTCAGCGGGGAAACTGTCGAAACATGTGCAATCCTGGAGACTACCGAAACAAAACGCTTTGCAATATAGAAATACACGTGCATGATTCTAATCAAAATAGGCTTCAAGCTCTGCCCGCCATATTGAGCTGTTCGGCCGTGGGGCCTGCTCGTGTGTTTCTGCTTCCAAGTGAGGTAAGTACATCACATTCACCTCACCACCAGCATAGGTAAATAAAATCCATGGGTGTACAATAACCAGAGAGTGTCTTAAAGCCCGCGGCCCAAATTGCGGACCGCGCGAGTCAAGTTTTTAAAACTTGACGAAGTTGGCTCTGCAAGCTTTTGAAAAGAAGCGCGGCTGCAATTTGGGACTTTCGGGTCTCACAAACTCACGCAAGGGCAAAAACGAGGGGCTGGCTGGGTTTGGCGAAACAAACGACTTCAACGAAATCCGTAACGCTCAGCCAACCCAGTAAAACTCCCCTCCCGTCAACTTTTTAAAACATGTGCAATTTGGGCTGCCGGCTTGAAACCCAGGGGATCATCACGAGTCCCTGTGCGGCTCACTGGAGAAGGCATCCAGGGTATTGCACACACACGTATGTATAGGCCATGCGTGAATTGTGGTCATGGGCATCTATGAGTGTGAATTGGCAGCAGCCCAACAATTTAGGCCAAGTCATAAAAAACACCTAACCATGCATCTCCTGTGTTGGCCTGGATGCACATGACATGAGGCACATCATAGAGCGATTACATATCCCGGTAATATTTACACAGCACTTGTTGCAGAATCATTTGTTGCAGATTCATCAGCACCTTTGGTGCCATAGACACATCAACCTAGTCGCCAGCAGGGCCAGCACGAGCGGCAAAACCGACAGCTGTGCCACCACCGGCCTTCCCAGCCACTTTGGAGGCGCCTCAAAAGCTGTTGCGGAAGGATCATCATCAGCCCTGGTCCCAAAGAGGAGTCAACCTAGACGCCAGCAGAGCCAGCACGAGCAAAGAAATCGACAGCTGCACCTCCACCTGCTCTCCATTGACGCGCCTCAACAGTCAGCTTTGGTCCCAGAGAGGGGTCAATCTAGACGCCAGCAGAGCCAACGCGAGCAGAGAAATCGACAGCTGGCCACACCACCTGCCCTCCCAGCCACACCACCACCGCCACCAACGCCGCACATTTGAGGTGCCTGAAAAATCAGCTTTGGTCCCAAAGAGGGGTCAACCTGGACGCGAGGAGAGCCAGCACGAGCGGAGAAATTGACAGCTGTGCCGCAACCTGCCCTCCCAGCCACACCACCACCGCCACCAACGCCGCCGTCCTATGGCAAAACATGGGCCCCGCAACCCACTGAACCGCACTCAACCCCACAACAAGCACGAGGCCTCTCACTCCCCCCAAGAACCACGCGACAAGCCCTGCAATTTGATACCCTCGCTGGTTCCCCCACATGAGGGCAAAGGTAAGCACCCCTAGCAACCGCTCTGTACCGAACGCTGCCGCACAGGAGATGAGGAAGGAGAGAGCGAGAAGAAGTGAGAGGACGGAGGAGATGGACCGGAAACCGCCAGGGAAGAGGGAGCGGAAGCGGAAGAGGGCAAAGCGCCAGGTGTCGTCCACCCATTGGCCGAGAAAGACTTGCGAGAAGGAGAGAGGGAGGGTGAATGGTTCCAAGGCGGCACGCCTGCTTTCCTTCTCTCGCTCTTCGTCCTGCTGCTGCCAGCTGGCGCGATCCCATTCGTCCGGACGATCCTCCTCCTGATGACGTGGACGTGTGCGGCTGCTGCCTTGCTTGTTGTTTCGCTCTTGCCAGTATGAACGCCTGTGGCTATACGTGTTGCTATATCTGTCACTAAACCCGGAGCTATAGCTATTGCTGTGGCTGTGTCTGTATGTTCTCTGTGCTTCCCACTGCTCCCAGCTGGCCGCCTCTCCCTCTTGTTCTGACTGCTGCTGCTGCTGCTGCTTCTGCTGCTGCTGCTGCTGCTGCTGCTGCTGCTGCTGCTGCTGCTGCTGCTGCTGCTGCTGCTGCTCTGCTGCTGCTGCTGCTGCTGCTGCTGCTGCTGCTGCTGCTGCTGCTGCTGCTGCTGCTGCTGCTGCTGCTGCTGCTGCTGCTGCTGCTGCTGCTGCTGCTGCTGCTGCTGCTGCTGCTGCTGCTGCTGCTGCTGCTGCTGCTGCTGCTGCTGCTGCTGCTGTTGTCGCTGTTGTTGTCCCTCCTGGTGAGTGGCATGTGAGCCGTATGTGGCAGTGTTTGCACTGTCAGACCAGGCATACGAGTAGGTTTGCTCGTGGCTGTGAGCTGCTGCTCTGCGTGACCGTCTTCCCCGTGACCGCATCTGGGAGTAGTTAAGCGGCCAGCGAAAGAACCCAGCCGAATCCTGAGAAAACTCCTCTGCCGCTGCTGCTCCTGCCCCTTCCCCTGCTGCTGCTCCACCTGATTGCTCTGATCTTGATGCTGACGCGGTAGATGCTGCTGAGCCTGCTAATGTTGACAAGGCGGACGAGTGCATGTTGCGAGGCCGGTAGGACGTGGACGGGGGGACCCACCAGTCGCCTGGACCATCCGGGGATGCAGACGAGGAGGAAGATGCTGCTGATGCTGCTGCCGCAGCAGAAGCAGAGGGGCGTGTGTGTTGGTTCCAGAACGGCCTAGCGTTGGTTGCTGCAGCTGCTGCGGCTGCTGGTGCTGGTGGCAGGGTGAAGTCGTACCGCTGGCGCTGCTGTTCGTCCGAGAGAACCTGTTTGTTGGTGAGGTATGTGAATGGTCAACGAGCAATGGGCGAAAGAGAGGGTCACGCGTGACGTTCTGAGCAACGGGTGAAAGAGAGGGCCAGGCGTGAGGTTATGGGCAATTGTTGAGGTAATGCAGGGAGGAAACAAACAACCTCAAAATGAAAACCACAGCACCTCACACACAACCTCTCATCAACCCCAAACCTCCATCTCCTCGCACTTCCTCTCATCACCTCATAGGCAGCCAAAATGGTTCGAAACGCCTGGGTTGACTGGTGGTGACGGGACACGTCGGGGTGGCACTGGTTGGGGACGGAAGATGAGAGGGAGGAGGCAAAGGACGCACAGTGTGAGGGGGGTGAGAGAGCACAGTGGGAAAGGACGCGCGTGTGTATATGAGAGAACACAGGAGAGAGTTGGAACGCCTGGGAAAGAGCACATGTTGCACGAGGTGCACTGCACAGCCTCTGAACTCTCTACAAAGTCCCGCTGTACCCACTACAAGCACAGCACACTACGTTGCGGGCCAGCCGTCGAAAGGCCGTCTTGATCTCCTGCTTGCTGGCGCGCCGCGACACTCCCAAGGTCACATAGTGGTCCCCACCACCCGCAACCCCACCACTCGCATTGCGACCACTGCCCTCGTCTCTGGCCCCCCAGTTCCTACTGCGCTCGTCCCTTCTCCCCCAGTTCCGACCTCCCTCCTCCCTGCCGCCCTCATTTCCGCTGCCTTCTGATTGGCCCGCCCAGTTCGCCCGCCAGTTCCCTCCCCTCTCCCATTCCGCCCTGCCGTTTCTCCCCCCCTCGCCTCCCCTTCCCCCCCCCCCTACCGTCCTTCCGCTTCCCCAATCATCCGCGCCTCCCCCCCATCGCCCCCTTGCCCAGTTCCGCCCCTCCGCCGCGGTCCCCCTCCCCCAGTCTTCCCCTCCCCGCGCCCCGCCAGCCGAGCGCGGGGAAGACTGGTTCCGCCTCCAGTCACCCCCCCCATCCCACCTCCCGCTTCCCCATCTTCCGCCAACCCACCTTCCGCTCCCCCTCCCCCAGTCCTCCCCTCTCTGCACCTCCCCATTCGAGCGCGCGCGATCCGCCGACGAGACGAATACAAGCCGCGCGGGGTTCCGTGAATTCCGGCAGAGCTGTCGAGATCGACGCGCGGTCCGGGCTATGAGGGAGAGTGGAGCGTTAGCGTTCAATGCGGGGAGGTAGGAAACGGCGAATGGCCGCACGCCACGTGTCAAAATGTCCTGACCGCCCGCCGACCATGGGGAGAGGGGCCGGGGGCGGAAAAGATCCGCGCCGGATGCGGGCATTGCGCCCGCGCGTTTGCGGAACCGACGGGGGCAGCTTCAGCGGTCACGCGGAGGACAGTGTTGAATGCGGCGAGAGAACGACCTCCGCAAACACGCGCGCCAATGCGCGCAAACGCGCACGACCTCCGCAAACGACTATTAATCACCTAATTGTCAAAGTGAACCTTGTAGCATCAGGTTCCCCTTTCCTCGCGCCAATGCCTTCCTTTGCGCAACGCGCAAGCGTGATGTATGGGGTGCGCTAGGCGTGTCGTCTCGCATTTCTGAGCGCGCACAACGCGCGAATGACGCCTCGGTGAAGTGCGCGGCTAGGCACATGCATCTCCCCACTCCACACTGCCAGCAATGTCGTTTTGAAATGGTTCGTTTTATGCTATGGCGCGATTGTAAACGGACGGACTTTTCTTCTGAATACACAAGGTGCAGTAAGTACGGTAGCAGTTTGTTCATCTTTCTCCAATGTCGAGACAAAACATTCACTCTGATCGTGTGGATTTCAGCCGTACATACGTGCGGTTTTTCATTTAGTTAGAAAACCACTTGTACATCCTATCATACCAGCGCACAGTTTCATGGTGCTCCTTGCACTCTAGATATATTCTAATGTAGCTCGCAAGCGGTCCTGTAAATCCTCGGCGGAAGAAGAATGTCTCCCATGCTTGTTGTAACTCTGGGCTCAAACAACTGGTAGTCGATAGGAAAAGGACGTGGCAGAGAGAGATGAGGCAAGAGAGACAGGAGAAAAGGGCAAGAGACGATGGAGATGAGGAGAGGAAAGTGTGTGTGTGAGCCTGTGAGGTAAACAAACGCTTTATATTGAGTTGCGGTCTTAGAGGGAAATCTAAGGATATGAAGTGCTGTGCCTTCAGAATGGGAATGAAGGACCGCATGTTGTGAGCTGAAAGCGCCAACTTAGAATGATCAGAACAAAAAGATCTTCCAGTGGTAGCGCCCCAGAACCAGGCAGTGGCTACTGAGGGGTCAAGACGACACAAACGATCAAGACGAGTGGGAACTCACTGGTGTGGTTGCCCATATGCCGGTATGCGGCCAGGAGGAGCCTTGGGATCTGCTGATTCGACGCGGAGAATCTTCCAGTGATAGTGTCCCAACACCAGGCAGTGGCTACTGAGGGGGGTGAAGAAGACATAAACGATCAACCCGAGAAGGATCTTACTGGTGTGGTTGCCCATATGCCGGTATGCGGCCAGGAGGAGCCTCCTGATCTGCTGACTCCACTCGGAGGATCTTCCAGTGGTAGTGGCCCAGCACCAGGCAGTCAACCGTTATCATCGGGCATTGCTCCTCATGCGCCCCCCCTTCCTCATATGCCCCTGCTCCTCCCCCTGCTGCTGCTGCTGCTGCTGCTCCTGTTCCTGCTGTTCCTGTTCCGGCTGCCGCTCCTGCAGGCACTACACCTGATGTTGATGCCTGCAGTTCACGAACTGCTACACCTGCTGCAGCTGCTGCAGCTGTAGCAACTGCAGCCTGGGTTTCTGGCAGTGCGGACGGTGGTTGCTGCTGTTTCACATGCGGTTTGCCAGGCCTCGAGGGAGGTGGCTTCTGTGATTCGCCAAGTGCACTGGAGTGCAGGGTTCGATTCCTGCTGCTGCGCATGGCCTTGAGGCTGCAGATGCTCACTCGCACATGGATGGGCGTCAGATTGAAGCCCTGGTTCGTTTGCCACTGAACAATGGGGTTTCAGACATGACAGGAGATATTGTTTCGGTCTTTCTCGTAGGCAGAAGCGAGAGAGGTAAAAGTAAAAACATACAACCCACAGCTGCTGCCAAAGCAGCTGCCCACAGTGGAAGTTCAGGCCTCCAAAGCAGACCAGAAGAGTGTATTTGGAAAGATGATAAAGAGAGACATATTTTTTTTAACTCGAGGCAGCAGACAGAAAGCTAGGGTCAGTGGAAGGAGAACCCGCAGATGAAGAGGTTAGGAACGGGTCAACACAAACGTACCTCAACCTCTGTGCGTTCATCCGTGTCCATCCCCTTCTCCTTCCACTGCCCCCATACCAGAAACCACCTCTCTCGTTTACCAGGCAAGAGAATTGTCACAAACGCACCTCAATCTCTGTCCGTTCATCCGTGTCCAAGCCCTCCATAAGCTTCTCCTTCCACTGTCCCGAGACCAAATCGTCCATTTTAACGCCCTCCACCCTACCCCGCTTCTGCCACCTCCTCCTCTTCCTCTCCTCCTCACTCAACCCCCTCACTCCCCCCCTCCCCCTCCCCCTCCTCTTCCTCCTCCTCCTCCTCTGCTCCCCCTCTCAGCTCCTTCTCCTCTACAAACCTCGCTGTCAGCAGCATGTCCTCTCCGTCCTCCTCGCTCACTCTCCTCAGCGTCAGCAGCATCTCATGCCCGCTGGGTTCCAATCTGAATTTGGACGGAGGGTTCTCCAACAACGGCTGGGTTTCGGCAGTCAGGCATGGGAATCAGAAGACAGGGCAAGGGGAAGGGAGGGAGGGAGAAAGAGAGGCGAAACGAGTCGTCTAAAGCACCTCTCTATCCTCCTCTCTCGCTCTCTCTCCTCAGCGTCAGCAGCATCTGGTGTCCGCTGGGCTCCAGTCGAAACTTGGAGGGAGGGGGCTCCAGCAGAGGCTGGGATTTGGGTGGTGACACAGGGAGGGGGGCATAGAATTTGAGTCCCCCTCGCTTTCTCTCCTCAGCATCAGCAGCATCTCATGCCCGCTGGGTTCAAATTTAAACTTGGAGGGAGGGGGCTCCAACAGAGGCTGTTTGGGTGGTGCCAAAGGGGGGTGCATGGGAAATTGAGCCCTCATTTTCTCCTCTCCTCTCCGTCCTCCTCGCTCTCTCTCCTCAGCGTCAGCAGCATCTCATGCCCGCTGGGCTCCAATCTAAACTTGGAGGGCGGAGGCTCCAGCAGGGGCTGGGATTTGGGTGGCGGGCAAGGGAGGGGGGCATGGAAGAATGAGTCCTTCTCGCTCTCTCTCCTCAGCGTCAGCAGCATCTCATGTCCGCTGGGCTCCAGTCTAAACTTGGATGGAGGAGGCTCCAGCAAAGGCTGGCGAATATCAGACATTGATATAGAAAAACAGGTACAGGGGAGGAAAAAGGAAGTCCAGCAGCATCTAGTGTCCGCTGGGCTTCAGTCTGAACTTGGGCGGAGGTGCTATGAGACAGGCAAGGGGGAAAGAGACGGTGAAAGGTGTGGGTAAAGGCATCAGGTTCGGCACGAAGCTGGCTTGCCGTACCTCGGGCATCACGCCGGGTACTCCACGTCCCACGCCAGTTCCTGAACTCGTAAGGTACCCGAGAGCCATGCCCGCCCCACCTGTGAACGAGGCTCGGCATGAGGCTCGGTATGAGGTTCGGCACAACGCTTCCTTGCCGTACCTCAGGCATGACGCTCGGGTACTCCACGTCCCACGCCAGCTTCCTCTCGAAGCACTCGCGAAACTTCTCATTCGACCCTGGAGGGAACGTCGAATACGGCACCTCGATCTCCCCCTCCTCTACGCGTCTCCTCCAATCCCCCCGCCCTGCCGAATTCCCCCATCCTGCCATATTCGCCAGCCCTGCCGAATCCCCCCGTCCTCCGAAATTCCCCCGGCCTGCCATATTCTCCCCATCTTGCCGCCCTACGTTCCCCCGATCCGCCTCTGCTCCCGCCCTGGCGCGATCTTGCCACCCCCACTTTCTCGAATCTCCTTGCCTGGCTGATTCAGCCCGCTCGTTCCGCGGAGTGTTCCCCCTGTCTCCGGGTTCTCTTCTCCCCGCAGTCCCGCCGCTGTTTCCCCTTTCTTCTGTCCCTGGGCCCCAACGCCTGTGGTCCGGTTCTCCTGACGTGGCGCGATTTGGATTTCCCGGGCCACGTGTCCCGCTCGCGAGTCCGCTCCCAACGCCTACTTTTGCGCCTGCGGTTCTTCTGTCTCGATTCGGATCGCGCGATCGGAGGTTCAACGCTGCGTCATTGCTACGTTCATCGCCTCTCAAACTGTCGCTTCCGCTGTTACCTGTCGCGACAAAACTAGAGTTATTAGTGGAATGGGTTGAGCAGGCGTGAGACTGTGCCACAAAACGCGCTAAAATCCTATCGTTGCATGGTGGTAGCGCTGCCCGTGATTTGCGGCAAAAGACGCGGAACATGACGACAGCGATGGAGATCCGTTGGGGCCAGCAAAAGGGGGTGGAATGATTGCAGACAAAGGTCCAGCGAAAGGATGTGAACTTTCGCGAATCTCACACCCAGTTGAGACGAACTCGACGAGATGCAGACATCTTTATCACTTGTAACCAGTTTTACAGTTGTGGTTGTTGGCGGATGATTGCAGCCGCTGCTTGTCTCCCTTCCAGCTTCTGATTGGCCGGATGACGGAAGGTTTGGTTGGTGGATGGCCTGCGAACTTCTCGGGTTCGTCACCAGCTCGTTGGCGCTTGAAACACACCCTCAAAATTGTCGCCAACCTCGAAATTGGTTCGCTGGATGTCGCTCCTCGAGATTGTCACCAAGCCCAACCAACCATCCCAGAACGGCAGTCTTGAGGGGGGCAGGCAGGCCACACAACACACCCCATTGAGCTGGGTAAAGCCCATCCCATTCCGGCAGGAACAAATTAGACCTATCCTCTTTCCAAGGTTCAGGGGCGTCTCGCGGCCCTTGAGCCTCAGCCTATGCTCAAGGCAACTAGACTGCTTGCTCGTCACATTCTTACTCAAATCTTACGGTATCAGCTTGGCTACTCTATTTATCCCTTTCTTTTTTCTTCCGCCGAAAGCTTCTAGACATTGAGCATTACTTCCGCGCGGTGCGATCATGAGAGCATCTAATCCGTTATGGCCGCTGCTTTTAGCAGCAGCCATTCTTCTCAGTATTGCGTACGTTCAAGCTCAACCAGACGCGTCCCTTAGTGCCACGTCAGCAGACGCATCTGCCAGCGCACCCGCTCCCGCTCCCAGCTCCGTCGCAACGCCTTTCCTTCCTGTCACCGACGATCTCCCCGCCGATTTCGGAGCCCTGCCGGCGGCCGACGCCATGCGTCAGTCGATAATCGGCGGGCCGGCTGATATAACGGCTGTTAGCCGAAAGAACTGCTCGCTGTCTGTTCAGACGGACGTGGGAACCAATTGGGAATTTGAGAACTGCGTGTATCTTCAATCGGGTGGCGGATTCACCTTCCATGTAATCACATTTCCGTTTAATCATTACCGGCTCGCTTCACTGAAAGCATAAGCACGTCGAACCCCTTCTTTCGTCGTTTTGACAAGAATGTTATTACTTTCTTTAGAGTGATCGTTGCGCTCCGTTTGCTAACCTGTCTTCAGGGTCGCTGTTTCCCTCCCATTCACTCATTTCAAATGATCCAGTTCGATCTTCGGGTCTCGCCGTTCCCGCGTTTCCGTGTTCACTTCTCTTTCCTTGTTTCTCTCCCGCTCTAGTGGACATACGAACCCCCCGCATGCATCCTGGACTGCGCGATCTCGGCAAGTTGGGAGGGTTGGTTGAGCAGGGGCATACACATGCTCCATCGAACTCCAATTATCAATATGTGCTGACATCCCCCGTTCCCCCTTCTCCTCTCCCCCTACCCCTCCCCGTCGCTCCAGTGGACATACGATCGCCCCACGCGCATTCTCGACGGCGCGTTTTCCGCCGACTGGGAGGGGTGGGTGGGGTGGGGCATAGGCGTGCGCATGGTGGGGGCGAGCGCGCTCGTGGCGTTCCGCTCGAGCGAGACGGAGTACTACTTCTCGCAGTACTACCTTGCGGATTATAACGCGAGTCTCATTAAGCCAGACACGGGCGAGCTGGAACTGGTTCCCAACAGCATCAAGGTGAGCGAGTGGACCAGGGTCTAGCGCGAGTGGGCCAGGCCTGGAGTCAGGGGACTCGCCCAGTCAGGCAGGCAGGGTGTTACTTCTCGCAGTACTACCTGGCGGACTGCAATGCGAGCCTGATCCTGATCAAACCGGGCACGGGTGATCTTGAATTGATTTCCAACAGCATCGAGGGGTGAGTGAGTAGCTTGGGGTCTGCTCTGGCGTAGAGTCAGTGAGGCGAGGAGGGAGGGAGTATCGCTCAGGGTACTACGTATGTATCGCAGTACCACTGAGTTGACTTTTGAGTCGACTCAAGAGTGTCGCTGAGGGTGCTACGTAACGTATCGCAGTACCACCTGGCGGACTGGAATGCGAGCCGAGCCTGATCAAAGCTGGATACCGAAAAATCTGGAACTGGTTCTCAACAGCATAAAAGTGAGTGGGTGGCTTGAGAGTTGGCCGCTGGGGCGGATGGTACTGTGACACATAATACCCCACCTTTCCTGGGGCAGAGAAAGTCAGTCGGTCAGGAAAGGTGGGGAAAAATGTGCCACAGTACCATCTGCGGACTGCAATGCTGGTTTGATGATTGATCAAGCTGGATACGGGAGACCTGGACGCTGTGGTGAATAGCATCAATCAGGATGAGTGAGTGGCTTGAGTGGGTGTCTGTGGGGGAGTGGGTGGGGGAACTGGTGGGGCGGTGGAGTCATGTGAGTCACTCAGGGGAGCGGGGTTTGCTACAAGTCGTGGTTGTATTGTGCGTTTTTTTACTGCCAGCCGCTGGGGATTTCGTTTGGGCGTTGGTGTGTACCGTGCCAACACAGCAGCTTCAAGTAGTGCCTTTCGGAATGCCCCCCATCTTTGTGTTACAGTTTTGTTCAGCTGCACAACTGAAGCCCTAATGTCTGTGCAGGCGATGTTGTTGTTGTTGTTGTTGTTGTTGTTGTTGTTGTTTTTGTTTTGTTTTGTTTTGTTTTGTTTTTTTTTTTTATTATTATTTTTTTTTCCCCAGAATATATCAAACTTAATTCACGCGCGCCTCAGAAACCTCCTTCTGTGTGCCACCTTTCCTTCAGGTGCACATTCAAGGCTCAACGGTGCGAGTGATGTTCGCGGTCGTGCTACCGGAGGGGCAGACGCCAGGGCTGTATGTGATCATGGCCAAGGGCCAGGGGGGCAACGGTGACACGGGGATGCTAGAGCCCCACAGCCCCTTCAACACTGCCCGCACTTACCTGCGCCTGGCAGGTGAGAGTCAAGGCTTTCGGGTTCAGGGTAAAGTGGTGGCTGTAACGCTATCACAGGGGCAGACGCCAGGGCTGTATGTGATCATGGCCAAGGGGCAGGGGGGCAGCGGTGACACGGGGATGCTAGAGCCGCACAGCCCCTTCAACACTGCCCGAACTTACCTGCGCCTGGCTGGTGAGATCTCAGAGGTTCTTAGGGTTCCGGGTTCAGAGTCTAGGGGTTTGAGCGATGGGCAGGTGTGGTGAGGGTTTGATCCCAGCAGGCAGGGTGCGGGTGATGTTTGCGGCCCCCCTCAGTGGTTGCAAGGAGCACACGGCCTGGTGAACCTCCTCGCCTGGGTCTCATCCTCCCCATCGGCATGCTACTCACCCGCCACCTCCCCTTCCTTACCGCCTCCCTCTTTCTCTCCCCCTTGCCCTTCCCTTGCTCCCTCCCAGGCGCCGGCCCCCCTCAGTGGTTGCAAGGAGCACACGGCCTGGTGAACTTCCTCGCCTGGGGCCTCATCCTCCCCATTGGCATGCTACTCGCCCGCCAACACCTCCCATTCTCAGTCCCAACCCTGTCTTACTGTTCCCCTCTCCTTCTTACTCTCAGGTGCTGGACCCCCCCAGTGGCTGCAAGCAGCACACGGCCTCGTCAACTTGTTCGCCTGGGGTCTCACCCTCCCCATCAACATGCTTCTCGCCCCCCACCTACCATTCTCAGTCCCAACCCTGTCTTACTGCTCCCTCCACTTTCTTACTCTCAGGCGCCGGACCCCCCCAGTGGCTGCAAGCAGCACACGGTCTGGTCAACCTCCTTGCCTGGGGCCTTATCCTCCCCATCGGCATGCCACTCGCCCGCCACCTCCTCTTACCGACTTCCCTGGCTTTCTCACCCCTGCTTTCTCTCCCCTGCCCTGCCCTTGCTCCCTCCCAGGTGCCGGACCACCTCAGTGGTTGCAAGCAGCGCACGGCCTAGTCAACCTCCTCGCCTGGGGCCTCATCCTCCCCATTGGCATGCCACTCGCCCGCCACCTCCTCTTACCGACTTCCCTGGCTTTCTCACCCCTGCTTTCTCTCCCCTGCCCTGCCCTTGCTCCCTCCCAGGTGCCGGACCACCTCAGTGGTTGCAAGCAGCGCACGGCCTAGTCAACCTCCTCGCCTGGGGCCTCATCCTCCCCATCGGCATGCTACTCGCCCGCCACCTCCCCCAACTCGACCCCTCCTCTTCCGCCTCCTCCTCCGCCTCCGCCTCCTCCGCCCCCTCCTCCGCCTTCCCCTTCCCCTTCCCCTCATCCTCCGTGGCGGTGGTAACCTCTGGCCCAGGCACCCCCTCCTGGGTGAAGCTGCACAGGATGGTGCAGGGGGGGGGTATGCGCTGGGCGCGTTTGGGTTCTTTCTCGGGCTGCTCATGTGGGGGGACGCACATGAGGGGCATGTGCGGCTGAGGGGCGTGGGGGGGGAGGAGGCGGGCGAGTTTGACCCGGGGGCGCACAGGAGATACGGCATCACGCTCTTCATTCTTGCATCGTTTCAGGTGGGTGTGTTGACTTGAGAAACCAAAAGCACAGTGCTGTAGGGTGGGTGACAACGGAGTGCATGCACGAAAGCGTGATAACTCGAGTTTTGAGTCGACTCAAACTCGACTTACCAAAAGCACAGTGCTGTAGGGTGGGTGACAATGGGGTGCATGCATGCACAGGGGGTTACGGCATCATGCTGCTTGTGCTCGCATCGTTCCAGGTGGGTTTTGTGACCTGAGAAACCTAAAGCTCAGCACCAGAGAGGATAGACAACAGAGGGGTGCACCAGCAGTACAGCGCCACCCTCTTCATCCTCTGGAGAGAGCAGACCATCGTGCGAGGTGGGTGTGTGCTCTGCTCTCTCGATAATGTTGCTCTGCTGCGCGTTTTGATACGTCTCAAAACATGCTCGCATAGTTTCAGGTGGGTGTGTGCTCTTCTCTGCTCGCATGCTCGATAACGTTGCTCTGCTGCTCCCCTGGTGGAGCCTGCTGCACCACTGGAACGGGCGGGTGGGTGCTGCTGCCGTGACGCCCATGTGCGCTCACAACTTCACTGTCACATGCTCCCACTTTGCATATGCAACCCCTCCCCTGCCTCAGGTGACTGCTCTCATGGTCATTCCTCACAAGGACGCCCTCCTTCGCCCCTGGTGGAACCTGCTGCAGCACTGGAACGGACCCCTGGTGTGGTGCCACTGACTGCCATATAGGTCCACACATGGCCATGTTCTCGTCTTCACTCCTTGCCCTGCGTTCATGTGTTCAGGTGACTGCTCTCATGGTCATCCCCCACAAGGACGCGCTGCTGCGCCCCTGGTGGAACCTGCTGCACCACTGGAACGGGCGCCTGGTGGTGCTGCTGGGAGTGATCAACGTGTGGCATGGCATCTCACTGCTGCACCCGCACTCCATGGTATGTGTGGTCCTTCTTGTACAGGATTCCCGTTGGCCTGCTCCTCGTTATAGCAGCGCCCCTCCCCCATGTCCCCCCCCTGTTTTCTCCATCCCCTCCCTAATACCCCTGTCACTATTCCTGCATCTCCCCTCCACTAAGTGTGGTCCTTCCGGTATGGCATTTCCTTCGATCTCCTCATTAACGCATCGCTGCTCCCCCTCTGCTTATCACCCCCTCGTTAACCTTGTCAATCTCCCTGTTTTCCCCCTGTTGCCAGGTGTGGTCTTTCCTGTACGGCATTCCCTTTGGTCTCCTCCTCATCATCGCATCGCTCCTCGAGGCCTTCACTCTCTGGAAGTGGCTTATGGACGATGCTCCCACCACCGCATTCCAGGTAACTTATACCCGCTCGCTTCAACACCACTCCGTACAAGCAGCTTTTTCCATGTTCGTTCCCGCTTTCTCTCATTTCCGATTCTCATTTTCTCATTTCTCATTCTCAATTCTCATTCTCATTCCTTCCACTCTCATTTCTCATTTTCATTTCGCATTCTCAATTCTCCCGTTCTCATCTCTCAATTTCTCTCTCTCAATTCTCCTTCTCATTTCCATTTCTCGTTCTCATCCTCGTCTCTATTTCTCATTTCTCATTCCTCTCTCACCTCTCATTTGTCTTTCTCTGAACAGCAGCAACATGCCTCTGAGTTGCACATCTGCCTTCTCCGTATCCCTCTTAACCATAAAAACCGTTCTCCTCATAGGCAGCACTGGGTTGCTTCTGCAGGCCATACAAGCACACACATCTGTGCTAACCTACCCTCTTGCCACTTCCCACATTCTTATCCTCGTTATGAGCAGCGCTGGGTACAGTCCATGGTTCCTGCACACATGCATCGCCGCTACATGTCTCTGCACCAGGGAGGCGAAGCCGAAACCCCTGTGGATCTCAGCGATGGGGAGATTGAATTCATGGCCTCCAAATTCCGACAAGAGCTGGAATACAAATACATGTAGACAAAACACGAGTGACACTAGCGGATCCGCAGACAAATGGTGCAGGAAGGGTTGAATATTACGAGTGGTAATTTTTGCATGTAATAAGCCTTCAAGGATAGGTACAGAAATTGAAATTCCATGCATGAAAAGTTTTTAGTTGAAAGACGTGAGATCAGTCTGATAGGGAAATAAGTTCAAGATTTTCATTGAGATCCGCTTGTGACCACAATATTTGACATTAATTTGCCATACTGTAGCTATAACGAGTGTGATGACCATTGTGGTATTTGCCATTGTACTCTTCGGCGTTCTCCTCGTGCTTCTTCTCGCCGTCTTTCGCGCTCCTTCGCAGGTTGTTCCCTCCTATTCGTCAGCGCTTTTCCCCCGCCCCCATGCTGCAGCGCGCCATTTCCGCTGCCGGCATCGCAACGCCTCTCCGCGCCCCTCTCCTTTCCGCTCCCCACCACCAATTCCGCTCCCCGCGCCACTTTCCGGTCCGCCCACTCCGCCCAGCTTCCGCACCCGCGCTTCTTCCCGCTGCTCCAGGTACCGCGGGCCGCACTGCGCCTCGATTTCCGCCTTCCATCGCAGTCCACCGCGCCCTCCTTCCGCACACTCCCAGCCGCCGCCGGCCGGCGCATTTGATATCCGCCTCTGCGGCTTCCGCGGGTGAATCCATGGCGGAACCCGCGGCGGGAGCGGCGGGAGCGGCGGGAGCGGCGGGTGCGGCGGGTGCGGCGGGCGCGGGGGTGGCGATGGAGGTGGAGGTGAAACTGCGGTTAGCGAATAAGGAGGCGCACGCGCGCGTGGCGGAGCTGCTGGCGGCCAATCACCGCGTGACACATCAGCAGGAGAACGTGTTTTTCGACGGGGCGAACGGCGAGCTGTGAGTGGTGGTGGCAACATACTTCAGTTTCAAGCACGTCAGCATTACTACCACGATAGCATAACTAGCACGTCAGCATTACTACCACGTCAGCATCACTAGCACGTCAGCATTACAAACCTGTCGTCGTTACAGCCCTTCTCTCCTTCTCTTCCCCTCCTTCCCCAGTATCCCCCGCTCAATGCAGGAGTTGCAACCCTATAGTGCTGCAGGTGGCCTCGATTGCTTAGCAAGAAATCCAGGTTGTTTTCACATGCGCTGACTCAACGCCGATTTCCATTTCCCCCCGCCCTTCTCTCTCTCCCCCCATCTTTTCCTCCCCCACCTCCTCCTTTTCTTCTTCCGTCCCATCCAGGAGTCATCATTGCAGTCTTTTGCCCCTTCACTTCCGCAGCCGCGATTCAAAAACTTGTGTGGAAGCGAAGGCGCCTCGA
Source organism: Closterium sp. Yama58-4 (assembly GCA_947470075.1). NCBI lineage: Eukaryota > Viridiplantae > Streptophyta > Zygnematophyceae > Desmidiales > Closteriaceae > Closterium > Closterium sp. Yama58-4. Next base: position 994,929 of record CANIUD010000750.1, on the reverse strand, counting down.
GGCACTTGTGTGAGCATTCTCAAGAGTGATTCTCACACAATCCTCCTCACACAAGTAGCACTCACATGCATTCCTTACTCTCCTCCTCTCTTGTTTCCTCTCTCTCCCCAATCCTCCCCTCAATTCAGGAGTCGCAATCGCATCGTGTTGCGCCTTCGCTTCTACAACAATGATTCCAAGTGCGTTGTGACTGTAAAGGGGAAGACTGTTATGGCGGATGGCATTGGGCGCTCCACTGAGGTAAGCAGGAACGCAGATTCAGTGTATCTGGACATGTTGTTATAGAGCAGTAGTAGTGGCCTTGGCAGATGGTATCAGGCGCTCCACTGAGGTATGCAGGACCGCAGGTTCAGTGCATCTGGACATGCCTCGTATGGTCCTGAGAGTGACAGATAAGTGGTGGATTCACCACTTTCTAACTGTAAAGGGGCTGTCTATACTGGCGGATCGCATTGGGCACTCCACTGAGGTAAACAGGACCGCAGATTCAGTGTATTCAGACAAGTTGTATCGAGAGCAGTGGATTTATTCCTTACTTATTCACTTCTCCCAATGCCACATTTTCTTCTTCCTCCATTCCCTCTCTCTCCTCGAATCTCTCGCTGTTGCCTGTGTCGTTCTCCTCTCTATCCCAGCCCCGTACCTCCCTCCTTCCGTCCGTCCCCCTCTCTCTCGTGCTCCACCCCCCTCCTGTTGACTCTCGCACACACCCATTCACAGGAGGAGGAGGAGATCGAACCTGCCTTTGGCAGGGCATGTGTGGCGGACCCCTCGCTGCTGCAATCTGCATCCACGCCTCTCCTCTCCTCGCTGGTACGACTTCTCACTCCTCTTTGAGTCGACTCAGAAGTCACTTTGGCCAAGGCACGTGTCACAGACCCCCCTTGTTGCTGCAATCTGTAACCACTCCTCTTCTCTCCTCCCTATTAAGACTCCCATCCCAAGTCATCCTCGCCCCTCGCCTTTGGGTTCCCTCCGTCAAGTCATCCCCGCGTTCAGCCAGGAATGAAGAGGAGAGGGACCGTGCATCATCATCCCTTGCTGGTCAAATCCGTTTCTCTCTTGTGCCCTTTCTTTAATAGTGTTTTTTTGCTGACTTGTACGCAACAAGATATTACAACTGTTTTGTTTATGCTCGTTGCATTATCATAATCCTATCATCCATTCGTCTACCTACCTACCTTCCCTCCGTTCTTCCTTCTCCACTCCACTACACCCTCTCTTCACAGCCCAACCATATCTCCTTCTGCCAAGTATGAGTGTCTCAATGGCTGCTTCTGCTACTGCTCCCCTCTTTTGCTCCACACTTACTGTCTCTGGAGAGGCTCTTTCTTATCCCTTCCCCATTCCTGCTGATTCCCTCATCCCACCACCACCACCCACCCACCCCCCATGCAGCCTACCCACCCCTCCTGCCCGTTTGTGTGTCTGGGGAAGATCCTTTCTTCTCATTTCCCCCCCATCTCCCTCTCCCCTTTTTTCCCCACATTGATGCCAACCACCCACACAGCCTGCCCGCTTCTCCTGCCCACAATTTGTGTGTCTGGGGGGATTCCGCAACACTCGGAGCGTGTTTGATTGGCGCGGCAACACGATCGAGTTGGATGAAACCCAGGTGGGATGCGGTGGTGTGCGGATTTAGGGGGTTGAGTGATGTGCAGATGGAACGGTGTTGTGGTGCCTGGGGGGATTCCGCAACGCTAGGAGCTTGTTTGATTGGCGAGGCAACACAATCGAGCTGGATGAGACTCAGGTGGGATGTGGTGGTGTGTGATTTGGAGGGGTTGAGTGCACTGCAGATGGAGCCATTGCATGTTTGAATGGCGGGGAAACACAATCGAGCTGGATGAAACCCAGGTGGGATGTGGTGATGTGCAGATTCGTGGGGTTGAGTGCGGTGCAGTGAGAAGGGTAAGAGGTGGGGGGGTTCCGCAACACAAGGAGCGTGTTTGAGTGGCGGGGCAACACGATTGAGCTGGATGACACTCAGGTGGGACGTGGTGATGTGCGAGTAGGGAGGGTCGAGTGCGGTGCAGATGAAATCAGTGTGTTTTGAGTGGAGACTCCGGTGGGATGCACAGCACCTAAGAAAACAAAGAAGGCAAACAATCAAACGATGCGTCTCTGCAAATGCTTGGCTGATTAAAATGTGTGCTCTCAGCATCCCTATCCACTGTCTCTTCACGATGTCCTCTTGCCCTCCCTCCCTCCTGCAGTTTGCCTTTGGCACGCAATATGAAATCGAGTGTGAGACGAGTCAGCCAGAGCAACTCAAAGCTGAGCTGTAAGTTGGTCCGACTTACAGCTCCCACTCACGCTGGAAGTTGGTCGGGAGGAGAGGATGTGGGTTGGTCCCACATCCCTCCCTCACCACCCTCACTACCCACTTCCCCCACTCCTCCCTCCTCTCCCGTTCAATGCTCTTTTCGAGCTACTTCCTAAGTTGACTAAAAAGAATTTAGGGTAACCTCAAACCCTCACCCTCTTCCTCCTCAACTGCCCTGCTGCACTCTGTCCTTTCCTCCTCCTTTCCCATGCACCAACAACCCCCCTCTTCCCCCACCTTGATAAAAGTAGTGTTTTGAGACGTCTCAATACAAACCCCCTCTCCCCCCCGTCCTCCTCTTCCCCCCTTCACTGTGTTGTGCTCCCATTCCTAATGGCTGCAGTGGGGAATTTCTGCAGCAGCACAACGTGCCGTTCTCAAATAGCAGCAGCACCAAATTCGGCATCTTCCGGGCAGGGAAACTGCCCGAATAACTGCGCTGCTAAGATAATTGGTAGGGACGAGCCAGTCCTTAGCCAAACGACTCCCGCTCAGCTGCTGGGAAGATTCTCAATTGAAAAGAAAAGCCTAGTATTGCTTTGCATTGAAATTGTGCTGCATCGGAGCTCTCATGGTACCGTACATATTGTGATGTCTATATGAGTCATATCTGAATCCAGTCGTTGGGAAACGGAACTCCTATACTTGCAAAAACGAGATGGTGAAGTCATTGAACTTGCGGCGTGTGGGTGGATTTTTTACTCGACCCAAAAGTCGACTCTTCACACGCCAGCCGTTGGAAACAAGAGCCTCTATACTTGCAGAAAAGAAACAGTGAAGCCATTGAACTCGCGGCATGTGGGCGGCAGCAGCAGAGAATTCTCGTTCAGACAGCCCTGAAGCTCCAATGCAGTCACCGGCATCACATACACGTCCTCTGCATAGCCCTTTGCTCCCCACTCGTCTGCTTCACTGCTCAAAGCAACAGTAGAGGAGGTGGGGTTGGGAGGGGGGAAGAGGGCAATGTGATTCGTTGTTCAGACAGCCCTGAAGCTCCAATGCAGTGACAGGCATCACATACACGTCCTCTGCATGGCCCCTGGCGCCCCACTCGTCTGCTTCACTGTGGGGTGAGAGTTGGAGCAAGGGGAGTGGTGGGCGGAATGAGGAACGTTTTGAATGCAGTGACCGGCATCACATGCGCGTCCTCTGCATGGGCCCTGGCGCCCCACTCGTCTGCTTCACTGTGGGGTGAGAGTTGGAGCAAGGGGAGTGGTGGGCGGAGTGAGGAACGTTTTGAATGCAGTGACCGGCATCACATGCGCGTCCTCTGCATGGCCCCTGGCTCCCCACTCGTCTGCTTCACTGTGGGGTGAGAGTTGGAGCAAGGGGAGTGGTGGGCGGAATGAGGAACGTTTTGAATGCAGTGACCGGCATCACATACACGTCCTCTGCATGGCCTTTTGCTCCCCATTCATCGGCTTCACTGTGGGATGAGAGAGATGCAAACAAGGGGAGAAGTGGGCAAAATGAGAAGGAGAGGAATTTGAAGGCAGTGACCAGAATCCCTGCTCAGCTACATCACATACACGTCCTCTGAATGGCCCTTGGCGCTCAACTTGTCGGTTTCCCTGTGGGGCATGCGATGCGTGAAGTGGGGGGAAGGAGAGAAGAGAAGTGGAAAATGAGAAGACGACAAGCAGCAATGCAGTGACTGACAAGCATCACATACACGCCCTCCTCATACATACCATCCCCATACACGCCCTCCCCATACATACCATCCCCATACACATCTCAGATTATCCCTTCCCCCCAACTCTCCCTTCCAAAGGGAACTTACTGACCTTGCGGCATCGCTGTCAGCAGCAACAGGCTTGCACATGAGCTTCACTACTCGCCTTAAACCACCCTCTTCCCCTTCATTCTCCTCCCTTTCTTCCTTCAGACTGTCCTCCCCCTTACTTTCTTCCTCATTCCCCCCACCCTTCCCAGCGTGCCCACATAACCCCCACCCCATAGCCGTGTGGGCACTGAGCAGCACGAGCAGCAGCAGGGGGCGCTGGGAGCAGACTGAGCGTAGCACCAGGCGGTTTGGGGCGGAGGGGGTGGAGAGATGGGCGGAGAGGAGCGAAGAGAAGCAAGCCGAGAGGGAAGGGGAGGGCCTGGAGAGAGGAACATGGAAGAGGAGAGAGGGAGTGAGAGAAAGTGTGGAAAGGAGAGCGGAAAGGCAATCAGCAGGAGGAAAGAGAGAATCCGATACAGATGAGGCAATAACGGAAAGCGGAAATAATGAGACACACGACTGTAATTCAAACAGTGCATGCAAGAGAATGGACGTTACCATGTCGATCTTTAAGTCGATTTAAGATAATTTTTGGGACAGTTGAAAATTCACCAAAGGGAATGGACGTTACCATGTTACAGTGGGACCTGCTGCCTCTGCCACTTGTTCTTCCTTCAATCCCAGCTCGATAGGCCGGTCTGTTGGGTTTCCCTTCAGTGATTCTTTGCTGATCGAAGCCGCTGAAGCCCCATTGGCTGCTGCTACAACCGTGCTGTTCGCTGCTGACGTCACGGCCTCATCCGATGACATCATGGGGTGATCTTGGGATGGTGCACATGCATGCGGCATGTGAATCGGCCGTGCATCCACCCGGTGCAAGAACAGATGCTCCACACAGCTTCTCCGCCTTGCCTTATATTCTCCTTCTCCTGCCAGTCCTCGCCTTACTCCTTCACCTTCACTTCTTCCATTTCCTGTGACTCTACTCTCCCTTCCTCCTCTCTGCACCGCTGCACTGCCCCTGCCTCTCGCCCCAACCACCCTGCCACATCCCCCACAAGTCACTTCCTGCCAAGGCCCTCCTTCTGGCACTAGATTAGGCACCAGATGCTGTTCCTGTGCCCCATGCTCCTCTGCTTCATGCCCCTCTGTCTGCTGTCTCCCTGCCATGCTTTCCCATTGACTCGGTTGACTTTGTTGACCTGCTTCAGCACTGAATGGCTGGTCTGCTTGTAACAAGCACTGAGACGCTTGTAATGAGTCGCTGGTGTCGAGAGAGAGTCTCTGCAAGTGGGAGGCAATGGCAGCTGTGCTGGCAACGTGGACCTGACTCAGTTGACTTTGTTGACCTTCAACATCAGAGCACAGTGACTCTGATTGTAGCGAGCATTGTGAGCCCTTATTGTCTGATGAGAGTCTGCTGACCGGAATTTGACTCAGATTATCAGATGATTTTGTCGTTGACTTGGTTGACTTGATCGACTTGGGGTGGGAGGAGAGGAGGGCGAGGGAGGTGTGAGAGAGGAGGCAGGAGGAGGGGGAGAGGGAGCAGCGGAGGTGGAGGGAGGTGGCGACGTGCTGGGCGTGGGCTGCAGCATCGGCGCAGCACTCTGCCCCGCAGAACCACTGCTCCGCCATCTCATCCACATCGGGCGATGGCATGGGGGCGAACGTGCTGCTTGGAGGGTGGAGGAGGAAGGGGAAATGATGAGGGAAGACGCAGCACCCTGCACCACAAAACCACTGCTCTGCCATCTCATCCACATCGGGTGGTTGGTTACTCGCGTCAGTGATTGGTTTCGACAGAAACGCGACCCCAGCTAGTCACAGATTTCGTGATTCGTCAACCAGTCACGGAGGCCAACCAAGTGTTAAATCCAACCAACTGTAAAACGGAGAAAATATGAGACGCCCTCTTTAAGCGAATTGCTGCCGCTTACCTAAGTGGGTTGGCAGTCAGCTGGTGGCGGCAGTGGCGGCAGTACAGATGAAGGTGGGGGAAAGGGGGAAGAGGGGAGAGGATATAAGAGGTAGTGATGTCTAAGTGACCTACGGCCGCTTACCTAAGTGGATTGGCTGTCAGCTCTTGGTGACAGTGGCGGCAGTACAGATGAACGGCTGCCATGGCGGAGAGGCAGGCGAGGAGAGAAGCTGTGGGATAGAACAAGGGAGAAACGAGATAAGGATACAAGGAAATGTGACCAGATGATGAGTGCAGATAAAATGGTGCCATGGAAGGAAGGCAGGCGGGGAGAGAGGCTGCAAAGCGAACAAAAAAGGGAGCATTTGAGAAATGAATGGCAGAGGACGTGACGAGGTGCTGTGCAGATGAAAGGGTGCCTTGGCAGACGGGCAGGCAAGGAGTCTCGCTGAGAGCGGAACGGGGAAACAAGTTGATGAAAAGGGAAAGGAAAGGAGTTGTTTCGAATGAGATGCATGAGTGCAAGTGGCTCGTGGCAGCGAGGCAGATGGGCCAGAAGGCTGGAAGAACAATCTCTCCCACGTTGGATGGATGGGCGCAAGTTTTTGGGTTTTAAGGGTTCAGGGAGGTGCCAAAGAAACTAATTCTCCCTGAAGATGATGCGGAAAGTACTGAAATCTGTGCCGAAGTTTGTGAAATTTGTGAGGTTCCTTATGAACTCATCTCTAGCTTAGCTTAGCTTTGAAGTTTGTGAAGTTTGTGAGGTTCTCTACGAACTCATCTCTAGCTTAGCTTAGCTCCGAAGTTTGTGAGGTTCCCTACGAACTCATCTCTAGCTTAGCTTAGCTTACGAAGTTAGCCATGCCGCCTAAGAGGAATGCAAGGGGGATGAAAAAGAATGAGAAAAAGTTATTGGCTTTGACGATTAATCTCCCCGGTGCTGCTGGAGCGGCAGCAGCCAAAGGAAACGCAGGGATGGCACAAAGTACAAGAAGGGCGACGCTGCAGGCAAGTGCGCGTAACTTTCTCCGTTTCCACCGTACGGACGGACCGTCCGTTCTTACTCACCCGTTTCTCCTTCCTTATCTTTCCAGGGAGAAGCAGAAGGAGAAGGACACGCAACGGCGACAGCACACGCTGCATCGGCAGCAGCGGCAGCAGCAGATAAAAAGGGTGTGGCGACGTCAGCTGAAGGAGACGATATGACAACAGCAACACCAGTTGCGAGAATTACGGAGCTACAGATGATAAGGTCGACGCGACAAGTAAGGTTGCACCCCCTCGTCGCACCCCCAGACAGTTTTCTCGACCTCGCGCGCACCTTCCGCTCATCTCCATCTTTCATCGCCCTTGTTTCTCCTTCCCTGCCTTTCCAGGGAAAAAACGAAATACTTCTAGTTCCCCAATTATCTGAAAAAGACAGAGCATCGCCACCGCCATCACCGCGGGTAACCCGTTTAAGAGCTGCACAAGCAGCACAAGCAAGAACCTCAGAGGCAGGCAGCAGTAGCAGCAGCCAGCTGCCACCTGCAGACGAGGATGCAAGCGGGAAGAAAGATGGACTGGGCGGGTCCAAGGGCGGGAATCAGGAGAGGCGCACGAGAAGCAAGAGAGGGAGTGATGGGGAAGCGGTGGACGACAGATCTGCGAGCGGGAAGGGAAATGTTCACACCGTCGTCCACCGCTTCCCCATCACTTCCTCTCTTGCTTCTCGTGCGCCTCTCCTGATTCCCGCCCTTGGACCCGCCCAGTCCATCTCCCTTCCCGCTTGCATCCTCGTCTGCAGGTGGCAGCTGGCTGCTGCTGCTGCTGCATGCCTCTGAGGTTCTTGCTTGTGCTGCTTGTGCAGCTTGTGCTGCTTGTGCAGCTCTTAAGCGGGTTACCCGCGGTGATGGCGGTGGCGGTGCTCTGTCTTTTTCAGATAATTGGGGAACTAGAAGTATTTCGGTTTTTCCCTTGAAAGACGGGGAAGGAGAAACAAGGGCGATGAAAGATGGGGGTGAGCGGAAGGTGCGCGCGAGGTCGAGAAAACTGTCTGGGGGTGCGACGAGGAGGTGCAATCTTACCTGCCGCGTCGATCTTATAATCAGTAGCTCCGTAATTCTCGCAACGGGTGTTGCTGTTGTAATATCGTCTCCTTCAGCTGACGCAGCCACACCCTTTTTATCTGCTGCTGCCGCTGCTACCGATGCAGCGTGTGCTGTCGCCATTGCGTGTCCTTCTCCTTCTGCTTCTCTCTGGAAAGATATTGTAGGAGAAATGGGTGAGTACGAACGGACGGTCCGTCCGAACGGTGGAAACGGCGAAAGTTACGCGCACTTGTCTGAAGCGTCGCCCTTCTTGTACTTTGTGCCATCCCTGCGTCTCCTTCGGCTGCTGCCGCTCCAGCAGCACCGGGGAGATTAATCGTCAAAGCCAATAACTTATTCTCATTCTTTTTCCTCCCCCTTGCATTCCTCTTAGGCGGCATGGCTAACTTCGTAAACTAAGCTAAGCTAAAGATGAGTTCGTAGGGAACCTCACAAACTTCACAAACTTCAGAGCTAAGCTAAGCTATAAATGGGTTCGTAGGGAACCTCACAAACTTCACCGTCCGGACGGCCCGTCCGTTCTTACTCCCTACTCACGCACGTGACCAGCCCTGAAATCAGTGGGCTCCTTCCGGCTTTCTCTCAATCGCCCTCCGCCGTTGCGCGCAGCCCCCTCCCCCGCGCCTCCCCCGGACTCCCCCACCGTTCGCCAGAATCCATCGAGATCCGATCCGAGCAGCTGCTCCAGCGGAACGGTGACTTCGAGGTGCCCCGCCCGCACGTTCACAGGCACAGCAACAGATTTCTTTGTTCGCTCGTTTATGTAACTTTCGCCAGAGTCACCGGTGGTTCCGGCATTCTTGTTATCTCCGCTGGGATTGACAGGCAGAGCAAAGGGAATGCCGATTGAAAAGGGAAGCGGCGTTCCAACCCTCTGGAAGTCTTCTGCCGAAGCAAAAACCGCTTGATTATTCTGCCGAACCTGCTGGCCGAGCGCAGCCGGTTCGGCATGCTGAGCCTGTTCGTCAGGTGAGTCAGAAGGGGTTCCTAAAAACATGACGATTTGAGCGCCATAGTAACGTTTCGAGCCAGAGTGACGCGAACCTAAACCGTTTTCGGAGTCAACGCGGTTTCCAAAGTCAACGTGGTCTCTAAATCGTACTGAGCTTTCAAGGTCCAGCCGCGCCGTCACGCCAGAGGAGACTAGATTCAGCCACTCCGCATCTTCCGCCGCCGGTCCCTCCTTAGGAGCATGGGACTCGCGTGGGAACACATAGAGACGAAGGACCCGGATGTGAGTCAACGCCTCAAACGCGTACACCCAACGCATTGCCGCGTCACGACACGCACAGCCCTGTACCACTAGCGCGGTTCGTTGCTGGGAGGCATACAACCTGAAGCAGGCGATTCAGTGAGGAGCAGTTGAACTTGAATGAAACGGGTTGACGATCGCCCGAAATCGGCGCAAGTGACAGGAGGCGTGAAAGGGATTTGACTCGTTTGGGGTTAGTGCTTGGTTTTGTGGTGGGTCTGGTGCAGTGGGAGAACGATCGGTTGATAGGTTTGTGTGATGGATGTCGATAGACTTGCATGATCCCTAGTCGGTTAGCGGACTTCGATCGAGCCTGGTTCTGGCTGGTCCGCCTTCGTACATTTCGGAATTCGTTTCGCAAATGTCGTGATTGCGTCGCTACCGTGTGGTTGAGGTAATTGTTGGCCTTCTGCGATAGATTGTTCGTGCACACAATTGAACGGCCTTTCGGTGGTGAGGTTGAACGGATTTCCTCCTGATAGTTGCATTTGCGCGGGAAACGTGTGACACACGTTCAGGTTTTTAGGCTTGAAGTTAATCCCGACGATGGGCACGAGGAGAACTGCCGGCGATGAAATTTCTTCCCGGCTTCACGCTGATGTGTCGCCTAGCCCGATGCCGTGTGCCTGCGGAGCAACCATGTTGCGGGAGGCGCACGTTTGGCATTGCGAATGCATTATTCATATCTCAGCACGCACTAGAGCCACCTTCCATAAATACAATCGGAGCAGCTCAGCCTCTTCCGTTCTTTTATAATAAACGCTCAGGCTCGTAGTTTACCAGCCAGCAGACGCCACATACGGGACCTTTTTTTTAGGGTGTGCGTAGATGGAAGAAGATAGCCTGAAGGGGGGGTTGCTGTTTCTGAGGAGGAAATTGCTATTGAGGAAGAAGATGTTACTTCTTCGCATGGAGCCTCATGAGAGGCTCATGGATTACGTAAATAGGGCTATGCTTTACAACAGTGAGTTGAAGGCCATGGGCGCAGAAGAAACTGAGGAAGATCTGATATGCTGCATCATCTGTGGATTGCCGAAGGAGTGGGAGACTGAGAGCATTGTCTTAACTTGCAACCCGCCAGCAAGTCTGACGGAGCTCATAGTGAAATTGGGGAATTTAGAAACTCTGAAAATCATTAGAAAAAGCAGAGATGAAGCTGCCAGTGGTAAGGAAGATGGCAAGCCTGGGATGGAGAGTGCAGCAGCAGCAAGGAGAAGACATGGAGTCTGGTTTTCTTTTGGGAAGAAAGGGCATTAATCTGCACATTGCTTTGTGAACCAGAGCAGGAGCAACTTCAAGTGATAAAGGCGGCATGAATCCAAAAATAAACCTTAAAGGCTTGCACGGCATTGCAGAAATTGTGGACGTGACATCTTAAAATGAATTTCTAATGCAGAAATAACAATGAGATGTTCCTCTCTGATAAAGGCTCTCACTGGATGAAAAATGAATGTAGTATTCCAATTCACCAAAGCGTGCAAAAGTAATTCAATAGAGGATACACGGACAAGCTCGTCCCTTTCCCTTTCCCTCATGCTGCAGCGAAAAACATTCCTCCATATCGCCATTCTCTATCCTCGCTTGGAACTCCAGCGCACGACTTCCCTCGCGCAGCTCGGCATTATCAGGGGGCCTCGGAATTCCACCTCCAGCCCGCCTCAACCTTGATGAGAATCTGCAATCTGCCACACACGAATCTGTCCTTCTCCCGCCAACGTCTCCTGACAACGAGATCTCCGTTCCGCTCTCATCAGCACCTTTCATGGAACTGTCATTGGGGGTAGTCATTTTACCTCACATTTACTTTCACAGAGATTCGAGCAGTTAGGTTCCTGAAAGCTAATTTCTTCTGCTTTGATTCGCAGCATCAGTAAATGCAAGTCGTCGCATTTCGTTTAGACAACAACAGAGTGCTTTATCTGCGTTTCCCAATGGATCCATCTTGACGCTTGTCCGGAATGTGACATTGAATCTTCTAAGGACGACTGACAGTAAGAGCTTCGCTTCTGAGACTCGCTAACTCTACTTGGTAGCATCGGCATTCGCTCCTTTTTTTCAACAGCAGCACCGTATCTTTCGACATTTCCTTCTCGTTCTAGATTGGTGCATTGCCTGGCTAAACCGCTGATGGGTCGGCTTGGTATCTTTACCACACGCGCTACTCTCCTTGATGGTGGGAGTTCACGATTCAATGTAGAGTTGTGACGTCTAGTTGGTGTCTTGCTACCTGCGCTAGCTCTGCCTGGTGCTTCAGCATTGCGTTGCATCATGGAGTTCACGATTCGATTCAGGGTGCCGGCTACTCTGCTGAAGAACACGAAAGGTAGCAACGGCGACGCGTCTTCGTTGACCAGCGGCACCAGTAGCAGCAGCATTACCACCACCAGCAACAGCAGCGGTAGTACTGACGGTAGCAGCAGCAGTCCTGATTCTCTCAACGAGCAAACAACGTCTGCGATCGCGCAGCCAGCAGCGGCGTCCCACGTGGATTACTCCATATCCGTTGATCCGCAGCAAGCGCTCCAATCCGCGTTCGACAGACTCTTCCAATCCCACCTGCCGCACTGCTGCCTGCCAAGTCAGCAGCAGGATAACGTAGATAAGGCCAGCGACCAAAAGGTGACGGGAATAGAGAAACAGGCCGTTCGGTTTATGGCTCTCGGTCAAGTGGTGTACCTATCGCCTGAAGCATCAGTGGAGAAGGCGAAGCTTAGAGCGGGTACAGTGGTCAAAGTGCTCCCGGTAAAATCGAGGGAGGGGGGGAAGGGAAAACCAGATTCGGCAGTTGCCGCCGGGGGTCCAGCAGCAGCAGCAGCAGCAGCGGTGTTGCGAATCACACACCCGCCTCCGCGCATGCTTCTGCTCCCCCTTCCGCTCCCGCCCCTGCGCCTGCCTCCGCGTCTGTCTCTGCGCCTGCTTCTGCGCCTGCCTCTGTGCCTGCCTCTGCGCGTGCCTGTGCACCCACCTCTGCGCCTGCTTCTGCTCCCGCCTCCGCGCATGCCTCTGCGCCTATCTCCGCCCCTGTCTCCGCTCCGCCGGCCCCTACGCCCGCCACGAATGGCGGCCACAGCAGCGCCCTCACTAGCACCAGCAGGCGCGTCAACAGCAGCCGTCGCATCCGGCCGAGCATCACGAGCACGCTAGACTACTCACCCATGACCCGCCCGCACATGGTACACTACGTCGACGTGAACCTCCCCTGGAACCACTCCCTCTGCGCCTGCTGCCTCTCGCGCATCCTCCACCCCGCCCCCCCCATCACCTACCAAACCTCCACCCTTAACGCCCTCCGCCTGCACCTGCAGCAGCCAGTGAGTGAGAAAATCAACCCGTGCCCAGCCAGCCACAACCAGCCGTCCCAGGCCATCCTTGCGTATTCCGCCACCGTTAGAGTGCCGAGTGCCTGGAGTATGACTGGTCCAGGTGTGGGGCGCGGGGGAAGCAGCCGCACTGCGATAGCCTCTGCTGCTGCTCGTGGGGGTGGTGGCGGCGGTGGCGGGGGAATTTCCAGGTTTGACGTTCCCTCAGGGCCTCCTGCCGTGCAGTTCAAGTGGAAGGCGGATTTCGCGCCCATGCCTGCAGCCGAGGGGATGTTCCTCGAGTGGATGGCAGAGCCACGTGTCGGACTGCTGTGGGACCTGGATGTGGTCAGATGCCAGCTGGCACAAGCAGACATCATGGGGATTCGCGATCTGGCGGATGCAAGTGGTGCTGCTACAACCAACGCCGCTGGCGCTACAGCCGCTACAGCACCCAAGCACTTCTGGTGGTGCTGCTGGCAGTGCAGAGCGTGTTGGGCCGCCTACCGCCGCTGCCTCGCGATGGTGGTCTTCCTCGTGCTTATAGCGAGGTTTTCCCGTGCAGTCACACTCTGGCGCCTTCACATGAGGTCCTGCTACAATGTCTTCCCTGCCCTGGCGAATCTGCTGAACGCGGGGAGGCAGATTGAAGGGTTGGGGGGCAGGCAGGCGGAGCGGCAGGCGAGTAGGCAGGCGGGGAAGGGGGGAGGGAAGGGGAGTGGAAATGCGGAGGAGGATTGCTTTGGGTCGATTCTGATGCAGGTGCTTGGAGTGAAAGGGAAGAAAGAACTGGAATCGGGGTTTGCTGCTCATGTGCTGCCGCTGCTGCCCGGGGGAAGACGGGCGCATGGGGGGATGAGGGGTGGGGCGGGGAGTGGAGGGGGGGGAGGAGGAGGAAGAGGGACTGGTTCTGTGAAAGGAGAGGAGTGGAGGGAGGGGTTGAGAGGGGTGGAGTGGGATGAGTATGTGGAGCGGATGGAGGAGATTATCTCCCATGGAGGGCTGGAGGCTGAGCAGTACAGGTGCAGCTGCAGGCAGTGCAGAGGAGACAGCGAGGGTGCACAGGGGAGTGGGAATTGTGCTGTTGGTGGTGCTGGTAGTGGTGCTGGTAATGGTGGTGGTGCTACAGCCGCTGGTGGTGCTTCAGCCGCTGGTGGTGCTACAGTCGCTGATGCTACAGCTGCTCGTGCGACCGGCTCTCGTGCTTCCAGCGCCGGTGGTGCTACAGCTGCTGGTGGTGCTACAGCTGCTGCCGGTGCGCCGAAGCACTTCTGGTGGTGCTGCTGGCAGTGCAGCTCGTGTTGGACCGCCTACCGCCGCTGCCTCTCTGTTGTCGTCTTCCTCGTGCTTGTAGCGAGGCTGCCCCGTATAGTCACACTCTGGCGCCTGCACATAAAATCCTTCAACGTCGCCTTTCCAGCCCTGGCGAATCAGCTGAACGCGCGGAGGCAGATCGGGGGGGTGGGGGGCAGGCAGGCGGAACGGCAGGCGAGTAGGCAGGCGGGGAAGGGGGGAGGGAGGCAGGTGGGTGGGGAAGCGGAGGAGGATTGCTTTGGATCGATTCTGGTGCAGGTGCTTGGAGTGAAAGGGAAGAAGGAACTAGAATCGGGGTTTGCTGCTCATGTGCTGCCGCTGCTGCCGGGGGGAAGAAGGGCGCATGGAGGGATGAGAGGGGGACCGGGGAGAGGAGGGGGAGTAGGCGGAGGAGTTGGTTGGGAAGGAGAGGAAGAGAAGTGGAGGGAGGGGTTGAGAGGGGTGGAGTGGGATGAGTATGTGGAGCGGATGGAGGAGATTATCTCCCATGGAGGGCTGGAGGCTGAGCAGTACAGGTGCAGCTGCAGGCAGTGCGGAGGAGACAGCGAGGATGCAGGGGGGAGTGGGGATGGTGCTGCTGGTAATGGTGGTGGTACTGCGAGTGGCATGGTCATAACTGGCGTTGACCCGACTGACTTTGCTCTCCGGGCTGCGTTCACACTCTGTATGCCGCGCTTTGCCATCTACGGCGTTATGGCGTTTACCGGGGCATGCAATAACAGGTACAAGGATCACGTGGAGGACGCTGCTGTGGAGGCAGCCAGGCAGCGGCTGGCGGAGAGGCTCGCAGAGAGGGCAGAGAGAGCAGAGGAGTCTGGAAAGGGGAGTGTGGTGGGGGGAGGAAAAGATGTCAGCGGTGAGAAAAAAGCGGACGATCTCGATTCAGAGAAGCTAGCAGCAGCAGCAGCAGCAGCAGCAGGAGGGGCAGCAGCAGCAGCAGTTTCTTCCCCTTCTCCCTGTCCTGCTCCACCTCCCCGTGCTGCTGCCACCAGTGCAGCAAGCAGTGCTGCCCGCCTCGTGCCAGTCATCAGTGACCCAGCAGTGGCACTCTTCACGTACCGAGCTGCCTGTATCCTCCAATGGGTGCGCGTTCAAGGCCCCTGGCTCAACCCCCCCAGCTAGTGCACCCGCACCAACCCGCAAGCACCAGCCCTGATGCTCCCGCACCCGGCGCACGACCTCCCAAGCCTGCTGGTCAGGTTCGGCGCCATCCCCAAGCCAGTGGGCGCGGAAAACGGTTTGGCGGGTTGTGGAGGAGGAATTCAGGGGTGGGAGGAGTTTCCAGTGGGTGACAGAGAGGTCCTGAAGGCGCATGGCAGTGGCAGTGCCCTGGGAGGCACAGAAGGGATAGGAGGGGTAGGAGGGGTAAAAATGGAACTGCAGGGCCGGTGAGTGGGGAGTTTTTGGGAGTGAATACCTTCCAGACAGGCAGTTTCCGGGACTCTGTGTTCGACCGGGAGGAGATGTTGAAAGAGTTCAATGTGGGGGCAGCACAGGGGCGGCAGGAGAATGGGGCAGTGAGAACCGCTGCCATCACAAGCGCAGCAGAGGGCCTGCAGGAGTATCGAGCTGCCAAGGCTCTGAGTGACAGCAGCACGGTCACTCCCGCGTTCCCAACCCTTGCGGACCGCGTCGAGGAGTTTCTGAGAAGGTTCTCGCCAAAGCGGCTGGCAAAGGAGGGGCGCGGCGGGCCGCTGGCACGAGCGATCAGCGACTGGGTGCTGCGACTCCAGCTGACAGCTGCAGAGACAACCTACACCAGCAGCAGAAGTAGCAGCAGCAGCAGCAGCAGCAGCAGCAGCAGCAGCAGCAGCAGCAGCAGCAGCAGCAGCAGCAGCAGCAGCAGCAGCAGCAGCAGCAGCAGCAGCAGCAGCAGCAGCAGCAGCAGCAGCAGCAGCAGCAGCAGCAGCAGCAGCAGGGGGGCGAAGGGAGAGAGAAGGGACATGAGCTGGGCTGCGTTGGCCCTGGGGGCGTATTCCCCGGGCAAGTTAAAGCCCATGCTGAGATCCCCCCAGGAGGTGGATGCGTTTGTGGAGTTCATGACGGCCATGACCACCCTCACGCCCGCCTGCAACCACTGCGTGCATTGCCTCAACGTGTTCAACCAGGCTGTCACCCCCGCCGCCATTGTTGCCTCGTTTGCTTTCCGCCCATCCTCGGTGCTCCTGCGCTGCTTCCTCTCGGTCTATTGCCGTCATGCCTCTCAGGTGAGAGTTCCCGGACTGCCTCGTGGCTCCTCTTCTCGAAGGCGTGCTGGAGCACAAGCGCCTGCACTTCCTCTACACATCTGCTTGTGTTGTTGTCTTTTGAAGGCAGCTTGAAGGATATAACGCCCCGCTGTCTGTCTCCTCTGCCCTTCTCCCCTCTCTCTCCCTCTTCCTCCACCACCCACACCCCCCTCAGAGGAGGGAGCTTCTAGACACGCTCGGAATCCCGCCCCTGCCAGACCTGGCTGGTCTCGGACCGCCTCATGGCTCCTCTTCTCGAAGGTGTGGTGGAGCACAACAAGCGCCTGCACTTAAATGCACAGCAGCATGTGTTGTTGTCTTCTGAAGGCGGCTTGAGGGGATATATTGCCCCCCTATCTCTCTCCCCTGTCCTTCTCCCCTCTCTCTCCCTCTCCTTCCACCATCCACACCCTCCTCAGAGGAGGGAGCTTATAGACACGCTCGGGATCCCCCCCTTGCCGGACCTGCTCCCGGACCGCCTCGTGGCTCCTCTTCTCGAAGGCGTGGTGGAGCACAAGCGACTGCACTTCCTCTACACCGCAGCCATGCTTCTCTACTGGCTCAACGGCGAAATGCAGATCATGGAAATGTCCAAACCAGATGGAGCGCGGAGGACGGAAGATGAGCTCAGGCAGTTGGAGGGGAGCGGGTGGGAGGGGAAGGAGGAGTGGCTCATCTGGGAGGAGGTAGACACGTGGCGGAACGCGTTGTTCCGATCGTGGCCTCTTTTTGAGCTTTCACGTGAGGCGGCGCTTAGCTGGGCGTGGACTGGGGAGGAGGAGAGGGCGAGGGACTGGTGTGTGGAGATCAGGCAGAAGGAGAGGGGGTGTGAGAAGATTAGTAGGTGGAAGGAGGGGATTCTGGTGGAGAAAATGCTTGCTGCTGCTGGTGGTGGTTCTGCTGCTGCTGGGGGTGAAAGTGAGGTGGTAGGCGGGCTGAAGATCGCGCCTGCATACCTGGTGCCGTGGGTGGGGGGAGTGAACCCGTTTGCATGCCTGCGGGAGATGCTGCTGGGGGAGACGTGCTACTGGGAGCTCTCAAATGGGCGGAGGGTCGGGCTCGGGGTGACACCCAAGGCAGGCTCTTCCACTGCTGCCCCTGCTGCATCAGGCACAAGAGCAGCAACAGTTGCTGCTGCAACAGGAGGAACAGGAAGCGGAGCAGTGGCAGCAGGGGGGGTACGTTGCTGCTCTTACCCCGGTTGTGGCCGGGTGGAGGGGCTGGGAAGGCCGCCATTGAAGGCTTGCTCGCGGTGCGGCCAGGCTGCTTACTGCGACAGGGACTGCCAAAAGGCCGACTGGAAAGTGCACAAGCTGCAGTGCCAGGCCAAGTGATAACCAGGAGGCACTGCTGAAGGCTTGCCCGCAGTGCGGCCGTGCTGCTTACTGCGACAGGGACTGCCAAAAGGCCGACAGGGACAGTGATAGCCAGGCAGCCAGAACCGTAAGCATTCTCAACTGTCGCAGGCATGCTTGCAGTGCGACCTGCCAGAAGGCCCACTGGAGAGTGCACAAGCTGCAGTGCCAGCCCAAGTGATTGCCAGGCTGCCATAATGCTGGGGAAGCATTCTGAACCGTTGCAGGCATGCTTGCAGTGCGGCCAGTCTGCCTGCTGTGACAGGGACTGCGAGCGCGCACAGTGGAAGGTGCACGAGCGGCTGCAGATCCAGCGTAAGGGGTAGGGGTGGCGGAGCGAGAAGGCGTGCTTGTGGTTTAAATTTTGAGTCGACTCAAGAGTCAACAGGCTGCCTGCTGTGACAGGGACTGCGAGCGCGCCCAGTGGAAGGTGCACGAGCGGCTGCAGATCCAGCCCAAGGGGAAGGGGTGGAGGGGCAACAAGGCTTGCTTGTGGTGCGAATGACCTAATTGCCTCCTGAAGACAGGGGCTGCCAGAAGGCCCACTGGAAGGCGCGCAAGCTGCAGTGCCAGCCGAAGGGGTGGGGTGGGAAAGGAGATAGGCCAAACACATGTGTGGCGAATCAGAAATTTGGATGGTGCTCTAGGCGGCCAGAAGACATGTCAGGAGGGGAGGGGGAAGGAAGGAGTTCCGGCAGGGAGGGGGGAGGGAGAGGGTGGGGTCCGGACAGGGTTGACTCTGACAGGGATTGCCTGTTGCGACATTTTGGCTTGTGACAGATCTTGCTAACCTTGAAAGCCAAATAGCAGTATACGTCAAGAGCTAAAGCGGGACAAGCAGTAGTGAATGTGATACAGCTATCTAGGCAAAAAAACTTCGTGCAGAAATGTGATGGTAAGAACGTGCAATTCTGTATGAGGTATACAATTGCGCACCAGAGTACACTCTACTCCAGCTTGCAGCCTTCAGTTGAGGGGTATGTGAGTGATGAATTTTGACGGACTTGGTGGACCGAGCCGTTGACTGGCGGACTTCAATGTCGTATCTTGAGTCCGGTTCCGATCGGTGCAGCATGAGTGTGTGATGATTCCGTCCGTGGGTCGTTGGAGCGTGAGCTCCTGTTCCTTTTCCCTTGCGTTGTACAATATAGGGTACACGAGGCGCGTATGGCTTGATCTCTTCGCTTGCGTGTGTCAAACATATATGCTGCATATTGTCTAGGCTGTAGTGGGGTAGCCCATATGGGGTACAGCCCAATTAGGGTTTACTACTTGTACTCCTGCATGTTGCTAGTTCATCCATTCCTGCTGCTAGATTCTGACATGGTATCAGAGCACTAAGGTCCGCAGGACCGTTTTTTTTTTTTTCGGGCCCACCTACCGCTGCGGTTACCGCGCTACCCCACGTACCTGCCTGCCTTGCCTTGCCTTGTGACGTGCTGCACTATATGCGCCGTCCAGCAGCCCTGGAGACACTGAGGCTGGAGACCCTAGGACTGGAGGTGCTGGTTCTGGGGGTGCTGCTGCTGGAGACACTGAGGCTGGAGACCCTGGGACTGGAGGTGCTGGGTCTGGGGGTGCTGCTGCTGGAGACACAGAGGTTGGAGACCCTGGGACTGGGGGTGTCGACTCTGGGACTGGAGCTTCTGGAGCTGCTGGAGGTACGGGAGCTGCTGGAGGTACTGGAGCTGCTGGAGGCACTGGAGCTGCTGGAGCTGCCGGTACTGGTGCAGCTGCGCCGACACGACTGTTCTTCGCTCCGCCGTCTCCGTCGTCTCTGCCGCCGCCTGACTCTGCTCTTCGTCAGGTTGTTACTCTCCCGTCGTCTACTGGTCTTCCGTTACAGACTGGCTCACCGCTACCTGCTCCCTCTCCTTACACTGAGCAGACAGGCAGTCCTGCTACGCGTCGTGAGCCTGCGTCGCGTCCTGTCTCGCCTGTTCGTTCTGGTCGTACCGTTCGTCGTGTCGCTCGTGCGCGTCAGCCGGCTGTCCCCAGCGCACACCTTGTTGTCCGTCGTCCTTCCTCTGCTCCGCAGCCTGTTCCTCTGCCGTCTCCCCCTGCGTCCTCTCTGCCTGCCGTTCCGGACCCTGAGTCTGACCGGTTTCGTACTGAGCACCCTACTGTCACGCGTCTGTTAGCCACTGTTGTCACTGACCCGTCGTTTGAGTCTACTGCTGCGTCTGCCTTGGTCGCTGAGCTTGTTGACTTTGCTGCTGCCTATCGTCTAGACTACGCCGCCAGTCTTGTTGCTGAGTCTGAGTCTGTCTGTCCTCCGTCCGTCGGGGGTGAGTGTGCTCTTGGCACGGACGTCCTTGAGGACAGGCAGGAGGAGTTCCAGTGTCTTGCTGCTGCTTTACCTCATCTTGTGTCCTCGCTACTTGCCCCTGAGGGAGACCCGGATGCACCAGACATCCCGACTCCGCGCTCTTACGCAGAGGCGATAGAGGGTCCCTACTCCTCTCAGTGGCAGGCAGCCATGGACGCAGAGATGGCTTCCTGGAAGTCCACAGGCACCTACGTTGACGAGGTTCCCCCACCTGGGGCGAACATCGTCAGTGGCATGTGGATTTTCAGGGTGAAGCGGCCGCCGGGTTCTCCGCCTGTCTTCAAGGCGTGTTACGTGGCTCGAGGCTTCAGTCAGCGAGAGGGAGTTGACTTCTTCCAGACCTTCTCCCCCACCCCGAAGATGACCACTCTTCGGGTGCTGCTGCATGTTGCTGCTTGTCAGGAAGAATAGGAGCGTGGCCTAGGCTTAGTAGCCTAGGCCACAGTAGGAGGTAGTAGGTTGTGCCCTAGGACTAGGGTTTGTGGTATACGAAGGAGAATTGGAGAAGTGAGAATGGGAATGATGATTTGAACTAGCAAGCAGCACGATACGTATAGGAAACCCTAAGGGGTTGTACTCACTATTGAGCACCCCACTGCAGGCTAGACAAATAACATAATCTGACACACCCCCATAGCCAAAGTGGGGTGTAATCAGCACACGTGAGAAGTCACAGCAATAGTTCACAATTATCAGCAAAGCTAGTGGCAGTCACAGGAGGCCAGTGAGGAGGAGGAGGAACTGTGGAGGGAGAGAAGAGAGGAGGCGACGACTGAAGTTGCAGACACACGGGCACCAGGAGCACCAGGTTGCAACCTCCTCCAACTGTCTCACTCCCCCCTACACTCACCCCCAGTGTCACCACTCGCTTCTCGCCCACATCACCCCCTTAGCACCACTCCCTCGTCTCCCACACATCCACCCCCCCGCAGCGGCAGCTGCAGCAGTGGGAGACGGAGGAGAAGGTAGGGGCGACGCACAAGGAGCCACCCCCACACCCTCCTGTCCAGGGGACGCGGGGGGGGGGGGGGGGAGGGCCGGGGCGGGAGAGCGCACGAGGGCGCAGGCAACCGCGCGTGCAGAGCAACAGCGCGGAGCAGGTAGGGTAGAGCGCACGAGGGCGCGGGCAACCGCGCGTGCAGAGCAACAGCGCGGAGCAGGTAGGGTAGAGCGCACGAGGGCGCGGGCAACCGCGCGTGCAGAGCAACAGCGCGGAGCAGGTAGGGTAGAGCGCACGAGGGCGCGGGCAACCGCGCGTGCAGAGCAACAGCGCGGAGCAGGTAGGGTAGGGCGCACGAGGGCGCGGGCAACCGCGCGTGCAGAGCAACAGCGCGGAGCAGGTAGGGTAGAGCGCACGAGGGCGCGGGCAACCGCGCGTGCAGAGCAACAGCGCGGAGCAGGTAGGGTAGAGCGCACGAGGGCGCGGGCAACCGCGCGTGCAGAGCAACAGCGCGGAGCAGGTAGGGTAGGGCGCACGAGGGCGCGAGTGAGACTGAGCGCGACTGCACAGGGTCCAGGAGCGGCGTCGCGGGCAGCTGCATGGTCGGCTGCTGCTGGTGCGGTTGCTCCAGGGGCGACGACTGAGGTTCTAGGGGCGGCTGCACCAGGGGCGGCTGCTCCACGGGCGGCGTCGCGGGTACAGGGGCGGCTGCACCAGGGGCGGCTGCTCCAGGGGCGGCGGCGCAGGTCCAGGGGCGGCTGCACCAGGGGCGGCTGCTCCACGGGCGGCGTCGCGGGTACAGGGGCGGCTGCACCAGGGGCGGCTGCTCCAGGGGCGGCGGCGCAGGTCCAGGGGCGGCTGCACCAGGGGCGGCTGCTCCCTGGGCGACGGCGCAGGTCCAGGGGCGGCTGCACCAGGGGCGGCTGCTCCAGGGGCGGCGTCGCGGGTCCAGGGGCGGCTGCACCAGGGGCGGCGGCTCCAGGGGCGGGGTGGCGAGTCCAGGGGCGGCTGCACCAGGGGTGGCCGCTCCAGGAGCGATGGCGCTGGCGCAGGGGCGGCTCGCGCGCTGTTGCAGGGGCGGCGTCGCGAGCTGCTGCAGGGGCGGTGTCGCGAGCGACGGGCGACGGGGGGAGAGCAGCAGGCGGGCCCCCGGAAGGCGCCGCGACGACCAGTGACGGCGCCCAGGGGGCGTCGCGTCGTGTAGGGGCGACGCCGCGCGGGTCCCACAGAGGTGTCGCGACGAGCAGGGCGACGCCGCGCGGATCCCGCAGGGGCGTCGCGACGAGTAGGAGCGGCACCCAGGGGGGGGCGCCGCGACGAGCAGGGGCGGGCCCCCTGAAGGCGCCGCGCCATGCGACGGCAGGGAGCAGCACGCAGGCCCCCCGGAGGGCGCCTCGACGGACGGGATAACCGCCGCGCGCCCCGAGCGCGCGGCGGGTAGAATAAGCCGCCACACGCTCGAAGCGCGTGGCGGGAAGAAAAATCCAGTGCCGCGCACCACGGAGCGCGCGGCGAACAGTAGGGCAGCGGAAGCAGTTGGTGGGCCCGTTGAGCTAGGCAGCAGGATCTTGCCCGCTCTAGATACCATGTCAGGAAGAATAGGAGCGTGGCCTAGGCTTAGTAGCCTAGGCCACAGTAGGAGGTAGTAGGTTGTGCCCTAGGACTAGGGTTTGTGGTATACGAAGGAGAATTGGAGAAGTGAGAATGGGAATGATGATTTGAACTAGCAAGCAGCAGGATACATATAGGAAACCCTAAGGGGTTGTACTCACTATTGAGCACCCCACTGCAGGCTAGACAAATAACATAATCTGACACTGCTCACCGTGACTACGAGCTTCACTCTCTTGACTTCAGCACAGCTTTCTTGCAGGGCAGCCTGCACGAGGAGATCTGGCTGCGCCGCCCCCCGGGCTTCACTGGGTCGTTCCCTCCTGGCACCCAGTGGAGCCTCTGGCGGCCGGTCTACGGTCTCCGCCAGGCGCCACGTGAGTGGCACGACACACTGAGGACTACGCTTGCGGCTCTTGGGTTCGCGCCTTCTACTGCTGACCCGTCGCTGTTTCTGCGCACCGACACTTCACTGCCGCCGTTCTACATCCTCGTGTACGTCGACGACTTGGTTTTTGCCACTGCTGACACTGAGGCTCTCGCCCACGTGAAGTCGGAGCTGCAGAAGAGACACACGTGCACAGACTTGGGTGAGCTGCGCAGCTACCTTGGCTTGCAGATCACCCGGGACAGAGCACGCCGCACCATCACCTTGACTTAGTCACACATGGTGCAGCAGGTCCTTCAGCGCTTCGGCTTCACCTGGTCTTCAGCACAGGCCACTCCTCTGGCTATAGGTCACACGCTCTCAGCTTCACCTTCGGACGAGTCCGTAGAGCCGAGTGGTCCTTACCCAGAGCTAGTCGACTGCCTCATGTACCTGATGACTTGCACTCGACCTGACCTCGCGTACCCTCTTGGTCTTCTGGCTCGTTACGTGGCTCCTGGTCGGCACCGACCTGAGCACATGGCTGCTGCTAAGAGGGTACTGCGCTACTTGTGCAGCACATCAGGCATGGGGCTAGTGCTTGGAGGGACGAGCCCAGTTGTCCTCACTGGGCACTCAGACGCTTCTTGGGTTGACGACCAGGCTACTCAGCGGTCGTCACAGGGTTACACCTTCAGCCTTGGCTCTGGTTCAGTTTCGTGGCGTTCTACACGCTCGTCTTCAGTTCTTAGCTCCAGTTGTGAGGCTGAGATCTACGCCACAGCCATGGCTGCACAGGAGTTACGCTGGCTCACCTACCTGCTGACTGACTTGGGAGAGCAGCCTCGTTCTCCTCCAGTGCTGTACGTCGACAACAAGGCTGCCATTGCTTTGTGTGAGGAGCACAGACTGGAGCACAGAACGAAGCACATTGCTCTGCGTTACTTCCTGGCTCGAGAGTTGCAGCAGCGAGGCCAGCTTCGTCTTCGTCACGTGGCCACTCGGGCCAACACTGCTGATATATTCACCAAGGCACTTCCGTCTGGTGATCATCAGCGCTTTTGTACCCTGTTAGGCCTTGTGCCTACGTTTCCATACTTGCTGTAGTCTCTGCTTGTACTGTGATCTATATATATACATGCATGCCTGCTCTTGCTAGGTAGTCATCACTGTACTGTTATTGTTGCATATATATCTCTGCATGTGGACTGGCCTTGTGGCCCTTTGCTTGTGCTCAGAATGTGTGGTGACGTTGAGATCCACCCTGAGCTTGCTTTGCTTCTCTTGACTGGTCGTTTGACCCCTTGTTCTCCCCCACTTTGCCTATGGGGGTGTGTCAAACATATATGCTGCATATTGTCTAGGCTGTAGTGGGGTAGCCCATATGGGGTACAGCCCAATTAGGGTTTACTACTTGTACTCCTGCATGTTGCTAGTTCATCCATTCCTGCTGCTAGATTCTGACAGCGTGAGGTTGTACGGTTCAAGTCTGAACGGAACCGGAAATGCCCCTTCAGTAACGCATTTCCTTGTGGTTGCGTGTGGCGCACGTATGTATGCACTTCCGTATTTCAGCACCCCACTTGAGCCACTTGAGCCACCCCCTGTCGATTATATCACAGCAGCTTACAGCCTCTAGGGTCTTTATTCCCATTCATCCAAATCATCGCTCAAGCTCGTACCGTCATCGCCCGGATATAAGACATATATGTCTTATCTCGTACACGGGAAAAAATGCTTGAGTTATCTTGTAAACGGGATGGTTTAGGGTGTCTTATAAGTCTTATAAATGGAAAATTTTTAAACTACTTAGAAATATCTTCCGTTCTTCTTGAAAAAGAGTTCCTCATAATGAGTGTGGATGTTGCGAAGGTGCCACTTCGGCAACCACTGCCCGGGACGCCACGTCATGGAGAACACCTGCAGAGGCAAATTTGGTAGGTCCTGGGTCAGCGCGTGGAAGAATTCGCGCTTCGCAAGGGTAAAAATGTACGCGTTATTTCAACGTTCGCTACCATGTATTGTATTTTCGATTATAAGACATATATGTCTTATCTCGTACATGCAAATAGGTGTCTTATAATGAGGCTAGCCTGTTTATAAGAGACACCCGTATAGTAGACAACCCCTGTCTACTATTCAACACTGTCTTATATCCGGGCGTTTACGGTAGTTTATTGAAAGTCTCGGCCAGCAGGCGCCACATACGGGAACAACCTCTTGAGGTTTGCGTAGATGGAAGCAGATAGTACTACTATCCCAACCCCAACTTTTGCAACTTTTCATAGTATGAAGGGGGGGATTCTGTTCGAGCAGAGAAAGTCAGCATTAAAGCCCGAGTTTCACATGGTATTTTTCATATTCAAGATTCTTGAAGTTGATTTCGTGAATAGCCATGTTACAAGCTGGTTCAGAACAATCCGTCGGTTTCAAGCAGCAGAGGTGATCCGTGATTGGCCAGCGATAACCTAAAACAACCAGCAGGGAAAACACCTCAGAGGATTGCACTGTTCACCTTGAGTAAACTTGAAAACCATCGGGAACGCTTGGACACGCATATTATGAGGCACGTAGTAGTCGTCCCCCCGTCACATACGGGCAATCGTCAGTCTTAGCGCTCAGTTCAAAGACACGAATCAGGGCCCTTTGGCGACTTGGCAAGCAACCTAACCGCGGCCACTATGTTTCCTCTTACGCAACCGCCACGTTCTCTCCTAGTGTCGTTGCAGCGACAAGTATTCTCAGACGTAGAAAGAAGCACACACTCGCGCGTCGCGACAGTATCCCCAGCCTTCCGCCTCCGCCGTCAATCTCTCCTAAAATAGACACACTCCGATATATTTTCTAGTCGTAGCTTATCGGTATGACAGCAACGCAACAGTTACGCGCGTCTCCTATCACGGTCGCCCTCGTATCGCCCTCACGCAATCATCACATTCGGCCCTATCGCCTTCTCCGTACCCTACGCACATGGATTACCGCGTAGCGGCCGCTGTAGCCGGTTCTAGAGGGTCCTCCGCCTTTGCCGCCGGAAATTTAGGATTTTCCGATGTCGGAATTTCAGCCGTAATTGGAGCCGATGAGGGAACTGTATGGGCGATTCGTGGACGTTCAGGAGCATTCCACGTGGGAGTTGGTCACTGGGGAGGCACCCGGTGCTGACGTGGACAGCGAGGGGAGAGAGGAACGGAAAGGGAAGGGTATTTTAGCATCACGGTCAGAAGGTCAGGGTCTAGCAGCGTGTCTCAGAGAAATACCCCCGGTGTATTTCGACGAGCATTCTGCTCTTGAGCGGAAGGAGATTTTTGATACGGTCTGCCCGTCTCCCTCCATTGCCGCGAATATGCTTCTACAAGAGAAACTATCGCATTACTTAGACCTAGTCGAGGTGCACTTAGTTAAAGAAATCTCTTCCCGCTCCGACTCGTTCTTCGAAGCCCTGAAAAAACTGGAAGATCTGAACCGTGGGATCGTGGAGACGTGCGATCGCATCCGTCAGTTGCGCGGCACAGTGGGGATGCTGGACGAGGACCTTCTGGAAGGATCGCGGAAGCTGCAGGCGACCAAGGTTCGGCGGGAGAATCTGCTGCAGCCGCATCAGAAGCTGAAGCTAGTGGCGTTCGTGCACCAGGCCATGGCGACGCTGAAGCTGGTAAGACACAATTTTATGACGGCTAGAGAGAAGATAATTAGGTTCCCGGCCGTCTTGCAGGACTGTAGCTGGTGGCGTTCGTGCACCAGGCCATGGCGACGCTGAAGCTGGTAAGGCGCAATGCGGTAAGGAGCCATCCCATCTCATGAGGTGGTGTCATGGAGCGACCTTGTGGGCGCGTTGGCTGTGGCGGACAGCCTCAGACGCCTCATGGAAGGCACTGATCTCACTGGGTGCTCGTGGTGCTGCCTCATTTGGTGCTGGCTCGTGATGATACCTTATGCTGCTGCCTTGTGCTGCTCGCTTCCTGACCTCTAAGCCTCCCTTGCTGCCCCACACCCCACCACCCCACTGTGCGTGCCGATGCCTCGGCTGGTGTCATCGGGGGACTGTGCGGGTGCGCTAGACGTGATGGACGACCTCAGGCGCCTCATGGACGGCCAGGAGCTGATGGGTGCAACCCCGCCCTCTAACTCTTCCTTCCTGCCCCACACGCACCACCCCACCATGCATCAGCTGGTGTCGTCGGGCGACTGTGCGGGCGCATTAGACGTGATGGACGACCTGAGGCGCCTCATGGAGAGGCAGGAGCTCATGGGTGCAACCCTGCCCTCTAACTCCTTCCTGCCCCCCCACGCACCACCCTACCGTCCATCAGCTGGTATCATCGGGCGACTGTGCGGGCGCGCTAGACGTGATGGACGACTTAAGGCGCCTCATGGATGGGCAGGAGCTCGCAGGGCAGCACTGCTTCCGCCACCTCAACCACCTCCTGGTGTCCTCCTCCGATGCCGTCAACAGGTGAGTCTCTCTTTCTCCCACTCCTCCCATTCTCGCCTCCCACTCTCACATCCCCCTCTTCCACCCACCCTCATATCCCTCTCTGCACTGCTTCCGCCACCTCAACCACCTCCTCCTCTCCTCCTCCAATTTTCTAACATCCATCCCCTATACTCTCCAACCCAACCCATTCCCGCCATTCTCCCAGTCTCCTAACAGCCGACTTTGTGAGGGAAGCCGTGCACGATGCTGCTGACGTGGCGCCTTCCACTATAGTCACCAGCTTCAACCTCCAGAAGAGCGTACCCCCCGCTGAAACGCTGCTCGCTATAGTCAACCTCGAGGTGCGTGTGCGGAAAATGCATGCCTATGGATGCAAAGCGTGATCTCTGTCGCACAAGATTCAGCGCTGTACTGGCATGGCGCGCTTCAGAGCTTCAGAGCCAGTCGCCCGGGCCTACCTGTGGTTGTGTTGTGTCATAGCAGTTGAGGTGTGAGACGTCGCAGTCAGTAGCTGGCTGGCCGCACAGGTCTGTGATTGCTTCTTGTTCCTCATCCTCCTGTGCTCTCTGCCATGCCTCCTGCCTGCCTCAGTTCTGTATCTTGCTCCGTTTCTCGCTCCGTGTTTTTGTGTCTGCTCCATCCATGCCTTGTCTCGCCCCATGCATGTCTGTCGCATGCCTCGCCCGCCACGTGCATCCCTGGTGCATGCATGGATCCCAACCCGTTGCATGCCCAACTCATGCCCCATCCATGCCCCATCCATGCCCCATCCATGCCCCATCCATGCCCCATCCATGCCCCATCCATGCCCCGTCCATGCAACATCCATTCCCCATCAATGCAACATCCATGCAACATCCAAGCCCCATCCATGCCCCATCCATGCCCCATCCATGCCCCATCCATGCCCCATCCATGCCCCATCCATGCCCCATCCATGCCCCATCCGTCCATGCAACATCCGTGCTCTGCCCATGCCGGGCTCAAGCAGCGCGAGGGCATGGAGGAGAGGGAGGCTCGCCTGAGAGAGCATCTGCTGCCGCTCGTCATCAGCCTGCTGCGCACAGTGAGTACGGGGCAGGGGTCAGGGGTTCGAGTGTATTACTTAGAGTTTGGGGGTTAGAAGTTAAAACACTGGCTCTCATAAAAAGCGGGCATGCAGAGTGAACGGATGAGCGAGAGGGAGGCTTGACCCTGAGAGCACCTACTGCCACTCTTCATCAGCCTGCTGAGCACAGTTGGCGTTCAGGGGAGAAGGGGTAGGTTTAAGGTTTGGGGTGTGCTGAGATGCAGCGAGAAGAAGCTATAGGCCGCCTGGGACGACCTTCCATCACCTTGTTCCCCCCTGGCCCTTCACCCACTGTCTCCCACCCTTTCATCCCCCACCAGTCCCGTCTGCCTGCAGTGCTGCGCGCGTATCGAGATGCAGTGAATGCGGACATCAAGGCAGCAGTGAAGACGGTGGTGGGCGAGCTGCTGCCGCTGCTCTTCCCCCTAACCCCCATCCGTCTCTCACCCTTTCATCTCCCACCCTTTCATCCCCCAGTCGCGCCTGCCGGCAGTGCTGCGGGCCGACATAGACGCAGTGAATGCGGACATCAAGGCAACAGTGAAAACAGTGGTGGGCGAGCTGCTGCCGCTGCTCTTCCTGCAGCACGCCGCCGCCGCTGCTGGCGGGGCCGCGGGTGGTGCAGGAGGAGAGGGGGGTGAGGCTGCAGCAGATGCACTTAACGGTGAGACACGTGGGCTGTGGTGGATGGAACGAGGGGGACTGCTAGCTCTCAAAGAGGAGCGAGCCTGCAGCTGATGTGCTGAATGTGAGACACACGGGCCGTGGGGTATGGAACAAGGGGAAGGGGCTGAATGTTTTCTCTGAATTGTCAATGACGATGGGAAGGGGACGAGCCTTGCCCTGAACAATGAGAAATGCTGCAGCTGTGAGGGAGCAGTGGAGTCGTTTTCTTACAGTTGTCACAGGGGAGGGGAAGTTAGATCAGCCTGCTGCTGATTAGTTGTGTCTCCTTTTCATGCGAATGAGGTCTCACACCCACTGTCTTCCACCTGTGCAGCCTTCCCCCAACTATCTATCATATAACACATCCAGTCAACCCTCACCGTCCGTCCACCCTCCTATGCCAACTGAACCCCCCGTCCCCTCTTTCCGCCCCCCTCTTTCTGCCCCCCTCTTTCTGCCCCCCTCTTTCTGCCCCCCTCTTTCTGCCCCCCTCTTTCTGCCCCCCTCTTTCTGCCCCCCTCTTTCTGCCCCCCTCTTTCTGCCCCCCTCTTTCTGCCCCCCTCCTCCCCATGCACCCCCCACCCAGCGCCATCTCTCGCCCTCAAGCTCCGTGCCCTTGCCCCGCCCGCCTTCGTCCACTTGCTGCTGGCCGTCTTCTCTGCCGTCCAGACCCGCCTCGTGACGGCGGCAGCCGTTCGGAACGTAGTGTCCAGCATCGCCACTGCCGGAGCTGCTGCCGGTGCTGCAGCTGCCGCCGCCGAGCCTGCCGCATCCCCCCATCCTCTCATCCCCCTGTCCTCTCATCCCCCTGTCCTCTCATCCCCCTGTCCTCTCATCCCCCTATCCTCTCATCCCCCTATCCTCTCATCCCCCTGTCCTCTCATCCCTCTGTCCTCTCATCCCCCTGTCCTCCCATCCCTCTGTCCTCTCATCCCCCTGTCCTCTCGTCCCCCCATCCTCTCATCCCCCCGTCCTCTCATCCTCCTGTCCTCTCATCCCTCTTTCCTCTCACCCCCCCGTCCTCTCACCCCCCCGTCTTCTCATCCCCCCGTCCTCTTATCCCCCTGTCCTCTCATCCCTCTTTCCTCTCATCCCCCCGTCCTCCTATCCCCCTGTCCTCTCATCCCTCTGTCCTCTCGTCCCCCTGTCCTCTCATCCCCCTGTCCTATCATCCCCCCATCCTCTCATCCCCCTGTCCTCTCATCCCTCTGTCCTTTCATCCCCCTGTCCTCTCATCGTCACCGCACCTCCTCGCTCAACAGAGGACAATGCACTGATGTGGATGGAGACTGGGGGTTGTCCACCTACAACACCACTTGTTGGCTCGTACACCATATGATGACACTCAATTTTATCACCATCCACTCTCACTGTAGGAGAGCTTATGTTGTGCCATTCTTGAAGCCAGGACCATTGAGGCAAACATGTATGGTGGACAAGTGCTCATTCGAATACATCTGGATTCCAAAATTCAATGTAAAATCCTTTATACATGCATACGCCTGCTGTTGTGACGTGAGCCACTTGATACACACGCGTGCTAATTATGCTTTGTCAAAAGGTGCAACCTGTTGCTGCCAAAATCATGCAGGTAGGAGGAGGAGTATCTCTAGGCTACGTAGGCTCATTTGTGTGGTGGTAATGTCTTGTATGCCGTGAAAATTCGCAACAACGGCAGAAATGTTCCGGACACCCGATGGATCTGCAGTACTGTGGAGCAAAGCATGGAAAAGTAATGCAAATAGAGACGAATCATAATGAGAGCACCACGTTGGGAGCAATAAGGGGCCACTGCTGACCTTGAAAGATGTTGAAACAACGTCCATGCGGCTGGTTGAACGCATGTGTGGGGAGGGGTGTGAGGCATGGGCAACATTGGTGCCATGATAGTGAAACGAGCACATAAAGATATATCAGTGGTTGTAGTATGCATCAAGGGTGAGAAACGCGAAGGCATGGAATCGGATGGAGTAGGACCAGCCTGAATTTTGTTGCAAAGGGGATAATTGGGTAGTATCACAATGCAAGCTAAGTAGGCAAAGACGAATGAAGGGTTTACAAAAGATTCCAGATGGTAAACGATAAATCACTGGTTTGCACTTGACTTACGCTGTCACATGTGCCGTTGATTCAGATGATTGATGGCACTCGCACCTGTCGGTGGTTGAGGTTGTGCTCGGAGGGGTCCACGACTCGGCTGACATCAAAGGGCGCCAAGGCCTCCTTTGGGGTCAGGCGCGGAGCCACCACCATGGCCCTCTACTCGTATGGCACCAACTCCACACCAGTGGTCTTCGCCAAATGCACGTCCAGGAGCTGAGAAAGCAAGGTTGGAATGTGAGGGGAAAATAATGCTCTATGATTGACTGAGGTGGAGGGTTTAGAATGACTAGACTGGGGAGTTGAAGCACGAGGGCATGAGATGGGCAAGCAAGGGAATAGGATGGGAGCAGGGGGCAAGGCTGGGAGAGGGCACACCGGGTCTGAAAAGGAAGATAGAGAGGGAAAAGCGAGAGATGCACATGTTATGGGTGCGAGCAGCAGTTGTATGGACAAGGATGAGCACTATTACCCTCAAGGCGCACAGCGGCATCGCCGACATCCAAATTGACGAGTCGTGTTGGACAAACTGGTGATTTAGATCCTTCCCCGGGTTTGTAAGTGCTTCCAACACGTTTACCGAGGATGGTTGGTGGCATCACCTGCAACATGATCGCAAGAGGGAAGCGTCAAAATATCTTACATAAGACAAGAGTAAGGGTTGGTGAGAATGTGGTACAGATCTTACATAAGATACGGCGCCCAGCACCGCGCGTCGAAATAATGCCGCGGACTATGCCACCTTCTCGCACAGGAGTAACCGGCCCAACAACAGATGGGTGTCGCCCTCCACAAGGTAAGTCGACAGGATGCTGCGCCTGCCTCTTCGGGGCCGTCTCCATAATCTCATCGTCGACTCCAAATCCCAGCGATCGTTGCCAATCCTCCATAATCCGATCAACCCAAGACCAATCCATAGGTCCGAGGGTTCGATCCTTGTTGCCCCGTCGCACCCGAGTTACTTGCCGTACACGAGTGCGATACGATGTGACCAGCCTGTCCATCGAGTTATTCCAATGCAGGACAGCCAGCCCCACTCGTGCCTCAAGACTACCTTTGAACCTGATACGCTTAGCAGCGTATTTGATGATCAGGGAATGGAAAGACTCGTTTATGGAACTGTTGGCTCCGTGAACATAGGGTTTCACCTTGTCTGGCGAAAGCCGTTTCTTGAACCATGCAAGAACCGCCTTGTGCGTTTCCGATCCAGGCTCATAAAGTGCACATTCCCTGCCCCACTTCTCGGTAACACACCTTGGAGGAATACTCCCGTTCCGTCCACACTCGGAGTGGTCACCTGCCCAGTGGTTAGGTGCCGTCCCAATTTCCCTAGCCACATCTTCGGGGGTCATAGGGGTGCCCGCTTTCAACAGCGCCGCGCAACGCATCATCACATGGAAGAAATGCGAGGCGAAGCGCTGCGCCACCGTACTCTCCTCATTGCCTGCGTTTATCTCATCTCCGCCACGTTTCCGTTTTCGCCGCCCAGTCCAACGGGGCAAATTCTCTCCGACGTCACTTCCCTGATTGTCGGTCTTACCCGCTACACCATCGTTGTTGCAGCCAGTCATCGTCTCTGTCATGTCAAAACGAGCAGTATGAACAATTTTAGGAAACAAGCGGCGTACTCCAATCTGAATATGGCATGGAAACTAAGTTTCACAAAGCGTTCATACCAGTAGCTTCATCAACGTTGGCCCACGGAGTCGTCCCGCCGATGAATCGTAAGTTACTGCATGCACCCGCATGTGCGTGCACGATGAGAGAACTAGCCAATGACGATGGTCTCGCACCACGCACAGGATGGATATCGTATTGCCAAAACTCCTCCACATCCGCCCACTGCACATCAACTTGGGTTGTGCCCGCATCCGCCTCGTCAACCGCATCATCTCGCACGATGGGCTGCATCTCTCCAGTAGTATCAGGACGCACCTCGCCATATCCCACTGGGACATCTACCGCTGCCCGTTCTCCTCCCAGCCGCCGGACTTTTCGCAACTCAGGAAACATCCACTTCGCTTCATCACGGGTCATCTTCACATATGCAATGGTACCCATGGCTTCACATACCGCCTCCACAAGTGATGCTTTGAGTGTCCCCTTCGCCTCTTTCTCCAATCCTTTGGTCCTCAACCACTGCCTTAAGTCTTCCACCTTAGCCAACCATAGCTCCTCGATACAGCTAGCCTTGTCCACCTCCACAGCCTTCCGCACCTGATCCTGAAGCTCCTTGCAGAAAAGATTGTACAGCGTCCGTTTCACGTGCCACCAATCCACATGATGATCCAGCTTTCGCTCTGCCGCAGCGCCTCTAAACGTGGTCCCTTGATCCGAAATGATGCCCTTCACATCGAACCCCAACAGCTTCAACTCATCAACCCCTCTGTCGAATGCCACCCGCTCCAATCGCACCGACGATTTATCATCCACCCCTTTACGTGTTGTTACACAGTACAAGATCTTCCGCGACGGTATGTCCATGAACGATACTGTGCATCACTCACCCTCTCGGACATGTGACCATCGGCCATCCACCGTCACGTATTCGGCTGGGATGTCACGTTTGCTCATCTCCTCCCACACCGAAGCCATCGACTTATCCGCCTCCCTAAGTATTGTTTTCCATAACCCATTATCGCCCCCAAGGTATCGATAGAACGTGCTTTTGCCAGGACATGGAATGCCAAAATTGCGACTGAACTCCCACATCTGTTGATACCCCATCCCAGCGAGCGCGAATGCTCCCACATATTTTGAGTGTAGCATTGGCACTCGTGCACCAACCCCAACTCTCTTCTTGTCAAGGGTTCGATTGGTGCACGACCAGAACTCCACACCATGGGAACACTTATCGCGTCTCCAGAACATGCCAACTGAAGCCCAAGAAAACTTCCACGACCTGAGAGACATAGCACCTCCGCATGTATCTTGATGCGAGCACACTAAGCGACACCCCTTGAAGAACCCGACAACGGTACGTGGTTCGACTAGACATACCCGTTGCTCAGGGATATCATCAACGCTTGGTGATGTAGGCCAATGCCTGGGGACTGTCCCGCGCGCGCTCGCGCGCGGATGGCTGCAAACAGGCCTTACGAGGGGTATAGAAAAAGGACACAAATGATGAGCGTATGGTTGACGTGGAAGTGTAAGGAGCCTAGGTGGGACCAGATGATTTTATAAGGTTGTAACATGAATTCCAAATATGCAGTATATCAACTGCTCACCTGTCCTCTGGCATGCCATTCATCGTGCTCGGTGGTGCTGTAGGCAATGACATGCTGCCACTTGCATGAAGTCCACACCCCGCAGGCAAAGGAGGCACGAAAGGATTAGAGGGTATGCCTTCAACATCACCACCACCCCCTACGGGCAAAGTAGGCACGGAAGAAGTAGAGACCGGGCCTTCGCCATCACCACCACCCCCGACGGGCAAAGGAGGCACGGAAGGATTAGACGAAGCCGTAGCATTCTCCACCCCACCATCGTCCGTAGTGCCGCTACGAGCAGCGCGCTGTGCATTACCTGCACTTCAGCAATAGTGGTATGATAAGTGGTTGTGGGCGTTGGGGCGACACGTCATCATGAGATAGCATCACCCGTATTCGGCTATGTAGCATGTTTGAAAGGCATTAACTCATTGGCGTTGTAGAGCAAATGCCTTCCCGCGTCTTGCTCCTCCCCAAGACAAGCCCTCCACACGCCTTGGTCTCCCGCGATCATCTAACCGCATAAGCGGAAAGGCATATCTCACACCAAGCAGCTCCCGATCCGGCCGTTGTAATAAATCAATGACCTTCTCGAAGGGCACTTGAGCGTGGGCCTTGAAAATGCGATGGTACTCTTGGCGGTGCAACTCGACCGTGGCGCCCGTCTATGAGCGTCCAGACTCAGCATCTGTGAGGGATGGGAGTTGGGAGTGAAGGCAGAATTTGAAATAAACGTCATAAATTGTGGGTGCGAGGAGACAGCTGATGAGGCCCTTGGGCCCCCTGACCAGCGCTATGGTGGGGTGCTGGGGTGAATGGGGGGGGCAGCGATGAGGGATGGGGAGCGTGGCGAGGTGGGAATAAGACAAACAATGCAGGACAGACGTCATTGAATTTGGGTGCGAGGAGGCGGCTGTTGAGACCCTTGAGACCCATGACCAGTGCTATGGTGGGGTGCTAGGGTGAATGGGGGGGGCAGCGATGAGGGATGGGGAGCGTGGCGAGGAGGGAATAAGACAAACAATGCAGGACAGACGTCATTGAATTTGGGTGCGAGGAGACGGCTGTTGAGACCCTTGAGACCCATGACCAACGCTATGGTGGGGCGCTGGGGTGAATGGGGGAGGCAGGGATGAGGGATGGGGAGTGTGGCGAGGTGGGAATAAGACAGACAATGCAGGACGGACGTCATTGAATTTGGGTGTGAGGAGGCGGCTGTTGAGACCCTTGAGACCCTTGACCAACGCTATGGTGGGGCGCTGGGGTGAATGGGGTGGACAAGGATGAGGGATGGGGAGCGTGGCGGGGTGGGAATAAGACAAACAATGCAGGACGGACGTCATTGAATTTGGGTGCCATATCAGCGGCTGTGGAGACCCTTGAGACCCATGACCAACGCTATGGTGGGGCGCTGGGGAGAATGGGGGGGCAGGGATGAGGGATGGGGAGTGTGGCGAGGTGGGAATAAGACAGACAATGCAGGACGGACGTCATTGAATTTGCGTGTGAGGAACCGGGCTGTTGAGACCCTTGAGACCCTTGACCAACGCTATGGTGGGGCACTGGGGTGAATGGGGGGGCAGGACAGACGTCATTGAATTTGGGTGCGAGCCGAGCCGACAATGCAGAACCGGAGTCATCACATTTGGTGGTGATGAGGCCCTTGGGCCCCATGACCAGCGCTATCGTGCAGCGTTGGGGGGAAGGGGGGAAGGGGGGAAGGGGGGAGGGTAGAGTAAGGCAGATTTCAGAATACAGGATGGTCGAATATGGGTGCGAGGAGACGGCTAACGAGGCCCTTGGGTCCTATGACCAGCGCTATGGTCGGGTGCTGAGGTGAGGGAATGTGTGAGGGTCACGGTAGTGGGGGTTGGGGGGGGGAAAGAGGGAGTACGAGAAGAATTGCAAGGCAGGCGTTGGCACGCAGGCTGATGAGACCCTTGGGACCCATCACCAGCGTTATCGTGGGGCACTGGGGGGAGGAGAGTTGGAAGAGAGGGAGAGTGGGGCAGGCAACGCAGGCCTGGAGTCGAGCAGGCGGCTGATGAGGCCCGCTGGTCCCATCACCAGAGCTATGGTGGGTCGCTGGAGGGGGGGTGTGGAGGTTGGGAGAAAGTGGGGGGTGGGGATGGGGAGTGGGAGGTAAGGCAGAGAATGCAGGGCAGGCGTCAACACAGGGGCGCGCACGCGCGCACCAGGGCGCGCGCGCGCGTACCAGGGCGGGCGTGTGGACCAGGGCGCGCGGACCAAGGCGCGCGCGTGGACCAAGGCGCGCGCGCAAAGAATGCGCCCACACTTTTCAAGACCCCAACTGCGGACACTTCATAAGCCTCTAACTGTGCGCTAGTTCCTCGCATGCATGTGACATTCCATCAATAACCCAACTCACCGGCGGCTAGGCCAGCCCTGATGAGCCGTGACGTAGCCTCAGGTGCTGCCTCCGCTAAGAAGTGTATCACGTCGTCGGGCGTCGCCCCCCTCTCGCCAGCAAACAAGGCGGACAACCCCACGCGTAACACGCACAGTAACGGTCGCATGTGCCGCGATATGTTCACGCTTCCCGTCGTTGCATCTTTGCATGCTTGCGTTGCCGCATGTAACCCTGCACTTGTCGCTGGAGCCATGAGTAGCAAACTGCACCACCATGATGGGAGGCAATGTCATTATGGGCAACAGCGGGATACAGAGAAGAAGTGGGCACATGCTGTGATATGCGGAGCAGTGGCCACACACTTTGAAACGAGCATCTGCATGCTATTGCTGAGACATCAATGGCAGAACCACAAGCTGTGACAAAAGCAGCAAGGAGCACATGGTGACGACACGAGCAGCAGTGAGCACGTAATGTGACATGGACAGCAGTGGTGTGATGCTGTGACATGAGCAGGAGAGAGCCTAGAGCAGTAATCCGATGTTGTGGCATAAGCAGAAGAGACATATGTTGTGACGTGGCAACAGTGTAGCCTCATGCTATGACCCAAGCAGAATAACCTACATCATGTGACACCAGCAGCAGTCTCCTGCTGTGACATGAGCAGCAGCTATATGATGCTGTGACATGAGCAGCAGCTATATGATGCTGTGACATGAGCAGCAGCTATATGATGCTGTGACATGAGCAGCAGCTATATGATGCTGTGACACCAGCAGCAGCTATATGATGCTGTGACACGAGCAGCAGCTATACGTTGTTGAAATAGAAAAAACAAAGGAAACAACAGTGACATTATGCTTTGATATGGCAGCAGTGTCGGCTCATGTTGTGACGCCGCCAATAGACCTTGCATGCTTTGACATGAGCAGCAGTTATATGATGTCGTGACTCGTGCAGGAATGCGAACATGGTCAAACAAAATATCCAGCGATGAGATAGTGTGACATAAACAGCATAGACATTATGTGTCACGTTGCGACGCCAGCAGTAGACACTACATGACACGTGATATGCTCTGCTGTGACACGAGGAGGAGTGCGCACTTGTGGTGACAAGAGTAAGCAGTTATATGATGCTAGGGACAGCGCCAATTGATCTTATGTTGTGAGACAGCAGCTTTGTTGCCTAATTTCATTGACGCCAGCAGCAGGCACGTCATACTGTGACATGAGTAGAGTGATGTGAAGCTGTGACATGAGTAAGAGTGAGCACATGCTGTGACATAACAGAGCAGTGGTATGGTGCTATGAACTGCATAGCTGTGACCCTATGCTGTGACGTGGCAGCAATGTCGGTTCATGTTGTGACGCCCCTCGCAGACACTACATGCTTTGACATGAGCAGCAGCAACCCTGCCATGCTGTGACATTTGCAGAAGTGACAGTGCACGCTATGATGCGTGTAGTTGGCGGACATATGCTGTGAGTTGAGCATCAAGAGCTGAGACATTATGCTGTGACATGGTGTGGCCCACTGCTGTGACGCCAGCAGCAGACCCTATATCATGTGACACCAGCAGCAGTTATATGAAGCTGTGACATGCGCAGCAGTTATTTGAAGCTGTGACAAGAGCCGGAGAGAGCACATGCTCAAGGATTAGAAAGCCTTGATGAGATAGCATGACAGGTGCCAACCATTGACCTTATGCTTTGACATGGCAGCAATATCAACTCATGTTGTGACGCCAGTGGTAAACACTACATGCGTTGATATGAGCCTCAGGGACATGATGCTGTGACATGGGCAGGAGTGAGCATGGCATAGTAAGGAGTGATGAGATGCGGTGACAGCTAGTGGAAATAGACTTCACACGTGTGAATTGTTAGTAGTAGCAGCAGTGAGGTGTGACCTAAGCAGCAGTGACACCCGCTCGCAATGACGTGCTTCGCAGTGACCTACTGCTGTGACACAAGCAGTAGTGGCCCCGCACGCTGTGACTTGGAAAGCAGTGACGCCGCACGCTGTGACTTGGAAAGCAGTGACGCCGCACGCTGTGACTTGGAAAGCAGTGACGCCGCACGCTGTGACTTGGAAAGCAGTGACGCCGCACGCTGTGACTTGGAAAGCAGTGACGCCGCACGCTGTGACTTGGAAAGCAGTGACGCCGCACGCTGTGACTTGGAAAGCAGTGACGCCGCACGCCGCGACTTGGACAGCAGTGACGCCGCACGCTGTGACTTGGACAGCAGTGACGCCGCACGCTGTGACTTGGACAGCAGTGACGCCGCACGCTGTGACTTGGACAGCAGTGACGCCGCACGCTGTGACTTGGACAGCAGTGACGCCGCACG
This sequence comes from Closterium sp. Yama58-4, assembly GCA_947470075.1. Lineage (NCBI taxonomy): Eukaryota > Viridiplantae > Streptophyta > Zygnematophyceae > Desmidiales > Closteriaceae > Closterium > Closterium sp. Yama58-4. Next base: position 955,964 of record CANIUD010000750.1, on the reverse strand, counting down.
CTGTGACTTGGACAGCAGTGACGCCGCATGCTGTGACTTGGAGGGCAGTCGGGACGAACCTCTGGTTGTAACCGTGGCTCTGACAGTTGCGTCGACAGAGGGAGACGACACGCTCGACTATAGCAGGCTGTTGACGGCTCTGCATGCCGACGACAGCCACTGAAGCTACAAGTTGTGTGAGTCAACTCTACAACCGGTGCTCAAGATTGCGTTTATGATCTCTTACAGTTGGGTACCGACGTTGCAAATGTTTTGCAGGACGTTGGCCGCGAATTCCGTTCACCTCTCGTCTGTCTCCCTGCCGGCCACGGTCTAGGCCTTTCCCTCGCGCATTCCCGTGGTCGCCCTGTCGAAGGTTACTGAGGGAGATCCGGAAGTAGATGTTACACCCGCAGGTTGTAAAGGTTTGCCCCACCTTCCTATTGTCTAATGAATGGTTTAGACCCACCCGAAATGAAGTTGTCCTCTCCCGCTTACCCCTACAACGCTCCGTGGAACGCAACTACTCCTCTAGGCAAATCGTGCTCCTCACATTCAGGCCGAGAACGTCGCGTTTCGCTGCTGACATCTCCTGCGACGCGGCGTCCTAGTGCCAGCGCGTCGCGACAAATTTTCGTGCTGTGACCTGCCTACTATCAAGCTAGGTTGGTAGTCGTGCTCTGCTTTGATTCCGTCATCGAGCACGTTTGGCGAGCTTGTATGTGTTTCGGGTTGCTATTGAGGCTGGTGTCAAATGTCTACCTACCACTCGTTTCGGTGGTTCAAGTCTACACTTCACCGGACTGTAACCCCCCCTATTCCCTCTGTACACCCTCGCTGTTTGGATACGATGCGAGTATTCTTTTTTGGTGGTGCTGATTGGCTGCGACCCTAAACCATTCGAGGCGACAGAATGGTCGCTTTAGTGTAGTCGTGAGATGGTGGTCATCCCTGGGGGAAGCAGGCCAATCTGAGTGCGGCGAGGTGATGTTTGATTTCGCGGCTCTGGTAGTGGTTCGCCAGGGTTGGTTCAACGAAAAATGTTTTTGCTCCCTCTCGCTAACCCTGTTTCATGTTCAGGAAAGTTGGTTTCCTGCCATGTGATACTCGGGCTTTAAGAAGGGAGCTGTATTTTCTGAGCATGGAGCCTCATGAGAGCATCATGGACTACGTACATAGGGCGATGCTCCTCTACAGTGATTTAAAGGCTATGGGTGCACAAGAAACTGAAAAAGATGTGATACACTGCGTCATTTCTGGATTGCCAGAGGAATGAGTATTCTATTTATTTGCATACCGCCGACAAGTTTGACAGATTTGATGGTGAAGTTGCGGAATGTAGAAACCATGAAAGCTAACAGAAAAAGGAGGGAAGAGGCTTCCAGTGGTGTGGAGAATGGCAAGCCTGCGATGCAGAGCGCAGCAGCAGCAGCAAGGGGGAAAAGATCTGGTCTCTGCTGCTTATAATGTGGCAAGAAGGGGCATAAAGCGGCACATTGGAGAGAATGACTCCAGTGGCCAATAAGGTGATTCACCATCCCTCGCGTGGCCACGAATGACTCGAGTGGCCACCAAATTTGGTGATAATGACTCGAGTGGCCACGCCAGGCGATTCTTGCTGGCTTTTTTTTCACGGCGCATTACCCTAAGGTGATAAAAAAAATAAACCCCATGGCTTACGGCATGCCATTCGGGAGCCTCAACCCTAAAATTTTAGGGTTGAGGCTCCCTCGGATGGCATGCCTTCCGAGTGGGTTTTAGGTTTTTTTTCTTGCCCGCGGTCACTAATGTGTTCGCGCATTTATGCCCCCGCAGAGCAGTTTATGGTCGCTGATTTTTTTTATCGCGCGCTCATTGGTCGGGCATTGGGCCGAAAATGACCGCGCAACTACTGTTGGCATTTTTACGGTTTTGTGTACAGTGTGTGGGCGAAATTTTCGGGTGCGGAACAGAACGGAACACTACCTAAGGATACCACTCGCACGAATGGGGAATTTCGTGGCTACAAAGCCCCGTAGGGTAATGCGCCGTGAAAAAAAAGCCAGCAAGAATCCCCTGGCGTGGCCACTCGAGTCATTATCACCAAATTTGGTGGCCACTCGAGTCATTCGTGGCCACGCGAGGGATGGTGAATCACCTTATTGGCCACTGGAGTCATTCTCTCGGCAGCTTTGTGAACCCGAATAGCGAAATAATCACGCGACGCGACGATTTTCAATTTTTGCTCAATTCTGTGGACTAGACTCGCGCCGCCCTCCACGTCATTTAATATCCATCAATCCCATGGACTTTCTACACCCGCTAACACAGAATTGTCGTCCTGCGTATTTGTTATATGAGAAATTTTTTGTAACAAAAAAAAATTACAGATTGTGATTCGACTTGAAGAGGTGTTTGCTGTAAAGGAGACATTCTCCTTTACCTTTCGGCAGGTCCACGGGACCTGCCACCTAGTCTCATTTGCAACTTTCACTTCTCTAGCTCCCACCCTCCCCTCCCCTATACACTAGATCGTTTCTGCATATCTTCCTCCCATTTAGAATGCCATATGTATTCCATAATATCGAGTGTGCTGTAAACTAGAGTTATGAAATGCTATGACGACTGCACTGCACACTCCTCTGAAAGTCGTGTCACAATTCTCGAGTTTAGGGTCCCTAGCAGGCCGCGCTTTTGCGAGAAATCGTATCTGACGCAATCCCGCTGCAATGATTGCAAACCCAGCGTGGTTGTCTTTTTGCGCGTCTGCATCCATGATCCATGGACAGTGGCACGATGTTGGAAGATTTTTTACGTGGACCAGTCGCAGCCGCAAGTATTCTGACCGCGGGCAAAAATTATAAACCCCATGGCTTACGGCATGCCATTCGGGAGCCTCAACCCTAAAATTTTAGGGTTGAGGCTCCCTCGGATGGCATGCCATCCGAATGGGTTTTAGTTTTTTTCTTGCCCGCGATCAGCTTGCTCACTCGATTGTTACGCATGCAGTGCAATATATACTCTAAAGAATAACCTCGACGGCACTGTATAACCTAGTACTCCAAAAATTAAACAGAAACAAGGGGGGTTGGGGTAAACCATGCCTGTTTGATAATGTAGCTTTCAGCCAAACAGCCTCAACACTCTGTCCAGAGTAAGTGTAAAAATACCGCGAAAGCGCATGTAGCAGTCCATGGGATTGATAGATATTCAAAATTGGGGAGGGCGGCGCGAGGCTAGTCCACAGGATTGAGCGAAAGTTGAAAATCGCCGCGTCGCGTGATTATTTCCCGAATAGCAGCAACTTCAAGGGGGGACGACGGCATGAGCTCAAAAATGAAGCTTAGAAATTTCCACATTGCAGGGATATGATGGGCATTCAAAAACGGGTTGCCCTATAGACAGTAGCATTTTGATACGGTTTCAAAAGCCAAGGCACTAAATATTAGAAGCACAAAATTGAAATGAAACACCCCTGTTTGAAAGCAATGTTTTCACTGGATGAGAATGGAATGTACGATACTACGCAAGTAACGGTGTTATTATAAAGGGTACACAAACAAACTCTCCCCTCCCTTCCCGCTTTGTTGAGACACCCTGGTCATATCGGCTGTTGACTCTCCATCCCAAGAAACTGCAACCTTCCAAACACAAATTCGTTCTTTTCCCGCCAAACACCTCACTCCAACAAGATCTCAATTCCGTTCTCATCAGTTGAGTTCCTGAATCCCGATTTTGCCTTGGTTTACAGCATCAGTGGTCGCTACATTTCTTCCCCATACAATAACTGAGTGTTTCGCGTTGCGCAACGGGCCCGCCTTTCACGGTGAATGTGATCATCAACATGACGACTGATAGGACGAGCATCGATTCTGAGTCTTGCTAGCTCTACTTGGTGGCAGTAGCTTTCGTATCTTTCCACATCTCCTACTCATTCCGAATTGATGTATGTTCGAGTGTGACTTAAAATGCCTGTCTAAGCTGCTGATGGAAACGGAAAGCGGCTTGATGTCTTGCTACCCGCACTAGCTCTACCTGGTGGCGTGAGCGTTGCCTTGTATCATGGAGTTCACGATTCGATTTAGGGTGCCGGCTACTCTGCTAAAAAACACGAAAGGTAGCAATGGCGAAGCCACTTCGCTGCCCAGCGGCACCAACACCAGCAGCATTCCCACTACAAGCAACAGTAGCAGTAGTACCGACGGTGGCAGCAGCAGCCCTGATATTGTTAACGAGCAAGCAACAGTCATGATTACGCAGCCGGTAGCGTCTTCCCACGTGGATTATTCCATATCCGTTGATCCGCAGGAGCCGCTCCAATCGGCATTCAACAGGCTGTTCAAGTCCCACCTGCCGCACTGCTGCCTGTCAAGTCAGCAGACACGTCAGCAGCAGGATGACGTGGATAAGGCCAGCGACCAGAAGGATCGGACGGACGAACAGAAGCAGGCTGTTCGGTTTATGGCTGTCGGGCAAGTGGTGTACCTATCGCCTGAAGCATCAGCGGAAAAGGCCAAGCTTAAAGCGGGTACAGTGGTAAAAGTGCTCCCGGTGAAATCGAGGGAGGCGGGAGAGAAGGAAAAACCAAACTCGGCAGGTACCGCTGGGAGCAGCAGCAGCAACAGCGGTGCTGCGAATAACACACCATCCACGGCTACTGTGTGTGCTCGGTTAACCCAGAATCTGCACCGCCTCCTGCTGCTACGCCTGTCGCTACTTCTACGCCCTCCCTTCTCCCTGCGTCTGTCGCTTCGCCCGTCGCTGCGCCTGCTTCTGCTCCCGCCTCCGCGCATGCCACTGCGCCCATCACCGCGTCTGTCTCCGCGCCGCCGGCCCCTGCGACTGGCGGCAACAGCAACACCGTCACCAATACCAGCAGGCGCGTCAGCAGCAGCCGTCGCATCCGACCCAGCATCACGAGCCCGCTAGACTACGAACCGATCTCCCGCCCGCACATGGTACACCACGTCGACGTGAACCTCCCCTGGAACCACTCCCTCTGCGCCTGCTGCCTCTCGCGCATCCTCCACCCCGCCCCCCCCACCACCTACCACACCGCCACCCCCAACGCCCTCCGCCTGCACCTGCAGCAGCCGGTGAGTGACAGCATCAAGCCGTGTCCAGCCAGCAACAACAGGCCGTCCCAGGCTATCCTTGCGTATTCCGCTACTGTCAGAGTGCAGAGTCTCTGGGTTACGACTGGGCCGGGTGTGGGGCGTGGGGGGAGTGGGCGCGCTGCGCTAGCCGCTGCTGCTGTGCGCGCTGGGGGTCTTTCTAGGGTTGACATCTCCTCAGGGCCTCCTGCCGCGCAGTTCAAGTGGAAGGCGGATTTCGCGCCCATGCCTGCGGCCGAGGGGATGCTTCTCGAGTGGATGGCAGAGCCACGTGTCGGACTGCTGTTGGATCTAGATGTGGTCAGATGCCAGCTGGCAGATATGATGAAGATTCACGATCTGGCAGCAGCGAGTGGCGGCGCTACAGCGAGTGGCGGCGCTACAACCGCTGGTGGTGCTACAGCCGGTGGTGCTACAGCTACAGCTGCTGGCGGTGATCCCAAGCACTTCTGGTGGTGCTGCTGGCAGCGCAGCTCGTGTTGGACCGCCTACCGCCGCAGCCTCTCTGTGGTTGTCTTCCTCGTGCTTGTAGCGAGGCTTCCGCGTATAGTCACACTCTGGCGCCTGCACATGAAATCCTGCTACGTCGCCTTTCCTGCTCTGGCAAATCAGCTGAACGCGGGGAGGCAGATCGGGGGGGTGGGGGGCAGGCAGGCGGAACGGCAGGCGAGTAGGCAGGCGGGGAAGGGGGGAGGGAGGCAGGTGGGTGGGGAAGCGGAAGAGGATTGCTTTGGATCGATCCTGGTGCAGGTGCTTGGAGTGAAAGGAAAGAAAGAACTCGAGTCAGGCTTTGCTGCTCATGTGCTGCCTCTTCTGCCGGGGGGGAGACGGGCGCACGGGGGCATGAGAGGGGGGACAGGGAGAGGAGCGGGAGTAGGAGGATTTGGTTGGGTGGAAGGGGGAGAGGAGTGGAGGGAGGGGTTGAGAGGGGTGGAGTGGGATGAGTATGTGGAGCGTGTGGGGGAGATTATCTCCCATGGAGGGCTGGAGGCTGAGCAGTACAGGTGCAGCTGCAGGCAGTGCATTGAAAACGAGGGTGTATGGGGGAGCGAGGACGGGAGCAGCAGGCATCAAAGCAGTGGCACGGCTGCTGGCAGTGGTGCTGGTACTGGTGCTGTTGGTACTGGTGTTGCTGGTACTGGTGCTGCTGGCAGTGGTGCTGGTACTGGTGCTGTTGGTACTGGTGTTGCTGGTACTGGTGCTGCTGGCAGTGGTGCTGGTACTGGTGCTGTTGGTACTGGTGTTGCTGGTACTGGTGCTGCTGGCAGTGGAAGCGGCATGGTCATAACTGGCGTTGACCCGACTGACTTTGCTCTCCGGGCTGCATTGACGCTCTGTGTGCCGCGCGCTGCAGTCTATGGCGTGCAGGCGTTTACCGAGGCATGCAGTAACAGGTACAAGGAGCGCGTGGAGGACGCTGCTGTGGAGGCAGCCAGGCAGCGACTGGCAGAGAGGGCAGGAGAAGGGGAGAGGGCAGGAGGGGAAGAGGGGGCAGCAGCAGGGCAGAAGGTGACAGAGAGGCACGGAGAGCAGGAGGGGGGCAGGGAGAGGAACCGAGAGGAAGGTGAGAGCACAGGGGCGGGAGGAGCAGCAGCAGGAGCTGCTTGCACTGCTGTTAGTGCCAGCACTACTGCTGCTAGCACTACTACAGCTAGTGGCCGTCTCGTGCCAGTCATCAGTGACCCAGCAGTGGCACTCTTCATGTACCGAGCTGCCTGCCTCCTCCAATGGGTGCGAGTGTATGGCCCCAGGCTCAACCCCCCCAGCTACTGCACCCGCACCAACCCGGAAGCACCAGTCCTGGCGCTCCCACACCCAGTGCATGACCTCCCGAGCCTCTTAGTCAGGTTCGGCGCCATTCCCAAGCCTGTGGGCGCGGCAGGTGCGGAAGGCCCAGCCACTGGTTGTGTTCCGGGGTGGGACGAGTTTCCAGCGGGGAATAGAGGGACGCTGAAGGCGCATGAAAGTGCATGTAGAGGCCTGCAAGGGTCAGGGGGAGAGGGAGCAGGGGGAGAGGGAGCAGGGGGAGATTGGGCAGGGGGACAGGGGCATGGGGGGGAGTTTTTGGGTTTGAACACCTTCCAAACGGGCAGCTTTCGTGATGCTGTGTTCGACCGAGAGGAGATGCTCCTAGAGTACAACGTGGGGGCAACACAGGGACGGCAGGAGGGTGGGATAGTCACGACTCATACAGAGGGCGTGCAGGAGTATCGAGCTGCCAGGGCGATGAGTGACAGCAGCACGGATTCTCCTGCATTCCCAACCCTTGCGGACCGCGTCGAGGAGTTTCTGAGAAGGTTCTCGCCGAAGCGGCAGGCGAAGGAGGGGCGTGGCGGGCCGCTGGCACGAGCGATCACCGACTGGGTGCTGCGACTCCACCTGGTGGGGGCAGCAGCAGAGACAACAAATAGCAGCAGCAGCAGCAGCAGCAGCAGCAGCAGGGTGGCAAAGGGAGAGAGGAGGGACATGAGCTGGGCTGCGCTGGCCCTGGGGGCGTATTCCCCGGGCAAGTTAAAGCCCATGCTGAGATCCCCCCGAGAGGTGGACGCTTTTCTGGAGTTCATGGTGGAAATGACTAACCTCACACCTGCCTGCAACTGCTGCCAGATGTGCTTTAACATGTTCAACCAGGCCGTTACCCCCGCGGCCCTTGTTGCCTCGTTCGCCTTCCGCCCCTCCTCGGTGGTCCTGCGCTGCATGCTCTCTCTCTACCGCCCACGCTCCCCTCAGGTGAGAGGCCTCTTGCACCCTTTGATGTGTGTAAAGCAGCTTAAAATTCACCCTTCGGTGCTCATCCTTTACTTACCCTGCATCTTCCTATGTCTCTCTTCTGCCCTGCTCCCATCAGTTTAATTTTACCTTGACCCTCGGAGTGTCTTCTCAATCAATTAGAAAGTGATTACATTATAAGATCCTCCTCTTTTCTTCTCTCCTTCTCATCTGCCCTTCTCCTCTGCCCTTCTCCTCTGCCCTCCGTCCACCACCCACGCACACCCTCCTCAGATGAAAGAGCTCCTGGACACACTCGGAATCCCACCCCTCCCAGACCTCGTTCCAGACCGCCTCGTGGCTCCTCTTCTCGAAGGCGTGGTGGAGCACAAGCGCCTGCACTTCCTCTACACCGCCTCCATCATTCTCTCCCGAGAGGGCGGCGTGAAAGACATAATGGAGCTGACAAGAGGAGATGGGGTGGCGAGGAGTGAAGAGGAGTTGAGACAGGTGGAGTGGAACGGGTGGGATGGGAAGGAGGAGTGGCTGGTGTGGGAAGAGGTGGATAGCTGGAGGAATGCGGCTTTTCGGGCGTGGCCTGTGGTGGAGCTGATGTATGAGGCGCCGCATAGCTGGGCGTCGACTGGGGAGGAGGAGAGGGTGAGGGAGTGCTGTGCGGGGATGAGGCGGAAGGAGAGGGAGTGTGAGGAGATTAGCCGGGGGAAGGAGCGGGCTTTGGTGGATAGAATGGTCGCTGCTGCTGCTGCTGCTGGTGCTGCTGCTGGCTCACCTGGTACTGCTGCGACTGCTGCTGCTGGGGGTGGGAGTGAGGTGGTAGGAGGGTTGAAAGTCGCGCCTGCATACCTGGTGCCGTGGGTGGGGGGGGGGTGAACCCGTTTGCATGCCTGCGGGAGATGCTGCTGGGGGAGACGTGCTACTGGGAGCTCTCAGACGGGCGGCGGGTCGGGGTGACACCCGGGGCTGGCTCGTCCGGTGCTGCCGCTGCTGCGTCAGACTCAAGAGCACCCACAGGAGGAGCAGGAGGAGCAGGGGGAGCAGGGGGTGTGCGCTGCTGTGCGTTCCCAGGGTGTGGCCGGGCGGAGAGGCCGGGGAGGCCGCCATTGAAGGCGTGTTCCCGGTGCGGCCAGGCTGCTTACTGCGACAGGGACTGTCAGAGAGCCCACTGGAAGGTGCATAAGCTGCAGTGCCAGCCTAAGTGATAGCAGAGGGGAATGGGAAGGGGAAGGGTTGGGAATAAGTGTGGATATTCAGAACTGCAAGCGGTCATGTCTGCATGGCTGCCTACTGCGACAGGGACTGCCAGAAGGCCCACTTGGGGGGAGGGCGAAGGGGGAGAGAGGGGGAGGGGGAGAGGGTAGGAGAAGTTGATTTGGCAACAATGACTGCTTGTTGCCACATTTTGGCTTGTAACATAACTGCGTTAACCTTGCGAGTCAAATACCGTAATAAAAATAGCTAAAACGGGACACGCAGTAGTGAATGTGATAGTAATCAATGGATAGTTTGTGGAAGAAATGGGATTACAATTGTCAAACGTGCAATTGTGTATGAGGTATACATTTGTGCACTTGAGTACACTCAATAGTCGAGCTTCAGGCCTTCGGTTGAGAGGAAGGTGAGTGATGAATATCGACGGACTTCGGTGGACCGAGTCGGTTCGGTGGCTGGCGGACTTTAGTATCGTATCTTGAGTCCGGTTCCGATCGGTCCGGCGTGAGTGTCTGATCCCGTCAGTTGGTGTGGGCCGTAAGCTGTGGTTCCTTTCGCTTGCTCGTGACTCAAGATTTGTACAAATTACACGGGACGCCGTCGTGATTTCTTCGCAAGCGTGGTCCCGCTAATTAGTGAATGCCCGTTCAGCGACGCGTTTCCTGGTGGCTGCGTATGCGTGAGGCGCACGTTACGCGAGGCCCTTGAGCATTCCGAGCGAATGTATTCTCGTATTTCAGCACGCACTTGACTCGAGTCACTTCAGCTACCTTCCGTGCATTACATTACAGCAGCAACCTCCAGGGCTTTTATTTTCCACTCATCCAAATCATCACTCAAGCTCTTAATTCACTAAAAGTTTCCGGCCAGGCGCCACATACGGGAACAACCTTTTGAGGTTTGCGTAGATGGAAGCAGACAGTATGAAGGGGGGGATGCTTTTCGAGCAGAGGAAGTTGGCATTGAGAAGGGAGCTGTTATTTCTGAGCATGGAACCTCATGAGAGCGTAATGGACTACGTACACCGGGGTAAGCTCTGTTACAGTGATTTGAAGGCCATGGGTGCACAAGAAACAGAAAGAGATCTGATATACTGCATCATTTCTGGATTGTCGAAGGAGTGGGAGATTGAGCGTACTGTCCTTACTTGCATCCGGCCGACAAGTGTGACCGACTTGATTGGGAAATTGCGAGATTTAGAAACGATGAAAGCTGATTGCAAGAGAAGGGAAGAAGCGGCCGGACGTACGGATAATGGCAAGCCTGGGATGGAGAGTGCATCAGCTACAAGGGGGAACAGGCATGGACGCTGTTTTTATTGTGGGAAGAAAGGGCATAAAGCGGCACGTTGCTTTGACAACCCTAACAGCGGCAACTTCAAGGGAGAGAGACGACATGTATCCGAGAAAGAAGATTCAAGGATCCCACATTGCAGCTATTGTGGATATGATGGGCATTGGAAAATGGATTGCCCCTCTCCTAATGGCATTTCGTTTGACTAGAAGCACGAAGTTGCAATGTGTTTCGTAAATGAACACTGTTTTACTGGATACGGTCTAGGGTTTAGACAGCATGTAAACATAGAGTATTACAGACAGTAAAAGTAAACGTCCCCCCTACAAGGCGGTTGACTTTCAACCTTGCAAGTTAGGTAAACAACTTACTAGAGTACACTCTACAGTCCAGCTTCCAGCCTTCGTATAACAGCCAGCAGCATCTCCTTTCTACTGAGCCGGTACTTGACAGCAAGCAACCGTTGCGGCGACAACACCTGCCCCCTAAATTTGCACTGCATCTCACCCTCCCTCTCAAACTCCCCTCCAATCCCAGCACCGTCACCCCCACCGCTGCTGCTGCTGCTGCTCCCACCATCAGCACCAGTATTACCACTGCGACTGCTACTGCCACCGCCACCAGCGGCAGCACTGCTGCTGCTGGCAGCACCACTGTGACCCACTCTTCTTGCTCCTGTCCCATCCACCCCTCCATCGCTTCCCAGAAGCTTCCCTCCTGCACGGTCCACATCTTGCAGTAGCCACCAATCATAGTGTGCGGGCGTGGCCATGCCTATCATCAGCTCGCGGCACCGCCTCACTATAAGCAGCTTCACATACTCCGCTGCAGCCACTGCAGCCTCGTCCTCTGCCGCCTTTGCTGCTCTTAACGCTGCTTTCGCTGCATCCCCACCGTCCGTTGGCCCTGTAGATCTACCAGAGCTCGCTCCTCCTGATTGCACCTCCCCATCATCCCCCAATTCCTCATCCACCTCATTCCCTGTTGACTCGGTTGACTCAGTTGACCCTTTCCCCCCAACCCCATCACTCCGACAAGCTATTCTCCATGCCTTGGTTCGGCAACATCTAGGCCAAAACAGGCCTCCTTTCCCCTCCCCCGCACCATCCACCCTCCCCCAACCGCCTCCACTCTTCCCATCTTTCCGCCACCCAGGGGGGCACCTCGGAAACGCACCAGCAGGCAGCGTCCGGTTCGGCGCCGAAGCTGCAAACCGAGCCGCTGCGGCAAGCGCAGCGAGCAGGCTCGGGTCGATCCTCCCGGCCGGACGAACATCCGGACCAGCCCGGTACGGCAGCACCTCATAACCGAACTCAACCCAGCTGTTCATCAGATCCCACCAGAGGTTCCTGTCCCGCTCAAACCCGCGAGAAGCATCGTGTGAGGAAGGCCGATCGAGGGCCGCGCGAGCCTGCTTCCACGCCTGAGTGAATGAAATTCGCGAGCAGGATGAACCAGCGGCAGAGGCGATGGCGGAAGAGGCGGCGGAGGAGGAGGCGCCGGCGATGGCTGCGACGGTCATGTGGCGCTGGAGGGAGTCGGAGCGACAGTCTGTGTAGAGCCGGTCGAGCAGCCAGCGGACTGAGTCCTCGAAGGAGGGGAAGAGAGCGAGGCTGTCAAAGGGATTGCCCTCCAGAATGAAGCCTGGAGGGACAACATGGGTCAATGGGGAGTCAATGAGGGGTCAAAGCAAGTGAATGGGAGTCGGAACGGCAGTCTGTGTAGAATCGGTTGAGCAGCCAGTGGACTGAGTCCTCAAAGGAGGGGAAGAGAGCGAGGCTGTCAAAGGGATTGCCCTCCAGAATGAAGCCTGGAGAGTCAACGGGGGTCAACGGGAATCAATGGGGGTCATTAGGGGATCAATGACGTCCTCAAAGGAGGGGAAGAGAGCGAGGTGGTCAGAGGGATTGCCCTCCGGATTAAAATTTGGAGGGTGAACAGGGGTGAATGGAGCCAATGGAATCAGAGGGAGTTGTGGCTGAGTTAGGAGGTCAAGGCGAGTCAGAGGGAATCAAGGCAGGCCAAAGGAAGTCAAGGGAGGTCAAGAAGGTAAGAGGAGGTTAGTTAAAGCCCGATGGGGGCTCAGATGCAAGCTGTTAAGCTCACTCAGTAATGAGTGCAGAAAGAGATCGTACTAAGGAAGTTTTTACTCATTACTTTCTGCACGAGTTCTAAGGCCTCTTAAATCGGGAGACCAAGGCAAGGCAGCAACAAGATGGAGTACAAGCAACCAAGCCTCACCACCACAGGGCCAAAGGTATTGAGGCGTCCCAGAGGTTAATACCTGACCCAGCAACCTCACTCACCGTAGTAGAGAAAAAGGTTCTCGTTGCTGCGAGGCCCAAAAGAGGTGAACAGTTGCTCGCCCTTCTTGGCGGCCCGCTTTAGCCGGATCTCCAACACTCCCTCAGGTGTGACAGGCCTTGCCATCCAGTCCATCTGAGAGGGGTTGAACGGGGGTAAGGTTGAAACAAATTTTGAGGCTCCTCAAAATTCGTTATGGCCAGATATCCAGCACCCCCAGGTCGTGCTGGCTCACATGTGTCGTGCTGGCTCACATGTGTCGTGCTGGCTCACATCACAGAGGTTCTGTGCTGACTCAGGAGTGCTGTGCTGACTCACATGGTTGTTGTAATGGTGGTTAATTGCATCCATGAACGGCATCATCACAAACTGCTCAAACTTGGGTGCTGTGCTGACTTACATGGGTGCGATGCTGACTAAGGAGTGCTGTGCTGACTCACATGGTTGTTGTAATGATGGTTGATGGCATCCATGAAGGGCATCATCACAAACTGCTCAAACTTGGGTGCTGTGCTGACTTACATGGGTGCGATGCTGACTAAGGAGTGCTGTGCTGACTCACATGGTTGTTGTAATGATGGTTGATGGCATCCATGAAGGGCATCATCACAAACTGCTCAAACTTGGGTGCTGTGCTGACTTACATGGGTGCGATGCTGACTAAGGAGTGCTGTGCTGACTCACATGGTTGTTGTAATGATGGTTGATGGCATCCATGAACGGCATCATCACAAACTGCTCAAACTTGGGTGCTGTGCTGACTTACATGGGTGCGATGCTGACTAAGGAGTGCTGTGCTGACTCACATGGTTGTTGTGATGATGGTTGATGGCATCCATGAAGGGCATCATCACAAACTGCTCAAACTTGGGTGCTGTGCTGACTTACATGGGTGCGATGCTGACTAAGGAGTGCTGTGCTGACTCACATGGTTGTTGTAATGATGGTTGATGGCATCCATGAACGGCATCATCACAAACTGCTCAAACTTGGGTGCTGTGCTGACTCACATGGTTGTTGTAATGATGGTTGATGGCATCCATGAACGGCATCATCACAAACTGCTCAAACTTGGGTGCTGTGCTGACTCACATGGTTGTTGTAATGATGGTTGATGGCATCCATGAACGGCATCATCACAAACTGCTCAAACTTGGGTGCTGTGCTGACTCACATGGTTGTTGTAATGATGGTTGATGGCATCCATGAACGGCATCATCACAAACTGCTCAAACTTGCCGCCCGGCCTGACTGGCAGCGTGAAGGCTCGGCTGTGAACCATGGAGACAGCCCACTCTGGGAAGGGGGGCAGGAATGGAGAAGGGGAGGGGGGGGAGTGGTGGGAGGGGGAAATTTGGAAGGATACTGGCAGATTGTTCACTGGCAAGGTGAAGGCTCGGCTGTGCACCATTGAGACAGCCCACTCTGGGAAGGGGGGGAAATGGAGAAAAAGAGGGGAGGGAGGGGGAGTTTGGAGGGGGAAAATGGAAGGGTATTGGCAGATTATTCACTGGCAAGGTGAAGACTCGGCTGTGCACCATGGAGACAGCCCGCTCTGGGAAGGGGAGGAAATGGAGAAAAAACGGGGCACGAGAGGGGGAAATGGAAGGGTAATAGTTCACTGGCAAGGTGAAGACTCGGCTGTGCACCATTGAGACCGCCCACTCTGGGGACGGGGGCAGGAAAAGGAGAAAAAGAGGGGGAAGAGGGGGGAGGGGGGGTGGGAGGGGGGAAAATGGAAGGGTTTTGGCAAAATATTCACTGGCAGCATGAAGGCTCGCCTGTGCACCATTGAAACCGCCCACTCTGGGGAGGGGGGGAATTGGAGAGAAAGGGGGCAGGAGGGGGGAGAATGGAAGGGTGTTGATAACTCACTGGCAGCGTGAAGGCTCGGCTGTGAACCATTGAAACCGCCCACTCAGGGAAAGGGGAGCAGGAAATGAAGAAAAAACGGGGCACGAGAGGGGGAAATGGAAGGGTAGATAGTTCACTGGCAAGGTGAAGACTCGGCTGTGCACCATTGAGACCGCCCACTCTGGGAGGAGGGGCAGGAAATGGAGAAAGTGAGGGGGAAGAGGGGGGAGGGGGGAAGATGGAAGGGTATTGGCAGATTATTTACTGGCAGCATGACGGCTCGGATGTGCACCATTGAAACAGCCCACTCTGGGGAAGGGGGCAGGAAAAGGAGAAAAAGAAGGGGGGGGGAAGAGAGGGGGGAAAATGGAAGGGTATTGGCAGATCATTTACTGGCAGCATGAAGGCTCGGCTGTGCACCATTGAAACAGGCCCACTCTGGGAGAGGATGGAGGGGAGGGAGGGAAAGAGGGAAGAGAGGAGGGAGGAGAGGGGTAGAAGGGAAGAGCGAGAAGGTGAGGTTCCTGGGAGATGCTTCCGTTTGTGGCAGGGTGGTGAAGGGTGGTGCAGGGTGGTGCAGGGTGGTGCAGGGTGGTGAAGGCTCGGGTGCAAAAACGATCGACAGCCCACTCTGGGAGAGGAGGGAAGGAGGGGGATGTGCAACAGAAAGTCATGTGTGGAGAGGAATGAGGGGGCCAGTTGAGTGTTTCGACTTGACTCAAAGATCAGCTGGCAGCTGATCAAGTGTTTCTCGTTCTAACCAGCAAGCACATTTTCCACCTGATAAGCACCTGATTGGCACCTGATAAGCACCTGATTGGCACCTGATAAGCACCTGATTGGCACTTGGTAAGCACCTGATTGGCACCTGGTAAGCACCTGATTGGCACCTGATAAGCACCCGACTGGCAGCTGATTGTAATCAGACTCAGTAAGATCGCACTCACTGTACTCATCAAAGGAAAGGTTGGGATGTGTGGAGTCGTGGTGCTTGTGGTACGTCTCTCGAATCTCCTCGTTCATCCTCTTCACCTGCTCCATTGTCGATGCCCACTGCACCTCGCCCTCCTCCTGATGACACAGCATGGCAGAGCAAGACAGGCAGAACACAGCAGCAGGGAGAGAAGGAGCAACAACGCACGGGACGAGGCTTGGTGCTTGTTCTGGGTATGCACCCTCTCGGATCTCCTCATTCATCCTCTTCGCCTGCTCCATGGTTGATGCCCACTGCACCTCGCCCTCCTCCTGTCAACACCACGGCAGAGGAGCAGAGAGTATGGGCAGGGACACAGAAGCACGGAGAAAGAGAAACCGTGGTGGATATTGTTGATCTCCTCGTTTATCCTCTTCACCTGCTCCATTGTCGATGCCCACTGCACCTCGCCCTCCTCCTGCAAGCACAGCACATCACAACCACAGGAAGAAATGGGGGGTGGCACTCCGATGGTTGTGGTATGTGTCTCGGATCTCCTCATTCATCCTCTTCACCTGCTCCATTGTCGATGCCCGCTGCACCTCGCCCTCCTCCTGATGTCACAGCATGGCAGGGCAAAAAGCGCACAGAGCAGAAGCAGCAGCAAGAAGGCGGTGGGAGGATAGCGGACCATGCCATGGCAATACGCTTGGTGCTTGTGGTGGATTGTTGTGTCTCAGATCTCCTCGTTCATCCTCTTCACCAGCTCAAGAGCTAACACCTCTACCTACTACACCTCGCCCTGCTACTCCCCACCATCAGGATGGCAACAGAACACAAAACAAGATAACATCGAAAGAAAATGCAGCGCAGACGCACTAGGATGCCCAGCGGGAAATTTATTAGCAGAACAGGGCCAGGCCAGCTGGCTGGTTCGAATTTCTAGCAAATCAGCCAAAGCGGAAACAACGACACGTTCTGCTGGTTTGCTCAAATTCCAAACAACTGGGGCTGGTAGAACTGACCTCAGGAGGGAGGAAGATGGGCAGAGGAACAGAGGGTGGCAGGGAGCGGATGTAGGGCGCCCAAGGGGAGGCATCTCCCTTTGCTCTGCGGGACGGTACAAGCGAGACACGGGGGAAGTGGGGGCAGGTTGAAAGGAAGAAATTTGGGAGGACAAAGAGATGTGTGGAAGCAGGGAGCGGACGTAGGGTGGTTAAGGGGAGGAATCGCCCTTTGCACTGGAGTGAGGTAAAAGCGAGACAGGGCGGAAAGAGGTTGTAGGTCCAGTCCAGCAAGAAAGGGAGATCTGGAAATGGAGATCTGGAAATGAAGAAAAAGGAGAGATCTGGGAGTGAAGAATCCAGAGATATCTAGGATTGAAAAATCAAGATAGATCCTTTCCTGTCTGCCCCTTCTCCTGCCACCCTTTCCTCCCTCCCCACCCCTTTTTTCCCCTTCCCCACCCCCCTTCCCCCTTCCTTACCCTCCTTTACCCATCATGCAAGCACTCACTTCTCTTCAAGAATCCTTAGAGCGACCAGATCAAACCCAGTCTGCTTCCTCTCACCACCGCCAATGCCGGCCTTAGCAGCAGCCCTGCCCTGCAGCACCCACTGCCGCATCTCCCTCATCCACTCCCTCACGCTCCCCCCATTCCCTTCCCCATTACACCACCCTCCCTTCTCCCTTTCCCTGCCACCCTTCCCCTATGCACTCCGCCTTTTCCCGCCCCACTACCCATCGCGCAACTACTCACTTCTCTTCAAGAATCCGCAGAGCCACCAGGTCCCACCCAATCTGCTTCCTCCCACCACCGCCAATGCCGGCCTTAGCAGCAGCCCTGCCCTGCTCGCTACTGCAGTTCCCTCATCCTCTCCCTCATGCATCCCCCACCCCCACTCCCTTCCGCCTTTCTCCCCTTTTCCTCCTTCTCCACCCGCCTGCCCCTTTTCATGCCACCATTTCCTCCCTCCCCACCCCTTTTTTCCCCTTCCCCACCCCCTTTTCCCCTTCCTTACCCTCCTTTACCCATCATGCAAGCACTCACTTCTCTTCAAGAATCCTCAGGGCGACCAGGTCCCACCCAGTCTGCTTCCTCCCACCACCACCAATGCCGGCCTTAGCAGCAGCCCTCCCCTGCAGCACCCGCTGCCGCATCTCCCTCATCCTCTCCCTCATGCTCCCGCCTGCCTTCGCCCCGCCCGCCCCACCCACTCCTGCCCCTCCTCCGCTTGTTCCCTCCGGATCTCCTTCCTGGCTGGTGTTGAACCAGAGCGCTAGAGACATCTGCAGGGAAGATGAGAATTGCAGGCACAACAGGGATGCATGAGATTCACAACTTTTGAGACGTCTCAAAAGTCGCCCCACCTGCTCCTGCCCCTCCTCCACTTGCTCCCTCCGCATCTCCTTCCTGGCTGGTGTTGAACCAGAGGGCTAGAGACATCTGCAGGGAAGATGTGCGTTGCAGGCACATTGGAGACGCATGAGAGTCACTTTTGAGACGTCTCAAAAGTCGCCCCACCTGCTCCTGCCACTCCTCCAATTATTCCTTCCCCATCTCCTTCCTGGCTGGTGTTACCAGAGGGCTAGAGACATATGGAGGGAAGTTGGTTGGGAGTTGAAGACACATTGGCATTTTGAGGCGCCTCAAACATCAGTACTCACTCTGCACTCCTCCGCTTGTTCCCTCTGCACCTTACTCCTGGCTGGTGTTACCAGAGGGCTAGAGACATATGGAGGGAAGTTGGTTGGGAGTTGAAGACACATTGGCATTTTGAGGCGCCTCAAACATCAGTACTCACTCTGCACTCCTCCGCTTGTTCCCTCTGCACCTAACTCCTGGCTGGTGTTCAACCAGAGGGCTAGAGACATATGGAGGGAAGTTGGTTGGGTCTCCTGCTTCCATATCCGCCTCAGCCACCAGCCCTCGCACCAAACAGAAAAGACACACAAGACGAACCAGAAACACCAACTGCTGAGCCGCTGATAAGCCACACCACCAGACACTCACCGGTATCTTGCACAGCGTGTCTCCCGCTTCCATATCCTCCTCGGCCACCAGCCCTCGCACCAAACGCACCACCCCACTCCCTCCACTCTCCCCTTTTCCCCCTTTGCCCCCCTTCTTACTTCCACCCTTGCCACCACCACTGCTGCTGCTGCTGCTGCTGCCAGTGGTTTTCGACTTTGTAGAGGGGCTGTCTGTAGCGGATTCGAGAGGCTCTGGTGGAATGTCTGGTGTGAGCTTGATTCGTGCCTTGGGGGAGAGGTACAGGCCATGCGATGTTGCCCATGCTAGGAACTGGGAGGGCGGAGCAGGAAGGTAGAGGGGAAGGGGGAGGTGGGATGTCTGAAGTGAGCTTGATCCGTGCTTTGGGAGAGAGATACAGCCCGTGGGATGTTGCCCATGCTAGGAACTGCGTGGTATGCAGGGGAGGAAGGCAGTGGGGAAAGGGGAGGGAGTTGTCTGGTGTGAGTTCAACGTGTGCAATGGGAGAGAGATACAGCCCGCAGGATGCTGCCCATGCTAGGAACTGCGTGGTATGAAGGAGGAGTAAGAGCGGAGCGAGAAGGGAAGGGGAAATGGAGGGGCGAAAGGGGGAGGGAGAACGAGTAGGGGAGTAAGGAAGAGAAAGAGATGCTGGTGGGATGTCCGGTGGGAATCTAATTTATGCTTCGATGCGAGAGGTACAGCTTATGGGATGCTGGCCATGCTAGCCACATGCTCATGAGAGCTGGTTAGCAAGGAATGATGAAGGATAGAAAGCCATGTGTCAGAGGAGTTGAGATGGCGTGAATGATGTGTTGAAAATAGCATTGGATTTTTTCTGTGTCAGCTTTTGTAGGCTTCTCACAGTTGGGGGTTCTCATCACATGTGCTGGCTTCTCACCTTGTCGTTTGTCTCCTTTGAGAATGGTGAAGGTTCGGAGGCGTGAAAGGGGAGAATGGAGGGGGTGGGGAAGGTGCACTCCACGCCTTCCTGTCATACACGCGAGGTATGGCAAAACCAGTGTGTTTTTAGAAGAAACCTTTGAATTTTTTCAGTCAAATGAGTTTGCCCAGAAGAGCAGGAGATTTCATAGGAAGCATGGGACTGACGTGCAGGGGTAGAGAACGATGGACGGCAAATGAATGTGTCTTGAATTGACTCAAAACAAACCTTTACAACAATAATTAATGGTGACGAGCAAACATCCGGAAGACCAGCAGAAGAACTGAAGGTAGAGAGGACTAACACGCAGCCTGAAGTGCGTGATGGGGTAGAGCCCATGGACATCAGACCAATGTGTTTTGAGTCAACTAAAAACAACATATTTTACTTTTAATTGTCAATGATGTTAAGCAAATGTTCGAAGAGCAGCAGGAGCTTCGTAAGTAGAGTGAACTGACATGCAGCTTGAACTGCGTGAAGAGGTAGAGTCCATGGACGGCAAACAGCGACACGATAACGATCAGGATCGTGCGACGTCGCCTGTGCAGCAGCGACAGCCACGACGGCTTGCGACGCCTTCGAGGCGACAAATGTACTTCGTGGAAATTCCCCATTACCGACTGCCCTTACTACTATCGAGCACTCTACAATGGCGGATTGGAGTAGCCGAGCGAGTCCGAGTAGCAATGGGACGGATTCATGTACACATTCAATGTACGATCCAAGTTGGATCTTTGCCGGTACGATCGTCGGGTGTAGCATGAACAGTCGTCGGAATTCAGCGATACTTATTGAAACCTACTGTTCTCCTGAACCTCAGTCGCATAGTTGGTTCCACCTAAGTTCTGGCGATGAAAATGCGGATTATTTCTCGGATATGATCGCGATTCGTGGAAGGGAAACAGATCAGGGGGGTGGGAACTCTAGAGATGCTGATGAGGATCAGGGAGGCTGGCGACAGGAAGTGGAGTTGGTCGGCCAGTTTTGCGGCTATTTGGAACAGGCCTAAGAGGGCTTTTCTACCGCCCTAGTTGTCTCGCTGGCCAGCACAAGGTGTCTGCCTTCACGCTCGGTTACGACTGCTATTGCTGTATGCATTGTCCCCTTTAATGTATACTTCAATTACAAAACAAAAAAAAGTTGCACCAGCCTCTGTGATATTAGGCACGGTACTACAACCTACGATATGAATGGCATGCCTGGAATTCAATAACCGGCCTGATGAGAATTTAAATTCAGGTTGAAGAGGCAGAAACAACTGCAGGAATGAATGAATGTCTTATGCAATTTATGCAGGACAAGACCCTCAGCCAACACGGTAGCAATGCATGAAAATCACGCTGTTTACATAAGGCACCAGTGAAACAGCACTGTATTTAGCAAAAGCCATCCAGCTTGTACCATTGGCGTGAACATCAAACAGCACAGCACCCTCATCAAGGGGCTTTTTATTCTCCTCGCTGTTTCTTACGTTGGCACTGCACCTTATGCGCCTTCCACTGTGCCCTCTGGCAGTCCCTGTCACAGTAAGCAGCCTGGTGCGCACCAGAACCCTAAAATTTCCAACTTGCCACACTTATCCCCTCCCCAACCCTTCACCCTCGCTATTTCTTAGCCTGGCACTGCAGCTTGTGCACCTTCCAGTGGGCCGTCTGGCAGTCCCTGTCGCAGTAAGCAGCCTGGCTGCACCGCGCGCAAGCCTTCAACGGCGGCCTCCCCGGTCCTTCCGCCCTGCCACACCCCGGGAAGGCACAGCAACGCACCCCCTCTGCTGCACTTGTGCCTGATGCATCAGCAGCAGCACCAGATGAGCCTGCCCCAGGTGTTACCCCTACCCCAACCCACCGCCCGTTTGAGAGCTCCCAGTAGCACGTCTCCCCCAGCAGCATCTCCCGCAGGCATGCAAACGGATTCACTCCCCCCACCCACGGCACCAGATACGAAGGCGTGATTTTCAACCCTCCTACCACCTCCCTCTCACCCCCAGCAGCAGCAGTACCACCAGCAGCAGCACCAGAAGCAGCAGCAGCAGCAGCAAGCATCCTATCCACCAAGTCCCACTCCTTCCCCCTACTAATCTCCTCCCACTCCCTCTCCTTCCGCCTCATCGTCGCACAACAATCCCTCACCCTCTCCTCTTCCCCAGTTGCCGCCCAGCTATGCGGTGCCTCATACATCTCAGTAACAGGCCAAGCTCTAAGCACCGCGTTTCTCCAGCTATCCACCTCCTCCCACATCAGCCACTCATCGCCCCCCTCCCACCCGTTCCACTCCACCTCTCTCAACTCCTCTTCACTCCTCACCACTCCATCTGCTCGGTGCAATTCCATGATATCCTGAATGATGCCTTCCCGAGACAGCAGCATGGCTGCGGTGTAGAGCAAGTGCAGGCGCTTGTGCTCCACCACGCCTTCGAGAAGAGCAGCCACGAGGCGGTTCGGGATCAGGTCCGGCAGCGGGGGGATGCCGAGCGTGTCTAGGAGCTCCTTCATCTGAGGGGGGTGTGGGTGGTAGAGGGAGATAGGGGAGAGGGGAGCCGGGCCGAGGAGACGGACCGGGGGCCATTAAATCGTTCAAGCTGAGTCCAAGGGACAGCAACACATGGCGATGTGTAGAGCAAGTGCAGGCGCTTGTGCTCCAGCCCGACTTTGAAAAGAGCAGCCACGAGCCGGTTTGGGATTAGGTCTGGCAGGGGGGGAACCTGAGCTTGTTTAAAAGCTCTTTCATCTGAAGGGGGTGCGGGCAGAAGGGCATTAAAGTAGTTGATGTTTTACTCAGCGCAAAAGAGGAGCCACGAGCTGGTTCAGGAGCAGCTCTGGCAGGGAAGGGATTCCAGGCGTGTGTAGGAGCGCCCTCATCTGAGCAGGGTGCAGGTCGCGGGTACGGAGCGAGAGAAGAAAGAAGTACAGATGAGGGGAATCATACTTACAGTGAGAGGTTGAAGCGCAGGAGGAGCACCAGCGAGGGACATTCTATCAAACGCGAAAAGACACCCAAATGGCCTAGGAGGCATCACTTTCTGTCTAGGGTAGGGCTCTCACCTGAGGGGAGCACGGGAGGTAGTGACAGGATGCCGCGGAGAGGCACAGACAGAGGGGCAAGTCACCTAACGTTCTGGCATAGCAGTTGCCTCTAAAAACACCCACCTGAGGATTTGGAGCTTGAGAGGTGTCTCTCTTTGCCCAAGGAAACTTTTGAGGCGCCTCAAAAGTTGCCTCTAAAAACACCCACCTGAGGATTTTGAGCTTAAAGAGGTGTCTCTCTTTGCCCAGGGAAACTCTCACCGGCGTGAAGCGCTGGGGATAGAGCGAGAGGATGCAGCGCAGGAGCACCGAGGAGGGGCGGAAAGCAAAGGAGGCAACAACGGCCGCGGGAGTGACTGCCCGGTTGAAGACGTTGAGGCACATCTGGCAGGACGTGCAGGCGGGAGTGAGGGTGGTCATGGCCGCCATGAACTCCACAAACGCGTCCACCTCCTGGGGGGATCTCAGCATGGGCTTTAACTTGCCCGGGGAATACGCCCCCAGGGCCAGCGCCGCCCAGCTCATGTCCCTCCTCTCTCCCTTTGGCCCCCTGCTAGTGCTGCTACTGCTGCTGCTGCTGCTAACTCCACCGCTGCTGCTAGTCTCTGCTGTTGCAGCTGTCAGGTGGAGTCGCAGCACCCAGTCGGTGATCGCTCGTGCCAGTGGCCCGCCACGCCCCTCCTTCGCCTGCCGCTTTGGCGAGAACCTTCTCAAAAACTCCTCGACACGGTCCGCGAGAGTTGGAAATGCGGGAGCATCTGTGCTGCTGTTACTCAGAGCCCTGGCAGCTCCATACTCCTGCACGTCCTCTGCTGGGCTCGTGGCAATTCTCCTCTCATGCAGACCCTTTGCTGATCCAATGTTGAACTCTTTCAGCATCTCCTCCCGGTCGAACACAGAGTCCCGGAAGCTGCCCGTCTGGAAGGTATTCACCCCCAAAAACTCCCCACTCACAAGCCCTGCAGTTCCCTCTTCCACCCCTTCTAACCGCTCCACAACTTCTACCCCTTCTACTCGTTCCCTCCCTCCCAGAGCACTGCCACTGCCATGCGCCTTCAAGACCTCTCTGTCCCCCACTGGAAACTCCTCCCACCCCGAAACCCCTCCTCCCGCACCAAGTTCCTCCAGTGCAGAACCTTCCGAGCCTGCCGCGATAGGTTTTGGTATGGCGCCGAACCTGACCAGCAGGCTCGGGAGGTCGTGCACCGGGTGCGGGAGAGCCAGGTGTGGGGTTTCTGGGTTGGTGCGGGTGCAGTAGCTGGGGGGGTTGAGCCTGGGGCCGTGCACTCGCACCCATTGGAGGAGACAGGCAGCTAGGTACGTGAAGAGTGCCACTGCTGGGTCACTGATGACTGGCACGAGGCGGGCAATAGCAGTGGTGCTGGAAGCAGTAGCGCTGGGATTAGCGGTAGTGCCAGCAGCACCTGCCGCTGCTCCTCCCGTCCCTGTGCATTCGCTTTCCTCTCTGTTCCTCTCCCCACCTCCCTCCTGTCCTCCGTGCCTCTCTGCCCGCTTCTGCCCTGCTGCCCCCTCTCCCCCTTCTGCCCTCTCTGCCAGCCGCTGCCTGGCTGCCTCAACAGCAGCGTCCTCCACGCGCTCCTTGTACTGTTACTGCACGCCCCGGTAAACGCCTGCATGCCGTAGACGGCAGCGAGCGGCACACAGAGAGTCAGTGCAGCCCGGAGAGCAAAGTCAGTCGGGTCAACGCCAGTTATCACCATGCCACTAGCGGCACCACCACCATTACCAGCACCACTACCAGCACCACTAACAGCACAATTCCCACTCCCCCCTGCATCCTCGTGTTCTCCTCCGCACTGCCTGCAGCTGCACCTGTACTGCTAAGCCTCCAGCCCTCCATGGGAGATAATCTCCCCCATCCGCTCCACATACTCATCCCACTCCACCCCTCTCAACCCCTCCCTCCACTTCTCTTCCTCTCCTTCCCAACCAACTCCTCCGCCTACTCCCCCTCCTCTCCCCGGTCCCCCTCTCATCCCTCCATGCGCCCTTCTTCCCCCCGGCAGCAGCGGCAGCACATGAGCAGCAAACCCCGATTCTATTTCCTTCTTCCCTTTCACTCCAAGCACCTGCACCAGAATCGATCCAAAGCAATCCTCCTCCGCTTCCCCACCCACCTGCCTCCCTCCCCCCTTCCCCGCCTGCCTACTCGCCTGCCGTTCCGCCTGCCTGCCCCCCAGCCCCCCGATCTGCCTCCGCGCGTTCAGCTGATTCGCCAGGGCTGGAAAGGCGACGTTGAAGGATTTTATGTGCAGGCGCCAGAGTGTGACTATACGGGGCAGCCTCGCTACAAGCACGAGGAAGACGACAACAGAGAGGCAGCGGCGGTAGGCGGTCCAACACGAGCTGCACTGCCAGCAGCACCACCAGAAGTGCTTCGGCGCACCGCCAGCAGCTGTAGCACCACCAGCAGCTGTAGCACCACCGGCGCTGGAAGCACGAGAGCCGGTCGCACGAGCAGCTGTAGCATCAGCGACTGTAGCACCACCAGCGGCTGAAGCACCACCAGCGGCTGTAGCACCACCACTTGCTGTTGCCAGATCGTGAATCTTCATCATATCTGCCAGCTGGCATCTGACCACATCCAGATCCAACAGCAGCCCGACACGTGGCTCTGCCATCCACTCGAGGAACATCCCCTCGGCCGCAGGCATGGGCGCGAAATCCGCCTTCCACTTGAACTGCACGGCAGGAGGCCCTGAGGAAATGTCCACCCTAGAAGCACGAGCAGCAGCCGCGGCAAGCGCAGTGCGCCCGCTTCCCCCACGCCCCACGCCCGGGCCGGCCATACCCCAGAGACCCTGCACTCTAAGCGTGGCGGAATACGCGAGGATAGCCTGGGACGGGCGGTTGTGACTGGGTTGGCATGGCTTGATTTTCTCATGCACGGGTTGCTGCAGGTGCAGGCGGAGGGCGTTGGGGGTGGCGGTGTGGTAGGTGGTGGGGGGGGCGGGGTGGAGGATGCGCGAGAGGCAGCAGGCGCAGAGGGAGTGGTTCCAGGGGAGGTTCACATCCACGTAGTGTACCAAGTGCGGGCGGCTCATGGGTGAGTAGTCTAGCTGGCTCGTGATGCCCGGCCGCATGCGACGGCTGCTGCTGACGCGCCTGCTGGTGTTGGTGACGGTGTTGCTGTGACCGTCAGTCGCAGAAGCCTGCTGCGCCGAGACCGACGCGGAGGCAGGCGCAGAGGCGGGAGCAGAAGCAGGAGCAGAGGCGGGTGTGTGATTCGCAACACCACTGCTGCTGCTGCTGCTACCCACGGCGGTTACTGCCGAATCTGGTTTTCCCTTTCCCCGCGCCTCCCTCGATTTTACCGGGAGCACTTTGATCACTGTACCCGCTTTAAGCTTGGCCTTTTCCGCTGACGCTTCAGGCGATAGGTACACCACTTGCCCCACAGCCATGAACCGAACAGCCTGCTTCTGTTCGTCCGTCGGATCCTTTGGATCGCCAGATTTATCCACGCCATCCTGCTGCTGACGTGTCTGCTGACCTGGCAGGCAGCAGTGCGGCAGGTGGGACTGGAACAGCCTGTTGAACGCCGATTGGAGCGGCTCCTGCGGATCAACGGATATGGAATAATCCACGTGGGAAGCCGATGCTGATTTGGTACTACCGCTACTGTTGCTGGTGGTGGTAATGCTGCTAGAACTGCTGCCGCTGGTCAACGAAATTGCGTCGCCATTGCTACCGTTCGTGATCTTGAGCAGCGGAGCCGGCACCCTGAATCGAACCGTGAACTCCATTATGCAAGGCAATGCTCACACTATCCTGAGGACACCGAGCCGCCCGTTTCCAGGCACAATAAGTCACATTCGGACATACATCAACCCACGGGTAAGAAATGTGGAAAGGTCCGGTTTGCTTATAAATAAGGAGTGAATGGCAATGCAACGAAGCAGAGTTAGCAGGACTCGGAAGCAATGCTCGTACTATGAATCGTCGTTGAGACGGACATTGAACATCACATTCCGGTCAAGCGTCAGGAAAAGACGAAAAGAGAAGAAGAACTAACGTAGTAGTTTTTTACAGAGGAAATGTAGGGACTTGGATTCACTGATGCTGGAAAGAATCAGGATACAGGAACCGAAGTGCTCAAAGGTTCATACGCGCTGAAACAGTGAAAACACGGGCGAATGCGGGATCGCTTCCGCGTGCTCGCGGAAAGAAAGGTGGGAGGAAATGTGGGTTGAAATGATGACTCCAATCCAAGTTACACTGGGGGTGTTGGTGGGAGGGGAATGGAGATCTCGATGGAAGGAGACGTTGGCGGGAAAAGGCTGGATTTGTCTGTGCAAGATGGCGGATTTTTCTTGGCTTTTCAACTTCAAGGTTGAAGTTGGGTGGATCCTTTTTGAAAATGCCGAGCCGCGCGAGGGAGGAGGCAGATGGAATTGCCCGAGAGGGAGTCATCTTTTTGAAGGCGAGAAGGGCAGAGGGGAATGCATTGGGGGCTGTCAGGTTCTCATTATAAAATTACTCGTATTAATCGCTTTAGTGCACTAGATTCTGCGTGAACTGTAAAGTTCGCGTTCACTAGAACCTCGCTGGATATCTGACTCGTAGAGAAAAAGCTTGTAAGGGAGCACTTCATGACTTCAGCAAGGAGCTGTTTGACGTGGCTGCCTCATCACTGAGACCTCCATCGTAGTCGGCCGGCGATCTCTCTCGTCAGGATTCCAGCCAATATTCATCTCCCTGGGGTCTTTTCGCCACGTGGTACTTGCTGATTTGCGTGTCAGCAATGACAGTAGTAAGTACGTGCCGCGTCACCCAGCTGGTCGAGGGAGGCGCTTCGCACTGACCCATTATAGCGTCAATGTGCAAGAAGTCAGTTTATTCCTAAAAGCAGAACACTCCTTCCATACAAAATTCACAAATGAATCTGTCCGGTATTTTATTGCTTTGTTCACGACCACCCTCTCCACTTCGAAACGCCTTCTCGAGTTCTCTCCAGCAGCATTTCCCACTGACGTAGCACACTCTCAGCCTGCGAGTTTCTACCCGTCACGGAGATACTTTCCAGCGAGCCTCTTCAGCCTCATAGTTCTGCTTTCTTCAACCTCAAGTTCGTGTACTAGGGTCTGCTCCCTCTTTCTCCGCTGAGGGACGCATGCGATTGGCGTTTGTCATCCATAGTTCACTCTGCGCGTAAGCCCTTACCTGGCACTTTTAGAACCGCAGCGCGTTTCATCTACACAAGATGCCCAACCCCTGCACGCGAAATTGCCTCGCACGTTCCAGAAACCTTGCACACGAAGGTTTTTTCCCGGGCAGTTGCACCCACGTTACAAGCACGTCAACCAATACGAACCACAGAAACAGAAGAGACCGAAGTCAAACAGTCAACGGTGAGTTACAAAATTTTTCTATAAGCCCTTTTTGCCCGAAGCGAATTGACGAAACCTCCACGAAATGCATGAATCACTTAAGCGCCCCCTTCACAAGGCAACCTTGGGTTAGTCAAACGGACATCGTGTGTAGCACCAAATTCCGTACAGCGGTATTGTTTTTTCCGCGAGATACCGTACGTTCGTAATACCGTTGCTACGAAATTCCGTGTGACACTGTCAATCCGCGAAACCGTGAACTCGCGAACTCGAAAATTCAGCAGGTACTATATTACTAGCAGTAGATCCCCTGACGCAGCCCTGGCGCTTCCGTTCGGTGCGCATCTCCGGGCGACCGCGACTCGCGCGTCGTCCTGCTTCAGTGCCTCACACCCCCTCCGCGCCTTGCGCTTTAGTATCGCCGGCGCTACTATGGTGCCTGTGTGGACAGGTACTATTTGCAAGTGGCTCTTGCAATAGCAGGGATCCGAGGCGCCTTAGGGATAGTTTGCGGTACGGTGCCCGCATGGATAGCTAGCAAAGTTGCTCTTGACAATCTGGCGATATGTATCCACGCTTATTCGTCCAATTTCGCTGAAATACATCCACGTGGAAATCACTTTTGAGAATTCTGAAAACTGAAATACATTCACAAGTCTGGATGGAAAAAAACTAATGCAGTTAAATTTTTTGTTCTTGAGGCACCTCGAAAGAGCGAAGGAAATAGAATAGGCTTTGATATTGCGGATTCGTCCAAGATTCGTCGAACGGTCTTTTGATCTTTACGCATGTTACATGTTTCACGACTCACCAAGTGTCATTTCTCCCCGTTCGTCGCATCTTTGCAGTCCCGAGTGGCCGTGTTATCGCCTGCGACATTGCACGTCGTTCCCGCGGCACCACCACCGTCGCACACGTCGCCGCCGGCGAGACAAGTACCTCCGCACCTTCGTCGCACAACTCTTCGCCTGAGCAGCATCACTTCGCCAGCGTTTCGCAATCCCCGGTTCCACCGTCGCTGGTAACTCCTGCGAGTACGCTCGCGAACAGCAGCAGCAGCAGCATCGCGACGTCGTCGCTCGTGGCGGGCGCTCTGGGCTCCGCCGCTTATCTCGCTCTGCGGAACGCCTTATCACCGTCCGCAATCCGCCCAGTCATGGTTCCGCTAGACCCTCCCAGCGGAATCGTTCCGCGCGCTACCAGCGTAAGCGATTCTCGCGCGCGCCTTCTCCCCAATCACCCCCTTCCGCCGCCATCGTCCCCCCCACATACATCCACCAACTCTCCCATACCCCCGTGGGCCCATGGTTCCGCTAGACCCTCTCAGCGGAATCGTGCCGTGCTCTACCAGTGTAAGCAACTCAGGATATTGCTTTTGTGCTTGTTTCTTTTGATGCTGCTGTTTTTTGCATCCCCTAGGGCTCAGTCATTTGAATGAATTACTACAGTCAATATCCCGCACCTCTGTCGCTCTTCCCCCACTTTCACCTAAAACCTTTGCAGGCGGCACCAGCAGCTCTGGCAACAATGGCGGCCACCTTCCCCCGAGCTGTGCAGGAGTTTTATTGTTTCGGCTGAAGTCCTTTAACTTCTTGCTCCCTGCTTCCCTCTCTCCCGCTTCTCACTCTCCCACTTCCCTCTACTGTACCTCCCTCCCTTCCCCTCAATCTTCGCAGGCGGCACCAGCAGCTCTGGCAACAATGGCAGCTACCTTCCCCCGAGCTGTGCAGGAGGAGGCGTTTCTGAGGGCGGTGGCAACTGAGCTGAGCAAGCTGGGCTTTAAGAGGTGAGGCGTTGATCAAGGTTAGCTTTAAGAGGTGCATCGCCGCGCCGAGAAATCTGGGCTTTAAGTGGTGAGAGGTGCTGAAATAAGAGGTGCTGAAATATCAGCCAGGCGAAAAAATTATCTCCTGACTCCCTGCAGAGGTGCTGCAGGGAGGGGAAAAAATATCTCAGCTTTGCCTGTCGGTAGGGGAGATGTAGGAGGGATCATAAGAGAGGTGGAAGAGAGGGTAAGAGCGGTGATGAGACGTTCACCGTAGGCGCGCGGCACCAACCACAGCATTTCTTGCCAAGTTGCCAGTCATCGACCGCGCTGTTGTTGACAATGTGGTTGCTGGGTGGTTAGGTGGTGTGGGTAGTAATGAGGAGGAGCCCTTGTCAAGAAAAGTTGCGGCTTTGTTGGAATGGAGAAAGGGCTCCTCGAACTTCTTTCTCCGTTCCAACCCTGCCGCAATTCTTCCCGACAAGTGTTCCTCCTCACCACCACCCTCACCACCCTCACCCCCTCACCTCCCGCCTCTTCTCCACTCCCACCTCTCCTGCTTTTCCAGAACCAATAGCATCGCCTTGGTGAACACATGTTGAGACGATGTGTGCTTTGAGTATTAAACTCACCTCCTCCCAATCCTCTCTCTCTCACCTCTTCCCCTCTCCCACCTCTCCCGTTTTCCCAGGACCAATAGCATCGCTCTGGTGAACACATGTCGAGACGAGGTGTGCCGTCCAGTGGTGAGCCTGATCGACCGCCAGTTTGGTCTCTCCTCTTCCCCCCTCTCTTCCACCTCTTCCCCTCCCTCGCCTCTCCCTCTCCTCCAGGACCAATAGCATCGCTCTGGTGAACACATGTCGAGACGAGGTGTGCTTTGAGGAATAAACTCCCTCCTCCTGATCCTCCATCTCCCACCTCTCCGCCTCTCCCAGGACCAACAGCATCGCTCTGGTGAACACATGTCGAGACGAGGTGTGCTTTGAGGAATAAACTCCCTCCTCCTGATCCTCCATCTCCCACCTCTCCGCCTCTCCCAGGACCAACAGCATCGCTCTGGTGAACACATGTCGAGACGAGGTGTGCTTTGAGGAATAAACTCCCTCCTCCTGATCCTCCATCTCCCACCTCTCCGCCTCTCCCAGGACCAACAGCATCGCTCTGGTGAACACATGTCGAGACGAGGTGTGCTTTGAGGAATAAACTCCCTCCTCCTGATCCTCCATCTCCCACCTCTCCGCCTCTCCCAGGACCAACAGCATCGCTCTGGTGAACACATGTCGAGACGAGGTGTGCTTTGAGGAATAAACTCCCTCCTCCTGATCCTCCATCTCCCACCTCTCCGCCTCTCCCAGGACCAACAGCATCGCTCTGGTGAACACATGTCGAGACGAGGTGTGCTTTGAGGAATAAACTCCCTCCTCCTGATCCTCCATCTCCCACCTCTCCGCCTCTCCCAGGACCAACAGCATCGCTCTGGTGAACACATGTCGAGACGAGGTGTGCTTTGAGGAATAAACTCCCTCCTCCTGATCCTCCATCTCCCACCTCTCCGCCTCTCCCAGGACCAACAGCATCGCTCTGGTGAACACATGTCGAGACGAGGTGTGCTCTGAGGAATAAACTCCCTCCTCCTGATCCTCCATCTCCCACCTCTCCCCCTCTCCCAGGACCAACAGCATCGCTCTGGTGAACACATGTCGAGACGAGGTGTGCTTTGAGGAATAAACTCCCTCCTCCTGATCCTCCATCTCCCACCTCTCCGCCTCTCCCAGGACCAACAGCATCGCTCTGGTGAACACATGTCGAGACGAGGTGTGCTTTGAGGAATAAACTCCCTCCTCCTGATCCTCCATCTCCCACCTCTCCGCCTCTCCCAGGACCAACAGCATCGCTCTGGTGAACACATGTCGAGACGAGGTGTGCTTTGAGGAATAAACTCCCTCCTCCTGATCCTCCATCTCCCACCTCTCCGCCTCTCCCAGGACCAACAGCATCGCTCTGGTGAACACATGTCGAGACGAGGTGTGCTTTGAGGAATAAACTCCCTCCTCCTGATCCTCCATCTCCCACCTCTCCGCCTCTCCCAGGACCAACAGCATCGCTCTGGTGAACACATGTCGAGACGAGGTGTGCTTTGAGGAATAAACTCCCTCCTCCTGATCCTCCATCTCCCACCTCTCCGCCTCTCCCAGGACCAACAGCATCGCTCTGGTGAACACATGTCGAGACGAGGTGTGCTCTGAGGAATAAACTCCCTCCTCCTGATCCTCCATCTCCCACCTCTCCCCCTCTCCCAGGACCAACAGCATCGCTCTGGTGAACACATGTCGAGACGAGGTGTGCTTTGAGGAATAAACTCCCTCCTCCTGATCCTCCATCTCCCACCTCTCCGCCTCTCCCAGGACCAACAGCATCGCTCTGGTGAACACATGTCGAGACGAGGTGTGCTTTGAGGAATAAACTCCCTCCTCCTGATCCTCCATCTCCCACCTCTCCGCCTCTCCCAGGACCAACAGCATCGCTCTGGTGAACACATGTCGAGACGAGGTGTGCTTTGAGGAATAAACTCCCTCCTCCTGATCCTCCATCTCCCACCTCTCCGCCTCTCCCAGGACCAACAGCATCGCTCTGGTGAACACATGTCGAGACGAGGTGTGCTCTGAGGAATAAACTCCCTCCTCCTGATCCTCCATCTCCCACCTCTCCCCCTCTCCCAGGACCAACAGCATCGCTCTGGTGAACACATGTCGAGACGAGGTGTGCTTTGAGGAATAAACTCCCTCCTCCTGATCCTCCATCTCCCACCTCTCCCCCTCTCCCAGGACCAACAGCATCGCTCTGGTGAACACATGTCGAGACGAGGTGTGCCGTCCAGTGGTGAGCCTGATCGACCGCCAGTTTGGCCTCTCCTTCAACCTCTCGGGCCTGGGAGGGCTCGTGAACTGCGGCAAGACGGGCTTTAAGGCTGCCATGTCACACTCTCCAGAGTTCAGAGAGCCTGACGGGACTCTGCGTGAGAGATGTGAGTGTCTTGTCTGGTTCTTTACAGCATGCTGGCCGCTCACCTCTGCTTCGATCCAACCTGTCGGCCCTGGGAGGGCTCGTGAACTGCGGCAAGACGGGCTTTAAGGCCGCCATGTCGCACTCCCCGGAATTCAGGGAGCCTGATGGGACTCTGCGCGAAAGATGTGAGTGTGCTTTGTTCTTATTGCCTCATGTTGGCGGATCCTCAGTCCTTTAATTCAACTAGTCGGGCCTGGTGAACTGCGGAATTCGGGCTTTAAGGCCACCATGTCACACTCGCCAGACTTCAGAGAGCCTGATGGGTCCCTGCGTGAGCGATGTGGGTGTCATTGATGTTTATTTTGTGGTGTTGGGTTTATATGAGATGAGCTCACCAGAGGTAGCTCGTCTCTCCTTCAACCTGTTGGGCCTTGGGGGGCCGGTGAACTGCTGCAAGACGGGCTTTAAGGCCGCCATGTCGTTATTCTCTCATTATTTCCTCTCTAGATCTTTCTCCTGCAGGTATCTTCTTCGCCTTCCCCCACATGTCCATCCGCAACTCAGGTGAGCTCCTTGCTGCGGCCAGGCAAGCACTGACCCTCGAGAGCCACCCTCTTCCCGTCCTCCTCCGTCCTTGTCTTCCTCATGACTCCCCTGCAGACATATTCTTCGCCTTCCCCCACGTGTCCATTGGCGAGTCAGGAGAGGTGGGCTCGTTGTTGCGGCGAGGCAGGGGGCGGCCGTCAAGTGCGTGCGGCGCGCTGATTGCCATTCAAACCGACCTGAATGAGGCTAAGGGGACGACTGAAGATCCTTTTGACGAGGAATACGTGCTGCTCAAGAAGAAGGTCGCAAGCAAGGTGTGTGTTGGTTTTGTGGTCAAGCGCGTGTGGAGTGCTGATTGCGATTCAAACTGACATGAACGAGGCCAAGGGGGCGACTGAGGACCCTTTTCACGAGGAATACGTGCTGCTCAAGAAGAAGGTTGCCAGCAAGGTGTGTGTGTGCGGGGGAGGGAGGGGGATATGGGGCAGCTGTCAAGCGCGTGTGGAGCGCTGATTGCCATCCAAAGTGGCTTGAACGAGGCCAAGGGGGCGACTGAGGACCCTTTTGACGAGGAGTACGTGCTGCTCGAGAAGGAGGTTGCCAGCAAGGTGTGTGCGTGTTTGGGAGGCGAAGGGAGGGGAGTTGAGGGAGGAGATGGTATGTGCGTGTGGGGCTTGTGGCAGGATAATTTTTTGTATGATGGAGAATGTGGTGGTGGTGAGCAAGGTGGTTAACACGATGGATGTCTGTTTCAATGAGTTGAATACCCCCTTGTAGAGAGCATGTGCTCCCTTTCCCCTCCCTTTCTCCACTCCCTCCATCTCCTATCCCTCTCCCTGGCTCTCTCCTCTCGCTGGCTCTCCCTGCATATTGTCCTTCCCCCCACCCTTCCATTCCTTTCACTCGTTCCATATCTTTTCTTCCTCCTCGGTTTTCTTCACCGCCTTTTTCAGGTGGCCAATGGGGACCCACCTTTGTCACTAGTACAGGTCACCCGGGCGGCACTAGCTGCTATTAACGAGGACCTGGAGAAGCTTATATCGCTTACAGTGGATCCTGCTACCGCTGACTATGCTGTCGTTACAGGTGTCCAGATACACTCTGGAAATCAGGTACGAAACATCGATATAACACCCAAATACCCCATATTTAGTGTACTGTGTATGCAATGCATGCGTGATGTGTGCATCATGTTCATTACAGCCTCTAATTGTGGCTGTCTTAAAAATTGTTAATGTGCTGTGCTCTTTGGTGTGTGCAGGTTCCAGGGGAGCCGTTCCGGATTGAGCGCACATGCGATTACATAGCGCCTGATCTTATGTACACGGTTGTCCGAGGAGAGCGATACGACCTTCAGTTGGAGGGAAACAGGCCAAGGATTGCGGCAGAGGGTCTTGCTGCAAGCATCTGAATGTGTATATGTGCCCCTTGTACAGGAAAATACATTTGTTGTTTGTTTTGTTGTCATGTAAATAGCCTGTGTACATCTGCTAGATTTGTATATATTCTTGTTTCTTGTGCTCCACCTTAGGTGTTGGCTTTTGTTCCGACGACTCCTGTCTTGCAGCGTACGTCATGGTCAGTGAGTTGCATTGTAACATATCTGGTGCCTAAATGCTGTTTCCTCTGATAATCGCGAGATGTTTGCTTGGTTGTCATGTAAATAGCTTGTGTAAATATGCTATAATTGTAGATATTTCTGTTTCTTGGGCTCCACCTTAGGTATCGGCTTTCTTTCCGATGAGTCCTGTCTTGCGTACAGCGAATGCCACGGTCAGTGAGTTGCACGGTCAGTGACATCTCCTCGAGAATCGCGAAAGATGCGAAAATTCGCACGAGTCCGCAGACCAGATCGGCATGATGGTTGGTGGTAGCGTTTTTTTCCTCAGCCCTGGTCAGGCCGAGCCGCTAGTTACGGCATGGTTCTAATCTCATCTGATGTCTCCTCCCGCATTATGCGCGTGTCCCGCTGATCCAGAGACTAAATAGTACGCGTCGCCAGCACATATTCATAAGAAGAATGTGAACTTGCTCCGTTAGAACGTCGAATCTAGAAAAGGGACATCAGCGAGGATGAACTCATCCTTGTCCACAAGTCCAACTACTACTACAGTAACTGACGATATGAACTGGTTACCAAGTTCCTCGTAACAGAGCAGCAAATGTTGGCGGCAACGCCAGCATCAACATCACCACGTTCTCACTGTTGTTCTCCTCCTACTCCCCCCTATCCGCCGGTACCTCGCGCAATTGGCGGAGACGTGCTCAGAGGGCCCTTCAGCACGTTCAAATGGCGGTATCGCGACGCGTCAAGCACGTCGCGAGACCCTTAAGTACACTCCCTACGAATAGATTCAGAAGTCACCTTCTCCTCTTATCTCCCCCCCTCCTCCTCCTCCTCCTTCCATATTCGCGAGTAGTTCGCGCGATCAATTCTTTCCAAATGGAGGTGTCGCGGCAGGCCAAGTGCGTGAGCAGAGAGATTCCCCTGTACGCGTTAGTAGCAGGCTCGTATCGAGTCGTGGGCGCGGAGGACGGAGATGCGGAGCCGCCTTTCAAAGTACACTTGCAGGTAACCCTTGAGGGGTTTTGAGGGGATGGAGGTTGATGGTGCAGCAGGGGAGTGTGCTCAATTCATCCTCCATTTCATCCTCCACCCTCTCCTCCAACCCCCATTTCCCCTGCAGGTAACCCTCGAGGGGTTTTGAGGGAATGGAAGATGATGGTACAGGGGAGTGTGCACTTTTCATCCTCCACCGTCTCCTCCACCCCCTATGATGGTGCAGGGGAGTGTGCTTTTTTCGTCCTCCACCCTCTCCTCCGCCCCCCATTTCCTTCCCTCTGCATCTAAAAAGACGCCTTTCCTGCCCTTAGCCCAAGACAACACCTGGAAACAAACCGGTCCTTTTTTGAATGCTCCACTGTGGGGAGCAAGAGACAGAGGAGTTCATGTAGCCCCTGCCTCTTCCCCTGCCTCTTTTCCCTGCCGCTTCTCCCCCTCTCCGGTTTCAAGCATCCCCCCGCTGACCTCTTCTGAGGAAAAGCAACTGCACGACGGGAAGCGGCAGACAGAGGGGCACTTCGGGTTCAGAGCCAAGGCAGCAGGGAGTCACACGCTGTGTGTATGGCTGTCACATCTCCCCACTTCCTGCCCTTGTCTGCCACTTCTCTTCCCCTCTCCCTCTAGCTCACCTCTCTTCTCTTCCCACTTCCCACCCTTGCCTGCCATTCCCCCCTTTCTCTACCGCCCCCCCCCACCCCCCCCAGCTGACCTCTCCCGAGGGGAAGCAGCTGCACTATGGGGAGCGGCAGACAGAGGGGCACTTTGGGTTCCGAGCAACGAAAGCAGGGGATCACACGTTGTGTGTGTGGCTGTCCAGGTGGGTTGGGGAGGTGGGCTGAGCTGCTAAAAGAATCTCAAGAATTGCTCATAGCAGATGAAGCAGGGGATCACACGTTGTGCGTGTGGCTGTCCAGGTGAGCGGGCTGGATTGTTATTCTGGAGGTGTGAATAATAATAATAATAAAAAAGAGCACAGGCAACAGGGGAAGGCAGTGTTCACACACTGTGTGTGTGACTGTCTAAGTGGGTTGGTTGGTCGGCTTCTTTTAGCCGTGTAATTTCGTCTGTTTGCAGATTTTTGCTCAATGTCTCGGTCTTATCTTATATG
This sequence comes from Closterium sp. Yama58-4, assembly GCA_947470075.1. NCBI lineage: Eukaryota > Viridiplantae > Streptophyta > Zygnematophyceae > Desmidiales > Closteriaceae > Closterium > Closterium sp. Yama58-4. The sequence goes on along the minus strand of CANIUD010000750.1, from coordinate 919,289 downwards.
TGCACTCATGTGCCCACCATTGCCTTATCCCGGTGGGGCTGGAGGGATGTGCGAGCAGCAGGGGGCGTGTGTGCGGGTGTAGCAAGAGGAGGGCGAGGACAAGGGACATACAGGGGTGTTTCTATGCGTATCAAGTAACTTTTTTTTTCCCTGTTTTTTCTCAGGGGCACGGAGAGGGATATACCAGCAACAGGGAGCGCGCGTGCAGGGCGCATCAAGGGGAGGGAGAAGAGGAAGGAAGATAGAGGGATGAAGCCTGGTTTTATCCTGCGCAAACTAAATAATCTCCTTGTTGCTTTCTCTCAGAGGCACCGAGAGGGATATACCAGCAACAGGGAGCGCGCGTGCAGGGCGCAGCAAAGGGAGGGAGAAGAGGAAGGTGGATGTGGCATGGCGTGTGGGCAAGTCAAAAGACGCCCACCTGTCGGAAGCACCCAGGAAGGAGCAGGTCGATGTGAGTGCAAGGAGAGGTGAAGCAAGTTGAGATGAGGCAAGTTGAGGTGAGGTGAGGCCAGGATGAAAGAGAGAGAGAGGGTTGGAGAAGGGAGGGCAGAAGAAGGGAGGGTAGAAGAAGGGAGGGCAGAAGAAGGGAGGACAGAAGAAGGGAGGCTAGAAGGAGGTAGGGTAGAAGAGGTGAGGCAATGTGAGGTGAAGTGAGGGTACTTGGATCCCCTTTCCCTTCCAAATACTTTTGATTGGGATCTCCAGACACGGGAGCGCATGGCTGCCTCTGTGGCGCCTGGCGGCTGGTCTCGCCTCAAAGTGGTTCACAAACCCTTCTGCCCTTCCCTTCCTTAATCACCTCCCCCCTTCTCTTTCTGCTTTCAGACCTTTGACTCGGAGCTCCAAAATCTGGAGAGCATGGCTGCCTCTGTGGCGGATGAGCTTGAATTCTTCCACGAGAGGTGAGAACCGACCCGTCTGTGGCATAACCATCTTGGCGACACATTGTTGATTTTAGAGAAGGAATGATTGGTAAGGAATGATTGGTGCTGCCTCATACCTCTGTGGCAGATGAGCTAGGATTTTTTCATGAGAAGTGAGAGCTGACCCCCTCCATGAACCCACTCATAATTATCTTGGTGCTGCCTCATACCCCTGTGGCGGCTCAGCTTGAGTTGTTCCACGAGGAGTAGGAGGAAACCCTCGCTTTACCATCTTGGTGATATAAAAATCTGCATGTGAGTCGGAGATGTTATCGTCAACTCACAAATCGACGTAAAAGCCAAATTGTCTTATCACCACCTTGGTGTTACGTTACAGCCATCTTTTGGGGAATGAATGATTGGTGCTGGAGCAAGTGGTCAATGCGTCACACTGAGCGTGGCATGTCTCAGTCTTTCTTTGCCCTCCTCTTCACCTTCACAACCTGCTTGACCTGCTACTTCTCCTGTCATTTGAATCACAGGGAATTGGAGCTGCGACAAGTGGTCAACCCAACACAACACCCTTGAGAGTGAAATGCATGACTGTCTGCATCGACACTTACTGTGCCAGAACCTTTCTTTCCGTCCTCCCTTACTGTCACTGAATCGCAGGGTACTGGAGCAGCGGAAAATGGTCAGTGCGATGCGATTTACAAGATGATGTGCATGAGTCGCACTCCTCTCCTCATCTGCAATTACCACAGCCCCAATTGTCATTCACAGCCTATATTCTCAAAATTTTAGGCGCCTCAAAAATCACTCGGCAGAATGACGTGCATGAGTCCCACTTCTTTCCTCATCTGCGATTATCTGACAGAGCCCCCCTTGTCATTGACACCCCATCCATATTCACATCAAACCACTTGCCCTTTCGTGCCATTTGAATCACAGGGAGTTGGAGCTGCGGCAAGTGGTCAACGCAACACACTTCGAAATCACGTGCATGAATCTCGTTTTTTTTCTTGTCTGCACTTTCACCACCTCAACTAGTTGACCCACTTCCCTCCTGGCCCTTCTATCACCCCATACCCCCTGCCATTGAATCGCAGGGAGCTGGAGCTGCAGCGAGTGGTCAACGCAACGCACTTTAGAATAACATGCATGAGTCTCGCTTCTCTTCTCGTCTGCATCTCCCTCACAGCCCTTCAATTCTGGCACCTGAAATCATTTTTCCACCACAAAAAACTTTTGTAACTGGCACCTGCTATCAACAATATAGAAAGATAGAAAAAAGAGTTTATATTTTCAGGCGCCTATATTGCTGGCCTTGGTACAGTAACTGTGACGCTGCATCTCACGGGTGAGCGCTTGAAAAATGGCACCAGATCCTCTTTGCTTCCATTCTGCTGCTTCCATCGTCCACTCCTTCACCAGTTTCCACAGCCTCGCTGACAGCTGCGTTTGCCATTCCTCTTTGGCGTGGCTGAAGGTCATATCATGGGCGAAGGCATGGAAAATGGCACCAGGTCCTTTTTGCCTTCCATTCTCATGCTCCCACCGTCCATTCCACCAGTTCTCACAGCCTCACTGACCGCTGCATTTGCCATTCTCTTTGTCTCCTCACTGGCACTGGCCTGAGCAGTCTTCTTGTCACTGGCCAGAGCTGGTAACGATTATCTCACGGGCGAGGGAATGGAAAATGGCACCAGATTTTCTTTGCCTTCCATTCTCCTGCTTCCATCTTCCACCCCTTCACCGGCTCTCACAGCCCCACTGACCGCTGCATTTGCCATTCTCCTGGTCACCTCATTGGACATGGTAACAGTCATTTCACAGGTAAAGGCATGGTAACTGGTGGTGAATCCAGTTTTGCTTCCTTTCCCCTGCTTCCATCTTCCATGCCCTCACCAGTGCTGACAACCTCCCCAATCGCTGCCTTGGCTCTTCCTCTTGCCTTCTTCGCCTTTTCACCCGAGGGAGCCCAGAGGTTTGTGCCGTAGGTGGCAATCAGGAGGGCCTCGGCTCGACCTGGGAATGAGGGAGGTACGAGAATTGAGAGTGAAAGAAGGTGGGTTAGATGATAACCCATGCTCTCTGTGGCGGAAACCGATTAAACGCAGTGGATATAGGGGGGGATGGTTCAAGATGCTGACTCACCATGGTCCTTTTTCCGTTTCAGCTGAGCAGCCAAGGAGGGGAAGAGCGAGAGGGCCAACTGTCGACTGTCTTCCTGTGAGAGGGAGAGGGAAGGCGAGGGAAGAGATAAGAAGAAGGAGAGCAGTGGCAGCGAGCATTTAGATACAGACAGTCTGACACTGTACAGGCCCTTGAACAAATACACAAACAACTTCTGAGACGTCTCAAAAGTCGTCAAACAAACGCAGAAACAAAAATGCTTGAGCTGATGCACAGCAGGCCAGGCAATTCATTTATTCGTGCATGAGGCAGTATTGGAGGCAGGTGCTTCGACAGGTGACTAACCGACCGACCGACCGACCGACCGACCGACCGACCGACCGACCGACCGACCGACCGACCGACCGACCGACCGACCGACTAATTGCTGGGAGCGGGTTGGGACGTGCACATGGCTACTCACTGAGTGAGTGAGTGAGTGGCCGACCTTGGAGGTGAATGCAAGTGGTGTTTGTGACCGAACAGCAGTCTTCCAGCGCACAGACATCACTGACGTGACCTCAAACCCACCTGCTTGCTGGAATCACACCCATCCACTGACCTTGACAAACTGATAGACTGACTGACCTTGGAAGTGAAAGCGAGGGATGCTTGTGAGCGAATGGCAGCCTTCCAGCGCACTGACGTCACCGCGGCGACCTCAAACCCACTTGCTGGGAGCAGAGTGAGTGAGTGAGTGAGTGAGTGAAAGAGTGAGTGACCGACCTTGGAGGTGAAAGCGAGGGATGTTTGTGAGCGAATGGCAGCCTTCCAGCGCACTGACGTCACCGCGGTGACCTCAAACCCACTTGCTGCCAACACGCCCATCCACACCCCGAAGCCAAAGCCACAGCCATACCAACCCTGCAGGGAGTGGGAAGGAATGAGAGGGGAAGGGAGAGGGGGGAGGTGATGAGAGGAGTGGCTGTGACCTCAAACCCACTTGCTGCCAACACGCCTATCCACAACCCAACCCAACGCCACAACCACAGCCGTACCAGCCTTACAGAACGAAGAACGGAAAGGAAGAGGTGGATTGGATTATTTTACACCCAACTTGTTTCTGCTTTGCACAGTGCTCATTGCACCTCCTAGCCATCGGAGGGGAAAGGTCTGGTCAATCAAATGGCCTCAAAACTGAGACATTTTTTTCACTAGCCTGGGTGACCATGGGTGCCCATAGACTGGCTTCACTTGACTTCACATGGCCTGGCCTGGCACCATTAAGGCAAGTCAGACCACCGAATGCCCTTTACAATGAAACGGCGTTTGAGGCGCCTCGGAGGTCGCTTCATGAAGGCAAGTCAGACCACTGAATGCGCTGTAGAATGCGATATGCGCGGAGGCAATACCTGCTTGCGCGCACCCCACTTCACACTGCTGGACACACCTGCTTGCAACTCATCCCACCTGTTTGCACCCAGCAGAACCCACCTGCTTGCCATCAGAGGGAAACGGCCTGGCCTGCTCCACATAGGCAAGGCGAACTGAAGAGGAAATGAGAGAGGGGAGGAGAGAGGGGAGGAGAGAGGGGATGAGAGAGGGGAGGAGAGAGGGGAGGAGAGAGGGGATGAGAGAGGGGAGGAGAGAGGGGAGGAGAGAGGGGAGGAGAGAGGGGAGGAGAGAGGGGAGGAGAGAGGGGATGAGAGAGGGGAGGAGAGAGGGGATGAGAGCGAGAGGGGAGCCAAGAAGGGCGAGGAGAAGAGGGTGTGGGGCGGGGAGAAGAGAACGGTGAGAAGAGAGGTGAAACGAGTAGGGATTTTCAACAGCAAGGCCAGGGAATGTGAGAGAAAGCTGAGAGGAAAGTGAGAGTAACGTGACAGGATAGTGAGAAAAAGGCAAGAGGAGAGTGATATGCAGGAGAAAGAAAGGCGAGATGAAGGTGAGTGGAAGAAAACATAGTGAAGTGGCAAGAAAGAAACAGCATAGATGCTTTGCTGCAGGTGGTGGTAATTAGAAACTTAACATACCTGGCGCAGGTGGCAACTGGTGCAGGAGGAGAGCCGCTATGGCCTGGGTGCAGTGCCTCTTGTACCTCTAGAGGAGTCCCTTGGGGCAGTTTTCATGGTAACCAGACCAGGCTGAAACAGAATGAACTCACCTGGTGCAGGTGGCAGCTGGTGCAGGAGTGCCGCTATGGCCTGGGCACAGTGCCTCTTGCGATTTGAAGCACCCACTGATACAAGCTCAAACGGCACATCATGAATCTGGGTGAAGGAAATTAGGGTTTCAGGTTTAGGGTTTCAGATTTCAGGCTTCAGGTTTCAGATTTCAAGTTTCAGATTTCAGGTATATGATTTTGGATTTCAGATACAAGCTCGAAAGACACATCATGGATTTGAGGGTGAGTGGTAGTGAGGGATGGGCATGGGGTTGAGCATGGGAATGGGCAAGGGGGTGGGGTTGGGGATTTGCATGGGGTTGGCGACGTGGGGTGAGCGTGGGGGTGGGCATGAAAAGCGATGGAGTTTATGCCATTTTCTGGCAATGACGGTTCATGAACACATCGCCTTAGGAGTTTAGAAAAACATGGACAGGTGCATCATGGCCAGGTGCATCTGTCAATACTCTCACCTGCCCACACATCCACCTGCCCTTACACAAATTCAAAAACAATTTCAACAGTATCCCTCAAATAGCCCACCTGTCCACACAGTGTTGCTCTCCCTTCCTCCGACCCATCCTCCCCATCGCCTCCTAGCAAGATTCTTGTCCATCCCTCCATCTCCTCCCCAAGCTCCCATACACCCACCTGCCCATACACTCTGCCGCCCATACATGGATTTCAAGAACCATTTTCAACAGTATCCCACCTATAGCCCACCCACCCACCTGTCCATAGAGTGTTGCTCTCTCTTCCTCCGACCCATCCGCCCCATCTCGTCCTAGCAAGATTCTTGTCCATCCCTCCATCTCCTCCCCAAGCTCCCAAATTCTCTCACACTCCTCTCTTCCCCCCTCCACTTTCACTGCTCCTATTCCACTTCCTCCTCCTTCCGCCTCTCTCGCAGCTTCACCAGCGGCAGCAGCAGCAGCAGCAGCAGCAGCAGCAGCCTCTCCTCCCATTCCCCCATCATTCCATTTTGAATTGCCTCAGAACGAGACTGAGCATGCAGCGCCCTCTCAGCAACCTCCCCTGCCTCCTCCAGTGCACCCCTCCCCTCGACTACCTTTACACCCTCGTCCTGCTCCACGTAGGCAAGGCGAACTGATGAGGGGATGGGGGAGGGGAGGAGAGCGAGAAGGGAGTCAAGAAAGGGCGAGGAGAGTTTCGGGTTTAGGGTTTAAGGTTTAGGATTTCGAGTTTAGGGAGGGAGAAGCAGAGGAGAAGAGAGGGACCGAGAAAGGGGAAGAGAAGAGAATGGTGAGAAGGGAGGCAAAACGAGTAGGGATTTTCAACAGCAAGGCCAGAGAATGTGAGAGGAAACTGAGAGGAAAGTGAGAGTAACGTGAGACGATCGTGAGAGAAAGGCAAGAGGACAGTGAAACGAGGGAGAAAGGAAGGTGAAACGAAGGTGAGTGGAAGAAAACATGATTAAGTGGCAAGAAAGAAACAGCATGGTGCTTTGCTGCAGGTGGTGCTAAGTTCTAACCAGAAACTAACATACCTGGGGCAGGTGGCAACTGGTGCAGGAGAGCCGCTATGGCCTGGGTGCAGTGCCTCTTGCACCTCTTGGGGCAGTGTACGTGGTAACCAGACTGTAACAGCGTAACTGACCGCGTGCAGGTGGTAACTGGTGCAGGTGGTAACTGGACTGCAACTCACCAGGTGCAGGTGGCAACTGGTGCAGGAGAGCTGCTATGGCCTGGGCGCAGTGCCTCTTGCGCCTCTAGAGACGCTTCAAAAGACCTACCTGGTGCAGGTGGTAACCACACCGTGTCCTACCGGGTGCAGGTGGTAACCAGACTGCAGCCTACCGGGTGCAGGTGGTAACCAGACTGCAGCCTACCGGGTGCAGGTGGTAACTGGTGCAGGAGAGCCGCTATGGCCTGGGCAGAATGCCTCTTGCGTATCTAGAGACGCTTCAAAATTCCCACCTGGTGCAGGTGGTAACTAGACTGCAGCTTACCGGGTGCAGGTGGTAACTGGTGCAGGAGAGCCGCTATGGCCTGGGCAGGGCAGAATGCCTCTTGCGTATCTAGAGACGCTTCAAAATTCCCACCTGGTGCAGGTGGTAACTAGACTGCAGCTTACCGGGTGCAGGTGGTAACTGGTGCAGGAGAGCCGCTATGGCCTGGGCAGGGCAGAATGCCTCTTGCGTATCTAGAGACGCTTCAAAATTCCCACCTGGTGCAGGTGGTAACCAGACTGCAGCCTACCTGGTGCAGGTGGCAACTGGTGCAGGAGAGCCGCTATGGCCTGGGCAGAATGCCTCTTACGGTTTGAAGCACCCACGGATACGAGCTCGTATGGCACGTCATGGATCTGCGAGAACAAGTGAAGGGCGGGTTGAATAAGGCTGCAAATGTCAGGAATTAGGGCTTGAGGTTTAGTTCTCTTGCATAACGAGCTCATATGGCACATCATGGATCTGCAAGAACGAGTGAAAAGTTTGGAGGGTTTGGAGTGCAAAATTTCAGAACCAGGCTATTTGATATGGGTTGGAGAAAATCAACAAGTGTCGGGAGGGGAGGGTTCGCAGAAGCAGGGCAGGGCAGAGCAAGGCAAGACAAGCAAGGCAGAGCAGGGTTACAGAAGCAAGGCTTTGGGATCATGGATCTGCAGGAAAGCGTGATTAGGGTTGTAGGGTTAAGGGTTACCGGTTTGCAGGTTTGCAAGTTTGCAAAGTTGTGAAGACTACTATTGACAGTATTTCACCTATAGGCTATAACCCACCTGCCCATATACTGTTGATTTCCCTTCCTCCAACCCGTCCGCCCCATTCTCTCCTTTCAGAATCCTCATCCATCCCTCCATCTCCCCCTCAACCTCCCACACTCTCTCGCACTCCTCCGCACCCTCCCCCTCCTCCTCCATCGCTCCTTCCCCGCTTCCTCCTCCGCCCTCTCTTGCAGCTTCAGCAGCAGCAACAGCAAGCATCTCCTCCCATTCACTTGCCGTTGCATTTTGAGTCGCCTCAAAACAGGACCCACGCAGCACCTTCTCAGCACCATACCCTTCCTCCTCCCGTCCACTCCCGGTGTTGACAGCATAAGCACCACAACTTTCCGCCTCTTGTCTTCTCTGGGGCTTAACAAAAAGCACAGCCACGGCTCCTAGCACGTCAGGGTCCACACCCAAAATGACAGCCCCCTCTGCGTGCCTCTGGGATAGTTCAGCGTGCCACGCTCTCTTGCGCGATTCCATGGGGTCCAGTGCGGTGGGTGCCGGTACATGCGGCACCCTCTCGCCCTCCGTGTCGCTGCTGCCAGTCGCTTCTAGCGCAAGGTTTTGGAGGAATTTCAAGAGCGAGGTGCCATCCCCGCCATCTGGAAGGTTAATCGCCACATCGCCACATACAGGGTCCCCCACATCAGCACACACAGCACCTGCTCTGCCTGCCCTCACACCCATCTGCATGTCATCTCCTGCCTTGTCATCTCTCCTCTCCTCCTCTCCATTGCCTTCCATCTTCTTGCTTTTCCGCCTCCCCCTTCCCTTCTGCTTCCCCTCCCCCTCCCCCTCCCCCTCTCCCTCCCCCTCCATCCCCCCCACTTTTTTTCTGTCACCACTGCAGACTTTCTTCTGACTTGCGTTCTCTTCACCAGCAATTCACCCAGACTTTCACTTCCATTAATGTCACTCTTGCTAGAGTCACTCCGCATGGAATCATCACCAGCAGTTGTCTCACCGACTTTCGCCCCTTCCCTCTCCACGCCCTCTTTCTTTTCGGTCAGCTCCACAACCTTTCTTCTGCCCCGAGTTCTCGTCACCACAACCACGTCACCCACCGCGTCACCACTGCTGTAAAAGTGGTCACTCCTGCTAGAGTCACTCCCGTTACACTCACTCCTGCTAGAATCACTCTCGTTACACTCACTCCTGCTAGAGTCACTCCTGTTAGATTTACTCCCGTTATGATCACTCATGACGGAATCACCACCAGTTGTGCAGAAGGCAAAAACTGGAGAGTCCTTTTCCGTGCTTCCACTTGCCACTCTCCCCTCCTCCCCTCCTTCCCCCACCAACCCCCCTTCCTCACCATTCTCCAACTGTACAGTCAGCTGCTTTCCTTTCCCCCTCCCCCTTCCCCCTCCCTCCCCTCGTGTTCCCCTCTCCCCACTCCCTTTTGGCCTCCCCCTCCGCCCCTTCCCCCGCCCACCCGCCTCCTCCAGCAAACCTGTCATACTCGTTACTGCTAACTCGATATCAGCAGAGGCTGCAATACTCATTGTTGTAGAATCTGTCTCAATGGTGGTTATAACAGAAGCGGATCCTTCAGCATCGAGTACACTGACAGAAGCATCGTGACCGTTGGATGCTGCAGCTGAGCAAGCACCCCTGCCCGGGAAACTGTTCACAGGACCGTTCACCTGCCCGAAAAAACCCGCACGGGCAAAGCGGGCAGGAGAGAGGGCCGCTGGCAAGGGGAACAGCTGCTCTGCAACTCCAGGTGAGCAAATCTGCCGGGAAGCGACATTGACGGGGCGTGGTGACTGAGCCAGTTTCGCCAGCACCCCTGAATTCGCCAGTATTGCTGCATTCGCCAGCACTGCTGCATTTTTCATCGTTGGTAACTTCGTCAGCACCCCTAAATTCGCGATCCTTGGTAATACCGGCTGGGCTATTGCTGCTGGGATGGCTTTAATAACCGCTGGTGGGTTCGCGAAGGCTGTTGCTGTGAGGAAGGCTGCAGGGGTGTCGCGAAAAGCTGCAGCAGGGGTGTTGAGGAAGGTTGCAGCAGGGGTAGTGAGGAAGGCTGCAGCAATGGTGTTGGGGGATAGCTGGCTGGAGGGTGGGCGCAGAGGGGAGACGGAAGGGGAAGGTGAGGGGTAAGGGGAGGGCAAGGAGAGAAGGAAAAGCCTTTGCTGGTGGGCTCGCGAAGGCTGTTGCTGTGAGGAAGGCTGCAGCAGGGGTGTTGGGGGATTGCTGACTGGAGGGCGAGGGCGCAGAGGGACGCGGGAAGGGGAATGGGGACGGGAAGGGGAGCGGAATGAAGTTTAGGGTTAGGAGGGATGAACGTTGACAGAGGGGATAAGGCGTGGAGGGGATGTCTAGTGAGAAATATACCTACCCGTACCGTATTGTACCTATTCGCAAGCCCACAACTTGGAACCGTTCTTCATATCCTACCTTGATGGCACAGGGGATCTAATATCGCGGACGGTTTTGAGCGAGCAGCAGGTGGAGACGCAGTGCGTACGAACTCGCGAGGCCGAGCGCGAATAACGCCAATGCAGCATAAAGGGAGTAACGGAAGGCTATCTTTTAACGCGGACAGTCTATAACGAGTTGCAGGCGGGACGCAGTGTATGCGATCTGGTGTGGCCGAACGGCAATATCTCCACTGCCGCGTCAACGCAGTAATGGCAGGCTAATACCGCGGATGAGTCGAGTAGGAGCGAAAAACGCACTGGATACCAGCACTGGCTCTTTATCTCCTACCCTAGCAGAAAAACAAGCAGGCAGAGTAGCTTATATTGCGGAATATTTTATTCGAGGCATCAGCGGTAATGTCAGGCTGCCTCACTACCCTACATACAATAATAAACTGAAAATCTGTAAATTACATGCATTCTAACTTCCACTATTACTGCTGATTGCACATTGCATTTCATTGAAAAATACCCCAGTTCCAATCGCATGCTGCACCTCTACTAGTCATCCAGGTGCTTCCTTGGTTAGTCAAGAAGCATGCGCACCATGGCATGTGCACCATCACATGAGCACATGTTACATCAGTTAGTGCTAACTAATAGTCATCTAAGTGCATGGTTTGTCTTGAAAAGTCGCGTGGCATGCGCACCATGGCACTTAGGTTTGCTACAGTGTTTGTGCGTTTAGAGTACTCTGCGACTAGCTGTGAGAAGAGTGATCTCTTATTGGCCAGCAGCCGCACAGGTGAGTCGAATTCTTCCACTCTACCTGCAGAGGCAAATCAGATCGAATCAGAAAGATGAGTGCTGGTAGGTAGACAAATGTGGGATCAGCGGGCATGGTTTGCAACCAGCATGTTCAAGAGGTCAGGGGGGGGGGGGGGAATGGGTTTCACAAAATGTGTGTGGTAGAGAGGCAAGTGAGCAATGAGGAGGGGAGAAACAAGAGTGGAGAGGGGGTTGGGGGTGAGGGGGAACAAGCGAGAAGTGAGAAGGGGGAAAAAACGAGCGAAGCACGGGGAGTAAGGAAGAAAAGGGGAAAATACAGGGTGGTCAGGACCATTGCTTGCCTCACTCACTTGCCCCGCATGAGTACGGACTCAATAACAGAGGGGCTGCGGTGCAAAACCAACCTTCTCTTCAGTGAGGTTTCCTCAGCCGCCAAGAGCTCAGTAAAGTCAGTGGGCTTCAAACCGAAGTGATGAGCAGTGAACAGAGAGCGTCCCTTCCCAGTGCTGGAATCGCCTCGGCCAATCCCCCTCTCCACACTAGCAATCTCCTTCGCCAAGCCAGTGCGGCTGTTGCAAATGCTATCAGCATAGTAGTAGGAGGAGGAGGAGGAGGAGGAGGAGGAGGAGGAGGAGGAGGAGGAGGAGGAGGAGGAGGAGGAGGAGGAGGAGGAGGAGGAGGAGGAGGAGGAAGAGGAGGAGGAGATTGCTGGTGTGGTGAGGGAGATTGGCCGAGGCAATTCCAGCACTAGGAAGGGACGCTCTCTGTTCACTGCTGATCACTTCGGTTTGAAGCCCACTGACTTCACCGAGCTCTTGGCAGCTGAAAAAAAACCCACTGAAGAAAATGGTCTCTTTCAACTGCGACACCATGGTATCATGTTTTGATGTGCCTCAAATTAAACACTGAAGTGTCCACCTCCCCCCAAACACACACACAGTTCAGCTTACCTACTTCCAGACAAGCACTTCATCGAAATCGATCATAGAGGGGACGTGGTGCACTACAAGTTTGATGTTTTGATGTTCCTCAAACACTAAGTGTCCACCTCCCCCCAAGCACACACACAGTTCGCCTTACCTGCTTCAAGCACACTTAATCAAAGTCGATTACAGAGCAGATGTGGTGCGCTACAGTTTTGACGTATTAAGGTGCCTCATACACAAAATACTCCCACACGCACGCACATGGGTGCACACATATGCAGACACACAGAGTGCCACTCACCTGCTTCCAGCACAAGCACTTTATCGGAGTCGATTACAGAGGGGATGCGGTGCGCTACAGTGATCACAGTCGCCCGGGCGAAGTTCTCCTTTATGGTCCGTTGGATGATGGCGTCAGTGGCGGAATCAACGGACGCAGTTGCTTCATCCAGCACCAGAATCCGAGAGCGCTTGAGCAGAGCTCTGGCGAGGCAGAATAGCTGCCGTTGCCCCACGCTCCAGTTCTCCCCTCCCTCCACCACTGCAGGGAGAAATTTGACAAGTAAAAGAACCAACAGACGAATATGAGTGCAACACATTGAGTTTCTTTTTTTATTGGACCTGAGAAGCCTTTAGATAGCGGAGCCTATTTCTTGAGTCCCATTTCTTTTTTTTTAATCTCAGAGTCATGAGGCTCAAGATTCTGAGATGCCTTTAGATAGCGGAGCTGTCTCGAGATTGAGTAATGAGGGACACAGAGGAGCAGAGGAGGGAAAAGGACAAAACTCACCAATGGCGTCCAGCTTGTCCTCTTTGTCCAATACTGCCTCTGCCAGCTGGCACTTCTCCAGCACCTTCCACGTGTGATGGGAGGATGTTTTAGGCGCCCCAAAAACAGTATGGGGCGGGTGAGTGGGAGAGTGAGGAAAAGGACAAGACTCACCAATGGCGTCCAGCTTGTCCTCTTTGTCCATTACCGCCTCTGCCAGCTGGCACTTCTCCAGCACCTTCCACGTGTGATGGGAGGATGTTTTAGGCGCCCAAAAAACAGAATGGGGCGGGTGAGTGGGAGAGTGAGGAAAAGGACAAGACTCACCAATGGCGTCCAGCTTGTCCTCTTTGTCCATTACCGCCTCTGCCAGCTGGCACTTCTCCAGCACCTCCCAGAGCAGACTGGAATGGTACCGACCCAGAGGGTCCAGGTTCGACCGAACCGTGCCTTCGAACAGGGTTGGGTCCTGCGGGATGATGGCCAATCTGGACCGTAGATCTTGCAATCCGATGGTCGAGATATCCACGCCGTCGATCATGATTCTGCCGCCCACTGGCTCGACCAATCGGAAGAGAGCGACAACGAGGGTGGATTTGCCGCTGCCTGTGCGGCCGACCACTCCCACTTTCTCCCCGCCTCTGAATGTCACTGTCACGCCCTTCAGGACCAGAGGCATTGCCTCCCTGTAGCGCATCTGTGTGAAAATAGAGAGAGACGTCAACAATTGAAGGGCCGGGAAACAGAGGATAGACGTGGAGGTTATAAGAAGTCTCCAGGAACCTGGAGGTTTAGAAAAATAATCAAAGAAGCCGCCTGAAATTTCTCAAAGTTGACTGAGAAATCAGGACTGAGCTCACCTGAAGGCTGTCAAAGCAGATGGAGCTTCGATAGGCCCAGTCAGCTGCTCCATAGCTCTCAACTACAACACGTGGATGTGTCTTCAAAGCTGAAAAGCAGTGAGCTCACCTGAAGGTTTTAAGAGATGACAGAGTTCCGATAGGCCCAGTCAGCTGCTCTGTAGCTCTCAGCTGCAACACGTGGATGTGACTTCAAAGCTGAACAGCAGAGGGCTCACCTGGAGGTTCTCAAAGCTGATGGAGCCTCGATTCGGCCAGTCAGCAGAGGGCCGGTTGCGCTCAACGATCAGGGGCGCCTCAGAGGGGATGGCGGAGAAATGGCGGATGCGATACACTGCCGAAAAAACTTGCTGTCTGAGCTGCAAGGCTCTGGAGCTCCTCTCTGTGTGTGGGCTTTTGATGCGGCTCAAAGGCAGCAGAATCACAGCAACGAGTTGAGTAGCAGTGGGCTGGGCAGCCTGGCTCACCTGGAGGTTCTCAAAACTGATGGAGCCTCGATTCGGCCAGTCAGCAGAGGGCCGGTTGCCCTCAACGATTAAGGGCGCCTCAGAGGGGATGGCGGAGAAATGGCGGATGCGATCCACTGCCACTAGCTTGTTCTCGAGGTTTGGGACTCCAGAGATCTTCTGCATTTGGGCTTTTTAATCGTTTTAAAAGCAGCCACACAGCCAGAAGCTGAGAAGCAGTGGGCTGGGCAGCCTGGCTCACCTGGAGGTTCTCAAAACTGATGGAGCCTCGATTCGGCCAGTCAGCGGAAGGGCGGTTGCCCTCAACGATCAGGGGCGCCTCAGAGGGGATGGCGGAGAAATGGCGGATGCGATCCACTGCCACTAGCTTGTTCTCGAGGTTGGAGAGATGCCACATGGTCATCACCAACGCCATGTTGAGAGTTAGTCCGTAGGCCAAGGAAACTCCTGCTAAGCCTGGTGATTTTAAGGCACAGGAAGAACAAGGACGGGAAGGAGGTGTGGGTGGGAGGTGGGAAATTGGAGCCTGTTATTGAGGTGCGAGAGCTGGTTACATGGTCATCACGAGTGCTGTGTTGAGGGGATGGCGGAGAAATGCCGGATTCGATCCACTGCCACTAGCTTGTTCTCGAGGTTGGAGAGATGCCACATGGTCATCACCAACGCCATGTTAAGGGTTAGTCCGTAGGCGAGAGAAACACCTGCAAGGCCTGGATGACATGAAGAGCAGGAAGGAGGGGAAGGAGAGGAGAAAAGAACTGCTGGATAACCCTGCTGGGCAGGCTGGATAACACTGCCTGGCCTGGTACAAGCCTACAAGGCACAAAAGAACAGAAAGGAAGGGAAACATAATCTTCATCTTCATCCATCTACAACATAAATGGCCCCATCTTCACCCACAGTAATGGAAGTAGGCTCGCATGTTGTTGCCCACCGCATCAGCGTTCTCTATCTCAAATCTCTCCTCCTGCCCTTTGTTGCGACCCAACCCAGAAGAAAGAGACGTACAGGCTCGATGGTCCCCTGTGCATCAGCACAAGCAGGAAGGCCACAAAGGCGAGCACCACAGCCGAGATGGTTTCAAGTCGGAGGCCCAGCCAGTAGATGGCTCCATAGTAGTGGAAGTATTCTTGCATGTTGGAACTCTATCCGCGTCTGCGTTCGCGTTCTCTATCTCAATCTTCTCACTGCACTGCACACTTTCTCAACTGCTGGAGACTATCCCAACAGCTCTTTGTGGCAACCCAGCCTACAGCAAGAAACTTACCTGGTTCAATTGTTCCCTGTGGCACGAGAACCAGCAGGAAGGCAACGAAGGCAAGGACAACAGCAGAGATCGTTTCCAATCGGAGCCCCAGCCAGTAGATAGCGCCATAGTAGTGGAAGTAGGCGCGCATGTTGTTATCCACCGCATCAGCATTCTCTATCTCAAACCGCTCACAACACTGCACTGCACCCATCATCACTCTTCAGGTTCAAGCCAAGAAACGAACCCCTACCTGGTTCGATGGTCCCCTGAGGCACGAGCACCAGCAGGAATGCCACGAACGCAAGCACAACAGCAGAAATCGTTTCCAATCGGAGGCCCAGCCAGTAGATGGCGCCGTAATAATGGAAGTACGCTCGCATGTTGTTGTCCACCGCATCCGCATTCTCTATCTCAAACCGCTCCTCCTGGGCGAACGCACGGATCACCGCCGCCCCGGCGAGTGTCTCGGAGAAATGCGCGAGAATAGGCGACTTGGTCAGCCCGTCGATGCGGGTGAGCTCGCGTGATGAGGAGAGGTAGTAGCGCTGGCAGGTGGAGGGGAAGACGCAGGAGGGAAGGAGGAAATGCGTGAGTGAAGTGAGACTGGGCGACTTGGTGAGGCCGTCGATTTCGATAAGCTCGCGTGAGATGAAGAGAGGTAGAAGTGGTGGCAGGGGGGGAAGCGAAGACGAAGATAAATCTGTGAAGATGGGCGGAACAGTCCACTTCGTTTTTTGCGATCTTGAAGCAGACCTCTTCGAATTTCCAGCCAGCTAGGAGCGTGGCTAGGGGCTAAGAGATCAACTTAATCGCAGTGGCACGTAAGAAGAGTCCTTTTGCGGTGCCTAACAAAACTCTTCAGGCGCCTAAGCAAACCCTTGAGGTGACTAGAAAGGCTCTTGAGATGTCTGACACATGGTACTGTCAGTGCATAGACTCATTCCTACCCCACGTGCATCAATCCTATCGTACCTGCAACGGCACGTAGAGCAGCGCGAGGGGAATGAGGACCACGATGACCGGCGGTGACGGCAGAGGTGATACTTGAGGAGGAGTCCTTTACACTATAGTACCTTTACCTTCATTTGTAGGACTGGAGTTGCTTCAACCTGCACCCTTTCCCACCTGCAGCGGCACGTAGAGCAGCGCGAGGGGGATGAGGACCACGATGACCGGCCACGTGACGGCAGCGGTGACGAGGAAGATTCCCAGAAGCTGCACGAGGTTGTTGAGCACGGAGCCAAAGTTGAAGAAGAGCTGCAAGTCAAGGGCGTTCTGGTCCGCTGATGCCTGATGTGTGGGTCAGAGAGGGGTGGGGAGGGGCAGAAGGGGATGAAGTAGTGGGGATGGCTGGGTATATGAGTTGAAGAAGAGCTGCAAGTCCAGCGCATTCTGGACCACAGATGCCTGGCATGATAACCAGTAAGGGAGTGTTTGGGAGGGGTGGAGAGGGATATATAGGCTTTGACGAGCTGCAAGTCAAAGGCGTTCTGGTCCGCTGATGCCTGGTGGTAATAGAGTGGCGCAGAGGGGCGGAGATAGAAATATAGTGGTGGTGGATAGGGTTACAAAGGAGTTCAACAAGAGCTGCACGTCAAGGGCGTTCTGGTCCGCTGATGCCTGATGTGTGGGTGACAGAGAGAGGGGTGGATGGGTGCAGAGGGATGAAGAGAGGCGCGGAAGGGGATGAGGTGGTGGGGAGAGATGTGTTGAAGTTGAAGACGAGCTGCAAGTCGAGGGCGTTCTGGTCAGCTGATGCCTGGTGTGACAGACGGTAAGAGAGTGGCGGAGTGGAGAGGGATGGATAGAGATACAGAGGAGTTGAAGAAGAGCTGCAAGTCCAGCGTGTTCTGGTCCGCTGATGCCTGGTGTGTTGATGAGTGAGAGAGGGGTGTGGTGTGATGGAGAGAGATATATAGCTGGTGAAGAGCTAGTCAGGTTGTTCTGGTAGAACCCGTGTGCTGATGCCTCCCAGTCCGCTGAACCGATTTGCTGTTTTCGATCCCACGTGCACGATCTGGCAGAAAGGGCGCTATGAGTTCACTAACTATGATACTCACATCATGTCCCAGACTCCACCACTAACCCTAGCAAGAGTTCTTCCCCTAGGGGTGGACTCGAAAAAGGCCGTGGGGGAGAGGAACACAGTATGCAGCACGTCTTGAAAGAACCCATCTGCTGTTCTCAGCCTCACATGCACGGAAAGGAAAGAGGAATAAGAGGTTCTATGCCTCCCACACTCGCACCAAGACCCCAAGACTCACCCTGGCAAGCGTCCTTCCCGTGGGGGTGGAGTCAAAGAAGGCCATGGGAGCGCGGAACACAGCATGCAGCATGTCCTGAAAGAACCCATCAGCCGTCCTCAGCCCCACATGCACGGAGAGGAAGGCGCGGAGGACAACGAAGAGGCCGCTGCCGATGGCGAGGGAGGCGTAGGCTCGGACGTCCGGCCACGTGAGCACTGCTGGGTGCAGGGGTTGGACCTCGCGAGCTAGCCACCAGTTGGCTCCTATCTGAAGCACCTGAAAAAGCACCTGAGGTGGTGTTGGGACGAGTGAAGGGTGGGGAAGGTTGGAAGTGGCGAGGGAGGAAGGGAGACGAAAGGAGGAGACGGGTTTGCATACATGGGCGGAGGAGAGAGAGGGAGGCGCGGAGAACAACGTAGAGGCTGCTGCCGATGGCGAGGGAGGCGTAGGCTCGGACGTCCGGCCACGTGAGCACAACTGGGTGGAGAGGTTGCACTTCACGAGCTAGCCACCAGTTCGCGCCTATCTGCAGCACCTGAAAAAGCACCTGAAGGAGGTAGGTGGGGGGAAGGAGGGGAAGATGGGGAGGGGGAGGAGGCGGAGGAAGAGAGGGGAGAGGTGGGAGGAGAATAAAGGAGATCAGTGCACTGATTATGAAAACAGGAAGGCACGGAGCATGACGAAAAGGCTGCTGTCGATGGCGAGGGAGGCGAAGGCTCGGACATCCGACCAGGTGAGCACTGCTGGGTGGAGAGGTTGCACTTCACGGGCTAACCACCAGTTGGCACCTATCTGAAGCACCTGAAAAAGCACCTGAAGGAGGTAGGTGTGGGGAAGGGGAGAGAGAAGAGGGAGAGGAAAGGGAAGACGGAGGGAGGAAAGAGTTTCATCGTTGCTTCTGCCAGGAACAGAACAGCAGTGCGAATCTGAGTGTGCTATGACTATTAGCATCACAGGGGGTGCCAGTTAAGTTGAGTGACCACCAAGGCTAGACCCCTCCCGTCCAGGTATCACACACTCACCTGCGACACCATACGCCTGTGTGAGGTACGCCCGATACACCG
Organism: Closterium sp. Yama58-4; assembly: GCA_947470075.1. Classification (NCBI taxonomy): domain Eukaryota; kingdom Viridiplantae; phylum Streptophyta; class Zygnematophyceae; order Desmidiales; family Closteriaceae; genus Closterium; species Closterium sp. Yama58-4. The sequence continues at coordinate 900,681 of CANIUD010000750.1, read as the reverse complement.
AAACTGCCCGTCCTCGGCTCCTCATTCACCCGCCCAACTTACCTGCCCTCTGCTTGTCATTCACCCCTGCAGTGCCCTTCAAGTGAACTGCACCCTTCCCTCCAGACACACGCCTGGGCTGGGAGCCAACCCCTCTGTTCCATGCGAGCACTCACCTGAGAGGCCACAACGATGGGGACCATGGGTCCACCATATGCCCTTGTGAGGTATGCCCGATACACATCTCCATTCACCCGCCCTAACGAACAACCTGAGGCACCACTTGAGTCAACTCCTGCTTCCCCTCTTCTCCCTGCAAGCCCCCCTCAATTCCTACCTGCGAGGCCACAATGATGGGCACCATAGACCCCCCATACGCCCGCGTGAGATACGCCCGATACACCTCCGCATTCACCCGCCCAAACTGCCGGTCCTCCGCCCCACTCGCCACCGCTGCTGCCACTGCCGCCATCGGTCCCACCACCACTCCCCCCGCTCCCCCCACCACCCCGATCAATGACCCATCTGCAGCAACCCCACTCGCTCCCCCACCTCCCAAACCCACACCACCTCCCGCACCCATCCCCAGGTCTCCCATCCCTCCCGAGCCTCCGCCCGAGGCTAGCCCGAGCCCGTCAGCCCCGGCCTGGGGGCCCAGCAGCAGAGTCGCCAACTCTTGATCGTCCATGTCGAACCGGGAGAACACGTCGCCATTGGCGGCTAGGATGTTCCCGAGGGAAGGGGCGCGTTGCGGTTGAGGGTGGTGGTGGAAGGTGTGGGACGGTTGGAAGGGGTTGGGAGGGGGCAGGTCCATGGAGCCCATGGCGTCGTTGTGTGCGTCCAGCAGCAGGGAGAAGTCCGTGCCTGCACGTTGCAGCTCCTCATACTGCCCTGCCTGGACTATTTCACCATCGCGCATCACCTGTGGCGGAAGGGAGCAAGGGAACAAAGGGGGGAAAGGAGAAGTCGAGCAGGAGGGAGAAGTCGGTGCCGGCCCTCTGAAGCTCCTCGTATTGCCCTGCCTGGACTATCTCCCCATCACGCATAACCTGTAGGAGGGTGGGGCGGGGCGAGTGGGAATGGGGGATGGAAGTTGGGGGGTATCATCAACAGAGAGAAGTCTGTGCCTTCCTCGTACTTCCCCGCTTGGACTATCTCCCCATGGGAGCGAGGGAGCAAAGGAGCAAAGGAGGAGAGACGTTCCAGCAGCAGGGAGAAGTCTGTGCCTGCCCTCTGTAGCTCCTCATACTGCCCTGCCTGGACTATCTCCCCGTCCCGCATCACCTGTAGGAGGGAGGGAGCAAGGGAGGGGAAAGGCAACAGGAGGGAGGGTTGGGGGAGGGAGGTTTAGCAGGAGGGAGAAGTCCTCCACCGAATGCGGTGGAGTGTGGTGGGGTGCAGAAATCAAGGGCAGATACGCAATACAATGTGAGTGCTGGCATCGGACTAAAGGGAGGAAAAGTGATGGTGTGGATGGTTGAAACTGGGAAGACACACTGTCAGTGCACACCAGGATGACATCATCCATAATGACATCGGGATGACGTCACGTCAGCACGCACCAGGATGAGGTCAGCAGCCGGCAGGAACTCAAGCTGATTGGTCACGAAGAGAACTGTTTTGGCGCCCAGCAGGCCCAACACACACTCCTGGTGAGGGCAGTAGGCAGAGGTGAGGCAAGCAGAAAAGGAAAAGCATGACTGCAGAGCGGAGCTTGATTCAGTATGTCTGTCTGTTTGATGTGCCAGTCCTGGTAGCCAGCAGCAGGAAGTCCAGCACGCGCTCCGGGCAATGGCCAGTGGGCAGAGGGGGCAGGCAAGGCAAAGACAAGGGCAGATGATGCATTGCGAAGCACCTCAACTCACTCAAAACAAACACACACATGGGTGCAAAACAAGACAGAGAGTATGATATCACATGATTACGCAAAGCAAAGGCCTCACATCGAAGATCAAGGAGCCAGTGGCGGTGACAACGCTTGAGAAGGGGTCATCCAGCAGGTAGATGTCGGAATCGTGGTACACGGCCCTGGCCACCTGTATGCGCTGCTTCTGCACTGCACCTTAATGGGCACACAATAAGAGACGATGATCGACCATGAGGGCTCACTCACATCGAAGATCAAGGAGCCAGTTGCCGTGTCAACACTCGAAAACGGGTCATCCAGCAGGTAGATGTCAGCATCATGGTACACGGCCCTCGCCACCTGGATGCGCTGCTTCTGCCCGCCCGATAGGTTGATGCCCCGCTCCCCTATCTCCGTCTCGTCGCCACGTGGCAGCACTGCCACGTCAGATGCCAGCACAGAGGCGTGGGGATGCAAGGTGGAGTGTGATAATGAGCGCAAGTGTGCATGCAACATGGGTGCCAGCTCGGAAAAAAATTACGCATGCTGACATGGCAGTTAGGCCAGCAGCGAGATTGCACCTGCCAGGTCAGCAGTGAGGGCGCAAGCTCACCTACCAGGTCAGCAGCGAGGCGCACACGCGCAGCACACTCCCGCAGAGGGCGCAGTTCATCTGGCTTCAGAGGCGCTTCAAAAGTCTCACCTGCCACGTCAGCGGCGAGGTGGAAACTCACCTGCCAGGTCAGCAGCGAGGGCGCAGACGCGCAGCACGCGCTCGTAGAGAGCACGGTTCATCTGCAGGCCGAATGTGACATTGTCCCGAATGGTGCCGTTCTGAATCCACGGGGTTTGCGGCACGTGTGCTATGGTGCCCGCCACTTGCACCTGGGGGGAAGGGGTGGGGAGGGTAAGGGAGTGAAGTGAAGGGTCACATTCCAGCCCGGTAAACCACGTGTATGAAGTTTACTTTTGAGACGCCTCAAAAATAATCTTCATACTCGGGGGGGTCAGGTCCCAGCCAGGTAAACGCCCCCAGCCTTCCATCCATCCAGCATGGTGGTTCATGCTCAATCTAAACCCAGTCATACCCCCCCAATTCCCAGACACACACCCTACTTACAATGCCAGACAGAGCATCTCCCCCAGGATGCAGCTGAGCAGGCTCGACTTGCCCGACCCCACAGGCTGACAAATGGCCACCCTTGGTCATATCCCCCACCCCCAGTTCCTGATCGCACACTCTACTCGACTTACAATTCCCGACAGCTTGAGCATCTCCCCCAAAATGCAGCTGAGCAGGCTCGACTTGCCCGACCCACAGGCCCACAGATGGCCACTCTCGCCCCCCGGCCGAACTGCATGCCGATGCCCCCTTCCCAAGGGACACTCACAATGCCAGATAGCTTGTGCATCTCTCCCAGGATGCAGCTGAGAAGGCTCGACTTGCCCGACCCAACAGGCCCACAGATGGCCACTCGGGCCCCGCGGCCGATCTGCATGCCGATGCCGCGCAGCGTGGGGCGGTGCATGTGCTGCAGGTGCGGGGGGGGCAGGTCCCATGTGAAGGCGCCCCCGTCGACAAAAACAGCGTCCTCTGTGTCCTCTGGCGAGAGCCATGAGACTGCTGTCACCTCGATCTCCTGGGCTGACTGGTACCTGCAGTAGGGGTGGGGAAGGGGAAAGCGAGGGGGATTGTTGTGGATGTGGGACGGTTCATGTGGTGAAGGTGTGGGGGAGCAGGTCCCAGGTTAAAGCGCCCTTGTCGATTAAGACAGCGTCCTCTGTGTCCTCTGGGGAGAGCCATGAGACTGCTGTCACCTCGATCTCCTGCGCTGACTGGTACCTGGAGTGGGATGGAGAGGGGGAAGGGGATGGGAGGGAAGAGGCATGTGGCAGACAGGGAAGGAGGAGCACCCCCGTCGACAAAGACAGCGTCCTCTGTGTCCTCTGGCGAGAGCCATGAGACTGCTGTCACCTCGATCTCCTGGGCTGACTGGTACCTGCAGTAGGGGTGGGGAAGGGGAAAGCGAGGGGGATTGTTGTGGATGTGGGACGGTTCATGTGGTGAAGGTGTGGGGGAGCAGGTCCCAGGTTAAAGCGCCCCCGTCGATTAAGACAGCATCCTCTGTGTCCTCTGGCGAGAGCCATGAGGCTGCTGTCACCTCGATCTCCTGGGCTGACTGGTACCTGCAGTAGGGGTGGGGAAGGGGAAAGCGAGGGGGATTGTTGTGGATGTGGGACGGTTCATGTGGTGAAGGTGTGGGGGAGCAGGTCCCAGGTTAAAGCGCCCCCGTCGATTAAGACAGCATCCTCTGTGTCCTCTGGGGAGAGCCATGAGACTGCTGTCACCTCGATCTCCTGCGCTGACTGGTACCTGGAGTGGGATGGAGAGGGGGAAGGGGATGGGAGGGAAGAGGCATGTGGCAGACAGGGAAGGAGGAGCACCCCCGTCAACAAAGACAGCGTCCTCTGTGTCCTCCGGGGAGAGCCAGGAAACTGTTGTCACCTCGATCTCCTGCGCTGACTGGTACCTGCAGAAGCGAGCCGCGAGAGTGGGGTTGAGGAGGCAGAAAGGGAGGGGGATGGAGGAGGCAGGTGCATGTGCTGCAGCAGCTGCAGCAGGGGTAGGTCCTAGAAGCGCCCCCGTCCACATAGACAGCGTCGTCTGTGTCCTCTGGGGAGAGCCATGAGACTGCTGTCACCTCGATCTCCTGCCTGCACTGGTACCTGGTTTCTCGTGTGGGGATGGTGAGGGCGAGGGAGAAGGGGAGGGACCAAAGTGTAGGGAGCAGCGAGCAGGGGACAGGGAGAAGTACTGCTGCTCTGTAACTGGCAAGCACGGTAAGCAGTCTGGTATACTAGCTATACCTGGCGCACGTGGCGTTTGAGAGATAGAGAGACACGAGCGCTTGAGGGTGGCTATACCTGGCGAGGCGATCGAGAGACACGAGTGCTTGAGAGATGGAGGAGAGGACGTCTGGGAATGAGCGGAGGGGCTCCTGTGGGGCAGAGGAGAGGGAGAATTGATGACAGAGAGGGAGATGGGGAAGAGGGGTAGGCGTGAGAAAAATGCGGAAACTGCAGAACTGAGAAAGACACGAGTGCTTGAGAGATGGAGGAGAGGACGTCTGGAAACGATCGGAGGGGCTCCTGTGGGGCAGAGGAGAGGGAGACGAGCAGGGGAAGGAAGGGAGGCAGGGGCAAGGACAGGAGGAGAGGCAGGTGCAGGGAGGGAGGAGGATGAGGTGGGAGCATGAGAAACATAGAAGGCAGTGGAAGAGAAGCTTTAAAACAGGAGGTATGCTGGATATGATCAGAGAGGGAAGAGGTATGGAGAAAATAAGTGAGGACAAGGAGCGGCAGCAGCAGACAGCCCACCTGGAGGATTTGGAAGGTGGCGATAGGGTTGAGCAAAATTCCGAACGCCTGTTCGGTTCGCCTCGAACATGTTCGAGGCGAACCGAACAGGCATTTTTTTTTGCTTAAATAGTTCGGCCCGAACATGTTCGGTTTTCGGCCGAACATGTTCGATGTTCGCCTCAGTCAACAGGGGCCCCCAAGTCGAACACGAACATGTTCGTGTTCGACTCGGGGGCTACGCGAACACATTGGTGTTCGCGTCAAATTTGGCCGCGACCAATTTTAGGTCGCGGCCGATCTGAGTTTGGGCTCATTTCGATAGCTCAAACTCAGATCGCGTTTTCCAGCCTTGCCAGCCCTACTACCTCACACCCCCACCCCACCCTAGCATTCTTTAACTTGTAGCCTTAGCTCTCCGTCACAACTTATCCTCCCGGAGATCATAACTAGGGTTTCATTGGTGGAGTCTACGTAGTCGAAATTTCAGTCTCTTATTGTAGCAACTTCTTCAAGCAACACGTGGTCTAAGCCGTACGGTTCGAATCACTCAATTTTAGATAGCCACACGAAGTTCAGTACGTTCAGGGCCGTGCTACTACCCAAAGAAACCGCCCGTCGCCTCACCCCGGGTTTTAGGGTTTTTGAGCCGAGGGCGGGGGTATGGCTTCTGGCCGAGGTGGATCTGTAGCACGAGGTCCAGGCGGCGCTGGTAGCGGCGTACCAGGTTCTCCACCACGACCTATGGAGGGGCGGGTAGGGGATGGACCTGGAGGAGCCGGCGCTTGCTTTGTGGGAGGGTTGCTTTCCTTAGCGACGCCGACGTCACGTCATTCTTTCCGCTACGACGGCCCTCGACCCCCTCCTTCAGGGCAGACACAGCCGGAGAGTGGCAGTGGGGAAGAGGATGAGGAGGAGGAGGAGGAGGGTGATTGCGATGAGGATGAGGACGATGAGGGGAGCGGGGATGACAGTGAGGCAGGGTGGGACCCAGAGACGGATGGCGGTGGGGAGAGGGGAGAGGATGATGAAGACCACGAGATGGATGGGTTGGAGCCAGAGGGGGGGGAGGAGGAGGTGGGAGAGGGTGGTGGAGAGGCGGCGACGGAGGCGGGCTCACACCATGTGCGTGAAGGGGGTGGGAGCGTGGGGGTTACCGTAGGGAAAAAGGCCGCGACCATTAAGCCGCCAAGGCGGGGGAAGAGGGTGAACAAGTTGAGGGAGCGGGCGTACCCCGCTACGTTCACAGGGGAGCCGTTGGGCGAGGGCGTGATCGCACCGGAGTTCTTAGACGAGGACGGAGGGTCAGAAAGTAGCAAGGGGACGGGTAGCAGGAAACCGGGGTGGCAAGTTATGATGTTCGGACCGAAGGACGCAGACGAGAAGCGTCAGTGCAAGATTTGCACTGACAAGATCTCGTGGAAGCAGTCCACAACCACTCCCGGCGAGTGGCACTTCGCGAGCCACCATACAACGCATATGCTCGTATGGCATCACCGTTACCACACCCCGTCCATTCAGTTGCCAGGCGAAACGTTTCCTCGAGGGGGCTACAAGGGTGTTCCAGATGGCTACGTCGAAGCTTACCCGCTTGCCAAGACGTGGCCTCATCTCGCGACCAAGACAGGGCAGGCATCGCGTGGAGATAAGAAGGGGGGCGGGATTGAGCGGTTTATGACAACGAAGCTGACTTTGGGGGAGCTCCGACAGGCGATCGCCAAGCTAGTGGTCACCTGCGACCTCCCCTTCCGCATCGTGGAGGCCGAGGCTGTAAGTGCCCTATCCCATGGGGTGATATGGTAGGGTTATGGGAAGCATGTGAGTTTGCTATTCTGTTTATTGCGCTCGATTGTTGGTTTGTGCCTGCATTTCTCACGCCCATCACCCATTCTTTGACGCCCCTATCTCCCCTCCCCTTGTCTCCACCCCCCTACAGTTTCGGGAGCTGCTGATCCTGCTAAATCGCAACTGCACGCAGAAGAACTTCATCCCCTCCCGATGGACGGTCTCCCGCGACACCGTTGTCTTTGCGGCGGCCGCTCTCCAGTCCGCCATCGCGGAGATGCTGGCGAAGGAGGGGGAGCTGGGGTGCAAGGTGTCGACTACCATAGACATATGGACGGCACCCAACAACAAAGCATGGCTAGTGGTTACCGGCCACTGGATAGACGAGGCCTTCCAGCTGCGCACGATGGTGCTTGAGTTCCGTGAGATGCTCGGGCGGCATGGGGGCAAGGAGATTGCGAAGGTGGTTGAGGAGACAGTGGTGCAGTGGAAGTTGGAGGGGCGTTGTCTTGGGTTGACGTCAGACAACGCCTCCAGCAACATTGCTGCCTTCAGGCGGCTGTCGGAGGAGGGTGGTGGGAGGTGCTTCTTCACCGAGCGCATGCACTTCCGGTGAGTGTGTGTGTGTGAGGGTGTGTGGGCTGCGGGCGTGCCTAGTTGTGACTTATTTGGTGTGTAGCTAAACGTGTGGCTTCGTGGCTTGCTTTGACGATGCATACTCACCCTTCCCCATCTGTCCGTCTTTCATGCTGTTTTGCTCGTGCAGCTGCTTGGCACATGTGATCAACCTTGCAGTGAAGGCAGCTCTCGCAATGGCCGCCATACGCAAGCTGCTGAAGATCCTGAGGGAGATGGCGTCGTGGGTGGGCTTCTCGCCACAGCGCTCAGGGAAGTTTCTGGGCCTACAGCGGACCTTGAACGCGCAGGCCAACCCCGCCAAACCGAAGCCGGCGCTGAAGCTGGTGCAGGACTCTCCCACGCGCTGGGGGTCGACCCACGACATGGTCGAGCGAGCTGGGGTTCTGCAGGAACCAATCAATGTCTTCTTTGCCCAGACACAGGTGTGTGTGACGGGTGTGCGCGACCGGTGTTGTGTGTGTGCTGGGGTTACGTTTGCAAGCAGGTCTTACCACCTAGACACAGCACTGACAACACTGGCGGTGTTCATGTTTGTTGTGCGTTTTACAATCACAAGCCACCCTCACTAACCCAAGTTTCATTCTGTCAACCATGCCTGTCCAAACCCACAAACCTACAGGGCTTGTCGGCGACTGACAAGAAGAAGGTCGAGACCTTGCGCCTGACTGACGCAGATTGGGAGACTCTGCATGCTGTCAAGGCATTCCTCAGTCCATTCGCCAGAGTCTCGAAGGCAGCGGAGGGGGCGGCGTACCCTACAGTGTCGATGGTCGTGCCGTACTACAACGGCCTGATCGACGCTTTGGAGGCGCGCCTTGCGAAGTGGCCATCGGATGCGCTGAAGCCGATGATCGAGGCGGCGCTGGGGGTGCTGAAGAAGTATGCGTACATGTCCTCCAACGAGCTGTGGATCGCCACCTTCTTGGACCCGTCCATGAAGGCGGCGTGGTTTGATGACGCGCACTGGGAGTCGCAGCATCCCGAGACCGAGCCGAGGGTGAGGCCGCGTCCCACTTCTAGCGAGGTGGTCCAGCTGGTACGCGACCGCGTGGCCGAGTACCAGGCCCGGGCTGCAGCGCTAGCCCCCCGGGCGCCCCCACTTGCCACTGTGACGGAGGAGGAGGAGGGTGACGCAGCGGACGACGACGAGGATGCGCAGTATATCCCTAGTCGCCGTCGACTTGCAGTGCGTCTCTCAGCGAGCCAGCAGGCGGGGAGGGGCGGGATGCTACAGGATGACGAGGTTAGCAGGTACCTGTCGGAGCGGGTTTGGGATGACGTGACGGCGTTGGAGTACTGGCGCACGGCCACCAACATGCAGACGCTTAGGCGCATGGCCCAGGATTATCTCGCGATCCCTGCCACGTCCGCATCGAACGAGCGCGTGTTCTCCTTGGCCGCAACGTCATTTCCTGGAAGCGACACCGCCTGGCCTCCCAGAGAACGCGAGCTATCATGGTTCTCCGATCCTGGTACACCTCACACCCCGGCCAGAGGATAGGCGAGGGCCGCCGACAGAGAGGCGTCGCACCGCCAGAGTTTGCCATTGAGGGCGAGGGGGCGGAGGAAGACGACGAGGAGGAGGAGGATGAGGAGGAGGAGGAGGAGGGGGGGAAGGGTGTGGGGGCTGCTGATGACACAGCTGGCGAGGGGGTAGAGCCTGCTGTTGGTAGTAGCAGTGGCGCGGCGTTAGCATAGGGATTTTTGGCATTATACAACTCTTGTTACACCGTGGAATGTTGTTTGTAGGTTTGGGACGGTTGCAGGAACGCTGGGGCACCATGCAAACCCTTTATTTATCTTTCTGGCCCGTAAAAAACCCTTTCTGGCAGGTGTGATTATAGTGAATATGATGAAAGGCGAACTCAAACATGTTCGGCGCGAACATGTTCGAGTTCGCCTGCTACCACAAAACGTTCGCCCCTGGGGCCGAACATCGAACACCAGAGGCGGCCTAAATCGTTCGCCGAACCGAACAGTGTTCGGTTCGGCTGTTCGAGCTGTTCGACTGAGGACGAACTCGAACCTGTTCGAGTTCGGCCTCTGCTCATCCCTAGGTGGCGATGGCAGTGAAGATTGACGCAGCAGACAGCGGTTCTTGGAAGGCCACGCAGGCAGCAAAGGTGGCGGAGGCGACGAGGAGAGGCGACATTCAGAGGAAGACGATGTTGGCTGCCATGAGGTAGTTGTAACGCGCTAACCATGTATGCTGGCTGCACTCATCTAAGACTTACCATGTACTGATTAGGCTACGGTATGTGGATTGACGCAGCCCCCCAACCCACATACCTGGAGAATCCGGAAGGTGGCGATGGCTGTGAAAATGGAAGCAGCAGAGAGCGGTTCTTGGAAGGCCACGCAGGCAGCGAAGGTAGCGGAGGCGACGAGGAGAGGCGACATCCAGAGGAAGACGATGTTGGCTGCCATGAGGTAGTTGTAACGCGCTAACCATGCCGCCTCCTCCGCCCGATAGTCCTCTATCTGCTCCAAGAATCGCCCCTCCCACGCATGCAGCTTTATCACCTGCGGTGCGGGTGCAAAGGAGAGGGGGTTGGGGGGGAGTGGGCGGTGGTGCAGAGTGGTGAGGCTCGATGAAGACACCTCAATATCCAACCATGCTGCCTCCTCCGCCCGATAGTCCTCTATCTGCTCCAAGATCCGCCCCTCCCACGCATGCAGCTTTATCACCTGTGTTGTGCGATGGTGGGGGAAGAGAAAGGGCCGGAGGAGGGAGGGGTACGTGATGGGTGAGGTTCAATGAAGGCTTCTTACATCCAGCCCCTTCCTATAACACCTCTCTTCGTCCATTATCATCACGCAACCCCTCTCCCCTCTCACTTCTATCCACCCACTCCCCCTTTTTCCCCAGCATACCTTCATATTGTTGAGTGCCTCTGTAGTGGCTTTCAGCCTCAGATCCTGCCAGGCCGTTCGTTCCTTCTGGCACTCCCTTGACTGCCCCGCCACGAGCAGCTGAGCCCACATCATGAGCACCATGGTCGCCACGCCTGCTCTCTCTCGCTTCTACTCACCCTCTCCCCCAGCCCACCATACCCGCCCAGCCCAACTCTTTCTTCATCTCTTATACTCTCTCTTGGAATCGATCACTCGCCCCTCCCCCCCACCCCACCTTCATGTTGTTGAGTGCCTCTGTGGTGGCCTTGAGTCTCAAATCCTGCCAGGCTGTGCGTTCCTTCTGGCACTCCCTCGCCTGCCCCGCCACCAGCAGCTGAGCCCACATCATGAGCACCATGGTCGCCACGCCAGCTCTCTCTTTCTCTCTCGAATGGTCCTCCCTCCTCCTCTCTCCTGCTCACCCCCGCTCCCCCTTCCCCCTCCCTCACCTTCATGTTGTTGAGTGCCTCTGTGGTGGCCTTGAGTCTCAAATCCTGCCAGGCGGTTCTCTCCTTCTGGCATTCCCTCGCCTGCCCCGCCACCAGCAGCTGAGCCCACATCATCAGCACCATGGTAGCCACGCCTGCCAGCGTGCCTGCGGGGCCCACAGTGGCGTGCAGTAGTAGTAGAGCCAGCAGGATCTGCAAAGGAAGAGTCCACAGGTTGTTCAGCTGAAACATCATGTCCGCTACTCGCTGGGAAGAGTGAGGGGAAGGGGGAGAAGGGAGGGACGAGAAAGGGTTGAGAAAGAAGGAACTTCACTGCCACCACACGAGCTCAGTACGCTGATGCTATCACCCACACACACACGCTGCTTTGAGACACCTCAAAACACGAGCTCAATACACAGGAGCATCACTCCCACACGCACACGCAGAGCTTCCCTTCTCTTGCCGTCATATCCACCAGCTTGCCTCCTAGCAGCACGCTGCACACCCAGTACCCCCTTGCCTCCCAACAGGCAAACATGAAAAGCCCCTACGGTCCCCCTGTCGTAATTGTAAACATGAAAAGCAAGGCGACACCAGTTGTGGCGGGAGACAAGCCCACCAGCACCACCAATACTGATGCCAAGGCAGGTGGTGATAAGACGGATGAAGATAAGGCAGATGATGAGAAGGCTGGTGGTGAGAAGGCTGGTGGTGAGAAGGCTGGTGGTGAGAAGACAGGTGGAAAGAAGTCAGCTGGTCAGGAGGCAGGCGGTGAGAAGGCAGGCAGTGAGAAGGTAGGCAGTGAGAAGGCAGGCAATGAGAAGGTAGGCAGTGAGAAGGTAGGTGGTGAAAAGCACCTTAACATCACCTGTCTTATCACCACTTGTCTTCTCATTACCTGCCTTCTCATCACCTTCCTTCTCACCACCTGCCTTCTCACCACCTGCCTTCTCACTACCTGTCGTCTCACCACATGTCTTCTCACCACCTGTCTTCTCACCACCTGCCTCATCTCCACCTGCCTTATCACCACCTGTCTTGGCATCAGTAGTGGTGGTGCTAGTGGGCTTGCCTCTCGCCACAACATGAAAAGCCCTTACGGTCCCCCAACAGGCAAACATGAAAAACCCTCCCCGACATAAAGCGTCATCCTTTCATGGGGTGCGTGTGCCTTCCGGCATTGCTTAACCTGATCGCCTTGTAAAACATGTGGCCTGTGAGTGAGCGCCGCCCTGACATTCATCCCAAGGATTTCAGTGCGGAGCTAGAACTGGTGCTGTGCAGCCGTCTCCACTAGCTTGCACCCCAGCAGCACCCCAGCAGCACACCAACCACACAGCTACAACCAAACCCCAAAAACCAACACCCATTCCCGCACCTGCACATCCAGCGCCATGTAGTTGACGATCTCCCCCATGGGGTGCGCGTGCCGTGCAGCATTGCTCAGCCTGAGCGCCTTGTCAAACACATGGCCTGTGAGTGCCGCCCGCACGTTCATCCCAAGGATGTCAGAGCGGAAGTAGAACTGGTGCTGTGCCACTGTCTCCACCAGCTTGCACCCCAGCAGCACCCCGCACAGCCAGTACCCCTCCCACTGCTCCCACGGCTCGTCTGGGGGCGCACCCGGGCTAGGGGCTGGCGCTGCTGCTGCTGCCGCTGCTGCTGCTGCTGCTGCCACTGCTGCTGTTTGAGTGACAAAGACTGCAGTAGAAGAGGCGGCAGCAGCAGCAGCAGAAGCAGCAGAAGCAGCAGAGGCGATGGCTTGGGCAGTGGCAGTGAGGTTGGAGGAAGCAGCAGAAGCAGCAGCGGAGGCAGAGGAAGAAGCAGCAGAGCTGAACAGGCCCGTCAGGCCCAAAGCCCCAGTCAGGCCCATCCCCAGCGCTGCTAACGGCCCAGCCACATCAACATGCCAGCTGCCAGAGCTACTGCTGCAGCTGCCACCAGCATCAGCAGCAACCCCAGCAGCACAGACACCACCAGCAGAGCCCCCTCTGTCAAAAGTCAACACAGGCACGTCTCCCCCAACCACCCGCACAAATTCCGCCAGCAGCGACGGGCCTACGTACAGTAGCAGCGTTTCCAGCCCTGCCCAGAACGCAATTGCCAGGAACTTTCGCCAGTAGGTGAGCCAGAGAGTCCATGCGATGGACGGTTGTTGGAGCGGCGTGTAGAGCCGGATGCGATCCCACGTGCGGTAGAAAGCTTCTCGGGCAGCATCTGCCGTGTCCCAGTCTGCTAGGAACGGAATGTCGGGCAGGTCTAAAGGTTTCTGGTGCCCTTTGGCGAGAAGCGGGTTGATCCACTGGAAGGTGAGAACGTTCCACCAGCCTGCCCGCTCCCAGGGGGTGACCCCTGGGTCGGTCGGTTGGTCGGCCACTCCGGGCAGCCCGGAAAGAAGAGACTCGGTGAGAGGTTCGTTCGGCCGGTGAACAGGCGGTGGCTTTTGGCAAGCCACTGCGAAAAGAAACGCGGAAATGGGCCAGGCGATGATCCCAAGGGCTGCATCTACTGAGAGGCGCACCCCCTTGTGCATCTGCACGAGAGAATAGACCACGCTCCAGGAATTCAGGAGAAACACCGAGGTCCACCAGAGGCGGAGAGTGAAGAAGTGCCACGTGGCACCTTGTCTTTTCTCCTCCATGACCGACCAGGACATGCCGAACCACGCCACACACTGCACGATCGGCAGCAGGTCTTCGAATATGGGGCAATCGGACCACTCCGGCCGCCACCCCGGCCAGACGTACCACAGGGAAACCACCAGATTCGCTAGCCCTACCAGCATGGTCAGCACCACTGTAACTGTGTAAAGGGACCCTTCTAAAACGCGTACGTGGCGCCGGTGGTGCAGCCAGTGCTGCTGCTGCAGCTGCTCGGGGGTCACGCCGGGGCCGAGGCGGGGGGCGGGCTGGAGGGCGCGAACGAGGGAGGCGAGGGCAACGAGGAGGAGGAAGAGGAGGTGCGTGTCGGCCATGAGGGCGTGCTGCGAGCAGGGGTCCATGAACACGGCTTGCACTGCTGCCCAGTGCTGCTGCCATGCTGGTAGGAAGGGCGCGATGGCTGGTGTGATGTAGGGCGAGAGGTGTGCCCAGAGGAAGGCGCAGAGCTTGAGGAAGAGAGTCCCTGGGGGAATTGGGGGGGGATGGGGAGGGGAGCGGAACGGGAGGGAAGGGGATGGGAAGGGGGAGGGGCATGTGGGATAAAGGGGAGTGGTGAGGGGAGGGAGGAGAGGGCAACGAGGAGGAGGAAGAGGAGGTGGGTGTCGGCCATGAGGGCGTGCTGCGAGCAGGGGTCCATGAGAACCGCTTGCACCGCCGCCCAGTTCTGCTGCCATGATGCTAGGAAGGGCGCAATGGCTGGGGTGATGTAGGGCGAGAGGTGCGCCCAGATAAATGCGCAGAGCTTGAGAAAGAGCGTCCCTGGTGGGATGGGTGGGATTTCAGCGCGAGGAGGGAGGGCAGCAAGCGAACAGCACCATGAGAAAGAAAGCCCCTGGAAGGATGGGAGATCAGGGCAAGGGGGAGCAGCCAAGGGAGAGCGGAGCAGGACGGGCATGAACACAGGGACTATGTAGGCGAGAGGCGTGCTCAGAGAAAGCGCAGAAGTTGAGGAAAAAAGTATCTGGGGGTATGGGGGGAGAGAAGCACGGATCAGCACGGAGAGAGCAGCAGGAGGGGAAGCAGCACGGGAGGGAAGCAGCACGGGGGGAAGCAGCACGGGGGGAAGCAGCACGGGGGGAAGCAGCACGGGGGGGAGCAGCACGGGGGGAAGCAGCACGGGGAGAAGCAGCACGGGGGGAAGCAGCACGGGGGGGAGCAGCAGGGGAAGGATCAGCAGTTGCGGGACTCGGGAGCATCAGGAGAGGGAGCAGCAGGGGAGGGAGCAGCAGGGGAGAACTGCAGGGGGGAGCAGCACGGATGTAAGGAAGAGAGACCCTGTGGTGTAAGGGACGGGGAATTGGGCTGGACAGGAGGGAGGGGAAATAAGTAGGAAGCAGGAAGGGGTGGAAGCAGGCGGAAATGAGGGTGAGGCGTGTTAAGAAAAAGGGGGGGTTGGGGGGTGGGGGTTGGAGAGGGAGGAGAAGGAAGGGGTGTGGGAACCCAGCGGTGGTTAGCGGCGGGGTGTTTAAAAGGAGAATATAGGTTGGACGAGTGTTGTTTTAGTCCGACAAAGGTGGTTCAGCGAAGCTTCTCCTATGGTCAGTCTGTCGAGATTGAGACGGACTGAAGGAAATCACGGAAGTCGTGAAGCACACGTGTCGTTGATCGCTGATGCGAAGCCAGAGAGGTCTCTGATTGGCATTCACGATTACTTCTAGTATACTTTTATTCGACTAAGGAGTACCGCGACATGAGTGTAGTCGCTCGTCTGCCAGTCCCTACGAAACGTAACGATGGGAGCAGGTTGTAACGTCGCGTGCAAACGGTAACGTCGGGAGGAGAAGCAAGGTCGACGCTTAGAGGCTTACGCACATGCCACGTGCCAGCTAAAGTCTTCAGGCTTCAAGTCCAACGCACTGCTGAAATGCCACGTAGGAAACTGCAAGACTCCGGTCGACGACCCATTTCTTTTCACTGTCCACGTGCCAAACGCCGCCTCCCTGTAACCAACCATGACTAGGAGACTTCCGAACCGCGTTCGCTGATAGTGAATCCTAATGGATGTTGTACGGACTAATGCTGGCCTCTCTGGAATCTGATCTGATGATGCGGCCCTAAATTGCACTTCGAGCGGCTGTAGTGTCAACGAGCGACGTTTCTAATGTGGCTCCACACCTCGCACAGACCATGGCTCCTCGTATTTTCGATACGCGAGGTTCATCGAACACACATCACTGAGGCAATCCAAACCCGAGAGACTCGTATACACTGAGGTATTCACTGATAATCTCGAGGTGTGCAAATAGACATCTTCGTTTACAGAACAAGTACCTGACAAAACTAACGGTATTCATGTCCCTAAGGCAGTAATGTGAGTCTCTACAGAAATTTGGACCCTTATTAAAATTGAAAGCATATGATTTGCTTCAATCCATTTTTTGAAGTAGCATAACGTGTGAAGCACATGCAAGCACTTACCGTAATTGCTTTGCCATTCACCATTACGCTTACTTGTATCGTTGGACTAAATATTTTATCTAAAGAACAAAAAATAATTTCTCCAATCAATTTACATGAATCCTATGGTTTGTGCTGGCATTTTGTATCTTGCCGAATTTCTTTTGTATTGTTTGTCTTATCTTATCGGGGCTGCAAGACTTTCGTTCAGATATTTCATTTAACTTTTGTTCAAGCATCTAGGGACTATAATAACGAGTATGTGCCATTGTGGTGTGCCGGAAGTAGATAGAGAAATTGAGCTCCACTTGCGATCAGCGCGGATGGGTGAAAGCGGGTTTCACGGGATGATAGACGAACACGATTCTGGGTGAGCTGGCTGGGCGGGCTTATCGAACGGTTGTATGCTTCCGCTTCAGCGCGCTCAGAACAGATTTTCAGCTCGAAAGCGGGGTGCGGGGGCGGTACGGGCAACAGATACACGAACAACCAGAATTTGGGCACCTCCTTCCAGTCGAGCAAATAAATTCACCAGCCTACAGACTACCAGGCCAAAACGGTACACCCGTGGTGCTTCCGCGCCACAAGCAGCGTCGTCATTTGAAGTCAGACGCGAATGTCTGTCAAACCCGAATACTGGACCCGAACACGAATTCCTACACTTACGGTAAATTCCAGAATCCAAAACACTGCCCTTGACTAAACATTTGCGCTCATCAAATCCGCACTTCCTCCCCCCTCCCGCATTCCCCTACCTTCCCCTTCCCCCATGCTTCACTTTCGTCCGCCTAGGGTTTCATTCGTTTCTCTTTCATCCGCTCTCAAGAACCTCGAGCTCGCCTGGTGTAGACTCGATAACTCCAGCCTGCGTGTAGCTCTCGTTGCAATCGAAGCTCCCTCAGTGTACCTCTCGCTGCTGGTGTAGCTGTTGCCTTCTCTATAGGGGTTTCGCCGTGTACCTCTCTCCCTATTAGCTTGGATCACCATTTCCTGCTGCTTTTGGGGGTGCAGCGACTACACCTGCAATCACTGTAGCTCTAAGGCCCGTCTGGTACACTCCAAGCTCAAAGGCCGTCCAATCCGCAAACCTGTCAGAATTTCATTATCACAAAATTCCTACTCATCATCGACGCATCGCGGTGCTGTAATGCATCGCGGTGCCGTAATCTCTTTCTTCAGATTTCTGTATTTCCGTTGTTATATTTTTTCCCGAGTTCATCCCGAGTCCTTCCGAGTCTAACCCGCATCCTCGTCATCCCTATGTCCTCTTTGCAGGGAAAGAAGCAACTTGGCCGACCCACACATCTCAGCATCTACAATTTCGCTAGCGCAATGGCGGATCCGTTCGCCCAAGCCGTGTTCCGAGCGTACCGCGACGGGCTTCTTGCTTCACAGCTGCAGGCGGAAAACACGAACCCTGAGCCGGCAAATACGGGAGCGTCAGCGCACGAGCAGTTTTATTCCGGATCAGCGCAATTCGCGGCGCAGTTCTCGGCGCCATACTCCGCGCCAGCTCATGATGCGTTGCAGGGGGGATCGTCGCTGCACGCGGCGTTAACACAGCAGTTGATCCAGGAAGCGGCGCGTCATTCTGCGTTCACTCAGCAGTTGACTCATGATGCGATCCATGGCGGAGGATCTCAACAAAATCCAACGTTTACCCAGCAGAATCCAACGTTCACTCAGCAGCAACAGCCAACGTTCACTCAGCAGCAGCAACAGCAGCAGCCAACGTTCAGTCAGCAGCAACAGCCAACGTTCACTCAGCAGCAGCAGCAACCAACGTTCACTCAGCAGCATCAGACGTTCACGCAGCAGTTGACGGGAGGGGGAGTTGTGCACCAGGAGCCGTTGGCAGCGGAAGATGCGCCGCACGGGGAGGCGCCGCTGCAAGGGAGTTTACCAGGAGGGGGTCATGGTGGAGGATTTGCAGCTACAAACGAAGCGGTTACAAACGAAGATGCGGTTACTAATCAAGCTCAGGAGAGTTTCCTGGGACAAACGGGAAATAATCTGAATGTTCCGGCTGTTCAGGACAACCAAGCAACCCAGCACGAAGCAGCAGGTCAGAACGAAGCGGCCCAAAACGAAGCGGCTCAAACCGAAGCGGCTCACACTGGAGCAGCTCAAACCGAAGCAGCTCATAACGAAGCGACTCCAGCCGAAACAGCCCAAACCGGCGCAGCTCAAACCGAAGCGACTCGAACCGAAGCGGCTCAAAAGGAAGCGGCTCAAAACGAAGCAGCTCAAAAGGAGGTCACAGTCAAGGTCGAGGAAGGCGCTGGTCCGGATTCCGGGACGGGCGCCGGAAATCGCTCCCCCGCCGTCGTTTCTAACGGTGCTTCCGCAAGTGGCGTTTTCTCCATGCTCCTAGACATGCAGCACCAGCAGCAGCCGCTGCAGACCCCGCTCACCCCCGTCCCCTCTGTTCCCCCGCTTGCTCCTCTTCGTCCTGGCGATCCCAAGTCCCCGAGTGCTGCTGCTGTGGCGTCTGGGTTTGGTAAGACGGGGTTGCAGGGCCAGCAGGCGCGACCTGCGAATAAGTATGACGCGCAGAAGCAGCGGGATTGGAACAATTTCAGCCAGTATTTGGCAAGGCATCAGCCGCCTGTGGCAATGATTCGCGCTACACCGCGTCATGTGGTGGAATACATGCGTTATATGGACCAATTTGGGCGGACGCGCGTACACGATTTAGGGTGTCCGTTATATGGGTCTAGCTCAGTACGGGAGTCATGTGTCTGTCCCATGAAGCAGGCGTGGGGGAGTCTGGACGCTCTGATTGGCCGGCTGCGAGCCGCTTTCGAGGAGAACGGAGGGCGGCCGGAAACGAATCCGTTTGCAACGCGAATGGTAAGGGAGTATCTGAATGGAGTGAGGGTTTCGCAGGGTAAGGCGAGGGGGGTGATCTATGATAAGAGAAAGAGAGTGGTGGAGGAAGGGGGGGTGTATGACAGGAGGAGGAGAAGAAGGGTGGAGGAAGAGGATGAATGGGAGGAGGGGGCCAACTGGGGGGACTATGGGGGCGGACAGCAGCAGATGTAGTGTAGACACAAAAGCTGCTTTCTGCATGGGTGTAATTGTGTTGCTTGTTAGTAGGCTGTAGAAACCCTTTTTTAGTGTGCTTTTGTTTTCTGAGTTCAGGATGTTGACAGGTGTTCCAACGTGTTGGTTTGCGAATTGTTGCTGGACATGTGGATCCTTAGTGAATGAGTCTGCCACCTCTCAAATTTGTAAAATTTAGGACATAAATTGGAAATATATGGTACCATGTTGAATTTTGGCTCCGATTCTGTAGAAACACAGATACCTGTACCGTACTGTGTACTGCAGCTGCAAACGGTGAAACATACAAGCCATTGCCACCCAAAGGTCAACCAAAGCAGTTTTAGCTCACTCAGTACCCTCAAGAGTGTGTGTGCTGCTGATGCTGCCGCCGCTGCTACTGCTGCCGCTGCTACTGCTCTGGCCAGCATAGAAAGTCACATGCTGCCTCTGTTTTGGCACACACAGGTGCTGCCTGCATGGGTGTTCCCTTGCTGCTTCCTTGTCCTCAGCTTCGGACGTTGCTGCTGTTGCCAGACCACACCACCAGCCAGACATGTATCCTCTCCACCCCGCACTCAGCCTCTTCACTCTTTGGGCCGTATTCTCCCCTTCATTCCACTTTCCTCTTTGCTGTTTCGCACTTTTTCCACCTCTCCACCCCCCTCCTCCACCTCCACCCTTTCTCCACCTCCACACCCTCCCCTCCATCTCCTCCCTCCCCTGCACCTTACCTGCCCTTGCCTTGCTGCTACCGATACTTATGCTACTCCTGCCGCCTCTGCAGCAGCAGCAACTTGTGCCTTCCGTGTCATCTGCTGCACGTACTGCTGCCACATTCCCTCCCTCTCCTCCCTCCCCATCTAGCACCCACCAACTACACTCTACCTTTCGTTTCTCTCCCTCTGCTCCCTTGCCAACCCCCCCTGCTCCTACTCCTGCTCCTGATTTCTCTGCTTCTTTTGATCCCTCAGCCGCTGCCTCTGCAGCAGCAGCAGCTTCAACCTCCCGTCTCATCTGCTGCAAGTACTGCTGCCACATTGCAATCCCACACCAGCAGCTTACTCTGCCTTTCGCTTCTCTCCCTCTGCTCCCTTGCCACCCTCCCCCCTTCCTGCTCCTGATCCCTCTGCACCTTTTGTCCCCTCTGCTGCCGCCTCTGCAGCAGCAGCTTCAGCCTTTCGTGTCATCTGCTGCACGTACTGCTGCCACATCTTCTCCCTCTCCTCCCTCCCCATCTAGCACCCACCAACTACACTCTACCTTTCGTTTCTCTCCCTCTGCTCCCTTGCCAACCCCCCCTGCTCCTACTCCTGCTCCTGATCCCTCTGCTTCTTTTGATCTTTCAGCTGCTGTCTCTGTAGTAGTAGCAACTTCAGCCTCTCGTGTCAACTGCTGCACACACTGCTGTCACATTGCCATCCCACACCAGCAACTTTACTCTGCCTTTCGCTTCTCTCCCTCTGCTCCCTTGCCACCCTCCCCCCTTCCTGCTCCTGATCCCTCTGCACCTTTTGTCCTTGCTGCTGCCGCCTCTGCAGCAGCAGCAGCCTCAGCCTCTTGTGTCATCTGCTGAACGTACTGCTGCCACATCTTTTCCCTCTCCTCCTCCCCACATCGAACCCAACAACTTTACTCTGCCTTTCGTTTCTCTCCTTCTGCTCCATTTGACCCCTCTCCAGCAGAAGCAGCAGCAGCTGCTTGAGCTTCAGCCTCCCTTGTCATCTGCTGCACGTACTGCTGCCACATCTTCTCCCTCTCCTCCCTCCCCATACCCTCCATCTCCCCCCCTACCTGCTCGTCTGCTCCGAAGGGCAGGCGGGGGGGAGCCATCCAGAGGGCAAGGAGGAGGGAGAGGTGCGTGAAGAGGAGGGAGAGGGAGGAGGCCGGGGTGGACGGGTAGATGTTCCAACAGAGCTCTATGGACAGCCACAGGAGCAGTCTGGAATGGGAGGAAGAGGGGGGCGGGAGGAAGGGAGGTGTGGGAGAGAGTGGTTTAGAGTGGGAGAGGGAATCAGGGGTGGACGGATAGAAATTTCAAAAGAGCTCAGAGCAGGAGCAGCCTGGAAGGGGGAAGGGCGGCAGAGAGAAGAGAGAGAGAGAGAGAGTGGTTAAGTAGGAGAGGGAGGAGGCCGGGGTGGACGGGTAGATGTTCCAACACAGCTCGATGGTCAGCCACAGGAGCAGCCTGGAGAAACAAGGGGAGTGGGGAAGAGGGACAGAGGGAGGAAAAAAAGGGGTTGAGAAAGCATTCACACTTGTTCCTCCCAGCGCCATTCCCCCCTTCCCCCTGCCCCTGCCAGGACTGCTCGTCTGTTCCGAAGGGCAGGCGGGGGGGGGGGAAGGGGGGGAACCATCCAGAGGGCGAAGAGGAGGGAGAGGTGCGTGAGGAGGAAAGAGAGAGGGGAGGCTGGGGTAGGAGGGAGGTTATAAGAAGTAAATATTGTTAGGGGACAGGGAAGATGGAATTCTCTGCGCTCCATGAATCTTTGGATGGGATAGGCCGAGGGAGTGGCTGGGAAGGACCAAACTCTCTGAGCGGCATTGGTGTACTCGAATGAGCACAGGGCAACTTGCGACGAACCATTTTTACAAAGCGTACAAGGAGATGGATTTGGGTGCTGTGGCCAGTGCTTGCCAATTCTTGCCCGTGTGATGGTGGAGTGGTGGTTAGAACACTTACCTAAGTGGTGTGGGTAGAGGAGAAATCCATAGGAGGTATGGGATAGAGAAGTAGTACCTGGTGGGGGAATAAGAGAGGCGGAAAAGAACTCCAATGCAGGGGAGAAAAGGGGAAAAGGGAATCGTGGAAAAGGAGGTGCAAAGAAACAAAACAGAGAAGACACGGAAGATAAGAGGAAAGAAGAGTGTACGCAGTTGCGGAATTGTAGAACCGAAGAGTGAGCAAAGAAGAAAGCTCGGGTTGAAACCACGAGAAGCTTCGTGTAGGGGTCGCACAGGAGGAGGAGGACGGTAGGTGGAACAGGGCAATTAGGCATTCAATGAGGGCTGGGAGAAGCGGGAAAAGAAGGGGTCTGGTACTCAGAGAGAAGGGTTGAAAAACCGCTGGTTTTGTACCGACCAGGAGTAGAACTGGTAGTGCAGGCTGCGAGCACAGAAGATTCCAATGAAGTTTCCAACTAGCATAAGGTATGTGATGTCTGCAACATGACGGGGGGGATGGATAGAAAGGGCACTGCGTGGTTAAAGGATGTTGTGTTGCATGCACTACAGGTGGCGGTGCAAAAAAAACATTGTCACACTCGGTGCAGAAAGCGAAGGAAGCTGGGAAGGATGGTATGTGTGATATATGCACGGCGGATGGGGTATCTGATTCAAACAAACGAAGGAAGGTGGGAGAGGATGGTATATGCGCTAACTGCAGGAGGAGGAATATGGGTAGAGTGCACAATAGCAAAAGCATACGCTAGAGATGTTGGATTGGAGTCGTTTTTGATAATATTAAAAAGCGAATCGGAAATAGCTTGAAGTGTCTTAAAACTTGACTAGAAAAATGACTTGGAAATATGGGAGGAGGACACAATAGGATAAGGGTGTGCTAGATATGTGAAGACAGGAAGTCATGACGTTGTAAGGTCAAAATGGGGCGATAACGTACGGTCAGGATGCAATGGCCGGGTCTGAAGCCGTTTGAAGGGGGAGAGGAGTGCAGCGATGATGACTCGAAACATGCCTCCCTCGTACCTGGTGTGAGGAAGGTGGGAGAGATGGGGAAGGGATAAGAGTATATGTCATGAATGGTTAATGGGATTTTCCAAGAATGGTGCTTGAAGAGGAGAGCAGAGCAGCGATGGAGACTCGAAACATGCCCCCCTCGTACCTGGCGGGAGGGAGGTGGAAGGGATGGAAAAGTGATTTATTTCCGTTGTGGATGGTTAAATGGGATAACTTGAGAGTGGTAAAGGGAACAGGGAGAGCAGAGCAGCGATGATGACTCGAAACATGCCTCCCTCGTACCTGGTGTGAGGAAGGTGGGAGAGGAGAGCGGATGGATGGAAGGTATGGGAGAGGTGCAATAGGATGGTGAGGATGGATGGAGGGGAGAGTGATGGTGAGTTGGAGCATGCAATCCGTGTACCTGGTGAGAGGGACAGGGAGAGGAGTGGGGATAGATAAGAAGCGATGGAGAAGGGGATGATGGGAGATGACATGCGGCAGTGGCGATGGCAGCGGCAGCGGCGGTGGCGGCAGCAGCGGCGGCGGCAGCAGCAGCAGGTACCCGCAATTAAGGCGCACTGGACAAACTCACCTGTATGGAATCACTCAAACTAGACTCACTTGTAAGGACATCACTCACGCTCAACTCACTTGCAGCAGCAGAAGTGACAGAAGAGCAGCAGCAGCAACAGGTGCAGCCCCAGGAGGGAGAGAGCAAAGGGCTTAGAGACAAAGATTGACTCGGGGACAAACTTGAAGTTGACAGACCTGATGGGACGAGAGGGATGGGAAGAGATGAAACAAGGGCACCAGAAACAGCAGGAAATTAACCATTTGGGGGAGAGCAAGTGAAAGAGAGAGGGAGAGAACAAAGGGCTTGGAGACAAAGGTTGAGTTGGGGACAAAATTGAAATTGACATACTTGATGGGAGGAGAGGGAAGGGAAGAGCAGCGGGTGAGAAAGAGGAAGCCAGAGGGATCGAATGAAGGGTTTGGAGAGCAGAGGAAAGAAGGGGCGGGGAGAAGCAGGGCAGCTACAAGACTGTCACATGTGCTTCTGACCACTCCAAACACAGGTAATTTCTTGAAGGGCCTCAAACGCAGGGCAGTACCAGAAGTGGATGCAGGCTCGTCCAAGGTCGAAAGCAGAAATAAGCAGGGGCAGGGAGAAGCAGGCAGGGCACTACTGTAAGGTTCTATGAAGGGTCTTAAGTGCAGGGAGTGCCTGAAGTGGATGAATACTCGTGTGAGAGTAAAAACAGAGGACGGGGTAGCGAAAGTAGTCAGAGGATATTGTGAAGGGCAGTACCAGAAGTGGATGAAGACGCGTCCGAGGTCGAATGCGCGACCAAAGTAGGCTTGAGGGAAGGTGCTGATGAATGGCCAGCCAACCAGGAGCTGCCACGTGGCAGGCAAGTTCAAGGACATCGGATAAAGAAAATGTTACAGTTGAGGGCAATATACTGGAACGACATAACCAGAAATTGATGGCTACAAACGGACATAGCGAGTGAGAACCATTTCAATTACATTTTCCATTTATTCCTAAAAAAATAATTCTAGACTGTAGAGGCTAGACCGGAATCATAAACCATAATCCCTGCATAATAACCTCATTTTCAGGGGAGAGAAACCGTAGACCCTACGAAGGTGAGATGGACACAGATACCTGAAAGCCGACTGCTGCCCCAAGAAGAGCCACTATTTGAACCAAAGGAAGGGTCTGGTGCAGTGGGGTTGCAAAGGGATAGAGAGTAAATTTCTTAGGCGTGAAGTGATACGAGCAGCTGCTTGAACCAGGGGAAGAGTCCAATGCAGTGGGTTTCCGAAAGGACACAGATTTGAGACGAGGAAGTCGAGAGAGGTTGTGTCACTTATGTGATAATTAAAAAGGTGGCGATTGAGAACTTGCAAAGGGGAAAGCGTGAAGGTGCTTGCGGTTGAAACTTGAAGACCATTGCGAACACAAACTGATAACTCAGGGTGAGGCGAGAGGGTGGAGAGAGGGGATCAGAATCAAGGGTGCAAATGCGATTTCGGCCTTGCTGAAACCATTGGTAAAGCTATGGCATAGATTAGCACGATAACAGTTTCGTGCCTGTATGAACGAAGAAGATTGGGGGGTTTGGAGGGAGTGGGTATCAAACCTTTGCCATGATGACAAGCAGCGGAGGGAGGAAGAGAAGCACGTTCATCTTGACTGACACGCCTGCACTGCACTCATGCATGTAGCCATGCATATGGACATAGCCGTGTGGAGGAAGAATGGAGGGAGGAAAGATTAAGGGTGGAGAGACGAAGCAGCGGAGGGAGGAAGAGCAGCACGCTCATTTTGACTGACACGCCTGCACTGCACTCATGCATGTAGCCATGCACATGGACATAGCCGTGTGGAGGAATGGAGGAAGGAAAGATTAAGGGTGGAGAGACGAAGCAGCGGAGGGAGGAAGAGCAGCACGTTCATTTTGACTGACACGCCTGCACTGCACTCATGCACATGCATGTGGGGGTAGTCATGTGGAGGGATGGAGGATGAGAGGGAGGAGGACTAATGGGGGAGAGAAGAAGCAGAGGAGGATGAGGAGCACGTTCATCTTGACTGCACGCCTGCACTGCACACTTATTAGTATGAGAGTGGCAACAGGGAAATGCGTGTGGAAATTCCTAGCAAACAAGCGGTTTTTACTGACCTGAATAGCAGAACTGCGGGGATCCATCGGGACGATTGCAGTCTGAGCAGTGAGGCGTGCAGGAAGGCCATGGCGAGGCAGTCGTTGAAGAGGCGGAGCAGGAAGATGGAGTGTACGCGCTTGGAGAGACAGAGGAGGACGAGGGCCCATGGGGGCACCTGGTGTGGGGAGGAGCGGGGAAAGAATGGGCAACGGTGTAACAAGGCAGTCATTGAGGAGGCGGGCCAGGAAGAGTGTACGCGCTTGGAGAGGCACAGCAGCACGAGCGCCCATGGGGCCACCTGATGTGGTGGGACAGAACATGTAACGGGGTAACAAGGCGGGAATGAAGAGGCGCAGCAGGAAGATGGAGTGCACGCGCTTGGAGAGACACAACAGCACGAGCGCCCAGGGGGGCACCTGATTGAGAAAGAGAGGACAGATTGGGTAAGTGTGCTGTGGGAAATGAGGGAATTAGGCGTGAGAGGCGGAGGAGGAAGATGGAGTGCAGACGCTTGGAGAGACACAGCAGCACGAGCGCCCAGGGGGGCACCTGATTGGGAGGGAAAAGAACGAAAGAGTAGAGAGCGCGGAATGAGGGAATCCATGATGGGAGGTGGAGCAGGAAGAGGCGTGCCACATGAGTCAACCACACACCTCGTCGCACGACAGCAAGTGGATCGTTTCTTAGCGGCTTTTGAGTCGACTCAAAAGCCGCAAGTGGATTGTTTCTTACCGCCTGTGTGTGAATGTAGATGGCGAAGACCATGAGGAGAATGATGAGATAGATAGAGGGCATGATGAGGTGGCTTTTGAGTTGACTCAAAATTCACTTAGCATCAGTTCCACAGCACCTGCATTGCTTCGTCTTACCGCCTGTGTGGGATATAGATGGCGAAGACCATGAGGAGGTCGATGGGATAGAGTCAAAAGTCACCTCGTGACCATAGCACAATATGAGCATCTCTTCTTCTTACCGCCTGTGTGCGAATGTAGATAGCAAAGACCATAAGCAGGTTGATGAGATAGAGGACGAGGAAGGCCACCTGCAGCAGGGGTGGAGGAGAGGATGAGGAGAGGGCAAGAAGAGACAGAGGAGAGAGGCAGGAAAGCTAAGAGAGTAAGAACAGATTGCATAGACGATGAGGAGGTTGATGAGATAAGAGAGGACGAGGAAGGCCACTTGCAACGGAGGCGAGGAGAGAGAGAGCCAGGAGAGAGGCAGGAGAGGTGGAGAAAAAAAGAATCAGAAAATGGAGACCTGCAGAATATGCAGAGAAGGCTGAGAAGATATAGGAGGAGAGGGGAAACCTGCACCTGTGCCTCCAGGAA
Organism: Closterium sp. Yama58-4; assembly: GCA_947470075.1. Taxonomy (NCBI): domain Eukaryota; kingdom Viridiplantae; phylum Streptophyta; class Zygnematophyceae; order Desmidiales; family Closteriaceae; genus Closterium; species Closterium sp. Yama58-4. Next base: position 873,968 of record CANIUD010000750.1, on the reverse strand, counting down.
CCTTTTCGAGCTTCCAAAAACCCATTTGAGCTTCCAAGAACTTACCTGAGCGTTCGCAACAATTCCTCCGGTGATCCATTTGAGGACAGAGAAGGAGAGGAGAAAGCCAGCAGGGAAGACAAGAGGGCCCGTGTCGCCCTCAACTTGGTGAGAGTTTACCAATTCCAAGGGCCCACCTGAGCATTTGCGACAAGCCCTCCCGTAATCCACTTGAGAGCAGAGAAGGAGAGGAGGAAGCCAGCAGGGTAGACGAGAGGGCCTGTGTCGCCCTCTAGCTTGGTGTAATCTCGCTCGCCGTGCTGAAAGCCCGTGACTTGTGCCATGTACGCGTCCCAGTCTATCTTGGTGTCTGGCGGGTGGGGCAAGGGGACGGGTGCATGAGAGCAGCAGCGTATTTTGAACTGCCTACAAGGTGAGCTGGCGGGGTACACAAGAGGGACCGTGTCTCCTTCCCTCCAGCTTAGAGTAATCCCGCTCGCCGTGCTGAAAGCCCGTGACTTGCGCCATGTACGCATCCCAGTCTATCTTGGTGTCTGGGGGTCAGAATAAAGAGGGGAAGATGGCACAAACGGTGAGGAGAAATGGAAGAAGCGTATTTTTCGAAACGACAGCAGGGCTCGATAATCGGAGAGTACAGGAGCGAGAGAAGAACCACACGGCAGGTGTGAATGAGGTGACGGACGGCGAGCGGCAATGTCGGAGAGCGGCAGTGACGAGGAGCAGCAAAGGCGAGGCAATGACGAGAGACGCACAGGGGACTTTTGCGATGATCGCGGAACACAGCACCGCCTCTGCGATCAGAAGCAGCCGTGCGACGGCCCACGCCGCCTTGGTGTCGCGCGGGTCGCACACGCGACGAGCCCACGTCGCAATGATTGCCTTCAGCGACATTGTTTCGCCCTGTGCGACAATGCGAGTCGCACGAGTATCACTGAAGTTTGGACAGTTTGAGATAAACAGCTTTCTGCGAGTACTAAGAATCTGAAAGCAGGAAACCGAAAACGGGATGAGCTTGACGGTTCACGTAGACGAATGACGAGCTGGAATTGACCAGAACTGGCTACGGCTGGCAATTCGCACGCTTCATTTCCAAAATAACGGCTTTCTGACGCTACAGGGAGGTCATCCTCGCCAGTTTCAGGCAAAGATAGTTGAGAATCCGGAATATAAAGGAGGAGGAAACTACATACCGCTAGCTAAAATCACCTGCTGATCCGCAAGCTACCAGGATCTACTCTTTTTGCTACAAGGTGTGAGTTGTTTGTGATCCCTCTCCTCAAGGCTGCTTGCTAGCATCTGAAATTCGACTCTCTATAGCGTGAGCCGTTATTAGCGAACGTTACCCTAATCGTGGTTCCACAGTTTTGCTCAACATTTAGCCGCAAGTGTTGAATTTCCAATTTCTGTCCATCCCGAGGTTTGTTGGAATTTCACCACGCCACGTGGCACCAAGTCGGACTACTAGGGGAGGTCGTCACCTAACCTGTCCCACATTCGCACTTAGCACCTAATGCGTTTGGTCGCGGCTTTTTGCCGACAATAGCTTGAGCGCGCCGCACCCCCGAAGGAACTCCCCATCGCAGCAGCTTGTCGTTAGCTTGACACCAGCACGCTGGTCGCACGATGGTCGCCGGGCTGGTCGCACGGGCCTGGTCGCATGGTTCGCGACTTTCGCACTGCCCGTCGCACTATACTAATATCCTTTCCCTCTTTCCCACGTCTCTGTGTTCTCGTTGTGAACAAACTTACTCACCTCGCTAGCTTCTTCTTTGGCGCGCGTGCGATCTACTCTCTAGCATCATTCAACCAAGTCTCCCGTCTTTTCCGGGATTTCTAGCAAGAACCTGCATATTCACGTCGTTCGCTGCAGCGGTGCCGGTTGGGTTGTGTGCGTGGCTGCGGTCCCCTCGTACACCACTGTTGGAGTTGCACCATTAGGTTCACATAACATGGACCTCACCGTCTCTCTCATCCCCGACCGTTCCTGCTGGGTGCGCCTCCCCCTCCACTTCCTGCACTCCCTCACTCTTTCCTCCTCCTCCGACGAACCTCCTCCCGCTCCTCTCCTCCTCGACCTTCGCCGAACCTCCCCCCTTCCTTCCTCCCAACCCTCGTCTCACGCCTCTTCCCATGCCTCCTCCCGAGCCTCTTCATCCCGAGCCTCGGCCAAGCAGCTCTTTCTGGCTTGGGGCGGAGCCGCGGCAGCAGGTTCGGCGCTGGAGGTTCCGCGGGAGTTGGGGGAGTGTCTGGGGCTGGCGGAGGGGGAGGGGGTGCGGGCAAGGGTGCGCCTGTGGGGGAGCATCCCGCCCGCAGAGGCTGTCCACGTGGCACCTGCCACGTCAGACGACTGGGAGGTGCTGGAGCTGAATCCGTCGCTTTTGGAGGAGACCATTCTGCAGCAGGTGGGTTCTCTAGGGGAGGTGGGTTCCGGGGGGAGGTGGGTTCCGGGGGGAGGTGGGTTCCGGGGGGAGGTGTTCTCTGGGGGGAGGTGGGTTCCGGGGGACTTAAGGCTCTTTTCAACAGCAGGTAGGTTCCAAAAAAGTTGCGATTTAAAGGGGGCAGGGGGGGGGGTTATTTCTCCGTGATCCAGCTGGGTGCAGGGTTGCAGGCGCGCAACTCTTCCCCCCATGGGCGCACAGAACTGCTCCCTATTCCCCCTTGAATCCCCCCCATCTGTGCGCCTCCCCCTCCTCCCCCGTTTCCCCTGATGCGCACAGGTGGGCGCGGTTGCAGCAGGGCAGTTCTTCCCCATATGGGCGCAGGGGTAGGGGCCTCCCGGCCTACCAATTCCCCCCTCACCAATGCTAAAAATCCCCCCTCTTCCCTTTCCCCCTGATGGGCACAGGTGGGCGCGGTTGCAGCAGGGCAGTCCTTCCCCATATGGGCGCAGGGGCAGGCCCCCCTGCGCCTGTGCGCGCTCTCCGCGTCCCCATCCCCCCTGGTGCGCCTGGTGCCCGGCTCTGAGGTCATTGTGGCCCCCCGCACTAGGGGGGGCGCGGGGGAGGGCGCGGAGGGGGAGGGGGAAGGCGCAGGAGAGAAGCTGATAGGTGGGGGAGGGGGAGCGGGAGGGGGAGAAGGAGAGGAGAAGGGAAAGGAGGGTAAAGACAGGAAGGGAAGAGGTGGAAGGGAGAGGAAGGTGCGAGTGTGGTTGCGTGTACAGCCCTTTGATTGGTCCGTCGTTTCAGGCCAATCACAGGACAGCTCTCGCAATGACGTGGCACTCCATGATACACGTGGCTCGTGTAGGGATGGTGCCAGCCTCACAGGCGATTGCAATGGTCCCGGAAGTAAGGATGTGTCTGAAACTGTCCTGAAACACCTTGCTGGTACAAGAAGCGAGGGGGTTGCAGCAGCAGGCAGCAGCAGAGGAGTTGGAGGGAGTGGTGATGGGTTTGTGGTGGTGGAACCGGCAGGGTGTGTGTTTGTGAGCGAAGTGGACTGGAAACGAGTGGGAGGGGCACAGCTGCAGCATGGGGCCCCTTCTGTAAAGCCCTCGCATGCAGCACAGGAGAGCAGCCATGAGAGCGGGAGCAAACATGGGAGTGCGCGTGAGAGTGTGAGTGGGGGTGGGGGTGGGGGTGGGGGGGGGGTGGGGGTGTTCACAGCACAACAGCACATCCCCCTCTCCTCCTCCTTCTCCACGTGCCAGCATCAGCCCGCCGCCCAAAACCCACCAATCAGGGCCCAGCACCCAGCCGCTCCAGCCAATCACAACGCTTCTCCTCGTGCTCCTCTGTCCCTGTGCGAGTGCTGCCCTCCTTCCACGTGGCAGCAGGCCATTTGATGATTCCTCCAGCCCTCTCCCTGTGCCTGGCTATAGACTGGTTCTCAAAAGTGCTCCTCAAGGGGACTGTAGGTGCTAGGAGTGGTGCAGAGGGGTGGAACACGGTTGGGGCTGGTGATGATGGGTGGAATGCGGTTGGGAGTGGTGGATTGGAGACCCAGAACGGTGGAAGGGAGGGAGTGAGTGGGGGAGGCAGCAGAGGGAGTGCAGAGAAAGGGAGTGAGTGGGAACCCTTTCATATTCATTCATCCCCCTCCTCCGCTGTGTCCTCCTGCCTCCTCATTCCTCCTCCTCCCTCTCTCTTCCTCACCCCTCTGGTCCTCTCTGATGCTGGTGCAGTGGGGGGTGCGGGGTCAAGGGGAGGATCCGGGGGAGCAGGCGCAGGAGGGGGAGTGGGAGGGGGAGGGAGTGCTATAGGTGATCATCACCCAGGAAACGAGCAGCAGCAGCAGATTCAGCAGCTGGATCGGCGGCAGCAGACGCGGTTAGGAGTGGTTGGAGTGGGTGCTGCTGTTGAAGCAGCAGAAAGGCATTGGAGGAGAGTAGCTGGGTGGAGGGGAAGAGAAGGGGGAAGGACTAGAGAAGGGAAGGGTGGTGCTAGAATGGACGAGGGAGAGGGAAGGGAACAAGAGGAGGAGGATGAGGGGAGGGAGTCAGAAGGCCGTTTAGAGGCATCTCAGGAAAAGAGGGATTCAGGGGTGCGGGCGCTGGCATGTCTGTTGCTGCAAGGAGGAGGGGTGGAAAAAGCAAGGGGAGGAGTGGAGCAAACAAGGGGAGAGATGGGAGTGCCTCTGGTAGATGGTGCAGTGCTGAGGTTGGTGTGGTGGGATGGAGCGGACAGGGACAGAGCTGATTGGGACAGAGTGGGTGGGGACGGGGCGGGTCAGGGTGGAGTGGAAGGGGATGGGGCTGCAGAGGGAGGTGAGGGGACAGCAGCGGTAACAGCAGCGGCAGCAGCAGTGGCAGCAGCAGCATCACCGCCTGCAGCAGCAGGAGCGGTGAGGGACGCTCTCTTTCTGCTCACCCTTGGCTCGCCACGAGGGGGACGCACTCGCGCTGCTGCTGCAGCTTCTGGCACAGCTGCTGGTTCCACTTTAGATAATTTGCCGTCTAACGCATCTCAGCAGCAGCAGCAGCAGCAGCAGCAGCAGCAGCAGCAGCAGCAGCAGCAGCAGCAGCAGCAGCAGCAGCAGCAGCAGCAGCAGATGGCAGCGTTGAGTGCGCTCGCAGGGTCAGTGTTGGGAGGAAGCATGGGGCTGGGAGGGGCGGGAGGAAGAGGGATGATGGGTGGTGGTAGTACCATGGGGCCTGGCAGTAGCATGGGAGGGATGGGCGCATATGGGAGTGTGGCACCAGTCCCTGCCTCTACGGCACTCCCTGGCTCTACGGCATTCCCTGCTTCTATCTCCCGTGGGTCCACAGTGGGATCTTCAGATAGACCCACAGAAGAACCTTCCTCTGAAGCTTCCAAGGCGCTTCCTGCCGTCCGGGCAGCTGCCAGCGAGGCGGTGGACAGCCTGGCGCTGCTGGCGGCCGTCCAATCGGGGTGCAGCACTGTAGCACTGGGAGCTCCCATGGAGTGGGCTGTCCCCTTTGCAAGCAGCCCCGGAATCGTCATAAGCCCTGACCACCAACCCCATTCAGCAGCATCGACTCTTCATAACTCAGCCACCTCTCCCGGTCACTCTTCCGAAAATGTCTCTCCTCTTCTTTCTGCTCTGTTGCCTCTGCCCGCGCCCTCAGCACCACCACCACAAAACGCACCAGCAGCACTGACATCAGTAACACCATCATCAGCATCATCAGCATCATCAGCATCATCATCAGCATCATCATCAGCAGCAGCAGCACCAGAAATAGCTGTCGCAACACCTCTAGACCATTCCTTCTCCTTCACCCTTTCCTGGCTGCACCAACCAGCCTCCACAGCCCTTTCCCGTCTCCACATCTCTCTCTCCCTCCCCTTCCGCCTCACCCGTCGCTCCCTCCGCCTCCCTGCCCCAGGCTCCATTCTCCTCCACGGCCCCCCTGCCAGTGGCAAAACCTCCCTAGCTTCGGCCCTGGCCTGGCAGGTTCGGAATGACCGGGCCTGCCTCGCGCACACGGAGTTTGTCAGCTGCTCCAGGCTCGGGTCCGAGCCTGTGAAGGAGGTTCGGCGGGTGCTGGGGAGGGCGGTGGCGCGGGCCAATGAGAGGGCGCCAGCTGTCGTTGTGTTAGACGATCTGGATGTGTTGGCTCCGGGGGCGAGTGGGGGGCAGAGGAAGGGACAGGTGGCGGCGCGGGATTGGTGGAGTTTATTGCTGACCTGATGGATGAATGCCAGGTGAGCGACGTGTTGAGGTGGCACGGCTTGTGTATGGTGCGCATTTGTTAGGGTATATGGATGAATGCAAGGTATGGGGCAACATGCCTCTCACTCTCCTCTAGCTGCCATCCTCACCTCACTTCATCTCACTTCACCCCACCTCACCTCCATCGCCCCGTCCCCTTCCGCCGTTCTTGTACTCTCCCCTGCTCTCCATCTCCCATGCGCACAAGGTACCCATCGCCTTCCTAGCAACAGCCCCCTCGCCATCCGCCATATCCCCATCTCTCCGTGCCGCATGCCGCTTTGACACCCCTGTGGAGCTACCCGCCATGGGGGAGGGCGAGAGAGCAACGCTGCTCCAACGGTTTCTGTTTTGAGTCTGACGCTTTCTCTTTTTTCTCTTTGCTTTGCCCGTCCCCTCCCTTTCTCCCCCAGGCCCACCAATCCCCAATTGCCTTCCTAGCAACAGCCCCCTCCCCATCCGCCATCTCCCCATCTCTCCGTGCGGCATGCCGCTTTGACACGCCTGTGGAGCTACCCGCCATGGGGGAGGGCGAGAGGACAGCGCAGCTCCGATGGTTTTTGTTCAGAGTCTGAAACTTCTCTTTTCGTTCTCACTTCCCTTCCATACACTTCGCCAGGCCCACCAGGCACCCATCGCCTTCCTAGCCACAGCCCCCTCCCCATCCGCCATATCCCCTCAACTCCGTGCTGCCTGTCGTTTTGACACGCCTGTGGAGCTACCCGCCATGGGGGAGGGCGAGAGGACAGCGCTGCTCATGCGGATCCTGCAGGAGAGGCGGATTGGGTGGCAGGGCGGGGATTCTCTGCTCCAATCGGTGGCCGCCAGGTGTCAGGGCTGCGACGCGTCGGATCTCGAGGTGCTGGTTGATCGTGCGGCTCACGCGCGACGAGGGAGGGAGATGTTTGAAGTAGGGAGAGGGAGGAAAGGGAACGGCGAAAATGGGGAATGGGTTGGTGAAGGGGATGGGGAAAGGGTCAACGAGCAACATGGAGCAGTAGAGAAGAGGGGAGGAAGGATGAAGGGAGGCAAAGTGGCAATGATGGTACAAGGAACAGCCAGCGGAGAGCAGAGGCCAGCACAGGAGCAGGTAAAGCAGCAGGAGCACCCGCTCCTCCTCTGCGAGCCAGATTTCACCTCTGCCCTGCAAGGCTTCGTCCCAGCAGCAGTGCGTGGCGTCGCCAAGCTCTCCTCCTCCTCCGACCCCTCCTCCTCCTCTTCCTCCGCCTCCTCCTCCCCCCAGCTAGGCTGGGACGATGTGGGAGGAATGGCGGATGCCCAAACAGCCTTGCGAGAAGTCTTGGAGCTTCCAGCGCAGCACTCCCATATCTTTGCCTCAGCTCCCCTCCGCCTTCGCACCGGAGTGCTCCTTTTCGGCCCGCCCGGGTGCGGGAAGACTCATATTGTCGGCGCCGCTGCTGCGGCATGTGGGATCCGGTGTGTGTCGGTGAAGGGTCCTGAGCTGCTGAATAAGTACATTGGAGCTTCGGAGCAGGCGGTTCGGGATGTGTTTTCCCGAGCCTCCCGCGCTGCTCCGTGCATTTTGTTTTTCGATGAGTTTGACGCGATTGCGCCGAGAAGAGGGCATGATAGCACGGGGGTGACTGACAGGGTAGTGAATCAGCTACTAACGGAGCTGGATGGTGTGGAGGGGTTGGAAGGGGTTTTTGTGGTGGCCGCTACGAGCCGTCCAGATCTGATTGATCCGGCTCTGCTGCGTCCTGGACGGTTGGATCGGCTCGTACTCTGCGATTTCCCCGGGGAGGAGGATCGGCTGGCGATTCTGCGCGCGCTTTCCAGGACGCTTCCTCTGGGTGCTGACGTGGACCTTGCTGAGCTGGCGCGGCGCACGGAGGGGTTCAGCGGGGCGGATTTGCAGGCCTTGCTGGCAGATGCACAGCTGGCGGCGGTGCATGCTGTGCTGCTTGAGAGTGAGGGGGGGGGAGGAAGGGAGGGTGGGAAAGGGGGAGGAGAGGAGGTTGAGAAGAGGGGAGGAGGGGAGAGTGGGAAGGGAGGAGGAGAGGAGGAGGAGGCAGCTGGGGAGGGGAAGAGAAGTGGGGATGGAGGGGACGATAAGACAGAGGTGGAAGGGGGAGCAGGGAGGCAGGAAGTGGAGGGTGGAGGTTCCAAGGACCAGAAGAAGCACTGGAGAGGGAGGACAGGATCGGCGAGAAAGGGCAGAAAGGGGAAGAAAGTGGAGGGAGTGGAGGCAGGGAGGCCAGTACTGGGGAGGGTGCATCTGGAGCAGGCTGTGGGGAGCGTGCGGCCATCCGTGTCAGCAGCAGAGAGGCAGCGACTGTCAGATATATACGATGAGATGATGGGGGCGAGGAAGGGGAGCAGTGCTGCTGCCATGGCGGAGAGGAAGGGAAAAAGAGCAACCCTGGCTTAGGCTTCAGCGTGTATCAGCCGTCCGTGTCAGCAGCAGAGAGGCAGCGACTGTCGGATATATACGATGAGATGATGGGTGCGAGAAAGGGGGCTAGTGCTGCTGTCATGGCTGAGAAGAAAGGGAGCGGGCCACAATGTGACTGGTTTTAGTGTGGAGAGGCTGGGGCGGTGGAGGCAAAGGAGGGTGTGCCGATGTTAGAGAGGAAAGGAATCGAGCCACGATGGCTTAGCAGCTAGTATTGTTAAGGTGACCCAAAGGGCCCATCTTTGGGTCACCTTAACAATACGGTACCTCCCTCATTGTGGCTGTTGTTTAGGGGAAAGCAGGCCCTCAGATTCGTTTTTGGCCTGTCTGATTGGTCAGACTCTCACACAGTTTTCTTCTGAATCTGACAGAGTTGCAAAAAAAAAAAGGGCTGACAGTTAGAGTGTCCTAAGATAAAAGTCTGATGATTCAGAATCAACGCCTGTAAGAAGTCTGTTTGTCTTTCTAACAGTTGGTCTTGTTTAAACTACGTAACGTACATTGCAACAACCTACATACATAATGCTACTTGCTTTGCTTAGCCACCAATAGATTATAGAAATACCCTATTTAGCTATTCTCCCAGGCAACCACTACAACATCCTACCTATCCTACTAATCCTCTGCTATCCTACTCATTGAATCCATCGTCGTCATCTGTCAGAGGTCCACTGGAGATCCCCGATTGATCCTAGGGAAGGGTTACAGGCACGTTGGCCTGGGGGGTTATGGGCGCACTCACCCGCTACACAAACAAGCCCTTTTATCCCAGTGGTTAGTGGCTGGGATTCTGACATGGTATCAGAGCGAAGGTCTCGGGTTCGATTCCCGGTGTGTGCACTTCGGGCATCCCAGTGCGGGGGGGTGTCAGAGGTCCACTGGAGATCCCCGATTGATCCTAGGGAAGGGTTACAGGCACGTTGGCCTGGGGGGTTATGGGCGCACTCACCCGCTACACAAACAAGCCCTTTTATCCCAGTGGTTAGTGGCTGGGATTCTGACATCATCATCATCACTGTCAACTGCATCCTCTGCCTCATCGACTTCCATCTCTTCATCTGCCTCTCTGCCCTTCTTGTTGTGTTGCTCTCCTGCAGGCGGGAGTGGAGCGTTGCTCTGGGGCTTGCGCTTCTTGTAAGCCCTCCAGACGGTCACAATCTCATCCCAATCGGGGGCGTAATCCATCAAGCTCATGCACATCAGGTCCCCCAGGCGTGCATCCTTAAGCGCGCCCCTCTTCCACGACTTAATGATGTTCTGGCACGAGAACCCCCGCTCGCACTCCACAGTGCTCAGTGGCAGTACAGCAACTGCCACCCACAGAAGCACCAAGTTGGGGTAGTTGTCCCGCCAGTCAGGTGTCTTGAGCATGGCAGTGAGACCCGCGTAAAAACTGCGCTCGCCGCCGGTAGATGCTGCAAGCACCGAGGTGAACATGCGCAACTCCTTCTCCACGCGGCGCTTGTCAATTCCTGACGGGGTAAAAGTATTAACAGAGGAACAAGCTCAGAACCCAAATACAAACATTCATTGAATCGTCACATGCAAAACAAACGTCACGACGGCGTAACTTGATATTTAAACCATAACGCCCATGGCTTACCTGGCAGAATCTCAGCCGTCTGGTCGGCCTTGAACAGCGTGACTAGCGACCGTAGCCACTCGAGGCACCCGCGGTTCCTCTCTCCTCGCTCCAGCGGGTACTCGTCGGGGGTGAAGAGCCGAGCGCCAAACATCCCGTTGAGGTCGCCAAGCCGGTGCTCCAGTTGGTGCACGATCACCTCGGCGAACTCCGTGCAAACCTCCACGCAGGCATCGTGGGTGCCGGGCCCTTCGAAATCCTCCAGCTCGTCCTCGTTCAGCACGAATTTGAAGCATGCTGGTCGGCCGTCCGAATCAATCCCTTCGACCTTCACCTCCCGGTTTCCTCCAGGCCCATGGCGCGCGATGAAGGGGGACAGCAGCTCACTGACGCCGCCACCGAAGTCGTCTCCGCAATCGACGTAGCGGCTCTCGATGTGGGATGTTGTACGCTTGATCTGCGCATGCACGCCGGCATAATCAAGCTGGAAAGAAACACGTGCAAAGGTGGTTAGTGACTGAAGGTAAGAATGCACGAAGTTTGCAAAAGCCCAAACATTTAACAACTAGTAGCAAGAAACCATAGCATACCTCCTTGTGCTGGAAGGCCCTGTTGAGGATGTTCAGCTGCTCAAGCACATCTGCAATGAAAAACAGGAGGAAGTGAAACCTGTAGCTCGTCACCAGCGTGTAGAGCGTCGCGTCCCATTCCTTCAACATCACGATAAGAGCCGGAAGGACGGAGACGAGCCTGAGCACTGCGTCGCCCCGCGACAGCCAACGGACTGTATGGATCCCTTGCAGCTCCAGAGAGGTGGAGGTGAAGACTTCCTGCAGCCCCATGAAGCGCTGATGCCATGGCCCACTACGACCGAGATACTCAGCGACGGTGCGGATCACGTAGTCAATGACGTCGAAGGCGGGAATCTTCTCTGCGGCTGTTTTAGCCGCCAGTGCCTCCCTGTAAAAACAAAACGGGACACATTAGTAACTCGCACACGTTAAAAATCTTCAAACAACACTATGCACCTCCAAGCTTACCTATGCGCGATGCAGTGGGATGACACCAAATGGGGAATGCGCAAGCGGAGGCGTGTGGTCAGGCCGCTCTTGCTGCCCATCATGACGTTCGCGCCATCGGTGCTGATGCCGGCTATGCGCTGCAGGTCGACCCCGACAGCCTGCAGGTGTGATAGCAGAACGGCCAGAAGAGAAGCGGCGTCGGCCTTCTCCACGGTGAGTAGCGCCATGAACTCCGAGACGACCTTGAAGTCACGGACAAAGGTGATGAACAGGATCATGTGTTTCCCGCTGCACCTATCCGTGCTCTCGTCAATCGAGATGCCGACAAAGGGCGACGACAGCACATGTTGCAGCTGGGTGGTCTGGAGCCATGTAGCTGTAGCTTGCGTCAGCTCACCGAAGCCGTATCTGCACATGGAATCAACAGTCAGAAACAGAAACAGTTAATACATTAATAAGACCACGGTGTTTAAAAAAGAGGCGTACGGCAATTGCACTCACGTGGTGTAGTAGGTGCCGTACCCCCTCTTCGGAAAGCCTTGCACGCCCTTCTCCGCCAAGTACCGCACCAGTTTCACCCACATCCCCATGGGCGCGTCGGACCTGCTGATGAACAGCAGCGAGTCGAGAAGGGCGACGGTCCGCATCTTCTCAGAGTCAACAGCGGCACGATGTTGGTCGATCTGTGGCTGCCTTGCACCGCACTCCGCTTCAGCTGTCTGTCTCGCAACTGCAAGCTTGTGCTTCGCCGTGCCAGCGTGTTTACGGAAAGACTGTGTCTGCAGGTCGGTGGCGCCTTTCCCGCGCCTCCCGCACTTTCCTGCGGCGCCAGCATAGGCTGCACAAACGGCACACTTGAACGCAGGCAAGCCGGTAGTGGTTTTAGTGATCCTGAGCCACGGAAAACGGGTAGACCACTGACTTTTGAACTTGTCAATCGCGTCGTCGTAAACTCCCTCGATGAGCTCAGCCAAATTGATAGTGAGGCGAGGTCGCGGTCGGTCAGATGTTCTGGGAGCGTTGTTGACGTTGGCAGTCGATGATGCTGATTTGCCGAAGGTCAAGGTCGCCTGCTTGAGACGGATCGTGCGCGCCGTGGTCTGAGTCGGAATCTGCGACTGTGAAGCAACAGTCGGTTCCGCAGATGTCTCTGCCACACGGTCGGGAGAAAGGGAGATAACTGGAGTCGCGGGTGCTTTCTGTATGGGGATCGTATCGGGCGTGGCGCGTGCTGCCTTATCGAGATCTAGTGTACTAAGCAGGAAGTCTAAGCCTGTTAAGGCAGGCCGCTCATCAGGGTCATCGTCGCCTGTGGCGGGATTGTCCAGCACCGCCATGGCGGGGCTGTGAATGAGCCTGCCAAGCAGGAACTAGAGAGATGTTGGCTGAGGCAAAACAGGGCACTGGATTGGGCCCGTGAGTTGAAGCAGTGGGGTGTGGATGAAACCCTAGCACAAACACGTAGGCCTTTTGCCAAGATGGGCCATCATTGAGTTGTGTGGGTGGTTGCCTAGCATGCACGGCAACGACGAGGCGCATCGTTGCAGTGTGTGGTGTGGATGTTGCAGCATCGTGGTACACGATGCTGCCTAAAGGACCAATCCAACGCGTAGTGTGTGTGCCAACAGGTCTTGTTGGCACCGTCTGCTTGCCATCACGTTTACGTGGGTGGCAATTGCTGCAGCATCTTGTACAAGGGTGGTAGTGAAGTTCGTGACGGCGGACAGAAGATGCCAAACGCACCAATCAGTGCGCACGGAGGGTGTGAGCTGGAGCTTACACCGAGGGAAACTTCGCGCCGCAGGGCGGGTGAAAAATCAAGCTGTACGAGGGAAACATCGGGCCGCAGGGTGGCGGTACAGATACAATGTATGCGCTGTAGCTAGTCCTGGGTGTCGGCGTGCAGGTAGATTCAATCAGAGTCGGAACTCGTTTGTACTCTGAATCCAGCAGAGTACACTTTTGGAAAACTCTGAGACGTCAGAGTCAGCCTATAAAAAATTCTGATTTTGACAGAGTTGAGGCAATAAAAACTCTGAATTTAACAGAGTTCACCCTAAATTAAATCTGAAATCTCAGACTAAAACAAGCAAATCAGACAAAAAACTCTGACTTTTTCTAATCGTCCTCCATTCAGAAGGTACCTACAAAGATCATGCACCTTGTTGCATGCTTTCCCCCAGGCATTATTTTAGAAGGCGCACCCAGCAGGAAGGTTTGAGAGGTGCGCAGAATGGCAGGTTATTGAGTAAAGCTGTTTATAGCAAGGAAAATGCAATTTGTAGACTTCATTGCACCTTATTGGATAAGACAAAACAGGCAGACGCTGCCACGGTGGTGCCATGCCTTATTCCCTACAACACACTGAAAAAAGACACACTAGAGACCTGGACATACTAGACTCTAAAAAAGATCACTATTGAACACCATCTTGTAAGGCAGGTCCAGCATAGCCTGGAAAAACGGCGGCTCTGGAAGGTTCCAATCCTTGAAGTACGATTGTACCGAGACCGCCTTTATCCCGATATCCTTCTTCGGGCAGGAAACAAAATCGGGGTGTTCTGCCAACACCACCGACCCCTCCGACACCGCGAAATCCTGATTTGCATAATCCGCGAATTTCATGTCGTCGCCGGTGTACCTGAAGACGATCTGACGGTTCAAATAATCCGCGCCAGGGTTTTTCTCGCAGTAGCGATATTCCGCGTCCCTGAGAGAGTCCGGATCGACGACGATGTATTCGACGTCGTTTTCCGTCGCCATTCCGCTGCACGCGCCGGTGTCGTGCGCAGTGAGCGCGCCGGGCCCGGGCGGGTTGCAGCTGTACGCGCCGATGCGCGTCTGGCGGCACACGTGCTTCATCCACGGCCATTCCTGGCGGAGGAACAAGGGATGCGGGTTTGGCAAGGGATGGAGAGCGGTGGAGTGGGGTAAAGAGGGATGCAGAGGGGTGGAGATCGGTGGAGATGGGTGGAAAGGGGTAGAGATGAGTGGAGAGCAGTGGAGATGTGTGGAGATGAGTGGAGAGGGGTGAAGAGCGGTGGAGAGGGGTGGAGAGGTGTGGAGATGAAGGGTGGAGAGGGGTGGAGAGGTGTGGAGAAGGGTGAAGAGGGGTGCATAGGGGTGGAAATGGGTGATGGGTGGAGAGAGGTGGAGAGGTGTGGGGAGGTGGTGGAGAGGAGTTTTATTAACCCTCACCTTGTTGATCTCAGGTGTGTCGTAGTAGAGCTTCCGCATGGCCTCCCAGTACTTCCCCGGCTCCTTCCCGCAGTGGTTCACCGTAACCGTGAAGCACGTGATGTAGCCGGGGGACTGCCCCAGCCCCACCATGAGCAGGCTGCGGATGTGGTTCCTCCTCTGAGGTGCCTCAGGGCCGTCAAGCACGTGATGTAGTGTGGGCTCAGGCCCAGCCAGCCCCACCATGAGCACTCATCACAGCCCTCACCTCGTTCATCTCAGGTGTGTCGTAGTAGAGCTTCCGCATGGCCTCCCAGTACTTCCCCGGCTCCTTCCCGCAGTGATTCACCGTAACCGTGAAGCACGTGATGTAGCCGGGGGACTGCCCCAGGGCGACCATGAGCAGGCTGCGGATGTGGTTGCTCACCTTGTTGATTTCAGGCGTGTCGTAGTGGAGCTTTCTCATGGCCTCCCAGTAGGACCCTGGGTCCTTTTGACAGTGGTTCACAGTGACAGTGAAGCACGTGATGTAGCCGGGGCTCTGCCCCAAGGCGACCATGAGCAGGCTGCGGATGTGGTTGCGCTTGCCGTTGTTCAGCTTCACACCGTCCCACAGCTGCAGGCACACGCCCCCCTCAATCTCCACGCCTGACGTGCAGTAGTCCAGGTAGTAGCAGTGGTCCCCGCCCACCACGTAGTTGCAGCTCACCTTGTTGCCTGGATTGAATGGGATGGAGTGCGGTGGAATGCGGTGGGGCACGGTAGAGTGCGGTGAGAAAGAGTCAGAGTCCACAGCTGCAGGCACACGCCTCCCTGGAGGTAGTAGCAGTGGTGCCCGCTGGTTGCAGCTCACCATGTTGCCTGGATGGTGGGGCGGGCTAGGGTGCGGTGGAATGTGGTAGAACGTGGTGAGAAAGAGTCAGAGCCCATAGCTGCAGGCAGTCACACGCCCCCCTGGATGGCCACGTCTGACGTGCAGTTGTCGAAGCAGTAGCAGTGGGTGGGGTGGGGTGGAGTGCGGTGGGATGCGGTACGGAAGAGCCAGAATCCAGAGGTGCAGGGAGGCAGGCATAGGAGCGGCAGTCACATAATCCGAATAGGCTCAGGCTTATAAGGGCCTGTTTCAAAAGCGGCTCAGGCTTATAGGGGTCGAGGGCTCACCAGGGCTGAACCAGTGCGTGCAGAAGCAGATGCTGGTGGCCTTTGAGGTTGCAACAAGGGGCAATGGCTCTCCGGGTCGGTCGACCTGAGTCTCTCCGGGTCTACCTGAGTCTCACCGGGTCTACCTGAGTCTCACCGCGGTTGAACCAGTGGCAAGGCTGGTTGATGGTTATTAGGGTTTAGGGCTTACCAAGGCTGAAAGCTCACCAGGGCTGAACCAGTGCGTGCAGAAGTAGATGCCAGCAGAGTCGCCTGTGAGGTTCTTCTTCTGCGGGGAGAAGACAAAGTTGTGCTTCACTGTCGTCAGCGCACAGTCAAACGCGAAATGCACGTCCGCGCCGCACCTGCACAGTGGGAAATGGGAAGAGAGTGTGTAGGGATAACGACAATGGAAGAGGAGATGGAAAGGGTGGGAGAGGAAGTCCTGGTTGGTAACAGCAGCTGAGTATGTGAAACGAGGTGCTTAAGAGCTCTGCAACGCAGTGCACCGCTCTGATTACACGAGGCACCGCACCTGAAGCCTGAGAAGGGTTACTCGTGGAGGAAGTTGTTGCAAACCACAGCTCCTATGGTGCTCCAATACAGATGGACCAGCTCCCATGCACCGCACTGCACCGCTCTGTTTACGCTAATCACCGCACCTGAAGCCTGAGAAGAGGTAGTCGTGGAGGAAGTTGTTGCGAACGGTGGCGCCTATCGTCCCTCGGTACAGATAAATCAGCTCCCACGCTCCAAAGAGATCGTTATTCGAGATTATGTTTTCAGAGGAGGTGAGGTTGACGCCGATGCCGCTCATTCCCATGCGGATGACCCCCGGGTGGTACTGGAAGTCCCAGGGCGCCGTGGCAAAGAGCGAGTCCAGCTTCGTGTAGGCGCAGCGGAACACGTCTATCCGCCCCACCACTGACGCCTGCGTGAACTGAATGCCGTACGACCTGTAGGGGAGGGAAAGGGCAGCAGCAAGGGCAGCAGCAGCAGCAGCAGCAGCAGGCAGAGGAGACGGGCCTAGTGAGAATAGAAAGAACGAGTGTAGCACCTGCTATGAGCCCCACCACTGACGCCTGCGTGAACTGAATGCCGTACAACCTGCCAGTGCACATGGGAAGGCAGAAGCGGCAAGGAGGAAAAAGCAAAGCGAGGCATGAGCTGTGCTTGGCGCATGCACAGTGAAACGCGTCTATCCGCCCCACCACTGATGCCTGCATGAACTGAATGCCGTACGACCTGCAGGGGAGGGAAGCATAATGGAAGAGGCAGCAGGAGGAGCAGCAGGCAGAACAGGCCATATAGTAGGCAAGACATGCTATTTCTTTATGCCTTCAACAAGCGAGCAGCAGATAAGCAACCAGTACATGCGTCAAAACCCCAAAACGAACCCGAAACACACCTGTAGATGAGCAGAGCCGGGCACAGCAGGTCGTTCCCCAGCAGATTCCCATACTCGGGCAGCGACACACAATAAGCCGACCCGTTTCTGACTGGGCTCCTCAGACTGATCCCGATGAACACCATGTTGCTCGCATTGTGCACCTGCAGCATGGGAACAGTGTCACCCAGGGTTTAGTTCAAATGGTGGTTTAGGCCCCTCAAGTCGAGGAACAGGCTCCTCAGGCAGATCCCAATAAACACCATGTTGCTCGCATTGTGCACCTGCAGGCCGCATGGCACAGGGTCAGTGTCAGTGGCGATCTGTTTTGTGGTGTCAGTGGCACTGTATCAATTGTGACCTCGAGATAACATGCTCGATGTGAAGCGCGCCTGACAGGAGCGTTGCGTTCGAGTTCATGCTTTCAAACGACTCAACACGACTCAATGAAAGCACCTGCAGCACCGCTTCCGTGTCAGTGGTGATCTCCAGCAGGTTTTTGAGAATTCTCAAAAACCAGAACGCACCTGCAGCACGGGCTCCGTGTCAGTGGTGATCTCCAGCACATACTCGCTGGGGAGTGTATCCGACTGGAAGATGATGCAGGAGAAGCCAAGTTGACCAAACACCTGAACGTGAGAATGAGGACCTTTTACAACGCACCTGCAGCACTGGTTCTGTGTCGGTGGTGATCTCCAAAACGTATTCGCTGGGGACCGTATCTGCCTGGAAGATGGTGCAGGGGAAGACAGGTGTCCAGACAACAACGCGTCTCACAACGCACCTGAAAAACGGGCTCCGAGTCGGTGGTGATCTCGAGAACGTATTCGCTGGGAAGTGTATCTGCCTGAAAGATGGTGCAGGAGGCGTGAAGATCACAGACTGCTCAACACGGCTCAAAGAAAGGAACGCACCTGCAGAACGGGCTCTGTATCTGTTGTTATCTCGAGAACGTATTCGCTGGGGAGGGTATCAGCCTGGAAGATGGTGCAGGAGAAGTTGGAGTCGAGCACTAGAGAGTGGTTGAGCGTGATGGACGCCTGCAGCACCAGCGTGACCGTCTGGTTCGACGGGTACTGCGTGCGCGATAGAATGTGGTCCAGAGTGGTGACGTTGATCACCGGTCCGGTGCTCCTGGGGCTGCACGGAGCCTCTCCTGCCGGCCGATTCTCCTCCCACGGGGTTGGGGCCGCCGTGTCGCTGCTCTTGCTTTTCGCACCGGAGGAAGAAGAGCAGTTGCACGAGGAGGAATTGGCAGAGGAGGAAGAGGAGGAGGAGGGAGAGGAATCGGAGGAGGAGGCAACGGTGGCAGAGAAGGCGGAGGGGGAGTTCGAGGAGGTGCGGACAGTGGAGGCTTTAAGGTCCTGCCAGGAGCGCGTGCCTCCCGGCATGAGATCCAACAGCTCCTCGTCTGTCGGGCTCGCCACTCCCGCCACTCCCGCCGCTCCCGCCACTCCCGCCGCCCGTGTGTGCGCCCGTCTCGCCTTTCCCTGCGCGCGCGCCCACTCGCGCATGGCGCGCCTGGTGCGCTTCTCCGACTTCCGCTGCGCCACCCCCTGCAGGCGCGCGCTCTGCCTGCGCCACTCCTGCAGCCGCCCCTCGAACTGCGCCTCCGTCTCCTCCCACAGCGCGCGCGCCATCTCCGCGTGCGCCGCCCGCTTCGCCCGCTCCGCCTCATCCTCCGCCTCCCCCAGCTCGCGCGCGTGCGCCGCCTCCCACCGCAACACCTCGCTCCGCGCCCACTCGGGAATCTCCCCGCGTTTGCCTCCGGGGCCGAAACCGCCGCTGATGCTGTCGCTGTTGCCGCTGATGCTGATGCGGCTGCTGCTGATCAATGCGCGCCCTCCCGCCGCCATCTCCCCTTCCTGCGCGCGCCACCGTCCGAGGCTCCGCACGGGAACCCCGTTAGAAGCATGCACGCCCGCACTGCTGTACACGATAGAAGCTGCCGCGTTATGGGCTGTGATAACGACCGCCAGCAGCGCCACGAGCGCCAGCTGAACGGCCGAGACGGCTTGGGAAGGGCGGAAGGAGAAACCGACACTGGGGCTTGTGCGACGCACACTGAACGTCGCATGCGATGCCTGCTGTCGCATGACGGCGGGACGGGGTTGGCGAAACACGGGCGAGAAAAAATGGATGAAAAGACAGAGTTGATTTCTGAGTCGCCGCAGAAATGGAACAATATGATAAATAAGGTAGGGGGGCGAAGGGAAGGAAATGGATGGTACAAGGTGCTGTTCTAGAACCAATACTTACGGCAGTCGCCATTCTTAAGAAGTGACCTGGTCACTCCGAGGAAGCTTCGTCAGAGTCGCCAAAACCGCCTTTCGGTTGCGGTTCAGCGATAGTATGCGAGAGTAACGAAAAACCACAAATCTGTGGCCTATGCAGGTGTGCGCTCGGGAGAAAAAAGGTCCGGGAATTACAGACTTGAGAGATATGACGGAATGTGTGTTTGTCTAGGCTGATACGAGTGCTTTCAAGATACACCCATGTATCATTGAAACGCTGTCTCGCAGGCTCGTAACTGACAACTTCAAGGTGCGATTCGATGGAGCATGATGAGAACGAGAGATGGTTAGGGAGTGGCAGCGCGCGCATATATACTGCTGCTGCTGCCATTTGAGTCGACTCCGATGTTACCGCTGCTGCGAGCACGTCGACGCGCGAGCGTGTCGGGAACGATCTACCCGAACCGTGACACCTATAATTTCCTTGACTGCTCGTATAATTTCGGCGTCTGTGAAACCTCCGCGGCTCGTGCAATGCCTGCTGTTTAGAAAGTCCGGTGCAGTTTTGTCGCGGGACGAGGCTTTCACAATTATGGGCTCGGTTGGGGTGGCGGATCCTGGACATTGCGGCTTCTGCGGATGGTACAAGCCGCGTCCGGACGAATTCTGGCGACCCATGGACAAACCACTCCAATAATTCCGGGTGTTTGGGTCTGTCGCAGTTGCAGTGCGTCCTGTCGTGACAAAAAGGTTCCCTGGAAGAGAGGGAAGGCTGGACTGGATGGAAGGAGGGATATGCTAGGTGTGGAGCGGAAGCCATGGATTAGGAAGTTCGACAATTATTGGCTCATTGGGAATATCGAGTTTCGATAATTTGGCAAGAACTTCACCACCAGAAATCATAATTTACCGCTGTAACATCACAATTTCATCTGGGTGGGCTTTTGGGTGAACTGCGAAATGTGCTGCGATTCTCGCACCACATGTCGCTCATTTCGAACAAGGCGACGTGTCCCACGGATTTATCTGTTGATGGTTTGTTGCAGTTCCGTAGAACTTCTCTTCACCTCTGAAATTCATAAAGAGTGATGTGAAAATGAATGCCAGGAATGTCACTCTGGAAAGAGCTGCATGCTAGTTGAGTTGGTAGCTGTACAGTATGCCATGATCAGTTTTGCAGCCTTTATCCAAAGTTGGCCCATACCTAATCCCGGACTGAACAAAGCACTGTAACAGTAACAGCTCTCTGATGAAAACAGCACTGCTGTGCACATCATGTAAGACGCATGCTGTTTACCACTAGGAACTATCTTGTGACACCGCCGCTGATTGAACTCGTGGCCCCAGGCTCCAGCTCTGCAACTGCAACGACGTGGGCCGTGGCTGTAGGAAACCCAATTATTCCTCCACAGATACTTCAGCAGCTTGCACCATTTGAGACGTCACAACTCACAGCCAACAGCACTAACCACCTAATCAACGGCTAAGATTGCAGGTCCACTCTGTCTCGCAGCCCCAGC
This sequence comes from Closterium sp. Yama58-4, assembly GCA_947470075.1. Lineage (NCBI taxonomy): Eukaryota > Viridiplantae > Streptophyta > Zygnematophyceae > Desmidiales > Closteriaceae > Closterium > Closterium sp. Yama58-4. Next base: position 853,376 of record CANIUD010000750.1, on the reverse strand, counting down.
TCCGCAATGACATGGCAGTACGAGTCCCAGTTCTTCCTCCGCAGGTACTTGAGCAGCTTGCGCCGCCGCGCCAGCATTCCATCCAGACCCCGCCGTGAGTGCAGGTCCTGTAGGCAGGGAGAGAGAGAAAAGAGATGCTGAGGGCAAGTGAAAAAAAATCATGGTCAGCATTCCATGGGCGTCCATTCATGACAAGGAAACTAGACTTGATGTGAACTGGCAAGCCCGGAGGACACACGGGCTCTGCTGCTGGTACTGAGGACCCGGGCGTTGGAGCTGCTGCTGGTGCTGAGGACCCGGGCGTTGGAGCTGCTGCTGGTGCTGAGGACTCGGGCGTTGGAGCTACTCCTGGTGCTGAGGACCCGACCGGCTACTCCTGTCCCTTGACCATCCCTAACATGCTGGGAGCTGCTGGGTCAAGTTGTCCTGACGGCACTCACCTTCTTGTGAGTTTGGAGGTGCTGGGCCATGTAGGCAATGGGGTGCGGACACATTGAGGCAGACAGGTGGGCTGCAGAGGCCTTACTTCCATCAAATTACCAAAGGGCAGCTAAGTGTGTGTGCGTGTGTGTTGTCCTGATGGCACTCACCTTCTTGTGAGTTTGGAGGTGGTTGGCCATGTAGGCAATGCGCGAGGTGAGCAGAGCAACTGTTGGTTTGCGGCAGAGGAGAGGGGTGCACAGAGGATTGCATGCAGGAGAAAGGAGGGCAGACAAGGGAGACGGATAATAGTGAAAACGGTTGAGTGATGATGCAGAGAAGATGGCCTGATGACACAAAACAGTTTAGTTGAAGTGATATACAATAGCGCACACAACACCCACTCTCTCTCATATTCTCGTCGAACAGCTAGCTCGTTCCCTGCGTCACACACTTTGCAGCCAGTCTCCCTCTCATGCACCCTGACATGGCTGGCTCTCTCACTTTCCTATTCTTATCACTCTTTCACTCACTCACTCACTCCTTCAATCACTCCCTTCCTCACTCACTCTGCACTACACTGGACCCTGTGTCCCCCTCGTGCACTCTGAACCACTCCTTCATCTTCTCAGTCACTCCCTCACTCACTCCTTCACTCACTCCCTCCCTCACTCACTCTGCACTTCACTCGACCCTGTGTCCCCCTCGTGCACTCTGAACCGCTCCCTCACTCCCCGCAGCTCCTCCTGCCGCCGCTCCTCCGCTGACATCAGCGACGGGTGCATGTACTGGGGAAGGGGGGGCGTTGGGGGGGAAAGGGGGAACCGGGTGTGCAAAGAAAACAAAAGGTGGGGATGTTAGCAGGTAAAGCTGCTGCGCTGCCTTCACTCCAAGCAGCTCCTCCTGCCGCCGCTCCTCTGCTGACAGCAGCGACGGGTGCACGTACTGGGATGGACGGGGGGAGAAACCGGGGATTGGGGGGTCGTGCGGGAGACGGGGGGAGGGAAGAGGGTGTGGAAAGGCAGTTAAGGGGATGCAAAAAAAGAGTTTAGATACTGCCGTGACGGGGAGGGACGTGAGGCAGGGACCAGGGTGGAAGGGGGATGGGGGAAAGGGGAGAAGCAGCCTCTCACTCTCTCACTCACCTGCCCATTGCCCACAGCAACATTTCACTCGTTCCCTCAGGCCCAGAACAATCACACTGACTGACATTATCCAAAGCAATGACTCCCTCCCCCAAACTTCTGACTCCCACAACCTTCCGCCTTCCCCGACCTTCCGCCTCCCCCAACATTTCACCTTCCCCAACATTCCGCCTCCCCCAACCTTGAGCCTCCCCCAACCTTCCGCCTCCTCCGCTTCCCTTCCCCATATTACCAATAAGCCCACTAAAACCATCCCCACGTTCCTCCCTTCACCACTCCGTACCCCCCGTTCCCCTCTTGCACCCAATCCCACCCACTCCCCCTAAGGCAGCAAGAAGCACCTTACTCAGCAGGCCTACTTTCGTCCGCCAACCCGAACCTTGCAACTCTTCCTCCCCCAACCCTCCTTCCCTTCCTTTCCACCCCCTTCCCCATCCTCTTCCCGCTAATCCGCCAGGTCAGCACCTTCTCCAGAAGATCCAACTTCGGCCGCGCCACAGGCGGGCGCGGGCGGAAGTTCCGCCCATACCCCCGCGGGTCCCGCCCGTACACCCGCTGATCCCCGTCGCCCCGCGCGCCGCCTCCGTACATCCGCGCTTCCCCCCGCCCTTGCGCGTCCCCCCGTGCCTCTCCGTCCGCTCCGCTCCCCGCCTCAGATCCGCCCGCAGGGCCCGCGAACGGCGGCGGAGTGAGGTCGGGCGCTGCGAACCATGATCGCAGACGCGGCAGAAGTGGTGACTGTGCGACGTCGCCTGCGACGGCTGGCGACGAAGGGGTGGAACCTGCTTCCAGTAGAAAGGTAGCGACGGGTGAAAGGAAAAGAGGCGGGAAATGACGAACCGACAGGGACTAAGGACGAATAAAGAGCGGGCAGATGCAAATAGATTAATCCGCGCTATAGTCACCTGCGTTTGGATCTGCGCCGATAAAAGAAGACGAATGGAAGCGCGAGAGGCCAGCGGCAGGCCCCGTCACACGCAGCGGCTCGGAATGAGGCGAGGAGACGGAGAGCGGAAGATCGGAAGAGGAGCAAAGAATGCTCGCGATGCGCTGTGATAGCTGGGAATCGAACAGCGACGCGGACGCACACACGCCGCGAGAAACGGCGGAACGGCAGCGCACGGCAGCCATAGTTGCGAGGCCGAGATTTGGTGGTACTTTTTTCAAGTAATATTTTGACTGTTTTATGTGTACACTTTGTACAGAGACCCAAATTACAGAACGGGAAACAGAATGGTTTATTGCGGTGTGACGTCGAATTTTGATCACACGTGGGCGAAACCGAATCCTCCGAACTCCTTTCTCCCGGCTGCGTCGAATTCATCCTCCACCCATCCAGCAATTTCTTCTTGCCCTCCGTATCGCAACAAGTCTCTCCCGCCAGCCCCGTCCGCGCATTCCCCGTCCGCACAGTCATCCGTCCCGTCCGCGCTATCGCCACGTCAGCGCAGCCGTCCGCCCCCAGTCTGCGCGCATGCATCGCGTGCGCAACTCCCGCGCGTCTCGCCTTCTCCATCTCTTCGCGCAGCGCCATGCTGCTCCCCGACTCGCCGCGCTACAACCCCGTGCCGCGGCCGTCACGGCGGTCGGCGGAGATCGGCCGGCAGCTAGCCGGCCAATAGAGGCGGCGCGTCCTACCAGCCGATGCGATATCCACGTAGGACGATTCACTGCCGCGATGCCGCAGATCTGCTACCAGGCTGTCAGCCAACCATTCGTTGCCACGCTGCCCGCCGAGCCATCACCTTCCATAGCCACGTCATCACTCGCCGAGCGGTACCGCTCTGCACCGCGCCTTACACCTCTTTCTAGACTTTCTGCTCCTCATCATCACTCCACACCTCTCCCGGTCAGCTCGCTTTATTTTCGCGCTTTTAGCGCCGTTTCCGCCGGCGGCAGCAGCAGCGGCAGTGATGGCCGCAGTGGTGGCGGCAGCAGCGGGAGTGTAGGCGGCAGGGGCGAGGCCGCGGGCGGACTAGAATCAGACCGAGTTTCGGATCTAGAGTCAGATCTAGGTTCGGATCTAGGTTCGGATTCAGGCTCGGATTCAGGCTCGGATTTAGGTTCGGAGGACGTGTCGGTGGGGGTGCTGGAGGGGGTGGTGGAGGATGCGCGGCAGGCGTACGGCGAGAGGCATGAGCTGGTGGCGGGACTCAGGCTGCGACTGGCGCAGGCTTACCTGCAGCAGGGGCGGGACGCGGGGGAGGTGCTATCTGTGGTGGAAAAGGCGTGGGAGGTGAGTGGGGGAGGTGCGAGCTGGTGGCGGGACTCAGGCTGCGACTGGCGCAGGCTAATCTGCAGCAGGGGCGGGACGCGGGAGAGGTGCTCTCTGTGGTGGAGAAGGCTTGGGAGGAGAGAAAGGGGAGGTGCTGCATGGCTTGACAATGAACCGGCATTGTTAGGCACTTTTCAAGATCTGTTCAACATGGAAACCATGACAACTGATTTATTTTTTTAATGGGCCTGGTTTTTGAGTGGCTTGTTGTACATTGGAACCCCAAACCCCGAATCAGGACCACCTCACCAACCCCGACCCCGCAACATTGAATTTCGAATTCAACTAGACCCTGCCGAAGCCCAAAACCCTGAACCTTTAAACCTTAACCCCAATCCCTGAGCCCGAAACCCTTGCGTGCATGACCTTCCCTCCCACTCATGGCACCACCATCAGGTGTTTGACGGCGTTACCATGGATGGGACAGGGATCTTGTGTGTGCGCACACCATTGGTCCATTGGATTCCAAACCCCGCCAAACCCCTTGCTGAACCTCAACTCCTCCAAAACCCTTGCGTCCCATGACCCTCGCTCCCGCCTACCCTCCCTCCCCTGGCACCATCAGGTGTTCGACGCCGTTGCCATTGATGGGGATCCGGTGCGAGCCATGTGCTTGCACCTCATGGCCGCATGCTATTAAACCCGAACCCCTGCTAAACCCAATATCCAACCTCAACTCCAAAAGCCTTGCGTCCCATGACCCTTCCTCCATCCCATGTTTGGCACCGTTGACATCGATGGGGATCCCGTGTGTTCCATCTGTCTGCCTGCGGCCGCATGTCATTGAATCCCAAATCCCACCAAACGCAACGCCAAACCTGAACTCCAAAACCCTTGCATCCAATGACCTTCCCTCCCTCCGTCCCCCCATGGTACCATCAGGTGTTTGATGCGGTTGCCATTGATGGTGATCCGGTGCGAGCCATGTGCCTGCACCTCATGGCCGCATGCCATGCCAGGTGATAACTGATGGGGTGATGTGACGGTATGAAGGGGTGATGGGTGATGGTGTGGTGTTGCTGTGATGGGGTTATATGTTGCTTCACATTGGCCATGTGCCTGCACTGCACCTCATGGCTGCATGCCATGCTAGGTGATGGCTGATGCTCCTCCCCCATTGCTCCTGCAGGCTCGGCGACCCTGAGGAGTGTCTCTCACTCCTTGTGCAGTGCGAGGCGGCGCTGGAAGCTGCCAAGAAGCTTCAGAGCCTCATGCAAGAACAAGACGTAGCTGGGAGTGAGCAGGAAATAGGCTCAGATGGGGGGAAGAAGAGTGGATTGGGAAGTGGAGGAGTGGAGAATGGGGGAATGGGGAGTGTAGGAAGGGAAGGTGGAAGGATAGAGGGTGGTGATGGCGATGGGGAGGGGGAGGGGGAGGAAGCAGCAGCAGCGGCGATGGCACAAGGGACAGCCGATGCCATCCACATGGTTGGGTTTGCCATGCACATGCTGCGAGCTGACGTCAGCAGTGCCAGTGGGGACATGGACACTGCAATGAAGGCGTATAGGTGGGTGCGTGTGGCATACAGGTGGGTGTTTGTTTACTCCTCTGTCCTCTTTTTCTCGAGCTACAAGAAGAGGCATTTTTGTGACGTCTCAAAAATTCACTTTTTACACGTGGCCTCTTGTTACCCCTTCCAGGACTGCTCTGGAGCTACAAGAGGAGGCGTTAGGAGCAGACGATCCGAGGGTAGCAGACGCATTGCAGCATGTGGGGGAGGAGTGTGCGAGACACATGCGGCTAGCTGATGCCCATGCCATGGGGATGCGCGCGCTGCACCTGCATGAGGCGCATAGGAGGGGGTTGGAGGAGAGGTTGGGAGGGGAGGAGGGGAGTGGGGAGGGGGGAGGAGGGGGAGGGGAGGGTGGGGAGGGAGGAGAGGTGAGAGGGGAGGAGCTGAGGGAGAGAGTGAGGGAGGAGCTGGAGGGTAGGGGAAGGGAGGAGGTGAGGAGGGAGTATGAGGAGGCTGTGATGAAAGAGGTGGCTGATCACCGGTGAGTTGGCTTATCAAGCAGCTGTTGCCGGCTTATCAAGAAAGTGGCACATCTTGATCGGTTGAAACTGTTGTTTGGCTGCTCAGCGATCGGTTTGGCTGACCCCGCCTCTCCACACCCCGCCTCTTCACACCCCGCCTCTTCACACCCCGCCTCTTCACACCCCGCCTCTGTACACCCCGCCTCTGCACACCCCGCCTCTGTCGACATTATCCTTCTCGTTCCTTCTTCCCGTCTTGCTTTCTTCCCATTCCTTTTCTTGCTTCCCTTTCCTTCCCTTGCTGCCTCTCCCCCCCATTCAGCCTGCTAGCAGCAGTGCATGCGGGTCAAGGCGATGCCTCCCCTGCAGTCCACCACCTCTCAGCAGCAGCCGCCCTGCTCTCCTCCCTGCTCTCCTCGTCCTCCCCGCCCTCCGCCCTCTCCCCCCTCGACCTCGCCTCTGTACACCTCGCCACAGTCGACATTATCCTGCACTCCGGGTTGCTGCAGGGAGGGGAGGAGGAGGGGGAGATGGGGGAGGGAGGGGAAGGGAGGGAGAGGGAAGAGGTTGGGGAAAAGGGTGAGAGTGGGGAGAGGGGAGGAGCAGAGGAGGCGGAGAACGGGGAGGAGATTGATGGCAGAGAGCAGTTAGGGGAAGGAATGGGTGAAGGATTAGGGGGAGGAGTAAGGAGAGGGTATGAGGGAGGAGCAGAGGGAGGGGAGGGGAGAGAGGAGGCGATGGATATGGCAGTGCTGGCGTTGGAGGCACTGAAACAGTGTGTGGTGGTGCAGGGGGAGGAGCTGGGGAAGGACCATCCTGCTGTGGCAAGGACGTATGCTCTCGCTGCTGATGTGTACTGGCAGATAGGGCAGACGGAGGAAGCTGAGGTGAGATGGTGGTTTGGATGGGGGGTTGGGCGGGTGGGAGGGGTGCAGCGGTGCAGGGGAGGGAGCTGGGGAAGGATCACCCTGCTGTGGCGAGGATGTATGCTCTCGCTGCTGGTGTGTACTGGCAGATAGGGCAGGCAGAGGAGGCCGAGGTGAGGTGCGGTACAGTGCTGTACGGTGCGGTGCGGTGCAGTGAGGTGTGGTGAGGTGAGATGAGGCAAAGTATTATGCGATCACCTGCTGTGGCGAGAATGTCTGCATTGGCTGCGGACATGTACTGGCAGGTAGGGCAGGCAGAGGAGGCAGAGGTGAGGTGCAGTGAGGTACGGTTCAGTGAGGTACGGTGCGGTGCGGTGAGGTTAGGCTAGGAGAATAAAGTAGCTACAGGCTGTCTCATAGTACAAAGAATCATCCGGCTGTGGCAAAGCTGCACTCGCTGCTGACGTGTACTGGCAAATATGGCTGGTGGAGGAGGCTGAGGTGAGTGGGGTGCGGTGCGGTGAAGTGCGGGGAGGTGCGGCGAGGTGAGGGGAAATAATATGCGAGATCTCTGCTGTAGCGAGGATGTATGCACTCACTGCTGACGTGCACTGGCAGATAGGGCAGGCGGAGGAGGCAGAGGTGCGGCGAGGTGAAGTGCGGTGAGGTGGGCTGAGGTGCGGTTAGGTGAGGCAAAGTAGTAAGCAAGATTCCTGCTGTAGCAAGGACTTCCTGCCGATGTGTACTGGCAGTTAGGGCAGGTGGAGGAGGCCGAGGTGAGGCAGGCGGTTGGGTGCGGTAAGGTGAAGTGCGATGTGGTGAGGTGAGGCAGGGGTGTTGAGTGGGCGGTTGGGTGCGGGACAAAAGCGCTCTCCCACTCATTTTGTTTGCATTACTCGCTTTATTCACTCCACAATACCTCTCTCTATCCCACCACCAGAAAGTGAGCAAGAGAGCAATCAAAGTTCTAGCAGCCATGCCAGCGGCGCACCAGCGCAGCGAGGAGGCAGCAGCAGCGCTCTCCCACGTGGCTCTGCATCTCAAGCGCACCGACCGCAATGGCATGGCTGTGTCTTTGCTGCAACGAGCGCTCAGTATTAGAAAAGAGCACCCAGATCATCTGCTGCAGGCTGTAGGTGAGTCATTGGGTGGGTGGGACCTGCGTGTGTGGGCTGATGAGCAGCAGCAGCGCTCTCCCACGTGGCTCTGCATCTCAGGCGCACCGACCGCAGTGGCATGGCGGTATCTTTGCTGCAACGAGCGCTCAGTATTAGAAAAGAGCACCCCCATCATCTGCTGCAGGGTGTGGGTGAGTCACTGGGGGAAGGAACACTCTGCACCTCAAACGCACCGATTGCAATGGCATGGCGGTGCCTCTGCTGCAACGGGCGCTGAGCATCAGAAGGGAGCATCCAGACCATCTGCTGCAGGCTGTAGGTGAGTCAGAGGGGGAGGAAATCGCATGAATGGGCTATAGGTAAACTCAAACGCACCGACTGCAACGGCATGGCGGTGCCTCTGCTGCAGCGGGCGCTGAGCATCAGACAGGAGCATCCAGACCACTTGCTGCAAGCTGTAGGTGAGTCGCTGGGGGAAGAGACTGTATGTATGGACTGACCGATTAACTTAAGCACCCCAATTGCACCAAGCCGTGCCTTTGCTGCAACGGGCGCTGAGCATTAGAAGGGAGCATCCAGACCACTTGCTGCAGGCTGTGGGTGAGTCAGAAGGAGGGTGTAGAGGGGGTGAGGAGAGTTATCGAGGCAGAAAAGAGTTTTTGGAAAGGGAAGCGACTGTGTGAGTGCAGAGGCAAGTCGGGCCACTCACTAGCAGCAACAGCGCTCTCCCACGTGGCTCTGCACCTCAAACGCACTGACCGCAACGGGATGGCCGTGCCTGTCTTGCAGCGGGCGCTGAGCATCAGAAGGGAGCATCCAGACCACTTGCTCCAGGCTGTGGGTAAGTCATTGGGGGGAGGAACACTCTGCACCTCAAACGCACCGACCGCAACGGCATGGCGGTGCCCCTGCTGCAACGGGCGCTGAGCATCAGAAGGGAGCATCCAGACCATCTGCTGCAGGCTGTGGGTGAGTCATTGGGGAAAGGAACATCTCAAGTGCGCTTGGGAAGTCAACGGGCACTGAGGTAACATGGGAAACACTTTGCACCTCAAACGCACCGACCGCATTGGCATGGCGGTGCCTCTCTTGCAGCGGGCGCTGAGCATCAGAAGGGAGCATCCAGACCATCTGCTGCAGGCTGTAGGTGAGTCAGAGGGAGAGGGGATTGCATTAATGGGCTATAGGTAAACTCAAACGCACCGACCGCAATGGCATGGCGGTGCCTCTCTTGCAGCGGGCGGGCGCTGAGCACCAGAAGGGAGCACCCCGATCATCTGCTGCTGCTGTTGGTGAGTTTGAGGAAGCAGGGGAGTTACTGGAAGGGGGGGCCAGTGTGTGGAATTGAAGGTTCACAGGTTGGAAGCAGCAGCACTCCTTAACTGTCTCCTTTGCTCTACCCTGCACATCAAGCGCACCGACCCATCCTGCTTTCCGCCCTCCCCTCCCCGTACACCCTTCTTGTCACCTTTGCGCATTAAACTTCTTCACAACCCCCTTTTCATCCCCCCACCGTTCACCCTCTCTCCCTGTTCCCCCTTCTTCCCCATTTCCCTTGCAGGCACAGCAACAGACCTCGCCTCTCTCCTCCTCACCCTCCGTCGCCCCAACGAGGCCCTCCCCATCCTCCTCTCCGCCCTCCCCTCCCTCCGCTCCTTCCTCGGTCCCTCCCACGCCGCCTCCCTCCCCCTCCTCTCCCTCCTCTCCGCCACGCACTCTTCTCTCGACCAATGGAACGAGGCGGCGAGAGTGGTGGGGGAGATGTGGGAGGTGGTGCGAGGGGAGGGGATGGAGGAGGCAATGGGGGAGGCTGTGAGGGGCGATGAGGCAGCAATTGGCATGTGGATACCCCTGGCTGATGCTCTGGGGAGTGAAGAGAGGTGAGAAAGGATTGACGAGGGGTGAGAAGGAGTGAGGAGAGGTGAGACATGAAGAGGTAAGGGGAGGGAGCGTTTCATTGGTTAGGGTACTGAGGAGGCTGTGAGGGATGATGAGGCAGCGATTGGCAAGTGGATACCCCTGGCAGATGCGCTGTTGAGTGAAAAGTGAGGAGAGGTGGGAATCGGTGAGGAGGAAAAGACAAGTAAGGAAAGGGGTTTTTATATCGTATAGGGTTTTGGAAATTGGCAGATGCAGTTTGGAGTGAAGAGATGTGGGAAGGATTGTTAGCGGAAGGTGAGAAGTTAGTGCTTTGGGGGAGATGTGGGAGGCGGTGAGGGAGAAAGGATGGAGTGGCTATGAGGGAGGCTGTGAGGGGCGATGAGGCAGCGATTTGCATGTGGATAGCACTGGCTGATGCGGTGGGGAGTGAAGAGAGGTGAGGAGGAGTGAGCAGGGAGGGCACAAGTACCACTGCTACACCTCCATTTGTCATTCTCTTTTGTTGCGCTTTTCCGTCGCTCGCGCTTGCTATTCTCTTGTTGATCTCTTGCTGCACCCTTGTTAGGTACTCTCTTATTCGTCCCGTGTCACTCTCTCTGCACGCAGGTTCCTTCTGCTGCAGCAGGCATTGGAGCAATCGGAGAGGGGAGCAGAGGCAGCACAGGATGCAGCAGCTAGAACTCGCTGGCTTGAGGTGCTTAGGGAGGTGACAATGATCAAGGAGGATTAGCCTAGAAATGTAGTTTTCACCTGGATCCAGCAGCCCTAACTCGTCCTAATCTCCTAAGGAGATTAGGGAGGTGACAATTATCAAGGAGGATTAGCCGTCGCTGATTATGCGTTTCAGTTCTTGTAGTGTGTTCATTTAAGTTGGTATGGTGGTATGCAAGCCAAGTGTTTTTTTTGTGTTCCTCATGCAAATGCTGTAGCACTCTTGTAATAGCGCAGACTCAAAAGTGTGTTAGCATTATAAGTCATCCCTAACGGAGTGAACACACTAGCTATAATCTGATAACTTTTCATTCTACAGTATGGCCCCCTTCAAGCTAACTTCTCTGTGGTAATAATACCCAAGGGCTAGGAGAGCATGTGTGGACTGGACAAACAGGCAGGTAGAGTACATCATTACCAATAAGGCTGCTCCCTGTCAGCCCTATTTATGCTATTATAGAGCTGTGCAGTGCATGCCTACTTCCTGGTATGATAATACAACTCAAAGCAAAGCTTTACCTGCCACACAACAGTTGGCAGGAGGAGCTTTCAAGCAGCCACCAGCCGTGAGCAGCAGCAATGATGATCGCACTGATGCCCTTACCAATCTTTGCCTAACCCACCACCTTCACAGCATCCCACTGCTACCAGTCCTCTTCCCCAAAGTCCATGGCTCTGATTCTCCTGCCCCCTCTCGACCGCCCCCCACCAGCCATTGCTGACGACAACGCCAATCCGTCCTCAACCCCCCCCAGCCCCGGTGGCAGCGGCGGGGGAGACGACGGGCGGTGGTGCTGCAAGTGGAGCGCGCCGATGCGGGGAGAGAACAAACCAGAAGGACTCAAATCATCACCACCAGCACCAGCACCAGCACCACCAGCACCAGCACCAACAGCAGCGGCCGCGGCGGCAGCGGCAGCAGAGGAAGGGCTAAGGTCCGAGTCACAGGACGTGAGGGGTTGTCTTTCGGAGGCGGTGGTGGGGCCGTGGGAGTGGATGGTCGCAAACTCCTGCCAGTGCAGGTGCTGCTCCGTCTGCCTCCACTTGTGCATGGCGTAGAGCGCCCAGATGGCCATTGGGAGCACAGCAATGGTGATGATGACTCCCAGGATCAGCAGGTCTGGGGGAAGGGGTGGAGGGGATAACGGAGATGGCAAGCACTGGCAGGGTAAAGCAAGGTCCTGCCAGTGCAGATGCTGCTCCGTCTGCCTCCACCTGTGCATGGCGTAGAGTGCCCACACCGCCATGGGGAGGACGGCTATGGAGACGATGACAGCTAGGATTAGAAGGTCTGGGGTGAAAGAGGCAGGGAGTTACAGGGGGGGCAAGTCATGGGCGGGTAAGGCGAGCTCTTGCCAGTGCAGATGCTGCCCCGTCTGCCTCCACTTGTGCATGGCGTAGAGCGTCCATACCGCCATGGGGAGGACAGCAATTGTGACGATGACTGCCAGGAGAAGGAGGTCTATAGGTGGGAGGGGGAGGAAGGGGGGAGGGCGAGGCCAAGCTCCTGGCCATGGCTGTCAGTCCAGGCCTAGCCATGGGGATGGAAGGATCGGTGTTATGCTCCTCAAGACTGTCAGTCCACGCAGCCAATCACCCATGCCCTCCCTCCACCCGTTCTTCTGTCCGTCCACCCCTTTGATCCTCTATGCAACCATTCCTCCCCCACTCACCTGCCAGGCCTCGTTTGAGACGATTTTTAGTTTTAGTTTTAGTTTTAGTCGACTCAACATTCCTCCCCGACTCACCTGCCAGGCCTCGTTTTCTTGGTGCTGCCACCACCAACGCACCCAGCACTCCTGATGCTGCTGCTAGGCAGTCCCGAGACCCTGAGGTGAGTTTTACAGGTGGGATGGGGAGGGGAGGGGGAAGAGGTGACTTCTGAGTCGACTCAAAAGTCACTCCCGATGCTGCTGCTAGGCAGTCCCGAGACCCTGATGTGTGTATTATGGGTGGGATGGGGAGGGGAGGGAGAGGAGGGGGAGTCTGAGTGAGTTAAAAGCAGAAGGGAGGAGTAGGGCAGCAAACACCAACGCACCCAACACTCCCGATGCTGCTGCCAGGCAGTCCCGGGACCCTGAGGTGTGTTTTACGGGTGGGATGGGGAGGGGAGGGGGAAGAGGGGGAGTTTGAGTGAGTTAAGGGCAGAGGGGTGGAGTAGGGCGGCAAACACCAACAAAGTGATTCTTAAGTCACCTTCTTCTTGACTCAAAAGCCACTGGGCGGCAAACACCAACAAAGTGATTCTTAAGTCACCTTCTTCTTGACTCAAAAGCCACTGGGCGGCAAACACCAACAAAGTGATTCTTAAGTCACCTTCTTCTTGACTCAAAAGCCACTGGGCGGCAAACACCAACAAAGTGATTCTTAAGTCACCTTCTTCTTGACTCAAAAGCCACTGGGCGGCAAACACCAACAAAGTGATTCTTAAGTCACCTTCTTCTTGACTCAAAAGCCACTGGGCGGCAAACACCAACAAAGTGATTCTTAAGTCACCTTCTTCTTGACTCAAAAGCCACTGGGCGGCAAACACCAACACACCCACCCAGCACTCCTGATGCTGCTGCCAGCCAGGCAGTCCCAAGACCCCCGTGAATGTTTTTTGGTGGGGGGAGAAGGGCACGGTCTGAGCGAGTTAAGGTTGGAGCGAAAAAGCAGGCCAATCAGCACGCCCAGCACTCCTGAAGATTTGTTTTGAGACGTCTCAAAACACCCCGAGGAGTGTTTCGTGGTGGGGGGAGAGGGGCACGATCTGAGCGAGTTGGGGTTGGAGCGAGAAAGCAGGGCAATCAGCACGCCCAGCACTCCTGATGCAGCTGCTGACACTCTCACAGGAGACAGGTGAGTGGGAGTGAGTTTTACGAGCGAGTAATGGGGAGGGGAGACTGCTCACATATTTACGGGGATTCTAAAAGAAACACTTACGGAGGTACTTAAGGGCGGTGGCAGGGAAGTCAGAGAAGAGCCCATCCACTCCCACCGCCTCCACAAACATGGCATACTCGTTCAGAGGGTCCTGAGGAGAGAGAGGAGAGGAGAGATGGGATGACGCGAGGGGAGAGGAGAGTTAGGATGACACAAGAGGAGAGAAGTGGGATGAAGGGAGGAATGGGACTGCCCATCCACTCTCACCTCCTCCACAAACATAGCATACTCATTCAAAGGGTCCTGAGGGGAGAGACGGAGAGACGGGACGAAACAATGGGAAACAAGTGGGATGAAGGCAGAGAGGGAGCACTCACCAATTCATAGCTAAGGGAGAGGAAGACCCAGTCGTTGGCGATTGGTTGGCAGCACATCAAGCTGGCGAGCAAGGTGGCGCGCCAGTGGGACTCGGCTTGTTTGACTGGTAGGTGGTGAGCTAACGGGGGGAGAGACCGCTTACCAATTCGTAAGTGAGGGAGAGGAAGATCCAGTTGTTGTTGAAGGGCCGACTTTCGAGTCGACTCAAAAGCGCACGGGAGAGACCGCTTACCAACTCGAGCTGACTTTTGAGTCAACTCAATAGGGGGGAGGGGGGAGGGACCGCTTACCAACTCGTAAGTGAGGCAGAGGAAGATCCTATTGTGGGCGAAAGGCTACGACAGCACGGCGAACTGGGTGGTGAGTAAGAAGGACTAGGCCTGAGTGATTGAGCCAAGGGAGGGAGGGAGTGCGCTAAGGAAGGGGGAGAGCGCTCACCAGTTCATAGCTCAGCGATAGGAAGATCCAGTCGTTTGCAAAGGGCCAGGGCAGAACGGCAAGCTGGCGAGCGGGGTCGTGAGCGAGGGAGACCAAATCGGTCTGGTTGAGCAGCTTCTTGTGCCACGACTCCACCGGCAACACCAGATGTGGTGAGCTCTCTAAGGGACACTCACCAATTCATAGCTCAGCGAGAGGAAAATCCAGTCATTGGCGAAGGGCCACGGCACGACTGCGAGCTGGCGGGCTGGATCGTGGGCGAGGGAGACCAAATCGGTCTGGTTGAGCAGCTTCTTGTGCCACGACTCCACTGGCAGCACGAGGTGCTTCTCCGGTGCGATGGCCACAGCGTAGAGTGATATGGCGTCCAGTATGCAGGCTCGCAGAGGGGTGGTGGGCGGGCAGGAGGGAGGAGGGGCCTGCAGAATGGGGTTGGTGTCGGATGGCTGGTGCGGGGGGGGGGAGGGGGAGGGGTGGGAGAAACGGGAGAAGAAGGGTTAGTAGCAGCTTCTTGCCACGACTCCTCCGGCAGCACCAGATGCTTCTCTGGTGCGACGGCCACGGCGTAGAGTGATATGGCGTCCGGTATGCAGGCTCGCAGAGGAACAGTTGGAGGGCAGGAGGATGGAGGGGCCTGCAGGATGGGGTTGGTGTCAGATGGCTGGGGATAACGTGGGGTTGAGAGGGACAGGGGAACAGGGAAGAAAAGTTGTTTGTTTGAGTTCAAAGAGAGTATGATAGCGTCTGGTTTGGCCGAGAAGGTGCTTGCACCACAACTCCACGAATGGTTTTACTTCAACTCCCCATCTCATCCCACCCCTTCCCACCTCGTCCCACTCCTCCTCACCTCGTCCCACCCCTCCTCCAGGATCTGCACGAGAGGAATGGAGGTGCGTTGGCTGCAGTAGACCAGGGCAGCAGCGCTCCTCGCCTCTATCACCACCGGGTGCACTGCTGGGTCCAGCATAACCCGCCCCCCGGCTGTAGCAGCACCAGCTGTAGCAGCAGCATTGCCTGTACCAGCAGCACCGGCTGTAGAAGCACTGGCGCTGATGCTAGCAAGGCGGTCAGAGAGAGAGGCAGTGGGGGAGGAGGAGGAGGTGAGGGTGTTGAAGGGGTTGGAAGGGCGGGGAGGTGGCTGCAGGTTGTTTACGCTGAGGAGGCTGAGAAGGGACTCAAGGAGAGGGCAGCCAATGGACTCGTGGAATTCGGGGTACTGCAAAATATGGGAGGGGAAGAAGTGAGGGTGTTGAGGGGGTTGGAAGGGCGGGGTGGTGGCTGCAGGTTGTTAACGCTGAGGAGAGAGAGGAGAGACTCGAGTAGCGGGCAACCGATGGACTCGTGGAATTCGGGATACTGCGAAATATGGGAGGAAAAGGGCAAGGAAAGAAGTGAGGGTGTTGAAGGGGTTGGAAGGGCGGGGCAGGGTGGTGGCTGCAGGTTAATGCTGAGGAGAGAGAGGAGCGACTCGAGTAGAGGGCAGCCGATGGACTCGTGAAATACAGGGTACTGGGGGCGTGTAGCAGGAAGAAAGACACAGTGGGAGGATGGAGTAAGGATTGAGTTTTGAGTGTCAATTCCTGAGTCAGATTGAAGGAGGACACAACAGCACTTTCGTTCAACTCCTCCCTTCACTCTCCAGCATCATCCCCTTGGCTTGGTTGCCTCTAGCAGCGAGCAGCTCGGGGCTCTCATTGGAGGAGAGTATGGGGGCCAGCACAGCGGAGAGCAAGGAGTGGGGATGAGCGGGCGGGTTGTGACAGCTCAAAGCACACCTTTTCTTCACTTGCGCACTCTACCTTTCACCCCTTTACTCCCCCCCACTCACTCTGGGTTCCAGCATCAGCCCCACGGGTCGGTTGCCTCTAGCAGCGAGCAGCTCGGCGTTTAGATTGGAGGAGAGCACGAGATCAAGCACAGCTGAGAGCGTGGGGATGGATAAACGGCCGTGAAGGGTCTTGTCCCGCCACTGGTATCGCTGCTCCACTGCTCTGCAGGGAAGGGAGGGTGGAGGGAGGAGGGAGAGGGAGAGAGGCGTGTGTACTGGCACATATACTGGTGGATGTGCCGTGAAGGTATTTGTCCCGCCACTGGTATCGCTGCTCCACTGCTCTGCAGGGAAGGGAAGAGAAGGGAAGAGGGGACGAAGGGGAAGAGATGGGGGTTGGGTGAAGGGATGGGAACAAGGGCCAGCACAGCGGAGAGTGTGGGGATGCATAAACGGCCGTGAAGGGTCTTGTCCCGCCACTGGTATCGCTGCTCCACTGCTCTGCAGGGAACGGAGGGGAGGGGGGGGTGGGGAGGGAGGAGGGAGGGGGAGAGAGAGAAGCGTGTGTACAGGCACGTGTATTGATTGGTGTGCCGTGGAGGGTCTTGTCCCGCCACTGGTATCGCTGCTCCACTGCTCTGCAGGGAACGGAGGGGAGGGAAGAGGGGACGAAGGGGAAGAGATGGGGGTTGGGTGAAGGGATGGGGAACAAGGCCGAGCAGAGCTGAGAGCGTGGGGATGCATAAACGGCCGTGCAAGGTCTTGTCCCGCCACTGGTATCGCTGCTCCACTGCTCTGCAGGGAACGGAGGGGAGGGAGAGAGGAGGGGAGAATCATGTGTACTTGCGAGTTCGTGAATTGAATGTGCCACACCCACCATTGTGTACCCAAAAAACACCGACCGCTATGTGGCAAAAGCACCATCTCGTACCGAATACACCACTACGTGCCAGACCAGACCCGCCTCTGAGAATCTGGATCTGCTCGACCGTGAAACTGAACGAGAGGAATTCTCCCACCTTGACGACCACCGTTGACCACCGTTGACCTGAGTTGACTCAGCTCCGGGTGGTGCCAGCCAGCCACCTCTCTGGCCACCAAATCGCTCTGTGCCAGACCCACCTCTGAGGATCTGAATCTGCTCGAACGTGAAGTTGAAGGCGAAGAATCCCTCCACCTCCTGGCCCTCTATGACCGCCGTTGACTTGAGTTGACTCAGCTCCGGGTGGTGTGCTACGTTCGTCACAAGCGTGAGATCCAGGTCGTTCCAGCAGATGAGCTCCGAGTCCGCCGTGCTGGTTACCACAGGTGGGAAGAGAGTGGGGGACACATGGGCGTGGTGTGAGGTGATTGGGGGTGGTGCGCCACGTTCGTCACGAGTGTCAGATCCAGGTCGTTCCAACAGATCAGCTCAGAGTCTGCCGTGCTGGCCAGTGGGAGGAGTGTGGGGTGAGTGGGGGGGTATGGTGGAAACCAGGAGGCAAAGAGTGACGGGCGGGCAGGAGCGTGGCGTACCCAAGAGTGTGGTGCGTCACGAGCGTCAGGTCCAGGTCGTTCCAGCAGATCAGCTCCAAGTCTGCCGTGCTGGCTGGAATTCGTGGGGGCACAAGGGAAACATGAAGCCGAGAGTGAAGGGTAGATGAGAGTTGGCAAGAAGAGAGGGAGCTCTAGATGGTGCACCACGTTCGTCACCAGTGTCAGATCCAGGTCGTTCCAACAGATCAGCTCAGAGTCTGCCGTGCTGGTCAGTTGAAGGGGTGGCGAGAAGGGGGGGAAAAAGGTAGAGCTATGGGGGGTGCGAAACATTCAACAACACCAGCATCAGATCCAGGTCGTTCCAGCAGATAACTCTAGGTCTGCTGTGCTGGTCACCAAGGGAGGGGGGACACATGGGCGCAGGGTGATTGGGAGTGGTGCGCCGCGTTATCACGAGTCCACTCTATCCGCTATAGCGGAGTCAATTGTTGAGATTTCTTAGAAATTTAGCCACCAGCGTCTGCCTCACAGTCTCTCTAAGGTGGTGCCCACACAGTCCACTCCATCCATCGGCCATGCCCCTCTCGATTTTCAAGAATTCTAAATAAACAGATCCCTCTAAGGTGCTCTCACGCATGGGCCACCAAATATCTGCGGATGAAGTCCTACCCCGCTATAGTCACACCCCCCCTCACCAGATAACGTTGCACTCCACATAGTCCGCTCCATCAGCTATGGCCCTTTCGTATCCCTCCAGCGTGCTCTCAGGCATGGGGCCCATGGCGCCCCTCCTGCCAATCACGATGGGGCGAGAGGAGCCTGCAAGATGGTGCAGGGGGGAAGTGGGGGGCGAGGGGGGAAGTGGGGGGGGTGAAGGTGGGGGTGAAGGTGGGGATGGGGTGCTCTCAAGCATGGGGCTTATGACGGCCCTCCTGCCGATCACAGTGGGGGGACTGGAGGCTGCAAAAGGGTGGAGGGGGGGCAGGGGGTCATGGGGGGTTGGTTGAGTGAGGGAGCAAGGCGAGTAAGGATCCACGTGCTCTCAGGCATGGTCCCATGGCGCCCCTTCTGCCGATCGCAACGGGACGACTGGACCTGCACGGAGGGAAAGACGGGGGTGTTGGGGGTAAGGGAGGTGGTGTTGAGGGTGTGTGGAGGGGGAGGGGATTGTGAGGGGACAGAAGGAACGAGGCGATGGAGGGAGGGGTTTAATACAGCTTCGTGCCACTTGCATGCACACAGGCTCAGAATTGTACCCGGGCATGCACTGATGCTCGATCTGTGGCCACGTACACGCACGAATGCAGCCTCGCTCACAACTTTGCCCAAACGGATAGCAGGCACGGACTGAGCAGCAATAGCATGCGGTCCCAAACGGAGTCCGAGTTGCACTAAGATGCGGTCCAAGGCGAAGCACTGCTTTTCAGACGTCTCAAAAGTCGTCTGCTTTTCAGACGTCTCAAAAGTCGTCTGTTTCTAAGAAGTCTAAAAAAACAGCACGCGGTCCCAGATGGAGTTCGAGCAGCATTAAGGTGCGGTTCAAAGAGCACTGCGGACAAGAACTCGTACCTGACACCCTTACTCCGCCATGTGACAGTGTGAGCATTTGTTCAGAGGAATTGTTAAGGCGTCTCACAACTCGTACCCGACGCTCTTGCGCCGCCATGCAAGAGTGTGAGCAATCGCTCAACGCGAGCAAATGTTTGGACGTCGCACAACGCGTACCTGACACGCCAACTCCGCCATGCGACAGTGCGAGCAGCAGCAGAGGCAGAAGCGACAGTCGCACGGGCGAAGAACGGCCCATTTCGAACGACCACTGCGACGTACGCTAACCAATCGTTAACCGATCGCTGACGTGCGAACTACAGGCATGGTAATGTAAACCGACTCGATATCGTCTTTCGTTTGACCAATCAACTTCGCTCTCCTCCGTAACGCTATATAATGTTGCCTCGAAGCACCTCTTGCTATCCGCTAAGATGAAAACTACTGTCGAAGCCGAGCTAATGGTTCAGCTGAAACCCCTCAAGAGCAAATGGTTCACAACTATGTGCTAAGACTACCGTCCAGTACTGTAACACACTAGGCTGAATGGAACTAAGGCAGGGGACCAGTTATGAACGAGATTATACGGGCTACAACGTAGATGACTGAATCATGGCGGAGCTCGGTTGATACAAAATCATCTCAATTGCTTCTGTAAGAACTACCTGTAGTTTTCGTCCCACATATACATTTCAGGACGCAGAAAGCCTAGCATCCAGGCGGTCGATTCAAGGGAAGAGGAGAGAATGACTCCAGTGGCCAATAAGGTGATTCGCTATCCCTCGCGTGGCCACGAATTAATCGAGTGGCCACCAAATTTGGTGATAATGACTCGAGTGGCCACGCCAGGGGATTCTTGCTGGCTTTTTTTCTTCGGCGCATTACCCTACGGGGGTTTGTAGCCCCGAATGTTTGTCCTTTTTTTTTGAATTGTAAGTATACATGGTGTAGTTGATGCATACAAACAATATCGGTCGTAACCGCTTTAAAGCCAGCAGCTAAAATAGTGACCCCCCCCTTCTAGTTGGGTCCACTTGAAAACACAAGTCTCTTACGAACGTTTGAAAAGTTGACGTGCTGTGCGTTTTTATTTTTTTCATCCCAGACGAGTCTTGATCTGAACGGGAAACATATGGAACTTGTTAACAAATCTGATTGGTGGCGACTTTCACCCACATTCCTATGCGAATTTGGCGCAGGGCTGCAATCCCACATTCACCAGAGCAGCCGTCGTAACTTCACAAGAATCCCTGTATGCAAAAACCAGCGCGCACACAGGCGAAATCCAGTGCGCACAGAGGCAAAACAGGCCCATTCCTGCGCTAACACGGGCAAAAACAGGCAAAATCCAGCGCGCACACAGGCATGATCAAGCAAAATCCATGGCACGCACAGGTGAAACCAGGCGAAGAAGATATAAATAAATAAATCAATGATGTACGAAAAGAGGGAGGGCGTCGGGACGGTTGATTGATCGACAGCGAAGGCGAAGAGAAGGGACTGGGGACAAGGGGGGCGACGGGAGAGGAGGGGAGAGAGGGGGAACGACAGGATGGGAGGGAAGAGAGGAGGAACAAGGGATGGGAGAGGAGAGAGGGGGACCGACGGGATGGGAGGGAAGAGAGGAGGAACAACGGGATGGGAGGGGAGAGAGGAAGAACGACGGGATGGGAGGGAAGAGAGGAGGAACGACCAGATGAGAGGGGAGAGAGGAAGAACGACGGGATGCGGGGAGGGAAGACAGATTGTGAGGGGAGGGAGGAAGGGCGCGGAGAGGGTATTTCAGAGCAAGAGCGAGGGCGACGAGGTCGGTGATGAACCGGGTGGATACGATGGGCGACTGGAGAGCGTTTCAGAGATTAATGATTGGGGAGAAGAGACGAAAGGCGATGGGAAGGCATTTTGGGGCGAGCACGAGGGCGACGAGGTGGTTGATGGGAAGGGAGAGAGGAAGGACGCGGGGAGCGCGTTTGAGTGCGAGCGCGAAGGCGACGAGGCAGGCGATGGGAGGAGAAAGTGGGTGCGGGACGGGAAGGCGTTTCGTGGCGAGCGGGAACGCGATGGGGAGGGTGATGGAGGGTGGGAGAGGAATTTGCGACGACTGCATCTAGGGCGACGGGAAGGGAGTGGCGTGAGAGAGAGCGACGCGCAGGGGGCAGCGAGAGAGAGAGCGACGCGCAGGGGGCAGCGAGAGAGAGAGCGACGCGCAAGGGGCAGCGAGAGAGAGAGCGCGACCGGAAGGGAGGGGAGAGAGCAAGAGCGACGGGACGGGAGGGGAGAGAGCGAGGGCGACGGGACGGGATGGGAGAGACCGAGGGCGACTGGAAGGGAGCGGCGAGAGAGAGAGCGACGGGAAGGGAGGGGAGAGAGCAAGAGCAACGGGAAGCGAGGGGGAAGAGCGAGAGCGACGGGAAGGGATGGAAGAGACCGAGAGCAACTGGAGGGGATGGGGAGAAAGAGCGAGCGACGGGTAGGGTTGGGAGAAGGCGATTGCAATGGAAAGGGAGCGACGAGAGAGAGAGAGAGGGACGAGAAGGGAGAGGAGAAGGCGATTGGAGCGACAGGAAAAACGCGAGGGTGATTGGAGGAGAGGGGTAATGGAGATGACGACAGGAGGGCGACGGGACAGCGACGGGACGGACGACAGGATCGCGACGCGGCGGTCGACGGGACGACGTCAGGACGGACGGAGCGTGGACGATCGGAATGGGAGGGCGAGCGAGATGAGATGGGAAGGCGCGAGAGTGCATTCGAAACGGCACTAAGTACTACACAACCATGCCAGCTTCACTACGCGTCTAAATTGAAACAACAACGACCTAAGTTGACAGTTCTATGGCTAGACATGCTACAAATAACTAAGAAGCAAAGATGTATGTTCAGAAGAACTAGTAGTTGTTCACCCAGGCCCAACTTGAACCCCAAGCTGGGCCCAAAATCGCAAGGACGTGCATGAGCGATCGCAGTGGCAGGTTACCAAACTGATATGCGACGACTGACGTGCTGTGTTCCTTCTTTCGGGTTTTGGCGGGAACCAATCAGATGTGTTGGATCTGCTAAAAACGCTCTAACTGAAATACTGGAAACTTGTCGGTTTGGTTCGAAAATTGTTTCGCACGGCAAGCCCTCTTTCAAGCTGGCCCCGGGTTCACTATTTTGCATTTCGGTTTTAAGCGAGGGCAGGGCCGACTGCCCCAGCGGGTGTCTACGGCGGGTTGTACACTGTCTTAGGATTGGACCAGATGGACTCGAAAGATCTTGTCCAGGTCCACTTCTTGTCGTCAGCTTTCTTTATCCTGCTTAGAAGGCGATGGTCCTCCAGTAATTCCTTTTGGAGCTTGCCAGCTCGCGCCGTGTTCTTCCTTTTCTGCCACGTGGAGTGGCGGGCCTTCACATAGACCCGTGCATGCTGCCTGAAGGCGAAGATAATCCTTCTCAGCACCCTCCGCGCACGAAACTTCTTCCCCCGGAAGACCGCCTCGCATCTCTCCAACCAGAGCTGGTGCAGCGTGATTGCAATCAATGTCACCTCCGGAAAAGCAGTGCGCGAACCAGCCTTGCGGAACAGCAGATCCCCCAGAGACTCTGTTTCGCGGAGTGGGTTGATTTGGCGGAGCGATTTCTTCAGCGCCGACACCACCATCTGAATCCTCGGGCAGGTGAACAAACAATGTTCCAGTGTCTCCACATCCCCGCAGTGTGGACACATCGGTTTGTCCGCCAGGAAGGCCAATCTCTCCCCCACTTGAAGATTGAAATTGTACAGCCGTGTCAACATGTCCCTCGGTCGATTGGGTGTGGCAAGTGATTCTCTGATGCCCGTGATAAGCCTCCAGTTTATAGAGCCCTTCCACTTGCTGGCCCATCTCAGCATCCTGTGTGACTGCCCGCGCTGCCCCTTCCAGTGGCTCCTCATCTCCTTGAGCGGAATCACTCCCCCGTCTCTCAAGATTGGCAGCTGCGGGAGTCGCCTCCGGTCCCCCTGGGTGGAGCCAGCCGAGCTTGCAGCAGGGGTCAGCAAGCAGGTTCTCCATTCCTCAGGCGCTGCTGCGAAACCCCTCAGCGCGAGTCTAGCCGGCCCCTTGCCTCCTAGCCTCGCTGTGAGCTCCTCCATGGTTTTCAGCGCCCAGCTACCGTCCTGCAGTCGTTTCACCATGTCTCCCAGCCTAAAGTTCCAGAGTGGTTCAGCGTCTTTCTGACCTCCCACAGGCGTGGCCGTTCCGACCATGATTGCCCTGTTGAACACTAGCCTTTCCTTCGCAACTGCTTCCCGCGACACATTAACCGTTTTGATGCAGAGCGGCGACTTCATGAAAGTTTCACACGTCTGCTTCCACCGCTGACTTCTCCCTTCCCAATGTCGCAGGAAGCAGTCATGTGACATGAAAGTGTCCAGCCCCAGCGGGAGATCTGCCGCTTGAATCATTAAATCCCGCTTCAACTGGTTCGTCTCTGCCAACAACAGTCCGACTCTCCTCGCGGCCAGACATGCGAGCGTGATGCTTGGGTCCCTCACCCCCAGGCCACCCTCACTCCGGGGGGTGTACAGCAGCTCTTTGCTCCAGAGAAAGAAACCCCGCGTCGATGTCACTTTGTTCCCCGAGACAAAGCTGTGAATCATTCTCTCCAGCTCCCCCCATATCTTCGCAGGAGGCGGGTAAACCTGCGCCTGGAAAGTCATAATCGGCTGGATGTAGTCATTCGCCACCGCTCCCCTTGCTTTCTCCGTGAGATATTTTTGCCTCCATTTCACCAGCCTTTTCGCAATCTCCTCCAGTGCCTTCTCCCAGGTGGGGAGCCCGCTACCGTCCGGGGTGACCCATACACCCAGCAGTCTCTCTGCATCGTCCGGTTCCGCCCACTTGAAGGTACTGCTCGTCGGCGCCTTGTACCCACGATTCCGACCGAGTGGTAAGACGATTGTTTTTTCCGCGTTTATGCACAGTCCCGACTTCTTCGCAAACTTTGTCAGGACGCCCTCCGCCCTAACAATCTGCTGCTTCCCTTGCAGAGCCAGCGTGGTATCATCCGCGTACCCGAGGTACGACAGCCTCTTTCCGCCAATCTCAAGCCCCAGCTTTCTCCGCTCCACATCCTGCACCAGCGGCTCCACTGCGCACAGGAACAGGTAAGGGGCTAAGGGGCACCCTTGGTGAACTCCTGACACCACCTCAATGCCTTCCCCCAGCCAGCCGTTGAGCAACATCTTTGTTGTAGTGTGTGAGTGCAGGCCTTCAACCCACGACACGAAACGCTCCGGGAAGCCCATGCGCCTCAACACTTGGAAGATGAAGCCCCTCGATACAGAGTCGAAGGCCTTTTGAAAATCAACGAGCAGCAGGAACCAGTCTTCACTCTTGTTCTTTGCCGCATCGATGATGTCTGCAACCAGCGCGACCCCGTCTGTGAGCCTTCTCCCAGGAATGAAGCCATACTGATCTGGGGAGATTACCCGGTGCAGCACCCTCTTCATCCGTTCTGCCAACACTTTGGCCAGAATTTTGTACGTGAAATTCAGCAGCGTGATCGGCCGGTAATTCCCCAGCTGATCCTTATCTCCTTTTTTGTGCAGGAGAATCGTTACAGCACCCTTCACCGCATCCGGGAGAGTCGCCGTCTCCGAGAAATCATTGACCAGCGCCATGAAGCTCTTCCCCAGGAGGTCCCAGTTGGCCTCGAAGAACTCCTTTGGCATGCCATCACTGCCCGGCGACTTGTTTTTTGCCAGTGACGCGAAAGCAGCCTGCACCTCCTCCTCGGTCCAGTCTGCATCCAAACTCACTGCTTCCTGAGCTCTCAGCTGTCTGTCCCACACTGGCTTCCAGTCACTGAAATCAAGCCTCTTGTCCTTCCCGAAAATCCCTCTGAAATAGTCTGAGGCTGCTGTGAGTACCCCCTGCGCACCTGACACTGAGGTCCCTCCAATGCTAACCTCTGTTATCATTGTCCTGCTTTTCCGTGTCTTGGTCAGGGCCGACAACTGCTTCCCGGTGACCTCCCCAGTATGTTCCATGTCCAGGCCCGCCAACAGGTGCTGCCGGTCACGCTTTTTAGATAGGTATTCTTTCAGCGACACTTCTTTTTCCTCAAGAAGACCGCGCAGACGGCTACAGCTCGGGTTTGCCATTACTGCCTGCCGAAGAGCTGCTACAGCCGACATCAGGTGAGTGAACGTCGCGCGAATGCGTTTACTCTCCTCCCTTGTATACGCACGCAGACGCACATTAAGCCTTGCCAGCAGCAACTCGAAGCTTTTACCGTCTGTTACCTGTATTTTCGATAATACCTCTTCAATGATCCGCCGAACCCCGGGTCTGTTTACCATTGCAGCCTGCATCCTCCAGATACCTGGACCCAGCCTCGCCTTGGTGTCAACCTTCAGAGTAACCTGAACTGCGAAACCATGATCCGAGATTTTGTCAGCGGGGGTGATGTGTGCTGAGTCAGCAAGAAAAGGTAAAAGCGAGAGAGAGATCAGGGCTCTGTCAATGCGGGAGCTAGCATTCTGCGACGGTGAGTAGAAGGTGAATTCCCTGCTGCGTGGATAGAGCGTGCGAAAGGCATCCGAAAGCTGGAAGGCCTGACATCGGTTGAAGAGCCTGTCATTTTCAGCTGATGTACCATGGCCTGACGTGCGATCAAGATCCACCATGTTCAGATCGTCGATGATCAGGAGGTGAGAGCTCGGTGCTACCTGATCAACGACCGGACCGAGTGTGTGGAGGACGAAAGGGGTTCTGTGAGCTAAGTCGGCCGGAAAATAAACTGCGAGAAGAGTGAAACGGATGCCGTGACCGTGGACATCAGTGCGGATGATGCGGCCTGAGACATGAGGTGATGTGTTTGAGAAGGTAAGAGCTGGGTTTCTACAAAGAATGGCAACTCCGCCTGCTTTCGCTTTGGGAGTGGCTGCTGCGACAGTCTGGAAACGCTGTGAAGACCAGTAAGGGTGAGAATCAACTAATCTAGTATCTGTAAGTACCACTATATCTGCTGCATCTTTTAACCACTCCGTGACCCTATCTTGCTTAACGCCGTCTCCTAGGCCGTTAACATTGAGACCGGCGACTGAGAGGAGGTTTTTCTTGTTAATCATTTAATCACTGCTTGGCAGCCCTTCGTCATCCACAGGCTGATAAAAGCGATGGAACAAGCTACACTGACTACCGAACAGATACGAGCTGCAGTTGCGAGGGTGGAGTTCAGATGCCGTAATCTTTCCTGATAACCGCAAGGCTGATCTTCTCGAGCGAGGTCTTTGTCGCTGTGCCTGTCTTCTCCAGGTTGGTCAGGTGAGCCGCTGAGATGATGTGGTCGGAGGCAGACATGAAGCATTTGCCGTGAGCTTTCATGCAGCCGGCCTGAGTACACAGCCACTCCTCCCTGTTGCTTCCCGTAGAGATCAGAGCAATAGCAGGATCTTGCAGCAGGGGAAGAATCAGCGACGAGGCCGGCAGAGAGGCAGCTGCAACAGTCAGGCGAGAGGTTAGTAGGCGGTAAGGTAATGCAAAACGAGAGTTTGTTAGTATGAGAGCGGAGCCGGGATTTGTTACCGTTAAGTCTGTGCGCTTTACCCAGGGTCAGGTTCCATTTCCCTACGTTAGTTTGGCGTTCGGTGACGAAGGCATTATGATACTTATCATACTGCTGACCACCACAGAGCGCACAAACTAGCGAAGGATAATGGACCATGAGCCTGCTCGCGTTGTTAGCAGGGTCGGCGATTGTGTGGAGCCAGCGGTGCTTGTCCCTGGGGTGAGCGTATACCAGTCCCTTGACAATGTCCGTATCGGCGCCAGTGACCGGGTGGAGCACACGGTGGAAGTTGGAGCAGCGCAAGAACGCAGGCCTCTTGCGGCTGGTAAGCGGGTACGTAGACAGCCTCCTGGTGATCATGTCCAGCTCCACTGTGGCCGCAACTCCCTTGATGATAGCTTCAATAGCCTCCGGGTGGAAGGCCTTCTCCCTGGAAAAGGCCGCATCCTCTGTGTGTTGCCAGTGCAGGGTGACCAGGTCCCCCTTCAGCCGCTGATACAACACGTCCTTGCGCTTCACCACATCCGCATCTGATTCATGGACGAAGGAGACCTGAAGCCTGCAGAAGCGCTCCTTGGCGAAATAAGCAGCAGGTAACTCCTGAAACTTCGTTGAAGGCGTAGAAGCCTCGGCTGAAAGTTCTGCATTCCACCCCCGTTTAATCAGCATACGAACAGCAATGATAATGCATGAAATTTCCTTGTGCAGGGCAAACGGAATAAGCAGAATGATAGCGGTACGAAGACGACATTCCGCTTCCAGGGACAGATCCATCTCCATTTCGTCATCCGAATCTTCAATGAAGCCATCATCGTCAACAGGTGAGTCGTCGACGACGGCTTTCCCTTCGGACGCATTGTCCGCAGCTTTATCAGCAACGCTGAGGCCAGATCCGCCGGCCGTTGCAGGAACATTAACTGCCGTATTTGAATCTTCCTTGTTCGGCGACAGTGCAGGACCATCCGGGATATTAACATCAGTGTCCACAGGAGGAGCAGGAGGGTCCGTAGTGGTCTTGGAGCGCGAGCCCTTAGGCGTAGCCATGGTGTGATGATGAGGAAAAAGCAGCTCTGCCTTGTGCTGAGCAAAAGAAGAAGCCTCTGATGCTTCAGATGCCTTAACTCTGAACACCGCATTGTTAAATAGTCTTGTGCAACTGTCTGAGGCGAGACGCTCCAGAAGGAAAGGATGAAATCTCGAGGTGGAAACCTCGAAAGCGTATTCCTTAATAGTATTAAAGACGAGCATGTATGCTGTTGAAAGCTTAAACTCCAAAGCGCCATTGAAATTGGACTTCTGGACAGATCCCGAGGTAGCCTGATGAAACCCTGAAAGTATCGTCCGAATGTTTGTCCTGGTTATTGCGCGATCATTTATATACGAATTTTATGTTCGTGACCCTATATGACCGCGCCTGACCGGACGCGCATATAATCTACCAATCATGCGCGGCTTTTTATTCTCGCGAGCATCATATACTGTAATGCCCGATCATGTGTATATTTCCGCGATCATAAACTGCAATGCCCGTGCGATTTAGGTTGTGGCCCAGACCGGGTCTGATTGGCAGTGATCTGGTCGGGTTGGATCTGATCGGAGCGACTTTGATCGCGCGGCTCGTGCCGCCCGATCAGAGCTGAAATTCATCGAATGTAACGTGATGGTGCATGGCAAGCAAAAACACATTTCTTACCAGCTTCGGGGCAGCTTTGGCGACTGCGAAAGGTTAAGGCACTGATCCAGCGATACTTGTGTCACCCTGTAATTTCGCACAGAGAGACAGCACAAAGTGACGGCTCGAGAAAGAAGAGGGGTACTCCAAATCCACACGAAAATTGTAACTTTTCGTTGGCATCGCATAGGGCCGCAACCCAACGCAATCAACTGATCGTGCGTGATTGTGTGTGATTGTGTGTGATTGGGGTGTTTGAGGCGGTTGATCGAGCTGGGGCGAACAACTGATCGCGATCAGCTGATTGCCCCTGATTGCCTGAAATTGGCCGTGGGGCTTCGTGGAAGTTGTTGATCGCTTCTGATCGAGGCAATTAGAAGCGGTCTGGGCCACGTCCTTAATGACCGCGAATGATTGGGATATATATTGCACTGCCTGCGTCAGCAGCCAGTGCAATGGGTCAGCGCGGGCAAGAAAAAAAATAAACCCTATACGGAAGGCATGCCATTAGGGAGCCTCAACCCTAAAATTTTAGGGTTGAGGCTCCCGAGTGGCATGCCGTAAGCCATGAGTTTTATTTGTTTTGCCCGAACATATAGTAATGGTCGCGGGAATCATATATTAATGCTCCGTTATATATTTCCGCGATCATAAACTGCAATGCCCGTGCGTCATTGCGCGGGATTTAATGGCCGCGAACGACTGGTCGATTATATGCGCAGTGCCTTTTTTGGCAATGCGCATCCAATCAGACGTGGTCATATAATGTCAAGAGCATAATTTTCGGATAATGAAAATCGGGCAATAATCCGTACAGAAGTTTCGGAGATACAATCCCTTGTAGGGTAATGTGCCGGGTAAAAACAAACCGGAAGGAATCCCCTGGCGTGGCCACTCGAGTCATTATCACCAAATTTGGTGGCCACCCGTGTCATTCGTGGCCACGCGAGGGATGGTGAATCACCGTTTTGGCCACTGGAGTCATTCTCTCAGGGAAGAGGCTTTGCTAGCAGCACAACGCTGGGTGGGTGGAGGCTCGTGGCCGTGGTGTAGGCACGAAGACGTTTTGTCGGGGCCTCACGAAGGGTTACCCGTTTCCGTCGCTCAAAAGTTACTTCCCGTGTCGTGTTCTAATGAGTTTCGCCTGGGCTAACCTCACGGAAGCGCGTCACAACCAAATGACAAACGAAAACAGCCAATCACGACGCAGCCCCAGTGTGGAACCTAGGGTTGTGCATTGTCTCAAAGCGAACCCTTGTTTCAACCTTGACGAACGTCGCCGCAGGTAATTCAGATTTTCGACGACCGTAGCCTGCATTTCGAAACTCTTGGCGAAATCACCCCACACCACCCCACTCTTCCCATCCCATGCTGCCCACCCTTTCCACCCTCTTGCCATTCCACCTGGCCCATTCTTCCGTTCCACCCGCCAGACCCGCTACTTCCAGCGATGACTGCAGCGTCAACCGCACAGCACCACGGCTGGTGGGTTGCATCTCAAGTATTTGCATCACAGGCGTTTGAATCACGCGACGATTGGTCTGAGTTTCAAAAACCGATCCAGTCACCGCTGGTCGTTGTCATCCCAAATGGCGGCTTCCGCTCCTCCCGCGTGCTCCTTTGTTTTCTCCGCAATCGACCGTTCCCGCTCCGCCGGCTCGCCGCGTCGTGCCACTTTCACAACAGCGCTTATCGCAGCGCGTCGTGACACCGTCGAAAATACCGGAGCGCCTTCTGGTGCTGCTTATCAATTGATAAAGCGCAGAGCTCGAAAAAGGACTATCCGCGCTGTGCGCGACGAGAATGGCAGAGGAAGCAGACGCGCACATGGGGGGGAAGGCGGAGGCGGGATCAGTAGAGGCGGAACAAGCGGATCGGGGAACGGGGGAAGATCAATCGGGCGGAAGGGAGATTCTCGAGGGGGTGGGGAGAGGGGAGAGAATGATGGTGGCGAGGGGGGCAACAGCGGGTCCGGGGGATCAGGGGGAGGCAGCGGTTCCGGCGGACGTGGTTCAAGCGGAGGAGGGGAGGAGGGCGGGGGAGAAGGCGGAGGGGACGCAAATCGGGTTACCACTGGTGCGCTTCTCCAGCTCGTCGACCATTTCCAGTCACGCGTCCGCCGCGCGTGGCAGATCCGCGCTCCCCCCGTTGCCTCCGCGGTTCTCCAGTCCGTCGCGCGCCTTCCGCCGTTGCTCCGCACGTCCGCGACGTCAGGCGCGCTGCTGGCGGGCGGGGACGTATGCGCGCAGTGCATCGAGCTCTCGTCAGTTGGAAAAGAAGCGCAGATCCGCGACAGGCGCGGAGGCGCGAAGCAGGCAAGCGACACGCGCGGAGACGAAGCCACCCTCAGCCGCAGCAGCAGCAGCAGCAGCAGCGCCAGCAGCAGCAGTAGCAGCGACAGCAGCGCCATGTATAGAGACGGCTCTGGCAACGCGGCAGCAGGACCAGCACCAACATTCCATGCAGCGAGATCCTTGCGAATGATGGTGTACGGCGCATGCATTTATGGACCCGCGCTGCACGTGTGGTACCCGCTGGTGGAGAGGGCAGCGCCAGGGAGAAGCTTGGGCGCGGCTGTGGGGAAGGTGCTGGCGTCTCAGGCTCTGCTGAATCCGTGCCTGATCGCTGCTGTGTTTGCGTATAATTACGCGTGGACAGGCCAGCTGCATGCATTGAAAGGTGTGTGTTATGCGTCTCCCCAAAACTTGCTGCTACTGTCTTTGCGTTTAACTATACATGCCAGCACTTGCATATATGGACCCGCGCTGCACGTGTGTTACCCCCTGGTGGAGACGGCAGCGCCAGGGAGAAGCTTGGGCGCCGCTGTGGGGAAGGTGCTGGCGTCTCAGGCTCTGCTGAATCCGTGCCTGATTGCTGCTGTGTTCGCTTTCAACTATGCGTGGATGGGACAGCTGCATGCGCTCAAAGGTGTGTCACGTGTTGCTTTTGAGAATTCTTAGAAGCAACGCCAGCATGGCGTCTCATGCTCTGCTGAATCAGTGTGCCTGATTGCTTCTGTGTTTGCGTTCAACTATGCGTGGACGGGTCAGCTGCATGCACTGAAAGGTGTGTCTCGTGTTGTCAGGCCCCTCCAATATTGCTGCTGCTGTGATTGTGTTCAAACACTCATGCACTGTCCTTCTACAAACATTCAATTGTCTTTGCTTCGCAACAAGAATGGCTGCCGTTTGGCCTCCCTCCCGTCTTCCCCCTCTCGCGCAGACAAGTACCAGCGAGACTTCCTGCGGACGTGGCGGCGCGGGTGGCACTTTTGGCTGCCGGCCAGCTTTGCGTCGTTCCGCCTGGTGCCGCTGCACCTGCGCCCCGCCTTCTCCTCCGCCTGCTCACTGCTCTGGAACTGCCACCTCTCCATGGTCACCATGCACCAGGTGCGTGCAGGGGAAAGGTTGAACGTCTTTGTAACTCTTTTTTGTTTTGTTTTTTTTTTTTTACAGTCATAATTACGTATATGTTCTCTTGTTCCTTTTATACCATGGTCTGGAACTGCTCGCTTCTCTAGAACTGCCACCTCTCCATGGTCACCATGCGCCAGGTGCATCTCTCGAGATACCCTTTGGGTTTACTCAAAAACTGCACCTGTGCCCCGCCTACTCCTCCGCCCGCTTGCTGCTTGGAACTGCCACCTCTCCATGGTCACTATGCACCAGGTGCGTCTCTACCTGTTGTATTCTGAGGCGACCTAAAGTCCACCATGCACCAGGTGCTTGCAGGCCGAGGATTGCAATCGAGGGAGATGTGCAAGACCAAACTTCCTCTCCTTAAGTCGTATAAGCGTTGGGCGAAAGGAGATGAGAATGATTGAAGTTGATATCTCAAAAACGGATGAGAATGTAAAACTTCATGGCTTCAAGGAGATGAGAATGATTGAAGTTGATATCTCAAAAACGGATGAGAATGTAAAACTTCATGGCTTCTTTGTAATCATGAGTATGTGCTCCTGTTCTTCATCTCACCCCTCACCCTTTGCAAGGTTGGCCGTCACAATAAAAGGGACGGGGCCGCCATCATCGCGGTAGGCGCCAACAAGTGATGCCAAAAAATCAAAGAATAATGATGTGGCGTTCATGTTGTACCGTATGGCATCAGACTGTTCTGCCTAAAATCTCCAAGAATAATTACTTGTTCATATTGGTAGACGATTAGATATTGCGTACACGAGTGACTGCGAAGTGTTCTTTAGGTCTTGTAGCGCGTAACGCGCGAGGACCTGGCCATGGAAACTCCCGAACTTTCCCTCTCACATGACACGCTCCATACAATCACAAGTGCAGAAAGAGCCGTTGCTGGCTTGTCCCACGGTCCCAGGAGGCCGAATCACGAATCAGGATCTGTGCTTGTCTCGAGAATTCCGTCACGATCAAAATTGCCATTCCTCTCGCCTCCATGTGTTGCCGATTTCTGCTCACTATTTCACTCCTGCTTTAGCACAAGGACATAATACCTAGGAGCTACCTCTTCGTTCGTCGTCGCCTTCTGCGTTTTCACCGTCCGTTCTGTGGCTTTCTCGCCGCCGCGATTTGTTTGAAGGCGAGCCTCGTCGTGTGTAGTGGGTCGTCGCAGATTCGTACCTCAACCTTGATGAGAAGGTCTCAACTCTTTTCGTAGGAGCGAAATGACTCTGTGAGGCCACGACAAAGCGACTATATCCTCCACGACGATATATGAGCTCGACGACTGTAACTGCCACAAACTATTAGAGATTATCTACAGGCTGCCTGACATAGAAATAATAGATAGTCTGACAGAGATCGGTTGACACCTGATGGGTGTGATTATATCAAAGTTGCTGAGCTCACTGTTCGGCGAGAGAGAAGCACGAATCCTCGTACTGGGCCTCGACAATGCCGGCAAAACCACCATCCTTTGTACGTCAACTAGACATTGGCTTCCATTTCAGCGTTAGATTTGTACCTGGATATCACCTAGTTGGGCACCAATCGGACGGTTGCGATCAAGTGATCCTTGTGATGAGATGATCCTTTCGGCAAATGTTCTGATCAATCAATATTATGGTATTTTAACGTTAAGGAGTTCACGTGCCGTCCGGAATGACATACTAGCAAGAGGAATTTCCTTGCCGTCCACTAATACTAGCAGGAAGAAATCTGCTGCCATCCAATTTGGCACACTATCTGCAGGAGGTTATTTTGCCGTTTAATATGCCGTATTAGCGCGACCTATACGTCGTACAATGTCAGATACTGAAGTGTCTCGTTCGTCATAGAGGTTCGTTCATTCCTTTATTGGTGCTTCGTGGCCGAAAAGGTGAAGTCTTTGGGTAGCGGAGGCCAGCCAAAGCAGGTGCATGGATGAAGCGCTATCGACTTTGGACTCGCGACGAGCCCCGACCGCTTCGCGAATGCATCTTCTGGTTCTAATCGCGTTCATCGTGTATGCTTCATTGATTTCAAGCCCTTGGCATTGACATCTTGCCTTTGACCCTTCCTCTCTGCCTGCAGATCGGTTGCAGGTCGGCGAGGTGGTCTCGACAATTCCAAGTAAGCTCATCCTTGGACTTGTTTTCACAAGGTTCTTTTATGGCGTTGCCACCTGGTGTTTCACTATTTTTAACAATAGCCAAAGCTGCAACACGCGAATTAGGGTGCCGCGATCCGGGCATGGATCATGGGGTACAAACTGGGATTAAATTAGAGCGTAGAGTGGCTAACAACGATATAGTGTGTTCCTTTGCACAGTGGCGTTTGAAGTGGAGCGTTTCAGAATTGTATAACACACGACCTAAATGTTATGCGTTTTGTCTCTTGTGGTGTTGGAGCTGTGCTGCAGCCATTGGATTCAATGTAGAGACGGTTCAATACAAGAACATAAAGTTCCAAGTCTGGGATCTAGGTAAGGCTCAATCACCTCTTCCATTTGTCCCTGGCTCCTTCTCTTCCGTCCCATTTCCCACCCCAACCCTCACCCCACCCCCCACCTCACCTCCCACCCCACCTCTCCCCCCACCCCTTCCCCCACCCTTACTGACGAATCACCCTGGTGCTCGTGTTTCCCACTGTGTTCCCCTCACGTTTACCTGGGCCATTCACCACTACCCTATACCACCGCCTTTGCCAGGCCACTACGTTCTCTGCTCTTGTCGACCCAGTTCCGTCCATTTCCTATGCTGCTCCACCTTGAGTGGTGTCTTTCTCCCGGCAATTTTAACGTGTCTTTCCTCCCTTTCCGCCTTTTTGTCCTATATGAAACCCCTTGGCTGCCTGATTTGGCGCTCTTCCATGCAGGTGGACAAACAAGTATCAGGTGCGTTCTTGCTACATTGTTGAGCATTTTCTTGACTCTTGAGCGCTTGTTCTGCTCTCCAGTTATTTTGTGGCTCTGCCACGACTCAATCTCGACTCTGGCTCTCTCCAGGCCTCGTTTTCTTCATGGCAAGGCTGCTGCTTTCGGTTTATTTTTCCCAATCCCGTCTGACTCGTGTGCAGCTTTCTTGTATCGAACCTGCAGCCTCCGAATGCTTCCGTCCTTGCCCGTCCATCTCCTCCGCTTCCCCATTACTTTTCCTTTCTCCTTCCTCACCCTCCGTCCCTTTATCCCCTCCACTTCCCTCTTCGTCCCCTTCCTTTCCCCCCTGCCGTTCAACAGCACTCGACCCATCACCTTTCTCTTCTCCACCCTCCTCTCCTAAGTGTGCCTTACCGTCCCTTCCGCTCGTGTGCATCCAACAGACTGTACTGTTGGTGTTTCTGCGCCAACACTCATCCCGTTTCTCGTAATGTTCCTCTTCTTTCCACCTCTTTGTAAATTGTCATATCCATCCCTGTCCGTTCGTGTGCACCCAACAGACCGTACTGGCGGTGTTACTACCCCAACACTCAGGCCGTCATATATGTTGTTGACTCCACAGACGTTGACAGAATCGGCACGTCAAAGGAGGAATTCCACGCCATTCTTGATGTGAGTGCTCTATCAGGGTTCATTTTTAAAGAAAATTATGTATAATGCGGGTGCCTTCACAATCTCCAAATTGCCTCAAATTCCTGTAAGGAGGAAGTCCACGCCAGTCTGAATGGGGGTGATGTTTCGATGGTGGTGGTGGCGGTGCGTGGAAGGCAGGGCGTTGCAATTCTTTTGCGAAATTCCCCTGTGTGGACTGAACTTCTTGGTATCGCTATGAGCAGTGATTGTGTCAGAGGTTCTGGGATCAGGCTGTCTGCCTGCAGTCATCGTTTCATCCTGCTCACTAATTTTTGCAATCAACTGCTTTTGAGAAGAAGAAAATTTGCAAGATCCTCCAGCCATTTTGTTGGTTTCATTGATGTCACCCTTCTCACCATGTCTCTTGATGCGTTTTCACAAGCTATACTTGTCTTGTGCGTTCCTGCCCCTTCTGATGATGCCTTTCAGGAGGAGGAGTTGAAGGAAGCAGTTGTGCTGGTTTATGCCAACAAACAGGTGAGATTTGGGGTCTTGGCTCGTATCAATATTCATTTCAACCACTCACTTGAGTTGCAAGTGTTGTCTCAACACCTTCATCCTTCCACCCATGTGTGCCTCCCAGGATCTGCCCAAGTCACGAGTCAGTGCAGGTCTCAGACGCCTTAAGAGTTTTGAGTCGACTTAAGAAACCACTCACCTTATGCTTTTCCAATCCCTCTCGCTCACCCATCTCCACCCATATCCACCCACCTCCACCGTTCTATATCTCGCAGGATCTGCCCGGAGCCATGAGTGAGGTGGAGGTGTCAGACGCATTGGGGCTGCATAAGATCAAGAGTCGCCCATGGGCCATCTACAAGACGTCAGCTGTCAAGGGCGATGGGCTGTTTGAAGGACTGGACTGGTGAGATTGAGTGCTGGGTGGCTTGTGTTGTGTTGCATGGGTCATGTTTGGATGTTTTATGTAGTTGCGTTGGGCCTGCACAAGATCAAGAGCCGCCCGTGGGCCATCTACAAGACGTCAGCTGTCAAGGGCGATGGGCTCTTTGAGGGGCTGGACTGGTGAGAGCAGCGCTGACTGGTGTGAGGGTTGAAAGATGTGCCATGTGCCATGTGCCCAACATGCCACGTGCCATGTTTCATGTTGCATGTGTCCTGTTTTTTTGGGTTGGGGTTACACAAGATGAAGGGCCACCCGGGGCCATCCACGAAACGTTGGTTGCGAAGGGCAGTGCGCCTTTTTGACTGGCTGGACTTTTGAGAGCAGGGTTGACTGGTGAGAGCAGGGTTGACTGGTGAGAGCAGGATTGACTGGTGAGAGCAGGGTTGACTGGTGAGAGCAGGGTTGACTGGTGAGAGCAGGGTTGATTGGTGAGAGCAGGGTTGACTGGTGAGAGCAGGGTTGGCTGGTGAGAGCAGGGTTGACTGGTGAGAGCAGGGTTGGCTGGTGAGAGCAGGGTTGACTGGTGCGAGCATGCTGACTGGTAGGTGTGGGCTGGGTCAAGGGTTGGACAAATGCTGGCCTTTACTAGAGCCTGCAGACTTGTCTAGTGCATGCAGGGTTTGTCCAGTGCATGCATTTTCTAGTGCGTGCAGGCTTGTATGGTGCCCGCATGCTTATATTGTGAAAGCTAAGTGGCCAGAAGTATCATTGTGATGGCTGAGGATGGCCAAAACTGCTGAGGTCAGGCTTCAGTCTTCACGTTGTACCCACTGCATTGAAACCTGCTACTGCATCCCTGTATGGCGGAACCCTGAATCATGCGTCGTTGTATGATGGTGCA
Organism: Closterium sp. Yama58-4; assembly: GCA_947470075.1. Taxonomy (NCBI): domain Eukaryota; kingdom Viridiplantae; phylum Streptophyta; class Zygnematophyceae; order Desmidiales; family Closteriaceae; genus Closterium; species Closterium sp. Yama58-4. The sequence goes on along the minus strand of CANIUD010000750.1, from coordinate 816,603 downwards.
TCGTTGCATGATGGATCCTTGCATCGTGTATCCTTACCTTCTCCATCCTTGTGCATCCTTTCACGGTGCATTGTGGTGCATCTTTGTGCCTTCCATCCTTGCATACTCCATGATGCAGTCCTTTGTGTGTGGCACACACCTTTTCTCATGGCTAATCTTTTCCTCTGTCTGTTCTGCATGGGCCTATCATGCACCGTTGCATGGTGACGCCCCTGTCCCACGCATTGTGCAGGCTCAGTGAAACACTCAAGTCCAAGGGTCGATAATCAAGTGTAACTTGCTATCACATCGCTTTTACTGCTGAAGGAAGGAAGGGATCGTGGAGTTGCCTTAGGTGTATGGATAACTTTTTACAGGTCTGTATTCTATGCCATAGTGCGGTGGAAAAGATAAGAGTCTAGATGGACTGAAAGAACTACCTAACAGAAATTCAGGTATGATCATCTCAATGACAACCACTACTGTACAACGGCTTGTGACGAGGATTCTATAAGTCTGTTTTGTCACATCGTAGCTGCGCTGAGCTTTTGGTTCGAGCGCATCATTGTTGTACATGGTAGTGCAGCCAATGAGACCTTGCACACGGCTAGTCAAAAGGCTGACATGGCGATCTAGACCCTAGAGAGGCGATTCGAGGGCAGTGAGCAGAGCAACAACTTTATTTTCAGCCATGAGTCACAAATCCCAACGAATTTTCTTCTGCAAGGTCAACACCACGTGGCGGCTGGAGAACCACGTTTTGTTCCAGCATATACAGGTATTCTTCAATACACCGGTATTCTCGCTACAGAGAACTCGAGTGTAATTTAGTGCGATATGTAGAACCTCACGGCAACCACATAGGTGCCCCAGTATCACACACCCGTTTCGTAACAGCTCTTGATGCGGTTCGATGAGGTTTATCAAGTTATAAAACGGTCCTATCAAGTTATCAAGTTTCAGCAATAGAATGCACGATCCGCAAGGCAGTCGCATGGTTCTACAGCCCGCGTCGCCAGTCTGCCAGGTGGGGTGATTGAGCAAGATGGCATTTCAGGTTCGGAGAGCACAGCTCACCTCACCTGCCAGGTGAGGTCAACCTACCCGCCGTCCCTGATAAGGGTGCGGCGGCCCCGCAGCCATGTACACGTACCGCAACACAAGAAGACTCCCTACTTGTTCCCTAGGCGCTCCCTTGCGAGTATACGTAATAGCCTTTCTCGTCGCACAATGCAGCCATGATCTTTCCCGAGCTACTACTATACTTCTCGTAGAGTCGCGCTCCCTCATTCATTCTGACGGACTATATGATGGTGGCACGCGAGGTTACCGGTCGCCGGCTCTTGTGGCTGGTCGTTGCCGTCTTTTTGACGGTTTCCGTCAATGCGTCATCCGACGAATTGACGGAGGACGCCACCGCGAATGGTGGTGACGAATGTAGGCCGACACGCTCCCGCATTCCCCTTTTTCAGTCAACAGAAAAGCTTCGCCTCCTCTTCCATTTACGGTTTCCGTCAAATGCACCCACCCAGTGACGAAAGCCGCTGACGCTGCACCGCTCTCACACACTCTCCGTACTCCTTTCCTATTTTTTCCTTCATCAACCGTAATGGTTGTTTCCAACAGCGATCAACGGCCATCAATCATCGCCGAGGTCCCATCTGGTGGGCAGGGTGGGCGAGTTCGAAGGCGAGCTCAACTATTATCTGCCAGAGCGATTTAGGTCGGTGTGTTTATAGGGTGGGCGAGTTTGTAGGGGAGCTTAACTACTACCTGCCAGAGCGATTTATTTCAGCTGGCGAATCTAATTACCACCTGCCATTAAGATTAGGTCAGTTAGCGAATCTTATTACCTGCCTCTGCGATTTAGGTCAGCCGGCGGCGAATATTCCGTGCGACGTCCACGGCGATATTCCTTCCTGCCTCTGCGATCCTGGTCAGTTGGTGAATCCATACCAGATTCTTAAAGCCAGAGGCGAATCCTGGGCGAGCGCGGAGATATTCAGTAGGCGAGCCATTGCCGGCGAAACACTCTCTTCCCCTCCCCTCCCATCCGTCGCCCCCCTTCCTGCCCGTCGCCCCCCTCCCTGTCCCATCCGTCGCCCCCCAGGATTGACCCCGAGCGAGACTCGACAAACTCGTGACTCGGCCGCTGCGGCTTTCCCCTCAGCACCTCTCACTTTTGAGTCGACTCAAAAGTCGCCTCGGCCACTGCGGCTTTTCCCCCAGCACCGCTCGCCTGCCCAACATCTTACCTCTCTCTCCCCCTCCCTCTTTCCATCCATTCTTCGCCTCCCTCCTTCGCTACCACTTTAGGAACCACCCCGAGCGAGTGAGCCTCGTACGCGGCCGCTGGGCTCCTCTCTCCACCACACCTCGCCTGCCCAATGCCTTCTCACTCTCTCCCCCTCTCACTCTCCATCCCTTCTTCGCCTCCCATCCCACCCTACCACGCCAGAACCCACCCCGAGCGAGTGAGCCTCGTGACGCGGCCGCTGGGCTTCCCTCTCTCCACGGCGCGCCTGGCCAACATCTTCCTCCATTTCTTTGAGCACCTCCCCTCGGACAAGTCAGAGGGAAGAGGCTCGGAAGAGTCAGAAGGGGCAGCGAAGCTAGAGTGCCACGGCCCTCCCTGCCCGTCCTTCGGCTCCTGCACCGCCCGCTTCCCCAACGTGCAGGCCTGCTGGAACCCAGACCTTGTCGACCCACCCATGAGCGAACCCTTCCCCCCTATAAACTGCCCCCTTAAAGCGGACAGCGCAGGCGACGGGTCTCGGTCGCAGGCGAGGTTTGACGAGACGTGCTCGCACGAGCAGGACGTGGGGGTGCACGGCGCACACGCGCTGCAGATGATGCGGCTGGAGGACGTGTATGTGACGAACAATGGGTTTGCTCTCAACCGCTCGCACCTGTTCGTCAGAAGCGGGTGCCCGCATTTTCCCGGAAAGGTGAGAGGTGGTTGCATAAACGGAGAACTTGGGGCAGGGCGTATGTGCTGCAGATGATGCGGCTGGAGGATGTGTATTTGACTGATAATGGGTTTGCTCTCAACCGCTCGCACCTGTTCGTCAGAAGCGGGTGTCCGCACTTCCCAGGAGTGGTGAGAGGGAGGTTATGTGGAGGGTTGCGAAATTAGGGGGAGAGGGATTTGCAGGGGAGAGAGTGCGTTTTTAAAGGGGTTCAAGAATGGGTTTGGTCTCAACCGCACGCACCTGTTCGTCCGGAACGGGTGCTCGCACTTTCCAGGATTGGTGAGAGATAGGTGTGCGGAGCGGAGGGAGGGTTGGGTAGAAGGGAGGGTTGGGTGCAGATCTTGCCTGCTCATGCGGTCATGCGTTCATGGGCTCATGCTTTCGTGTGTTTATGCGCTCATGCGCTCATGTATTCATGGGCCTGTGTATGTGTTCATGGGCATGTGTATGTGTTCATGGGCATGTGTATGTGTTCATGGGCATGTGTATGTGTTCATGGGCATGTGTATGTGTTCATGGGCATGTGTATGTGTTCATGGGCATGTGTATGTGTTCATGGGCATGTGTACGTGTTGATGGGCATGCGTATATGTTCATGGGCATGTGTGTTCATGGGCATGTGTATGTGTTCATGGGCATGTGTATGTGTTCATGGGCAGTGTATGTGTTCATATGCTTCCACCACCAGCTCACATATGACGCAAGTCACATGGTGCACGAGCTGCCAGCAGCAGTGTTCAACTGGGCGCACCAACCGGCCAACAACTCCTACCACTTCCTCAGTGCACTCTTCCTCGTCACTGTCCCTCTGATGCCTTCATTCCCTTCCCTCTCAACAGCTCACATACGACGAGGGTCACATGGTGCACGAGCTACCTACACCAGTCTTCAACTGGGCGCACCAACCGGCGGCCAACTTCTATCACTTCCTCATTGAAGTCTTCCCGCTCTTCCTCGTCGCCGCGCCCCTCATGCCCTCCCCACTGCGAGACCTGCCTGTGCTTGTCAGGGAGGGCCAGGTGGGTTCTAGTCATGCTCCGGTTTACGCTACTGCCGCGCCCCTCATGCCCTCCCCGCTGCGACAGCTGCCTGTGCTCGTCCGGGGTGGCCCAGTGGGTTCTAGTTATGCTCCGGGGCGTGCTGCACGAGCTGCACGAGCTGCACGAGCTGCCGCCAGCAGTCTTCAAGTGGGCACGCCAACCAAGTGGCAGCTTCTCCCACTAGCTGCCATCCCATTCCCATTTTTGAGAATTTCCAAAAGTGATTTCATTGTAACGACCTGGTGGGGTTCTAGTTTTGCTCCTGCGTGCTGTGCTGCATGAGGTGCCCACGGCAGTAAACTCGGCACACCAACTGAGTGGCAGCCTTTACCTCCCGCTGCCATCTCGAGTCAATCTTTGAGGCCCATCTCGAGTCTAAACAATCAGCTGCCACTTCATTCCCAGTTCATTCCCATACCCTTTCCCTCATCCCCATATCCTTTCGCTCATTCCCATATGTAAATCTGGATGACATGCAGCTGGATGCATCAATTACCGAGTGGATCATAAAATCCTTCCTATCTTTTTGACAATGTCATGTCATGCCCTTCCCACAGGTACATATGTACGAGCAACTTGGTATGCCACTCATAGGCATCCCACTTGATCAGATGCGCTTGCTTCCCACATCCGGCTACGACCTATTTCATGCCGGTGTGGTGTACCAGGTAAGGCATGCATGCGTGTGGTGGGCATATACCCTCTTAAATGAATAGATAGATAACTAGATAAGATTTAATATATGAACAGAAAATTATATAATATAAATATATAAATATACGATTTGATAGCACCATCCTTCTCCCTAGGCCCCTCCTGGCTGCTCCCGGCCATGCATCAGGACAGGACTGCATTCATTCCATTTCCGCTTCCTCTTGCCACCCTCCTCCGTCCCTCCCCCAGCCCATCTTTCAAAACTGCCACCATCCCAGCCAGTCGCTCTGGCGGTTGATGCGGCGCCGCCACCTGCTGCACCCCTCCGGAGTGCCTCTCTTCAACCCCGACTGGACTCTCCGCAACCACCGCCCTCTCTCCGCCCACGAGGCTCGCTCCTTCCCCTCCGACTGGGTTGTCGTGCTGGCAAAGCGGCCGAAAGGGAAGAAGCGGGCGATAGTGAATTTTGAAGAGGTGGAGGAGGAGGTGATGAGGCGATTTGGGCGCGAAAGAGTGGTGCTGTTTGATGGGTCGCTGCCAATTCTTCAAGGTGAGTGGTGTGCGAGCAAGGGTATGCAATGGTTTATATATGTATATGTATGTATATACATACATATGCATATACATATACATATACATATCCATACGCATACGCATACGCATACGCATACGCGTACACGTACACGTACACGTACACATACACATACACATGTACCTGTATGTATATGTATGCTTATACATGTACATATATACCTGTACACTTACCGTTTGTACATGTATACGCATACACATGTACATATGTATCTACGCATGAGTGTCTTCATATAAAGGAGAATATTCTCGGCACGTCAAGGAAAGTTCCCCAAGCCCTGCGTGATGTGTGTGAATGAGAGTCACGTGTTCAGGCTTGCTTCTAAGATTTTTTTTTTTTTTTTTTTTTTCAAAACTTCTCAACCCATATTTAATCCCATGTTGCTGCTCACTCATGTTGGCTTATCAGGGATTTGGGTGAGAAGACTAAATAGAAACCTGCAACATGCTGGCATCCATAGTGTGCATCCTGCACGCCCCGTCCATACCCTTTCCGCCCTCTTTGTTACCTGTCATGTCTCATACTCTTCCGCAGTTTAAGACCTCACTTGTAAACATGTTTCCACCACACAGCAAGCCATGCCATGGATGATTCTTAGGCGCCTCAAAACAGAATTGCACACATCAGGCGGGCGGTGGACCCGCCGTCACCCACATGATCGCGATTGGCTCTAGAGATCTCTCAAAATCCCAGTTTCAACGCCCCCTCTTACTAGCGGACCCCTTTCTGTCAGCATGGTTCTGCACAGAAGGCTGTGGTTTTGAGGCGCCTCAATACCAGAGTTCTGCATACCTTTTGAGGCGCCTCAAAAGAATCCTGCATACCAGGACACGGAGCGCCTCTTGCCAATGCAATGGTCATTGTTAGCTTTGACCTCCCACCCCGCCGTTCCACTCGCATTCCGTCCTCTTCCCCTCTCCCTTCTCCCCTATGTCCCCGCCCTCCGCCAGTGGACTCCTCTTGCGAGCGCACCTCTTGCGCAGAAGACATAGGGGATCCCCAACACGATCTTCATCCATTCATAACTCTTCTCTCCTCTCCTCTCCACTTCCATTGTGTCCTACATCCCTCTCTCCCACACTCTCCCTCCCCTCCCCTTAGCCCGTGCACTCCTCTCGAGGAGAACGCCTCTACATAGCACGTCACAGAGCCGCACTCACCAACAGGACCTTCGTCCATACTTCCCCCTCCCTCCCCCTCTTTCTCCTTCTTCTGCCCCACTCTTCAGCCCGGGCGCTCCTCATGCGAGCACGCCTGTACATAGCGGGCCACGGAGCCGCACTCACCAACATGATCTTCATGCCGGAAAAGGCTTCCCTGCTGGAGATTCGCCCCCAGGGATGCCCCGTGCCGGTCTATAATGGCCTCGCCTCTGCCTGCTCGCTGCGGTACCATCTCGTGTTCAGCCAGGGTACCTGTTTGTCCACTGTGGTGGCTAATGTGACGAGCGTAGCTCGTGTGCTTGATACAATACAATCTAGGTTTCGGATGGAGGATGCTGGAGGTGAAGGCGGGGTTGCAAATGACGAAGTCTGATAGAGCAAGTTTGTTTTCGGAATGGAAAGCACGTGACCAAGAAGTGAACTCTCGTGAGCCCCCTTCGGGTTATAGTTTTTTGCTATATTTTTCCAACCAATATGCCACCCATGAGTGTGTTTCCTCTCAGTATAGAAACCCTTTTCTTGCCCCAATCACAAAGGAAATAATCCCCCCAATCACAAAGGAAATAATCCACATGTTCTATCAGACTTGGTTATCTGAGCCCCTACCATCACCTCCATCATCCTCCGATTGAAACTTAGCTTGTACTGCATCAAGCACCTGAGCCACACTCGTCACATTGGCCACCGCAGCGGACGAACCATGCCCCTGACTGAACACAAGATGGTACCGCAGCGAGCAGGCAGCAGCGAGACCATTATAGACCCGTGTGGGACAATCCCTAGGTCGGATTTCAAAGACTGATGCGTGTTCTGGCATGAAAATCATGTTGGTGAGGGCTGCTCCGTGTGATGCTATGTAGAGGCGTGCTCGTCGGAAGAGTGCACGGGCTGAAAAGGGGTGGTGGAATGAAATGATTGAATGGGGCGGTTGAATGGGGTGGTGGAAATGAAAGAGGAGAGACAACATAAATAAATATTGTGTTGGTGAGTGCGGCTCCGTGTGATGCTATGTAGAGGCGGGCTCGCTGGAAGAGTGCACGGGCTGAGAGAGGGAGGTGAGAGAAGTTAAGGATGATGTGCAATGCAGAAGTCGGTTTCTGAGACATCTCAAATGCATGGCCTGTTATGCATAACGTGAGAGAGCATAATAAGACTGAACGTTATGGCGGCTCCTTGGCCTGCTATGTAGAATCAGGCCAAGGAGGCCACGGCCGTATGGGAGCATTACAGGATGGGGGCATGACAGCATGGGAGCATTACAGTGATGATGAGAGTGATGTCAGCTTGGCAGCATGGAAGGGAAGGTTTCAGGCGTAGTGTAGATAGGCAGGTAAGGATGCAAAATGTTAATGTCAGTACCTTTATGCGCCGCAAAATTAGTGTGGTCAGGGCACAGACGATCGAAGGTGTGGAAAGCAACGCAACATGTTCTGAATGGCGAGAAGCATGGGTTTGATTCGTGAGTGAGAGGTTTTTGAGAGCTGTAAAAGGTGACTTAGGTGACTTTGAGATCACTCAAAAAGTCACTTCAAAGGCAACCCAGGAAAAGGAGCTGGAGGCTCGCGGCAACCCATGACACACATTACTGCAATGCTCCTTGCACCGTGACGAGTGGCAACCGACACGACACACACTGAACATTCTCAAAAGCGTAGTCAAGAAGAAAGATCTCATAGCATTACTGCAATATTGGAATCACTTTTGAGACTTCTTAAAAGTGATTTCAAGTTTTCGTAGCATTACTGCAACGCCCCTGCACCGTGAGAAGTGGTTGCAGAATGGTTCACTCATTTTATTTGCGCCTCAGTAGCTCTTTTCAACGTGCCTACACATATACACACTTGGACGCGTGCGCACGGAAAAATACACGCACATGTTTATATATATGCACACACTTTTGCACGTCGTACTCCCCTCACCTTCCAGAAACGGCAGTGACCCATCAAACACCACCACCCTTTCGCGACCAAACCGCCTCAACACCTCCTCCTCCACCTCCCTAAAATTCAGCATAGCCCGATTCCTCCCTTTCGCCCGCTTCGCCAGCACGACCACCCAGTCGGTGGGGAAGGAGCGAGCCTCGGCGGGGGAGAGAGGGCGGTGGCGGCGGTAGGTCCAGTCGGGGTTGAAGAGAGGAATGCCGGAGGGGTGCAGCAGATGGCGGCGCCGCAGCAACTGCCAGAGAGACCTGCTGGGGTACTGGCAGTTCTGAAAGATGGGCTGGGGGAGGAGAATGGGTGGTCGCCCAAAAAAGGAAAGAGAACAAATATAAGAATCAGAAACAAACTAACTCACACTCTATGATCGAATGCATCTATGCAAAGTTGCATGTCCCTGCGTGGCATACACACAGCAGAATGGATACATGACATGACACACACATATATATAAGGATTTCATTCCTCAGTTGCCTTGTCTTTGCCAGAAATGTTTACACTCTACAGTGTTGCCAATGACAGACACCATAAAGAGCTTCCCTAATGTTTGAGGTATTTGCAAATCTCTCTGACTATTCTTTCCACTGCACATGTCACACCCAAGGATTTTCAGGGTTGAAGAGTCATTCAAAAGGTAGTCGCGAGAATAGAACCGGCATGCATGCACGCACGCACGCACGCGCGCACATGCACAGAGAGGCGTGGACATGAGGCGCATGCATGCATGAGTTTCCTAGTACACCATTCATACATGATTTGAAATGCGCGCTGCATGCATGCCTTACCTGGTACACCACATCTGCATGAAGCAGGTCGTTCTCGGAAGTGGGGAGCAGGCAAATCTGATCGAGTGGAGTTTTGAGGTCCCTCAAAACTCACCTGATACACAACGTCTGCATGAAATAAGTCGTTCTCGGAAGTGGGGAGCAGGCGAATTTGATCGACTGGGATGCCTAGGAGTGGCGCACCCACTTTCTCGTACATTTGCACCTGTGGAGAGAGGCATGGGACGGGGGTGGGAATGACAGGGCAACCACTTATAAGTCGACTCATTATATGCCTAGGAATGGCGCACCCACTTTCTCATACATTCGCACCTGTGGAGAGAGGCATGGGATGGGGGTGGGAATGACAGGGCAACCACTTATTAGTCGACTCATTATATGTCTATGAGTGGCGCACCCAGTTTCTCATACATGGGCACCTGTGGAGAGAGGCATGGGATGGGAACGACATGGGAACCACTTTCTAGTCGACTCAATATATGCTTATGAGTGGAATAAAATAGAAAAGGAGATGGGAATGAGATAGGAAGGAGATTGGAATGAAGGGAATAAAATGGGAAGGAGATGGCGAGCACAGGCAGGTGAAGCAGAGTTGACTTTGCTGCAAGAACGGGGTGTGCTTACGAGGGGTGTGCCTACGAGGGGTGTGCCTACAAGGGGTGTGCCTACGAGGGGTGTGCCTACGAGAGGTGTGCCTACGAGGGGTGTGCCTACGAGGGGTGTGCCTACGAGGGGTGTGCCTATAAGGGGTGTGCCTACAAGGGGTGTGCCTATAAGGGGTATGCCTATAAGTGGGGCATGCATGCGCTGCTTGAATGTAACGCCCCCGGGCCCACCCCTGGCGAGCACAGCCAGGAGCTGCTGCGTGGGGCGTTTGAAGAAACTCACAAGTGCTGGCAGCGTGCAGATGCTTGATTCAGTGCTTCTCACAAGCGCAGTGCGGGTGCTGTAACTATTGAACTTCACCGGGACACCACCTGGCGGCGTAAAATCGCCAAGACCTAAATCCCACCTAAATCCCACCTGGATCGCTCCTGGATCCCACCTGGATCTCACCTGAATCCCACCTGGGTCACACCTGAATCCCACCTGAATCCCTCCCACCTGGGTCCCACCTGGTTACTCCTGACGAGCACGGGCAGGTGGCGCAGAGTGGAGGGCATGAGGGGCGCGGCGACGAGGAAGAGCGGAACGAGCTCCATGAGGAAGTGGAAGAAATTGCCACCCAGCCGGTACGCCCAGTTGAACACTGGCGTGGATAGATGATGCACCACGTGGTTTGCCTCGTATGTGACCTGGTGAAAAGGGGAGGAAATTTATGCTACACGCCTTACAGGCTAGGTTTCTAGGGTTACACGTGCAGAGGGGCACACAGGCAGAGGGGCACACGGGCAGAGAGGCACACGGGCAGAGAGGCACACGAGCAGAGGGGAACAAACTTCACAAAATCCTCCCTTCACACACGCCCCCTGCCCGCACAGTCTATCACAATTCCCAGGAAAAGGAAGCATCCGTTTTGAGCAACCATATGCGTGCGCTTGAAAGCAACCCCATCTAATGGCCTCCCATGCAGGGAACAAAAATACGGTCGTATTTTTGAAAATTTACCGTAAAATACGGAATCGTATTTTACGGTCGTATTTTACGGTAAAATACGGTAAATTGTGCTGTTTTAGGGTTGGTTCAAAAATACGGTCGTAATTTACGGTCGAATTTTTGAGACAATGAAACTGTAAAAAGAAATTGCAGGGAGACCCCCTTGTGCGAAGCCTCTCCCCTTAAGTGGGGAAAGGGGGGATTAAATAGGACCGTGTTAGTAGGAAATCGCGATGTTCCAGGCGCTATTGCGATGGGAAAATGTGTCACAGCAGAATAGGTACGAGTGAGATCTAGATCTCACCCAGTGTTAGAGTGCAAATGTTTGAAAGGTTGGGTTGGGTTAGGTAGAGGGAGTGGGATTTAGAGCGGTTGGGGGGAGTGCGTGAGCTGGAAAAAATGGGATGCAAAATTTCCGCGTTTGAGTTGGCTGACATTTCGTCACGCAGAAACGTGAAGCGACGAAGCAGCCTCAAGCGACGAATTAGCCTCTACGATTATGAACCCCGCTGCCATGTCGCGCAGGGGTCAAGAATGCGACGAATTAAAATATTCGCGAGTATTTTTTCCCTCGCCAGAACGTTTTTACTCGCCGCACAAGTGGGGACGCCTATATTAGTCTTGAGTTTCCGTGGGGACTCATACGGGAGCGGTTTTTTAAGGCATAGATCTGTTGTAGACCATCTTAGGCCTGATAGTTGGCAATATCACTAATGCTCGCATCCCTAAAGGTGGTTGGTGGCAAGTCTGGTTTTTCTTTTCCTAGCAGAAAAGAAAATCTCTAACAAAAATACGGTCGAATTTTTGAAATCTGACCGTAAAATACGATCGTAAAATACGGACCGTATTTTACGGAAACCGTATTTTTCATCCTTGCTCCCATGACACAAACACACACAATTGCTCGAACCCTCGCTCGCTCTCTGGCTCTTTCGCTCGCTCCCTCGCTCGCACTCTCGCTCTTTCGCTCGCTTCCTCGCTCGCTCTCTCGCACTTTCGCTCGCTCCCTTCTTCGCTCTCTCGCTCTTTTGCTCGTTCCCTCCCTCTCGCTCTTTCGATCGCTCCCTCCCTCACTCTCTCGCTCGCTCTCTCGCTCTTTCTCTCGCTCTCTCGCTCGCTCTCTCGCTCTTTCTCTCGCTCTCTCGCTCGCTCTTTCTCTCGCTCTCTCGCTCTCTCGCTCGCTCTTTCTCTCGCTCTCTCGCTCTTTCTCTCGCTCTCTCGCTCTTTCTCTCGCTCTTTCTCTCGCTCTCTCGCTCTCTTGCTCTTTCTCTCGCTCTTTCTCCCCTCTCTTTCTCTTGCTCTCTCGCTCTTTCTCCCGCTCTCTCCACGCAACCCCTTTCCTGCCCCTCCTCCCACCCCCACCACCCCCTCCCCCCCTCCCCTCTCCCCCCTCCCCCTTCGCCCCGTCAGCCCCTTCACGCTATGCCAACCCCCTCTCACCGCTCCTGGGAAGCTCGTGCATCCGTTGCGGAAGAACAGGTGCGAGCGGTTGAGCACATATCCCGTGTCCGTCACATACACGTCCTCCACCCGCATCATCTGCAGCGCCGAACCCACGTGCCTGATAAAGTCCTTCTCGTGCGAGCACGACGCGTCAAACGGCACTATACGCGTATTCTTATCGCGCCATGTGATCTTTCCTTTAAGGGGGCAGTTTATAGGGGGGCGGATATCGTCCTCGGGCCCATCCACGAATTGGGGGTTCCAGCAGGCCTGCACGTTGGGGAAGCGGGCGGTGCAGGAGCCGAAGGAGGGGCAGGGAGGGCCGTGGCAGCGGAGCTGTGGCAGGGCCCATTCCTTGTCCAGTGAGTGTGAGATACCGTCCATGGAATCGGAACCTGAACTGTCACCAGAATCGTCCCACGAATCGCCATTTGAGATGCCACTTGAAGCGGCGGCGTCACCGCCACCGTCACCGTCAGAGTCACCGGAGCTGCGTGGCTGGATCGGATTGGTGGACAAGTTGCGGAGGACGCATTGGTAGAATGTGATGTCTTCGTAGTAGCCGAGCAGCACACCGGGCATGCGACCCGTGTCTACAGGAAAGCCCAGCGGACGCGTCACGAGGTTGGCTCGCTCTGGATGGGTCCTGGCGTGGCAGGGAGGGGGTTGAGAGGGAGGGAGGGAGGGGAAAAACGGATGGAATGAGAGAGAGGGGGCGAGAAAGAAGACATTGGGCAGGCGAGGCGGCGGACGCATTGGTAGAAGGAGACATCTTAGTAGAAGTTGAGGAGCACACCGGGCGTGCGGGACATGTCTACAGGAAAGCCCAAGGGGCGAGTCACGAGGTTGCCTTGCTCGGGTTGGGTCCTGGCGTGGCAGGGAGGGAGGGAAGAAGGGAGGGAGGGGGAAAACGGATGGAATGAGAGAAAGGGGGTGAGAAAGAAGGCGTTGGGCAGGCGAGGCGAGGACGCATTGGTAGAAGGAGACGTCTTTGTAGAAGGCGAGGAGCACGCCGGGCCTGCGGGACGTGTCCACAGGAAAGCCCAAGGGGCGAGTCACCAGGTTGCCTTGCTCGGGTTGGGTCCTGGCGTGGCAGGGAGAATGAAAGGAAGACAGAGAGGGAAAGAACACATTGAGCAGGCGAGCTGTGGAGAGAGGGAAGCCCAGGCATTTGAGCCGTGTTGACCAGAAATCCCAGCGGACGAGTCACAAGGTTGACTCGCTTGGTGTGGGCCCTGGCGTGGCAGGGAAGGAGGAAGGGGGAGGCGAAGAGTCGATGGAAAGAGAGAAGGGGAGGGAGAGGGAAGAGAAGGGGAGAGATAAGGGGAGAGAGAGAGAGAAGGGGAGGGAGAGAGGTAGAGAGATGCCTTTTTGAGAAGGGGCGTGGGACAAGGAGGGCCAAACCAACATGAAAAGCGGTTTTTGGCAAGTATTTACTTACTGACCCGAAGAAATGATTTGGAGAGCATGCGCCCGTCTGACCTGAATCGTTGTGGCAGGCACTAATGCACCTGGCAAGCATCGATCCCCCGACCTTCCGCGTGAAATTGTTGTAAACCACTTTTAGGATCTGTCTGATTTTGGATACATTTCGGTCTGTTTGACACACTGAACAACAGGCAAAAGACTCTTTTTGGACATTTTCGGGTGGTTTAAGGACACCATGTGGATACACTTTTTGGTGTAGTAATAGTTGAGCTCGCCTTCGAACTCGCCCACCCTTTTTGCGCCTATAGTATAGACAGACCTAAATGATTGTGGCAGGTAGTAGTTAAGTTCGCCTTCGAACTCGCCCACCCTGCCCACCAGATGAGACCTCGAAGATTGTTGGCCGTTGAACGCTGCTGGGTGTCGACGGAAGGGAAGAAAGGGAGGGAAGGCGAAGGAAAGGGAAGGAAAGGGAAGCACAGGAAGGAAGGCGAGTAAAATGGGCCACGGAATAAGGTGCTGGCGGGAGGCACGCTGCTGACTAGTACTTGTCCCCGTGGTTCACGGTGAATGCATTGACGGAAACCGTCAAGAAGACGACTAGGTGGTATCTGAGTCAACCAAAACGGAATAGAGCGTCGCCTACTTTCGTTACCACCGTGTTGCACGGTGGATTCGACCGCATATCCGTCGAATGATGCATTGACGGAAACCGTCAAGTTGACGGCCACGGCCACCCACAACAGCAAGCGACTCCCACTGTCAATGGCGCGCGCTACCATCATAAAGTCCGTCAACGTTTCAGAACAGTAGAACGGCTGCTGTAAGCAGTCTGGCGCGCACGCAAGGACAGCACTTCTATAGGGTCACCATATCAACGGTTGATAGAGCACCCGAAGAGCAGATTGGCAGGCAGAAGCCTTGCCGCTCTAATTGACGTAGAACGTTCAGGAATCCTTAGTAAGGGCGGTTCCGCTTCAGAACCCTTAGTAAGGGCGGTTCCAGCGCGTTCGTTCACAGTTCACCGTCGACGGTGTTCAGCGGTTATCAATTGAAGCTTCACCGTTTTGCACCGTGATGCAACACGAGTAACTGCACGGAACGAACGAAGGGCGAACGTGCTGGACCCGCCCTACATGATACAACCAGCAGTGAAGGCTTCAGTGATGCGTCTCTGGACGCCGACGACGGAGGTAAAAAATACTCCGACTTTTGGGATATGTGAGGAGGGGAATGCGACTATGCGACTGGAAGCGACTGGATGCGGCTGGATGCGACCGGATGTGTTGTAAATTTGCGGGATTTGCAAATAGGGGTTCGTTCGTCTCGCTGCTAGTGGCTGTGTGTATGATTCCTCGTCGGGCAAGGCATCCATCGTCCCAAACGCTCACCAGGTCCGGGCGAACTCGTTTTGCGCCGGGCAAGAGGGACATCACATTGAACCTGGCCGTCTGATTGGCAAACTTCCGATTGATCGAAGCTCTGATTGGCTGTCTGATTCCCAATCCCTTCTGGCGGACCTCACCTCTCCGTACAGATATAAGCAGTTGGCAAAGGCGTGGCTGAAAATTGCCTTTCGCTACTGTCCCCTAACAGCCCTGTTCCCCAGGCAACATGCCTGGTGAAAAGGCAAGGCAGCCTCTACCCTTATCACACGCTTTTGTCCGAAGCTCAAGATCCGAACGACATCCACCTGACCGCACCGCCCTCCCAGCGCGATGGGAGAGAGCCGGCTGACATCGTGTCGGGTGATGTCCAGCCCCGCAAGCAAAACGAAACTAGGTTCAGGATGGGGACAAACCTAAACACTGTGTGAGTGACCTACAGCTTGCATAGAAGCTTTAGGCTATTTTTGAAAGAAATCATAAGTGCTACGGGACTTGTTGTCACTACAGTGTACTGTACTGTCTCTCTCCTCCGACCAACACCCCATCGCCGACAAACCTTCGCCCGAGATGACGTTGATGACAACGTCGCTCCCCCCACCGACAGATCGGCAGACTGGTTCTGCTGGCCAGCTGGAAACTGTCACCTCGCTGATGTTGTGACATGAGCAAGCTCCCCAACCCACCCGAACACCCCCCAACCGCAATTTTCGTCTTGACACCCCTTTCCAAGGAATTGGCGAAGAAACGGAAAAGGCCGAAGTATCGGTGCGAAATGGGAAACCGGAAGCGAAAGCACCTCTCGTGCCAAACCTTCTGGGCTGCGAGAGAAAATCGCTTCGTCAACCTACCTCAGCGCAACAACGAGCCCAGCGAAACTAGCCAATCGATGGCTCGGCAAGTTTCGTGGAATCGGCTCCGCACCTGGTAACAGTACAAAGCTGCACTACAACACAAACTACCATCACACACAGAACGTTGATACATCACATGCACTAGCTTGTTTCTTCTTTGGGGAGGATGAAAGAATTACTAGTTTCCAACTCGTACCATACGATGATGCGCGATCAAGACTTCGCATTTCATTTTCATTCACATTAAACAATACCTTCCACATTTCTTTTTTCAGAAAAAACACAAACTTTGTGATATAATATTCTCAAAGTATAGCGGAAATGAATCTCCAATAGGGCCTCAGATTCGTTTTGGGCCACGCTTTCTCGTCAGCGTTGGTCTTTGGGAAAAAAAAAAATTATCAGGGTCCCTTAAGAGGAAAAAAGCCTGGGAAATCAGTGTTGTCTACTAAAAAAAAAATCTCTCTATTAAATAGTACAACGAACAAATGTGCAACCCTAGGGTGGCTTAGTCAATAGAATTGGACTCGAAAGGAAGAGGTTTCGGGTTCGAATTTTGTCTCCGTGTACTGCAAGGTAGGTTCAGTATTCCGGTCAGCGGAGAATATTGGCGAAAATTTTGCCAGATTCCACGAATCTAAGCAATTTCGTGGTGTTAAACTGTATTATGCTTGTAGGCTGTAGTGGGGTAGCCAATATGGGGTACAACCCCAACTAGGGTTTCATATTTGTACCCAAACTTCTGCTAGTTCATCATTCTTGCCTAGTTATCTTGACATGGTATTCAGAGCAGGAGGTCCCTAGGACCTACCGACCGTTTTTTTTAGGGCCCACCACCGCTCGCATGCGGTTACCACGCTACCTCGTGTCCTAGCCTCGTAGCGCCCTCGTGCGCCCTCGTTAGCGCCCTCGCGCGCCCCTCGTTAGCGCCCTCGCGCGCACCCTCGTTAGCGCCCTCGCGCGCCCCTCGTTAGCGCCCTCGCGCGCCCCTTGCTAGCGCCCTCGCGCGCCCCTTGCTAGCGCCCTCGCGCGCCCCTCACTAGCGCCCTCGCGCGCCCCTCGCCGAGCCGCCCGCTCGCAGCCCGCCCGCCCGCTCGCTGCCCGCTTCGCGGCCCGCCCGCCTCGCAGCCCGCTCGCTCGCTGCCCGCTTCGCGGCCCGCCCACTTCGCAGCCCGCCCGCCCGCTCGCTGCCCGCTTCGCGGCCCGCCCGCTTCGCAGCCCGCTCGCCCCGCTGCCCGCTTCGCGGCCCGCCCACTTCGCAGCCCGCCCGCCCGCTAGCTGCCCACTTCGCGGCCCGCCCGCATCGCAGCCCGCTCGCCCCGCTGCCCGCTTCGCAGCCCGCCCGCCCGCCCGCTGCCCGCTTCGCGGCCCGCCCGCCTCGCAGCGTCGCCCGCCCGCCGTGCTGCCCGCTTGCAGCGCCGCCTGCCCGCCGCGCTGCCCGCTTCCCGGCCCGTCCGCCGCGCTGCCCGCTCGCAGCGTCGCCCTCCCGTCGCGCTGACCGCTTGCAGCGCCGCCTGCCCGTAGCGCCAGCCTCGCCCGCTGCTCTCTATCCGTGCACAGTCGTCTTCCCCTGCTGCGGCAGCTTGCGTTACTCTGTCACACTGTCGCTATGGCTTCCATCCGCGTGCTGTCGTTCGATGCTGAGGGCCGCCCTGTGCGGTTCACCGCTTGGCTAGATGACCTGCAGCTGTTCCTCCTGAGCGATAGCAAGGAGCATGTGTCGCTCTATGATTACGCGTCTGGTGCTGCGCCTGCCCCTCCTGCCACAGCTGAGCTTAGTGTTCGTTCCCACTGGCAGACTCGTGACGCAGCTGCTCGCCTAGCCATTCGCAGTCACCTGCCGTTAGCTGAGCTAGAGCATTTTGGCGACTGCAAATCCGCTAAGGCCCTGTACGACGCTGTCGTCGCTCGCTACTCCTCGCCTGCCACAGCCGAGCTTAGCCGCCTCATGCTGCCGTACCTGTTCCCCGATCTGTCCACCTTTACTACAGTCGCCGATCTTATCACCCACCTTCGCACTAGTGATGCTCGCCTGCGTGCCGCCCTTCCCACCGAGTTCTGCGCTAAGAACCCCCCTCCACTGTACTGGACACTCCACTTCATAGTCACCCGTCTCCCTGACACCCTCCGCTCAGTTCGAGACCACTTCCTTGCTCGCTGTCCCACTGAGCTCACAGTCGCCCTCCTAGAGGAGCACCTGCTCGCGGCCGAAAAGAGCATTGTAGCTGTCGGTGCTGCTCGTGGCGCTCCTCGCACCCCCATCTTTGAGGGGTGTTCTCCCTCTCCCCTCGCTCCCTCCTACGCTGCTGCTGCTGCTGTTGACTTCCTTGGTGCTGAGTCTGTTGGCGCTGCTTCTACTCCTGGTGGGAGGCGCCGCACCGGCAAGGGCAAGGGGGGCAAAAGTGGTGGTGGTGGCACTGGGGGGGGAGGAGGTGGGGGAGGTGGGGGGGGAGGCGGTGCTGGAGGGAGCGGTGGCGGGAGCGCTGGTGGGAGTGGGGTCGGTGGTGGAGACGGGGGCGGCGGAGGAAGCAGTGGCAGTAGTGGCGGCGGCGGCGGTGGCGGCGGTGGCGGTGGTGGCGGTGGTGGCGGTGCCGGTCGGAGCGGTGGTAGTGGTGGCGGCGGAGGTCGGAGTGGAGGCACTGGCTCGGGCCAGAGCTCCCAGCAGCAGCAGCGTCCCCAGACGACCCAGCAGCTTCGTGAGTGGCTTGCTCAGCGTGGGACGTCGGGGGCCAGTGCCCGCTGTTCTTATGTCATTCGCACAGGTGACCGCAAGGGACAGACGTGTGGGAGGTTCCACACCCCGTACCGCTGCTTCTCCCGCCTTGACGACGCTTGGCGTGAGGAGATGGGTGCGGATGTTGAGCGCCCCCGCTGGGCTGAGCTCATGAGGGCTGGTGTTGATGTCTTTGCTCTTGACTATGATGCTATTATTGCTGCCATGTATGCATTGACTGTTAGTGCCGAGGGAGACTGTTACTTGTGTGTGCCGCCTGACCCAGGTATAGAGCCCGCTGCCCTGGGTACTAGTGAGTCTGCTCTCTCTGGTATGGTGCCCCCTGTACTTGCTCCCCCCAGTGCTGTCCCGGCTGGTTTCGAGTCTGCTCTCTCAGGTACAGCACCCACAGAGACTCCTCTCTCAGGTACCGCACCGGCTGAGGCCTGTCACACCTTCACCCTTGACTCAGGTGCTTCCCGTTGCTTCTTTCGTGACAGTACTGAGCTCACACCGCTTCCTGCACCGGTCCCAGTCTCCTTGGCTGACCCCTCTGGGGGCCCAGTCCTTGCCCAGTCCACCACTGTCCTCCCTTGTCCGGCGGTTCCGTCTGGCTCGTTGTCGGGTTTCCACCTCCCCTCGTTCTCGACGAACCTGGTGAGCAACGCTGTCCTCCAGGATCAGTGGGTTGACACCTTTACCCCTGGCGGACAGCGTGTGGCGATCTGCACGTGCTCCAGGACCGGCCGTCACCTGGCTACGTTCACCCGTCGGCCGGGGTCGAGTCTCTACACACTGACCACTGCGTCTCCCCAGGTAGCTGCTGTCGGTCAGGTGTCTGCGTCAGGTCTGGTGGCCCACGCCTGTGAGTGTCGTTCCCTGTCGCACCAGACTCTTCTCTGGCACCACCGCCTGGGTCACCCCTCCTTGCCACGCCTTCGTGGCATGCACCGTCGCCTCCTTGTGTCCGGTCTTCCCAGGTCCCTCCCTCCCCTCCCTGCCTCGCCTGCGCCGCCTTGCCTTCCTTGCGTCGAGGGGCGGCAGCGCGCCGCTCCTCACTCCTCCTCGTTCCCCCCGACAGAGGCTCCTCTGGAGACCCTCCACCTGGACGTGTGGGGCCCAGCCCGCGTTCGTGGTCAGGGCGGTGAGCGGTACTTTTTGCTGGTTGTCGACGACTACTCGCGTTACACCACGGTCTTCCCCTTGCGCACCAAGGGTGAGGTCCCTGCTGTTCTGATCCCTTGGATCCGCACGGTTCGTCTCCAGCTCCGCCGCCGTTTCCGGACGGATCTTCCTGTCCTGCGTCTGCACTCTGACAGAGGTGGTGAGTTTTCCTCCGATCTCTTGAGGACCTTCTGTCAGGCGGAGGGCATCGAGCAGACCTTCATGCTTCCGGACTCCCCACAGCAGAATGGGGTTGCTGAGCGCCGCATTGGCCTGGTCATGGAGGTCGCTCGTACCTCCTTGGTCCACGCGGCGGCTCCCCATTTTCTGTGGCCGTTTGCTGTCCGGTACGCCGCGCATCAGCTCAACCTCTGGCCCCGTGTCTCCTTACCGGAGACCTCGCCCACACTGCGTTGGACGGGGGAGGTTGGCGATGCGTCGCGCTTCCGGGTGTGGGGTGCTCGTGCCCTTGTCCGCGATACGTCCGCGGACAAGCTCTCCTCCCGCACGCTTCCCTGTGTCTTCCTTGGCTTTGTCCCTGACGCGCCTGGCTGGCAGTTTTACCACCCCACCTCGCGCCGGGTCTTCGCCTCTCAGGATGTCACCTTTGACGAGTCGGTCCCTTTTTACCGTCTCTTCCCCTACCGCACTGCCCCCCTCCCTCCCCCGCCGCTTTTCCTTGCTCCTGGTCCCCCTCCGGTAGACCCCCTTCCCCCTCAGGGTCCTGCTCCTTCAGGTGTCTCTCAGGTAGACCCTCCTCCCGTCGCTGAGCCTGTCGAGGTCACAGGTGACTCAGGTGCTGCTGCGGGTGGTGCTGCTGGGAGTGCTGAGCCTGGGGGTGCTGAGCCTGGGGGTGCTGGGCCTGGGGGTGCTGGGGCTGCAGGTGCTGGGACTGAGGGTGCTGGAGCTGAGGGTACGGTGCCTGAGAGTACGGAGCCTGGGGGTGCTGCGCCTGGGGGTGCTGCGACTGGGGGTGCTGAGCCTGCGGGTACTGAGCCTGCGGGTACTGAGCCTGGGGGTGCTGCTACTGAGCCTACGGAGCCTCGGGTTACTGCGTCTGGGGGTGCTCCGGTTCGGGGTGCTGAGCAGTCTCTCACACCGCAGCAGCTTCGCGACTGGTACGTCCGACGCTTTCGCCGTCCTAGTGGCTCGGCTGGAGTTTGGGGTGCTGGAGCTGCTCGTCCTGGGGGTGCTCGTACTGGGGGTACTGGAGCTGCCGGGACTGGCTGTTCTGGGAGCACTGTGACTGGAGCTGCTGGAGCTGGGGACTCTGGCGCTGGCGGTGCTAGCGGAGTTGGAGCTGCCGACTCTGGGGGTGGCGCTGCGGCTGGTGCTGCGGACCCACCTGGTGGAGCTGCTGCTGGTGCTGAGGAGTCGGACGGTGGAGCTGCTACTGGTGCTGAGGACCCGGCCGCTGGAGTCCCGTCTGCTTCTGGAGACGCTGCGCGGCCGCGACCGTACTTCGTACCGCTCCTTCAGCAGGTTCTTGGGCAGGCTCCTCCTCCTTGTCCTCCTCCCTCCTCCGCCTGTCCAGCCGCAGTCACAGTTACCGCCTGCCTCGCCTCTCCCTGCTCCCTCTCCTTACACTGGTCCCACAGGAGGTCTTACAGAGCGTCGTGAGCCTGAGTCTCGTCCTGCGTCGCCTGTTCGTCCTGCTCGCACTGGTAGTCGTGTCCGTCGTGAGCGTCCTCCTCCTGTCCCAGGCACTCACTACATGACTCTGCGTCCCTCTACTGCTCCTCGGCGTGTCCCTCTACCGTCTCCTCCTGCGTCCTCTTTGCCTGCCGTTCCGGACCCTGAGTCTGACCGGTATCGCGCTGAGCACCCTACAGTCACGCGTCTCCTTGCTACTGTTGTCACTGACCCCACCTTTGAGTCCTCGGCTGCGTCTGCTCTGGTCGCTGAGTTGGTTGACTTTGCTGCTGCCTGTCGTCTAGACTACGCTGCTAGCCTTGTCGCTGAGTCAGAGTCTGCGTCTGTCTGTCCTCCGTCCGTCGGGGGTGAGTGTGCTCTTGGCACGGACGTCCTTGAGGACAGGCAGGAGGACTTTGACTCTCTTGCGGCTGCTGTACCTCATCTCGTGGCCTGGTTGCTTGCCCCTGAGGGAGACCCGGATGCACTAGACATCCCCACTCCGCGCACTTACGCAGAGGCGATCTCGGGTCCCTACTCCTCTCAGTGGCAGACAGCCATGGACGCAGAGATGGCATCCTGGAAGTCCACAGGCACCTACGTCGACGAGGTTCCCCCTCCTGGGGCGAACATCGTCGATGGCATGTGGATTTTCAGGGTGAAGCGGCCGCCAGGTTCTCCGCCTGTCTTCAAGGCTCGTTACGTTGCTAGAGGCTTCAGTCAGCGTCAGGGGGTCGACTTCTTCCAGACCTTCTCCCCCACCCCGAAGATGACCACTCTTCGGGTTCTGCTGCACGTTGCTGCTCAGCGTGACTACGAGCTTCACTCTCTTGACTTCAGCACAGCGTTCCTGCAGGGCAGCCTGCACGAGGAGATCTGGCTGCGCCGCCCACCTGGCTTTACTGGGTCGTTTCCCCCTGGTACCCAGTGGAGTCTCCGCCGGCCAGTCTACGGTCTCCGCCAGGCGCCACGTGAGTGGCACGACACACTGAGGACTACTCTTGCGGCTCTTGGGTTCGCGCCGTCTACTGCTGACCCGTCGCTGTTTCTGCGCACAGACACGTCGCTGCCGCCGTTCTACATCCTCGTGTACGTCGACGACTTGGTCTTTGCTACTGCTGACACTGAGGCACTCGCTCGTGTGAAGTCGGAGCTGCAGAAGAGACACACCTGCACTGACCTGGGTGAACTGCGTAGCTACCTTGGCTTGCAGATCACCCGGGACAGAGCTCGCCGCACCATCACCCTGACTCAGTCACACATGGTGCAGCAGGTCCTTCAGCGCTTCGGCTTCCAGTTCTCCTCACCACAGACCACACCTCTGGCTACCAGCCACTCGCTCTCAGCTCCACCTTGCCGAGTGGCCCATACCCAGAGCTTGTAGGCTGCCTCATGTACCTGATGACTTGCACGCGACCTGACCTCGCGTACCCTCTTAGCATCCTTGCTCGTTACGTTGCGCCTGGGAGACACAGGCGAGAGCACTGGGAGGCTGCTAAGAGGGTGCTGCGTTACCTGTGCAGTACATCAGGCATGGGGCTGGTGCTTGGAGGACGCGACAGAGTTGTTCTCACTGGTCACTCGGACGCCTCTTGGGTGGACGACCTGGCTACACAGCGGTCGTCACAGGGTTACACCTTCAGCCTTGGCTCAGGTTCTGTCTCGTGGCGGTCCACCCGCTCTTCCTCTGTTCTCGGCTCTAGTTGTGAGGCTGAGATCTACGCCACAGCCATGGCTGCACAGGAGTTACGCTGGCTCACCTACCTGCTGACTGACTTGGGAGAGCGGCCTAGTTCTCCTCCAGTTCTGTACGGTGACAACAAGGCGGCTCTTGCCTTGTGTCAGGAGCACAGACTGGAGCACAGGACGAAGCACATTGCTCTTCGCTACTTTCTTGCTCGAGAGCTTCAGCAGCGCGGTCAGCTTCGGCTTGTGTACGTGGACTCGAAGGCCAACACTGCTGATATCTTCACCAAGGCGCTCCCGCCTAGTGATCATCAGCGGCACTGTACTTCTTTAGGCCTTGTGTCCACGTTTCCTCACTTGCTCACTGCTTGACATTCTTTGTACTGTACTTTATATATATCTTGTTGCTTGTCTTGTACTATATCTAGCACTGCATGTGAACTGGCCTTGTGGCCTTTACTTGTGCTCGGAGTGTGGTGACGTTGTGATCCACCCTGAGTTTGCTTTGCTTTGCTTTGCTGGACTGGTCTTGTGACCCCTTGTTCTCCCCCACTTTGCCTATGGGGGTGTGTTAAACTGTATTATGCTTGTAGGCTGTAGTGGGGTAGCCAATATGGGGTACAACCCCAACTAGGGTTTCATATTTGTACCCAAACTTCTGCTAGTTCATCATTCTTGCCTAGTTATCTTGACACGTGGGATACCTCGCTACAGTGGGATTCAAATCAGGCCCCATTGGTAAAAGTTGGTTGAAATTTTAGGCTTAGTACAAGAAAGTTAGCTGAGAAATCAGTGTGGGGAAAAAAAAAAAATCTTCAATCAGCATCGGAAAAAAAAAAAAAAAAAAAAACCCTAGGAAAATCAACGTTCAAATCCAAAATCAGGGTAAAATTCCTGAAACCTGAGACCCTAATCTCGACTAGTAGGGGAAGGAAGGGGTGGTACAAGCAAAGTGTCGAGAGAAGCATATACCCTCCACTGTCAACCACACTATAGCCCAGAATTCTAGCAAATACATAAACAACATGTGACATACCCCCATAGGCTAAGTGAGATGTACATATATTACATACAATTCCAAACAGAGCAAGCAATAAGAGGCAGACTATAGCAGTCGAGGGCCTACCTGAACAAGCCCTAACTGCAGGCTGAAGTCCAAGCGTGCCTGGCCGCGTCGCTGCAACTCTCGCAGGAGAAAGTATCTGACGTCGATGTGCTCTCCGGTCGATGTACCTAAACCATGGCCTTGTTGTCAGCGAACAAGGTCGGTGCAGAGCGAGGCCGCTCACCAAGGTCGGTGAGCAAGAAGGTCAACCAGCGAAGCTCCTATGTAGCCATGGCACCGGCATAGCTTTCAGCCCTATCACTGGAGGTAGTTACAGACGACAACTGAGTAGACCGCTATGACACAGCTCCAGCACCCTGAATCGAGCGCTGAGTTTCTACGCCGTCGACGTAGGAAGAGTCTCAATGACCGGTCAGCATAACTGGCTGAGTCTCTCCAAGTACAAGGCCCATGTCAGGTACTTCGCCACCCTCACAGCAGCCATCCAGTGAACAGGACAGTGTCACCCAATCGCAACAAAGCGAGAGAAGACGTTGGGTGGAAAGGCGAGGTCCGGGCGAGTACAAGTCATTAGGTACATGAGGAAGCCTACAGGCTTTGGGTAGGGACCACTGGACACAAAGGGCTCGTTGGGAAAAGGGCCTGTAGATCTGTGATCAACGGCAAGAGGAGTGGGCTGTGTGGTGGAGAACTGAAACCCGAGCCACAGAAGGACCTGCTCCACCATGTCTGACTGAGTCAGTGATGGTGCGGGCGGCTCTGTCCCTGGTAATCTGCAGGTTAAGGTATCGCTGCAGTTCACCGAGGTCAGTGCACGTGTGTCTCTTCTGCAGTTCAAATTTCACCTCAGCCAAACTTGCACTATCTGCTGTAGCAAAGGCCAAGTTGTTGACGCATACATGTATAAAGAAAGGAGTGGAACCAGTAAGAACAAAGAGCGATGGGTCGGAAGAAGAGGGACGAAACTTAAGGTCACAAAGCGTGGAGCGAAGCATGCCGTATCACTCGTGGGGCGACTGGCGGAGACCGTAGACTGGTCGCCTCAGGCTCAAGTGGGTCCCAGTTGGAAAAGTGCAGTGAAGCCAGGAGGACATTGCAGCCAGATTTCCTCGTATAGTCGGCCATGGAGAAACGTAGTGGAGAAGTCAAAGGAGTGCAGCTCGTTGTCTCGTTGTGCTGCAACATGAAGTAACACCTAAATAGTAGTCATCTTTGGGGTCAGGGTGAAGGTTTGGAAAAGGTCAACTCTCTCATGCTGACTGAAGCCCCTAGCCACGTAGGACTCCCAAAACACAAGCGTTGATTCAGGCGGCCGCTTCACCTTGAAGTGCGAGCAAGCCGATGGCATGTGGCTCTTGCATGTCTTGCTTGCCTTGCATTTATTACTCTATTACTAGCTTAGGTTTGCTTTTATCTTGCACATTTATGCTTGATTTCCTATGTTAGGTTCATTTCTACATGTTACTATAGTTATAACATCGAACCGGGTTACGTGTACCTTATTTCAAGCCTTTTGGTTGTCACCGAATTGCTCTCTACCAAATTTGGAAGGTTTTATTCGGGACCCTTCGTGACCCTCAGAACATTTTCGTAACACCTGGGTTACCTGCCTTGTTTCGGCTCGCAGAGACACTTTTGTGAGGCCCGGCACTCGACTGGATTTATTATAGCAATGTGGTCCACGGAGAGGGAACGTGGGCGCAATTTATGGCAGATTTTATTGAATGTTTTGAACCAATTAATTTGAGATACATGGCGCGGCGGCAGATTCATCGGCAAAAACAATACAGGGATGTAGCACAGTATACGCACCAGATGGAATGTTTATTGAACCGCATCACCCCCCTGACCGAAGGCGAAAACTTTTAAGCGTACACGGAGGGGCTGAAAATGGAGATACGCCGACAGATCATCGCCGCAAACTACAGTAGCTACTGCGACATGGTGCATGCAGCCGAGCGATACGATGCGATGACGTGTGGTCAACCCGAAATACGAGGCTACGTGCTGAACAACTTTTTCGGCATGGAACGATTGGCACCCCCCACGTTCGCCGAACCGATGGACATCGACCGAATCAACGCGAAGCCGCGGCCAACAAAATGCGAATTTTGCGGCGCAGCAAGACATCTAATTGTGACGCTTTACTAAATAGAAAAAAACATGTGCGGAAATATTGGGCGGCAACAGTGCAGCACCCCCGGAGTTAAAAAAAAAAAACACACACACACAAAAAAAAAACAAAAAAACAAAAAACAACGGGAATTGCCAGTAGCTGTGGATCGACCCTGGCGATCGTGAAAAGACCCGAAAAAAAAGGAAACGATGCCAGTAGCAACTTCGGAGCGGGCGAAAAATGAGAAAATGATGGCGCGAATTTAAAACGCCACGACGGGCCGGCACCAGGGGAATTCACCAAGAAAAATAGAGGCTCCGTGACAGAAAACTCTGTAATGACCGGGAAACTTCAGCCGAACACTCACGAATGTAAGAATCAAAGAATATCACTTCTCGTAATTTTCAAGCCTTTGAAAGATTTTGAGGAGAATTAGAGGCCAAGAAAAAGCCTTTAGAAATTATTCAGGTACCTGAGAAGTTGGGCAAAGTACTACGGAGCGTAGAAAAAGGTCGTGCGTACCATGGAGTTTAATATTCTCTCCCTGCAACACCGTGTTAAGGCTCTCCATTGCCCACAGGTGAAACCCACATAGCTGCAAAGGCTTAGAGGAAAATTCCAGGCCCGTGAGAAGATGTTCAAGCCTCTGAAAATTCCTCCTACCTCCTTGGTGAAGTTGGAAGTTAAGAGTGCTGGGTCAGGCATAGGAAATAAGGAATATGGTTATTTACATGTACCCTATGATCCTATTAATGAGACCCTCTTTGGCTACTCAGCGAGCAGAAGTCACTACTCCTCGAGGTGTTATGCAAAGGACGACACCTCTAGGCACTGGTGGACAGCTGTGCGTCCTACACAGTATGTGACCGCGGGACGTTGGAGAAAATTGGAGAACATTTGGTGGAGACCCAGTTCACGGCAACAATGGTGGATGGCATGAAACTTCCCATCCACGGCGAAGCATCACTACAGTTGCACATAGGTGCATTGAGGTGGAAGCCGAAGTTGTTGATCATGAACATCAAGGGGTTAGATTTGTCAAACATTATATATGTTGTGTTTGTTTAGGCTACAGTGGGTTAGCCTATAGGGGGTACACAATTCTAGGGTTAGGTACTTGTACTGATTTCACTGTTAGTTCAACCATTCCTGTCTGTTCATTCTGACATGGTTTCAGAGCAGGTCCGTCACTAGGACCGTTTTAGGGCCCACCGTTACCTACCTACCTACCTACCGTGCGCCCTCGTGCGCCTACGCGCCCTCGTGCGCCTTCTACCTACCGCGCGCGCGCAGCCCGCCAGCCACCCGCGCGCGGCTCGTCTTTTTTTTTTTTAACGCGCGCGACCCGCTAGCCGCCCGCGCGCGGCCGTTTCTTCGCGCGCGGCCCCGCGCGCTGCCCGCAAGCTGCTCGCGCGCTGCCTGTGCGCCGCTGCCCGCGCGCCTGTGCGCTCGCTGCCGCGCTCGCTGACGCGCCCGCTGCTGCAGCCGCCCGTCACCTGCTCCGCGGTCGCGCGCCGCTGCAGCTCCTGCTGTCGCGCCCGCTGCTGCTGCCGCCCGTGCGCCGCTGCAGCTCCTGCTGCCGCGCTCCCTACTACTGCCGCCCGTGCGCCATTACCGACCGTCAACCCCGCCCGCGCCTCTCCTAGCGGCCCCGCCGGCCGGTCGATTCCGCCTGCGTCCCACCTAGTAGCCCCGCCGGACCTATCGACCCCGCCCGCCCTCCGCATAGAGGCCCCGCCGGCCCCGTTGACCCTGCGCACACCTTTCAAGCGGCCTTGTTACTACTGCTACTACTGCTACCACTACTGTTTCTACTACTACTGCTACTGTCACTATGGCTAGTCCTACCGTACTCGCTTTCGATGCCGAGGGCCGTCCAGTGAAGTTCGAAACCTGGCTAGATGACCTGCACCTTTTCCTACAGCTCACTGCCAAGGAGGATATTTCACTGTACGACCACGCCCTAGGCCATGCTACTGCCCCTGACACATCTGCTGACAGCAAACTGCGCTCCCAGTGGCAGACTCGTGACGCGCACGCTCGCTTCGCTATTCGCAACTCCCTACTACTAGACGAGCGCGAGCACTTAAGCCAGTGCAAGACTGCTAAGGAACTGTACACAGCCGTAGTTGCTCGTTACTCCTCACCGGCTTCTGCTACACTAGGCCGCCTCTCACTGCCCTACCTGTTCCCCGATCTGGCCTCCTTTCACACTGTTGCTGACCTCATCACCCACCTCAAGACTAGTGAGGCCCGCTTTCGCGCTGCTATGCCTGCCGAGTTCCTTGCTACCAACCCCCCCCCCCCCCCCCCTCTGGCTCACTCTCTACCACATTGTTACCCGCCTCCCTGACTCTCTGCGCGCAGTCAGGGATTCCTTTCTAGCTCGCTCCCCTACTGAGCTCACCATTGCCCTCCTCGAGAAGGACCTACTTGCAGCTGAGGCGAGCATCGTCGCCGTAGGTGCCTCTCGTGGCGAGCCCCGCACCCCCTTCTTTGAGGGGTGTTCCCCTTCCCCTCTTCCCCCCTCTGTCGCCTCTGCTGCTGCTGTCGACCTCCTTGGTGCTGAGAAGGTCGGGACCGCGTCTGCTCCGAGCGGGCGCCGCAGGAGCAAGGGGGGCAAGGGTGGAGGTGGTGGCGGGGGAGGCGGGGGTGGTGGCGGTGGGGGTGGAGGTGGGACTGGAGAGGCTAGTGGCGGTAGTGGGGGTTGCTGACAGCAGCGGCGGGAGCAGTGGCAGGGGCGGAGGCGGCAGCGGAGGCGGAGGTGGTCGTGGCGGCGGCAGGGGTGGAGGTGGCCGAGGCGGTGGCGGCGGCGGTGGTGGTCGTGGAGGCGCTGGCGGTGGCCAGAGCCAACAGCACGCCCCGTCGCTCCAGGAGGCACGTGAGTGGTACTCGCAGCGGGGGGGGGCGGGTGGCTTTACCTGCACGTACGTCATCCGCACTGGTGACCGCACTGGCCAGACGTGTGGGAGGCCGCACCCCACGCACCGCTGTTTCTCGCGCCTTACCGACGCTTGGCGCGCTCAGTTCCCTGGCGGCGCTGAGCTTCCCCGCTGGGGTGATCTGGAGAGGAAGGGAGTTGATATCTGGGCCTTAGACTTTGATGCTATTCTCACTGCCATGTATGCGATGTTTACTAGTGGAGAGGGTGCTCAGTACTTGCGTGTTCCGCCCGACCCGGGCATTCAGACTAGTCCGGCTGCCGCTCTAGGTGCTAGTGAGTCTGCTGCCCCAGGTCCTGGTGAGGCTGCTGCTCTAGGTGCTCGTGAGTCGGTCCCCCCTGGTACTGAGTCGACTGCAGCACTTCACACCTTCACACTGGACTCTGGTGCTTCTCGCTGTTTCTTTCGTGACCGCACTGTCCTTGAGCCACTCACTCGGCCAGTTGCTGTCTCCCTCGCTGACCCCTCTGGGGGTCCGGTCATTGCGACCTCCTCCACTGTCCTTCCTTGTCCTGCGGTCCCGTCAGGCACACTGTCAGGTCTCTACCTCCCCTCGTTCTCTACGAACTTGGTGGCAGGTAGTGCGCTCCAGGACGGGGGTGTTCACCAGTTCACCCCTGCTTACGAGCGCGTGACCCACTGCACGTGTGCTCGGACGGGCCGTCACCTGGCTACCTTCACTCGGCAGCTGGGGTCGGACCTGTACACACTGACCACTGAGTCCCCTCAGGTAGCTCCGTCCACGTCTGCGTCTGCGTCAGGTCAGCTGTCCGCCCCCTGCTCGTGTCGCTCTCTGGCGCATGAGACTGTCCTCTGGCACCACCGCCTTGGTCACCCGTCTGTGCAGCGCCTTCGGGCCATGCACAAACGGGACCTTGTTGCTGGTCTTCCCAGGGTTCTCCCTCCCCTCCCACCCTCGCCTGCTCCTCCCTGTCTTCCCTGTGTCGAGGGGCGGCAGCGCGCCGCTCCTCACTCCTCCTCCTTTCCCCCGACGACTGCTCCTTTGCAGACGCTCCACATGGACGTGTGGGGCCCAGCCCGCGTCCGTGGTCAGGGTCAGGAGAGGTACTTCCTGATTGTTGTTGACGACTTCTCGCGCTACAGAAACGGTCTTCCCCTTGCGCACCAAGGGTGACGTCCCTGATGTCTTGATCCCTTGGATCCGCATATCTCGTCTCCAGCTCAGTGAGCGTTTCCGCTCCGACTTCCCTGTCCTGCGTCTGCACTCTGACAGAGGTGGGGAGTTTTCCTCTGGCCTCTTGGAGGCCTTCTGTCAGCAGGAGGTGTCAAACATTATATGTTTATATTGTTCTAGGCTGTAGTGGGTGATACCTTAGGGGGTATACCAGGTTAGGGTTTCATATTTGTACTGTTGTTCCTGTTAGTCACACCATTCCTGCTCAGTTATTTCTGACATGGTATCAGAGCAGGTCCTTCGCTAGGACTGTTCTTAGGGCCCACCGACTTACCTACCTGCTTACCTTCGCTTGTTTCCGGCCCCGCTGGCCCCGTCGATCTAGCACGATCTAGCGGCCCTGCGGCCCCGTCGAACTTTTTTTTTTCCTAGCGGCCTCTCACGGCCCCCGTCGCGTCGCCCCTTAGCGCCCCGATCGGCCCCGTCACGCCGCCCGCGAACCGCACAGCGCGCCGCGCTCACAGCCCGCGAACCGCCTGCGCAGCCCGCGACCAGCCCGCGCAGCCCGCGCACAGCCCGCGAACTGCCCGCGAGCAGCCCGCGACCTGCCCGCGAACCCCCGCGAGCCGCCCGCGACCCGCTTACGCAGCCCGCGAGCAGCCCGCGCAGCCCGCGCTGAGCCTGCGCGGCTCGTGCGCTGACCGCCGCCGGCCCGCACGCTGCCCGCACAGCTCATATACGGCCCGCACGGCCCGCGCGCTGCCTGCTCCCGGCCCGCCGCTGCTGAGCCCGCAGCCGCCCGCGCACCGCCGCTGCTGAGCCCGCCGCCGCCCACACACCGCCGCTGCTGCGCCCGCCGCCGCCCGCGTATCACCGCTGCTGAGCCCGCCCCTGCTGCGCCGGCTCTCGCTGCCGCCTGCTGCGCCTGTGCACCACTGCAGATCCTACTACTACACTTCCTGCTACTGCTGCTTGTGCGCCACTACAGTCCGTAGGCCCCACCGGCCCCGCTGACCCTGCGCACGCCTTTTCAGTGACTTTACTGCTTCTACTACTGCCGCTGTCGCTATGGCTAGTCCTCCTGTTCTAGCTTTCGACGCCGAGGGCCGTCCGGTCAAATTCGAAACCTGGCTAGATGACCTGCACCTTTTCCTACAGCTCACTGCCAAGGAAGATATTACACTGTACGACCACGCTCTCGGCCATGCGACCGCCCCACTCGCTACTGCCCCCCCAGCTGAGCGCTCACAGTGGCAGACCCGTGACGCGCACGCTCGCTTTGCTATTCGCAACTCCCTGCCGCTAGATGAGCGCGAGCACTTCGGCCAGTGCAAGACTGCTAAGGACCTCTACACAGCTGTAGTGGCCCGCTACTCCTCACCCGCTTCTGCCACGCTAGGCCGCCTCACTCTCCCCTACCTGTTCCCCGACCTAGCCTCCTTTCACACTGTCGCAGACCTCATCACCCACCTTAAGACTAGTGAGGCTCGCTTTCGCGCTGCCATGCCTGACGAGTTCCTCGCTAGCAACCCCCCCCCGCTCTGGATCACTCTCTACCACGTTGTCACCCGCCTCCCTGACTCTCTGCGCCCTGTCAGGGACCAGTTCCTCTCTCGCTCCCCCACTGAGCTCACCGTAGACCTCCTCGAGAAGGAACTGCTTGCAGCCGAGGCTAGTATCGTCGCTGTAGGCACCTCTCGTGGCGACCCCCGCGGCCCCTTCTTCGAGGGGTGCTCCCCTTCCCCCCTCCTCCCCTCTGTCGCCTCTGCTGCTGCTGTCGACCTCCTTGGTGCTGAGAAGGTCGGGGCTGCGTCTGCTTCAGGCGGACGACGCAGGGGCAGGAGTGGCAGGAGTGGG
Source organism: Closterium sp. Yama58-4 (assembly GCA_947470075.1). Taxonomy (NCBI): domain Eukaryota; kingdom Viridiplantae; phylum Streptophyta; class Zygnematophyceae; order Desmidiales; family Closteriaceae; genus Closterium; species Closterium sp. Yama58-4. The sequence continues at coordinate 784,464 of CANIUD010000750.1, read as the reverse complement.
GGTGGTGGCGGAGGAGGCGGGGGTGGAGGTGGTGGCGGTGGAGGTGCGACTGGAGAGGCTAGTGGCGGCAGTGGTGGAGGTGACAGCGGCGTTGGGAGTGGTGACAGGGGCGGAGGTGGCAGCGGAGGCGGAGGTGGTCGTGGCAGCGGCAGGGGTGGAGGTGGCCGGGGCGGAGGCGGAGGGGGTGGTGGTCGTGGAGGCCCGGGGGGCGGTCAGAGTCAGCAGCCTGCCCCGACCCTTCAGGCCGCCCGTGAGTGGTATGCGCGGCGCAGCGTCACCTGCCAGTACGTTATTCGTACAGGTGACCGCACTGGCCAGACGTGTGGGGGGCCGCACCAGACGGAGCGCTGCTTCGCCCGCCTCAACGATGCGTGGCGCACCCAGTTTCCTGGTGGGGGTGAGCTGCCGCGCTGGGCTGAGCTGCTCAGGAAGGGTGTTGATATTTGGGCACTGGACTTTGATGCTATTCTCACTGCCATGTATGCGATGTCTATTAGTGGAGAGGGTGCTCAGTACTTGCGTGTTCCGCCCGACCCGGGCATTCAGGCCAGCCCCGCTGCTGCTCTAGGTGCTAGTGTGTCTGCTTCCACAGGTACTACTGCAGCTGCTGCTCTAGGTGCTTGTGCGTCTGTGCCCCCTGGTACTGAGTCGACTGCAGCACTGCACACCTTCACACTGGACTCAGGTGCTTCTCGCTCTTTCTTTCGTGACCGCACTGTCCTTGAGCCTCTAGCTCGGCCGGTTGCTGTCTCTCTTGCTGACCCCTCTGGGGGTCCGGTCCTTGCGACCTCCTCCACCACCCTTCCGTGTCCAGCGGTTCCGTCCGGCACGCTCTCAGGTCTCTACCTCCCCTCGTTCTCCACGAACTTGGTGGCAGGTAGTGCGCTCCAGGACGGGGGTGTTCACCAGTTCACCCCTGCCTACGAGCGTGTGACTCACTGCACGTGTGCTCGGACGGGCCGCCACCTAGCTACTTTCACTCGAGAGCCGGGGTCTGACCTGTACACACTGACCACTGAGTCCCCTCAGGTAGCTGCGTCTGCGTCAGCGTCAGGTCAGCTGTCCGCCCCCTGCTCGTGTCGCTCTCTGGCGAACGACACCGTCCTCTGGCACCACCACCTTGGTCACCCGTCTGTGCAGCGCCTGCGGGCCATGCACAAACGGGACCTTGTTGCTGGTCTTCCCAGGGTGCTCCCTCCCCTTCCTGACTCCCCTGCTCCTGACTGCATTCCCTGTGTTGAGGGGCGGCAGCGCGCCGCTCCTCACTCCTCCTCCTTTCCCCCGACGACCGCTCCCCTGCAGACGCTCCACATGGACGTGTGGGGCCCAGCCCGCGTCCGTGGTCAGGGTCAGGAGAGGTACTTCCTGATAGTTGTTGACGACTACTCGCGCTACACCACGGTCTTCCCCTTGCGCACCAAGGGTGACGTCCCTGGTGTTTTGATCCCCTGGATCAGCCGAGCCCGTCTCCAGCTAGGCGAGCGCTTTCACTCGGACTTTCCTGTCCTGCGCTTGCACTCTGACAGAGGTGGTGAGTTTGCCTCCGACCTCCTGGCAGCCTACTGTGCTGAGCACGGCATTGAGCAGTCGTACACGCTTCCGGCCTCTCCACAGCAGAATGGGGTTGCTGAGCGCCGCATTGGCTTAGTCATGGAGGTCGCTCGTACCTCCCTGACCCATGCGGCTGCTCCCCACTTTCTGTGGCCGTTTGCGGTCCGGTACGCTGCGCATCAGCTCAACCTCTGGCCCCGTGTCTCCTTGCCGGAGACTTCCCCGACTCTGCGGTGGACGGGAGAGGTTGGCGATGCGTCGCGTTTCCGGGTGTGGGGATCCCGAGCTTTTGTCCGCGACACGTCTGTGGACAAGCTCTCCCGTCGCGCTCTTCCCTGTGTCTTCCTTGGCTTTGTTCCCGACGCGCCTGGATGGCAGTTTTACCACGTCACCTCGCGCCGGGTTCTGGCCTCTCAGGACGTCACTTTTGACAAGTCCGTCCCCTTCTACCGCCTCTTCCCCTACCGCACTGCCCCCCTCCCCCCTCCGCCGCTCTTCCTCGCTCCAGGTGCTGAGGTACCCGACCCCCTCCCCCCTCAGGGTGCCGCTCCCTCAGGTGTGTCCCAGGTAGACCCGGGTGAGCCTGTCGAGGTAGCTGTTGACTCGCGTCCTGCGTCTGGGGGTGCTGAGCCTGGGAGTGCTGAGTCTGGGGGTGCTGGGCCTGGAGGTGCGGAGCCTGGGGGTACTGAGCCTGGGGGTACGGAGCCTGGGGGTGCTGAGCCTGGGGGTGCGGAGCCTGGGGGTGCGGAGCCTGGAGGTGCTGAGTCTGGGGGTGCTACGTCTGGGGGTGCTGAGCCTGAGCGTGCTACGCCTGGAGGAGCCCTCTCCTCCCAGCAGCTGCAGGAGAGGTACCTCGAGTACTGCCGCCTCTGGAGAGGTGCTGCTGGAGCTCGTCCCGGTACTTCCCCTCCTTCCCAGGAGCTCCCCCCCATTCAGGTGATTCGAGAGTGGTACACACGGCGCTGCAGTCTTCGGAGTGGTCCTCCTGGCGCTGCGGACCCGGGCGTTGGAGCTGCTACAGGTGCTGAGGACCCGGACGTTGGAGCTGCTCCTGGTGCTGCGGACCCGACTGGTGGCGCTGCTGCTGGTACAGAGGACTCGGACGTTGGAGCTGCTGCTGGAGCTGAGGACCCGAGCGGTGGCGCTGCTGCTGCTGCTGAGGACCCGGACGCTGGAGCTGCTACTGGTGCTGAGGACCCGGGCGTTGGAGCTGCTACTGGTGCTGCGGACCCGACTGGTGGCGCTGCTGCTGGTGCTGAGGACCCGACCGGTGACGCTGCTGCTGGTGCTGCGGACCAGGGCGTTGGAGCTACTGCTGGTACTGAGGACTCGGGTGTTCGAGCTACTGCTGGTGCTGAGGACTTGGGCGCTGGGGCTGCCGCTGGTGTCCCTGCTGCTTCTGGAGACGCTGCGCGGCCGCGACCGTACTTCGTCCCGCTCCTTCAGCAGGTTCTTGGTCAGGCTCCTCCTCCTGGTCCTCCTCCCTCCGTCGAGGGTCCTCTACCTGTCCAGCCGCAGTCACAGTTACCGCCCGCCTCGCCTCTCCCTGCTCCCTCTCCTTACGCTGGTCCCACAGGAGGTCTTACAGAGCGTCGTGAGCCTGAGTCTCGTCCTGCGTCGCCTGTTCGTACCGCTCGCACTGGTCGTCGTGTCCCACGTGAGCGTCCTCCTCCTGTCCCTGGCACTCACTACATGACTCTGCGTCCCTCCACTGCTCCGCAGCGTGTCCCGCTGCCGTCTCCTCCTGCGTCCTCCCTACCTACTCTTCCTGACCCGGAGTCTGACGCCCGTCGTGCTGCCAGTCCCACTGTTACGCGTCTCCTTGCTACCGTTGTCACTGACCCTTCTTTTGAGTCCGCCGCTGCGTCTGCTCTGGTCGCTGAGTTAGTTGACTTTGCTGCTTGCTGTCGCCTAGACTACGCTGCTAGCCTAGTGGCTGAGTCTGAGTCTGAGTCTGCCTGTCCTCCGTCCGTCGGGGGTGCGTGTGCTCTTGGCACGGACGTCCTTGAGGACAGACAGGAGGAGTTCCATTGCTTTGCTGCTGCTTTGCCCCATCTCGTGTCCATGCTAGTTGCCCCTGAGGGAGACCCGGATGCACCAGACATCCCGACCCCGCGCACTTACGCTGAGGCGATGGCGGGTCCCTACTCCTCTCAGTGGCAGACAGCCATGGACGCAGAGATGGCTTCCTGGAAGTCCACACGCACCTACGTCGACGACGTCCCCCCTCCTGGGGCGAACATCGTCAGTGGCATGTGGATTTTCAGGGTGAAGCGGCCGCCGGGTTCTCCGCCTGTCTTCAAGGCGCGCTACGTGGCTCGAGGCTTCAGTCAGCGAGAGGGAGTAGACTTCTTCCAGACCTTCTCCCCCACCCCGAAGATGACCACTCTTCGGGTGCTGCTACACATAGCCGCTCAGCGCGACTACGAGCTTCACTCACTTGACTTCAGCACTGCTTTCTTGCAGGGCAGCCTGCACGAGGAGATCTGGCTGCGCCGCCCTCCTGGCTTCACTGGGCCGGTTCCTCCTGGCACCCAGTGGAGGCTTCAGCGGCCGGTCTACGGTCTCCGCCAGGCACCACGTGAGTGGCACGACACACTGAGGACGACACTTGCGACTCTTGGGTTCGCACCTTCTACAGCTGACCCGTCGCTGTTCTTGCGCACCGACACTTCGCTGCCGCCGTTCTACATCCTCGTGTACGTCGACGACTTGGTCTTTGCCACTGCTGACACTGCAGGACTCGCCTACGTGAAGTCGGAGCTGCAGAGGAGACACACGTGTACAGACCTGGGTGAACTGACAAGCTATCTTGGCTTGCGGATCACCCGGGACAGAGCACGGCGCACCATCACCCTGACTCAGTCGCACATGGTGCAGCAGGTTCTCCAGCGCTTCCGCTTCACGTACTCCTCGCCTCAGTCCACTCCTATGGCTACCGGTCACTCGCTCTCAGCTCTGCCTTCGGATGAGTCCGTAGAGTCGAGTGGCCCGTACCCAGAGCTTGTGGGCTGCCTCATGTACCTGATGACCTGCACTCGACCTGACCTTGCATACCCTCTTAGCATCCTTGCACGCTATGTCGCTCCTGGCCGTCACAGGAAGGAGCACATGGATGCCGCTAAGAGGGTGTTGCGCTACTTGTGCAGTACGTCGGGCATGGGGCTTGTGCTTGGAGGGCGAGACCGAGTTGTTCTCACAGGGCACTCAGACGCTTCTTGGGCAGACGACCAGGCCACTCAGCGGTCGTCTCAGGGTTACTCCTTCAGCCTTGGCTCTGGCTCAGTTTCTTGGCGCTCTACACGCTCTTCTTCTGTTCTCAGCTCCAGTTGCGAGGCTGAGATCTACGCCACAGCCATGGCTGCCCAGGAGCTACGCTGGCTGACCTACCTGCTGACCGACCTTGGGGAGCGGCCTCGTTCTCCTCCAGTGCTGTACGTCGACAACCAGGCAGCCATTGCCCTGTGTGAGGAGCACAGACTGGAGCACAGAACGAAGCACATCGCTCTGCGGTACTTCCTTGCTCGAGAGCTGCAGCAGCGAGGTCAGCTTCGTCTGCGTTACGTGGCCACCGAGGCCAACCTTGCTGATGTGTTCACCAAGGCACTTCCGCCTGTTGACCATCAGCGCTTTTGTACTCTTCTGGGCCTTGTGCCTACTGGACCTCACTTGCTCACTTCTTGACCTTGCTTATACTGTGATCATTATATATATATGCCTGCATGTCTACTCTTGCTAGGTTGTGATCATTGTATATCATGATCTGTTATAAACTTGCATGTGAACTGGGCTTGTGACCGCTAGTTTGTGCTCGGAATTTGTGTGGAACCCTTGAGGTCCACCCTGAGCTTGTTGTTGTCTTGCTTTGCCTTGACTGGTCTTGTGACCCCTAGGTCTTCCCCACTTTGCCTATGGGGGTGTGTCAAACATTATATGTTTATATTGTTCTAGGCTGTAGTGGGTGATACCTTAGGGGGTATACCAGGTTAGGGTTTCATATTTGTACTGTTGTTCCTGTTAGTCACACCATTCCTGCTCAGTTATTTCTGACAGGAGGGCATTGAGCAGTCGTTCACGCTTCCGGCCTCTCCACAGCAGAACGGGGTTGCTGAGCGCTGCATTGGCTTGGTCATGGAGGTCGCTCGTACCTCCTTGGTTCATGCGGCTGCCCCCCACTTTCTGTGGCCGTTTGCAGTCCGATACGTTGCGCATCAGCTCAACCTCTAGCCCCGTGTCTCCTTACCGGAGACTTCTCTGACACTGCGTTGGACGGGAGAGGCTGGCGATGCGTCGCGTTTTCGGGTCTGGGGATCCCGAGCTTTTGTTCGCGACACGTCCGCGGACAAGCTCTCCCGTCGCGCTGTCCCCTGTGTCTTCCTTGGCTTTGTCCCGGACGCGCCTGGTTGGCAGTTCTACCACGCCACCTCGCGTCGTGTCCTGGCCTCTCAGGACGTCACTTTTGACGAGTCCGTCCCCTACTACCGCCTCTTCCCCTACCGCACTGCCCCACTCCCCCCCCCGCCTCTCTTCCTGGCTCCAGGTGCTGAGGTACCAGACCCCCTCCCCCCTCAGGGTGCCGCTCCCTCAGGTGTGTCCCAGGTAGACCCGGGTGAGCCTGTCGAGGTAGCTGTTGACTCTCGTCCTGCTGGGGGTGCTGAGCCTGGGGGTGCTGAGCCTGGGGGTGCTGCGTCTGGGGGTGCTGAGCCTGGGAGTGCTGAGTCTGGAGGTGCGGAGCCTGGGGGTGCTGAGCCTGGGGGTAGTGAGCCTGACGGGATGGGATTTTTGAAGCGGTTCAACCCCAAAAATGATTGGGTCAACCGGAAGGTGTGCATCTACAACAACGTGAAACGTGTGTAGCTGAGAAGTTGGACGGATATAGGGATGTTCCTGAAACAACAATGGCACGGTTGAAACATACGGTGAACGAGAGTAACATGGAATACTTAGCACTGGTTATGGCAGCAGCAGAGGAGAATCCAAACTTGGAGCTACCTGTAGTGGTACAGAAGGTGCCATTGTTGTTTCAGGAGCAGTATAAAGACATTATGCTAGACGACCTACATGCAGGAGTACCTACAGCACGCGCCCACGAGCACGGGATTGTTGAGGAACCAGGTGCGAAACCCGTCTCACGTACACCTTACCGAAACCCGTCTCACGTATACTTTACCGACTTAGGGTACATTCCGCTGTGGACAGCGTCCCAATCGATGTGTCCCAATCGATTCTACCGCACTGCATCTTATTACACCGAATTACACCCTAGTTTCAAAATTTTCGCTTCTCTGGTTTAGTTCGGTTCGGAGCGGTACACCCGATTGGGACATGTGCGATTGGGACATGTCCAGCGCGGAATGTACCCTTAGTCCGACCGAACTAACAGACATGAAGAAAAAAAATGAATATCTACTGGGCAGACAAATGCTCCGCCCATCCACCTCTTCCCACATTGCACTTGTTCTCTTTACTCCAAATCCAGACGATAGTCTATGGATGCGTATCAACTACCACACACCAAACAAGCAGACAGTAAAAAACAAATTCCCCATACCGCGTGTAGACGATCTTCTAGAACAACTGCAAGGAGCAACAGTCTTTTCAAAGCTGGACATATGGTCGGGTTATTAGCTTACAAGATGGTGGACAACTCGATCCATAAGGTGGCGTTCCGTACTGGATATGGCTCCTACGAGTACTTGGTGATGAAGTTCGGACTCTGCAACGCACCATCAACGTTTTATGCGGAGATGAATCATATCTTACGGCCCCTGCTGGACGACATTCTCATCTACTCCAAGAATATGAAGGAGCACGTGGAGCATCTGTGGAAAGTATTCGAGATCCTGTAGAAGAATAAGTTATACGTGAAGCTGTTTAAGAGTGACTTCGCCATGAAAAAGGTACAATTTTTCAGGCACATGGTGAGTGGGATGGGCGTACATGTGGACCCGCCGAAAATCGAGGCCGTCAAATCGTGGGAAATTGATGAGAACGCGAAGGAGTTGAAGCAATTCCTAGGCTTTGCCAACTACTACAACATGTTCGTGCCACAGTACACTAAAATTGTAGTGCCATTGACGAACTTACTCTCAGAATAACTAGGCAAGAATGAATGAACTAACAGAAGTTTGGGTACAAATATGAAACCCTAGTTGGGGTTGTACCCCATATTGGCTACCCCACTACAGCCTACAAGCATAATACAGTTTAACACACCCCCATAGGCAAAGTGGGGGAGAGCAAAGGGCACAAGGCCAGTTCACATGCAGTGCTAGATATAGTACAAGACAAGCAACACAGTGATCAAAACCTAGCAAGCAAGCAACAAGATATATATAAAGTACAGTACAAAGAATGTCAAGCAGTGAGCAAGTGAGGAAACGTGGACACAAGGCCTAAAGAAGTACAGTGCCGCTGATGATCACTAGGCGGGAGCGCCTTGGTGAAGATATCAGCAGTGTTGGCCTTCGAGTCCACGTACACAAGCCAAAGCTGACCGCGCTGCTGAAGCTCTCGAGCAAGAAAGTAGCGAAGAGCAATGTGCTTCGTCCTGTGCTCCAGTCTGTGCTCCTGACACAAGGCAAGAGCCGCCTTGTTGTCACCGTACAGAACTGGAGGAGAACTAGGCCGCTCTCCCAAGTCAGTCAGCAGGTAGGTGAGCCAGCGTAACTCCTGTGCAGCCATGGCTGTGGCGTAGATCTCAGCCTCACAACTAGAGCCGAGAACAGAGGAAGAGCGGGTGGACCGCCATGAGACAGAACCTGAGCCAAGGCTGAAGGTGTAACCCTGTGACGACCGCTGCGTAGCCAGGTCGTCCACCCAAGAGGCGTCCGAGTGACCAGTGAGGACAACTCTGTCGCGTCCTCCAAGCACCAGCCCCATGCCTGATGTACTGCACAGGTAACGCAGCATCCTCTTAGCAGCCTCCCAGTGCTCTCGCCTGTGTCTCCCAGGCGCAACGTAACGAGCAAGGATGCTAAGAGGGTACGCGAGGTCAGGTCGCGTGCAAGTCATCAGGTACATGAGGCAGCCTACAAGCTCTGGGTATGGGCCACTCGGCTCTACGGACTCGTCCGAAGGTGGAGCTGAGAGCGAGTGGCTGGTAGCCAGAGGTGTGGCCTGTGGTGAGGAGAACTGGAAGCCGAAGCGCTGAAGGACCTGCTGCACCATGTGTGACTGAGTCAGGGTGATGGTGCGGCGAGCTCTGTCCCGGGTGATCTGCAAGCCAAGGTAGCTACGCAGTTCACCCAGGTCAGTGCAGATGTGTCTCTTCTGCAGCTCCGACTTCACACGAGCGAGTGCCTCAGTGTCAGCAGTAGCAAAGACCAAGTCGTCGACGTACACGAGAATGTAGAACGGCGGCAGCGACGTGTCTGTGCGCAGAAACAGCGACGGGTCAGCAGTAGACGGCGCGAACCCAAGAGCCGCAAGAGTAGTCCTCAGTGTGTCGTGCCACTCACGTGGCGCCTGGCGGAGACCGTAGACTGGCCGGCGGAGACTCCACTGGGTACCAGGGGGAAACGACCCAGTAAAGCCAGGTGGGCGGCGCAGCCAGATCTCCTCGTGCAGGCTGCCCTGCAGGAACGCTGTGCTGAAGTCAAGAGAGTGAAGCTCGTAGTCACGCTGAGCAGCAACGTGCAGCAGAACCCGAAGAGTGGTCATCTTCGGGGTGGGGGAGAAGGTCTGGAAGAAGTCGACCCCCTGACGCTGACTGAAGCCTCTAGCAACGTAACGAGCCTTGAAGACAGGCGGAGAACCTGGCGGCCGCTTCACCCTGAAAATCCACATGCCATCGACGATGTTCGCCCCAGGAGGGGGAACCTCGTCGACGTAGGTGCCTGTGGACTTCCAGGATGCCATCTCTGCGTCCATGGCTGTCTGCCACTGAGAGGAGTAGGGACCCGAGATCGCCTCTGCGTAAGTGCGCGGAGTGGGGATGTCTAGTGCATCCGGGTCTCCCTCAGGGGCAAGCAACCAGGCCACGAGATGAGGTACAGCAGCCGCAAGAGAGTCAAAGTCCTCCTGCCTGTCCTCAAGGACGTCCGTGCCAAGAGCACACTCACCCCCGACGGACGGAGGACAGACAGACGCAGACTCTGACTCAGCAACAAGGCTAGCAGCGTAGTCTAGACGACAGGCAGCAGCAAAGTCAACCAACTCAGCGACCAGAGCAGACGCAGCCGAGGACTCAAAGGTAGGGTCAGTGACAACAGTAGCGAGGAGACGCGTGACTGTAGGGTGCTCAGCGCGATACCGGTCAGACTCAGGGTCCGGAACGGCAGGCAAAGAGGACGCAGGAGGAGACGGTAGAGGGACACGCCGAGGAGCAGTAGAGGGACGCAGAGTCATGTAGTGAGTGCCTGGGACAGGAGGAGGACGCTCACGACGGACACGACTACCAGTGCGAGCAGGACGAACAGGCGACGCAGGACGAGACTCAGGCTCACGACGCTCTGTAAGACCTCCTGTGGGACCAGTATAAGGAGAGGGAGCAGGGAGAGGCGAGGCAGGCGGTAACTGTGACTGCGGCTGGACAGGCGGAGGACACTCTACGGAGGGAGGAGGACAAGGAGGAGGAGCCTGCCCAAGAACCTGCTGAAGGAGCGGTACGAAGTACGGTCGCGGCCGCGCAGCGTCTCCAGAAGCAGAAGGGACTCCAGCGGCCGGGTCCTCAGCACCAGTAGGAGCTCCAGCGTCCGGGTCCACAGCACCAGCAGCAGCTCCACCGGCCGGGTCCCCAGCTCCAGCAGCAGCTCCACCGTCCGACTCCTCAGCACCAGCAGCAGCTCCACCAGGTGGGTCCGCAGCACCAGCAGCAGCGCCACCCCCAGAGTCGGCAGCTCCAACTCCGCTAGCACCGCCAGCGCCAGAGTCCCCAGCTCCAGCAGCTCCAGTCGCAGTGCTCCCAGAACAGCCAGTCCCGGCAGCTCCAGTACCCCCAGTACGAGCACCCCCAGGACGAGCAGCTCCAGCACCCCCAACTCCAGCCGAGCCACTAGGACGGCGAAAGCGTCGGACGTACCAGTCACGAAGCTGCTGCGGTGTGAGAGACTGCTCAGCACCCCGAACCGGAGCACCCCCAGACGCAGTAACCCGAGGCTCCGTAGGCTCAGTAGCAGCACCCCCAGGCTCAGTACCCGCAGGCTCAGTACCCGCAGGCTCAGCACCCCCAGTCGCAGCACCCCCAGGCGCAGCACCCCCAGGCTCCGTACTCTCAGGCACCGTACCCTCAGCTCCAGCACCCTCAGTCCCAGCACCTGCAGCCCCAGCACCCCCAGGCCCAGCACCCCCAGGCTCAGCACCCCCAGGCTCAGCACTCCCAGCAGCACCACCCGCAGCAGCACCTGAGTCACCTGTGACCTCGACAGGCTCAGCGACGGGAGGAGGGTCTACCTGAGAGACACCTGAAGGAGCAGGACCCTGAGGGGGAAGGGGGTCTACCGGAGGGGGACCAGGAGCAAGGAAAAGCGGCGGGGGAGGGAGGGGGGCAGTGCGGTAGGGGAAGAGACGGTAAAAAGGGACCGACTCGTCAAAGGTGACATCCTGAGAGGCGAAGACCCGGCGCGAGGTGGGGTGGTAAAACTGCCAGCCAGGCGCGTCAGGGACAAAGCCAAGGAAGACACAGGGAAGCGTGCGGGAGGAGAGCTTGTCCGCGGACGTATCGCGGACAAGGGCACGAGCACCCCACACCCGGAAGCGCGACGCATCGCCAACCTCCCCCGTCCAACGCAGTGTGGGCGAGGTCTCCGGTAAGGAGACACGGGGCCAGAGGTTGAGCTGATGCGCGGCGTACCGGACAGCAAACGGCCACAGAAAATGGGGAGCCGCCGCGTGGACCAAGGAGGTACGAGCGACCTCCATGACCAGGCCAATGCGGCGCTCAGCAACCCCATTCTGCTGTGGGGAGTCCGGAAGCGTGAAGGTCTGCTCGATGCCCTCCGCCTGACAGAAGGTCCTCAAGAGATCGGAGGAAAACTCACCACCTCTGTCAGAGTGCAGACGCAGGACAGGAAGATCCGTCCGGAAACGGCGGCGGAGCTGGAGACGAACCGTGCGGATCCAAGGGATCAGAACAGCAGGGACCTCACCCTTGGTGCGCAAGGGGAAGACCGTGGTGTAACGCGAGTAGTCGTCGACAACCAGCAAAAAGTACCGCTCACCGCCCTGACCACGAACGCGGGCTGGGCCCCACACGTCCAGGTGGAGGGTCTGCAGAGGAGCCTCTGTCGGGGGGAACGAGGAGGAGTGAGGAGCGGCACGCTGCCGCCCCTCGACGCAAGGAAGGCAAGGCGGCGCAGGCGAGGCAGGGAGGGGAGGGAGGGACCTGGGAAGACCGGACACAAGGTGGCGACGGTGCATGCCACGAAGGCGTGGCAAGGAGGGGTGACCCAGGCGGTGGTGCCAGAGAAGAGTCTGGTGCGACAGGGAACGACACTCACAGGCGTGGGCTACCAGACCTGACGCAGACACCTGACCGACAGCAGCTACCTGAGGAGACGCAGTGGTCAGTGTGTAGAGACTCGACCCCGGCCGACGGGTAAACGTAGCCAGGTGACGGCCGGTCCTGGAGCACGTGCAGATCGCCACACGCTGTCCGCCAGGGGTAAAGGTGTCAACCCACTGATCCTGGAGGACAGCGTTGCTCACCAGGTTCGTCGAGAACGAGGGGAGGTGGAAACCCGACAACGAGCCAGACGGAACCGCCGGACAAGGGAGGACAGTGGTGGACTGGGCAAGGACTGGGCCCCCAGAGGGGTCAGCCAAGGAGACTGGGACCGGTGCAGGAAGCGGTGTGAGCTCAGTACTGTCACGGAAGAAGCAACGGGAAGCACCTGAGTCAAGGGTGAAGGTGTGACAGGCCTCAGCCGGTGCGGTACCTGAGAGAGCAGTCTCTGTGGGTGCTGTACCTGAGAGAGCAGACTCGAAACCAGCCGGGACAGCACTGGGGGGAGCAAGTACAGGGGGCACCATACCAGAGAGAGCAGACTCACTAGTACCCAGGGCAGCGGGCTCTATACCTGGGTCAGGCGGCACACACAAGTAACAGTCTCCCTCGGCACTAACAGTCAATGCATACATGGCAGCAATAATAGCATCATAGTCAAGAGCAAAGACATCAACACCAGCCCTCATGAGCTCAGCCCAGCGGGGGCGCTCAACATCCGCACCCATCTCCTCACGCCAAGCGTCGTCAAGGCGGGAGAAGCAGCGGTACGGGGTGTGGAACCTCCCACACGTCTGTCCCTTGCGGTCACCTGTGCGAATGACATAAGAACAGCGGCCACTGGCCCCCGACGTCCCACGCTGAGCAAGCCACTCACGAAGCTGCTGGGTCGTCTGGGGACGCTGCTGCTGCTGGGAGCTCTGGCCCGAGCCAGTGCCTCCACTCCGACCTCCGCCACCACCACTACCACCGCTCCGACCGCCACCGCCACCACCGCCACCACCGCCACCGCCGCCACCGCCGCCGCCGCCACTACTGCCACTGCTTCCTCCGCCGCCCCCGCCTCCACCACCGACCCCACTCCCACCAGCGCTCCCGCCACCGCTCCCTCCAGCACCGCCTCCCCCCCCACCTCCCCCACCTCCTCCCCCCCCAGCGCCACCACCACCACTTTTGCCCCCCTTGCCCTTGCCGGTGCGGCGCCTCCCACCAGGAGTAGAAGCAGCGCCAACAGACTCAGCACCAAGGAAGTCAACAGCAGCAGCAGCAGCGTAGGAGGGAGCGAGGGGAGAGGGAGAACACCCCTCAAAGATGGGGGTGCGAGGAGCGCCACGAGCAGCACCGACAGCTACAATGCTCTTTTCGGCCGCGAGCAGGTGCTCCTCTAGGAGGGCGACTGTGAGCTCAGTGGGACAGCGAGCAAGGAAGTGGTCTCGAACTGAGCGGAGGGTGTCAGGGAGACGGGTGACTATGAAGTGGAGTGTCCAGTACAGTGGAGGGGGGTTCTTAGCGCAGAACTCGGTGGGAAGGGCAGCACGCAGGCGAGCATCACTAGTGCGAAGGTGGGTGATAAGATCGGCGACTGTAGTAAAGGTGGACAGATCGGGGAACAGGTACGGCAGCATGAGGCGGCTAAGCTCGGCTGTGGCAGGCGAGGAGTAGCGAGCGACGACAGCATCGTACAGGGCCTTAGCGGATTTGCAGTCGCCAAAATGCTCGAGCTCAGCTAGCGGGAGGTGACTGCGAATGGCTAGGCGAGCAGCTGCGTCACGAGTCTGCCAGTGGGAACGAACACTAAGCTCGGCTGTGGCAGCAGGAGCAGCGGCAGCACCAGACGCGTAGTCATAGAGGGAGATGTGGTCCGTGCTATTGCTCATAAGATACAACTGCAGGTCGTCGAGCCAGGAAGTGAACTGCACGGGACGGCCCTCAGCATCGAAGGAAAGAACGCGAATAGAGGCCATAGCTCAGGCGTGAGGGCACAGCAGAGCAGCGGCAGCAGCAGAGGGGACACGCTAGAGCGAAGCTAGTAGCCACAGCAGGAGAAAGCGGCAGTGCACAGGCAGGGAGCAGCAGGTGAGAAGCGCGGCGGGCGAGCTGCGAAGCGGGCAGCGGTGTGGGCGGGCGACGCAGCAAGCGGGCAGTGAGGCAGCGGGCGGCGCTGCGAAGCAGGTAGCGGGCGAGCGGGCGGCGCTGCGAGCGGGCAGCGAAGCGGGCGGGCGGGCTGCGTAGCGAGCGGGCCGCGAAGCGGGCAGCGAGCGGGCGGGCGGGCTGCGAGCGGGCGGCTCGGCGAGGGGCGCGCGAGGGCGCTAGTGAGGGGCGCGCGAGGGCGCTAGCAAGGGGCGCGCGAGGGCGCTAACGAAGGGGCGCGCGAGGGCGCTAACGAGGGTGCGCGCGAGGGCGCTAACGAGGGGCGCGCGAGGGCGCTAACGAGGGCGCACGAGGGCGCTACGAGGCTAGGGCACGGGGTAGCGTGGTAACCGCATGCGAGCGGTGGTGGGCCCTTAAAAAAAACGGTCGGTAGGTCCTAGGGACCTCCTGCTCTGAATACCATCTCAGAATAACTAGGCAAGAATGAATGAACTAACAGAAGTTTGGGTACAAATATGAAACCCTAGTTGGGGTTGTACCCCATATTGGCTACCCCACTACAGCCTACAAGCATAATACAGTTTAACATATGGTCGGGTTATTGGCTTACAAGATGGTGCACAACTCGATCTATAAGGTGGCGTTCCGTACTGGATACGGCTCCTACGAGTACTTGGTGATGAAGTTCGGACTCTGCAACGCACCATCAACGTTTTATGCGGAGATGAATCATATCTTACGGCCCCTGCTGGACGACATTCTCATCTACTCCAAGAATATGAAGGAGCACGTGGAGCATCTGTGGAAAGTATTCGAGATCCTGTAGAAGAATAAGTTATACGTGAAGCTGTTTAAGAGTGACTTCGCCATGAAAAAGGTACAATTTTTCAGGCACATGGTGAGTGGGATGGGCGTACATGTGGACCCGCCGAAAATCGAGGCCATCAAATCGTGGGAAATTGATGAGAACGCGAAGGAGTTGAAGCAATTCCTAGGCTTTGCCAACTACTACAACATGTTCGTGCCACAGTACACTAAAATTGTAGTGCCATTGACGAACTTACTGAAAAAGGATACGCCCTATAAGTGGCTTGCACTTTTAATACGCACTATTTATTCTTCACGGGGTCACCTCAAAGGTCCTCGGGTGCCTGGCAAAGCCAGCCCCTAACCAAGGGTTCGTGTTTGTTGAATGGTTTTCCCAAGTGTTAATTTTTTCGTGTGCACTAAAAGTATTCCGGATGTCAATTGCGCAGCGTTGACGATCGATAGGTGCGTATACAAAATAGCTCATCGCGTCACTATGCTGCTAGAGCAATTTTCATTCACAAAGTGTTGATACAATGAAATGCAAGCACACAATTTACATTTCACCTAACACGCATGCAAAGGAAAATAGCAAACATTTGGCAAACTGCATTTCTATGACTTTGCTAGGTAAGCAACGAAAACGGTTGTTCATCATTTGTTGCGTGTGGCTTGATTCGTCTCGGTAGGAAAACCACATTTTAATAACATGTCCCCCAAACGCCTCTGCTAAATCCATTCGCGAATGCACATGTAGAATCATAAACGCTCGTGTGAATTACCGTTTTCCCATTGTAAAACAGAATTTTATTGTTTTGTACCTGAAATGAAATCATCGCGTTATACATGCAACATTTTTAGCAAAGATTGTTGTTCACCACGTCAGAAAAGACGAGACCCCAACGAGTCAATCCCGAGCACCCCGGAACTTACGAGCACCCCTCACATGTGCAATTTGCACGACCAGACAAACAAGTCGTGCTTTCTTGTTGCGATCATGGGCCTTTTGCCCTTGCCCAACAATGTCCAGCCGCACGCGTGGGCCCTAAGGACCCACAAGCGCGGTCCAGATTCTCGCGCCCATAACAACCTTGATTTGCGCGAAATATCTTAGGAATGAAAACACTCGCTTTCCTCTCATGAACACAAGTGATAACTCATGACAGAACAAATATACTATCATAAACGAACATGATGATCGTATATGATTGCTTATGAACGCTCATGAACGTACACAAACAGCACGCAAATGCCCATGAATGAGCCGCGAAGGTCCATGAACACACATGAATATTCAAAACTTCATGAAACACCACGAATACCCATAAAACTTGAAACTCCTCGCATTCGAACATGAAACACACACGAAACAAACACGAACAATAATGAAAACTCATGAATGCAACCTCACTTTTAAATGCACATAACTTATGAACTGTTAAGGCGATTCACAAACCGTAAACATCAAAATGAAACGCACACAAATGCACTTCGCACACACAAAAAATTACCTTAAAACAGGATCCCTTAAATTTCACCTTACTCGACGAATAGGCGATCGGTTGGCGTGCAAATCATATTTTACACCCAACACTTCACCCTCGTGATTCGACCGCTGGACACCTCTCGCCTGGACGCCTTGTGATTCGTCCACTGGGCTGCCCTCACGACACCTCTCGCCTGCTCCACGTGTTTATGTGCTTCTTTGAACGCCTTTCTTTCACGCACGCACGCAGGCGCGCACGCACACACACACACACACACACACACATACACACACACACACACGCACGCACGCACGCACGCACGCACGCACGCACACAAATTATCCATTCATCTTGTTCTCTAATACACCCTCCCTCCCTCCCTACCACGCCAAGATCCACCGGGAGCGATTCAGCCTCGTGATTCATCCCCTGGTCTGCCCTCTTGACATGTCCCGCCTCTCCACGTCTTCATGGGCTTCTTCGAACGTCCCTCTCTCCGCAATGCCCAGCGTTCCGATCTCACCGGCACTCCAGTCAAACCATTAGTGCTATTGACAATGCATCACAAAAAACCCCGCGCCAGCTACATTGTAGGGTCGTCGAACCTGCTTGGGAAATCCGACGCAACCACATCGGATCCGAAGTCACTGTACTTACAGGTTCTCCTGCAGGCAAGCTACCTCGAACCCCACTACGGGGTGCAAATAGGGTTACCAGAATGTACAGACATACAAACAAGTACAGTACACTCATTCGAAACAGAATATATCCACTTCGCCGCCACCCTGATATAAGGTCCACACTAGCCACTTTGTAAGTTCAGAGCAAGTGCACTATGATTGATCCTGACTAGCTGCAATGTATCCCCATTGTATCTCCAACCAAATTACATACTAATTTCCAACAGTGGTTCGTCCAGTGGCATGCCACCAATTTTTGTAACGCTACGACGGCAACGTTGAAAAAACTACACTTTATTAGTCAACCACCTCACATATAATGCCAGGCACAAGGCACACAAATCAACTCTAACTACTCATGCAGCCATCGTACGCAGACCGGTCGCATGAGGCCTACGAGACCCTGACGGGAAGTCACGGTCACAAACCTCCCTCGCCACGATCTCTACCGGCATGTTAGCAACATCCTCAGGAGGGGGAAAGAAAA
The DNA here is from genome assembly GCA_947470075.1 of Closterium sp. Yama58-4. NCBI lineage: Eukaryota > Viridiplantae > Streptophyta > Zygnematophyceae > Desmidiales > Closteriaceae > Closterium > Closterium sp. Yama58-4. Next base: position 766,917 of record CANIUD010000750.1, on the reverse strand, counting down.
TGTACACCTTGTAGTGTACCCCCTCACTGAACTGCCATGCACTCTCCTCCGGAATCCACCGGGGTCCGTGTCCCGTTCTGTGCTGCCTAATGATCGAGTCACGCATCCAGTTGCGCACAATGGCGCAATTCCGGTCCGTGTTGTGGATGTTAGGCTGGTCCTTCGTGGGCAGTCCTGTTTTGTTCTTCGCGCTGTGGATTATGGGGTATTCTGCCTGCATCCGTGCGGGTTTGGAAGTCAAACAGCACGCGGGCAAAGTCATGGGTGAACATGTAATTCAGCTACGTGGTTACAAATAAGTCATCCCATGATACAACGATGAACATTGCTGCCATGCCGTGGTCAGGATGTGGGAACAACGCATTGAACACGATCGCATAAAGAAAATGGGGCCGAAATCGATCTCACCCCATACAGTGCGAAGGCAATGTTGTATGGATGGAGGCGCAGCGTCTGGCGCTCGATGCAGCGGTGATATGCTGCCGCGATGAAGATCTCGAACTGCCACGTGCTGAACGGTAGGCCATCATCGTTGCAATGCCATGGCAGCGTGAAGGAACCTGTTGGTCATTTGGGGAGAGGATATGAGGAATCTGCTGTGAAACGCAGTAGACAACCATGGCAGAACACAAGGGCATACACGAACAAGGGGATAGGAAGAAGAGGGTGCACCAGCCACGGATCATTTATATCCACCCACTCACCCAAGGGGCAATCTTGGAGTGCCTTGGCGGGTGTGCGCTCCTTGTCGCACACAACAAGATCCCAAGGAACGTCGTCGGGCATGTCCGACACGCTGCGAGGGATCCCAAAGAAACGTAACACAATAGTTTTTCCGTAGCGAACTGTCTCCCCACGCAGGCGGGAGGCCACGTCTTTCCACGTGTCCTTGTGCTCCTTGTCATGCTTCAGACAGAAAAGCAACTTATCCTTCTGGTTTTCACACCATTGTTTGCAGCCCACGTCACCACTGTCTCCAGGTCGGGCCACATACTTAGCCCGGCATCTCCCGTTTGCTTTCCCAGCGTGATGCAGCGCTGAAACACAAGCACATATTGGGGCTGAAAGCATCAAAGACAGAGGGAACGTACACAACAGGAGGGCAAGGGATAGTGTTAGTCCCACCAATGCTGTCACTGCCAAGGCCCGAGCCCATCACTCAACGCATTCACAGGAACATTGCTGCATTTAAGTGCAATAATGCTACCACTCACCGAGAGTTTCTTGGGCTCCACAAGAGAGCCCAATGCGACCCTCAGCTCAAAGGCGTGCTGCCCTTCATCCGGTGCGTTGCTGCCCGCGTTTGGAGAAAGGACACCCGTGTTGGTGCGCGAGGGTGACGACTGCTCTGCAGGCGTCCGCAAGCCCGTCAGCAGGGTTGAGTTGGCTTCCTGCAGGGCGACGCTATTCTTCAGCACCTCCTTCAGCTCGACCAGCACCAATGTTTGCGCCTTGACAGCCTCTGCAACGTCCTGGAACTGATTCTGCATCGCGTGAACAGCTACAAGGAGGGTATCGTTGCGATCCTCACCCCACCCGTACTCCCGCAGCGGCCTTGACTCGCTTGGCTGCTCGGCCACGTATGCCCCGCGTCCACTGAGACGGTTGACATCACCAACCCTATCTGTGCAACAATCAAAACAATGCTTAAGCAAGGAAGGACAATCCCCACCAACAAAACACAACGCTGACTCAAAGCTGACTTCTTACCTGATGCTGTGTCATCACCGTCGCCCGCCTCACGCCCAGCAGCCACTTGCTGTCGTCCGGGCCTGGGTGGGCCCGGTAACCCCCGCTTACGACCTGGCACGCGGAGCACATACGCCCGTAAGTAGGCACTGGAGATTAGAGGTAACTAAACCATTAAGACAGGTCTAAAGCAGACGAACCTGCGAGCGGTGCCACCGGTTTAGTTGCGGGAGTGCTGACCGGCAATGGACCGCGCTCGGTTGCAAGCAACGTCCGTTGATCACTAGTGCCGACCTCTGTGTAATCTGCATCATAAAAACACTCAAGTGGAATATGCTAACACTTGGCATAACTTTAGAACACGCACCATTCGCGACAAAATCAAACTTACCTTGCCCTTCAGCTTCATTTCCATTTTCGTCGTCCAGTTGCAGCATCCCTCTGCTCCTCAGGTACGCAAGGTAATCCCTGTGCTCGCCAACAGTCATATTGATGTTCCGTGTGGCGCTGTCGTTTTTGCGTGCCTGCCTCGGAGTCCGTTGTTGCCCATTGTCCATCTCGTAAGGTATGTAGCGAGAGTTGGGTCTAGGTATGCGTTTCCCATACGATGGTTCCGCCTCCAGTACCCTATCGTTCTGCTGATCAGACATGGTCGACTGAAATCTCCTAGACCGTCTAGCCTACAATATAGGAGGCTAGAAACCAAGCATGGCATCGTGCGTGAGTCGCAACCCATTATGTAGTACTAAAAAAGCGTCACGGGTGGGTGTGTTTGCGCGTGGAGTTGTCGCTTTGAGTAGAGGGTGGAGCATACGTAGTAGAACAACACTTGGGCTAGGGTTTGAGTTCGGACGTTGCAGCTGCAGTGGTTCAATGACGATCCAGTGGGTCGATCAATGACCAATCGACCTGCTGGCTGTTGCCACGGTTGCAGATGAAAAGTTTTTGCGCACATCTGGTCCGTACATGTGGTTGGGTCTGTGAACATCCAACGGCAACCCACAAAAACACGGATGTGTGGTCACAACCTGCTGCTAACGTTGCCAAAAACAGGCTCCCGAACTCTATCCATCTAAGCTCGAAACATCCGAATGCCCACGATCCCTGCACCTCCGCCTCAACCAATTGCCGTGACCGACTTCAAACACAAAGCATTTGTGCCCACTACCAATCGGCAATCCCCCTCGGCTAACATTTCGCTGCTCTACTTTGACGGGGTAGCGTCGATGTATAACCAGACGCATGACGATCAACGGCGCGGGCGTTAGCACTAGGCTCATAAAGCTACATCGTTTGCATCTTGCGAGCGTCCGAACAGGCTCATCGTGTAAGTATAAGATAGCCCACCGCCGTGCTCATGTTCAGATAGGCATTTCTTACAGCCCATCCTTCTCAGTCTAAGCACCATTATGAGTACTCCTTGCAAGCCCGAGCCTAGGACAACCATCGTTGTCGAGGACTCCCAGCCCAATCCAGTGTTGCCCGACAGCCCTAAGTATGGCGACGAGCCACCAAAGCGTGAACCGTACGTGTGGGACAACTCTGACGACGGTGCTGCCGGCAACTTATTCGTAAATGGGCGTATTCCGCGCCCGCAGAAAATTGCCAGACTCTCCCGCGTGGCGCAGGCGTCGGACCACGACGTGAAGAACCGCACTAGTGACAGGTCGCCCAAGCGTAAGCTAACGCGATCGTGCATTGATGAAGACTCGCCCTTCAAGCTACGCCGCGAACAGGCGGCACCCCCGCCGGTTGCAGCACCAGCCACTTCGGATTCTAAGAAGTGCACCACGTGCGAGCTTACTGAACGTAAGTATAAGTCTGTTAGCCTCGCATTTAAATGGCTATGCAGATCGGGAGTAGAACTGCACGTAATCTAACGAGTCATTCCGTGTCTGGTGCCTTGCAGTGTTCTTCGGCCCGTCCCCACCCAAGCACGATGGTCTTAAGTGCTCCTGGGATCGTTTTGACGCCTGGCTCGCCATGTCTCAGCAGCTCACTCCTTGCAAATGGTGCAAGTCCCACCATCACTCAGCGTAGGGTGTGCTCAACTGTCGCGGGTGGTTGGGACATAAGCGTGATAGCTCGTATCAATATGGAACATGTTGTTGCACTATACCCAACCATCAATTCCAGTTAGAACCAGCAAATGTTAGAGTTTAGTTTATGTTGTATGTATCAATGCTAAAATGGCATCAAATACTTGACCTTGTAAACAAAATCGTGCTCCACGTATATTACCCATGAAAAACTGTACCCAAGTTTTTGCACCACTTCATCATGGTATTGCATGATAAAACGAACATTGGTTAAGGGTCTCTCTTAAACAGGTCACTTGAAACCCTCAATAGCGCATATTTGACTTTGTCGCGCAAGTCGTTGCTGCAACCCTAATCCCCGATCGTACCATGCTGCAAAGTCAGGACTGAGTCAGGGGTAGACGTGTATGCATCGCTAGCAATGTCTGGTCGATTAAGAGCCAGATCGCGCCCACTAAGTGCGGGGAACGTCATGTTCCTACTCGCCGTCCTAATCGCCATTGCTATCGCGGGTGTTTTGAGATGCAATATCTGTACGCGGAATTTCGATCATAGCACCGCATTTGCCGGGCACGCGAAGCCCGGCTCGCGATGTTAGAGGGCGGAACCCATCCGCATCCCTGATCGGGAAGCGTCTGCAATTGGGGGACCATCAAGCGGTGCGGTGCGACGAAATGCTGGGAGTGACAATGATGCCGACATCCAAACTCTCCCTGCCGCGCCGGCTCGAGATGGCCACGCGCAAAGACCAAACATATCGCGAACACGTGCGGAAGCAGAGAGGTTAGCATGCGAGTTCGATACCAAGCGAGAGATGTACCGATTCATCAAGTCTTTTAGGAACGGAGTCGGGATGACAAAAGCCGAGGCCAAGGCGTTGTTCCAACTACTCAACCACTCGAAATTTGACAGGGAAGCTGTCTCTGGCTGGAAGGGGATGCGTGATGTGGATAGATATGCAGAGGAGGTCCTTGGAAAGCACCATGGTACATGGAAGAAAGTCATGGTGATGGTAGAAGGCATGACTGAGCCTGTCGAGTTGGAATACTGTGACACACTGGAGGTATGTTAGTTTTCCTGTAAGTCGCGAGCATGATTTCGGTCAGTGCATTATACAGCAATCATGGATTACTGATATCAGTGGCTGATTGATCTTTCAATCTGTCTTTGACTGATATCAGTGGCTATTACATACTTCTAACAGTCATGTTTGACATCGGGCATAGCATGATACCTCAGACTGCATGAAACATCACAATGTATCATACAAAAGACTGTATGATACAACAGACCGTACGGTGTGACTTACTGTATGATACAACAATCTGTATGATACCACAAACTGCATGATACATCAAACTGCAAGACACAACAAACAGTACAATACAACTGTCAGTCAGACACATCAAACTGCATGATACCACAGCATGCATGATACCTCATACTGCATGATACCTCATACTGCATCATACGTCAGTTTGCATGATACCACAATCATGCAGTTACCTCAACCTGCCTGGTACCTCGTCTATCCCGCTTCACATGGCAGGCAATCCGGACGATTTTTGGGAGTGCGGAAAATGGATTGGATTTCCAGCTGCGCCCTACGGTTGTACTTGGACCTGACCAAAAGCCCCTCTTCTCGCGACCAGAGACTGGACTTTGGTGGAAAAGTGCGCAGGTGTGTATACTGCTTTATGACCCTATATGTCCTCCCCCTAGTACGGTCGATGCAGTCCTGGCTGACGATCAGACCCTGTGTCTCACAGGCTGAGTTGCCAAACCCCCGAGGAATTGTAGCAGGCATTATCGCATCCAGTGACGTTACCCATCTGAGCCACAATGGAAGGCAGAAAGTATGGCCTTTGCAGCTCACCCTTGCAAATATCCCAAGGGAACATCGCTGGAAAGAATCCGCAAGGGCATTGGTAGCACTGCTGCCATTGCCTGACGTGGATCTGCCGTCAGAGGTGAAAACCAGGTTGTTCAACAAATGCGCAGATATAGTTTTTGGGCCTCTAATGTTGGCGTCATTCGAGTAAGTAATGGTACAAGCATGTCTCTGTTCTACGGTGTCACGTTGACAGTAGCTAACAGTCATAAAGGCCTGACCCATACTCACACATGCGCACATGATGTTGGCAGGGGTGCTGCCATGCCTGATCCGCACGGCGTCGATCGGATAGTATACCCGTTCTTGTATGCGTACATCTGTGATTACCCTGAGGGCTGCAAGGTAACTGCGACGATGCAGCACGGATCGGCCAAACCATGCTCGATGTGCGAGGTTCCACAGGAGTATCTGAATTGCATGGACCGCCTCTTTCCCACACGACGACCTGAAAGGCAACGCAGTTTCATTTTCGACAAAGACATCGCCTTGGGCATGGGCACGCACCGCGTGGAGGTATGCGGGTTGACTATTTGGGGCGTTGTGTGTCACTGTTTGTTTGGATTCTTATCATGCTCCGTGACTGGTGCAGTGCTGGCTGTGGAAGTGGAACAAGTCGTGGAAACCATGGGGCAACCCTTATGCATGTATTCTCCCAGATGTGCTACACGTGGTTGACATAGGCCTTTGGAAGCATATTCTTGAGCAGATTCGTGAGTCCAACTCTCCTGGTTTGCTTGCCATAATGGACAGGTTAGTGCCCACCGACCTTTCAAACACGCCGCAGCTACTGTCCGGTCTGATTCTTCTGTTTCTGACAGCCTGGATAATGAGCATGACTCGTGCTTTGGAGGCGGCATGCGGTACTGTACAAGGCAGCCAGGGCAGCCGGTATTAAGCTACCAAAGCCTGGGAAGTATTTCAGTTCTGCAGCGAACTACGCTGCTGCAGAGCACCGAGCGATGATGCAGGTTTCTGTGTTTGTTTTCGATGGGATTCTGACGGCATGTGAGATGGAAGTGATTATGTGTTTCCTGCAGTGGTACTCAGCGTGCTTCCGTGTTTCGGAGCACAGTGACGCGTCTATCAGCGCTGTAGTTAAAAAGCAACAAAAGTGAGTCACCGCAGAAGGGGCCAAGTCGGTCGCACCCACATTTCCCGACCAGCCATCATTCACGTGACCGTGTCGGTGTGTTTTCACTGATCACCCCCATCTCTCCTCCCACACCCCCCCCCCCTCCCCTCCTCCCCTCCCCTCCTCCCCTCCTCCCCTTGTTATCCCAGTCTGATCGCACTGCTGAAAAGGGAGTTCCCGCACCAGAAGTCCAAGTGGAACCTTATTAAGGTGCATCAACTGTGTCATGTGCCATACGCCCTCGAAACCCGTGGTGTTCCCGAGGAGTATTCGACAAACCTGTCTGAGCACAGCCACGTGGCTTTGGTCAAACGCCCGTACCGGTCTTCGAATAGGAGGCAGATTAATAAGGCGATAGTGTCGGCCGACGACGTCCGCCGAGCCATGCGTGCTTTGCCATCCACGATGCAAAGCGATACCAAGTACAGGACCGCAATGGCAGAAGTGAGTGCACGCAGTGTCAACGCTCTGTTTTGTAACGGTTCCACTTACAAGGTTTAGGACTTTTGGTGGGTATACCCTGGCTGGCGTTTAAGATGATGTTGTTTGGGTTTCCGGACACCTTGGGCAATGACCATCCCATGACCGTTTGTGTGATCATTCAGGCTTTGCTTACAGGTCAGCCAGCGCTCACACGTGGCTCAACCGGCATGGCTATTTGTGCCAAGGACAATGGCACGCGAAAGGACAGAGAGCTGTGGAATTCCTACGACACGGCTTTGCCTGGGTGCTTTGACCAATTGGAGGGCGCTGTTCGACGCGGTGGCTTGACATGCACAACTGTACAGGTAAGGCCTTCACCCCACCTGCTTGACGCTCTTTTTTGCCTCTGTGCACACCTGCTGAACCCCGACTCCCTACCTGACCCCAGTGCTGCCATGCTTCATCCACACAACCCCCCCTGAATCCTAAACTCGCAAGCGAGATAAGTAACCGCCATGCTTAATCTCCCACTCACCTGCCACATCCCAGCTCTGCTCCCATAATCCCGACTCACCTGTTCGTTGCCTTCTCCCTTCCGATCACCCTATTACATGCATTTTCTGGACTGCGCTGCCTAAGCCCTTCTGCCCTGTTCTGCCATGACTTTACTTCCCTTTCATAATGCCAACTCACCCACGGTTTAGTGATTCCTGTGCTGTTTCCCAAATACAATGCATAATCCCCACGATCATGCTCGTTCCAATGAACCAAGGCTAAGCCGTCACTATTATGCTTGATCCCTACTCGCATGGTTAAACCCAAATAGCAAGCTTGATCGCTACTCCCCTGGTTTAATGCAAATAGCTTGCTTGATCCCTACTCCCATGGTTCCCAAAGAGCATGCTTGATCTCTAGTCCCGTGGTTAAGCACTCGTAGCATGCTTGATCCCTACTCCCATGGTTAAGCCCAAATAGCATGCTTGATCCATTATCCCATGATTAAGCACAAATAACATGATTGATCCCTACTCCCGTGGTTAAGCACACCTAGCATGCTTGATCCCTTGTCCCATGGTTAAGCACACGTAGCATACTTGTCTGCCTACTCCCATGAATTAGCCGTCACTGTCATGCGTGCTGCCTACTGCCATGGGTAAACCATCACCATCATGCCCATTCCCTACTCCCATGGGCATGCCCAACTTTCAGGCTTGATCCCTACTTCCTTGGGTAAGCCGGTACTGTCATTCTTGATCCCTCCTGCATTGGTTAACACGAAACCTTTATATTCGATCCCAGCGCTCACTCCCTTTCCCGTTTCACTAACTTTGATCCCAAATGTGCAGGTGCATACCGCGCTGGCCATTCCTGGCCCCGAGGGACCTGGAGGTAGCCGTGATAACAACGCATGGGTTCGAGCCTCCCCCAGCTTCCACGGGAAGCCCTGCTTCTCCTTCGTAAAGATCGTACATGGCTCGGTGGAGTGTCTGGCTCGTGTGATGCTGCTTTTCAGTGCAGATGATGCACAGAAGGAGGGATTTGCATTTGTGCAGGTGATGCGACGCCTCGGAGTGGACCCGAACACTCGTTCTCAGGTGTACAACTTCCCGGTGGGCGCAGATGAGCACGCCGGGTTTGTAGTTGTAAACGTGGAGCAGATATGCGAGGTTGTGCAGGTGATCCAGTCGTTTGTGCGTGATGATTGGTGGTATCTCAGCGAATACCTCTTCGAGTAGATTAGGACGCGTTTTGTTGTTCGTTAAACCGCGTGCCCACAGATCTTGTATCCGGGCCTCATTGTAGACCGTTAATTCCCGCTTTATTTATTCGTCGTCGTGTTTGTGGGAGGCAACAGATGCTGTGGGCTTAACTTCCATTCTGACGGGTTTGTCTTACGATCATCCAGGTTTTATGGGGATGCCTTCGTAATGTAAATTTGGTTCATAAACAATGAATATGGTTTTTTTATTTTGCAGTTGGCTGTAGCGAGGCAGCCCAAAGTTAGCAAACGCCTTATGTTTGTTCTGATTGGTCGATCGTAGCTGTGGTTACCGTAGACTGATCGCGTCACTAGTTTCAGCTGTGCGAAGTAAGCGTGTTCCCTTATGCGCGTGATTGCTCCAACCAGCGATTTTTCTCATTGGTTGGCTTGGTTTAGGGCCTGTCTTTATATAAATGCGTTACTAATTGTGTCATTTGTGCGCGTTTCGTACCGGGCCTCGAACCAGATATGTTCAGTTTGTAGGACGATCGGGGTTGCGAAACGGGGGCACGTCGAAATGCGCTGTAGCATGCTGGATTCGACTGTTCAGGCAGAGTAGGGTGTTTGTGGAGCCCTTGTGGTTGGTGGGGGTTCTTTCGCCTGTGAGACCTTTGGGACGGGATGCACAGATTGGCCGAAGTGGTTGCTTTGTTCCAATTCCGTAGCACGAAAGAATGTACCCAGTCCGTTGGGGGCTAGGCTCGGAATGCCAGGTGGGTACGGGGTCGCCCGAAACTGCCTGCGCTGTCATTGCATCGAGGTTGTACGTGGTCCAATCCCAACGGCGATGAACCAACATCCTTGCCAGCCTGGCCAAATCTTCTGTGCATTGACATCGAACCCACTGCATGCATACTTCGAAGTACCCACTCCCTTGCCCGGTAGCCCAACCCCAACTCTTGCAATTTTGGGATGTGCATGCGCATCGGATAGTAACTTCTCGCACGGAGGTTCAGGTGACGATTTGAGTGGCAGTTCAGGTGACGCCTCAGGTGCCAATCTAGAAGATCCTACAGGAAACGCTTTTGAGCCTACTTAAAAGGAAACGTTACAAATGCTGCTGCAGCGGATAGTGTTTCAGAAGATATCATCTCAAAGGGGAGTATTTCACGCAAGTCAGAATGACAAGTGAAGCTAGGGTGTCACGGCCCTCCCTGTCCCTCCTTCGGCTCCTTCACTGCCTGCTTCCCCAACGTGTAGGCCTGCTGGAACCCCGAATTCGTGGACGAACCCGATACTGAAGCCCCCCCTATAAACTGCCCCCTTAAGGGGAACAGTGCAGGGCAGGGCAAGGGAGGGGTGCTGTTTGACGAGACGTGCTCGCACAAGCAAGACTTCACGCCGCACGGGGCGGCCACGCATCAGATGATGCGGCTGGAGGATGTGTTTGGGACGAACGACGCGTTTGCTCTCAACCGCTCGCACCTCTTTGTGCGAAACGGATGCGCGCACTTTTCGGGAACGGCAGTGAGCGCCTGTGGGGGAAGGGTTGTGGGGGGAGGGTTGTGGGAGGAGGACTGTGAGGAGGGTGGGTTGTGTAGAGGGAGATATTGCTTAGGTGCCTTAGCTATGCCAACTGATCACATGCTTTCGTGCAAAACAGGTGCTCGTGCTTCCCGGAAATGGCGGTGAGAGCCCTGTGGGGGGAGGACTATGAGGAGGGAAGGGTGTGAGTAGAGGGGTATGTGAGGAAGGAGGGATGTCAGGAGGGGGGTTTATGAGTACGTAGTGTTGTTGAGAGGGAGCTTTTGTTTAGGCACCTTAGCTATGTCAACCGCTCACATGCATTCGTGTGACATGGGTGCTCCCACTATTTGGGAATGGTGAGAGGGGGGTTATGTGGCATGGTGGGATGTGTAAGAGGAAGGCAGTTGGTGTTGGAGGAGGGCTGAGAATGGGTTTGCTCTCAACCGCTCACATTTCTCTGTGATGAATGGGTGCTCGCGCTTCCCGGGAACGGTGAGAGTTTTGTGGGGAGAGGGCTGTGAGGGTCACATTCCCTTAAATGGTGAGAGCTCTGTGGAGAGAGGGTTGTGAGGAGGTAGGGTTGTGAGGAGGGGGGGGTGTGGAGAGGGAGGGGTGTGAGGAGATAGTTCTCCTAACTGTTGCTTACTTCATCCCTCCCATTTTCTTCCCTCTCACCACCAGCTCCAGTACGACGCGGGGCACGCGGTGCACGAGCTGCCGACAGCAGTGTTCAACTGGGCGGCCCATGCTGGCAACAACTTATACTACTTCGTCGTGTCCTCCCCCCCTCGCCCTCCCGCCCCCTCTCCCCTCGTGTTCAGCTCAAGTACAACGCAGGGCATGCAATGCACGAGCTGCCAACGGGTGTGTTTAACTGGGCGGTGCATGCTGGCAACTACTTCTACCACTTCCTCGTAAAGCCCGTGCCCATCTTCCTTGCCGCCGCACCTCTCATGACCTCCACACTGCACCACCTGCCTTTGCTAGCCAGGGACGTCCAGGTGGGTGTGGTTTGATTCGAGCATCGCCTGTATGAAAGCCCTTGCTTGCGCCACCGCCCACACTGCGCCACCTGCCTGTGCTAGCCAGGGATGTCGAGGTGAGTGGGCTGATTCGAGCACCGCCTGTAGTGAGGCAATCTACTAGATGCCTCAAAGAATGCGCTTCTTATTCGTCCACACTGCATGGCGCCACCTGCCTGTGCTCGTTCACCAAGGACGTTCAGGGGGGATCCTGAGAATTCTAAACATCCTCAGGTGGGGATCTTGAAAATTTTGAACAATCTCGGTTGGGGATCTTGAGAATTCCAAACAATCTCGGGTGGGAATCTTGAGAATCCAAACAATCTCGGGTGGGGATCTTGAGAATTCCAAACAATCTCGAGTGGGAATCTTGAGAATCCAAACAATCTCGAGTGGGGATCTTGAGAGTTCCAAACAATCTCGAGTGGGGATCTTGAGAATTCCAAACAATCTCGGGTGGGGATCTTGAGAATTCCAAACAATCTCAGGGGGTTCGAATTGAGCAGTACTTGCGTGGAAGCTCTTGCTTGCGCCATGTCCACACAGCACCACCTGCCTGTTCTCGCCAGACATGTCCGAGTGGGTTCGGTGCGGTTGGAGCAGCCTTAAGATGACCTACAATAGCTGTTGCAGGGATCACTTCTGCAAGGCAGGGTCACTGCTAGGCCGATCTCTTTTCGGTTTGCAGCCGTGCATTTGTGCGGTTGGGGCCTCTCGCCCGTCATCTGCTCTTTCGTTTCTAAGAATTCTAAAGAACCAGCAGTTCTCATATCAATCATTGCCACCTCAAGATTTCCTCTCAATGGATGCTTAGAATCCAGGTGTATTTTGAGACGACTCCAAGTTTTTCTAGAATCCGTGCCTAATCCACCTCCCTTCTCTCTATGCGAGTGCGTTTTTACGTAGCGTGTCGTGAAACTCGACCACACTTCTTCAGAGTCCCATTTCAGCCCGTGCACTCCCTCACAATTGATGTCACTCGCACGCCCACACCCCCACCCCTCTCCCTCGCAGTCCGTGCCCTCTTTTCACAAGCAAGCCTCTACGTAGCTGGCCATGGCACGGGCCTCACCAACATTACCGTATTCTCCCGGATAAAACACCCCCCCATCATTGTACACCCCCGGGTAGCTTGTGCGGGGTGGGTGTTATATTTGACCCCGTTAGTACTATACCCCCCCTTTTGCGGTGATTTTCTATAACACCCTCCTTTTCTTATAGATTCCTATTATAGCTGTTATCGAGTCCAATTCCTTACGGGAGGATATCGCGAGAATCGCTCCCTAGACGAAATTTTGCTTGTGCTTTCACTTCGAATCTGCCGACATTCCCCCCCTCCCACAATCTCGCTGTCGCCACGCTGGCGAATCTTCCGCTGCAAGTGGCCCGAGGTGAAACTCACATTCTCACATGAGGCACAGGGAGGTGAGTCGTGACCAAACCAGTCAAGGAAGTGACTGGTACAGTGACAACGCACCACCATGCGCGATTTCGGCCTCGGCGGAGTTGCCCACTGGAATTTGCCATGTGGCAGATTCCAGTGGGCGGTCACGGTATCCTCGCATACTCGGTTTTGCGGAACTGATCAGCAATCTTGAAGTGAAGTCAGACTTCTGATTTTGTTTCACATCTTTTCTGCTTTATAAAAAGTATACCATATAATAAGACCCGGGTATTATGTAGGATTTTCCGTTGAGGAGACCCCCCCCATTTTTTCCCAATGGTTTTCATAATACCCTAGGGTGTTTTATCCGGGAGAATACGGTACCTTCATTCAGGACTCCTCCCACCTCTCCTCTCCACCTCCATGTTGTCCGGACTCCCTTCCGTCCACCCTCCCATCCTTCTCCATCCCAGTCCGTGCCCTCTTCTCATGAGCACGCCTGTACATAGCGGGTCACGGAGCGGGCCTGGCCAGCATGGTGTTCATGCCGGAGCAAAGCTCCGTGCTGGAGATTCGCCCACAGGGTTGCCATGTGATCGTCTACCATGCTCTCGCCAGAGCTTACTCCCTGCGCTACCACCTTGTGCTCAGCAAAGGCGATTGGTTCTCCCCGATTGTGGCTAATATGACACGTGTCGCTCAGGTGATTGATTCAGTCCGTGGCAGGCCCTCAGATTGGTTTTGGGGCTAGGCTGAAAAATCAGAGTTGGTACAAAAATTTACTCTGAAAATCAGAGAAAAAAACCATTGTACACTAGAAACAAACGGCAATTTCCCATTTTCCCTAAAAAAAAGTCTGATAATTCAGCCTTGGTACAAAAAAAGAGTCTGAAAATCAGAATTTTTTTTGCCAAATCAGAGAAAAAAGTCTTGACTTCTGAGGGCCTGGTCCGTGGCCAGATTCAAAAGGAGGATGGTGAAGGTGTGTCACTGCACTGATCAAGCCCAATAGGAATATGTTTTACGGTTTCCTCGAGGAAAGTGGGATGGCCAGAGCAGAATGTACATCCTGGCTTCAAATACAAATGCAAATATAAATGTAAAACCTTCCCTTGCTAATGAACAACAGCAACTCCACATGTTGTATTATACAGGGTGATTTCCAACCCCACCCTGACCTCCATTATCCTCAGTTTGAAACCTAGCATGTATTCCATCCAGCACCCGAGCCACACTTGTCACATTGGCCACCACAGTGGACAAACAGGTACCCTGGCTGAACACGAGGTGGTATCGCAGCGAGCAGGCAGAGGCAAGGCCATTATAGACAGGCACGGGGCATCCCTGGGGGCGAATCTCCAGCAGGGAAGCCTTTTCCGGCATGAAGATCATGTTGGTGAGTGCGGCTCCGTGGCCCGCTATGTACAGGCGTGCTCGCATGAGGAGCGCACGGGCTGAGAAGAGGATGACGGGGGGGAAGCGGAGAAGCGGAAGAGGAGGATTTTGGAAGGGAAAGTGGGGAGAGTCTATTTTTGACGCGCCTCAAAGATGGAAGCGGAGCGGAGAAGTGGAGGGAGTTATGGAAGAACGTCATCCTGGTGAGTGGAGCTGGATGGTGGGAAGTGGAGACGGTTTGGATGCACCAGCAATGCTGCTTTGGAGAAAATTCTTGAAGACACGGGGCAACCACCCAACATCACACGCCTCACCTTGCAAAATCGACAGCGACCCATCAAACAGCACCACTCTCTCGCGCCCAAACCGCCTCACCACCTCCTCCTCCACCTCTTCGAAATCCACTATCGCCCGCTTTCTCCCTGTTGGCCGCTTTGCCAGCACCACCACCCAGTCGGAGGGGAAGGAGCGAGCCTCGCGGGCGGAGAGAGGGCGGTGGTTACGGAGGGTCCAGTCGGGGTTGAAGAGAGGCACTCCGGAGGGGTGCAGCAGATGGCGGCGCCGCAGCGACTGCCAGAGGGCTCGGCTGGCATGGTGGCAGTTCTGATAGATGGGCTGGGGAAGTGAGGGACGAGGGGAGGGAGAAGCGGGGTGGGGGAGGAAAATTGGGAGAAAGTGAGAGAGGAAGTGGTTTGTTGCAGTCCTGATATGTTGAAGGCGGGATTATGGATCAAGCGGGGGGCAGGGAAGGAGTTGGGGAGGGAGATGGTATGGTGGCAGTTTTGGCACATGGGCTGGAGAACAGGGGGAGACCAGAGGGGTGCAGCAGATGGGGGAAACGGTTGAGAAGCAGGGAGGGGCTGGGGAATAAAGATCGAAACTATAACTTTGTACGCATACATACATATAATATATAGTTGAAAAGAAGAAAAGAAAAGAAAAAGGAATGAAGCAGAAACCTGGATACGGCTAAAGACGTAAAAAACTCAAACCTCAATTCAATCTCGTGTGCCTATCCTACCCATTGATGGAATGGGCTATGCCCTTCAAGAAAACTTGGCATACATACTTTGGATAAGTGACACACATACCTATATGGGTCCTTCATTTGTCTTTGCCACAGCTTGTCACATTCTTCAGTTTTCAATGACTTGCACACAGTGTTGTATGATGTGCACATTACATGCCTATGTTTATTGGACGTGTTGCAAACACTCTCTTTTATGTGAAAAGATTCGGCTGGAAATTTTCAGACAAAAGCAGTTCACAAACTTTACCGAAATATAAGAACTTATGGCCGATTAGGCTTTTTCCCTTGAACCAAACACACCACGTATGCATGGCATGGCGTGCATGGTTTACCTGGTACATCATATTAGCATGCGTGGATGCTTCACCTGATGCACCACATCCGCATGAAACAGGTCAATGAGGCTGGAAGTGGGGGTCATGCGGATATGATTGGGTGGAGTTTTGAGGCCCCTCAAAACCTACCTGTTACACCACCAAAGGCCCCTCAAAATCTACCTGTTACACCACCATTAAGGCCCATCAAAATCTACCTGTTACACCACCATTAAGGCCCATCAAAATCTACCTGTTACACCACCATTAAGACCCCTCAAAATCTACCTGTTACACCACCATTAAGGCCCCTCAAAATCTACCTGTTACACCACCATTAAGGCCCCTCAAAATCTACCTGTTACACCAACATTAAGGCCCCTCAAAATCTACATGTTACACCACCATTAACCTGTTACACCACCATTAAGGCCCCTCAAAATCTACCTGTTACACCACCATTAAGACCCCTCAAAATCTACCTGATACACCACCATTAAGGCCCCTCAAAATCTACATGTTACACCACCATTAAGGCCCCTCAAAATCTACCTGTTACACCACCATTAAGGCCCCTCAAAATCCAAATGTTTCACCACCATTAAGACCCCTCAAAATCTACCTGTTACACCACCATTAAGGCCCATCAAAATCTACCTGTTACACCACCATTAAGGCCCATCAAAATCTACCTGTTACACCACCATTAAGACCCCTCAAAATCTACCTGTTACACCACCATTAAGGCCCCTCAAAATCTACCTGTTACACCACCATTAAGGCCCCTCAAAATCTACCTGTTACACCAACATTAAGGCCCCTCAAAATCTACCTGTTACACCACCATTAAGCCCCCTCAAAATCTACCTGTTACACCACCATTAAGGCCCCTCAAAATCTACCTGTTACACCACCATTAAGGCCCCTCAAAATCTACATGTTACACCACCATTAAGGCCCCTCAAAATCTACCTGTTACACCACCATTAAGGCCCCTCAAAATCCAAATGTTTCACCACCATTAAGGCCCCTCAAAATCCAAATGTTTCACCACCATTAAGACCCCTCAAAATCTACCTGTTACACCACCATTAAGACCCCTCAAAATTTACCTGTTAAACCACCATTAAGGCCCCTCAAAACCTACCAGTTAAACCACCATTAAGGCCCCTCAAAATCTACCTGTTACACCACCATTAAGGCCCCTCAAAACCTACCTGTTACACCACCGTTAAGGCCCCTCAAAACCTACCTGTCACACCACCGTTAAGGCCCCTCAAAACCTACCTGTCACACCACCCGTTAAGGTCCCTCAAAACATACCTGTCACACTACCATTACGGCCCCTCAAAACCTACCTGTCACACCACCGTTACGGCCCCTCAAAACCTACCTGTCACACCACCGTTACGGCCCCTCAAAACCTACCTGTCACACCACCGTTACGGCCCCTCAAAACCTACCTGTCACACCACCGTTACGGCCCCTCAAAACCTACCTGTCACACCACCGTTACGGCCCCTCAAAACCTACCTGTCACACCACCGTTACGGCCCCTCAAAACCTACCTGTCACACCACCGTTACGGCCCCTCAAAACCTACCTGTCACACCACCGTTACGGCCCCTCAAAACCTACCTGTCACACCACCGTTACGGCCCCTCAAAACCTACCTGTCACACCACCGTTACGGCCCCTCAAAACCTACCTGTCACACCACCGTTACGGCCCCTCAAAACCTACCTGTCACACCACCGTTACGGCCCCTCAAAACCTACCTGTCACACCACCGTTACGGCCCCTCAAAACCTACCTGTCACACCACCGTTACGGCCCCTCAAAACCTACCTGTCACACCACCGTTACGGCCTCTCAAAACCTACCTGTCACACCACCGTCACGGCCCCTCAAAACCTACCTGTCACACCACCGTCACGGCCCCTCAAAACCTACCTGTCACACCACCGTTACGGCCTCTCAAAACCTACCTGTCACACCACCGTCACGGCCCCTCAAAACCTACCTGTCACACCACCGTCACGGCCCCTCAAAACCTACCTGTCACACCACCGTTACGGCCCCTCAAAACCTACCTGTCACACCACCGTCAAGGCCCCTCAAAACCTACCTGTCACACCACCGTTACGGCCCCTCAAAACCTACCTGTCACACCACCGTTACGGCCCCTCAAAACCTACCTGTCACACCACCGTTACGGCCCCTCAAAACCTACCTGTCACACCACCGTTACGGCCCCTCAAAACCTACCTGTCACACCACCGTTACGGCCCCTCAAAACCTACCTGTCACACCACCGTTACGGCCCCTCAAAACCTACCTGTCACACCACCGTTACGGCCCCTCAAAACCTACCTGTCACACCACCGTTAGGGCCCCTCAAAACCTACCTGTCACACCACCGTCAAGGCCCCTCAAAACCTACCTGTCACACAACCGTCAAGGCCCCTCAAAACCTACCTGTCACACCACTGTCAAGGCCCCTCAAAACCTACCTGTCACACCACCGTTACGGCCCCTCAAAACCTACCTGTCACACCACCGTTACGGCCCCTCAAAACCTACCTGTCACACCACCGTCAAGGCCCCTCAAAACCTACCTGTCACACCACCGTCAAGGCCCCTCAAAACCTACCTGTCACACCACCGTTACGGCCCCTCAAAACCTACCTGTCACACCACCGTTACGGCCCCTCAAAACCTACCTGTCACACCACCGTTACGGCCCCTCAAAACCTACCTGTCACACCACCGTTACGGCCCCTCAAAACCTACCTGTCACACCACCGTTACGGCCCCTCAAAACCTACCTGTCACACCACCGTTACGGCCCCTCAAAACCTACCTGTCACACCACCGTTACGGCCACTCAAAACCTACCTGTCACACCACCGTTACGGCCCCTCAAAACCTACCTGTCACACCACCGTTACGGCCCCTCAAAACCTACCTGTCACACCACCGTTACGGCCCCTCAAAACCTACCTGTCACACCACCGTCAAGGCCTCTCAAAACCTACCTGTCACACCACCGTTACGGCCCCTCAAAACCTACCTGTCACACCACCGTTACGGCCCCTCAAAACCTACCTGTCACACCACCGTTACGGCCCCTCAAAACCTACCTGTCACACCACCGTTACGGCCCCTCAAAACCTATCTGTCACACCACTGTCAAGGCCTCTCAAAACCTACCTGTCACACCACCGTTACGGCCCCTCAAAACCTACCTGTCACACCACCGTTACGGCCCCTCAAAACCTACCTGTCACACCACCGTCAAGGCCCCTCAAAACCTACCTGTCACACCACCGTCAAGGCCCCTCAAAACCTACCTGTCACACCACTGTCAAGGCCCCTCAAAACCTACCTGTCACACCACCGTTACGGCCCCTCAAAACCTACCTGTCACACCACCGTTACGGCCCCTCAAAACCTACCTGTCACACCACCGTTACGGCCCCTCAAAACCTACCTGTCACACCACCGTCAAGGCCCCTCAAAACCTACCTGTCACACCACCGTCAAGGCCCCTCAAAACCTACCTGTCACACCACCGTTACGGCCCCTCAAAACCTACCTGTCACACCACCGTTACGGCCCCTCAAAACCTACCTGTCACACCACCGTTACGGCCCCTCAAAACCTACCTGTCACACCACCGTTACGGCCCCTCAAAACCTACCTGTCACACCACCGTTACGGCCCCTCAAAACCTACCTGTCACACCACCGTTACGGCCCCTCAAAACCTACCTGTCACACCACCGTTACGGCCCCTCAAAACCTACCTGTCACACCACCGTTACGGCCCCTCAAAACCTACCTGTCACACCACCGTTACGGCCCCTCAAAACCTACCTGTCACACCACCGTTACGGCCCCTCAAAACCTACCTGTCACACCACCGTTACGGCCCCTCAAAACCTACCTGTCACACCACCGTTACGGCCCCTCAAAACCTACCTGTCACACCACCGTTACGGCCCCTCAAAACCTACCTGTCACACCACCGTTACGGCCCCTCAAAACCTACCTGTCACACCACCGTTACGGCCCCTCAAAACCTACCTGTCACACCACCGATACGGCCCCTCAAAACCTACCTGTCACACCACCGTTACGGCCCCTCAAAACCTACCTGTCACACCACCGTTACGGCCCCTCAAAACCTACCTGTCACACCACCGTTACGGCCCCTCAAAACCTACCTGTCACACCACCGTTACGGCCCCTCAAAACCTACCTGTCACACCACCGTTACGGCCCCTCAAAACCTACCTGTCACACCACCGTTACGGCCCCTCAAAACCTACCTGTCACACCACCGTTACGGCCCCTCAAAACCTACCTGTCACACCACCGTTACGGCCCCTCAAAACCTACCTGTCACACCACCGTTACGGCCCCTCAAAACCTACCTGTCACACCACCGTTACGGCCCCTCAAAACCTACCTGTCACACCACCGTTACGGCCCCTCAAAACCTACCTGTCACACCACCGTTACGGCCCCTCAAAACCTACCTGTCACACCACCGTTACGGCCCCTCAAAACCTACCTGTCACACCACCGTTACGGCCCCTCAAAACCTACCTGTCACACCACCGTTACGGCCCCTCAAAACCTACCTGTCACACCACCGTTACGGCCCCTCAAAACCTACCTGTCACACCACCGTTACGGCCCCTCAAAACCTACCTGTCACACCACCGTTACGGCCCCTCAAAACCTACCTGTCACACCACCGTTACGGCCCCTCAAAACCTACCTGTCACACCACCGTTACGGCCCCTCAAAACCTACCTGTCACACCACCGTTACGGCCCCTCAAAACCTACCTGTCACACCACCGTTACGGCCCCTCAAAACCTACCTGTCACACCACCGTTACGGCCCCTCAAAACCTACCTGTCACACCACCGTTACGGCCCCTCAAAACCTACCTGTCACACCACCGTTACGGCCCCTCAAAACCTACCTGTCACACCACCGTTACGGCCCCTCAAATCCTACCTGTCACACCACCGTTACGGCCCCTCAAAACCTACCTGTCACACCACCGTTACGGCCCCTCAAAACCTACCTGTCACACCACCGTTACGGCCCCTCAAAACCTACCTGTCACACCACCGTCAAGGCCCCTCAAAACCTACCTGTCACACCACTGTCAAGGCCCCTCAAAACCTACCTGTCACACCACTGTCAAGGCCCCTCAAAACCTACCTGTCACACCACTGTCAAGGCCCCTCAAAACCTACCTGTCACACCACCGTTACGGCCCCTCAAAACCTACCTGTCACACCACCGTTACGGCCCCTCAAAACCTACCTGTCACACCACCGTTACGGCCCCTCAAAACCTACCTGTCACACCACCGTTACGGCCCCTCAAAACCTACCTGTCACACCACCGTTACGGCCCCTCAAAACCTACCTGTCACACCACCGTTACGGCCCCTCAAAACCTACCTGTCACACCACCGTTACGGCCCCTCAAAACCTACCTGTCACACCACCGTTACGGCCCCTCAAAACCTACCTGTCACACCACTGTCAAGGCCCCTCAAAACCTACCTGTCACACCACTGTCAAGGCCCCTCAAAACCTACCTGTCACACCACTGTCAAGGCCCCTCAAAACCTACCTGTCACACCACCGTTACGGCCCCTCAAAACCTACCTGTCACACCACCGTTACGGCCCCTCAAAACCTACCTGTCACACCACCGTTACGGCCCCTCAAAACCTACCTGTCACACCACCGTTACGGCCCCTCAAAACCTACCTGTCACACCACCGTTACGGCCCCTCAAAACCTACCTGTCACACCACCGTTACGGCCCCTCAAAACCTACCTGTCACACCACCGTTACGGCCCCTCAAAACCTACCTGTCACACCACCGTTACGGCCCCTCAAAACCTACCTGTCACACCACTGTCAAGGCCCCTCAAAACCTACCTGTCACACCACTGTCAAGGCCCCTCAAAACCTACCTGTCACACCACTGTCAAGGCCCCTCAAAACCCACCTGGTACACCACATCGGCATGAACCAGGTCGTTTCCAGATGTGGGCAGCAGGCGAATCTGATCGAGTGGGATGCCTATGAGTGGCAAACCCAGTTGCTCGTACATATGTACCTGTGGGGAGAGGCATGGGATGGAAAGGAAATGACAGGGAATCCACTATTTATTTAGTCGACTCTATAGATTCCAATGAGTGGCACACCCAGTTGCTCGTACATACGCACCTGTGGGGAGAGGCATGGAGATGAGATCGGTATTTTTTTCTAGTCAACTTAATGTATGTTCATGAGTGGCGCACCCTATTGCATGTTGCACACACTTGTGGGGAGAGGCACATGAGATGGGTATATAATGGGAGTGAGATGGGCAGAAGCTGGGAATGGGATGGACATAAGATGGGAGTGAGATGGGAATATGACAAGAATGGGATGCATGGATGGGATTGCCCCATCTCTGACCTTGTTTGCACGTTGTAAATCAATACGAAGGACCGTTTCAGATGGGAATATTACGAGAATGGGTTGGGAATGAGGCGGGAATGAGGTGGGAATGAGGTGGGAATGAGATGGGCATGAGGGTTTAGGAATGGGAATAAAATGGCACAAAGTGGCTCAACGCTCTTCACAAGTGCTGCTGCAGGTGCACAATTCTCATAAATGCAACCTGCTGCTTGGAACAAGTCTTTTTAAGAGTCAACTAAAAGATAGACTTATCACGCAAATGCAACCCGCTGCTGCTCGAAACAAAACAACACCTGGCTGCCCAAGGCAGGAGACTTGAATCATAGTTGACTGAAAAATCGCACAGGTGACTTCTGAGTCGACTCAAAAGTCACACAGTCACCCAAGGCGAAAGTCACATTGTCACATCTCAATCTTTTCATAGTTAAGAACTTGCACAAGTGCAGGTGTTCAAATAAGCTGTCGCCGTGAGGATTGCATGCAGGAGCTTCAGTAGAACCCCACCTCGCCGCGTCTGACAAGAACAGGCAGGAGCTTGCTTTAAACCCTGAACCCCACCTGGCCTTCCCTGGCGAGCACGAGAAGATCTCGCAGCGGGGAGGGCGTGAGGGGCGCAGCGACGAGGAAGAGCGGGAAGAGCTCGATGAGGAAGTGGAAGAAGTTGCTGCCAGGTTGGTGCGCCCAGTTGAACACTGCTGTTGGCAGCTCGTGCACCATGTGGTTCGCCTCGAATGTGACCTGGTGAGAGAGGGGGGGGGGGGGGGGGATGGGGGGGGGGAGTGCAGTGAACAACACAATGGTTGAGTGGGGCCTACCAAAATGGGGGAGGAAGAAACACAGAAATGGCAGCTCGTGAACGAGTGCTGGCGAAACGGGCTGTGTCCTGCATCAAACGTGGGCTGGTGGTGGAAGGGGAGGGAGTGTTTGATGCGCATGGAATGGAACGAGTCTAAAATGCAGGGTCCTCAACAAAGCCGGAGCTGGATTGAACGCTGCTATTGGTTGGTTGGCTGTACACAATGTGTGAGAGCACATGAGCACATGAGCACACGAGGATGTGAGCGCACCAGCATGTGAGCTCATGAGCACACGAGGATGTGAGCGCACCAGCATGTGAGCTCATGAGCACACGAGGATGTGAGCGCACCAGCATGTGAGCTCACGAGCACACGAGGATGTGAGCGCACCAGCATGTGAGCTCATGAGACACGAGGATGTGAGCGCACCAGCATGTGAGCTCATGAGCACACGAGGATGTGAGCGCACCAGCATGTGAGCTCATGAGCACACGAGGATGTGAGCGCACCAGCATGTGAGCTCATGAGCACACGAGGATGTGAGCGCACCAGCATGTGAGCTCATGAGCACACGCACGCACACAATGCTCTCACTGCGCTCAGGAGGCATAGGCATGCACACCCGGCCCTCACTGAACGCACGTGCTGCGTGCAGCTGAGACAAGTAATCTTTGAAGCCCTTGGAAAATACTCACTCTCTACTCAACCCTCCCTCCGCACCCCACTCTCTCACCGTTCCTGGGAAGTGCCCGCATCCATTTCTGACGAACAGGTGCGTGCGGTTGAGAGTAAACCCATTGTCCGTCACAAAAACATCTTCCAGCCGAATCATCTGCAGCGCGTACGCCCCGTGCACCCCCATGTCCTGCTTGTGCGAGCACGTCTCATCAAACGGCACCTCCTTCTGATTCCTGTCATCACGCCCTGTGCTGTCCGTTTTAAGCGGGCAGTTTATAGGGGGGATGGTTTCGCTCATGGGTGGGTCGACAAGGTCTGGGTTCCAGCAGGCCTGCACGTTGGGGAAGCGGGCGGTGCAGGAGCCGAAGGCGGGGCAGGGAGGGCCTTGGCACCCCAGCTTCACAGCCCATTTTGATCCTCCCGTGGAGCTATCACCTGAGAGACTCTCTTGTGAGGCACTTTCCTCTAAGGCACTCTCCTCTGAGGCACTCCCACTCTCTATTGAAGCACTCTCTACTGAAGCACTCTCCACTGAAGCACTTTCTACTGAAGCACTCTCTACTGAAGCACGCTCCACTGAAGCACTGTCAACGGACGTGCTTGACTTGCTTCCTATATGATCGCCGCTACTAGATCTGCTCTCCAGGTTGTCCAAGGGGAGGTGCTCGAAGAAGTGGAGGAAGACGGTGGAGAGGCGAGCCGTGGAGAGAGGAAAGCCCAGCGGCCGCGTCACGAGGCTCACTCGCTCGGGGTGGGTTCTGGAGGAGGGATGGGAGGCGAAGATGGAAAGAGAGAGGGAAAGAGAGTGAGAAGGCGTTGGGCGTGCGACCCGTGGAGAGAGGAAAGCCCAGCGGCCGAGTCACGAGGCTCACTCGCTCAGGGTGGGTCCTGGGGTGGTCGGGCGGGTGGGTAGACGGGCAGGGGGGAAGGTGGGAGGGTGGGAGGGCGAGAGGGCGAACTAGTATGCGTGGAGAGAACGAGTGTAACGCCTGCGGACTAGATGTAGGATTAATGGATGCCACCGATGCGCCTCTTAACACCCCCGTTTGACCCAGTCGGCATTATAGTGAGAGTTATCCAAACGACCTGAAAAACTTCAGCAAATACCCACCAACTGGCCTATATCCAGTGATCTAACCCCTTCAGGAACTGTCTGGGCACTTGACTGAAAAGGCCGAGCCAAATTCTTCGGGAAGTATTCATCCCAGAATTTTCCCCTGCAAAATCCTACCCCCATTTTTCCTCGAGGTTACCCGCCAGGCTGACCTAAATCGCTGTGGCGAGGGATAACGAACTGACCCGAAGAAAAGGTTCAGATCTGGATTCGTCCACTGACCTGATTCGTTCTGGCAGGTAGTAGTTGAGCTCGCTTTCGAACTTGGCCACCTGACCCGCGAGATGGAGGCTCGGCGATTGCTGGCCGTTGATCGCTGCTGGGAAAAATCACGGGGGATCGAGGGGAAGGGGTGGAAGTGAAAACTGGCAGCGGGTGCTACTATTAGAGTGAGAGAATTTTCAGGCGCCTCAAAAGTGGCTGCGGATAATACTAAAATTAGGGTAAGAAGATTGTAAAGGCGCCTGAGGTTACTACCATTACTAGGGTGAGGTGGGGAGATTTGTTAGGCGCCTCAAACGTGAAAAAAAGGGTTGCGGTTACTAGGGTGAGAGGAGTTCAACAAAGGGAAAAGAGCGGTTGCTGTTCTATTAAGATGAGGGAACTTGCGCCGTGAGAATGGACTGCGCAAAACAACCACCTATTATTAACGTGAGGGGACTTTAGAGGAGCTCTAGAAGTGAAATCATGGACGGCTTTTACCACTGTTAGGGTGAGGAAACATTTGAGACCCCTCACTGAGGGTTTGCGGTTACTTGGGCGGAGAGACTATTGAGGCTTCTCTGAAGTAAAATGGGCTGCGTTTACTATACCACATTAGGACGAGGGGAGAGAGTGGAGCAGCGGGCAGCGTCGCGTACATGCATTGACGGAAATCGTCAAGTCGACGGCGACAACCACCCACAACAGCCAGCGGCCAGCGCGTGCCACCATCATCTTACTAAGTCCGTCAAGATCATAACAGAAGAATGGCAATCGCGAGAAACTGCTAAGCGCAGTAGTGGCTGAAAAAAGGCCACCATTCTAGGTCATCGTCTGAGGTGTCCTCGCTGGACTTTTTTGCGAATGTGACAACTTGGCGCATTCGCAATCAACGCCTTGAAACGAAGACTTTCGATTGGGTTGACACGTCGCATGGTGCGGGCCTAGCCATGGATGACTGGCAGAGGAATGCTGCGCATTATCAGCGATGCGCGGTCAGGTCGCACATCAGGAGGCGCTTCAGGAGATTCACCTGGCTGACACAGAGTGCCTCAATCTGTGCAGTGCTTATTGCTACAGTACGACGTTGTAAATAATCGAGATTTGAAATTGGGGCTGAAAATCATCGTCAGAACCAACTGTGGCTCCTTCGTCGCATCGCGATTCGAGACTTAGGAGAAGCCTTTCCTCGTCATCAAGAGAGACTGAGGGAAAACCTAGGTCATGACACCGAGGCTGCCTAGGCCTTGCATGGCTGGGTGGGTTAGCGAAGTCCTCGCCCCTCCTCACCAGCGAAAAGCTTGTTATTTTGGTAACTTTCGACACAGGGAGCCTGGTTCCCCCATATGCGCGAAGAACCCCCAACCCAAACCCCGCCTTGTGTCCCGCCGCGAAGATATCCCCCCACCTGACGACTGAAGATGCGAAAACATAATGTGAAGCGACAGCCGCGGACCGTGGCGAAAATCGAGATGAGGAAAGGGTGGTTTTGAAGTACTACTATGTCTTGATTGGTGATTGGTAACTGGTAGTACACCTAGTCACCAATGAATTCTACATCCTCCTCTTGTTTCAGGCGCACATGGGTAACTATCCTTGCTTTGTCATAACCTTGGGATGTGTGGAATGCTTTATTTTTTGGAGTGGGAAATTTTCCGGATCCCTCGAGAGAGTTGAATAGCGAGGGAAATTCACAACGAAAAACAGGCCCTTAAGATCGGTTGTTGTCTTATGCTCGCATTGCACCCCCACCCCCACCTCCAGCATCCTCCATTCGAAATCTAGCCCGGATTGAATCAAGCACCCGAGCTACACTAGTCACATTAGCCACCACAGTGGAAAAACAATCACCCTGGCTGAACACGAGATGGTACCGCAGCGAGCAGGCAGCGGCGAGGCCATTATAGACAGGCACGGGGCATCCCTGGGGGCGAATCTCCAGCAGGGAAGCCTTTTCCGGCATGAAGATCATGTTGGTGAGTGCGGCTCCATGGCCTGCTATGTACAGGCGTGCTCTCATGAGGAGCGCACGGGCTGTGAGGGAAAACGTAGGTTAAGGAAGGGATGGAGATGAGAGGGGGTGTTGGAAGGGAAAGAGGACAGAACTGAAGTGGAATGAAGGGTGGATGAAGTAAACAAATGTTAAATTGATGAGAGCATATCAGTGGCCTGGTATGCAAATCGGGGCGCCTGAATGCACAGCCTGTTGTCCCGGATCATGTCTGCAGGGTGTGAAGCCTGCTTGGTTTTGAGTACTAATTTTGAGAAACCAGTAATGATCATGTGGGTGAACGGATCAAGTGGGAGAACGGATAAGGTGGGTGAACGGATCAGGTGGGAAAACGGATCAGGTGGGTGAACGGATCAAGTGGGAGAACGGATCAGGTGGGTGAACGGATCAGGTGGGTGAAAGGATCATGTGGGAGAACGGATCAGGTGGGAGAACGGATCAAGTGGGAGAACGGATCAAGTGGTTGAATTGATCCATATCCTGTTCTGTTCTGAGGCGCCTGGATATCATGCCCTGCTGTGTGGATTTGCGTCCGTAGAAAAAGTGGTCTCAAGCTGGGAGAGAGCAATGAGACGCATGACAAAGAGGAAGAGAAGGGTGTAGATATGAAGGACTTAATGTATGGAAGTCAAAATGTTGTGACCGGCAAGGCAGCGTGGGTTCAGATTCGAGGTGAGGAGATTCGGTCAAAAGCAGCCCAGGAAATGGAGCACCAGACAGCCAACCACATAGACCGAGGAGTTTGTTTGTTTCTTTTCTTCTTTCTTTTCCCTTTCTTAACCTCTGCTTGAAGAAATGTTCTTGATGCGGCAAATGGTTTCACCTATGTATATACACCCCCACGTATACACACATGCGCATGTACATATGTATATAAGAACATCTTTAAACCCTGCGCAACTCTCACCTTGCAGAATCGACAGCGATCCATCAAACAACATCACTCTGTTGCGCCCAAACCACCTCACCACCTCCTCCTCCACCTCCCGGAAATTCACCAACGAGCGCCGGCCTTCCGGTCGCTTAGCCAGCACGACCACCCAGTTGGGGGGGAAGGAGCGAGCCTCGGCGGTGGAGAGAGGGCGGTGGCTGCGGTAGGTCCAGTCGGGGTTGAAGAGAGGAATGCCGGAGGGGTGCAGCAGATGGCGGCGCCGCAGTGACTGCCAGAGCGACCGGCTGGGGTAGCCACAGTCTTGGAACATGGGCTGAATGGGGGAGGGAGAGGGGACGGGGGCACGAGGGGAAGTTTTTGAGGCGCCTCAGAAGCCAGAGCCTTTGAGGCGCCTCAAAAGCCAGAGGGAGCGGCCGGGGCAGTCACAGTCTTGGAACATGGGCTGAATGGGAGAGGGAGAGGGGACGGGGGCACGAGGGGGAAGTGTGAGAGGGGAGATGGAATGGAATGGTTGCAACCTTTTCTCTCGAGTTTGATTATGTTGGGAGCAGCCATTGCCTCCAAATGCTATGCCTATAATGCTCGGATTATTCTGACTGCAATCTTGCTCTCTCTGCACAGCTCAAGTACTTGGAGAAAGGTTGAGCTCGGTCAGGCCAGCACTCAAGGAAACTCAGAAGTGACCCCCAAAATGTTTTCAGATCTGATGTGATGTGCTTTACCTGGCACACCATTTTTGCATAAGACACATGCTCCGTTACACCACACATGCGTGGCATGCATGCATGCCTTATCTACCTACCTGGCAAATCACAGGTGCATGGCATGCCTTACCTACCTGGTACACCACGTCTGCATGAAAGAGGTCATGTTCATATGTGGGCACGAAGCGAATTTGATCGCGCTGTATGCCAATGAGTGGCGCACCCCATTGCTCGTACATTTGCACCTGTGGGATGAGGCATGCGAATGAGGCATTGGGATGAGGCATGGGAATGAGGAACAGGATTGAGGCATGGGAATGAGGCATGGGAATAAGGCATGGGGATGAGGCATGGGAATGAGACGACACTTGGTGGGACAAAGGGCAAACAAGAGTTTTGGCCACACGCTTGAGTCTGCGGCACAACAAGTGCATGCAGCAAAGGGGTGCACTGCAGCTACAACAGCTGCCTGCTGTGAGGTAGAAGTGTTGCTGTAAGCGGTTGACTTTCGAGTCAACTCAAAAGTCACTGCACCTGCAGCAGCTGCTGGTCGGAATGGCATGGGCAGTGAGAGTGTTGCACGTAGCTGCTGGTCGGAATGGCATGGGCAGTGAGGGTGATGCACGTAGCTGCTGGTCGGAATGGCATGGGCAGTGAGGGTGTTGCACGTAGCTGCTGGTCGGAATGGCATGGGCAGTGAGGGTGTTGCACGTAGCTGCTGGTCGGAATGGCATGGGCAGTGAGGGTGATGCACGTAGCTGCTGGTCGGAATGGCATGGGCAGTGAGGGTGTTGCACGTAGATGCTGGTCGGAATGGCATGGGCAGTGAGGGTGATGCACGTAGCTGCTGGTCGGAATGGCATGGGCAGTGAGGGTGATGCACGTAGCTGCTGGTCGGAATGGCATGGGCATTGAGGGTGTTGCACGTAGCTGCTGGTCGGAATGGCATGGGCAGTGAGGGTGTTGCACGTAGCTGCTGGTCGGAATGGCATGGGCAGTGAGGGTGATGCACGTAGCTGCTGGTCGGAATGGCATGGGCAGTGAGGGTGTTGCACGTAGCTGCTGGTCGGAATGGCATGGGCAGTGAGGGTGTTGCACGTAGCTGCTGGTCGGAATGGCATGGGCAGTGAGGGTGATGCACGTAGCTGCTGGTCGGAATGGCATGGGCAGTGAGGGTGTTGCACGTAGCTGCTGGTCGGAATGGCATGGCAAGCGCTTGATTCAAACCCCACCTGGGCACCCTAGCAAGCACGGGTAGGGTCTGCTGTCTGCCAACACGAGGAGCGCAACGAGAATCTTCTGAGTCGACTTACATCAAACTCCACCTGGTCGCCCTCACGAGCATGGGCAGCTGTGATTCTTGAGGCCCCCTCACTATGAGCGAAGACTAATATCAAACTCCACCTGGTCGCCCCTCACGAGCATGGGCGGGCAGCTGTCACGGCTTAGACACCATGAGGGTCACAACGTAGCTGCTGACATAGTAAATAAACCCCCAGGCCACCTCTGCCGAGCATGGGCAGCTGCTGCATTGACCGAGAAAGCTTTACTAGACAACCACCTGGCAGTCCCAGGCGAGCACAGGCAGGTGCTGCAGCGTGGATGTTATGAGGGGCACATCGCAGTGACGAACCTTTTTTACTGGACTTAGAATCATCCCACCTGGTAGTCCCTGGCGAGCACGGGCAGATCTCGCAGCGTGGACGCCATGAAAGGCGCGGCGACGAGGAAGAGCGGAACGAGCTCAACGAGGAAGTGGAAGAAGTTTCTGCCGGGTTGGTGCGCCCAGTTCACCACAGCTGTTGGCAGCTCGTGCACCATGTGGTTCGCCTCGAATGTCTCCTGGTGAAAGGGAAGGGAGTGTACTTTTGAGGCGCCTCAAGAGCGTAACACAGTGCTTGTGGGGGGTCTCGCAGAATTGGCAGCTCGTGTACCATGTGGTTTGCCTCGCCAAGAAGCGCGGGCACCCGTTCCTGGTAAACAGGTGTGTGCGGTCGAGGTTGCGTTGCGTGTTAAGGCCTCAAAATAACCTTCCTCCCCAAAACCCTCCCTCCCGGCAACCCTCCTGGCGGCCCTCCCCCCACACAGATCGCATCTCACCGCTCCGAAGAAGCGCGGGCATCCGTTTCTGATGAACAGGCGTGCGCAGTTGAGGTTGAACCCGTTCTCAAGCCCCTGGAAGCACAACCCCATTCCGGTTGCACAACCCTCCATGTAACCCCCTCTCACCTCTCCAAAGAAGCGCGAGCATCCGTTTCTGATGAACAGGTGTGTGCGGTTGAGGTTGAACCCGTTCTCAAGCCCCTAGAATTACAACCCCATTCCTGTTGCACAACCCTCCATGTAACCCCCGTCTCACCTCTCCAAAGAAGCGCGGGCACCCATTCCTGTTGAACAAGTGCGTGCGGTTGAGGTTGAACCCATTGTCCTTCACATACACGTCCTCCAGCCGCATCCCTCCACCACCCCTCCCTCGCTGACTTCTGAGTCGACTCAAAAGTCAGGTGTGTGCGGTTAAGGTTGAACCCATTGTCCGTCACATCCTCCAGTCGCATCACCTGCAGCGTCCCTCCACCACCCTTCCCTCCTCCCACACAGCTCTCACCTCTCCCTCCCCTCGCCCTCTCACCTCTCCAAAGAAGCGCGGGCACCCATTCCTGATGAACAGGTGTGTGCGGTTGAGGTTAAAGCCATTGTCCGTCACATAAACATCCTCCAGCCGCATCACCTGCAGCACCACCACGCGCCGAGCCGAGATTACAACTTGCAGAGTACGAGGCGAAATCCAAATTCAGCGTCACATACACATCCTCCAGCCGCATCACCTGCAGCGCGGACGCCCCGTGCGGAGTGAAGTCTTTTCTGTGCGAGCACGTCTCGTCGAACAGCGGCCATGACTCCTGCCGTGTCTTGTTGCGCTTAAGGGGGCAGTTTATAGGAGGAGCAATGTCATTCTCGGATCTGTCCACGAGGTGCGGGTTCCAGCAGGCCTGCACGTTGGGGAAGCGGGCGGTGCAGGAGCCGAAGGAGGGGCAGGGAGGGCCGTGGCAGTGGAGCTGTACTGCCCAGTCTGATTCGCTTGAGCCGCTCTCCTTTGACACACTTCCACCACTTGCTTGACCGTTTGGACCATTTCCTTTGCCATTTTGACCGTTTTGTATCGCATTGCCATCCGGGCTGTCTCTAGAGGTGGCTGGCTTGAGTGGATGGATAACGAAGCTGCGTTGTTTCGGCCTGAAGCGAGGGATGTTGTCGAAGAACCCCATCAGCACATTGAGCAGGCGGCCCGTGGAGAGAGGAGAGCCTAGCGGCCGTGTCACGAGGTTGACTCGCTCAGGGTGGGTCCTGGCGTTGTTGAGGGAGGGAGGGGAGGGGTTGGGTGGGGGGCCGAGGGTTTGAAGAATGGATGGAAAGAGAGAGGAGGGGAGAGAGAACTCATTGTGCAGGCGAGCCGTGGAAAGAAGTCATTGTGCAGGCGAGCTGTGGAGAGAGGGAAATTAAAGTAGCGGCCGCGGCATGAGGTTGACTCACTCGCTCCGGGTGGATCCTGGCGTGGCAGGCAGGCAGGCAGGCAGGCAGGGAGGGAGGGAGGGAGGGAGGGAGGGAGGGAGGGAGGGAGGGAGGGAGGGAGGGAGGGAGGGAGGGAGGGAGGGAGGGAGGGAGGGAGGGAGGGAGGGAGGGAGGGAGGGAGGGAGGGAGGGAGGGAGGGAGGGAGGGAGGGAGGGAGGGAGGTGTGAGAAGAAAAGTTAGAAGAGAAGTTGATGGATTGAGGAGAATGGGGGTTTACATAGGGAATGGGTTGGATCCTAGCCTAGGTGACCATTATTGGACCCCACCCATGAAGTTGGGTTGGGGGATTATTGGTGGGGTCCAATAATGTTGGCCAAGTTGGGGTTGGGCCAACATTATTGGTGTGAACCAATAATTCTACCCAACCCAACCTTTGGGGTCCAATAATTGGACCAAGGTTGGGTTTCCAACCTACAAATTGGGTAACCCCTGCTTGTACACCCAAACTAAGTTTGGGTGCTTATCTCTAGCCTATCCTATAACATCTATGCAGGTTACAAGAGAAGATAGATTCTAACACAACCCCTTAACCTGCAGAGATGTGGAAAGGCTTGAGTGAAGCAACCCCTGAATCAAGGCGCGCCTGGGGGAGCGAGGCCGATGAGGCGGAGAAGAGCAGAGTGCGCAGGGCGAAGAAGTGCTTTGGTGAAGATATCTGCCAAGTTGGCTTCAGCGGCAATCTTGCGAACGGCAATGAGATTCTGTTGGACGAGTTCACGGATGAAGAAATAGCGGAGCTCAATGTGCTTGGAGCGACCGTGAAAAACGGGGTCTTGGGTGAGATGGATGGTGCTGGCATTGTCACACCAGAGGGTGGGGCAGCGCTGGGGAACACCAAGCTCAGCCAGGAGGAAGCAGAGCCAGCGGGACTCTTGCGCGGCCATGGTGCCAGCATAGAGCTCAGCTTCACAGGAGGAGAGGGCGATGGCGGAGGAGCGAGTAGAGCGCCAGCTGATAAGGCCGCTACCGAGGGTGAAGCCATAGCCTTGGGAGGAGCGGCGGTCTGGCTGGCAGTCTGCCCAGGAGGAGTCGCTGAAGCCAGAGAGAGGGGGGGGGGAAGATCCACCCAGCGTGAGAGCGTGGTCCCTGGTGCCACGAAGATAGCGGAGGACTCGCTTGGCGGCAGTCCAGTGTTCCTCAGTGTGGCGGCCGGGGCCGACGAATCGAGCAAGGACGCTGACAGGGTAGGCGAGGTCGGGACGAGTGCACATCATCGCGTACATCAGCGACCCAACAAGCTCGGCGTAGGGCCGGGAGGAGGTGGAGGGGGAGGTGGGTGGCGCAAGCTGGTGACCGAAGGGGAGGGGTGTGGAGACTGGTTTGGCCTGTGCCATCTCGAACTTTTCCAGGACCTGGCCGATGTAGTGGGACTGGGAGAGGGTGATGGTGCGGGCGGATCGATCACGAGTGATAGCCATGCCGAGGTAGTTCTGCAGCGGACCAAGGTCCTTGCACTTGAGACGTTCCTGAAGAGACCATTTCACTTGATCCATGTCAGCCCTGGTGTCAGCGAGCAGGATCATGTCATCGCCGTAGACCGGGGTGAAGAAGCGACTGGGGGAAGAGCGGATGAAGAGGCTGGCGTCGGAGTGGGAGGGGGAGAAGCCAAGGGACTGGAGAGTAGCAGACAGCTTCGCATGCCATTCTCGTGGTGCCTGCTTCAGGCCGTAGACCGGTCGCTTCAGCTGCCAGACGGTGTTGTCGGGGAACGTAGCATGGAACCCGGGAGGTCGGCGGAGAAAGATGCGTTCGTGCAGTTCACCTTGCAGGAAAGCGTTGGAGACGTCTATGGAGTCAATCTCCATGTTGTCCCGCACACCGATATCCATAAGGGTGCGTAGGGTGGCTTGCCTGAGGGTGGGGGCAAATGTGAACCAGTAGTCCTCAGCCCAGGTCTGGGTGAACCCCTTAGCAACATAGCGGGCTTTGTAGACTGGTTCCTCTCCCGGCAGCTGTTTGACTCGAAAGATCCACTTGCCCTCGACAAGGTTGGCGTCAGGGGGAAGGGGAACGTCGATAAAGGAGTCGTTGCGGATGAACGCCTCACATTCCAGGAAGATAGCGGCTATCCACTTGTCAGCGTCAGGGCAGGTGATAGCCTCCTGGAAGGTGGTGGGGACGAAGATGGTGGGAGCGGAGATCGCGCTAAGGAGTAGAGCGCCGAGGAGGTCAGGGTAGAGGGTGGAAAGAGAGGGAGTGTGGCGCTGGACCATGGCGAACTCCTCATGGGAGTCCTCGAGCTGGCTGAGGGAGGAAGGTGGCGGAGTGCCAAGGATGGGATCAAGAGAGCGGGTGTGCATGCGAGGGAGGAGGAAAGGTGAGGAGCGGGCAGTTGCCCTCTGCCGCTGTTGCTGCTGGTGCTGCTGGAACCCCTGCTGCTGCTGCGGCTGCTGCCCCTGCTGCTGCTGTTGCTGCTGCTGCGGCTGCTGCTGCGGCTGCTGCTGCTGCTGCTGCGGCTGCTGCTGCTGCTGCTGCGGCTGCTGCTGCTGCCCCTGCTGCTGCTGGTGCTGCTGCTGTTGTGGCTGCCCCCGCTGCTGCTGCTGCGGCTGCTGCTGCTGCTGCGGCTGCTGCTGCTGCCCCTGCGGCTGCTGCTGCTGCCGCTGCTGCTGCTGCCCCTGCGGCTGCTGCTGCTGCTGCTGCTACTGCTGCTGCGGCTGCTGCTGCTGCTGCGGCTGCTGCTGTTGCTGCTGGGATGGATGAGAAGGAGAGTGGGAAGGAGAGGAGGGAGGGGGAGCCGCGGAGTGTGCAGGGGATGCTGGAGCAGTGGGATCGTAGATATCGGCAGATGAAGGTGGCGGAAAGCGGGGTGGGGAGGGGTGGGAGAAGAGGTGCTGGAGGGAGGAGGGGAGGGAGGACAGTGTCGGTCCAAGTGAGAGGACGTGTAGGAGGAGGGAGGGGGTCTGGTGGTGGAGAGGAGTAGTATGGGGTGGTCTCATCGAACACAACGTCGATGCTGCGGATGAGGCGACCAGAGAGAGGGTGGAGGAAAAGGTAACCAGGCGAGTCGCGGTTGTGGCCAAGGTAGACACACTCGAGGGCACGAGGAGCGAGCTTGCCGTAGGTCCGTTCAGATGGAAGGATGAGCACATATGCCTTGCAACCCCAGACACGGAGTCCAGCAGCATCAGGTTTGGACCCTGACCAGAGCTCCGTGGGGGTAGTGGCAGTGTGTTGGGGATGGGAGTGAAGGTTGAGGAGGAGGGAAGCATGAAGGAGGGCATAGCCCCAGAGAGAAGGGGGTGTGGAGGCGTGAGCGAGGAGACAGCGGGCGATCTTAGTAATTTCGCGGATGCGGCTTTCTGCGATGCCGTTCTGTTGTGGGAGTGGGGAAGAGTGTGGGTCTGTTGGATGCCATGAGTGGTGCAGTAGTGAGAGAGAGTGCGATTGAGGAATTCGCCTCCCCCATCAGAGTGGAGGCGGCCGATGGGACGTTTGAAGTGGGTGCGGCATTGTTCTGCCCAGCGAATGATCATGGTCGGCGCCTGATCTTTTGTGTGGAGGAGGAAAACGGTGGAGTAGCGGCTATGATCGTCAACAAGAACCAGCATGTAGCGATGGCCTTGGCGTGAGCGGGTGGGAGAGGGCCCCAGAGGTCCATATGGATGAGGCCAATTGGTGCAGGAGCAAAGGAGGGGTGGCTGTGATGAGGGGATTGTTTGAGTTTGCCGTGGATGCAGGAGGGGCATGGGGGGGCAGGGGAGGAGGGAAGGGGAGGAAGGGTGGGAGGGAGGCTGTGAAGAAGTCGTGAGGTGACGGCAGTGCGGAGAGCAGCGAAATTGGGATGACCGAGTCGGTGATGTAGGAGAACAGCGGGGTGGGAGAGATGGTCGGAGGTGGAGGGGGCTGGAACGAGTGAGGGCGGGATGAAGGAGTGGGGGGATGGTGGAGTGGGAGGGGAGGGAGGGAGATGGGGAGGGCTAGTGGAGGTACCCGCACGAGTGGTGACATGACAGGAGGATGGCCACGGAGTGCGGAGAGTGTAGAGGCGAGTGCGGGGGCAGAGGGGTATGCGGAGGAGGAAGCGGCCGGAGGCAGTATGGTAAAGGTCACAGTAGGTGGCATTACCAGGATAGACCGCAGTGATACCTGCACCTTGGATTTCACGGTGGGAGAGGAGGTTGTTTCGGAGAGTGGGGATGTGGAGACCAGTTACCTTACCAGAGGGGAAGAGTGAGCAGGGGAGAGTGGAGAGGTGTGTGCATGGGATGGTGAAGCTGCTGTCAGCACCGTGAACTTGAGTGGGAGGGGAGAGGGGTGTGAGTGTACCAGCATCTTTGAGAGCAGTTTCAGTGGCCCCACTGTCTAGGACAAAGTCCAGAGTGGGCGAGGAGGAGGAAGACACGGAGTACTGGAAAGTGGTTTCATTAATGTTGGATGGGTACATGGAAGGAAGAGAGGGTGAGACAGAAATGTTGCCAAGAAAGCTTTCCTGAGTGAGAGGGGTGGCAGTGCCACTGGGGGGGGGGTGGAGCACCCCAAAGGGAAGTCGGGGAGGCCTGGGCGGCCATGGCTGCTGTGCCAAAGTTTAGCTGCTGCTGCTGCCAGGGAGGAGGGCTGGGTCCCCACTGGGGCTGGGGCCCTGATCCCCATGGGTGCTGCTGCTGCGGCTGTGGGTAAAACAGCTGCTGTAACTGCTGCTGCTTGCTGCTGCTGCTGCTGCTGCTGCTGCTGCTGCTGCTGCTGCTGCTGCTGCTGCTGCTGCTGCTGCTGCTGCTGCTGCTGCTGCTGCTGCTGCTGCTGCTGCTGCTGCTGCTGCTGCTGCTGCTGCTGCTGCTGCTTCTGCTGCTGCTGCTGCTGCTGCAGGAGGTGCTGCTGCTGGAGGTTGAGGAAGGGCGCGGGGGGAGCAAGGAGGCGGAGGTGGGTGGGGAGGTAAGCAGGGTTGGTTTGGATGTCAGTGGGGGAGGGACGTGGGGAAATTGTTCCCCACTTTGGAGGATTGCCAACGTTGCCTCGTGCGTACCAAGCATCATCGAGGGCCTTGAAGCAGGTGGCAGGAGGGTGGTTGGTCTGTCCGCAAGGAGTGCCAGCCCGGGGACCATAGCGGCGGACATAGGTGCAGGGCGGAAGAGTACCAGGGCGGGTCCCACTGCTTGCAGGGGCTCCGCCTGTATTGGGGGTGCCATGCTCATCTCCAGTGGTGCCGCTGCGTCTGTTCGCGTTGCTGCTGCCTTGACCGCTACCTCCCTTGCCTCCACCACCCCCCTTGCCGTTGTTCTTGCCCTGCTTGCGGGGCTGAGTAGCGTTGAGGGAGGAGGAGGAGGAGGGTTGGGAGGAGGCGAGGTTGACGACGGGGGTGCGAAGTTTGACTTCGGTGTCTATGATCCACTGTTCAACGGAGGCGAGATCGGCTAGGGGATTGGCCTCGGTAAAGGCGTGAAGGCGGGATTCATAGTCGGGAGTGAGGTTAAACAGGAGGCGATGGATTTGGAGAGGTTCGGAGAGGCCGGCTTGGCGGGCTTCGAGACGATCAGCTACCTCCCGCATGCGTCCGATGTAGTCGACCGCTCCGTCACAGGTAGCAAGGGTGATTGAGAAGTATTCTTGGAACAGGATACCGACCGAGCTGATGTCGCGGCGTTCGAACATCGCATGGAGTTCTGCCCAGATGACCGAGGCCCGAAGCTCTCGAGCCTGGAAGCGGCGCATGAGGGAGTCAGGGAGAGCCCCAAGGAGAACGGTGCAGGCACGAGTGTCAGCAGTTGTCCAGGCGATAAGTTTCGGGATGTGGGTGGCCATGTCGTCTTTGTATTTGGCGACGACGGCGAGGTGAGCGTTGCGGCCAGCAACCGCCTGGTCATAGGCTTCGACTGCTGCATCGTACTCTGCTTTCTTGATAAGGTACGCACGGCGGCGTAAGATGAAGTCTGCATCAGCGGTGGCTTGGTCGCCTGTGCGTTGGAGGTCGGGTTCAAGAGGAGGATCGCCGGGAGAGGGAGGGAGAGGAGTCTCGCCTGGGTGTTCAGGTTCGGTGGGGGGGAGTGCCTGGGGACGGCGGAGGAGGACATCAAGGACACGGTAGGGGGGAACCCATGCGTCGGAGAGAACTCGTCGGATGCTGCCGACGAAGGAGTGCCAATTGACGGCGGATTTGTCTGCGGTAAGCTGCAGCTTATCGACGGAGGACGTATCAATAGGAGGAGGGAGGGGGGCGGGGGAAGGTGCGGCGGTAGCCATGAAGGACGGCCGCGGGGGGACCTGCAGTGGTCACGGAGGAGAGGGAGGTGAGGCGGCGACGAGGCCGTAGAGGGGAGCGGCGCGGACGGCGGCGGCTAGTGGAGCCGCAGTGGCGTTGGCGCGGAGGCGGCGACGAGGCCGCGAGGGGAGCGGTGCTGGCGGCGGCGGCTGACGAGGCCGCGGCGGCGCTGGCGTGGAGGCGGCGCTGGCGTGGAGGCGGCGTTGGGGCCGCGGAGAGGCGCAGGCGGCGGCGGCAGCTGGCGCAGCCGCGGAGGTGCAGGCGCGGAGGCGGCGACAAGGCCGCGGGAGGGAGCGGCGCGAGCGGCGGCGGCTGGCGAAGCCGCGGCAGTGCAGGCGCGGAAGCGACGACGACAAGGCCGCGGGAGGGAGCGGCGCGAGCGGCGGCGGCTGGCGAAGCCGCGGCAGTGCAGGCGCGGAAGCGGCGACAAGGCCGCGGGAGGGAGCGGCGCGAGCGGCGGCGGCTGGCGGAGCCGCGGCAGTGCAGGCGCGGAAGCGGCGACGAGGTTGCGGGAGGGAGCGGCGCGAGCGGCGGCGGCTGGCGGGGCCGCGGCAGCGTTGGCACGGAGGCGGCGTCGAGGCTGCGGAGAGGCGCGAGTGGCGGCGGCGGCTGGTGAGGCCGCGGCGACGCAGGCGCGAAGGCGGCAACGAGGCCGCGGGAGGGAGCGGCGCGGACGGCGGTGGCTGGCGAAGCCGCGGCAGTGCAGGCGCGGAAGCGGCGACGGGGTCGCGGGAGGGAGCGGCGCGAGCGGCGGCGGCTGGCGAAGCCGCGGCAGTGCAGGCGCGGAGGCGGCGACGAGGCCGCGGAAGGGAGCGGCGGCGGCGACGGCGGCTGGTGGAGCCGCAGTGGCGTTGGCGCGGAGGCGGCGTCGAGGCCGCGGAATGGGGCGGGCGGTGGCGGTCGGCGGGACCGCGACAAGGCGAGCGCGGAAGCGGCGGTGGGGCCGGGGAAGGGAGCGGCGCGGGCCGTGATGGCGTGGGAGGCCGTGGGGCTGCGAGGAAGGGAGTGCTTGAGGAGAGGGGGAGGGCGGCGAGATAGCCGCGGAAAAAAAAATGAGAAAGGAGGCCGGGGGTTGCGGCGGCCTTTGAAAAAAAAAAAAAAAAAAACTAGGAGCGTAGGCCTAGGATTTTTAAGAGCTCTATACCATGTGAGAAGAAAAGTTAGAAGAGAAGTTGATGGATTGAGGAGAATGGGGGTTTACATAGGGAATGGGTTGGATCCTAGCCTAGGTGACCATTATTGGACCCCACCCATGAAGTTGGGTTGGGGGATTATTGGTGGGGTCCAATAATGTTGGCCAAGTTGGGGTTGGGCCAACATTATTGGTGTGAACCAATAATTCTACCCAACCCAACCTTTGGGGTCCAATAATTGGACCAAGGTTGGGTTTCCAACCTACAAATTGGGTAACCCCTGCTTGTACACCCAAACTAAGTTTGGGTGCTTATCTCTAGCCTATCCTATAACATCTATGCAGGTTACAAGAGAAGATAGATTCTAACAGGAGGGAGGGAGGGAGGGAGGGAGGGAGGGAGGGAGGGAGGGAGGGAGGGAGGGAGGGAGCGAGCGAGGGAGGGAGGGAGGGAGGGAGGGAGGGAGGGAGGGAGGGAGGGAGGGAGGGAGGGAGGGAGGGAGGGAGGGAGGGAGGGAGCGAGCGAGCGAGGGAGGGAGCGAGGCAGGCAGGAGGGAAAGAGGGCGGGAGGGCGAGAGGGCGAACTTACCTGAACGGTTAACAAAGATTTTTTTTTTTTTTTTTTTCGCCAGACGATTGACCGAACAAAAGGTAAGCCAAGTATTCGCCAAGTATTCGTCCAATGACCTGAAGTTCCATGGCAAGTAATAGCCAACTGGCTGAAGTTGATATTAGGCTTCGCCTACAGAGCAAAATTTCTAGCCAACTGACCTGATTCGTTGCGGCAGGTGATAGTTGAGCTCGCCTTCGAACTGGGCCACTCTACCCACGAAATAAAGTTGCGGCGATTCCTGGCCGTTGATCGCTGCTGGTAATCACACGGGAAGATCAAGGGGAAGAGTGGGACTCTGGGAGAGATAATGGGCCGCGGGTGGCACTATTAGGGTGAGGGGACTTTTGAGGCACCTCGAAAGTGAAAATGGCCTGCGGTTACTACCTTTAAGATTAGGGGAGTTTTGAGGCGCTTGAAAAGTGAAAATGGGGTGCGGTAACTACTATTAGAAGGGGGGGAGTTGAGGCACCTTGAAAGTGAAAAAGGGCGGTGGTTAATTACTACTACTAGGTGAAGGGGCTGGAGGCGCCTCAAAGTTGAAATTGGATGTAGTGAGTGCTATAAGGGTAAGGACAGTTGAGGCACCTTGAATGTGAAAATGGGCTGTGGTCACTACTACTGTTAGGGTAAGGGGGCTGCAGGAGCCTCAAAGGAGAAAATGGGCTGTAGTAAGTGCTATGAGGGTAAGGAGGGTTGAGGCACCTGAAAGTCAAAATGGATGGGATGTGGTTACTACTATGAGGATGGGGGGAGTTGAGGCGTCTTGAAAGTGAACATGGGCTGTGGTTACTAGCTATTAGGGTGAGGGAACTGGAGGTGCCTCAAAGGTGAAAATAGGCTGTAGTAAGTGTTAGGGAAAGGAGAGTTGAGGCACCTTGTAAGTGAAAATGGACTGTGGTTACTACTATGTTAGGGCAAGGGGGCTGTAGGAGCCTCAAAGGAGAAAATGGGTTGTAGTAAGTGCTATGAGGGTAAGGAGGGTTGAGGCACCTGAAAGCCAAAATGGATGGGATGTGGTTACTACTATGAGGATGGGGGGAGTTGAGGCGTCTTGAAAGTGAACATGGGCTGTGGTTGCGACTACTAGGGTTACGGAACTGGAGGCGCCTCAAAGGTGAGAATGGGTTGGTTACTAATGTTAGGGTTAAGGGAGGGGCGTTTCAGAAGTGAGAATGGGCTGAGTTACTACTACTATAGTAGGGGGAGAGAGTGGACGGAGCGCTGCGGCAGCGTCGCGTACATGCATTGACGGAAATCGTCAAGATGACGGCGACCACCCATAACAGGCGGCGACCAAGGCGCGTCACCATCGTTACGCCCCCGTCAATATCATACAGAAGGAATGGCGACTGCTACTACAACACAAAGATGTGCTAAGAGCAGTTCTAAGTGCATAGAGTGGCCCAGAAAGCAGCACATTTCGAGGTGAGGTCCCCTCAGATCATGGTCAGGTCTCCAGAGATGTGAATGGACTCTTTCGAGAATGTCTCGGGGAACCAAAGAGAGTCATACTTGCCTTTGAGTTGACAGTCGTCGCATGGCACGCGAAGATGATGGAGAGGAATGCTTGCTGATGATCAGCGCAGAGACACACGGTCAGGAAGCACATCAGGAGGCGCTTCAGGATATTCACCTGCCAGGTGTAATCTGATTCACCTGGAAGACTCCCTGGGACTGGGGAGGAGGAGCAGTACTTAGTAATTGACTGTTGTGAAAGTGCGAAGATTTGAAATGAGAGAACAGCTTCGTCGGGACCAACAGTAGCTCCTTCGTCGCATCGAGATTCGTGCATCGCAACATGAAAAGTCTTTCCCGGTCGTCGGGTGCTGACTGGGAGGAGAAAACTACATGAAGCACGACTGGATAATCTGCTTTCACCGCTGACATGAGGCCGGCAATGCTTTTTATGGCTGGGTGAGTTGGTGTTGCACTTCCTCAACTGTAACAACCACGGCCCTTATAACAACGGGCAACCGTGTATTAAATATAAATCACCCTTGACAATATTTATAAAATCAAGATACAAGGCTTCCAAGTTTAACTAATCCCACCAAGGGATAAACTAGCCTTGATAATACTCTTGAAGCTTGAGAGGAGAAAGAGAGCTTGAAGAAGGTTGATGAAGCTTGAGTAGTTGGGTAGCTTCTTGTAGAGCTTATCCTTGAAATAACACAAGTCTAGTTGTGTAGGAGAGCTTGTTAGGAGAACCAAAATGACTTAGAGAAATCCCATTTCCAAGTTGGTAAGTTGGAGTTGGGAAGTGGGAATGAGCTTGAAAGCTCCAACCCCTTCCACAATACCCCTTGGGGCTCTTCCCAACCATGGTTTCCATGGTTGGGGAGCTAATAGGCTTGGAGCCTAGGTGGCATATTTGTTTGGTTGGGAAAACCCAACTTAATTGTGTTGTATGGTTGTTTTTGTGTTTGGTTGGATTGTAACCACAACTGGCACAATTTGATTGGTTGGAAATCCAACCTTCCCAATCTTCACTTTGATGGGTTGGAAGTTTCCAAGCCTCAAGGTTGAGGTTTGGAACTACCCAACCAACCTTCCCTTCCAACTCAACCTTCCCAACTTCCATCGAGTCATTTCTCATCGACGAACTCTCTCGATGTTGACTTAGGAAGCTAGCGATAGGTTAGAGTAGGTCATGCGTTACACTCCTCCCCCCCTAGGTGGCAACGTCCCCGTTGCCTTAGGATGCTTCTGAGGACGAGCGCTTCGAGCACGCCGTGTCACATTACGACCAAGGCCAACACCATCCACTGGCTGTACGGCAGCTCGTCGGGCCAGATCTGTCATGTATGACTGAACTGCAGTTTCAGTCAAATGCTCTTTTGGTTCCCATGAGTTGTGTTCAGGCCCGTAGCCTTTCCACTTGATGAGGAACTCTCGTACTGTCTTGCGGCCGCGCTGTCGATCACGATGCATCAGCACTCGTTCGACTTCATAAAAGTTCCTCCCCCAGGACGATCGTTGGTGGTGGTAAGTACTTGCCCTCTGCAACGTACTTGTTCAACAGAGACACATGGAAGACGTTGTGAATCTGCAGTGTATCAGGTAACTTAAGCTTGTAAGCTACCGCACCAACACGCTTGTCACCTCAAAGGGCCCAATCCATCGAGGGAACAGCTTTCGTGCTCCAGGGATTTTGAGACGAATGTTTTTCGTGCTCAACAAAACTTTGTCTCCGACCTCAAAAGAGACTTCCCGGCGTTTCATGTCGGCGTAAGACTTTTTTCGCTGCTGGGAGAGTTGCAACCAACGACGAGCAGACTTAAGCGCTTCTTGCTGCTTGCCAACAAAGTCTTTAGCGGCTGGAATTTTCAATCCACCGATCCCATGCGTAGCAGGTGTTGTGGGATGCCGACCATAGTTCAGAATGAAAGGTTTCTCACGTGTACCCTCATGAACTGAATTGTTCACTGCGAATTCAACGACAGGTAACAACTCGTCCCAATCATCCTGAGTTGGGCCAATGAATGAACGAAGCATCTGCTCAAGTGTCCGGTTTGTTCGTTCCGTCTGCCCATCCGTTTGTGGGTGGAACGCCGATGACAACCTAAGCTTCGTTCCCAGTGTCCGTGTGACCTCTTGCCAGAACCGGCTTGTGAAGCGCGGGTCTCGGTCGGACACCAAGACACGTGGTAACCCATGTAAGCGGAATACGTGCGCCACAAACAATTTGGCCGTATCTTCCGCAGATACGTCAGTTGTCGTAGCCACGAAATGTACCATTTTTGCCAGACGATCCACAAACACTAGGATCGCTGTATGGCCATCGCGAGTCTTGGGAAGATCCGTCATAAAATCCAAGGATACGCTCTCCCAAGGTTCATTCGGGATTTCGAGTGGTTGAAGCAGACCACCAGGCTTCTGTGTGTCCGTCTTATTTCGTGCGCATGCATCGCATCGCGCTACGAACTGTTGGACTTCAGTGCCCTATCCCGGCCACCAGTACACGTCAGTCAAGGCCCACCTGGTCTTCTTGACCCCTAGGTGTCCTCCGTACTTAGTGGCATGCACTTCTTCCAGAATGTCATTCTGCAGGTTGCCCACGTGAGGTACAACAATCTCATTCTTACGCCACCAGAGCTCATGCTCCCACTTGAGTTCCTTCATGTTTCATGGGTTCTGAAACCAGGGGTCAAGTTGATACCCTGTGCGGATGCGTTTCAGAAAACCACTGAAGGTAATCTCACTCACTCGAGCCGTTGCTAGGACACTGAAGCAAGCAGAAAATACCGCTGCATCCTCTGTGTCGTCTAGCCGTGTTGCTGCCCCTATCGGCTGTCT
Source organism: Closterium sp. Yama58-4 (assembly GCA_947470075.1). Lineage (NCBI taxonomy): Eukaryota > Viridiplantae > Streptophyta > Zygnematophyceae > Desmidiales > Closteriaceae > Closterium > Closterium sp. Yama58-4. The sequence goes on along the minus strand of CANIUD010000750.1, from coordinate 722,659 downwards.
GCTGAGGGGGTCAGCCAGGTTCGTCGAACCTGCTCGGTATCGGATATCGAAAGTGAACCCGCTAAGGAGTTCCGCCCATCGGGCTTGGCGTCGAGTCAGCGTGGCTTGGGTGGAAAAGTAGGTGTTTGGACAGTGGTCGGTCATAACCACAAAGTCCACACCCTCCAGATAACATCGCCATGTTCGTAGCGCATGAACGACCGCCAACAATTCCTGTTCGGACGTCGTATAGCGCTGCTCTGCCGGGGAGAGCTTTCGACTCTCAAATGCCACTGGTCTTCCCTCTTGTAGGAGGACAGCCCCAATCCCTATCAATGAGGCGTCAGTAACAACCTCATAGGGTTTCGTCGGATCTGGTAAAACCAGTACCGGAGCGTTGGTCAGCATTCGCTTGACCTCGTCAAATGCCTTTTGGCATTGCTGTGTCCATTGCCAAGCGCTACTCTTGCGAGTGAGGGCCGTCAATGGAGCAACAATGGTAGAATAATTCTGCAAGGATCGACGAAAATAGTTTGCCAGCCCCAAAAACGACCAGATTTGACCCACATCCTGTGGTACCAGCCAATTCTGGACTGCGGCAACTTTCTTCGGGTCTACCTTGAGACCGTCATGTCCCACGAGATGGCCAAGATATTCCAACTCGCGTTTGTAGAAATGACATTTCCACAGACGAGCATAAAATTTATGCTCTCGTAGTTTCCCCAACACCCACTTAAGGTGTCGTGTGTGCTCCTCTTCTGTCTTGGAATAAACCAAGATATCATCCAGATAGACCAGAACGAATTGTCCAATCGCCTCGCGAAAGACATCGTTCATGGCCCTCTGAAAAGAGGCAGGAGCATTGGTCAAGCCAAAGCTCAGCACTCGCCATTGAAAATGACCAAACGGTGATCGAAAAGCCGTTTTGGGTACATCTTCAGTGATGCGCAACTGATGATACCCCTGTGCGAGGTCTAGTGCGCTAAACCACTGAGCACCTTGGAGTTTGTCGAACAGATCCTCTATCCTTGGTAGGGGATACCTGTTCTTCACCGTTATCTTGTTCAGAGCACGGTAGTCTACGCACATGCGTAAGCCTCCGCCCTTTTTGTTCACGAACAAGATTGGCGCTCCGTAAGGCGATGCGCTTGGCTCAATCCATCCTTTCCTGAGGTACTCCTCAATTTGCTGTTTAGCCTCCTCGTACTCAGCTGGACTGAGGCGATACAGAGGTCTAAATGGTGGGAGTTTTCCAGGTTCCACCGGGATGGTGTGACCGACAGCACGGTCCGGAGGAAGGCCATCTGGGATGGGCTCAAAAACCTCCGAAAACTCATCTGCCAGTGCTTTCATCTGAGGCGGAAAATCCTCGACCTCAGGCTATTCGTGTTCAGCATTCTCAAGCTGTACCACAAAAAATGTATCAGCTTGTCGAACATGCTGTCCAAACTCATTTGCAAGCGCAAAGCTCACGTCGGAGCGTTCCAACGTGGGTTGATCGTTCGTGACCAAGTCCTTGGGCACTTGCCACTGGACTGTATCCCCATTCTTTGAGAATGAGACCGTATTGTCCTGGAAATCGAGCTTGACTTCATTCGTTCGAAGCCAATCCATTCCAAGGACAAGGTCGACGTCTGCGAGAAGAGGTAAAACATACGCGCAAATTTCTTCGCGATATCCCTCAATTTCCATGTTGATCCGTGTCCGCCCTTTGCTTGGGATGATGCTATCATCACCAAGACGAATGGGGCAAGACGGTCCTTCAACGAGGATCGTGCGTGCTGTGACCCACTTTTCATCAAAAAGGGACACAGTTGCACCCGTATCAACAAGGATTTTTGCCTTTTCCCCGTTCACGCTACCCGCAAGCAACAAATTCTGTTGGTGCCTTGGGCGAATAGGACATGCCACAACATTCGTCGGGGGTTTGTAATACACCTTGACGTTGTGACGAGCACGTCCATGCGACTGAGAGTTGGTCCACCACACATGGTGTCCCTTGTCCCACGCCGCTAGGACCGGCCATCCACGAAGCGCATGGAACAATTCGCCTTTCACTGTGCGAGTCACCAACGCGACCGAAGTCAGGGGGTGCTCTTGAGTGCAACGACTCACAACCTCAATGACGGAAGGCAGAATGTCCAAGCCATAGAAAATAATTGAAAATTTATCCTGCATTGCTTCCATGGAAATTTTCTCAAGTGGGTACGATCGAGGATAAAAAGCAGAGTTTTTATTAAAAGAAGAGGCAAACAAACAAGAGATTTTGCAATCAGCAAGCTTCTCTAGCTTCAATATATCATCATCACATAGCACATATGCCTCATCCACTCGATCTACTCCTCCAACTAGGTACCCACACCCTAGTTGGGCTTCTGAAAATCCTTCTTTCCAGAAGGTCCAGCGCCGCCTGGCTTAGGCTTCCCAGAATACTTGACTGGGTTCTTGTCACGGCACTGCTTTTCGATGTGCCCCATCCTTCCACAGCTCCTGCACCTCATCTTGGAGAAGTCGGGCTTGTTAGGGCCACAACCTTCCCCCCGTTAGCCCTCTTGGCCTGCGGTCCAGGCTGGTGATCACACTGCTGAAAGGGTCGCTTGTTCCAACCGCCTCCGCCATTGGTGTTCTGGGGCCGGTTCCCACGACCACCAGAGCCCTCAGCACGGGGCTGCTGGTCCGGCTTTGCAGGACCATGGATGTATGTGCGAATGACGGTGTCAGTTTTGATCACCTGCTCCTTCAGCTCCTTGTAAGTCGTCCAATTGGTCATGCCGCCGATCATGTGTGCCTCCTGCAGGTTGACAGGAAGGCCTTTCATGAAGAGGTGCATCATCTCCTCCTCATACAAGGGCTTCTGGAGCGAGCGTGCTGCGGCCTCCAACTCGACCGCATATGCCTGCACCGGACGGTCATGACACTTGATATGCTCAAGGCGTCCGCGCAGTTCCAGGTCGGACTTCTTGACCATGAATGCCTCTTTCAGCGCGGTGCAGAACTCCGGCCACCCAAATGGTCCCTGAGCCTGTTTCTTAGCGCCATACACTGCCCTGCGGGCCACCTCGTCCAATGCACGAGTAGCTGCAGTAACGCGAGCCTCAGGACGCACATTTGCGAGGATCACAGTGTCATTCACCAGGTCAAGCCAAGGCTGCACCTCCGTCTTGCTATGGTTAAACTCAGGCAGAGGCGCCGAGAGAGACCCAAAGGGCGAGGTCTCGGTTGGAGGTGGCTGGTGCATAGCCGTCGCAGCGCCTACTGGCGGAGGTGCGGATGGAGCAGGTGCCGGCTGAGCAGCAGGAGCAGACCTACGCCCAGGAGGAGGTTCGTAAATACCCTCCCTCCTGCTCCTGCTTATCCAGCTGCTGCTGCTGCTGGGGAGAGTGTGGCAGTTGGTGTGGGGAATGTGTCAATTCGTTCGGGGAGTGTGGTGAGAGATGTCTTGCATTTGTCATCCCTTCACCACCAGCACCACCTGCACAACTGCCATCGATCAATTCTTGAAACTGCCCAGGTCAACTGCTCATTGAGCTTGGTGACTGCTGCTTGCAGATTATTGCAAGTCTTCTGAAGCCACTCAATTTCGCGGTTTTTAGTGCCCAGGCTGCGACGGAACTCAGTAGCCTCCTTCATGACAATGCGCATCTCAGCCTCAAGGTTCTGAGTATGTTTGTTGAGTCCATCAATGGACGCCTGCTGATCGAGGATGGTGATATTTTGAGTTGCCACTTTAGCCTGGAGTTGGACAATCTCCTCGGAGATGGGATAGGTCATGCCTTCACCCTCAGTGAAGTCATTTTCCTCACCAGTGGCCTCCTTTCCACCGGTGTTATCCTCTTCCTCCTGGTTGTCAGCTGCACCATGGTTCTCAGCCTCACCATGGTTCTCAGCTTCACCATGGTTATGCTCCTCTCCAAGGTCCAAGTCCAGGTCCTCAATATTATCCAACTCAAGGTCAGCCATTGCCTCATCTTGATTGAGGTCAATCTCAGCAGCATTGTTCACCACCTCATTAGGTGCAGTGGGCCCTTCCTCCCTTGCCATATCCTTCTCTTGGCCAGATGCCATAAGGATTAAGGGAGCTTGTAAGATCTGGGTTGATTCTGTTAAAAATCTTTTACCAACTCAATGGTAAAGCAAGAAATTCTTATAAAAGAAATTTCTTCTACATAATAATTCAAGGTTACCAAAGGTAACAGATTTGTTGTCTAGCACTCCCAATCACCTAAGTGAAAGGGCAGGGTCTATCCAAATCTCAATGAAAAGAACTTGTATAACCCTCAACAAATCCACCAGATCAAAGTTTATACTCCACTACTTTACAGTAGAGAGTCTTCCACCAAAAGGTGGGTAAGAGAGATAAATCTCTCTTCTTAGCTTGAAATTGTAGTTGTAGATCTTGTAGATCTTGAATTCTTCAAGCTTCCAGATCTTGAGTGCTCTCGTAAAGAGAAACCACAACTCCAAGATCTATAAAAAAAAAAAAAAAAATCTCTAGGGGCAAACTCCCCACTAGGCTTAGGATAACCCTAGCTCTAGATACCAATGTAACAACCACGGCCCTTATAACAACGGGCAACCGTGTGTTAAATATAAATCACCCTTGACAATATTTATAAAATCAAGATACAAGGCTTCCAAGTTTAACTAATCCCACCAAGGGATAAACTAGCCTTGATAATACTCTTGAAGCTTGAGAGGAGAAAGAGAGCTTGAAGAAGGTTGATGAAGCTTGAGTAGTTGGGTAGCTTCTTGTAGAGCTTATCCTTGAAATAACACAAGTCTAGTTGTGTAGGAGAGCTTGTTAGGAGAACCAAAATGACTTAGAGAAATCCCATTTCCAAGTTGGTAAGTTGGAGTTGGGAAGTGGGAATGAGCTTGAAAGCTCCAACCCCTTCCACAATACCCCTTGGGGCTCTTCCCAACCATGGTTTCCATGGTTGGGGAGCTAATAGGCTTGGAGCCTATGTGGCATATTTGTTTGGTTGGGAAAACCCAACTTAATTGTGTTGTATGGTTGTTTTTGTGTTTGGTTGGATTGTAACCACAACTGTCACAATTTGATTGGTTGGAAATCCAACCTTCCCAATCTTCACTTTGATGGGTTGGAAGTTTCCAAGCCTCAAGGTTGAGGTTTGGAACTACCCAACCAACCTTCCCTTCCAACTCAACCTTCCCAACTTCCATCGAGTCATTTCTCATTGAGGAACTCTCTCGATGTTGACTTAGGAAGCTAGCGATAGGTTAGAGTAGGTCATGCGTTACATCAACTGCGAAATCTCTGTTGCAGGTGTAACCAGGAGCCCACAGCCTGAAAAGCACCAGACTAGGTGCCAAGACCCCCATTGTTACCCGCCGCGAAGATATGGTTATTCAGGGAAAAAATTGCGAAGACGACTGTGAGTGGATTGTGGCGAAAATCTGGGATGCGAGCGAACAACGCGTCAGTTGCAAACCCGATCGCGCCAGGACTAGGGCCAGCAGGGATCGTGCGTGACAAGTGAACAACCAGATCGCTCAGCCAGTTTCCCAAGGTCATCTGTCTCGTTATAGCATTTCACTCTGCTGCACTTGAAAGTTTGTTGGTTTTCCACTGGCCCGGCCAGATATGATGACATAATGATTTCGAACTGAAGGCATTGCTTGGGGGTTTGTAATATAAGTCCTCTCACCACAACCTTGTGAAAATAGAAAACTCATTGGCCCCAAATACTGTTGATCCCTCTGACAATGTTCTTTCACCCAACCACCTCCACCCTCCACCAGCTTCCCACACCTCCACTTTCGGCCTACCATCCTGCCATCCTATCATTCTTGCTCCTCACAACTAAACCTAGGCCAGCTCTCCTCTGCACTAGGCACATACCCCCCTGCACCACCCACCCCCCAACCCCCTCCCTCCGGCGTGCACACCAGCGGCGTATCCCCACTCTCCACCCCCACACTCGCCTTCCCTCCCAAATTCACCACCCTCCATCCCGCGCAATCCGCAGCAGATTCAACCTCCGCACACCACACCCGCCGCCAGCGCCCCAAGTCGGCGCCAAAACCCGTCTCTCAGACAGCATACTGACAGTGGCAGGCCGTAAAAACTCCAACTCACGCTCCACCCCGCGCCCGCCCCGCCTCTCCCCACTCCCCTGCCGCAGGCGGAACCTTCTCAGAAGCACCGGTAACGCCGGTCCAGCACCTCAGGATTGGTGATTCTGGTGTTAGTCATGTGACTCTGCAACCCGTCTTCTCCCTGCCATGTCGGCCCCGCCCCGACCCCACCCGCAATCGTCTCATAATATCCGAAAGTCCCGTCGCCAAACGTGAGGTTGTTCATACACCCCTGAGAATTCGCCGCCGCTGCAAACGTGGCGAGAATGATATCCGTCACCCTCTGGCTTGTCATCACATTGCCGCCCACAATAGCAGCAATATCACTTGGGGACAGCAGCGAATGCGCCGGGAGGGTAATCCGCACAGGCGCCAAACACCCCTGATTAAGCGGAATATCTGAATCTACCAGGCAGCGCAGGCAGTAGATTATAGCAACCATGCTGACGGCAGTGGGTGCGTTCCAGTTGCCGTATACCTCGGGGCTAGTACTCGTGAAGTCGAAGTGGGCTGAGCCTGAGGCTGGGTGGATGGAGATGCGCAGGCGGATCAACGAGCCGTCGTCCATGCGGTTTTCTCCTTGCAGCACCACCACCTGCTGCCCATCCTCATCACGCTCACCATCACTATCAGATGGTAAGGTCTTATCAGCTGCTCCTTCCTGCGCCTGGGACGCCTGCTTCAAGGCCTTTCGCTGTTCCTGTTAAGCCCCCTGGGAGGCAGGCTCCAGAGACGCCTGCTTCTGGCTCTCTAGGTGTTTCAGGGCAGTGTGTGTGAGCGTGCGTCGCTCCACCTGCTCTGCATTCACCTGCGCGTACCCCATATAAGCTAGCACCGTTTCCAGCTCACGCTCCTCCACAAGCTCCCCTTTAAGCTCAATGCCTCGCTGATTTGCCGCCACCTGTGCGCGCAGATCCGATAAGTTATCCTCAATACGGCGTGTGCCCGGCACACGCCGCACTGTTCTTCCACCGACCTGTTTAGACCCGCTCAGCCTCGCTCCACCTGCCATCGTCCCTTCCAACACCTGCCCCTCCAGCAGCATCGCACGAATCGCCTCTTCCTAGAAAACCCCTTCTTTCACCTGCTTCATTGTCCGAATTGCCCCCCCCCCCTCCTCCCAAATACTTCTTGAAAACGGCGGCATGCTCCCAGGGGTACTCCCCCCAATCTCTGAATGATGCCCCCCTATCTCTGAATGATGCCCCGATCTCTGAATGATGCCAGATCTTCCCCACTTCCCTATCCCTGATCAGCTCCAATCCCAAACACTTGTTGACAAGGGTGATCTCCCACAGCTTGAAGATTCTTTTGAGCAGTGCCTTGAGCTCCGCCAGATGCTCCTTGCTGCGGCTCGCGGCGAGCAGATCGTCGACCTAGACAAGCACCCAGCACATGCCACGGTTCTCATCCTCCTGGAAGTAGAAAGCTTCGTCGACCTGGCTCTTCGACCATCCTACGTCGTCCAGCACTTTGTCGAGGACCTCGTACCACAAAAGCGGACCCTGCTTCAGTCCGTAGAGGCTTTTCTTCAGCATGCAGGCTCGACCCGTCCCATCGTTGTAGAACTCGGGCTACTCCATGAAAAGAAGACAGTCAAGTTTCGCATTCAGAAATGCATTTGTCATGTCGAGTTGCATCGATTCCAAATTTCAGTTAGCCGCGTTCGACAGATGCATCCAAAGTTCCATGGCTTCCTACGGGGGCAGATATAGCGTCGAAGTCGTCAGGGGTCTACGTGTATCCTTTGACGACAACCTAACTTTGTTGTAAACTACGCACTGGTTGCTCAATTGCGATAATAAAACCTATGTCGCCATTGACCTTCTTATTAGAGTGACAAAATATGCATTAGGCGCCCACATTTAACACCTTGGTGTCGTTCTGCAGGCACTTGATGGTTGGGGGAGGAGGGAGGGAGAAAGGAAATGAGGAGGGTTCCAACGTCGGTTCCGAGGGCGCTTTTCACCCCCTCGGCAAACATTCAAGATGGGAAATTTAGCATCGTGGGGTGGCAGTTTCCCAAGGGAAATGACGAAGTGCTCGCGGAATTTCGCGCGCCCATCAAAGGGCAAGTCAAGTCTGTGCTTAACTGTACCAGGGTTTTTTGTTGCCTCAGGGTACTTTGTACAAAAAAACGAGCCCCAAATCACACCTCAGCCAACACTTCAACTTCGAGTGATCAAGACAGCCAAGACACAAGCCCCTCATACGCCCAGGCAGAAAGGCAGATACTTTTCCATTAGGGAGGTGCCACCCTGGTTGGGTTAGTCCTTGTTGTGGGAGGCTTGTTAATTGCGTGGAGGAGGGTCCCACGCCCAGCACTTCCCTCCCGTCACGGTCCCACTTCCCCGTGAAGGGTGGGTGGCTGATGGCGGGGCGGAGGCAAACAAATTTGCCCGAGTAGGAAGGTGGTGAGGGGAAATATGTCAAAGTAGCTAGTTAATCTTAGGACCCATGGCTTAGGGTTGAGGGTACTAGCATGAGTGTCGAGAGAGTTTAGCAAAGGAGGATGGTGGTTTCACTATGGCAAAACAAGAACGTATTTGGGAAAGGAGGGGAGATGCACCACCAAAACAAGAAGCATATAGCTACACTAGGATCTACTGCAGGCAGGTATATAAATGAATACAAATACATCTCAACAAAATAGGTACCGTCACCCCCCGGATAAGCCCCCATGGGGGGTATAATAAAACAGGGTTTTTAGGGGTTTTATAAGCGCAGGCGCTTATAAAATGATACATATATTTAATATTTTTGAACACCAAACTGTAGATCTCGTGCTTGCCTTTTCAATCGAGTCGAAGTTGTCAGAATGCTATAATTGTCTAGTCTGCAGTGGGGTACTCTATAGTGAGTACAGCCCAAATTAGGGTTTGCTATATGTATCCTATCTGCTGCTAGTGCAACCCCTCTTTCTGTTTCTAACTTTCTACTAGCGTTTCTCAACAGAAGTTACATGGGGTCTTTAGTGAAATTTTCGCGCGCGATGGGAGATACACTCAATGTGACTTACAAGGTGCCATCGACAGCTTTTGCTGACTGGACTGGCATCCAGTGCAGGGTTGGAATGTGAAGCGAACCGAATTTGAAACGCATCCGCCTGCTAAAATAAAAATCGTTACAGTATTTTGAGCCAATTCCAAATTTAGTAGTTTACGTACGCTGATAATAAAACAAGTTTTTTCAGGGGGTGCGCTTATAATCGAGGAGCGGATATATGCCCCATATGCCAATTATAAGCGCCTGGCACTTATCCCAGGGAGGCGCTTATATCCGGGGGGTGACGGTACCTTCCTGGTGGTGCATTTCCCTGAGGGGAAATGACTGTACGGTACTAGAGGCATTTCCCTTCGACTACCGTATTCTCCCGGACAAAACACCCCCCCATGATAGAGCACCCCCGGATAGCTTGGACGGGGTGGGTGCTATGGGCGACCTCTTTTTCACTATACCCCCCTTTTTGGCTGATTTTCTATAGCACCCTCCTTTTCTTACGAATTCGTTATTATAGTCGTTAACGAGTAGCTGCAATACGGAAGAATATCACAAGAATTTCTCCCTCGATGAAATTTCGCGTTACTTTCACTTACAATCTGCCGATATTTTCCCCCTCCCACTATTTCTCCCTGCCACGTGCTGGTGAATCTTCCGCTGCAAGTGCCCAGAATGGTGCCACATGGCATTTTCGTGGGGGTGATGAAGTTCGCGGCCGAAACTCACATTCGCGCCTCAGACAGTGATGTTAAAACGACCAACAAGGCACCCACATTGTCTAATTTAAAAAACACTAATAGTAAAATATGCCATATGTAAGGACCCGGGTATTATGTAGCTTTTCCCTATGAAAAGACACCTCCCTTTTTTTTTCCTGTATTTTTACAAATACCCTAGGGTGTTATGTCCGGGAGAATACGGGTAGGTTCGGAAGGGAAATGACTGCCACGTCAGCATCTTCCGGGCTGACCGCCCTTTTGAACCTAAAATTGCAGAGGCAGGCAGCTTCCTATTTTCCCTCCCCTTCTCTCTGTGATGCCTGCAGAACGACACCCTTACGTTCTTTGGTCACCCCACATTTTGCGATGACACGGATACGGTAAGCGTTGGGTGCAAACAAAACATGCGACATGCTACAGTGTGTGGGTGAATAACTGCAACAGCATTGGTACACAGTGCTAGACGAACACAGGACTCTTCGGGATATCCCGATAGAAATCACTGCTAGGAGGCCAAGGTGGCAAGCAAGGTCCCTTTCTGTACCCGAAAAAAGGTTTTAAGGGCGGGTCCGGCGCGTACATTTTCAGTTTGTTTACAGTTCATCCGTCGTGGTTTTAAACGAGACCAAATGGTGCACAGCGGTTTTTAGTTTCCACCGTTTTGTACCGTGACGGAAGAGGAATAACCGCACAGAATGAACTGTACACCAGCCGAAAACGTACGCGCTGGACCCGCCCTAAGGTCATGTGTTATCAAATACATCCATTGCAATAATCGATCACCAAAGTCCACATTAGCTACACAAGGGGCGAATTACGGTACTTCTTTTTAGAGGAACCTCCTTCCTTGCTGACAAAATAGTTTTTTTGCTCAGCACCTCCTCACTACAACCCCACATCTCCACCATCCTCCTTGCGCATTCGTGCCTGGACAGAATCAAGCACTTGAGCCACGCTCGTCACATTCGCCACAATGGGGGTGCCCCAATCACCCTTGGTGAGCACGAGATGGTAACGCAGGGAGCAGGCAGAGGCGAGCGCATTGAAGACAGTAATATCGCAACCCTCAGGGCGAATCTCCAGCACTGAACTTTGTTCCGGCATGAAAATCATATTGGTGAGTGCGGCTCCAAGGCTCGCTATGTAGAAGCGTGCTCGTGACAGGAGTGCTCGGGCTGAGAGGGGGAGCCACAGGGAGAGCGTGGGAATCGAAGTGGAAAGGAGGAATGGAGGGCGTTAGGGATGAAGATAACGACGGTGATGTCGTTTGTGTTGGTGAGTATGGGTTTACAGCTCGCTATGTGAAATCACAATCAAAGATAGAGCTCACAAGGTGGAAGACAGTGTTGGGGCACTGTGGGCAGTGCTGAGAGAGCTCAAGAGTTAGGGATGGGCTGCAGATTAGGCATGTGGAATTCTGGGCAGGGAGGATGTTTGGCACGGAGCATTTAGGCACGGAGGATTTAGGCACAGAGAATTTGGGCACGGAGGATTTAGGCACGGAGGATTAAGGCACGGAGGATTAAGGCACGGAGGATTAAGGCACGGAGGATTCTAGGCACAGAGGATTCTACCACGAAGGTCAATGTCTCATACATGGCGACGTGGGGTTGAGTCGAGTGAAAGCCCGAAACACAGCACAGAAGACGAGCGGCAAGAGGAACCTATCAAAGGCACACATGCATGGCTGCAATGCTCCAACGCATGCACAACAAGAAAGAGAGCGAATGCAGAAGTGGACCCTCTATTTGACCCACCTTGCAGAATCGGCAGCGATCCGTTGAACACCACCACTCGCTCGCGGCCAAACCGCCGCACCACCTCCGCTTCCACCCCCCGGAAATTCACCATAGAACGTTTCTGCCCCTCAGGACGCTTCGCCAGCACCACCACCCAGTCGGAGGGGAAGGAGCGCGCTTCAGGAAGGGAGAGAGGGCGGTGGTTGCGGTAGGTCCAGTCAGGATTGAAGAGAGGGATGCCGGAGGGGTGCAGCAGATGGCGGCGCCGCAGCAATCGCCAGAGGGGCCTGCTGGGATGGTTGCAGTCTTGGTATATGGGCTGGGGGATGGGGGAGGTGGAGGAGTGGGGAGGGAGGAGGGAGGAGGTGGGGGGAAGGGAATTGTGAGAGGGGCTATATGGTGGTCGGGGGTCATGACAAGGTCTGATATGAGATGGCATGGTGGGATACAGCAGGGAGTGGTATGGCATGGCATAAACTGCAATGGCATGGCATGGCATGGCATGGTATGGCATGGCATGGCATGGCATGGCATGACATAGAATGGCAGGGCATGGCATGGAATGGCATAGCATGGCAGGCATGGCAGCACAGGTATGGCAGGGAAGGGCAGGGCAGGGCATGACAGGGCATGACAGCACAGGGTATGGCAGGGCACGGCAGGACATGACAGCACAGCGCATGGCAGGGCACGGCTGGACATGACAGCACAGGGCATGGCAGGGCACGGCTGGACATGACAGCACAGGGCATGGCAGGGGGGGCATGGCATGAAATAGCATGTGAGGACGTAGTCTATCTGGGACACCACGTCTGCATGCCATGCCATGCATGCATGCATTACCTGGTACACCACATCTGCATGCCATGCCATGCATGCATGCATTACCTGGTACACCACATCTGCATGCCATGCCATGCCATGCCATGCCATGCGTGCATAGCTTACCTGGTATACCACATGGGCATGAAAGAGGTCATAGTCAAATATGGGCAGCAGGCGAATCTGATCCGTCTGGATGCCGATGAGTGGAGCGCCCAGCTGCTCGTACCAATGTACCTGCAGAGACGGGCATGGAAATGGCACGGGAAAGAGTTTCCAAGGCGCCTACGAATGAATCTGATCTGCGTGGATGGCAATGAGGGGACCACCCAATGCATGGGATGGGTGAAACCCCACCTAGGCAGCACTAGCTAGCTTGGGCAGGTGATGCTGCAGCGTGGACAATTGGACAATGATCACAAATTCAGGTGATTGAATCAACCCATGCATGGCCCCTGGAACGCAGGTGCGTCGATCAAGTTTTGATATCTCTCGAAACTGTACGGCATGCAGCAGGCAGCGCTACTGCTGCTTGACTCCAAGTTCGACTGTACGGCAGCTCAGAAAGGCGTTGCTTGAAACTGAAGGCATGCAGGCGGGTGGCGCTGCTTCACCCGACTCGAACGAACGAAACCCACCTGTTTATGCTTCACGAGGGATTTTGAGGCGCCTCAAAAGTCGACTCAAATGAAACCCACCTGTTTATGCTTCACGAGCACAGGCAGGGGTCGCAGCGTGGAGGCCACGAGGGATTTTGAGGCGCCTCAAAAGTCGACTCAAACGAAACCCACCTGTTTATGCTTCACGAGCACAGGCAGGGGTCGCAGCGTGGAGGCCACGAGGGATTTTGAGGCGCCTCAAAAGTCGACTCAAACGAAACCCACCTGTTTACGGCCCACGAGCACAGGCACGTGGCGCAGCGTGGAGGCCATGAGGGGCGCGGCGACAAGGAAGAGAGGAACGAGCTCCACGAGGAAGTGGTAGAAGTTGTTGGCGGGTTGGTGCGCCCAGTTGAACACTGCTGGCAGCTCCTGAACGACGTGCGTTGCCTCATACTTGGCCTGCTGGTGAAAGGGAAGGGAAGGGAAGGGAGTGCATAACATGGTGAAATTTGAGTCGACTCACAAACCAGCTGGGTACGATTTTGTGGGCCAAGCGGTTGGCTCATCTCATGCTTAACCTGTTGCGATGGATGATGGCGTTGACTACATGTACGGCAGCATGCCCGATGCGACGAAATGCCAGAACGAACGCTGAGAAAGGTTGGTCATGTGTTATTAGCATTGACTTTTGAGTCGACTCAAAAGTCAAAAGTCAACTCTTTAGTCGACTCAAAAGTCAACTGCGACGAAATGACCGAACGAACGCTGAAAAAGGTTGGTCATGTGCAATGAGCACGACGAAGCATCCATCGCACACACCCAACCCAACCCTCGCTCCATGCAACTCCTACATCCACGCAACCCTCTCTCCCCCACATCCCCTCTCACTCACTCTCATCCCTCCCTCTTTACAACTCTCACCATTCCAGGGAAGCGCCAGTACCCGTTCCTCACGAACAAGTGCGCGCGGTTGAGATAGCTTAGGTGCCTAAATGATAACTCCCTCTACACAACCCTTCCTCCTCACATCCCTCCCTCCACATAGCTCTCACCATTCCAGGGAAGCGCCAGCACCCATTCCTCACGAACACGTGTGTGCGGTTGAGATTCACCCCGTTGGCTGTCACATACACGTCCTCCAGTCGCATCATCTGCAGCAGCACCGAACGCCAATACAAACAAAGCGGGTTAGAAAACGAATTGCCAAATGCTCTGCAAGCGGATGGCAGCAGTAAACCCATTGCCCGTCGCAAACACGTCCTCCAGCCGCAGCGCGCTCGCATCACCTGCAGCGCGCTCGCATCACCTGCAGCGCGCTCGCATCACCTGCAGCGCGCTCGCATCACCTGCAGCGCGCTCGCATCACCTGCAGCGCGCTCGCATCACCTGCAGCGCGCTCGCATCGTGCTGCGTGAAATCCTTCCGGTTAGTGCACGTCTCGTCAAACGGCGCCCACCCCCTTCGATGCCTCCACTTCTCCAGCTGAATGCTATTGTTTTTAAGGGGGCAGTTTATAGGGGGGCGAATATCGTCCTCGGGCCCATCCACGAATTAAGGGTTCCAGCAGGCCTGCACGTTGGGGAAGCGGGCGGTGCAGGAGCCGAAGGAGGGGCAGGGAGGGCCGTCGCAGCGGAGCTTCTTCACCCAGTCTGACTCGTTAGCGAAAATCCCACCTGCGATACTCTTGCCTGAGATAACCCCGCCTGAGACACTTTCCTCTAAGACACTTTCTGCTAGAGCACTTGTAACGTTTCCGGTCCCAGTTGTTGGATTGGCACCAATGAAGCTGCTCTCTGGACTGCCATTGGGACTGCCATTTGAACCGTCACTTGAACCGCCTCCTGAGATGGCACCCGAAGCGACACATGAAATGTCACTTTGGGGTTCGATTGGAGTGCCGTAGAAGTTGGGGGGCCAAGGTTTGCGGAGAGGCAGGTGTTCAAAGTACCCCATAAACACGTTGGGTAGGCGAGAGGCGTCAAGAGGACAACCAAGCGGGCGAGTGGCAAGCTTGACTCGCTCCGGGTGACGCCTGGCGTGGTTGGGCGGGAGGGGGGGCGGCGAAGAATGGATGAAGAGAGAGAGAGAGAGAGAAAGTTGTACTTTTGAGTCGACCCAAAAGGCAACTCGTCACGAGGTTGGCTCCTGGGGAGGGGAGGAGAGAGAGGGGGGGGATTGTGTTGGAAGGGGGGGGTGGGGGAGGGGGGGGGGAGGAGAGGGGGGGGACATGTGCGTGTGCGCGTGCGTGCGTGCGTGCGTGCGTGCGTGTGTGTGTGTGTGCGCGCGCGCATGCGGTGTTGGTGGTGTGGGTGTGGATGTGCGAGTGTGCGTGTATAGGTGTGGGTGTGTGGGTGTGTGGGTGTGTGGGTGTGGGTGTGTGGGTGACGGTGTGTGGGCGCGGTATATGGGTTTGGGTGTGTGGGCTTGGGTGTATGGATGTGGGTGTGGGTGTGTGAGTGTGGGTGTGGGTGCATGGGTGTGTGGGTGTGGGTGTGGGTGAGGGTGTGGGTGTGGGTGTGTGGGTGCGTTCGACGTAACGGAAGGCTTCAGCAAGTAAACCAACTGACTAAAGTATTCTGGCAAGCACCTTCAACTGACCTCAAATGCTTTGGCAGGTAATAGCCAAGCTCCCCTTCGAACTCGCCCACCCTGCCCACCAGATGGGAACAGGATCAGAGATGATTGCTGGCCGTTGATCGCTTCTAAAAGTCAATCATCACCGTCGATGGAAGGGGAGGGAAGGAGAAGGGGAACCACGGAGAAAGAACGGAGAGGAAGGAGAATGAAGGAGAAGGAAGGGTAGGGGAGGGGAGCAAAATGGGTCATGGGTACTAGGGAGTTAGTAACAGTAGGGAGCACTGCAGCTGGCTTCTTTCAAAATGGTTCACGGTGGTTGCATTGACGGAAATCGTTAAGAAAACGTCGGGCTGACTCGAAAAGGAGGGGCGGAGTTTCGCAGCCTACTTTCACCACCACCATCGATAGATTCGACCGTGATTTGGGAAATGAATTGGGAGGATGCGGCCTTGACGGAAACCGTCAAGTTGAATTCACTGCTTCCGGAAGCATGATTGACAGAAACCGTCAGAAAGACAGCAACGACCAGCGACAACACCTGGAGACCACTGCCATTGCTGCGTGCCATAATCATAGATTCTGTCTGGTAAAAGACTGAGAGTAGTAGAAGCGGCTGCTATGAGAAGCACAAGCCTCGGAGTATGCTACGCGCGCCTCGGGGTACTAGAAGCGGCTGCTACGAGAAGCAGTCTCGGTGAGGGCCCGTGACAGCATTCACGGAGGGACAGAGCACCCAGAGAGAAGAGTGGCAGGAGGAGCAAGCCTTGGCGCTTTGGGGTTGACGTGACATCGTCTGCTGCATACTGCATATGTAGTGAAGGCAGTGGTAGTGGGAGACGTGACGTGCGTATGTAGTGAAGGCTCAGCGGCGCACAGGACGCACGGGGAGGCGGGGGGGCTCGCCTGCCAATGGGAGCGGCGATGGGACTAGGGATGGGACGAGGGGAGGGGACCTCGCGTGTATGTGAGATTTTTTTTTTTCTTTGGAAATATGCGATATTTGCAAGTAGAGCCCCAAAACGCTCGTCAGAGCTAGAATGGGGTTTTCCTCGTCCCGACGTAAATCCTGACCAGACAGATGGTGCAGCGGCGGAAAAAAGGGACGTTTCGGAAACCTGGCAGGGCAGAAAGTCCCTTTTCGCGGTGCAAATCGCCATGCTGCCCTCTTACTACAACCACCGCAACTAGGCATACGAAGCCTCGTCACGAAGTCTGCTCTTGAAGTCCAAGGTCCCCCGTTTCAAGGCGCAAACGTGGGCTCTCCGGGCGATTCGGACGACCATGCCACCTGACCGCGAAACCGAGCAAGAACCCTCTACTGCAATCGAGATGGGATCAGCAGTAAACACGCGAGGGGTGGTAGGTTGGGAGAATAAAAAGCTTTGGACCTGACTTCAATTGAAAAGAAAGAAAGAAGGAAAAAAAAAAGATTAAATTAAAAAAAAAAAATGAAACTTTCGTCACAAATCCAGAAGATTGTCTAGTCGCACGCATGCACTTGCCTTTTCCGCGATGACGCCGCAAAGGCCGGCAGGGAATGCTGCGGCCAGCGCGAAGGCAGGTGCATCACGAGTCACAGCCGAGCTGCGGATCTAGGGTTTGAAGCTTTCACACGCGATGCAACTGCGAAAGACTGCCTCGCGAACAATAACTACTGTTGTGAACAGCTGTGAACTGACTTGGCGGTACTTATTACTTCACTGTTGTGAAGCTGCCAGATTTGAAATGGGAGGCTCAAGAACGTCGTCGGAACCGACTGTGGCTCCTTCGCCGCATCGCAATTCGCGAGTCGTGACATGAAAAGCCGTTCCCAGTCGTCGAGTGCTGACTGGGGAGAGAGAGCTTCCCATCATCCATGCCGTATGAGGCACCTCAAAATTTGAGTGGATCCCGCCTTTGTAGGGGCTGGCAACAACGCTTTCTGTGACTAGGTGGACGGCTAGGCCCTGCTCCTCACCTCACCAACGGAAAACCTGGTTGCAGTTGTAGCTTCAACACATGTTTCCTGGTTCGCTTGCAAAACCCCCAACCCCCGGCCTTGTGACCCAAAGGTAGATATTTCGAACTCGCGAATAAATCTGCGAAGACAAAATTGAGAAGCGACAGCCCTAAGATGCGAACATGGCGCACATCTAAGGTGCGAGCGAATGACGAGTCGTTGACATTCTTCGACTGGCGCGAAATTCGCGCAGTGAAGAAAGAAATCGCCAGCAGCAATCGTCGATGCGTGTTGTGCAGGGAGGGTGGGCCAACCAAGAACCATACCCGATTAAAAGCAAGCAAGGTAACTCGGTATACGCTTCAGTTTGATTTTGAGTTTCCTGAATACTCACAAATTAACCCAGCCAATCTATATCATGTGAATACCCTTGTGGGGGATTAGCATCCCGCCTACCATCCTGTCTCCCTATCATCTTGTCACCCTACCATCCTACCTACCACCCTACCATCCTACCACCCTACCATCCTACCACCCTGCCGCCCTACCATCCTACCACCCTGCCGCCCTACCACCCTGCCGCCCTACCATCCTGCCGCCCTACCATCCTTGCTCCTCACAGCTGAACTTAGGCCAGCTCACCTCGGCACTAGGCACATACCCCCCTGCACCACCCATCCCCCACCCCCCTCCCCCCGGCGTGCACACCAGCAGCGTATCACCCCTCTCCACCCCCACACTTGCCTTCCCTCCCAAATTCACCACCCTCCCATCCCGCGCAATCCGCAGCAAATTCAACCCCCTCGCACCACACCCGCCGCCCGCACCCCCATTCGGCGCCAAAACCCGTCTCTCCGACAGCATACTGACAGTAGCAGGCCGTAGAAACTCCAATTCCCGCTCCACTCCATGCCCGCCCCGCCTCTCCCCACTCCCGCCACTCCCCTGCCGCAGCCGGAACCTTCTCATAAGCACCGGGTAGCGCCGTTCCAGCACCTCAGGATCGGTGATTCTGGTATTGGTCATGTGGCTTTGCACCCCGTCTTCTCCCTGCCATGTCGGCCCCGCCCCCACCCCACCCGCAATCGTCTCATAATACCCGAAAGTCCCGTCGCCGAACGTGAGATTGTTCATACACCCTTGAGAATTCGCCGCCGCTGCAAACGTGGCGAGAATAATATCCGTCACCCGCTGGCTTGTCAGCACATTGCCGCCCACAACAGCAGCGGTATCACTCGGGGACAGCAGCGAATGCAGCGGAAGGGTAATCCGCACAGGCGCCAAGCATCCCTGATTAAGTGGAATTTCAGAGTCTACCAGGCAGCGCAGGCAGTAGATAATAGCAGCCGTGGTGACGGCAGTGGGAGCGTTCCAGTTGCCGTATACCTCGGGGCTGGTGCCTGTGAAGTCAAAGTGGGCTGAGCCGGAGGAAGGGTGGATGGAGATGCGCAGGCGGATCAAAGACCCGTCGTCCATGCGGTCCTCTCCTTGCAGCACCACCACCTGCTGCTGCCCATCAGCATCACCATTACCATCAGCATCACCCTCAGTTGGTAAGGCCTTGTCAGCTGCTCCCTGCTGTTCCAGTGAAGCCTTCTGGGAAGCCTGCTGCTGCTCCTGAGACGCCCGCTTCTGGCTCTCTAAGTGTTTCAGGGCAGTGCGTGTGAGCATGCGTCGCACCACCTGCTCAGCATTCACCTGCACGTACCCCATATAAGCCAGCACCGTTTCCAGCCCACACTCCTCCACAAGCTCCCCTATAAGCTCAATCCCTCGCTGATTCGCTGCCACCTGTGCGCGCAGATCCGATAGGTTATCCTCGATACGGCGTGTGCCCGGCACACGCCGCACTGTTCTTCCACCGACCTGTTCGGACCCGCTCAACCCCGCTCCACCCGCCATCACCCCTTCCAACACCTGCCCCTCCAGCAGCACCGCTCGAATCGCCTCTTCCTGGAAAACCCCTCCCTTCACCAGCTTCATCGTCCGAATCGCTGCTCCCTCCTCCCAAATACTCCGAGAAAACGGCGGCATGCTCCCAGGGGTACTTCCCCCGATCTCCGAATGATGCCCTCGGCTTGCAACAAAAAATATAATCCTACCCTCGCGAAACACCGGCGTGACTACAGTGATATCCGGCAGGTGACTCCCCCCAGCGCAGGGATGATTCGTTACAAGCACATCCCCTTCCTTCAACCCGCCCTCCGCCACCCCCGCCCCTCTCCCCCAATACTCCAGCTGCCATCTCACCGTATCTGACATAGCACCCAGATGCACGGGCACGTGGGGAGCGTTGGCCACGAGGCCCCCATCGGGGGAGAAGAGTGCGCAGGAGAAGTCGAGGCGCTCCTTGATGTTGGTGGAGATGGCGGTGCGTTGAAGGGTTCGCCCCATCTGCTCTGCTATGCCCATGAAGCGATTGCCGAAGATGGATAGCCGCACCACGTCCCAGGGGACTGCGGGAGAGGAAGGGGCGGCTGGTGCTGCTGGTAAGGCTGCCACTGTTGCTTCTCCTGCTCCTGCCCCTGCTCCTGCTCTTACTGCTGATGCAGCTGTTGCTTCTGCTGTTGCCTCCAAATCACTTTCATGCAGCGTATGCCCCACAGCAATGACGATATTGCCATACTTGGTGATGCCAGCACTGCACCCCGGCTCAACCACCACAGTGCTCGTGCCATTCAGAATCACTGCCGGCCCGCGCACCACATGCCCCCACCGCAGCTTCTCCAGCCGGAATACTGCCGTGTCCCGCCACCCGCCTTCAAAGTACACCCGGTGCTGCACCCCCTCCGCCTCCGCCGCCCCTGCTGCCACCAAGCCTCCTTCTGCATCCCCCACTTCACTTCCCCCAGCCCTGGGAATGGCGGTCTGCTGCAGCACGCCGGAGGGAGCCACGCCTTTGACTCGCACGTCGTCGATCAGCACGCGCCGGTCGCCCTGCAGGTCGAACCCGAACTCGCGCTCAAACCGTCGTTTGAACGCACCCTGGAAGTCAAACGATGCCGCTGGGTGGGAGGCGTGGAGCGTGGTGGAGGCGGGAGTGGTGGAGGCGGGAGTGGTGGAGGCGGGAGTGGTGGAGGCGGGAGTGGTGGAGGCGGGAGTGGTGGATGGGGAAGAGTCTGTGCCGGCATGTGCTTGCGCTGTCTCAGTGGTGGAGGAGGGAGTGGTGGAGGGGAGAGTGTGTGTGGGTGGTGCTTCGACCATAAGAACTGTGTCGGTGCTGTCATATCGCAGGTTCAGAAGCACCTGCGTCCACACCCCTGTCCTCTCTCCTTCCATCCCCTCCCCATCCTCTCTCCTCCCCTCCCCTCGCTCGCCACTCTCTCCCTCTCCCCCTTCTCCCTTTCCTCCCTTTCCGTCTCCCTCACTCCCACCCCCCTCCCCACTCCCCCGTCCACACAGCGCCACCCGCACTTGCTCCTCCATCCGCGCCGCCCGGGCCAGCACACGTGGCAAGCTCTCATTGGAGCACACCTCAGCAGCCGGCTCTTGCATCTCAACCACCCGATCAGCCAACCCCATGCCGTACGCGCTCAGAATCCCGCACAGCCGATGCACAAACACAGTGGAGATCCCGAGGGACCGGGCAATGGCGCATGCATGCTGAGGTCCGGCGCCGCCGAAGCAAGCGAGCACGTGCGTGCTGGTCTCGTGGCCCCGAGCCTCGGTGAGCTCTCTGATTGGCCGGCACATGGCCTCGTTTGCCACGCGGATAAACCCCATCGCCACCTCTTCTACTGACATCCCTCCTTGCAATGACTCCTGCCCTTCCCCCTCCCTTTCCTTGCCCTCCCCCTCCTTGTCCCCCTCACCTTGCCCCCCACCCATCCCGCGGTTCACTTCGTTTGCCAGCTCAGCCATTGCCTCCCTCGCCGCCTGCTCGTCCAATGGGAGGTCCTCGTTCGGCCCGAAAATGGCGGGAAAATATTCGGGCAGCACGCGGCCCAATAGCAGGTTGGCATCTGTCACGGCCAGCTGCCCGCCTTTCCTGTAGCAGACCGGGCCGGGGTGGGCCCCTACTGACGCGGGCCCCACACGTAACATGCCCGACTCGAAGAAAAGACGAGAGCCGCCACCCGCTGCTACAGTGTTTATGTCGAGCTGGGGGGCTTGAATGGTGATGCCGGCGGTGGTGGTTTCGAGAACCTGCTCGTATGCGCCCCCTGCGTATCTTGACACGTCAGTAGATGTGCCGCCCATATCAAAGCCAATCACAGGATGACACCTCAGCGCTCCCTCCGCTGCTGTACCAGCAGCACCAATAGAGTCGTCCTTTACCTTGTTATCATTTTGGTTGTTTTCTTTGCTGCTGCTGACATCAGACAGGAGTCCTTCCAGACCTTCCATTTCCCGATCCTCGAACTCGAATGTGGTTCGTGCAAACCCAACCACACCTCCTGCCGGACCTGACAGGATGGCTTGGTAACCCGTGAAGGCTTGGGCGGGAGTCAACCCTCCGTCCGACCGCATAAACGACACTGCCACGTCAGCAAGACCCGAGTCAAACCCCGCTAGGAACTTCCCCACGTAGGTGCGTATAGCGGGGGTCAGATATGCGTCCACGCAGGCAGTGTGTCCACGTGGCACGATCCTGACCATTGGAACGAGATCGCTCGACGCAGAGACCTGATTAAAGCCCATCTCCCGCGCTAAAGCCGCCACTGCGCGCTCGTGGTTCGGGAAGGTGTAAGAGTGGAGGAACGCGATGGCCAATGACTTGATGCCACGTGCCAACACCTTCTCCAGCGCGGCTCGAGTCTTCTCGATGTTAAGCGGCACTAGCACGCGCACTAGCTCCCCCGAAACTCCGCGCACCGTGCGCTTTCCCCCCTCCTCCCCCCCGTCCGCCTCACCCTCCCCTTCCTTTCCCCCGCCTTCCGCCTCCCCCCCGCCGTTCCCCTTCCCCAGGCCTTCCCCCTGCGCCTCTTCCCCCGGCAGCACCTGCGCGCGCTCCTCCACCTCCACCACCTCCTCGTACAGCAGTGAAGCGCGCCGAGCCGTCAGATCGAAGATGCGCGGGCGCGCCTGGTTGCCGATCCGCAGCAGATCCGGAAAGCCACGTGTCACGCAGAGAGCCGTCCGCTCGCCGGCGCGCTCCAGCAGCGCGTTCGTCGCGACGGTCGTCCCCATGCGGATCCAGTCGATTCGCTCCGTAGGAAGCGGCGCGTTTCGCGGGATTTTCTCGCCCGTGACCTCTTCCAGGATCCGGCGAATTCCTTCCCGCGGCGCGTCATCGTAGTTAAGAGGGTCCTCGGAAAGCAGTTTAACAACGCGAAAGGGCGGGTCGCCGGGAACCTCGGCGTAAATGTCGGTGAATGTGCCGCCGCGGTCGATGCAGAAGCGGAATTCCCGGCGGGATTTAGAGGCGGACGCTGACGTGGACATTGTTAGATATTTTAGCGAAATGGCAAGCGCTAGAAAGGGGGTATATACTACAATTGTGCCTGGAGAACACCGCCTATTTTATGCGTAAATACCGAAAGAGAGCAGGAAACGAGGAATTCGACGCTTGACAGCCAGAATTCTGGGCGAAGCGAAGGTGGTCTCGGCTCGTGACGTCATCATGGTGAACCTTCTGATCGTCCTGAAGCATGCACGAAACGAATTGACATTTTCGCATTTCGTCACTCTGGATGTAACGATTTATGCTACGTGGCGACGCATACACTACATGCAGCTATTTCCAAGTTCCCACCAAACTTAGGTACATGCCACAGGACCGCACAGCACTCACATAAGCATATTTACAACTGAAAATTATACTACGGTACCAAATGTTGAATCCCTATATTACACGACAACCACAGTGCCTAGAGGAACATTCCCTGGAAGTACTCGTCAAACTCCTCTTCTCGGCTTGGCTCCACTGCCATTGCTGGCTGCTGCCACACATCCTCATTGGCTGGCAGCGTGCCCCCTGCAGAGTGCATACAGAATCAAAGGAGTGTATACACACAATCTACACAATATACATAATATACACAATATACATGTGCCAGGCATGGTGGCAGGAGACATACATGCTTGCATGTGGAGGCATCCGCCTCAACTGAGAACAGAGTGGGCAGCAACAGAACAGAGTGGGCAGCAATAGAACACGGCAGCAAGCACACACCCAAAAACCATGCTCCATGCAGCCCCTGCCTCTCACCTTGAACCACGACGTTTTTGCCCATGCCATCTGCCAAACCGCTTCCACTGCCCTGTCCGTGACCCTGCTCGTGTCCCTGCTCGGGTCCATGTCCCTGCCCAGCCCTTCCGACCTCATGTCCACTTCCTGCTGTTTTGCTTATATCAGCCGCTCCACATACCGCCCCATCCCGCCCTGCTTCTGTTCCTTCACCCGCCCCACCAGCCCCACTTTCCCCGCGTGCTCCACTTATCCGGCCTTCCCCACCTGCCGTGCTTCCCCCTCTTTTTCCAAACTCATGCTCCCGCTTCTCCTTCCTAAGCTTAGCCTCCTCCTCCTTTACACTGTGCCTCTCTCCCTTTCCTGTGCGCCCCTCCTTCCTTGCTCTCTCACTCCTACGCCTCTTGTGCCTCTTTGCATCGTCGCCCTCATCACTATCGCTCTCTGCTGCACCCTTCTCGCTGTCGCTTGTGTCACTGGTATCGCTCTGGCTGCTGTTGCTAGAATCACTGTCGCTGTCTCTGTATACAGTGAAGGCAAAGAAAGGCGGGAGGATGGTGATATGGGCAGAAAAAAAGACAATGGCAAAATTGTCACAAGAGGGGGAGTTAGGGAGATTCGGCGACAAAAACAAAAACAAAAACAAAACAAAACAAAAAAGGTGCAGAAAGCAAAGCCGAGCATGGCGCAATGAGGCAGATGAAACATGAAACATGTTTCTCCATGAGTTCAAGAGCAGACTCTCAAAGCAGCATAAAAACCCGTGGTATAAAAATGAATAACAAACCTCACTTCTGTTCACTCACTCACTATTGCCCCATTACTGCACATTCGTTCTTTCCATATATTCCTCTCGGTTTTTGTTGACACAATTCAACTCTCGGGACTCCCACGCACAATTCGTTCATGTTCACAATGCAAGCATAGTAAGAAAGCAGTCGAGCTTACAGATTGAAGCGCACGAGTTCCAGTCCACAGTACTACCATTCAACATCCCAAGTTACCTTCGCGTCTTCCGTTTCTTCCTCTCCGTATGCCTTCTCTCTCGTTCTGCCCTCTCCCTCTCCCGCTCCTCTGCAGCTCGCTGCCGCTCCAGCTCTTTCTCTTTGCGGTAGTTGAGCTGATACGCGTGTCTGAAACAAGGGGTGATGTGCGGTGAGGAACGATGGTGAGGTGTAAGGTTAGACTTGGGCCGCCTTAGAGACACACTTTTCTCGTGTGGACACTCCAGCTCCTTCTCTTTGAGATAGTTGAGCTGATACGCGTGCCTGAAACAAAGTGGTGATGTGCGGTGAGGAGCAATGGTGAGCTGTTTGAGTGTTCTTGAGCTGCCTCAGTCAGAGACACACTCCTTCCTCGCTAACACTCCAGCTCTTCTCCTTGCACTAGTTGAGCCGATATGCATGCCTGGGAGGACACAGGCCCCAGGGTAAGCGGGGAAGGGGGAAGAGGGAGGGGGTACCGGGGAGGGGGAGGGGGGCGGGCAGGAGAGGGGGAAGAGAATGGGGGGTTTGTTCTGAGTCATCTGGTATGTGTGTCTGGAACAACGGGGTGATGTGAGGTGTGATAGTGTTTGAGAAAGTTGAGTTGTCTCAGAGACATACTCCTCTCTCGCTGCCACTCCAGCTACTTCGTTCAGCAACAATTCAGCCTTTATGCGCGCCTGGGAGAGGAGAAGTGGCATGGGCTTGTTGACTTGAGAAAGTGTGTTTAAGCTGCGTTAAAAGCATGAGAATACTGACAGGAGAAAACTATCAACACGAAGATGAAATCCAGTCGGTTTTGTTCAGGAGGCGACTTAAAACCGACGTCTGACCTGAACAAGAGGTTATTTCTTAAAGGTTTCGATAAACTTCCCGTTCAGCAGGCACACTTGACTATCATTAATAGTTTCTTAAACGTTCGAATCAAGCCCACTCACTTGGCGCACACCCTCAACTTGACCAGAGCCTGTTTCTTCTGCCCAGCCTCATGGTAGGCGAAATTGACCTGCCCTTGATAGCCATGCAAGAACACATGCATGCAAAAAATGCATGCAGATATACATGCCGTCATGGCCAAGAAACATGCAGGGGTGTGGGATGAGCAGGGCTGGGAGTGAGCAGAAAGTCATGGGAACATGGATGCAATGCGAGCAAAGTTGTATACCTATCGTGACACAAAAATACAAAAGGACATTTGGTGCCTTTCCAACCCCGAACAACTTTCATGCCAGGTTTTTTAACCTAAAATCGCTGAGTTGCACTTATGCCATTGAATCAGAAGAGAGGTGCATGCATGGAGGAACGAAACACATGAATAGAGGATGGGTCAATAAGGTCAACGTAGAAGAACAAAGACTTACTTGGGTTGAAACACAGACGACCGCGTAATGAGTGGGCGGATGGGGATAAGAGGAGGAGCAAACAAGGATTATGAGGCTGACAATGCATCTGTATGACTTGCCTCGTAGCTATGAAGGCCTTCTCTATTGTCACACCCTTTAGTGCCACACACAAACTGACCTGCAAGGGACATGTGAGAAGGAATGAGATTGAATAGATCGCAGCAGAGAGGAAATGGAAACACACATGGAAACGTATCATCACACGCCATGGAATCGTTCAAGCCACCTTTCATCAAACAAAAGCAGCAACTACACATGCAAGTGGGCATGCAGCCACGCATGCACCAATCACTCAAAGAAAGAGCAATAGCTGGTGAGTCTCTTGCTTCCTCTGTTCGCATCCAATTCACCTGTTCGTTTCACCCATTCACTTTAATCACATACTTCACATGTCCACTTCAACCTCCCACTTCATCTACACACTCTATTTAGTCACTTCACCTTTTCCTTGCAGCACTTCAGCATGTGTGCGCCATCGCAAGCCAATCTGAAAGCGCGGCATTAGGCAAGAATGGAAATACTGAAATAAGTACTAGTTAAAGAAGTTGTATGTTTGAACTTAAGCAAAATGTCAGCTGTTAGTAAGCGAAACAACTCGTGCACTAAACCATAGATCCGAGAGGCACAATGACAGCACGATGTGAACACAATAAACACAAAGCCATAGCACACATGTGATGTGAGGTTCAATGCTCATATCATACACATGCAAGCCTGATGTGCATACTACCTTGTTCTCCTTGTATCGGCTCATGTCCGCAACACAGTACCTGCACCAATACAGGCACACACAGGACGAGGAATATGCTTAGGAGAAAACTGAGTGCTCCTTATGTGGTCCCCATCATACTGCTGTGCCTCACCACTTGGTCCTTCAATTCTCAGAATTCCCAATAAGCGCTTGGTCCAAGTGTCAAGCACTTTACTGGGTGTTACATCACTTGGTCCAAGTGACCAAATAGCACTTCCTAGTGTTACATCACTTGGTCCCTCTAATAGAAAACAACCACAGTCTCCGTCCGTCATTGTGTGTCATACAGTCACTACTACTTCAGATGTCACTGCAAGATTTAAGTCAGACACATCTGAAATTTCTCAAAATCAGTTTGGACAAGCTTACAATCTAAAGAGCTGGTCAGTATGACTACTTGCTCAAATATGGTGGTTCAAGTTCAAGTGCTTACTCCTTGAACAGCTTGTCATAATATCGCTTGGCTAGCCTCTGCTCCCACGTGCCCTCTGCATCATCTGCGTCTGACCGAATGAACCTGCACCTTGCGAGGAACACGCATGGTTTGGGGCCAGGCATGGGGACAGGCATGGGCGGTGCCGGTGCATGAACATGCATACACTAGCGTGCATCATCTGCCTCTGACCGAATGAACCTGCACCTCAGATTGGTTGAGAGACACATGGGCTAAACATGGAACGGACATGGGACAAGCATGGTTAGTGCACGTTAGTGGTGTGATGCGTGCAATGGGTGGTGTTTGTAGATAGATAGGCAAGCTGGAGGGAGGGGGGAGAAGGGGGAAGGATGGGAGGGGAGGAGGGTTGGGGATGTGGGGGAGAGGAAGGGGAGGGAGAGTAAGGTTGGGGGGGGGGGGTAGGTGAGTGTGTGTGTGGGGGAGGGGGGGGGGAGGGGGGAGGGAGGAAGGGAAAGTGGACTAGGGTTTTAAGGAATCAGAGAGTTTTGAGAACACACACCTGTAGCTCTCTCGGAGGACGTCCAGGTCCGTCTTGAATGCGGGTGCAGCGCTTGAG
The DNA here is from genome assembly GCA_947470075.1 of Closterium sp. Yama58-4. Lineage (NCBI taxonomy): Eukaryota > Viridiplantae > Streptophyta > Zygnematophyceae > Desmidiales > Closteriaceae > Closterium > Closterium sp. Yama58-4. The sequence continues at coordinate 694,903 of CANIUD010000750.1, read as the reverse complement.
GGTGCCGAGCGGCCGTAGAAACGCACTGCCATGGCGTGGGGAGCGGTGGGTTGGGTGGGATGAGGCAGGGTCGCGTGGGGTGGGAGGAATGGGGTTGGGTGGCATTCGATGGGGTGGGGTGAGGTGGGTGGCATAAACTATGACTTACAGCAGCATATTAAGAGGTTTGGATGGGTGAAGGGGAAGAGACGGGGTGGAGGATAAGTTGAAGATGGACGGCAAGGAGTGTGTATGGAGGGAACAGGGTACATATGATTCGACAACAGGACATACATAAAGAGATATGGCGCATGTACAATAGAATCACGCACATATATATTTGCATGTACAAGCGCATGCACACGTACATGTGAAAGTGCATGTACAGGACATGCACGTTTGATGCGCATGTGGACATACACATATAACGTGTGGACATGCATGCATGTGCAGGCCTGTGTAGCCCTGTGAGCAAACCTTCCGTCCACAGAACTGTTCCAGTGCCTTCTGCCGCTCCGCCACCCGCCCTTACCCACCCCTCTCCCGGGCCACAGGCACAGGCACGGAGGAGCAATGGCGGGCGGCAGACCGTGCAGTGCTGTTGGGGGGCTGCGAGGAGGAGAGCTGCAGAGCAGGCAGAGACCCTCGGGTTTGGCTGGCATGAGCAGACACACGCCCCCCGTGTGCAAAACATGTACCTTACTGACCAATAAGAAGCAGGTTACAAAAACGGATTTGTAGCATTTCCTAGTGAAGTCAGAAACAGGGGACGGAGTGCCTTGTGTGGGAGCGAGCAACAAGGGAGGTGGAGCTTCCGTGGTGGCCAGCAAGGCATGGGAACAAGACAAACAAAGCTGCATGCAGAATGGCCCGAACAGTATTCTGCGTGGTACAAAAAAACGATATTCTCTGACATATAAAGCCCGTTTCACGAGATTGGTACATCGTGGCAAATAAGACTAAGTGCAGTAAATAAGACTCATTGCAGCGTTTGACTATGAATGAACCATCGCCGCACGTATTGCTGTCGGGGCCTGACCCAATACTGTCCATATTCGTGGATGACTTTTTGGCGTCGTTGAAACCCAATCATAGAGGAGCCTCAGAACCAGGCTGCTGACCATATTTGGGACTGACAATAGTCGTTGCGTTGTAGGATGTGTCAAGGGGACTGCCTGACCATAGTCATGGACGAAATTCTGGTGTCGTTGAAACGCACTTATTGAGGAGCCTCAGAAACAGGTTACTGGCCGTAATTGTTGCGTTGTGGGATGTGTCAAGCAAGGGGACTGACTGAATGACCATACGTCAAGGCGACTGACCATAGTCATGGACGAACTTCTGGTGTCGCTGAAACGCATTCAGCCCCAAAAGATGGTCGCGATAGTGCCTGAGAGAGGCGAAGAGAAGCGAAAGTGACAATAACGAGGGGTGAATGAAAGGGTGAGTCGACCTTAAGAAATTCCGCGCATTCAGCGGCAGCGCGTTTTGTTGTTAGTGCTTGAGAGAAGGACGAGAAACGAGAGTTGATGTAGCGGGAGGTAAGGGGGTGTTTCAGGTGCCTCGTTACCGTGTTAATGTGACTAATTCACAAAACCAAAGCTCAAAATGTGAAAATTATTATGATAACGGTTACGATCAGCAAGGAGCCAAGCCCGAGAGACGAGCACGCACTGCTGTTGGTGCTGCTGCGAGAACACTTTGTCGTGCAGCCTCGAGAATGACGCCATGCTGCGACGCGCCTCGAGAAAATGACCGAACTGCTGCGACGCGCCTCAATAGTACCTAATGACCGTTCACCCTCGAAAAGGCCTGACGATACGATCGCGGCTAGCATTGAGTTGAGGAGCAACAGCCAGAGGCTTGGATGGGATGATTATCAGTCGCTTGACAGATTAGCACAGGGGCAGTGGTGGAACGAAGCAAGAACGATTTACACATGCCGGATTTACACTTTGTTCGAATCATTCGATAGACCGAACGTGTCTAGAATGTACAGTCAGACACGGTCGGAAATCTACAAAGACATGAAGCAGATTCTATGTTATAATATTTGAAGCACTAGCATAGCAACACACAACCATATGTACAAAGTCCTGTCAAATTAACACCTTCCCTCTCCACTACCTTCCCCACCTCCACCTAACCTCCTGTCTTCCCGAGCCTCGGCCGCAGCTTCGGCCCGAACGCGATCCCGGTCCTTGGGATATGTCCAATACAGCCACCCGTAGCACGCACAGCAAATCGCAAACGGCACCGCCATAGTCCAGAACAAACCCAGCGACAACGCCTCGGCATTCTTAGCATCTGCTGCCATTTCCGCATGGCTCCTGCTGTTTCGGCTGCATGAGCTACTGCTGCTAACACCACTCCCGCTATCGCTGCCCAAAGCAGTGGTATCGGCAGGTTCGGGCGAGGGTGGGATGTACCCGAACCAAGCCTGGGCGAGGTAGCCCACAGTGGGGGGGGCGAAGGCTGCTATGGACATTTCAAAGGTTCGGTCGAGCGCGTATATGTCCGTGCGGAGGCGCTCGGGTACGATCTCTGCGAATATGGGGCTGGGGGGTTGTGAGGAGATGGGGAGGGACGAATGGGTGATTCTTGAAATGAGCTCTCAGTTGGCATTTCAAAGGTTCGGTCGAGCGCGTATATGTCTGTGCGGAGCCGCTCGGGTACTATTTCTGCGAATATGGGGCTGGGGGTTGGGAATGGTAGGGGAGTGAGAGAAGGAAAGGGGAAAAAACAGAGGCAAAGAGGGGAACGAGGGAAAGAGAGGAAGGAGTGATGAGTTGAAAGAACCATGGATGGCCATGGATGGGATGGTGTCTTTTCAACATACGCGCAAGGCATCATGCTTTCAATCACCACACTGGGCACACATGCATCACACAAATTACATGCCAGCTCTGCACACATTCTTAGCGCACTCATTGCTGGCGTATTTCCAAACACCCAGGTCAGCATCATATCTTTTTGCCAACTCACTTGTTGCTGGCCCAAGTGCTTCGTGTACTCATGTCTACTGTTAGTGACCTGCCTTCAAACCCACTCACTTGTTGGTACCAGCAGCATTCCACGAGATCAGAAACCCCATCAGGGTCAACACCATAAGGTACACCCCAAAATACTCGGGCGAATGCGGCACCACCCTCAGCAGCACCGTAGACAGCACCACCGCCGAACCAGCGCTGATCTGCGCACACACCAGCCGCCCCCCATCCGGCCACCTCCGCGCCATCACATCCCCGAACCACCCGCCGAACAGCCCCCCCAAGCTGCACGCGACAGTGAACACAGAGAGCAGAACGGCAGTGGAGGCGTGGGAGAAGCCTAGAAGCTCGAACCACATGGGGAAGAACGCGCCTGCTGCCCAGGGGAACGAGCCTACGACGCCCTGAGCTATAATCAGCTGGAAGGTTCGGATTCGGAGGACTTTGAGGACGTCTGAGAGGAAGGTGGAGGAGGAGCGAGGGGCGGAGAGAGGGGTGGGGGGGAGTGGGGAGGGGTGGGGATGCGAGTGGGGAGAGTGCGGGGATGGGGAGGAGGGGTGACGGTGGTGGGAGGAAGTGGGTTGGAGTGGGGTTGATTCGTTGGCTTGAGACTGCTGCTGCTGCTGCTGCTGCTGCTGGTGTTGCTGCTGCTGATAGAGGTGGTGGGGCTGCTGCTGCTGCTTCAAGTCTAGGCCATGGTCTTCAGATAGCAGTGGCTCTACAGTGCGCTCCTCTTGTGCCCCAGAGTCGTCAATCAGACCGGTCAAGGCGTCTATTGACCTGACAGAGGGAGGTGGGAGAGACGGGCGAGAAGGGGACAGGGGGGAGGAAGGGATGGAAGGGGGTGGAAGGAAGGGTAGGGTGGGGATCCTGACAGCAGTGACTCTTCAACACGCTTCTCCTCTGTGTGTGTGTGTGTGGCGGGGGGCGGGGGGGAGGGGCGGGGGGTCGCGCTGTCTGATATGATGGAAAGAGGCGGGAGAGGAGACAAGAAGGGGGACAGTGGGGGGGAAGGGTGGGAAGGGTGGGAAGGGTGGGAAGGGTGGGAAGGGTGGGAAGGGTGGGAAGGGTGGGAAGGGTGGGAAGGGTGGGAAGGGTGGGAAGGGTGGGAAGGGTGGGAAGGGTGGGAAGGGTGGGAAGGGTGGGAAGGGTGGGAAGGGTGGGAAGGGTGGGAAGGGTGGGAAGGGTGGGAAGGGTGGGAAGGGTGGGAAGGGTGGGAAGGGTGGGAAGGGTGGGAAGGGTGGGAAGGGTGGGAAGGGTGGGAAGGGTGGGAAGGGTGGGAAGGGTGGGAAGGGTGGGAAGGGTGGGAAGGGTGGGAAGGGTGGAAGGGTGGGAAGGGTGGGAAGGGTGGGAAGGGTGGGAAGGGTGGGAAGGGTGGGAAGGGTGGGAAGGGTGGGAAGGGTGGGAAGGGTGGCGGAAAGAGGGGTGAGGTTGCTGATAGCAGCGTCTCTGCAGTGCGCTCCTCTGTGGTTGGTGGATTCAGCCAGAGCAGTCAACGCGACGATTGATCTGACGGGGAGAGGTGGGAGAAACAACACAAATGGGACAAATGGGAGCAAGGCCGCAGGAAAAGCGGTGAAATTCCTTCTTTAGTTGGCTTTCACAGAAAAATTACTTGACCAAGGGCGTAAGGCCGCAGGCAAAGAGCCCCAGCATGACATTTGAGTCGACTCACAAGACACCTCGTCAGGCCGCAGGCAAAGAGCCCTAGCATGACATTTGAGTCGACTCACAAGACACCTCGTCAGGCCGCAGGCAAAGAGCCCTAGCATGACATTTGAGTCGACTAACAAGACACCTCGTCAGGCCGCAGGCAAAGAGCCCTAGCATGACATTTGAGTCGACTCACGAGACACCTCGTCAGGCCGCAGGCAAAGAGCCCTAGCATGACATTTGAGTCGACTCACAAGACACCTCGTCAGGCCGCAGGCAAAGAGCCCTAGCATGACATTTGAGTCGACTCACAAGACACCTCGTCAGGCCGCAGGCAAAGAGCCCTAGCATCACATTTGAGTCGACTCACAAGATCACGAGGCCTGAACAGGACCAGATCAAGCACTCTACGTGTTTCCCAAGAGCCAACGAAACCAAACCACTCACAAATCCCAAGGGCCGAAGAAACCAGATCCGTTGTCTAGGAGTTAGCTAGCGTTCCCCGAGAGGCCCCTCGATCTAACTCAAAGACAACGAAATCGGTTTCTGCGGCCGTTGGGATTTGGGAGTGATTTAGTTTCGTTGGCTTTTGGGAAACACGTAGGGCGCCTGATTTAGTCCCGTTCAGGCCTCGAGATCTAACTCCTGACCCGGGATCGTCAGTTAGACCGGTCAACACATCTATTGTCCTGATCGAGAGAAGTGGGAAATGCGGCAAGATTGGGAGAGAGGGAGGCGGGGAGAGAAGGGAGGGAGGGCGAAGGAGGGGTGGAGTAAGGGTGTTGATTGCAATGGGTCTGCCGTGCGCCCCTCTTGTGCGCCAAGATCATCAGTCACGCCAATGAAGGCATCAGTTGACCTGGTGGTGGAGAGAGGCGGGAGTTGGGGACGAGCGAGAGAGCAAGGCCAAAGAATGCGTAGCAGGCGAGGGAGATGCCGAGGGTGAATGTTTGAATTTCGATTTAGATTCAACTCAACACTCACTTGACTGTGGTGGGAGGCGGGTCGTGTGCGAACAACCAAAGCACGGCCGCAAGACCCAAGCTGACAACCGTGACTATAATGAAGGCCATGCGCCAGCCAGCGAGGCCAAAGAAGGCGTAGCAGGCGAGGGAGATGCCGAGGGTGAATCCGAGGATGTTGCCGAAGTTGGTGACGAACTGCAACCAGCCGAACGCCATGCCCCTTGTGCTGTTGCTGGCTGAATCGGCCACTAGTGACTGGATGGCTGGGATGACTAGAGCCAGCCCGACTCCATTGAGGCCTCTCCATGCCGCCACCTGCAGAGGGGAGGGGACAGGGGTTGGGGCGTCTCATAAGTGAAGAGCAAACCCAAAGTTGGTGACGAGACAAACTGCAGCCAGCAGAACGCCATGCCGCGCGTGCTGTTGCTGGCTGAATCGGCGACGAGCGATTGGATGGCTGGGATGACCAACGCTAGACCCACCCCGTTCAGGCCTCTCCAGGATGCTACCTGGGAGAGGGGGGGTGGGGGGGAGTTGGAGGAAGGAGAGAGGGAGATGCCGAGGGTGAATCCGAGGATGTTGCCAAAGTTGGTGACAAACTGCAGCCAGCCAAACGCCATGCCGCGCGTGCTGTTGCTGGCTGAATCGGCGACTAGGGACTGGATGGCTGGAATGACTAGAGCTAGGCCGACTCCATTCAGACCCCGCCATGCCGCCACCTGCGGATTGGGGAAGACGGGGGGGATGGTGGGGAAGCAGGAGAAGGAGAGAGTTGGTGAGGGAAGGGCGGTGGAGCATGTTGCATGTGGGCAGCGCTGCCAAAGTTGGTGACGAACTGCAACGCAACGTGCCCACCCACTGCAATCACTCACTCTCATTCGAGTGCAAGCAAGCAGAAAGCGCAAGTCCACCACCCATTCACCTTTCTGCTGAAAGGGGTCTTCGAAAGTACATTCAAGTGCTTTCTGTTGAAGCATGCTACATTCACCTTTCAACAGCTTCAATGTACCCCTTTCACTCCTCCTTACGTCATTACAGTTGCTGGCAATGCTAACGCCCAGAGTGGCGATGGCCCATGTGAACGCACCCACTACAATCACTCTCACTCGCACGCAAGCTAATGGCACAAGTCACCCCACTTATTCACCTTAAAACCGCTTCTAAGTACCCTCTCACTCCTCCTTACCTCGTAGTAATTGGTGGCAATGCCAACCCCTAGAGTGGCGATGGCCCACGTGAACGCACCCACTGCAATAACTCTCACACGAGCCATCCAATGCGCCAGCCATGGGGCGAGCGGGCACGTGAGGGCCTGGCAGGGGTCACAAAGTGGAGGGCAAGATATGGAGGGCACAGAATGTTGGGAAGGGAGAGTATGGAAGTTAAGATGCGCCTCAAAGCACTCACTCGCGGCACTCTCTCGAGAGGGCACGTGATTGTCTGCGGTGGTGGTTGAGGAAGAGGTAGGGGGACACTAGTGATGAGAACGAGGGGTATACGTGGGTTGTAAGGTCGTCTAAAGCACTAGCGGCATCCAGTGGGCTAGGCAGAGGGCCAAACGGCACGTGCAGGCCTGGGGGGCGAGAGGTGGGAAGAGAAGGAATGTGCGGTCTTGTCACGCCAGCAAATTCAAGCCACTATGACATGCCTTACTTGGCCATGCCATGGTCCATACTGTCCCTTAACCTGCCATAAAATGCCAACATGCCCTAGCCACCAACGCACCACGATTGTCCCACCACCGTGTCTACTCAACCCTTCACCTTCCCACTTTCCCCCTTCCCCCCCCTTCCTCCTTTCCCCCCATCCCACTCTGCACGAGCGCGCGCACGAGCGTGAGAGTGCCCAGGGATTGCGGGGACCTCACATGCCACTCTTCGTCCCTCCGTTTCCCCCCATTCCCCCCATTCCCCCCACACCACCCAGAACTGCACCTGCACGAGCGCGCGCACGAGCGTGAGAGTGCCCACGGCTTGGGGGAAGTACCATTCCTCTCCCCTCCCTTTTTCCCCCATTCCCCCCACTGCACCACCCAGAACTGCACCTGCACGAGCGCGCGCACGAGTGTGAGAGTCCCCAAGGCCTGCGGGGATGCGTGAAAGGCTTGCCCCACCTGACCAGGGAAGCAGGGTAATGAGATGGAGGGAAAAGGGGGAGCGACCGGAAAATTTGCAGGGGAAAAATGGGAAGTGAGGGAAATAAAAATGGCAGAGGAGCGCGGAATGCCTAACACACGTGAAGCGGGAGGCGGCGAATGGAGAAGAAAATGATTGTCCGCGGATTTGTTTTGTCGACGGTCGATTTTGAGTCAATTTTTTAGTCAAATATGGAGTCGATATCTAGAGAAATGCTTTCCTATCCATGTAGCAAAATCTGCACACCTCGTTATAAACGGCAGGAAGAAGCGCCTCGTCCGCCCTCTCTACAATCGCCGCGATGTTGACTAAAACGAGGGTGCGCAGCCGAACGTCCTTCCACCATGACCACATGACGTCAATCCTGAGATTACTAGTATAACGAGAGGATGACGCGACGCGAGCAACGACGGCTTTAATCGTCGACGGCGATTTAGGCGAGAGCGAGGAGGTCGAAGGAGGCGAACGCGAGCCTACGCGCGGCGACGATCGAGCTTTAAAGCTCATGGCAAGACGAAAGACGCTACGCTAATAACTCAGTCGACTCAAAACGCTTCTACGCGAAGCAACGTGGCATGTTGTGACTCAGCCGCACGGAGGAATGGACGGCCGTCGTCAATTCTCCGAGCCCAGGCCGCTTCTGTTCCGGCTGCCAGCATTCAGGATTGAGGTGGCGGAGCTACGGACTGATGAAACCAGCTTGTTCGTGTGTGAATCTTCATGAGCATGCACGCACAGCCCCTTAGAAATGCCGCCTGACTGACGTTTGGGGTCACGCTTCGATTGTAGCAGGGAATGCGAATCCTACAACGCGTAACCAACAAAGTGAATAAACAAATAGTCCCCACCCGCTAAATGATAGCAATGAACTGTGTTAGCGGGTGAAGGCTGAAGTGTATGCTTGGCTTAATAAAGACCCAAGGACTATAAGGTGCATATAAAATGCCTTGCACGTAGTACCAAAGATGAATAAGCATGTCATATCCCCCTTGATTCTCTCTATATCTGATAGTCCGTGCCCCAGCGCTGCAGCACCGCCTGGTGAATGAAGGCCAGCTGAATGCAGCAGTCGGGGTGCTGGGCGTTGGCTGGGAGATAACCCACTACCACTCGCTAAGATAAACTCTTATGATAATGCTTCACTTGCCCCTTGCTTTCTTCCATCGTTGGAAATCACTTTTTGACGTGCCCCAGGGCTGCAGCAGCGCCTGGTGAATGAAGGCCAGCTCAATACAGCATTCGGGGTGCTGAGCGTTGGGCTCCACGTGGTACAGCAGATACCCCACGCTCTCCAGGTGATAGACCATGGGCAGGGTTATGCTGGGGTTGTTGACACTGGGAGATGGGGGGGAGAGAACACAGGGATTGCATGGCACGGACATGAGCGTTGGGCTCCACGTGGTACAGCAGGTACCCCACGCTCTCCAGGTGGTACACCATGGGCAGGGTGATGCCGGGGTTGTTGACACTGATGGGGTAAGGGATGAAGACTGGGGAAGTAAGGGCCATTTCCAGATACATGAGCTCCACGTGGTACAGCAAGTAGCCCACGCTCTCCAGGTGATAGACCATGGGGAGGGTGATGCCGGGGTTGTTGACGCTGGGAGGTGAGAAGGGTTCAAATATGGGGGTTTGGAAAGCAACGACATAACAGTCATACGATTATCCTAAGACCGGATGATTGAGTGTTAAATTGATCAAGGCACCCGTCTATACCCCTTAGAAGTATCCTCTCGCGGGCAATCCACATCACCCACCCGCTCCCTCTCACTCACTGGTGCAAGTCAATGAGTATGTGACCAATCGCAGGGTCTAACATCCCAATTCTAGCAAGGAGCTTCGGTCATGTATATCCACCTTTACCCGTGCCCACCTGCCTACCTGCCCCACCCACCCATCCCCCCAACCACCCACCCACCCACCCACTCCCACTCACTGGTGCAAGTCAATCAATATCTGGCCAATCGCAGGGTCTCCAAACGGCTTCACTCGGCTAAACTCCTCCAACACCTCCTCCTCCCTCCCTTCCCCTCCTCCTCCCCCTTCTCCCCTCCCTCCTCCACTCCCAACCCCCACCCCATCCCCCACCCCTTCCCCCCCACCCTCCCTCCTTCCCGGCTTAATATCATACACCAACCCCTCCTCACACCCATCGCAATCCACCTTCAAAACATCCACATAGGAGTGATTATTCGCCGCCATGACCTCCCCAACAGTCATAAACTGCACTCCCGGTCGGTCCACCCTCGCTCTCTCGATCACCCCGGCACCCGCGAGGCCGATGGGGAGCAGGCGGAGGAAGGAGAGGGCTTGCATGGAGGAGGAGAGGGAGGGATCGAGGAATGGATCGAAGGTGAGTGGGCGCGTGAGGGGGAACTTGAAGAACATGTCCTTTTCAAATGAGTACTCGCCTCCTGACCCTATGCTGAGAGGAGGAGGGGGATGGAGAGGAGTGGTTTGTGAGTCAACTCAAAAAGGGTGAGCGGGCGCGTGAGAGGGAACTTGAAGAACATGTCCTTTTCAAATAAATATTTCCCACCCGAACCTATGCTGGGAGGTAGGGATGGGGGTGGAGGAGAGTGGTTTGTGAGTCAACTAAGGTGAGCGGGCGCGTGAGAGGGAACTTGAAGAACATGTCCTTTTCAAATGAGTACTCGCCTCCTGACCCTATGCTGGGAAGGGGGGGGGACGGGGAAGGGGAGGGGGAGGGAGGAAGGAGAGAAAAAGTGGGCTTGCAGGGAGGCAGTGAGGGAGGGGAGGAAAGATGTTGGCAACGTATGTCAAACAAGTGCGCTGCAAACCCCTTACTCACTACGGGTTCTCAATACCCTTTGCTATACACCTGCACACCCCTTTCTCACCTGTACACTACGGGATTATCTGGCAGAAAGGTCTTCATGTTGCATAGCCACTGCAGGATGGGGGAAGAGAAGAATGGATGGGGCGGGAAGAGAAGAGAAGAATGGATGGGGCAGGAAGAGAGGAGATGAATGGATGGGGACGGTAAGAGAAGGTGGAAAGGTGAAGAGACGATGGGAAGGGACCAATTGCAGTGACGCGCTATACTCTGCCACTCACCATACACCCGTCACTTCCTCCTCACCTTTCGCCCGTCCGCCCACACCCCCATGCGTTCCTCCTTGGGGCAGGGGAAGGTGGGCACGACAATGGACAGCTGGCTTGCTCTGCACTGCAGCAAGAGACCCATTGCACTGACATGCTGCTGCTCTCCCTCCTCCACTCCCCACGCTCCCAGCACTTTCCAACTCACCTTTCTGCCATCCGCCCACACACCCACGCGCTCCTCCTTGGGGCAGGGGAAGGTGGGCACGAGCACAGACAGCTTCAGATTCAAATACGCCTCAGCCCAGCCCCTGTGACCCATGCCTTCTGCCACCTGGCCACACTCCCCTTCTTCCCCCCCTCCCTCCCTGCCTCCCCCACCTCACCTTTCGACCATCAGCCCACACGCCCACGCGCTCCTCCTTGGGGCAGGGGAAGGTGGGCACGAGAATGGACAGCTGGCTCTGCAGCATGTCCAGCTGGGGTTGCATCACCTTGAGGTGAGAGAGGCGACGACGTAGGTTCATCTGAGGGCAAGGAATGGGAGTGGTGTAGCATGGTTGGTAATGGTATGGTGGAAGGTTAGAGCTCAGCTCAGGTGTTGACGAGCACAGCTGGCTCTGCGCATGTCCAGATTGGGCTGCATCACCTTGAGGTGTGACAGGCGACGGCGGAGGTTCATCTGCGGGCGAGACGTGGGATGAGCGGGGCAGTGGAGTGGTGAAGCACGGTTGGGAATGGTATGGTGGTAGGGAGATAAGAGCACAGGTTTCACGAGCACCGAGAGCTGGCTCTGCAGCATGTCCAGATTGGGCTGCATCACCTTGAGGTGTGAGAGGCGACGGCGTAGTTTCATCTGAGGGCGAGACATGGGATGAGCGGGGCAGCGGAGTGGTGAAGCACGGTTGGGAATGGTATGGTGGTAGGGAGATAAGAGCACAGGTGTCACAAGCACGGACAGCTGGCTCTGCAGCATGTCCAGATTGGGCTGCATCACCTTGAGGTGTGCGAGGCGACGGCGGAGGTTCATCTGAAGGAGAGAAACGGGAAGAGTGGGAAGGTATGGTGGGTCTGGGCCTAGAGCAGATGACAGGAGGGCACGAGAACGGACAGTTGGCTGTGCAGCATGTGCAGATTGGGCTGGAAAGATTATAAAAAGGGAAGATAAGGAGAGCAAAACGCGCAGAGCGCCACGTGGCAGTCACCTTGTGCACGTTATTAGCATGCGCAAGCATCTGCTGCTCCGCTATAAACGCCCTGTAGTCCTTATCTTCTGGCGGCGACGGAACGTTGCGCACCGCGCCGCTGCTGCCGTACGGGCCGCCGCTACCAGCCGCGCCGCCATAATTATGACCGTTGGGATACTCCCGAGGGGGCGAGAGGAGTTGCAGGGAGAGTACGACGAGGACGACGCACGCGAGAACGAATAACGGGCCTTGCAAGGATGGATTCGATAGAGACGGATTCAGTACAGGCTTCTGGGAGAGTGGGGGGAGAGCGGGGTTGGTGGCCGGTCGCAAAAGCGCGTCGCGCGAAACCACTCTCATGACCGCTTCGAAATTGCAGGCTTTCAACGGCAAACAATGTTGCTAATTGGTGGTAACTACGGTGACGTAACTTGCGGGAGGCGGTCGAGATTACGCGCTATCTCTGTGGTTCGTTGGTCTGCTAGGGCCGAGCAAGCCTGGATGATGCCGGTGTTGTGAGGGCCTTTGTTCCGGATTATATCGTTATTTGGGTGTAACAACAATACCCATCGAAATTCGTCCAAACCGCAAAAAAGACGGGACGTGAGGAAGGGGTGGTGGGGAGGTTGGTGGGGAGTTCGTTCAAGCGAAATCGGAGTGCTGCGAACGAAATTATACCTGAGCGAACGCTGAGCATGGCGTAACCCGATTCCTTTTTTCGATTCCTTCAGAAAAGTTACATAATCGAGCGTTGCCTAATCACAATAGGACACATGCTGCAAATGAAGGCTGAAGGACGCTTCCTTTTTGAAAGTGAACTGTTTGGTGAACTGTCTAGGATAGCTGAATGGGGATACCATTGCTCATCATACACCTGAAATAAAACCACAAATGCAGAACTTTACAAAGCATGCTTGGATGGTACACCTAGTACCTAGTTCGCTTCAGCAACAGCCTACCAATATGGACAGTGAATACAGAATCAGCATTCGGACCATCTTGTGGTGCCATATCAGGCCTGCTGCAATGCACCACAGCGCATGGGCTATACACAGCACCAAACTGAAATACCAGCATACACATGAGTGCATCACCTCACAAAAATCTGGTCCAAAAAAACCACCGCTTCATGCAAATGTGCAGACAAGCAGTGCCACAAGCTCGCTTTTGCACAGCAGTGCAGCTCAGCTGTAACCAGCAGCTCACTTCAGTTGCAACCAGCAGCCCGTTACCAAACCACCAGGTTACCAGTCACCATGGTGCCATGGTGTTACATTACTCCGTTACCAGCAGCTCACTTCAGGCGGTCGGCTCGTTGCGGCAGGCTGATGCGACAGACTCAGCCGACAGCAATGGAGTGCACAGTAGCAACAGGCTGATGAGTCTCGTGGAAAAAGTCGAGTCAACAGTGGCAATGCGGCACAGTACATGCCACACCCCACGCTGTTACCACGTTACCAGCACCTGACTTCATGCGTTGGGCTCGTGCGGCAGGCTGATGAGACTCAGCCCCGTGGCAATGGTCGAATCCACCGTGGCAGTGCGGCGCAGCGTGCCAGATGGCAGCTCCTCATTGGACAGATCGTGCCCGGGCGCGTTGGCAGTCTCCTCCTGCAGCCACTGCAGCACGGCGCTCAGGTCTGCCCGCCTCACCGCGATGTGGCGCCGTGACATGGTGCTGAAGGCTGCTGTTGCCAGGAGGAATTTCAGCAGCGCATATCGTTTTAGAGGGGATACTTGCTGGTGGGGGGAGGTGGAGGGGAGGGGGGCCAAAGGGTGGGGATTTGGGAGGAAAAAGAGGGGTTGAAAAGAGGGGAGACAGGATGAGAGAGAGGGTTTGTGGGAGGTAGGTCAAGGGGAAGGCTGTCTCCTCCTGCAGCCACTGCAGCACGGCGCTCAGGCCCGCTCTCTGCACCGCGATGTGGCGCCGCGACATGGTGCTGAAGGCTGCTGTTGCCCAGGAGGAATTTCAGGAGCGCGTAGCGCTTTAGGGGGGACACTTGCTGGTGTGGGGAGGGGGGGATGAAGAAGATCGGCAGAGAGGTGGATAGGAGGGAAAGGGTTGATGGCTAGAAGTGGGACATGACATGGTGCTGAAGGCCGCTGTTGCCAGCAGGAACTTGAGCAGGGCGTAGCGTTTTAAAGGGGACACTTGCTGGTGGGGTGAGGGGGGACGAAGGGGATGGCCAGAGTGGTGGATAGGAGGGAACGGGTTGGGGGCTAGGGGTGGGACATGACATGGTGCTGAAGGCCACTGGTGCCAGCAGGAACTTGAGGAGCGTGTAGCGCTTCTGAGGGGACACGTGGTGCCAGCCAAGATGACGTATTTGAGTCGACTCAAAAATGCAGAGTAGCCAATCTGGAGGCAAGGGGCGAGAGAGAGTTACCTTGGCAAGAAGGAGGTCGAAGACGCCTGGGCGGAAGAACTGACAGCCATTCACCACTGACTCCTGGCGTGCCTGTGGGGGCACACATGAGCAACAACACATGCAGAGACAGATGCAACAGATGTGTGGGACAGGAACGGCTGGGTGGAAGAACTGGCAGCTGCTCAAGACCGACTCCTACCATGCAACGCCTGTGGGGACACATGCGCAGACAGATGCAGAAAGAGTGTGAGACATGCATGGGACAGGAGGTGCTGTGCCCGTAGACTCGGTGTGTGAGAGATACGTTTGTGGAACGAACAGGGGTTTGAGTATATGTGTGTGGAGGCGCGCGGGTGTGTGTGCATGTGACTCTTTGTGTCTGAGTGTGTGCATTGCATACCTCCTGAAGGGCATCTGGGAGCTTCAGCAGGTGCAGCAGCAGTGAGAGAATGCGACGGGACGACGTGACTGCTGCTCGTTGCAGCGAGCTCATGGCCTCCCGTAGCACAGTCTATGGAACGAGAGACAGGCACAGTTGCAGGCATGGTCGGGGGACAGGAGAGTAGGACAGAAGAGGGTGACGCTTGAGAACAATGGGATGATGTAACAGCAGCACACTGCAGAGAGCTCATGGCCTCACAGAGAACAGTCTATGGATCAACAGAAGGGAATGGTTAGAGGAGGGGGGGAGGGGGCGACAGGGCGATAGAGAAAAGGGCTTGCGAACAATGAGGACGTGAAAGCAGCACGCTACAGAGAATGCATGACCTCATGTAGCATGACCTCATGCAGCATGACCTCATGTAGCATGACCTCATGTAGCATGACCTCATGTAGCATGACCTCTTGTAGCATGACCTCATGTAGCATGTGTTTTCAAACCACAGACAGGCACGTGGAAAGAGGGGGGGGCGGGAAAATGCAGTGATGGAAAAAGCAGTGAGGCAAATGGTGGTGCGGGTGAGGGTTGGGAGCAATGCTACAAGGAGACAGCTGCATACTGCAGCAAAATCAGTGGCATTGCATAAGCTAACAGGAACGGAAGGACAGTCGGAGAGACATACAATGCTTTCGCTCTCGTTGCCATAGGAGATGAAAAGGAGGAGAGAGATGGTGTCCTGGTTGTCTAGATTGGATGTGATCTGGAGTGAAGGGTGAGGGAGAAGGGGGGAGGGTGAAATGGAGTGGGTGAGGGGAGTGGGAAGATGAAATTGGGAATGGGAGACAGAAGCAAAGGAGATGTAGAGGAGGAGAGAGATGGTGTCCTGGTTGTCTAGATTGGACGTGATCTGAGATGAGGGGGAGGGGGGAGAGGAGGGGGGGTAAGAAGGGAAGTGGGTGAGGGGGGTGGGTGAGGGGAGTGGTAAGAGGAAACGGAGATGGGAGTGGATTGTCAAAAAGATGTAGAGGAAGAGAGAATGACGTCGTGGTTGTCTAGATTGGATGTGACCTGGCGGGGGAGGGAAGGGGAGTGGGCGAGGAAAGGGGAGTGGGAAGAGGAAAGGGGAAATGGGAGACAGGAGGTTACCAGCAAAGCAGATACTCGAAAAATCAGAAAATTGCGCAACAGAGTATTTCCCTCCCTCCGTCCATCCCACACTAGCACACAGAGTATTCAACACGTTACCGGCAACTTGACATGGTTACCACACCAACATTCCACAGCAGCATATACAGGGCATAGATACCAGCAAAATGGCAAGGTTACCTTACGACCATCCCACACCAGAACAGACAGAAAATACTAACCAGCAGATTGACAAAATCAGGGTCTGATGCAAGTTGAGTTTTGAGTCGACTCACAAGTCATCCCACACAGCACAGACAGAAAATACCAACCAGAAGATGCAAGCTGAGGTTTGAGGTGCCTACAACTCGCCTCATTTCAAGAGGCACCTCAGGACTCAGCATATACAGGAAACAATTACCAGCAGATTGACATAGTCAGGGTCTGATGCAAGCTGAGCGACACGGGGCGGCAACATGGCAACCGGGCGGCCAAAAAACGCCGGATTTTGCAACCCAGCGTCCTCCTCCTCCCCTCCCTCCTCTTCCGCCTTCCCCACTGCCCCTGCCGCCCCTGCTGCCCCTGCGGAAGCCCCACCATGCCCCTTCCGCCTCTCTCCCCCTCCTTGCCCTGCCTTCCCCTTGCCCTTCTCCTCCCTCACATGCGCCTTTTTTTCCCCCTTCCTTCTCCCCCTTCCATGCGCCCTTCCTTCCCCTCCCCCCTCGTCCCTTTCTCCTTCCCCCTCATCATCCCCCCCCACATCCCCCGCTGATGCAGGGGTGGAAGCGGGGGTGGGGCGGCGAGAGGGGGGAGGGCGGGGGTAGCAGGAGCGGATGAGGATGGAGAGGAGGGAGTGGAGGGGCGAGAGATGCAGCTTGGCTGCTGCTGTGATTCCCACTCGATCCAGATAGTCCAGCTGCAAACGGGGAAGAGGGGAAGGGGGGTGGGTGTGACTTATCAGTCGACTCAAGTGTCACCTTGCTGCTACGATTCCCACTCGGTCTAGATAGTTCAGCTGTGGACGGGTAAGAGGGAAGGGGGGTGGGGGAGGGAGTGACTCTTGAGTTGACTCAGATGTCACCTTGCTGCTGCGATCCCCACTCGGTCTAGATAGTCCAGCTGTAGACGGGGAAAATGGGGGGAATGGAGGCAATTATGAGTCGAGTCAAGAGACTGGGGACACTCACAGCATCACAGCATCCAAAGCACTCATCAGTCACAGCACTGAAAGCATTCACAGCAATCCCAGCACTTAAGGCACATGCACTCGTACATAGGTGGTGGGCAGTGTAAGGTACACGCCTTCTCAGCACTCACAGCACTCGAAGCACCTCACAGCACCTCACAGCACCTCACAGCACCTCACAGCACCTCACAGCACCTCACAGCACCGCACAGAACGTACACAGGTGGCGGGCAGTTGTCTGCGGATGAGGGAGAGGCGCTGTGTGGGGCCGATGCGTGCATACTCCACCAATATGCTGCAGAGCTGAGGGGCGGAGGGAAGGGGGAGTGGGAGGAGAGCAGAGTCAGGCACAAGCAGGAAGGTCAAGGGTTGGATGAGTGGGAGGAACTGCGTGGGGCCGATGCATGTATACTTCTGAGAATTCTCAAAGTAATTCTCAAAAGTAATTTTCAAAAGAATTTTCAAAAGTCATGCACAAGCAGGAAGGTCAAGGGTTGGATGACGGGGTGCGTGCATACTCCACAAGTATGCTGCAGAGCTGGGGGGAGGGAAGAGGAAGAGGAGAGAAGGGAGGGGAGGGAGAAATGTGAAGCACAAGGCAGGGAGGTGAAGGGCTGGATGGATGCTGCTGGATGAGGTGGGGCCAATGCGTGCATACTCCACCAATATGCTGCAGAGCTGGGGGGAGGGAAGGGGAGGGGATGGAAGGAGTGAAACATTTTTATGAGGACTCAAAGAGAGGCCGATGCGGGCATATCTAACAAAGATGATGCACAGCTCCGGGAGGGGTGCGAAGGGGAGAGGGGAGCAGAAGGAAAGATTTGAAGGAAGACCTTCATAGATTGGGTACTCACAACAAGCAGTATAGCAGTTTCGCTTAGTATAGCGTAACCGTTTTGGAAACGCCTCCAAAGCAACAACTTCTGCCTGGAAGGAATGCGTAACCAGTGCCACCCAGAATTTGGTTAACCAATCAGAAGTATTTCGGGTAATTAGAAGTAATCAGGTAAGTAGCAATGCCAGCCAACAGGTCACTCACATTTTCCACGTGGCAGGAGGGGCCACTGGCGTCTCTCAGCAGCGACACCAGCGAATCAATCAACGCGTCCACATTCAATGCATCTTCCCATTAAGAACTCCGAAGAGTAGGCTCACTCACATTGTCCACGTGGCAGGAGGGGCCACTGGCGTCTCTCAGCAACGACACCAGCGAGTCAATCAACGAGTCCACATTCAATGCATCCTCCCCCAATGCCCCAGCATCCCCTGCTGAACCTTCAAGAGCCCCGCCAATTGCAGCAGCAGCAGGAACTGCAGCAGCGGGCGCTAGCGAATGTACGTTGAGGAAGCACGCGGCACTGTGTAAGCTGGTTACCAGCAGATCCGCTACAGCCTGGTGGAAAAGTAGGAAAGTGGGGGGAGAAGACGGGGGGGGGGGGGGGGGGGGGGGGGGGAGGGGGGGGAAGGGAAAAAAAGGAGGAAAGGTGGAAACAGGTGGGGAAAGGAGCAGCGACACATCCCAAAGTGCTGTAGCAGGCGGTTAATGGCAGGTCCGCTACAGCTGGGAGACTTTTGAGTCGACTCAAAAGTGCTGTAGCAGGCGGTTAATGGCAGGTCCGCTACAGCTAGGAGGAAGTAGGGGGAGGGAGGGCAAGGGGAGGTGCGAGGTTGGGAGAGGTGCTTAAGTTGCCGCAAATGATGTGGCATCTGGTAGCCATCAGGTCTGCTACAGATGGGAGGAAGTAGGGGGAGGGAGGGAGGGCAAGGGGAGGTGCGAGGTTGGGTTGGGAGAGGTGCTTAAGTTGGTGCAAATGATGTGGCATCTGGTAGCCATCAGGTCTGCTACGGCCTGGTGGAAAGGAAGAACGAAGGAGGCACGGGAGAGGTGGAGAGAGGGGTGGGGTTGCATTTAAACAGGTTCTGGAAGCGATGTGATGTGACAGCTGGTTATTAACAGATTTCGCTGACAATGCTACCCTGAGATGGGAAAGGCAGATTGTGCATTGACCCAAGGGAAAACAAAGGATGTGGAGTGCACATACCACGGAGAGGGCGTTGATGGGGCATTTGAGGAGGAAGTGCAAGAGCCACCGCCTGTTGCCCGCCATGCGCGCATTGAAGAGGCGGCAGGCCGTGCTGTTGGCGTCGAGCATGCGCGATAGCACACTCTGTAGTATGAAGGAATGGGGAATAGGGGGAAGTGGGAAGGGAGAGAAGTGTGTTGAGCCAACATGGTATGGCATCACATCAGGAGTGTTGCCCACCATGCGCGTGTTGAAGAGGCGACAGGCTGTGCTGTTGGCGTCGAGCATGCGAGACAGCACGTTCTGTGGTGGATGGAATTAGGATGGATGGAAGGAAGAAGAGGGGGTGAGAGGGGGATTGTTGCCTGTCATCGTGTGCAGTGGTTTGACTTGAGCCAACACAGCACAACACACATCAGAAATGTTGCCCGCCATGCGCGCATTGAAGAGGCGGCAGGCCGTGCTGTTGCCGTCGAGCATACAAGATAGCACGTCCTGTGGGGCATTGCAATGGAATGAGAAGAATGTGCGAGGGGAGAATGCGCTAGGGAGTAGATATGGAAGCGGAATGGCAGCAGAAGTGGCAGCAGCAGCAGATGAAAGGGGCCTCTTTTCTATCCTGACCCTCACGATCACCCCCTTACCGTCCAGAGAGGATCGTCTGTCCTTAGGCTGGCATGCGCTCACAAGTAGATGCGGAAGAGGAACGGCAGCAGCAGGAAGAACAACTAACTTCCCTTTTATTCCGCCCCACATTGGTCTCTTACCGCCCAGGGAGGATCGTCTGTCCTGAGGCTGGCATGCGCTCGCAGGTAGACGCGGAAGAGGAACGGCAGCAACAGCGACAGCAGCGCCTCTGCAGTCTCCTCTGCTGCTCGCTCCACCCGCAGAGCTTCGCTGCGTTGTGGTGATGCCTTCACCCCGCCTGCCCTCGCATCTGATAGAGCTGCCATTTTCCCTCGATCATGGCACCTGGTGGTTGCGGGAAGGCAGGTGTGAGTGGTAAGAGATAGCCTGTGAGTGAGAACAGTTAAAGCCCACCTCTCCCTGGCAAATCTCCTCTGCTGCTCGCTCCACCCTCAGCGCTTCGCTGCGCTGTGGTGATGCCTTCACCCCGCCTGCCCTCGCATCTGATAGGGCTGCCATTTTCCCTCGATCGTGGCACCTGGTATTAGCGGGAAGGCAGGTGTGAGTGGTAAGAGATAGCCTCTGAGTGAGACCAGTTAAAGCCCACCGCTCCCTGGCAAATCTCCTCTGCTGCTCGCTCCACCCGCAGTGCTTCGCTGCGCTGTGGTGATGCCTTCACCCCGCCCGCCCTTGCGTCTGATAACGCAGCCATCTTGCCTCGATCATGGCACCTGGTAAGGGGAAGGGTTGTATGGAGGAAGCAGGCTCTGACAAGGCAGGATGTGGAAGACACATGCATGTCTCATGGCATGTTGCAAAACGACTTCTCAGTGGTGATTGCGAGGCACCAATTACTCTTCGGGTGCCTCGAACATCGTCTTTCTTGCGACAGACGATGATAAAAATGAGATGGGACGGCGAAAGGAAGGGAGGCCGGGCGGACTGACATTTGGAAGACGTCGAGGTTGACCCGTGCGAGCTGCAGCAGGAAGCGGAAGTAGGTTTGATCCAACAGCCGCGACTCCTGCTGAAACCTGCTCAATGGATCGACAGAGGAAGGGCGACGGTGGGAAGGGACGAGAATGCTTGTTTCAAGGTCTCTCATGCCTGATCCAACGAATAGCCGTGACTCCTGCTGGCACCTGCCATGCACACAGACGGATGCACAGAGGAGGGAAAGGTAGCAAGAGACGAATGTGGTTTGTTTCAGTCGACTGAAAGACACATGGGAGTCCAAGTACATGTGGATGTGGGTCGGCAGCAGCCATCCTGCTTTTGACCTACGTAATCCCGTCGCCTCCTACCTGAGGTTGTCTTGCCACACGCAGTGGTGTATGCTGGGGGGGAGGCTGTAAGGCTCTACTGCTCCATCCGCCCTCTCCTCTGCTGCTGTGCATGGGGCAATGGCGGTGGCAGTGGTTGTGGTGGGAGGGGCGCCTGCTGCTGTCTCTGCTGCGGCTTCAGCTGCTGGCGCCTCTGCTGTTGCCCTAAGCCCTTCTGCAGTTGCAGCTGTATTGGCAGCACCACTGGTGGCAGTGGTGGTGGCAGGGGTATCGGCGGCCACAGGGGCAGCACTGGTGGCGGTGGCGCCAGCAGCAGTGGTGGGGGCATTTCGCTCGTAGAAGAGCATGTATGCACTGTTGGGGCGATCAAACTCCTGTGAGGGGGAGGAAATGGGAATAGAAAAACAATGTATGCACAGAGGCAGTAAGGATGTTTCGCTCGTAGAAGAGCATGTACGCACTGTTGGGGCGATCAAACTCCTGTGAGGGAGAAAACAGGCAGTCGTGACTCGTGGGGCGGCATGGCACACATTCACAAGAGAGAAGAGAGAGTGTACGTACCCACTGCAGCAGCAGCAGTGGGAACTTCTTTCGGTAAAAGGGGGCATGCAGGTGCTGTTGGGGGGGGTGTCAAACGAGCCCAAAAAGGAAACGAGGTGCATGGCATGGCAAGACTCAGCATACGCTTTCACTAGCCTGTGGCGACTTTCCTTCCCTTGCACGCACGTGAAGGTGAAGATAATTATTGACCTGAGGCGAAGTTGTTTTGATGAGGCTGTCGTGTCATACACCTCAGCGGAAAACTTCCCCTCAATGGTGGAGAATCGTGAACATCAACTGTGCTCTTTTTGGTTACACTCACCTGTGGCGACGTGGTCTCAATAAGGTTGTCATACACCTCAGCGGGGTACTTCCCTCCCTCCGAAGCAACGACAGGTATTGACTCACCTGTGGTGACGAGGTCTTGATGAGGTTGTCATACACCTCAGCGGAGTATTTCCCTCCAAAGCAGTCCTTCTCCAGCTCCCTCACATCGTACGCCTCCACTCGCTTGTCGTCAAAGCACAACCACCGTTGCCTGCATGCACACAGGGGAAAGGGAGATGGGATTCGTGAATACAAGCAAAAACTGCAAGTTCAGTTGACTCCAATGCAGTCCTTCGCCACCTCCCTCACGTCATACGCCTCCATTCCACCCACTTGTCATCGAAGCACAGCCACCGCTGCCTGCACGCATACAGAGAAGAGGAGGAGGGGGACGTGAATCGTGAATTGTGGCGCAGGATACATGCACGCACATGGTCATGCACATATGTGCAAGTTCAGTCAACTCCCAAGCAGTCCTCCAGCTCTCTCTCTCACGTCATACGCCTCCATCCACTTGTAGTCATATCACAGCCACCGCTGCCTGCACGCATGCAGAGGGGTGACATGATGCGTTCACGAGCATGCATTAGTGTAAAAGCTTGGCAACGCATAAGCCACGGTATTCTCTAGCTCCCTCCCGTGGCATGCCTCCACTTGCTTGTCATCGAAGCACAGCCACCGCTGCCCGTGGGTGCACACAACAGCGGGGTGAGAGTGAGTTTATATCTTCACACATGCATGCATGGGTTGCCATACCTTCGGATGCCGTCGCTCCCGTTGATTTCGTTTGACTCGTTTCGTCGCTTTTGCCAACCCACACATCCCCTTGAAACCCTCTGACTTTGTCTCACCCGCTGCCCCTCCACTTGACTCACTTTGACTGCATGGATTGAGATGGACGGCCGTGATGCAGCGGAAAGTCCCCGCTCCTCTCCTTGATGTACGAGTAGTAATGCCCTGCAAACGCCGTCCCTGAATGCACCACAACCCCCACCAAGCTGTACTCATAGTACCCATCACTCCTCTCTTCTCCACCTTCACCTCCCTTCTCCGCCACATCTCCTACACTTCCGACTCCCATTCCTCCTTTACCCTCCTCCTCCCCCCTCCCCTGCGCCCTCTCCTCCCCCTTCCCCCCTTCCTCCCCCTGCCCACTCTCTCCTCCCTCCGCCCTCCCTTCCTCCCTACTCTCCGCACTCCCTACCCGCCCCCTTGTCTGCTCTCTCTCCTTCTGAGCGAGCCCCTCGCGGGTGAAAGGCCGCATGTTGAGAGAGAGGGGGAAGGTGAATCGGTCCTTGAGCTTCAGCCGCTGCATCGTCTCGTAGTCAAAGTCGAATCGCTTCAGGTGGATTATCAGGGTAGACGGCAGGGTCTTGATGCACGCTCGCTTCAATGCATCCACCTGCAAGGGAGAAGGAAGTGGGGGCAACGGAGGTGTTGGAGGGTGGTGGAGTAAGGGGCAAGGGCAGAGAGCAGAGGTCCGCCTTCAGCTTCAGCCACTGTATTGTCTCGTAGTCAAAGTCGAAGCGCTTCAGGTGGATTATCAGGGTGGGGGGCAGGGTCTTGATGCAAGCGCGCTTCAACGCGTCCACCTGCAAGCAGTATGGTCAAAACGAGGGGGAAAGAAGGTGAGCGTGGTCAAGAATTCTCAAAGAAAGAGCAGAAACTGCCCCCCACAAACTGCCCACAGAAGTAGGCGTTATCAGCCTCCAGCAGGTCCCCTTGCCCCGCAGCAGCACTCAGGCACAGAGCAGCCAGGCATTGTGCCGCTCAGCTTAACGCCACCCACCGCCCTACCCCCTCCTGACACTCACCTTCTTGCCACACTGCCCGCAGAAGTAGGCGTTATCTGCCTCCAGCAGGTCGCCTTGCACAACTTTTAAGGTGCCTCAAAAGACTTTTGAGGTGCCTCAAAAGTCACAACAGCAACGAGTTGGCCTTGAACAAGAATATTGGTTGAGCAGGGTGCCATTATGCTTGTTCTATGCCTCAGAACCACTGCCACAACCACACCCCACCCTTGCCACACTGGCCACAGAAGTAGGGTCATCTGCCTCCAGCAGGTCGCCTTGCACAACGCCTCTAGCGACTCCTGCAGGCCCCTCTTGCCCAGCAGCACACAGGCAATGTGGCGTGCTGTGATGCCTTCTGGGTTAACTCACAAACCCATTGCACTCACCACCACCTACCCTCTGCTGTTTCTCACCTTCTTGCCGCACTGCCCACAGAAGTATGCGTTGTCTGCCTCCAGCAGGTCGCCTTGCACAAACGCCTCCAGTGACTCCTGCACGCCCCCTTTGCCAAGCAGCAGCAGCACAGAGGCACATAGCCACACTGCACTCTTTGACTCACCACCACCACTGCTGCCACCAAAACCACTGCAACCCCTGCGTCTCACCTTCTTGCCGCACTGCCCACAGAAGTAGGCATTATCTGCCTCCAACAGGTCGCCTTGCACAAACGCCTCTAGCGACTCCTGCAGGCCGCGCTTTCCCTTCACGTCCACACTCACTGCTGCGAATGGCTCCTCCCTCTCACTGCGATGGGGGCAACCGCGACAGATGATCTGCAGCAGGGGGGCAGTGGGGGTGGGGGAGAAAGGGGAAGTATGGGCGGGAGCAGTAGTAGAGAAGTGGGAGCGCATCACCGCACCACACCGCACCACACCACATCGCTCACCTGCGAAGGCGAACGCACCAGCATATGGAGGTGAGCATAGCGGAGTGCCGCTGCACCTTTATGCCTGGCTGTTGGAGAGACGTACTCATCCAGGGAGACGTACTCATCCAGCGAGACGTACTCATCCAGCGAGACGTACTCATCCAGCGAGACGTAGAGGCGGTTGGAGAACTCAAACGCGTCCCAACACATACATACTATAAGCATGCCGCAGGAACTACCATCACACACACCTTCTGTCCACCAAAAAACGAAGTCAGCGTGCGTACTTTGAGACGTCTCAAAATAGGAACCATGATCACACACAGCTGCTGTCCACCAAAAATCGAAGACAGCGTGCGCGGTGGAGAGGTGCTGCACCTTCAAGCTCTCATCCAGCGAATCGTAGAGGCAGTTGAAAACTGAAACCCAAACCAGCCACCACACCACACCCGTGCGAAAGACACGCATGCTCCTTTCACTATCCTCACACACACACGCACCTGTTGAGCAAAGGCCCCTCCGAAGATAGAAGTGAGCGTGGGAGAGTGCCGGTGTGCCTTCATGCCATTCAGTGAGTCGTACAGGCGGTTGAAGAATTCACACTGGCCATATCGTACTCGAATGTCAGAATACCACCACACCACATCACACCGCACCACACCGCTCACCTGCTGGGCGAATGCACCCCCAAATATGGACGTAAGGGTAGGAGAGTGCCGCTGTGCCTTCATGCTCTCATCCAGCGAGTCGTAAAGACGGTTGAAGAACTCAAACGCGTCCTGGTGCTCCCTCAGGTTCACCGGCTGCCCATCGTAGTCCCTGAAGGCATCCCAGAAGCCCTCTGGCACGAAAAAATCGGCACAGCCTGCTAGTAGATAGCTGAAGATGGTCTGTTGTGGAGAAGAGACGAGAAAAGGAGATATAAGGGGAGAGGAGGATAAGAGGGGCGAGGCAGGGTAAGGGAAAGGAGGTAAGTGAAGCTGGGTTGAAGAGCTCAAACGCGTCTTGGTGCTCCCTCAGGTTCACCAGCTGCCCATCGTAGTCCCTGAAGGCATCCCAGAAGCCCTCTGGCACGAAGTAGTCGGGACAACCGGCTAGCAGATAGCTGAAGATGGCCTGCAAGGATGGAGGGGAGAAGAGGAGAACGAGAGAAGAGGAGAACGGAAGGCAAGGAGAATGTGAGAAAAGAAGAGAAGAGGGGCGGGCATGGAGAAAGGGAAGGGAGGTCAGTGAAGCTGGGTTAATTGAAGGACTCAAACACATCTCGGTGCTCCCACAGGTCCCTGACTGATTATCGTTGTTTAAACCGAAACACAGCCCCCAAACTCACTTGCCTTAACAAACTTCAACCCTTATAGCAAGCACACACAGACAAATGAGCTGCTTTCACAAAGCAAGCAGCTCCGCACATGCTTTTAGAAGACAGCTGACAACTGTTGCTTGTAGGAGAGTGAAACAGAGGTTTAAAAGGGCCACTTTGAGTGAGGGCAATTGACACTTTAAGAACACATGGCCTCCACGACACGTTGGTGAAGGTGAAAAAGAAAGCTGAAAAATATGAAGGAGCTCGACAATCGGGGTACGATTCCGCACAGCATTCGCACCAAGCCTGTTGAGTTCTAGACCAAGGCCGTCGAATTCCAGACAAAGTCGTACTTTGTCTGGAACAAAACAGTCTTGATTTGGAACTCAACAAGCTTGGTGCGGAAGCTGTGCAGAATCAAAACCTGACTGTCAAGCCTCTTCATCTTTGTAAGCTAGCATTTCGCCTTCAGCATCAGAATCCTCGAAAATCACTGGAAGACTGATTACATCAAGGAGAATGGGTTTCTGTCTACCCATTGCAGCGGTTTCCTCCAGAAGGTCTACCCACCGACGCCTCCTGGAAGAAACCGCTGCAAGAGAAGCACTCAAACTTCTCTCTCCCCCCACGCGCGCCCCCTGGTCCACGACACACTCAACAGCCTGCCCCAGTGTAACGCATAAGTCCCATCCATCCCATGCATTACCTGCACTTGGTAGATCACGGACAGTGGTCGATCCGACTCGGGCGTCTCTGGGAATGCGAGGAGGGCGCGACGCACTTGAGGCTGCATGAAAAGCTGCTGAAACACACTGTTCATGTAGCACGTGGCTCCTGAGGGGGGAGACAGAGGGGTACAGAACATGCAAGTTCGAATGGGGAAAAAAAAGAGGAGGCTGCTGAAACACGTTGGTCATGTAGTTCGATGTGGTTCCTGGGAAAAACAGGAATGAGTTGAGGACGCGATGAAGGTAGTGATGAAGGAAGATGGGCAGTTGAAAAGACGAGCACATGCATTTTTGCACCATATCTGCATTCTTTAGCCCAGAATAGCCTGCCCCCTGGCCTAGGAGCACAGTGGGGAGGTACTCCCACGAGGCAGAGTGCATTGGAAATTGAAAGCAGCAGCAAGGTCTGCTAGTCTTGACGGAATGCATGCAAGACAAACATGCATTCTTGCATGCCGCACATTCTTGCTACATGCCTGCGTTCTTGAGTCCCGCATATCCCACCCGTGGCCGCGGGGCACAGCTGGGCAGGTACTCCCATGACGGCAACTCATGCTCCACCGAGGCGAAGTGCAGCGAAATTCGATAGAAGTAGCAAAGTCTGCTAGTCTTGCACGCCATACCTGCATTCTTCAGCCCAGCATATCCCACGCGTGGTCAGGGGGCGCAGCTAGGGAGGTACTCCCACGATGGCAACTCGTGCTCCACCGAAGCGAAGTGCAGCGGCAGCAACAGCAGCAGCAGCAGCAAGGTCTGCTTGACTTGACACAATGCATGCAAGGCATACCTGCGTTCTTGAGGCCTGCGTATCCCACGCGCGGCCGGGGGGCACAGCTAGGGAGGTACTCCCACGATGGCAACTCGTGCTCCACCGAAGCGAAGTGCAGCGGCAGCAACAGCAGCAGCAGCAGCAAGGTCTGCTTGACTTGACACAATGCATGCAAGGCATACCTGCGTTCTTGAGGCCTGCGTATCCCACGCGCGGCCGGGGGGCACAGCTAGGGAGGTACTCCCACGACGGCAACTCGTGCTCCACCGAAGCGAAGTGCAGCGGCAGCAGCAGCGAGGCAAGCTCCCTCAAGGCTTCAGGGGTCTGTGTGCAAGAGAGAGGGGGGAGGAAGGATAACAGGCAAAGGGGGGGTTCTTGCAACACATCTTAAAGCTCCTCCGAAGCAAAGTGCAGCGGCAGCAGCAGGGACGGGAGCTCACGTAGGGCTTCTGGGGCCTGTGTGGAGGAGAGACGGGTGAGCGGAAGGGGCGTTTGAGTTGCATAAGAGACAGTTTCAACTTTAACAGCTACACATACACACGCACGCACACACACATGCACGCACGCACACACACTCGTATGTACACACGCACGCACACACACGCACGCACGCATGCACGCACGCACGCACGCACGCACGTACGCACACACGCATGTGCACACGCACGCACGCACACAAGCATGTGCACACGCACGCACGCACGCACGCACACATGCACGTGCACACGCACGCATGCACACATCCACGCACGTGCACATGCACGCACGCACACACGCATGCACACACGCACGCACGCATGCACGCACGCACGCACGCACGCACGCACGCACACAGCAGGCATGTACGCACGCATGCACACACCTTGGCACAGAGCGCGAGGAGGAGATTAAAGGCAGCATTGCGGGAGGGTGAGGAGGCGCAGAGGGGGCGGAAAACTGCAGCATCATGGGGATCAGAGGAGAGAACGCCCCAGGTAGTTAGGGGGGAGGATTCGGCAGGTGGCTGCTGCTGTTGGTGTTGCTGTTGTCGTTGGTGGTGATGTTGTTGTTGTTGGTGGCTTGGAACGACCACCGGCCACTCAGGGAAGAGGCAGCGAGTGATGAGCTGCGGAAGGAGCGGGAACGAGAAACGGGGCGCAACAATGGAAGAGTGAAAGAAAGCAAATTGATGAAACAACACAACATGCCTGATGGTCAGAAGAACCAGAAACATACTCTGTTGATGGAAACTTGCTTTAGCCCTGGCGTTTGAGGCAAGTGAAACTGTGGACTCATCTTTCTTAAAAAAACTTGAAATCCCTCTCCGCCTCCTCCCACTTTCCCACCACACAGCGTACCAGGTGCAGCAGCCCATGGCCGTGAGGTGGAGAGCAGGCCACGACAGAACGACACTCCAGCACCTCAACAAGCACTTTGAGCAGCTGCAGATGACCCTCCAACAGCTGGGGTGTAGTGTGGCAACAGAAAACAAAAGGACTAAAATGAGTTCTGTTAAGATTGAGCAGATGGCCTATAAGAGCTGGGGTGTGGCAAGAAAACAGGACTAAGGTGAGTTCTGTTGCTGGTGCAACTCCAGAAGGACAAAGATGAGTTCTGTTAAGAGTGAACAGAGCACTCCAGCACCTCCACGAGCACTTAGAGCAGCAGCAGATGGGCCTTTAGCAGCTGGGAAAAGGAGAGAGGAGGTGAGAAAGAGAAGGAGGTGAGGAGAGAGGGAGAAATAGATGGACATCCCACCTGAGACAAGTAATATTTCAAATATGTAGGTGACAGAACAACGGTTTTGAGACATCTCAAAACGTATTATGTGTGTAACAAAACAATGGTACATTCTCTTCCCCCACATTCTCTCCCCTCACATCCTCTCCCCCCACATTCTCTCCCCTCACATCCTCTTCCCCTCACCTCCTCTCCCCTCACCTCTTCCCTGCCGTCCGTTCCCCATGTCACGTTCTGCAGCCAGCGAATTTCCTCGTCCAGAAGCTTCCTGACAGCTTCCTCCTCGTCTCTAAGATACACCCCCTGCACCACCTTGCATAGCAGCTCCCAGTACTGGAGGAGGGGGAGAAAGGGAGGAGGGGGGTGAGCGGGTGATGGATGAGAAGAGAGGGAGAGGGGAACGACAAATAAGATACACCCCCTGCACCACCTTGCATAGCAGCTCCCAGTACTGGAGGGGGGGGAAGAAAGGGAGGAGGGTAGGGTAGAGTGAGGAAAACGTGGGAGAAGAGGGGAAACGGGAAGTGAAGTGAAAACATTGCTTGCTCCAATGTCCCTCTCCACCGCTTCTCACCACTCTGCATGCACTCACTGGCATGTTGTGTTTTACATGCTTGTCAGCAACGACATGGGCAGAGACTAGAGAGTGGAAGATGCAGGAGTGGATGGATGTTAAGCAGAACATGAGAGGGACTGGACAGTGGAAAATCCCTTTTCCAGGCTCATCTCACCAATGCACTCCCCACTATTCCCTTCTCACCGTTCTGCACCGCTCTGTCAGCCACTCACTGGTCTGTTGTGTTTCGGTTGCTTGTCAGCAGCAGCGCGGGCAGAGACGAGAGAGTGGAAGATGCAGGAGTGGATGGATGTGAAGGGGCGCGTGGGAGGGCCTAGGAGGCCGAGACTGGCACCAGCCTGGCCTGTTGCTGCTGCTGCTGATGCTGTTGCTGCTGCTGCTGCTGGTAGTGCTGTGGCAGCTGGTGTGGCTCGTGGTGCTGCTGGCTGTGTGGTGGAGGAGGGGAGAGGCGGCCACTTCTCCAGGCTGTTGGGAGGACGGGTGAGCGGGCGAACGGGAGCAAACAAGACAAGAGAGGAGGGGGGAAGGCGTTGATTACTTCATAGGAGGACATGGCACGATAACATACATGAGGTGTGTGCGTTGGCATGGTGCTAGCAGGAAGACTGAGAGACTAAAGCTACAGATAGATGACAATTTCGTAGGGGTGAACATTAGGGTAGGGAAAAAAAAAAAAAAAAAAGAACTGGAAATAGGAAGATACTTACCGTGTATGCAGACCTGCGCAGTACCTTATGTGAAGAAAGAGCTCCGCAAATTTGAATCGGATCTCAGTTTCTGGGCAGTGCAAGCAGGTGTCCTGGGGGAGGGGGTTTGTCAGCATGGGAAGAAGAGGAGGAAACGGCCAGAGAATCAGGAATGGACGGGCGGGAACAAGAAACGTTAGGAGAAGCAGGGAGGGAGCAAGGAGAAGTAGAAAAACTATCCATTCAATACATGTCTAATAGCTGAAGCAAGGATGGAATTGAATGGAATGGGACGGAGTACGTTGAATGAGAGGAGACTTACAACGATGAATCTGGAAACGAAGTGAGAGGTGAAGAGGATGGTTGCGATCTCTCTCCGACGATCAAGGCACTCGGACTGGGTTAGAAAGAGAATAAGAAAGAGGGTTGGGGAGGGGGGGGAAGGAAGGGAGTGAGGGGAAGTGGGGAAAACGAATAATTGGGAGATCTGTTTCTAATGGTGTGCATGCACTTGCAATCTGGAAGGGGCGAGAATGAAGTTGACATACAGAGAGAGGGTTTTTTGCAGGAGGAAGATAAGGGCGAGGGGTTGCGGGGGGAGGGGGTATTTGTTGGAGCAAAGAAGAAAGGGCTAACAACACCACACTCACCAGCACCAGCGCTCCTTCTATCGCCAAGCATGCATCATCGAGACACAACAATGAGTCCGCCCCTTCATCCCCCCCATGTCCTCATCATCCTCATCCTCCCCATCATCCTCATCATCCTCATCCTCCCCATCATCCTCATCATCCCCATCCTCCCCATCATCCTCATCATCCTCATCATCCTCATCATCCTCATCATCCCCATCATCCTCATCATCCCCATCCTCCCCATCATCCTCATCATCCTCATCATCCTCATCATCCTCATCATCCCCATCATCCTCATCATCCTCATCCTCCCCATCATCCTCATCATCCTCATCCTCCCCATCATCCTCATCATCCTCATCCTCCCCATGTCCTCATCATCCTCATCCTCCCCATCATCCTCATCATCCTCATCCTCCCCATGTCCTCATCATCCTCATCCTCCCCATCATCCTCATCATCCTCATCCTCCCCATGTCCTCATCATCCTCATCATCCTCATCATCCTCATCATCCTCATCATCCTCATCATCCTCATCATCCTCATCATCCTCATCATCCTCATCATCCTCATCATCCTCATCATCCTCATCATCCTCATCATCCCCATCCTCCCATCATCCTCATCATCCTCATCATCCTCATCATCCCCATCCTCCCCATCATCCTCATCATCCTCATCATCCTCATCATCCTCATCATCCTCATCATCCTCATCCTCCCCATCATCCTCATCATCCCCATCCTCCCCATCATCCTCATCATCCTCATCATCCTCATCATCCTCATCATCCTCATCATCCTCATCATCCTCATCATCCTCATCATCCTCATCATCCTCATCATCCTCATCATCCTCATCATCCTCATCATCCTCATCATCCTCATCATCCTCATCATCCTCATCATCCTCATCATCCTCATCATCCTCATCATCCTCATCATCCTCATCATCCTCATCATCCTCATCATCCTCATCATCCTCATCATCCTCATCATCCTCATCATCCTCATCATCCTCATCATCCTCATCATCCTCATCATCCTCATCATCCTCATCATCCTCATCATCCTCATCATCCTCATCATCCTCATCATCCTCATCATCCTCATCATCCTCATCATCCTCATCATCCTCATCATCCTCATCATCCTCATCATCCTCATCATCCTCATCATCCTCATCATCCTCATCATCCTCATCATCCTCATCATCCTCATCATCCTCATCATCCTCATCATCCTCATCATCCTCATCCTCCCCATGTCCTCATCATCCTCATCCTCCCCATCATCCTCATCATCCTCATCCTCCCCATCATCCTCATCATCCTCATCCTCCCCATGTCCTCATCATCCTCATCCTCCCCATCATCCTCATCATCCTCATCCTCCCCATCATCCTCATCATCCTCATCCTCCCCATCATCCTCATCATCCCTCATCCTCATCATCCTCATCATCCTCATCATCCTCATCATCCTCATCATCCTCATCATCCTCATCATCCTCATCATCCTCATCATCCTCATCATCCTCATCATCCTCATCATCCTCATCATCCTCATCATCCTCATCATCCTCATCATCCTCATCATCCTCATCATCCTCATCATCCTCATCATCCTCATCATCCTCATCATCCTCATCATCCTCATCATCCTCATCATCCTCATCATCCTCATCATCCTCATCATCCTCATCATCCTCATCATCCTCATCATCCTCATCATCCTCATCATCCCCATCATCCTCATCATCCTCATCCTCCCCATCATCCTCATCATCCTCATCCTCCCCATCATCCTCATCATCCTCATCCTCCCCATCATCCTCATCATCCTCATCCTCCCCATCATCCTCATCATCCCCATCCTCCCCATCATCCTCATCATCCTCATCATCCTCATCATCCTCATCATCCTCATCATCCTCATCATCCTCATCATCCTCATCATCCTCATCATCCTCATCATCCTCATCATCCTCATCATCCTCATCATCCTCATCATCCTCATCATCCTCATCATCCTCATCATCCTCATCATCCTCATCATCCTCATCATCCTCATCATCCTCATCATCCTCATCATCCTCATCATCCTCATCATCCTCATCATCCTCATCATCCTCATCATCCTCATCATCCTCATCATCCTCATCATCCTCATCATCCTCATCATCCTCATCATCCTCATCATCCTCATCATCCTCATCATCCTCATCATCCTCATCATCCTCATCATCCTCATCATCCTCATCATCCTCATCATCCTCATCATCCTCATCATCCTCATCATCCTCATCATCCTCATCATCCTCATCATCCTCATCATCCTCATCATCCTCATCATCCTCATCATCCTCATCATCCTCATCATCCTCATCATCCTCATCATCCTCATCATCCTCATCATCCTCATCATCCTCATCATCCTCATCATCCTCATCATCCTCATCATCCTCATCATCCTCATCATCCTCATCATCCTCATCATCCTCATCATCCTCATCATCCTCATCCTCCCCATCATCCTCATCATCCTCATCCTCCCCATCATCCTCATCATCCTCATCCTCCCCATCATCCTCATCATCCTCATCCTCCCCATCATCCTCATCATCCCCATCCTCCCCATCATCCTCATCATCCTCATCATCCTCATCATCCTCATCATCCTCATCATCCTCATCATCCTCATCATCCTCATCATCCTCATCATCCTCATCATCCTCATCATCCTCATCATCCTCATCATCCTCATCATCCTCATCATCCTCATCATCCTCATCATCCTCATCATCCTCTGTTCATCGCTTCCCTAGCCCCACACTCACCAGCACCGCCGCTCCTTCTAACGCCAGGCACGCATCATCAGGATGCAACAGAGAATCCGCCCCATCCTCCTCATCCTCCTCCTCCTCTTCGTCCTCTGATTCATCGCTCTCCTCTCCGCCCCCCTTCCCCAAGCCGGCCTGCTCCACCTGCCGTTGTAGCCCAAACTGCACCACTGCCTGCTGCTGGCGTTGGTGGGTCGGAGCGATGGTAGAGGAGGAGAGATGGGAGAAATAGGACAGACAGGGAAGGGACAGGAGGGACAGGGAAGGGACAGGGAAGGGACAGGAGGGACCGGAGGGAAGAGCGGGAGAGAGGAGTGCAATAAGAGAGGAGGAGACTTGGAAAAGAGTTTTACAGGTGAAACACGGAGCAGCAATTCCGAGTGGGTCTTAAAAGGTGTGGGTTGCATGCACATGCCACAGGATGCATAGAGATAATAGATGCACAATATATCATACATGCACTGTGTATGCATTGCAAGGGCACGTTTCCACGAGCACAAGTGGACACTTTAGCATGCAGGTCCACGGCACATATGGTATGGATGCATGAATACATACATGGACGCATGCATGCATACACACATGCAGCTGCGCACACGTACACTACTCTCTCGAGCACACGACACAAACACCTTGTGCAATCCACTCACAGCAACGGCTGCAGTGGTATCGAAGGCATGCAGATTGGGTAACGCCATGGCCTGCGAAGATGCTTTGAGACGTCTCAAATCCACTCACGACAACGGCTGCAGCGGTATCGAAGGCATGTGCACATACGTTCTCTACTCTTGCGCACACATACACCTTTTGCAATCCACTCCACTCACAACAACGGCTGCAGCGGTATCGAAGGCATGCGGATTGGGTGACGCCATGGCCTGCAAAGAGCCGACGGATGCTGCCCAGGCGAGCATCATGACGGTATTGGTGAGCTCTGACCAATCAGCCGGCAGCAGGGTTGATGGAGCATCCATGATCTGTGGTCGGGAGAGGAAACCAAGGCTGCGTTCGGCGGCCGCATCAGAGCCT
Organism: Closterium sp. Yama58-4; assembly: GCA_947470075.1. Classification (NCBI taxonomy): domain Eukaryota; kingdom Viridiplantae; phylum Streptophyta; class Zygnematophyceae; order Desmidiales; family Closteriaceae; genus Closterium; species Closterium sp. Yama58-4. Next base: position 660,120 of record CANIUD010000750.1, on the reverse strand, counting down.
GATGCGCCCTAGGCTCGGCAAATTGACAAATTGAAAAATTGAGGCTCGGTAATGTCCAAATTGAAATTGGAAAATGGAGGTTCGGAAAATGGACACGCAGGTTCGGGAAATCGGAAATTGGGGATGTCGAATTTCGGGCATGTCAAATTTCGACCCCAAAATTCCGACGAATTCCAGGGTGTTGAGCTTTCATCGAAGTGGGGAAGAACGCACCTGGCGCCTTCCCCACATGCATGATGCGCTGTTCAATTGCCCCAATTCGAGCTGATGCGCGCATCATGCGTGTTTAGGGCGTTGCATCATGCGCGCATCAAGGATGCGTCAGATTGCTAGTACGCTGTATTTCCTGGAAAGCGGCGACATGCAAATTTGTGGTTGCCAAAAAGACCGTTCTGCAGGCATTCGGGCTTGGTCTGCCTCGGCAGCCAAGCGCTTATCACGAACCTTGATAGCCTTTCGGCTGGTTATCACGGAAGGCTCCTGGAACATCGAAAAAAATGTGCAATGTACATTGGTGCGGGCTAATGCGGCCGCCGAACGCAGCCAAATTACAGTTCTCCTCATGCAAAAATCAAAGCACGTGAGAAATTTTAAGTCTTCTAAAAAAACAAGACTTCTGAGGCACATCAGAAAAGACTGACGCTGCAGTGTGGTGCAGCAGGGAGAAAGCAGCAAGGGAGGGGACGTACTGCTACTAAGGAGGCGAGGCACATCCCTGTCAGGCACAGTAACACAAAACTGATGCCAAAGTGTAACGTAGATGGGACAGAGCTGACACCAATAGAGGGGCTTTAAAGAGGCAAGGATGGGACTTACTGCTACAAATGGCGGCACGTCCCTTTCAGGCACAGGGACTGGCGAAGCCACTGCAATGGCACCTGTTGCTGCCGGCGCAGGGACTACCATTGCAACTGCTGGCGAGTCTGCAGCAGCTGCTTGTATCGCTGCTTGCTGTGGCGGTGTCTGAGATGCAGCAGCAGCACTTGCTGCAGGAGGTTGAGGAGATGAGGCGTCCTCGCTATGAACTACCCCTCTATTGGCGACATTTTCACAAGTATCTACAGTAACTCCCGTGTTATCTAGGATAATGTCCTGTACTTCCACATCCTCGTCCTCCCCCTCGTCCATCCCCTCACCCACCATCTTTGCTTCCGCTACCACCACCGTCCCATCCGCACTGCAGGGAACACACACCAAAGGCACAAACAGACGCAGGGAGAGATTTTACGAGAGATCACTCGCCTCACCAGATGTGACAGCTTGGCTACCACAAAAAGATCAGGATTTCCAGTAAGGACGATCCAAAATTCACCTCAGCAAAGAAAAGAGGAGAGAATGGGAGAGCTGGTTGGATCAGTAGCGATTCAATCCAACTCAAAAGAGATGGTTTGTTGTTCAGCAGTACACGATTTATCAGATCAAAGAAAGCTGGCTCAGTGGCAACGGGAGGTCGCGCAGCTGCTGGCAGCTCTTAAAGCGCCTCAAAGAGGATGCGCTGCTGGCAGCCACACTGAAAAGCCACAACAAAGCGACTTTTTTTTTTTTTTCTCCCTGGGTCGAATTAAATCGAAACCCACTCACCGGATGAGGCAGGTTGGCTCAGACGAATCGCCAGGTGCCGTGGCAAGCAGAGGGGCGGCACCCACTGGCACTGTACGCGCTACAGTGCTCCCCACGATGCTCTCTATAGTGCTTGCTACAGTGCCCGCAGCTGCGGCCATGCATGCCGCGTCTGGCAGCTGCTGCTCATCGCTGCCTTGCTCCTCCCACTCCTCCCAGAGGTCTGGTGCCGGGCTAGGGGCACCGAAGCGGTCGCCAAACAGCTGAGTGGGTGGGTTTTGAAGAGAGGGTATGAATGGACGGATTACTCAGAGGCGTCTGCCAGTTGCTGCTCATCGCTGCCTTCCTCCTCCCACTCCTCCCAGAGGTCCGGTGCCGGGATAGGGGCACCGAAGCGGTCGTCAAACAGCTGAGAGGGAGGGTTTTGAAGAGAGGGTATGAATGGACGGATTACTCAGAGGCGTCTGCCAGTTGCTCCTCATCGCTGCCTTCCTCCTCCCACTCCTCCCAGAGGTCCGGTGCCGGGCTAGGGGCACCGAAGCGGTCGCCAAACAGCTGACAAACAGGGAGTGGGTGGGTTGAGGAGGAAATTAACGAGTAGTTAGGCGCCTCAAAAGGCGTCTGGCAGCTGCTGCTCGTCGCTGCCTTGCTCCTCCCACTCCTCCCAGAGGTACGCTGCTGAGCTGGAGGCACCGAAACGATCACCAAACAGCTGATCGGGAGTGGGATGAGGAAAAGGCAAATGGCTATTGAGTGCCTTATAAGGCATGTGGCAGCTGCTTCTCGTTGCATCTTCCAGAGGTACGCTGCTGAGCTGGAGGCACCGAAAAGATCACCAAACAGCTGACAGACAGGGTGGGGTTTGGAAAAAATAAGTAAGGATTTGTGGAAAATATAAGAATCCTTGAAGCATGTGGCGGCTGCTCCTAGTTTCTGCCTTGTGGAACCAATGAGACGAGTCAGTCAGTCACACAGCACTTGACTTTTGAGACGTCTCATAAGTTGTCACACAGCACATGCCGGGATGCCGGTGATGGAATTCAAGAATGGTTGAGTAATGAGCCAAGGAGGCTCTATAGTACAAGCATGCAAGGAAGAGAGGTTGGAAGAAGGTGCAACCCTATTGGCCACTAAGTTGGCCAATGGGTGAGTTGCCTTGTGGAGTAGGGAACCCCACAATGTTGCTAGCTTGTGATTGGTTGGCCTTAGGACCAAATGTTGGCAAGTGCCAACCAAGGACCAAGACCAAACCAAATCTTGACCCAACCACAAAGTGTGGTTGGAGTGTACACCCAACCCCCCAATGGCTTAAAGAGCTACACCTATTCTAGCCTATGTATGTTGTATATATAAGATACATTTACAACACAACCCCCCAACATGCATAAGGCTAGAAAAAATGTAATCAGGAGGCCGCCAAAACTGGTGGCGGGGTGAGCCCAAGGAGACGCAACAGGAAGGAGTGGGACGCTAGGGGAAGAGCTTTGGTGAAGATGTCGGCGAGGTTGGCTGCCGAGTCGATTTTGCCAAGACGAATGTGGCCGGCCTCAACGAGATCGCGAATGAAGAAGTAGCGAAGCTCAATATGTTTTGAGCGCCCATGATACACAGCGTCCTTGGTGAGGTGGATGGTGCTGGCGTTGTCACACCAGATGGTGGGACAGCGTTGGGGGGCTCCGAGCTCATCAAGGAGGAAGGTGAGCCAGCGTGCTTCTTGCGCGGCCATGGTCGCAGCATAGAGCTCTGCTTCGCAGGAGGAGAGGGCGACGGCAGAGGAGCGTGTGGACCGCCAGCTGATGAGACCGCTGCCGAGGGAGAAGCCATAGCCCTGAGAGGACCGCCGATCCGGTCGAGAATCAGCCCAGGAAGAGTCGCTGTAGCCGTTGAGGTGTGGTGGGGAAGGGCCGCCAAGAGTGAGGACATAGTCCTTGGTGCCACGAATGTAGCGAAGGACACGCTTGGCGGCCTGCCAGTGCTCTTCCGTGTGCTTGCCAGCGCCAACGAACCGAGCAAGGACGCTGATGGGGTAGGCACCGTGGGACTGGGAGGGCGGAGGGGGAGGGGGTGGGAGGATGGGGGGAGGAGGGAGGAGAGGGGGAGGGGTGGTGTCAGACCAGACAAGGGGACGGGTCAGAGGTGGGAGTGGGTCAGTGGACGGGGGAGAGGAATAGTACGGGGTGGACTCGTCAAAGACGACATCTCTGCTGCGAATTAGTCGACCGGAAGGGGGGTGGAGGAAAAGGTAGTCGGGGGAGGAGGGGTTATGACCAAGGAAGACGCAAGGAAGGGTACGAGGGGCAAGCTTTCCAAGGGAGCGGGATCGGTCAGACGGGTGAATGAGGACATAGGCCTTTGAGCCCCAGACTCGAAGAGGGGAGACATCGGGTTTGTCCTTTGTCCATAGCTCAGTGGGGGTGGTGGAGGGGAGGAGGGGGTGAGGGTAGAGGTTAGTAAGGAGGGCGGCATGAAGGAGGGCGTAGCCCCACAGAGAAGGGGGGCATGAGGCGTGGACAAGAAGACACCGAGCCGTTTTGGTGATCTCCCGAACACGGCTCTCAGCGACACCGTGAGGGAGGGTGTGAGTCTGGAGAATGCCGCGGGACTGGCAGTAGGAGGAAATTTGGGTATTAAGGAACTCACCACCACCATCAGAGTGGAGGCGACGAACAGGGCGGCCAAAGTGGGTGTTGGCTTGCTCGAGCCAAGCAATGATCGCGGTCGGGGCATCCGCCTTCGTCCGAAGGAGAGAGACGGACGAGTACCGACTGTGGTCATCGACGAGCACGAGGAGGTAGCGATGGCCTTGGCGAGTGGGGGAAGGGTTAGGGCCCCAGAGGTCCATGTGAACAAGATCAAGTGGCTGAGCAGCAGCGGAGGGGGAGCTCCGGTGCGGCTGCTGCTTGAGCTTGCTCTGAACACAGACGACGCAAGGGGGGGCAGGGGACTTTGGGAGGGGAGGGAGGGAAGAGGGGAGACCGTGGAGGAGACCGGAGGATACAGAGGAGCGCAGAGTGGCGAAGTTGGGGTGACCTAGCCTGTGATGGAGGAGGATGGCAGGGTGGGAGAGGGAGCGACATGAGCAGTCAGAGTCAGGGGGGCGGGGGGGGACGGGTGGGTTAGTGGAGGGGAGGGGAAGGGGGGGGGAAGAGGGGGGGGGAGGCAACTTGGAAGGTGAGGGGGCGAGGAACTCGAAGGGTGTATAGACGGGTGCGGGGACAGTAAGGAATACGGGCGAGGAAACGACCTGTGGAGGTGTGGTAGAGATCACAATGGTTAGCACCACCTGGGGTGAGAGTGGTGATCATGGATTGTTGGAGGGACCTTTGGGAGAGGAGGTTGGTGCGAAGGGAGGGAATGTGAAGACCTGTGACAGTACCTGAGGGAAAGAGAGGACAGGGAAGGGTGGAGGTGTTGTGACAGGGGATGGAAAAGCTGCTATCAGCGCCAAGGAGGGACGTGGATGTGGGAAGAGGATTGAGTTTGCCGGCATCTCGAAAGACATTATCAGTGGCTCCACTGTCCAAGACGAACTCAAGGGTGGAGGAGGGTGAGGCGGAATACTGAATTGAGGTTTCATTAATAGCAGGGGCATACATAGGAGATGCAACAGAAGGAGGCTGACTAAGGAGACCAACAAAGCCAGAGGAGGGAAAGGGGGTCACACTGCCACCTGTGGACGGCGCAGGGGATGGACCGGAGAGGTGGGCCGCAGAGGCGGCATTTCCGGCGGTCCAGCTGGGAAACGGCTGCTGCTGGGGGACAGGAGGAGGAGGGAGGAGAGGAAGTTGGGGCTGGAGGTCGAGCTGCTGCCCATACTGCTGCGGTCCCTGCTGCTGGACACTCTGCTGCTGCTGCTGCTGCTGCTGCTGCTGAGAGGGGAGAGCAAAGGCCTGGTGGGCCTGGGAGGAGGAGGAGGGGGCGTAGAGGGGAGAGGTGCGAACATCGAGGGGAGTGGGGCGGGGATTAAGGGCGGACCAGCGAGGAGGGGTGCCAGAGTTCCCACGAGCGAACCACTCATCGCTGAGTGCCTTGAAGCACGTGTCAGTTGCATGAGTGGTTTGGTTGCAGCGTTGGCCTCGGGTGGGGCCATAGAGGGGAAGATACTGACAGGGTGGGAAGGCCGCTGCTGCCCCACGACCCGCACCACCACGACCGCCAGAGCCGCCTCGACCACCACCACGCCCACCTCCACGCCCTCCCCCACGTCCGCCCTTGCCGCTGCGCTGCTGTGCTACCGCGGCAGTGGAGGAGGAGTGGCGAAGGATTTCAGCCTCAGTGGTGATAATCCACTGGGCAACTTGAGCGGGAGTGTCATGCTTGGAGAGGAGTTGCATGTATGCGAGCTTGTGGGCATCGAAGGCGGGAGTGAGGCCTTCGAGGAGGTGGCAGCAGATGACAGTGTCAGGGTAGGTAACGCCAAGTGCTGCAAGGCGGCGAGCAAGGTCAAGGACGCGGCGAGTAAAGGCGGCTGCGCCGGCAGTGGAATCCATGGTGATGGATCCAAATTCCTTGATGAGGGCATAGAGGGTGGCGATGTCCTGCCGGTCAAAGAGGTCGACAAGCAGTTGCCACAGGTGGGAGGAGGAGGTAGGTGAAAGCTCTCGTTTGAGGGAGGAGGGGATAGTGGCGAGGAGGATGGCGAGAGCTCGACGGTCAGCAATGCGCCACGCAGCGATGTCGGTGGTGTAGCTGGCGAGACGTGTAGTGTACGTGGCGAGTCGAGCTTGGTAATCGCGGTGGCGGGCAGCAGCCTCGTCGTAGGCGCGCTTGTCGTCCTCATAGCGCAGTTGACGGCGAAGGTGGTCGTTGAGTGCGGTGCGGTAGGTACGGATGGCAGTTTCCATGCTCTGAGGATTGTTGACATCCGGCGCGAAGGTGGGAGGATCACCAGGAGGCTCGGGCTCAGGTCCGGGCTCGTCAGGAGGAGGTCCGGTGGGGGCGGAAGGGGCGATGGGCTGGAGTCCGCCTTCCTCCTGGAACACGACGGAACGGAGGGTATATCCGCTGACGACAACCGAGGAGAGCAACACCTCGACGGAGTGGGCATAAGAGTGCCAGTTGGCGGCCGAGTTGTCGCCCAACAACTCGAGAGAGTCAATGGTCGCCAGGTCGACCGATGAGTCTGCGGACGCCATGATGGCGAAGTCGGGAAGGTGCCGCTGCTGGTGCCGTTGAAGGTGCCGCTGCTGGTGCCGTTGAAGGTGCCGCTGCTGGTGCCGTTGAAGGTGCCGCTGCTGGTGCCGTTGAAGGTGCCGCTGCTGGTGCCGTTGAAGGTGCCGCTGCTGGTGCCGTTGAAGGTGCCGCTGCTGGTGCCGTTGAAGGTGCCGCTGCTGGTGCCGTTGAAGGTGCCGCTGCTGGTGCCGTTGAAGGTGCCGCTGCTGGTGCCGTTGAGGGTGCCGCTGCTGGTGCCGTTGCTGGTGCGATTAAGGGTGAAGTAGGGGGGGGGAGGAGGTAGGGGAGAGGGAGGATGGCGCGGAAGTGTGGGGCAGGGCGCGGATGAAAGGGGGGAGGTCGCGCAGGTCAGTCGCGGCGGCGCGTCGGCCGCCCGTGAGAGCGCGAGGGTCGGCCGCGGCTCTGCGTCGGCCGTCCGCGTCAGCGCGAGGGTCGGCCGCGGCTCTGCGTCGGCCGTCCGCGTCAGCGCGAGGGTCGGCCGCGGCTCCGCGTCGGTCGTCCGCGTCGGCGCGGAGGTCGTCGGCGATCGCGCGGCGGCCGTTCGGGATGGCGCACAGGTCAACCGCGACTCCGCGCTGGCCGTCCGCGTCGACGCGCGGGGTGCTCGTGGCTGCACGCTGGCCGTCCGCGACGGTTGGCTGGCCGTCCGCGACGGCTTGCTGGCCGTCCGCGACGGCTTGCTGGCCGTCCGCGACGGCTTTCTGGCCGTCCGCGACGGCTTTCTGGCCGTCCGCGACGGCTTGCTGGCGCGGATGCGACGGTGTGCTGGCCGTCCGCGACGGAAGGCGTGAGGGAGGGGTGGCGGCGGGAGGGAGGATTGAGGCCGCGGGAGAGCGGTCGGAGGCCGCGAGAGGGAGGATTAAGGCCGCGGGAGGGAGGATTGTGGCCGCGGGAGGGAGGATTGAGACCGCGGAGGAGTAGATCTGAGCCGCGGAAAGCTAGATCTGAGGTACGGGAGGGAGGATTGAGGCCGCGGGAGGCTAGATCTAAGACGCGGAGAGGAAATTACGGCCTAAGGATCGAGGGAGGTGGCGTGAGCCATTTAGCTCTGATACCATGATAGAATTCAAGAATGGTTGAGTAATGAGCCAAGGAGGCTCTATAGTACAAGCATGCAAGGAAGAGAGGTTGGAAGAAGGTGCAACCCTATTGGCCACTAAGTTGGCCAATGGGTGAGTTGCCTTGTGGAGTAGGGAACCCCACAATGTTGCTAGCTTGTGATTGGTTGGCCTTAGGACCAAATGTTGGCAAGTGCCAACCAAGGACCAAGACCAAACCAAATCTTGACCCAACCACAAAGTGTGGTTGGAGTGTACACCCAACCCCCCAATGGCTTAAAGAGCTACACCTATTCTAGCCTATGTATGTTGTATATATAAGATACATTTACAACAGCCGGAACCAGTGAAACCCTCTCCTCACATGCCATTTTCCTTTGTGAGGGATGAGGACTCAAGGTCACAGGGCAAGACGAGATAGTGACGGCCATAAGGTTGAGAATGTGCAGGGAACTTGTAAGGCATTTGCACAGGAGCATACTCAGAAAGTCAATGGGCATGGTAAACAGAGGGACTAACCGTGAGCTTGAGAATGTGCAGAGCGCTCATGTAGCATTTGCGCCTCGTGCTGTCATCCGCTGCAGGTGGCAAGGCTTGGGGCTGGAAGACCGACATGAGGGCGCTGAGGAAGAACAAGGGGAGCAAGGGGGAGGAAGGGGAGGGAGAACGGGAAGGGGAGGGGAGAACGGGAAGGTGAGGGAGAACGGGAAGGTGAGGGAGAACGGGAAGGTGAGGGAGAACGGGAAGGTGAGGGAGAACGGGAAGGTGAGGGAGAACGGGAAGGTGAGGGAGAACGGGAAGGTGAGGGAGAACGGGAAGGGAGGGGAGAACGGGAAGGGGAGGGAGAACGGGAAGGGGAGGGAGAACGGGAAGGGAGGGGAGAACGGGAAGGGGAGGGAGAACGGGAAGGGAGGGGAGAACGGGAAGGGGAGGGAGAACGGGAAGGGAGGGGAGAACAGGAAGGGAGGGGAGAACGGGAAGGGGGAGTTGGTTTGTAGGACAAGAAGATGATCGGTTGCTGATGGGATAGTATGCTGCATGCGGCAGCGTTGGCACTGCAAGACCGATACAAGGGCACTGAGGAAGAATGAGGCCGAGACGAGGGGAGTGTACAGGAGGAGAGAGGGAGAGGTAGTCAGTAGTTGTTGGCTGGACCAAAAGAGAAGATTCGCTTGGTCTTTGAAGGGGTATGGGAGAGGAAGGCGAAGAGCAGAGAGAAAGAGAAGCAGACAGGGGCATGTACACCTTACAAACGGACCAAACTACACGTCATGCGTTGAAAAGATCATAACCAAAGCCAATAGTCAGGAAAAAAACATGAATCCCATCAAGCAGATAACACAAGTTGAAAAAGTCACCTGAATTCCATCAAAAAGTCACCTGAATTCCATCAAAAGGTCACCTGAACCCGTTGGACTGGAGAAAGCTCGCTCGGAAGCGAGTGGTGGCAGGAGAGGGCGGGCAGTTGACTGGCAGCAATAGCCCGTCCAGCACCTGATTGGTGGATGGCAGCATGGGGCAGATGGAAGGATGATGGAAGGATAATGGAATGATGATGGATGGAATGATGATGGAATGGGACGCAGGATGGATGCATGTGAATGGAAAACGCATGGGAGCTTGGGGCGTGAGGCAAGTCAATCAGCCGGAGAGTGAAGACGAAGCAATTACAAAGTTGAGGTGTCAGGTTGACGATGGGAGTCGCAAGTGCCAACGTGATACTCATCTGCTGCAGCGAGTATGGAAATCACTCCATAAACCCAAAATCCGAAACCCTATCACCTGCAGCTTGTATGGCAATCACTCCTTAGACCCTAGACCCTGAAACCTTATCACCTGAAGCGTGTACACAAGGCGTGGTGAGGGCCGCAGGAGGCGAGCCAGAATGGCCGCAGCCTCGGCTGCTGATGACGCTGACTGGATGCTCTGAGGAGGGTCCACATTCAGTCATGCATGGGTGAAAGAGAGAGACCACGAAAAAGGGAGACGATGAATGAGAGTAATAAGAGGAAAAAGGGGGGGGGGGGGGGGGGAAGAGGGGTGGGGGAGGGGGGGGGCTGCAGCAAGGGGGGGGGGATGGGGCGAGAGAGAGAATGAAAGAATTCGAAAGAATGCGACTGGACCCGGTGTGGTGTGTGGCGGTGTATGCTGCTGTCAGCTATGCACAGGCCCATGCGAGTGCATGTGCAGCTTCGATCTGAGACGGATCACAAGTGACCAGAATCAGATGGCAAACGTTTGTGGAACGGACAAGGGCCGAACAGCTGTGTGACTGACTGACTGACCATGAAATCGTCGAGAATAGCGCGGTGTGTCGGCAGCAGCATGAGCAGCTCGTCCGCTGCCTGGTGTGTGGGGAGGCAGGGAAGAGACATGAGAAGCAGGTAAAGGGAGAGGGATGGCGTTCGTGAAGGCCCTTAAGGACCCGGCAGCATGAGCAGCTCGTCCGCTGCCTAGTGTGTGGGGAGGGAGGGAAGAGACATGAGAAGCAGGGGAAGGGAGAGGGATGGCGCTCGTGAAGGCCCTTAAGGACCCGGCAGCATGAGCAGCTCGTCCGCTGCCTCGCATGCACAGAGAGGCAGGGGGGCGGGGGAGGCAAGGCAGGGGAGGCAGGGGAGGCAGGGGAGAGGGGCAGCAGATGGGAAGCAGGGGAAGGGGTGAATTGTCTCTTTGATACACACGAGCATGAGAAGCTCACCCGCTGCCTTCATGTGGGGAGAGAGGGGAGAGGCATGGGACGCAGGGGAAGGGAGAGGGATGGCGTTCGTTGAGGCCCTTAAGCATGCGGCAGCATGAGAAGAAGAGCCTCAAACAGAGGAAGAAGGCCCTTTTGAACAAGAAGAGCTTCAAAAGGGCCTCCTTTGGAACAACAGACAGTCAAGATAGTAAGAGACGCAGGTGCCGGGCTAAAAACATGAACCTGTCAGGAATTTATTTTTGAGTCAACTTTTGGGTCAAGTCAACCTTTTTGGTCAAATTTCGAGTCGAACTTTTAGTCGACTCAAAAATGAACATGAACCTGTTTGGAAAGAAGACGAACCTGCTGCACTTGATGGTTGGCAGACTGAAGCAGCTGGAAAAGAGTGTCATAAGCCTGCCAGGCACGGGGACAATTCAGCCGACAATAAACAACAGAGCCGGCGCAACTGAAGTATGTGAACAATCAAGCATGAGCCATTCCCAAAAACTGAAGTCTAAGAATGAAGGGTTGAGGAAAAAAGGATGGTCACGGAACTGTAAAAGTCGTCCCCCTCCATACCACACCCTGAAGCCATGCCACTCCCCTCTCGCCTTTCGTCTTTTCCCATTCAACTCCACCCTCCTTCAGACCGCATCTCCCAAATCCAAAACCCACCTCCCCCTGCTGTGCCATGAGCACTCCCGGAAGCTCCGTCTCCCCTCCCTCCCCTTGCTGCCTGCTGCCAGGCCGGGGATTCAACTGCCGAGAGGGGGAGCATGGCAAGGGAGGAAGAGGGTTGGAGGGTTGTGATGAAGAACATGATGGGTAGAGTCAGAAGGAAAATACGAGAACGGAACTGGACTGCAGTCGCACCACAGGGCACCTCCGTTACAATCACAACGTACAAACTTTAGGCGGTTCAAAAAGAACCTAAGACGATATTTTGTTACAGTCACAAACACACCATGACGGAAGCAATAAGTAGCCGCGCGTCTGCGATCCCGCACTGGCGGAGCACGAGCCAATCAGAGAGCAGCTCGTGGCCGTCCAATAGCAGCCGCACACGTGCCACGTCACACTCGAGCTTGCGGGCCACCTGGCAAGTCAAGGCAGGTCAACGCAAGTTAAGGCAGGTAAATGCAAGTCAAGGCAGGTCAACGTGAGTCAGGGCAATGGTTTTGGCAAGCTGAGAGAAAGGGCGGAACAGGAAAAGAACAGAGAAAAGAAATCCCACAATGGGAAAAAATGTGTACATACACATATATGTAAATATCAAGCAAACGTTTTTGTATGCACATGTATGTTGTAGCCGACCTTGAGTCGCAGCAAGCGCAGGTACTCGTTTGTGTGAGTGTGAACAAAGAAGTTCACGTGCTTGCTGTGCGCTACTGTCACCTGCTTGATGGCAGGGCAGGGATGGGATGGGACGGGATGCGGTGGGATGGGATGGGATGGGATGGGATGGGATGGGGTGGGATGGGATGGGATGGGATGGGATGGGATGGGATGGGATGGGATGGGATGGGATGGGGTGGGATGGGATGGGATGGGATGGGATGGGATGGGATGGGATGGGATGCAGTGGGATGGGATGGGATGGGATGGGATGGGATGGGATGGGATGGGATGGGATGGGATGGGATGGGATGGGATGGGATGGGATGGGATGGGAGACGGGAGATAGGACATGAACGAAGAGGTTGATATGCTTGCTGTGTGCCACGCCCCCCGGTCCGCCCCACGCAAGGTCTGAAAAAAACTACGAACCCGTTCGAAACATGGCACACGAACACCTGTAAAATGAAAATGATTAGATATCGATAGACAGTGAAATATGTGGTGGTACAGAATTGAACCAGCATGCAAGCACCATGCCTTGTCGAAGGGAAGATAGAAGCACAAACACGCAAATACAATATTACAAACGAATCACTAGGTTAATTAATACTTTCACTTGCTCAACCCCAAGCTGAAACAGCCTGGCTCAGGTCTCACCTCCACCTGAAACGGCCTGGCTCAGATCTCACCTCCATATGTAACGGCCTGCCCTGGTAGGAAGCGCCATGGGGTGGCACTTTGCGCGGGCAGGAGGCCTCACAGCGCGTGAGGAATTGCTGGGAGGGAGGGGGGAAGAGGGGGTGTGTGGTGGGCGGAGGGGAAGGGTGTGTGGGTGGAGGGCGGTTTTTGATGGGGGAGGCAGAGAGGGGGACAGGCCCTTGGTTGACGGCCTGCCCTGGTAGGTAGCACCGTGGGGTGGCACTTTGCACGGGCAGGACGCCTCACAGCGCGTGAGGAATTGCTGGGAGGGGAAGCGGGGGAGAGAGGGGCACGGGGCATGGAGGAGGTGATGAGATGATGCAATGGGAGGAGAACAGTGGCTCTGACCGTCTGCCTGATAGCATGTACCATGAGTGTACCTGTGTGCATTGAAGTGGTTTTTTAAGCGCCTCAAAAACCACCATGATGCAATGGGAGGAGAACAGCGGTTCTGACCGTCTGCCTGATAGAATGTGCCATGAGTGGTCCTGCTGATAGAAGAGCAGTGCATGCGGCCCGACCGGTCCTAGTTGTAACTTGCACGTGTGCATGTGTATGAAAGGTGTGTCTTTCCTTGCACACTTGCGAGTTGTTCAGCCATTCTCAGTCACCCAACCCAACTATGAGCTGCTCTGCTCTCGCACTTAGTGTCAAGAGCAAGAGGCAAAGTGTGTGCTTTGAGATATCTCAATACGAACTTTCTGTCAAGAGCAAGAGGCAGTGTGTGCTTTGAGATGTCTCAACACGAACTTACTGTCAAGAGCAAGAGGCAGCGCTGTGCTTGCTCCTCTGCTGACGCCTGCCCTTCCAAGCTCCTGCCACCCTCCCTGCTCCTGTCACCCTTCCCACCCCTGTCACCCTCGCCACCCCTGCCACCCTCGCCTCCTCTGCTGCCGTCGCCAATCATCTCCCGACTCCCTGCACCCCCGCCCTCCCTCTCCTGCTCCCTTGCTTCCAAGCCACCCTCGTCCTCCTGTCCGGCCATTGCCACATCACCACCGCCATCCCTCGCATCACCCGTCCTCTCCCGACCATCGCTCTCCTCCGCACTCGTTTCCATAGGCAGAGCATCCCTCCCAGTTGGTACCGTCACTCCTCCCGCACCTCTCCCTTCGACTTCCCCGTTATGCCTTCCCAACGTCTGCCCATTATGCCCCGCACCTGTCCCTCCCTCCAGCTGCCGCATCGCACCAGCAAGGCGCCGCATGCACTCGCTTATGAAGCTCTGCCGCACCGCCACCAGCTTGGCCTGGAGGGAGGGGGTAGAGAGGGTTGGGAAGTAAGGAAGGAGAAGGGGGATAAATTGATGATGCACTCGGCCTTTACTTTTGAGTCGACTCAAAACGGTTGGGAAGTAAGGAAGGAGAGGGGGGAATTAGTTGATGCACTCGCCCTGCCCTTTACCACCCCTGATCGCACCAGCAAGGCGCCGCATGCACTCGCTTATGAAGCTCTGCCGCACAGCCACCAGCTTGGCCTGGAAAATAGGAGAAGTTGGTGAGAAAGGAAGGGGTGAGGGGAAATTGGGGTTGGTGGGAAGGAAGGAAGGGAGAGCATGCACTCGCTTGTGAAGCTCTGCCGCACCGCCACCAGCTTGGCCTGAATGGAAAGGGTTAAAGAGGGTTGGGAAGTAAAGGAGGAGAGGGGGGATTAGGGTGGCGATACACTCGCACTTGTCCCTCCCTCCAGCTGCCGCATCGCACCAGCAAGGCGCCGCATGCACTCACTTATGAAGCTCTGCCGCACCGCCACCAGCTTGGCCTGAAGAACAGGAGAAGTTGGGGAGAAAGGAAGGGGTGAGGGGAAATTGGGGTTGGTGGGGAGGAAGGGAGGGGAGGGCATGCACTCGCCTATGAAACTCTGCCCCACATCCCCTGCCACTGCCACGTGCACGCCCTCCCTCGCAACGCAACACTGCAGCACCTACCTTTTCTGGAGCAACAAGCAAGGAATGTAAGTCCCTGAGCAGCTGAATGCAGGGCTGCCAGATGGCAGGGGAGGGGCAGCGCAGAGCCAGCGACCACACGAGCTCCACTCCCTTCAACTGCCCCACATTCCCCGCCACTGCCACCTGCGCTCCCTCCCCTGCTGCCCCTGCCACTACCCCTGCGGCTGCTGCTGCGGCTGCTGCTGCTGCTGCTGCTGCTGCTGCTGCTTCTTCTGCCGCCGCCCCTGCCACTACCGCTGCTGCTGCTGCTGCTGCTGCCTCTGCCACTGCCTTTGCTGCTGCTGGCCCCACTGGCAGCGCTGGTGCTGGTGTTGCTCCGGGTGGTGCTGAGGTGAGTGCGAGCACGCCTGACGCTGTGTTTACACTGATGAATATGCGGTGGAACAGCCTGGTTGGGGGAGGAAGAGAAAGGAAAAGACCTCTTAGGCTAACTGAAATGTCACCTTGCTGCTGAGGTGACTCCGCAGCGAGCACGCCTGGTGCTGTGTTTATGTTGATAAATATGCGGTGGAAGAGCCTGGTTGGGGGAGGGACGGAAAGAAAATGACCTTTTGGGAAAACTGAATATGTGAGGTGGGTGGAACAGCCTGATGTGAGGTGGGTGGAACAGCCTGAAGTGGGGAGGGGGAAGAAGCGGCAAGTGGCTTTGAGACAAACCAAAATGCACGGTGCTGTGCTGACCTGGCGCTGTGGGAAAGCAAGGGGGAATGAAACAGAGGGAGGCGTCAGACATGTGGAGAGGGAGAGGGGGGATAGCAGAGCAGGAGGAGAGGCAAAACGCTGCAGAATCAAGAAGCGAAGCGACCAGCCAAATAAACATGAGAATTTTTATGCATGGCATGGAACTGACGAACCCACCTCCAAGCAACTGGCGAGAACTGCTCTGGAGGGAGCTGTGTCAACCAATCCAAGAGCGCCACCTGTCCCGTCGAACTCACAGCCCCTCCCACCACCCCGACCCCTGCGCCCACACCCCCCACCACCCCTATCCGCCCACCCCCCTCTCCTCTCCACTCCCCCCCCTCCCTCCCCTCCACTGCGTCACACAGCCACGTCAGCGCCAGCTGGCGGTCCTCAGGGCACGCTGGGTGCTCCACTAGCTCCGTCCATATCACCCGCAGCCCCTCTGGCTGTAGCTCCATGCCGCCTGCCTGCAGGTTGGTAGAGATTCAAGGTATCACGGGTTTATTAAGGGGTTTAGAAAGGTGTGCAGCAGGCATGGGTCCTCGAGGAGCCGGGCAGACATGCTGCGTGCTCCACTAACTCAGTCCATATCACCCGCAGCCCCTCTGGCTGTAGCTCCATGCCGCCTGCCTGCAGGTTGGTAGAGATTCAAGGTATCACGGGTTTATTAAGGGGTTTAGAAAGGTGTGCAGCAGGCATGGGTCCTCGAGGAGCCGGGCAGACATGCTGCGTGCTCCAATAACTCAGTCCATATCACCCGCAGCCCCTCTGGCTGTAGCTCCATGCCGCCTGCCTGCAGGTTGGTGTGGGTTGAAGAGGGGTTAAAAAAAAGGAATTTGGGAAGAGGGTTGAGAAGGCACGCTGCGTGTGTGCTCCACTAACTTCGTCCAGATCAACCACAGCCCTTCTGGCTGTAGCTCCATGCCACGTGCCTGCAGGGTTGTAGAGGTTTCGGGTGTTGAAAGGGGTTTGGAACAGTGTGCTAGGAAATCAGTCACGGATCCTTGACGAGCTGCGAAGACATCCTGGTTGCTCCACTAACTCCGTCCAAATCACCCAAGCCCCGCTGTCTGTAGCTCCATGCCGCCTGCCTGCAGGTTGGTAAGGGTCAAAGAAGAGTCTAGAAAGGGGTTTAGAAGGGTTTTGAGAATGGT
Organism: Closterium sp. Yama58-4; assembly: GCA_947470075.1. Lineage (NCBI taxonomy): Eukaryota > Viridiplantae > Streptophyta > Zygnematophyceae > Desmidiales > Closteriaceae > Closterium > Closterium sp. Yama58-4. The sequence goes on along the minus strand of CANIUD010000750.1, from coordinate 643,827 downwards.
TCAGAGGGGTTTGAACAGGGGTTTGTGAGGGGTTTAAGAGGGGTTTACGAAGGGTTCAGAAAGAATGCTAAGAAGGCAGGTGTGGTGTGGTGCGGGTGCTCCACTAGCACAGTCCATATCACCCGCTGCCCCTCTGGCAGTAACTTCATTCCATGAGACTAAGGGTCTGAAAATTCAGGTTTTAAGAATCAAAGCAGGGTTTAGGAAGGGTGGTGTGATGAGAAAGCAGGCGTGGGAGCTTGAGGCGCCACATAGGAAGAAAGGGATGCTGGGTGCCGCGCTCAGTCTGTCCATGTTGGGAAGAATGTGTGGCAACAAAAGGGCGACGAAAGGATGACGAAAGGAAGAGGGGAAGCACCTGGAGTGCCCAGAGGAGAAACGAGAGGCGGGCAGTGATGTTGTCGCGGTGGGAGTGCCTGCCATCCACCAACGTGCACTGCTCCAACTGCCGCTGCAGCTGCTGCTGCTGCTGCTGCTGCTGATGCCGCCCCTCCTGCCCGTGCTTCAGCTCCTCCTGCTGCTGCCCTTGCGGCTCGTCACAGTCCATAGTGGGGGACGATCTCTCCTCGTCCGCTGTATCCCCACTGCTGCGCTCCTGCTTCATTGCCTCCTCTGCTACCACCACACCATGCATGGGACTGCCGTCACTGCTAGCCAGGGCGCTGGCATCTGGGACTGGTAGGGGGCTGCTGCTGTTGGGTGGAATGGGGCTGCTTGAAATGGGGCTGGGTGGAGAAGGCTTGCTTGGAGCAGCAACGGGGTGTGGTTGGTGGGGGGAGGCCGAGCGTGCTGAGGCGAACAGAGAGCGCGCCAGACCCTTGTAGGTCTGCAGACTACCCAGTACCTGCAGGGAAAGAGGGGGGAACGGGCGGAGGAAGTGAGGAGGGAGGAGAAGAGCCAAGCAAAGAGGAAGAGCGTGCTGAGGCGAACAGGGAGGGAGCGCGCCACCCTTGTACGTCTGCAGACTACCCAGTACCTGCTAGGGAGGAGGCGGGGAGGGAGGAGGGGAGAAAAGGACAAAAGGGGAAGGGGAGTTGAGCGCAGGGGAATAGCGTGCTGAGGCGAACAGGGAGCGCGCCAGGCCCTTGTACGTCTGCAGACTGCCCAGTACCTGCAAGGGGGGGGGGGGGGGAGTGGGGAATGGGGGGAAGTGAGGAGGGAGGAGAAGAGTCAAGCAGAGGGAAAGAGCGTGCTGAGGCGAACAGGGAGCGGGCCAGGCCCTTGTGAGTCTGCAGACTATCCAGAACCTGAAAGGGGGAGGGGGAAGTGGGAAGGGAAGTGGAGGGAAAGGAAAAGGAGAGGAGGGGAAAGGAAGAGAGGGGAAGGGGAGATTTTGAAGGCTGGAAGGGCGTAGAGAGGCAGACAGGGTCTCAGACTGTGTGGGGTTCAGGTCTCAACCGAAACGGACGATGTGTGCTTCTTGTGCTCCCTATGCTAGCGTGCCACTAATGAGATGAGTGACACAAGCAGACCTTGAAGTCATAAAGAACTGGTTAAAACATGCAACTGAAATACAACCTAACCTGCTCATGCAACCATTCCACGTCACACATGTTTACAGTACAGTGTACTGTACTGCATTTCGTACCAATTACCTCGTGCATTGTAGTGTTCTATACTAAAACAATACGACGAATTGCATGCACGGACGCTTACAGTGTACTCGAGCTCATGGTTTGCATTCAGCAACTGCAGCTGTATGGACATCGCTTGAGAATTCTCAATATGCATGCACGAATGCTAACAGTGTACTTGAGCTTACAGTGTATTCAAGCTCATGGTTTGCATTCAGCGACTGCAGCTGAGCCTGCAGCATCTGCTGCTCCTGCAGCACACGAGACGAGCAATGAAGGAATGAAGCATACACGGATTGAGGAAGGCATGCAGTGAGGACATGAAAGAAATTACAGGCATGCAGCAGTGAGGCAGGGATTAACATGACTAGCAGCAACTTTAACGTGCACATAACAAAACGGAAACAAACCGCACAGACAAACACAGGAATACAAATGCACCTTGGCAAATGGAGCGCAGTTGGGGTGCAGAGAGAAAATTTTCCGAATGATTGGAAGGGCAAACGAAGGAGTGCAAGGGGGTGAAAGCAGCACCTCAGCAGGTGGAGCGGGGTTGGGGTGCAGAGAGATGATCTCTCGCAGCAGCTGGAGGGCCGGAATGACACTTTCCTCCCGCGAGATGGCCTGCAGGCAGCGCTGCATGTACTCCTGATAGGGGAGAATGGGGTGGAAGGAGGGGCGGGGGAATGAGGGGGAGGGAGAGGGGGGGAGGGGAAGGAAGATTGTTTTTTAGAATTCTCAAAAATCACTCAGGGGAGGAGGGGAAGGAAGACGGTGGAACACTCTCTCCCATAAGATGGCCTGAAGAGCGCTGCATGTACACCTGAGAAGAGCAGAAAAGGGGGGGAGGAGGGGGTGGGTTGGAGAAACGGATCAAACACTGAGACAAACTAACAAACTAACGAAAAAAAGAAACAGGCAAAAAAGAAACAGGTATTCATCATTGGAAGAGTCTCACCTCTTTATTAGCACATCCAACGGAGGCATAGTGGCCCAACACCTCCGTGAGGGCCTTCGATTCAAGCACGTTCACCGACGCAACATCTGCTGCTGCTGCCAACGCTGCTGCTGATGCCGGTGCCGATGCTGCTGATCCTGACGCTGACCCTGTTGTTGAGACTGCATGTGTGTGAGGCGGGTCGAACACGAGAGTCCAGAGCAACTGGAGCAGCCTGTAAGTAGGGCAATAGGGGGAAAGTGTGACACAAAAATGGATGCATGCCATGCCAATGCGTGCCGCTGACGATGACCCTGTTGGGACTGAATGGGTGTGGGGCAGGTCGAACACGAGCGTCCAGAGCAGCTGCAGCAGCCTGCAAGTACGCACAGATGGTGGGATTTGTCGCTCTGACAAACATCATCCAGAGGCTATCCTGTGAAGAGTGAAAGTGCTAAACCTTGCTGCACTTTCAGCAAATCACCGGGAAACCACAAAGTTGGTCTGACAGCAAAAACAAATACCTGAAAATAATAAAATCGACTGGAAAGCAAGAAATCACCAGGAATCCACGATAGTTGACTTGAAAACGAGACTTCACCTGGAGGCCATGACTCCACGGGTGTCGGACCGTGCAAGCTTCTTCACCAGCTGCATCAGCTTGGCAATGTCTGCCGCTGAGCGACCCTGGTGGGGCGGGGCGGAAGGAGCGACAAAGTGGACTAAGCTCAACTCAGGAAGTTCACCGAGACGTGAGGACTTCTCCTCACATGCCTGGCTTCTTCACTTCACCAGCTGCATCAGCTTTGCTATGTCAGCCGCTGAGCGACCCTGGTGGGGCAGGGAGGGAAGGAGCGACAAAGTGGACTAAGATCAACTCAGGAAGTTCACGTCGAGATGGTGGGGCAGGGAGGGAGGAAGGAACAACAGAGAGAAATCAAGTTGGCTCATTCCAGAAGCTGCAAGCCTGCAAGTCTCAGCGATTAACTGTCAAGTGACCCCGACAGGTGAGGAACGATGGGGAGGAAGCAGAGTGCAGACTTGTTGCCCGCACACAGTAGTCAGAACCGAGCTTCACACATGTGAGTGACCACATGCGTTGGCTTAAAGTACACAAGCAAATGCATTTTTTTCTATTAAGAGTGCATGCCATGCCATGCCATGCCATGCCACCACGGGACACTGGCAGAGTGGTGATTTTCATGTCATGTCATGCAAGTGCATGAAGAAGGAAGGCGTGAGAGCAGCAGTCACCTGGATGTGCTGCAGGCGGGAGAAGAGCGAGTGGAGCAGCTCATGCCAGTCCATACCTTGCCAACTATCATGCGTGCGTCCCGCTATCCGTGTGATGTTTCATTTCATGCCATGCCATCAGAGCGCATGGGTCACCTGGATGTGCTGCAGGCGGGAAAAGAGCGAGTCGAGCTGCTCGTCTGAGAAGGACCAGGCCAGCTCCGCCAGCAGGTCGAATATGTTGTTCTTCACCTGCACAGCGCAGGGGCAAGCGCCAATAGACAACGGGTGAAAGAGGGGAATGAACTTTGAGGCACGTCACTCACACGACTGGGGAAGCTCCGCCAGCAGGTCGAACATGTTCTTCCCCTGCCGGGGAGAGGAAGGATGGAATAAGGAGAAGCTGAGCTTTGCCACGCTATGATGCTCTATGACTGGAGATTGCCGTCTGCTCTATGATCCAGATGTTTCCCCAGCACGTGACATTCTACGACTATGAATGCCTCACTTCCTGGAGATTGTCGACTGCTTCTCCCGGGCTTGCCTGCACGGCCTCGGGTCACCTGAGCTTTTTCATTCAGCGGCCTGATCCCACCCGTTCAGGTGTTTCCCCAGCACGTGACAATTGCTAAGGCGCCTAAAAAGGCATAAGCCCAATGGCCACCATACATCTCACTCATTGCACTCGAACCACACCTCACCGCTTCACACCGTGCCTCACCGCTTCAAACTGGTCGGGCTTCTCAGTGGCAGCCCACACGGCGTCCAGGTAATTCCCCAACACCAGCCGCTGGTTGAGGTGCCTCAAGAAGTGTAAGCCTCACTTCCTGCAAACGTCTCACAAACCACACTGAAACCACATCTCACCGCTAACAATCTGCGCATCACCTCTTTACACCGCCTCACCGCTTCAAACTGGTCGGGCTTCTCGGAGGCGCCCCACACGGCATCCAGGTGCTTCCCCAACACCAGCCGCTGGTTGAGGTGCCTCAAGAAGTGTAAGCCTCGCTTCCTGCGAACGTCTCACAAACCACACTGAAACCACATCTCACCGCTAACAATCTGCGCATTACCGCTTTACACCACGCCTCACCGCTTCAAACTGGTCGGGCTTCTCAGTGGCGGCCCACACGGCGTCCAGGTGCTTCCCCAACAGGCTGCGCTGGTTGAGGTGCCTCAAGAGACGGAAGCATCACTACCTGCAAGTGTCTCACTAGCCGCATCTCACCACATCTCACCGCTTCAAAACCATGTCTCACTGCTTCAAACTGGTCGGGCTTCTCAGTGGCGGCCCACACGGCGTCCAAGTGCTTCTCCAGCAGCCGCCGCTGGTTGAGCAGCGCGCGCATAATCTTTACTACCTGAGGAGAATGGGGGAAAGGGGGGAGGAAATAAGACAAGGCTTCTCAGTAACAGCCTTCACGGCGTCGAGGTGCTTGCCCAGCAGCCGCCGCTGGTTGAGCAGCGCGCGCATAATCTTTACTACCTGAGGAGAATGGGGGAAAGGGGGGAGGAAATAAGACAAGGCTTCTCAGTAACAGCCTTCACGGCGTCGAGGTGCTTGCCCAGCAGCCGCCGCTGGTTGAGCAGCGCACGCATGATCTTTACTACCTGTTGCGATTGGGGTGTTGTTCGGAGGGGAAAAGGAAGGGAAAGGAGGAAGTGGATAAGACGAGGCTTCTGCTTCTCAGTGGCGGCCCACACAGCATGCAGGTGCTTGCCCTCGCTGCTGGTATAGCAGGGCTCTCATAACCCGCACCAGCTTTAATGGCTTTTCTTTCACTCCCTTGAAGGCGGCGCCTCCCTTGATGGAACTTTCTGGATCCAGCCAGCGGCGGAGGCGCCTCGAAAGTCATTAGTTGGTGCTCCAGATTCTTCAATATCCCCAAGGCTCCACTGCACTGGCTGACTTTTGAGACGACTCAGAAGTCATTAGCTGGTGTTTCAGATTCTTCAGAGTCCACTCAACAAGGTTCCACTGGCTGAGAAGAGGGGCATCACGCACAAGATGCATGATGTGTTCCATGGGATGCGCGTGGGGAAGTAGGAGGGGAACGCTTTGCAGGTGGCACTGGTGGAGGAGTAGCATGCATACACATGACCTCCAGCCAGTCGATTGTTGACGCCATGGCTGCTCCCTTTGAGTCGACTCAAGAGGCGAGACTACACACCTGGTCCACATATTGCTTGTGGTGCAGGTTGGAGCGCAGGACAAGAGGCAGAATGTCCTCCGTTTCCAGCCAGTCGATTGTTGACGCCAGGGCTGCTCCCTTTGAGTCGACTCAAGAGGCGAGACTACACATCTGGTCCACATATTGCTTGTGGTGCAGGTTGGAGCGCAGGACAAGAGGCAGAATGTCCTCCGCTTCCAGCCAGTCGATTGTTGACGCCATGGCTGCTCCCTTTCAGTCGACTCAAGAGGCGAGACTACACACCTGGTCCACATATTGCTTGTGGTGCAGGTTGGAGCGCAGGACAAGAGGCAGAATGTCCTCCGCTTCCAGCCAGTCGATTGTTGACGCCATGGCTGCTCCCTTTGAGTCGACTCAAGAGGCGAGACTACACACCTGGTCCACATATTGCTTGTGGTGCAGGTTGGAGCGCAGGACAAGAGGCAGAATGTCCTCCGCTTCCAGCCAGTCGATTGTTGACGCCAGGGCTGCTCCCTTTGAGTCGACTCAAGAGGCGAGACTACACACCTGGTCCACATATTGCTTGTGGTGCAGGTTGGAGCGCAGGACAAGAGGCAGAATGTCCTCCGCTTCCAGCCAGTCGATTGTTGACGCCATGGCTGCTCCCTTTGAGTCGACTCAAGAGGCGAGACTACACACCTGGTCCACATATTGCTTGTGGTGCAGGTTGGAGCGCAGGACAAGAGGCAGAATGTCCTCCGCTTCCAGCCAGTCGATTGTTGACGCCAGGGCTGCTCCCTTTGAGTCGACTCAAGAGGCGAGACTACACACCTGGTCCACATATTGCTTGTGGTGCAGGTTGGAGCGCAGGACAAGAGGCAGAATGTCCTCCGCTTCCAGCCAGTCGATTGTTGACGCCAGGGCTGCTCCCTTTGAGTCGACTCAAGAGGCGAGACTACACACCTGGTCCACATATTGCTTGTGGTGCAGGTTGGAGCGCAGGACAAGAGGCAGAATGTCCTCCGCTTCCAGCCAGTCGATTGTTGACGCCAGGGCTGCTCCCTTGTCCCTGCATTCACACACACACACACACACACACACACACACACACACACACACACACACACAAACACACACACACACACACACACACATGCACGCACGCGCGCACACACACACACCCACCCACGCACGCACGCACGCACGCACGCACGCACACACACACACACACACACACACACACACACACACACACACACACACACATGGCACGTCAGGGAACAGGACCGGAAAAAATATCCCTGACGTTACGCAAACTTGTAATTGTATCAGAAGCCAAATGACATACACACAGCAGCACATGGCATGGCACGTAACATGTTTACAACATATGCTCCCCCACGCTCCCCCATACTCACCTCATCTCCAGTGCAGCCGAGCTCTCCAGCATGCGGTTGATCTCCCTGGCTGCCGATAACTGCTTGCACCTCTGCTAAAAGAAGGCACTCCCAGCATGCGCCTCACCATGCTCCCCCTTGCTCCCCCATACTCACCTCGTCTCCAGTGCTGCCGCGCTCTCCAGCATGCGGTTGATCTCCCTTGCAGCCGACAGTTGCTTGCTGAACGACGGCGCTCCCAGCATGCGCTGAACCATAAACTGCTGCACCCTCCCCACCACCGCCCCTGCTGCCACCTCCACATCATCATACCCCTCCACTCTCTTATTCTTACCCACACGCTCCTCCTCCTCATCCTCCTCCTCCTCCTCCACCACATCCATTTCCTCATTTGCCATCTCAATGTTCATGAGAAGGTCGTAAACGCGGTCAGCAGAGGAGGGCAGGGCGAGCAGCGTGCGCACGTGGCGCAGGGTGAGCGAGAGGCACTGAAAGGAGCCGTCCCGGGGGCCCTCGTTGAGTGAATCCATGCGGTTACCAGTGATGAGCCACGTTATGACCACTAGCAGGTCTTTGCATGGCTGGTGGGTTACATGACACACGAGGGAGGAGAGGGCAGGCAGGGGGAACGGGGTGAGAGAGAGGCACTGGAAGGAGCCGTCCCGCGGGCCCTCGTTGAGAGAATCCATGCGGTTACCAGTGATGCACCACGTTATGGCCACTAGCAAGTCTCTGCATGGCTGGTGGGGCGGACGGAGGGAGGGAGGGAGGGGGGGAAAGTGGGAAGAGGGTGAGGGAGGGCGGAGGTGGCAGGTGGCGTGGCGCAGGGTGAGAGATAGACAGAGGAAGGAGCCGTCCCGGGAGCCGTTCCGGAAGGCGGAGGGGGCAGGGGGAAGAGGGTGAGGGAGGGCGGAGGGGGCAGGGGGAAGAGGGTGAGGGAGGGCGGAGGGGGCAGGGGGAAGAGGGTGAGGGAGGGGGAGGGGGCAGGGGGAAGAGGGTGAGGGAGGGCGGAGGGGGCAGGGGGAAGAGGGTGAGGGGGGGCGGAGGGGGCACGGGGAAGAGGGTGAGGGGGGCGGGGGGGCAGGGGGAAGAGGGTGAGGGGGAGCGGCGGGGGCAGGGGGAAGAGGGTGAGGGAGGGCGGAGGGGGCAGGGGGAAGAGGGTGAGGAGGGCGGAGGGGGCAGGGGGAAGAGGGTGAGCGGGAGGCAGTAAAAGGAGCCTCCTCCCAGGGGCCCTCGTTGAGTGAATCCATGCGGTTACCGCTGATGCCGCGAGTTGTGACCAGCAGGACAGCCCTGCACGGCTGGTGGGGGGCAGGGAGGCAGGGAGGGGGGGGAAAGGAGAAGAGGGTGAGGGAGGGCGGAGGTGGCAGGTGGCGCAGGGCGCGCAAGAGGCACTGATAGGAGCCGTCCCGGGGGCCAGCAGGACGGCCCTGCACGGCTGGTGGGGGGCAGGGAGGCAGGGAGGGTAAAGGGACATACGTTGTGCAGCAAGGAAATATCTATCAAGCGTGTGAAGCAAAACGCAACAAGCCCCACCCGCAGCAGAACGGTGCCGGCGCGTGGAGTGGAGTGAGGAAGTCAGGCGTGTGGAGTAGAGGAAGTCAGCCCTTGTTACCAGGGAGCGCAGCAAACTTACAAGTCAACATGAGTAGCCAGACGAAATGTACGCACAACGAAAAAGCAACACAACATCAGATCACGCACAAAGCTTGCTACAGGCACAAGCTAGGCTAGACAACAGGCACGAACCGAGCCCCGATCCCCACCCACCACCACCAGCAGCAGCATGCTGGGATGGGGATGGACTACTGAGTCGACTCAAAGGCACCCACCAGCAGCAGCACGCTGCCAACGTGTGTTTCGAGTCGACTTAAAACACACTCAAAGGCACCTACCAGCAGCAGATGTTTGAAGAAGTGTTTTGAGACGTCTCAAAACACCTCTTCAAACACACTCAAAGGCACCTACCAGCAGCAGCACGTTGCCGACGTGTGGTGTGAGGAACTCCGCTGCTCCGCTGGGTCGCAGCAGCGCCTCCACCACCACCAGAGGCATGCCCAAGAGGGGCAGGCAGAAGACAGATGCGGATGGGGAGGGGCTTTTGAGTCACTCAAAGGCACCTACCCGCAATAACATGTTGCCGACGTGAGGAGTGAGAAACTCAGCTGCCGTTGCCAGGGGTCGCAGCAGCGCCTCCATCACCACCAGAGGCAGCGGCATACACGGGAGGGGCAGGCGTGGGAGAGATGGCGAAGGACGGAAGGACTTTTGAGTCACTCAAAGGCACCTACCCGCAGTAACATGTTGCCGACATGAGGAGTGAGAAACTCAGCTGCCGTTGCCAGGGGACGCAGCAGCGCCTCCACCACCACCAGAGGCATACGCGGGAGGGGCCGGCGTGGGAGAGATGGGGATGGCGATGGGGGTGGTGACCCCGCTTTCCTGCCCGCGGTATCCTCCCCACCTTCCCGCTCCTGGTTTTGCTTCAGTTCCTGCTCTAGTCTAAATACTTCTATCCTGGCAGCATGGGCAGCGAACTGCCGCTCAAAGCCTGCCGTGAGCCTCAGCAGCACCTGCACCACGCGCTCATACCCATTCCCATACGCCGTCTGCCCAAAGTAATTCAAAAACCACACTAGCCATTGGTGTGCGCCCGCGCCTCCGCCCTCCCCCTCTTCCCCCCTTTCCCCCGCTCCTCTCCTCCCCCCAGCCGCCTGGGATCCGGGGAGGGAGGGGCCGATAGGGGCGGGGTCTAGAGGCTGGGAGGTGGCATAGAAGCACGGGCGGTCCAATTGCGGCGCGACACGTGGCAGCTGCTCGTTCTTGTGCTTGCAGTGGAACTGACACGTGCTGTCCCATCCCTGCGCCATGGCTGTTAGAAGCCCTGCTATCTCCTCTTCTACCTCCACACTCCTCCTCTCTGCCTCCTCTACCTCCTCCTTCCTCTCCCTCACTCTCTCCCCCTGCCCGTCCCCCTCCCCCCCACCCAGCATCACCCCGTCTCCAGCAGCAGCACCCACTGCATCCGCCAGAGCCTCCCTCGCTATAATCAACTCAGGCAGCTTCAGTACAATCACATCCATAAGAGAAAAAAACGCCTCGAAAATATTCCCATGCACATCTCTTCCCCACTTCCAGATCGCCCTATCATCCAGGCACTTCTCAAACAGGCTCGGCGCGGCTTCCCTGAAGAGAGTCGCCAGCTTGCGCTTCAGCACAGCGCGCCTCATCAGCCGCTGAGCCTCTTCTCGCACCGCGGGACTCACTATGGAGCCTGACTCGTCCGGGTCTGCTGCGACGGGTGCTGAACCAGCCGCATCACCAGCAGCGTGGAGTAAGCGAGCAGCGGCAGCGAGGCACGAGCGCATGTGGTTAGGCCAAACCGTCCAAGGCCACTTGCCCAACCCGTCCATGATCGTCCCCAGCAGCGACCCTGGGAACTCCAGATCCGCTACAGTCATCTCCGGCGCTACAGCCGCCCCCCGCGCTACAGCCCGGGTGGATCCTGCGGCTCTCGCAGGCCGACGTGGCAGACGCGGGCCCATGCGGCGATCTTCGTCCACGTCATCGTCGTCATCCGCCGCGTCATCATCATCCTCGTCGTCGTCAGATGGGGTCGTGACTCGCGCGCGTTCCAAGGGCGTGGGGGACATCTCGGGGAGCGGAATAACCACGGGGGGAGGCCCGGGAGGGGACTCGGGCCACTGAAAAGGCTCAAAACCCTCCTCAGGAGGCCCGACCGCATCGTCGTCCCCCTCCTCCCCCCTCCTCCCCCTCCTCCCCCTCCTCCCCCTCCTCCGCCTCCGCCTCGTCCCCTCGTTCCTCTTCCTCCTCTTCCCGCACGTCTGAATCTTCTTCCGCCTCTGCTACAGCTTCCGCCGCCGCTCTCCGCGCGTTATTTCCGCGCTGCGCCGCCTCCTCCGCGCCTCTGCTGCCGTCGCTCGACCCCTCGCTTCCATCCGACGGGCTCCACCCGCGTTCCTCGTCGCGCGTGTCGTCCGCTCCTTCCAAATCCGATCCCGATTTCGCTTCTGACGAGCGGCGTGCTGCGGGCCGGCTGTCCATGGCGAATTACAAAGCCTTTCGCACCTGTTCGCGAGCCTATGAGCAAGAATTTAAACCGGATCTCCCATTATCGAAACTAAGCGGAAAATTAGCTCTGATCAAAGCTGCTCCTACGTAGGTGACCGACCTCAGATGTGTGAAACTAGGCAGTGAATGAATGGGTGCCATAGATTCAGCCGCCAAAGCATGCTGCAGAAAAGCGCCTAGATATTATCCCATGCTTCGCATCTTCCTTATCAACGGGTCTTGATTCTCGCGCAACACCGAGGTACAGTTCTCACAAATTAACAGTATTCATACAATCTGCATTACATTCTTCAACATAATATATACTCGGGCAGTACTGTTCGCCAGCCAAGATTGGGTGTTGTAGTATGCACATCTGTGATGCTATGCAATCCTTGTTCAATTATTGACAACAAACGATATACAGTATGATTGTGCGGCAAATACCATAAACCAATAAGTGAACCTGGACAACAACAAAAATATCCCAAGATTCTCGACATGAGTAAGAAACCGGCATTGAATTGAAGCGAGTGTTGGTGATTATTGATGAGATATTATTGTACTTACACGAGCACGCATTTATGCAACCATCCCTAAAGCACAGGCATGTAAGACAAAATGTCGCCACATGTAATCAATTCACAAACCCCACTTTGGTTGCGGCGAGACAAAACAGCGTCTCAGAGCGGCTTGTGCGAGAATCAGCGAGCAGTATTTCTTCAGATATAAAGCACCTTCAGTGCACTGATGCCTGCAGAGCAGCGAAGGCGTCTTCACAGCAGCGCATGAGGAAGGCTGGATCCGGCACATTCTCCCTCAGGCCCGATAGCACTATGTGTGCCGCCCCATTGTACGTCTGGAAATGCAGCGTGAGGGCCTGAGGGGGGAGGGGAGAGGGGAGGGGTTGGGAAGTCAAGGGGAGAGAGTGATTGCCAGGAACAGTACTATGTGTGCCACCCCATAGCACATCACTCTCACATGCACCGTGGCACATCACTCTCACATGCACCCATCACACATCACTCACACATGCACCCATAACACATCACTCACACATGCACCCATCACACATCACTCAGACATGCACCCATCACGCATCACCCATACACAAACCCATCACACATGACTCACTTGCAAACCCACACTGGTGGGACTTATGCGCTCGATGGCATGCCCGGCCAGGCTGGCCTCCTCCACGGGACCCAACAGCATCTCGCATGCACACACTCGCCCATCACACATCACTCACACGCACCTATCGACCCAACAATCACACATCACTCACACGCACCTATCGACCCCACAATCACACATCACTCACACGCACCTATCGACCCACAATCACACATCACTCACACGCACCTATCGACCCCACAATCACACATCACTCACACGCACCTATCGACCCCACAATCACACATCACTCACACGCACCTATCGACCCCACAATCACACATCACTCACACGCACCTATCGACCCAACAATCACACATCACTCACACGCACCTATCGACCCCACAATCACACATCACTCACACGCACCTATCGACCCACAATCACACATCACTCACACGCACCTATCGACCCCACAATCACACATCACTCACACGCACCTATCGACCCCACAATCACACATCACTCACACGCACCTATCGACCCCACAATCACACATCACTCACACGCACCTATCGACCCCACAATCACACATCACTCACACGCACCTATCGACCCCACAATCACACATCACTCACACGCACCTATCGACCCCACAATCACACATCACTCACACGCACCTATCGACCCCACAATCACACATCACTCACACGCACCTATCGACCCCACAATCACACATCACTCACACGCACCTATCGACCCCACAATCACACATCACTCACGTGCGGCTGTCCCAGGACAGTGGGGCTGATGCGACCTCCTCCACAGGCCCCATCAACACCTCGCATGTACAAGCACACACACACACACACACACACACACACACACACCACCACCACACACCCACACACACCCACACACACTCCCACACACACACATAGCTCTTGCAACGCAGCGATTGAATCACCCGTCAGCACCTCGCATGCCCACACACACACACAGCTCTTGCAACGCAGCGGTTGAATCACCCATCAGCACCTCGCATGCCCACACACACACACAGCTCTTGCAACGCAGCGGTTGAATCACCCATCAGCACCTCGCTTGCCCACACACACACACAGCTCTTGCAACGCAGCGGTTGAATCACCCACCAGACATGACTCACCTGCGGCTGTCCCAAAACTGTAGGGCTGATGCGCTCGATCACATGCCCCCCCAGGCTGACCTCCTCCACGGGCCCCATCATGTTGGAGAAGGCAATGGTCGTCTGGCTGCACATGCGCCCCATCAGGGTGCATGCTGCCTGGGAGGGTTGGGAGGAATTTAGAGGGGTTAAGAGGGGTTAAAGGGTGAAAATAGGGGAGTCAGACAAGAGGAGAAGGGCTAAAGGCCTCCTCCACGGGCCCCATCATATTGGAGAGAGTGAGGGTCGTCTGGTTGCACAGGCGCCCCATCAGGGTGCACGCTGCCTGGGAGGGTTGGGAGGGATAAACAAAGGTTTAGATAGGGCTGAGAGAGGTAATAAGAAATTGATGTGCTCGATGGCATGCCCCCCCAGGGCCCAGGCTGACCTGCCCACTCTGCATTTCCAAGCGTACAGCGGGGCCAGCAGCAGCAAGCTCTAGCCTCGCATTGACATAGCTGTAATGAGCCTCCTCCAGTGACTTTTGAGTCGCCTCAGTAGTCACCTTGGTGACAGCTCACTCACTCACCTTCATGCCGGCAGCAGCAAGCACAAGCCTGGCATTGACATAGATGTACCGTGGATTGCCGCTTGGAAACACACATGCTCGCCACCATGCGCAGCCGCCGCTGCTCCACCTCCCCTGCCTGCTACCCCTCTTTTGCTCCCCATCATTGAGTGGTAGAGTGGTAACACACAACTCACCTTCATGCCGGCAGTGGCGAGAACAAGCCGAGCATTGACATAGTTATAGTGAGCCTCCAGGGATTGCCGCTTGGACGCACACATGCTCGCCACCAGGCGCATCCGCCGCTGCTCCACCTCCCCCGCTGCATCCCCGTCTTTGCTCTTCACCAGTTGCCCGTCGCCGGTGCCATTCTTAGTCTGCAGGCCTTTGGTGAGTGCGGGCGAGTGCACAGGCAGCGGCAGCAGGAAGGTTCCCAGACAGTTGCCCCACCGTGCTTTGGATCGGCCAGCAAGCATGGAGGATATTTCCTGGGAGGGAGAGGAGGAGAGGGGAAGAAGGGGAGGGACACGAAGGCAAGGGGAGGGAAGGGGAGGACTTGACAGGGGGAGAGGGAGGGTTGTCCCAGCGTGCCTTGGATCGGCCAGCAAGCATGGAGGCTATTTCCTGGGGGGAGAGGAAGAGACGGGAAGCAAGGGGAGAAAAAGGGAGATGCTCGGGTTGAGGAACAGAAGGTGGACGGTGGATGCACACACAATGGTGTGCGGTGCAGCATGGTGCAGTGGGGTGCAGTGCCTAGGATAAATCATCATTGTGTGAGGGTTGATTGACTCAACGGGCCCTTACTGCCACCTGGTAAGTACTGCAACGTGCAAGCTGGATCTGCTTTTGAGTCAACTCAAAAGCGCACGTGCAAGCTGGATCCTGGAATGTTCGCCTGGGAAAGGCTTACTTGATTGCCTGCCAGGTGTACCTGAACCTGGTAAATAGACATGCCAGGTTTACCTGCGGAAGGTTTACCTGAAGTCCAGGTGCTGGGCGAATGTTGACAACACAGACAGCGTTGAGGCGAACAGTGGCGGGTAGCGGAGAGGTGGCAACTGGAGCAGGCTTTTCTGGAAGCGAGAGGGGGTTGGCAACGAGGGAGGGTGTACAGGAGGAGAACGGTGGGAGAAGGAGAGGAAGGGTGGCAGTAGAGGGTAAGTGGGTGAGCTTTCTATGTGAAAGATAGAGTATTGTCACAACAGCTCAAGAACACCTTTCTCGTACCTATCTCTTTAGAGATTAAATCCTTCAAGAAAACTCCCTGCTCGTGCAGCATGCGCATGGTGACAGCTGTAGGTCGAAGTGCTAGAAAATCAGTTCGAGCGTCACAGGTGGAACTAGCTGACCTCCTTTCTGTTCCTGGTCGTGGTGGCGCAGGTAACGGTCGATCCCCCCTGATATGACCGTGTCTTCACCACCACTCACTCACCTGCCCTCTCAGCCTACCTGCTCGTGCTGCCTGCTGGTCGTGGTGGTGGCGCAGGTAGCGGTCAAGCCCCCCTGATGTAACCGCCTCTTCACCATCACATGGTTGACGGTCTGAATGGGGTGTGGACGAGCCATGGTGAGTGTGTTCCATAGTTGACTTTTGAGTCGACTCAAAAGTCAACTCGGTCTGAATGGGGTGTGGTCGAGTCATGGTGAGTGTGTTCCATACCTGCTCCAGCGTACCTGCTGCTCGCTCTGCCTTGCCATGGTGGTGGCGCAGGTAGCGGTCAAGCCCCCCTGAGATGACCGTCACCATCACATCGTTGATTGTCTGATGGGGTGTGGAAGGGGGAGATGTGCAAGGGGAGTTAGAAGGGAGGGGGTGTGGAAGGAAGAGGAGTTGATTTTTGCAATCACAATGTCATGATGGAGTTGTGTAACAGACTGGGTGAAATGTCAGTCAGGCTCATCGGCGCACTCACTCCAAACACTATCAAACCTTCCCCCACCATCAAACCTGAATCACTTTTACGATTCCTCAGAAGCACACCCCCCCACGGGACTCACCGCTCCAAAGGCTCGCCTGACCCGTGAAATGTCTGTCAGGCTCATCGGCCCACTCACTCCAAACACAAACCTCCCCCCTCCTCCATCTCCACTCCCATCCCCCATCACAGCATCCCCTCCTCCAGCAGCATCCCCTGCCCCAGTCTGCACCTCCCCTCTCCCCTCGTTCGGCTGCTGCAGCACGGCACTGCTCCCCATTCCTCCTTTTCCCGCCTTCTTCTGTGCACCACTATTCTGCGGCTTCATCTTGATACACGTGGCAGTATCAGCGCGCCACAGCAGCACAGCCATGAACGTTGACACGTGCCACAGCGTGTTGCCCAGCACAGCTATCAACTGCCACATCCGCCTCCCCACACCCGCCAACCCTCCCCCTCCCCCGCCCCCTCTCTTCCCCACCGCCCCTGCCCCTTTCTCCAAGGCAACCCCACCACCCGCATCCGCACTCCCATTCCTACCCGCATCTGCTGTAACCCCTTCTGCGGGTACTGCTGCTTCCGTTCCTGCCTGCCCAACTGGGTCTGGGTTGAAAGGAGATGCGGTCATCGAGTCAAGCGTAAATGCTGACGCTGCAGATGGCATGTGCGCCTGCCCAGGCTTTAACTGCTTTAACTGTTCCTCCTCCTCAGGCCCACCCGAGTCTCCCAGCTGCTTCCTCAGCTCCTCACTCTCCTCCACCACTGCCGCTGCAGCGCCACCGCTGGGCCGGGGGTGGGTCTGGCGCTTGGCGGTGGGGAGCGTGGGCAGGAGCGCGGGGTTGTCGGTGCGGCGAGTGCAGGCCAGCAGGAGAGACATGAGCGACACGCCGTCGCCCATCGAGTGGTGGATGCTGTGTATGGGTGGGTGGGGTAAGGGCGGGAGAAGGGGGGTAAGGGCGGGAGAAGGGGGGAAAAGGGGGAGTCAGGGGCGAGCAGAAGAATGGTGCGTGGGAAGAGGGAGTTAGAGAGATGAGCGACACGCCGTCGCCCATGGAGTGGTGGATGCTGCGTAACAGGGGAGGGAATGGTGGGGGGAGAAGGGGGGAAGGGGGAGATAGAGACATGAGCAATACGCTGTCGCTCATACAATGGTGGATGCTGCGTATTGGCGGGGCCGAGGGCGGGAGGGGGGACGGGGAGAGGAGGGAGCAGGGGACTGGGTAGGGTGGGTGGGGAGAGGCAGTTAGAGAAATGAGCGACACTCTGTCGCCCAGAGCATAGTGGATGTTATGAATGGGCAGCGGGGTAAGCGGCGTGGCGGGATTGTTCGGATGGGTGGGAAAAGGGAGGAAGTGTGCCGACGTTCGCCTGGGGAGTGTGCCCACATCTGTGAGTGAGCTAGCATGCATCGCACCGGAAGAGAGCAGCGGAGCGGCCATGGGGCAGAGGCACAAGGTGCACGCGCCAGAGAGGGCGGGAGGCGTCAAAAGGCGGGTGGTGCTGCAGGCGCCGCATGTGCCACTCCATGCTCCCCGCCTCGTAGCACGCCGAATTCCCACTCGAGCTTGTTGCTCCTGCCGCTGGCCTTGCACCTCCTTCCGATTCCGTCAGTCTTGAAGCAGCTCCTTCCTCGTGCGCTTTTTCCGCGCTACTGTCGCATTCATCCGTTTTCGCGATGGAGGGTTTCGCGCCGACTTCGTTATTGTCACATCCGTCGGGCTGTGTGCCTTCCACGACGTGGTAGGCCATGTCAACGGTCGTCCGCACCCACACCTGATCGCCGCCCTTGCAACGGCCACGGTGCTCCTGTAAATCGTGACATTACAAATACAGCAGCGCGCCAACAGAAATGGCTCAGTGAAAATTGGCGAAATGGAAACGGCGAGAAGTTCGCTTCGCGTGAATCGCTGAGTCTGAATTGCTTCACGTAACCCGGTTGGGTGGGACTGAAACGTGACGAGCTGATGCGTTTTGAAGAATGTGATGCATTTTAGAGCTCCTCTGAAACGTGGGGATGGGTCGAGCGAATTGAGTTATTATGCGGCGCGATTGAGGAGAATGGGGTTCATTGAGCGTAGTTTTGGAAAACTACGACAGAGTTTCGAACCAACCTTGTTTGTTAGGCCTCCTTCATCTACCAAGATTCCAGTTTTGAACGATATTCTTTACCATGCGACTGTGAAAGCGAGGATGCTTCAAAAGGGTATCCGAGAGAATCGTTCTGAGCTCGCCGATCTCCATGCGGTCCTTAAACTCCAGCGCGCACAGGACAGTCGTGTAGAACTCGTCGGAAAGAAAAAAACGAGCCGTTGGTGACAGCGGCTCGGCATCGCGGCTCGGCTCTTTCAGTTGCAATGACGCGTCTAAGTCGTCTCCCTTGAACTTGACCTTCACCGGCGGAAGCTTCGGATTATCCATTTGCGAAATGCAGGAAAACGAATGAAGGAACTTGGTCGAGACAGGTCAATGATCAGAATCGCTAACAAATGACAGGTCAATGGTCGAAGTTGGACACTTATGGTAACTAAGAACCGACGCTCACAATGTGAACTGCTGAGAGCTGTGAGGATGACAGAGAGTCTGACCGATGCTTCGTTTACGGGAATCGGGAATCAGGATGTGGTTCTGTCTGACTAAATTACCGCAAAATCGTGCCATGCGGTTCCTTATGACTGGTGTGTGGTGATGCCAATAGCGGCGAGCCTGAATGACAAGCTCGAGATGTGTGGTTGCTGAAGGAATCGATAACATCCGCGGGAGTGAATAGGTGGCACAGGGTGTTGAGTGAAAACCTGACGCCGTTCCATCCGAGCCTGTCCGTCATTTGGCTCGGTTATATTTGACGGCGCGGATCTCGACGGGTTCAAACAAGGAACGGTTTCGATGGCCTTGAACCCACTTGTGGATGCAGCTTGCACGAGATGGTTCGTGCACCCGAATGTTGACCAGTGAGAGAGGCTCGTCAAGAGAGAACCAAGCCGTAGCTGGAGGTAAGAATCGAGGCCTGGGAATTGTGTGACAACAGCAACCAGCGCGGATGGAAGTCAAGGTGTATGTGCTCGAGAAGTTCTCCGTTATGAGGCGTCAAACAGAGATGCGCTAAAAACGAACAACTAAGCTGGCACTATGAAGAGATTACAGCTGGTCAACCTAGCTAGGTGGGAACCTCTGGAACACTAGGTTGGGTGCAGGCAGGTTGGGGAAAGAGAAGCTGAAGGTGATGCGATATTGCTTCTGTAGCAAGCAAACCTGCCGAACGTGCACTTCCAAAAGTCAGGGTTGTACGCGAAACAATAAACCTAAGGAAAGTGGTTTTAAAGCTACCGTATAGTTCCGGCTTGAAGACCCGCCGGTGTAAGTAGGTCCACCGGGACTCTTGAATGGGTAAGGGGACTCTTATTGTAGCAGATATTGTGAGGAACCCCCCCCCCTGGCCTCTAATCATCATAAGACCCCCCTTTTATGTCTTGACCGGACTTACTACGTATGTGATTAGGTTATGTGAGTGGCGAGAGAGTTGAGCAAGAAAAATGGGCCATTTCACTATAGATGGAGGTACAAGATATAGAGCAAGGAAAGGTGCCCAAGGGGTACAACGCCATTAGATAGAATACTACAGTGATGATATACCAACCATCTACATGCAGATATATATTACAACATACATTCGAACAATACGGTACGTGCACACAAATAATGCACAGGTACGTAACGTCGTAACACCACTTGCGAGGCTAACGAGCGCCTCAGAGAGCGGCTTGCAGGAGATGTTGAATGAATGAACCAAACACTAACCCTTTGGACAACCTCAACGCACCGATGCCTGGAGAGCAGCAAAGGCGTCTTCACAGCAGCGCATGAGGAGGGCTGGATCCGGCACATTCTCCCTCAAGGCTGTGAGGACTATGTGTGCTGCCCCGTTGTACGTCTGAAAGTGCATAGTGAGTGCCTGTAAGGTGAGAGGGGTTGCGGGTGGGGGGAGGAGATAGAGGAGAGGGTTGTGGCGGGATTCGCAGGGAAGGGTGATTGAAGGCAATGGCGTTTCATTGTAGGTTTAGAAATCACGTGCACCCATCACGCATCACTCACACATGCACCCACCTTCACGAATGATCTCACATGCACCCATCACACATCACACACATGCACCCATCACACATCATTTCACATGCACCCATCACACATCATCCCACATGCACCCATCACACATCATCTCACATGAACCCATTCTCACATCACACATGACTCACATGCTCCCACCACACTTGACTCACATGCGGCTGTCCCAGGACGGTGGGGTTGACACGCTCGATGGCATGCTCCCACCAGGCTGACCTCCTTCACAGGCCCCATCAACACCACCGTGCTTGTATGCATGCACTGCATACATGCTCCCACCACACTTGACTCACATGCGGCTCTCCCAGGAAGGTGGGGTTGATACGCTCGATGGCATGCCCCCACCAGGCTGACCTCCTCCACAGACCCCATCAACACCACCACCCCCCCCCCCCCCCCAACACACGCACACACCCACACAGCACTTGCAACGGAGAGATTGAATTACCCACCACACATGACTCACATGCGGTTGACCCAAGACTGTAGGGCTGATGCGCTGGATGGCATGTCCCCCAGGCTGACCTCCTCCAGTATAGAACCCAACATTATCTCGCATGAAAGAATTGTCATGATCAAGCATGCACACATGCACGCACCTATCACAAATGTACGCACCTATCACACATGCACGCACCTATCACACATGCACGCACCTATCACACATGCACGCACCTATCACACATGACTCACATGCGGCTGCCCCAAAACAGTGGGGCTGATGCGCTCGATGGCATGCCCCCCCAGGCTGACCTCCTCCACGGGCCCCATCATGTTGGACAGGGTGAGGGTCGTCGGGCTGCACATGCGGTCCATCAGGGTGCACGCTGCCTGTGGGGGGTTTAGAGGGGTTTAGAGGGTGAAAATAGGGGAGGTCAGACAAGAGCAGAAGGGGCTAAAGGCCCCTCCACAGGCCGTGTTGGAGAGGGTGGTGGTCGTCTGGTGGCTTCACATGCGATGACGGAGGTTAGAGGGGTTTGGTGGTAATGAGCCTCCAGGGACCTTCGTGTCAACTCTCACGTCACCTCTTTGACGCAACGCTCACTCACCTTCATGCCAGCAGCAGCGAGCACAAGCCGCGCGTTGACATCGTTGCAATGAGCCTGCAGTGACCTCTTGAGTCACCTTGGCGACAGCTCACTCACTCACCTTCATGCCAGCAGCAGCGAGCACAAGCCGCGCGTTGACATCGTTGCAATGAGCCTGCAGTGACCTCTTGAGTCACCTTGGCGACAGCTCACTCACTCACCTTCATGCCAGCAGCAGCGAGCACAAGCCGCGCGTTGACATCGTTGCAATGAGCCTGCAGTGACCTCTGAGTCACCTTGTTGACTGCTCACTCACTCACCTTCATGCCAGCAGCAGCCAGCACAAGCCTGCCATTGGCATAGTTGCAATGAGCCTCCAGGGATTGCCGCTTGGATGCACACATGCTCGCCACCATGCGCAGCCGCCGCTGCTCCACCTCCCCTGCTGCATCCCCTTCTTCGCTGCCCTTGCTGTCACTGCTGTCAGCCTGCAGGCCTTTGGTGAGTGCGGGCGAGTGCACGGGCAGCGGCAGCAGGAGGGTCCCGATGCAGTTGCCCCAGCGAGCCTTGGAGCGGCCTGCAAGCATAAAGGACATTTCCTGGGAGGAGGCAGACGAGAGGAGGTGGCGGCAGGGAGGGGAGGGGAGGAAAGGGAGGGGGCTGGTCAAAGGGGAGACGGCACAGCGGCAGCAGGAAGGTTCCGATGACAGTTGCCCCAGCGTGCCTTGGATCGTCCAGCGCGCATGAAGGATATTTTCTGGGAGGGAAAGTGGAGGAGGAGGGGAAGAGGGAATGGGAGGAATTGACAAGGGGAGGTGGTGCAGTTGCTTCGACGTGCCTCGGCATGCGAGCATGGAGGATATTTCCTGGGGAGGAAGAAAGAAAGAAAGAGGAGAGGGGAAGGAAGGGGGAAAAGAATACCAGAATTCCAGGTATGGGGCGGCTGTTGAGAACACAGACGGCACTGGCGCCAACAGAGGCTGGTGGCGGGGAGGTGGCAACTGGAACAGGTTAATCTGAGGTTGGTGATTTCGACTGCCAGGCTTACCTGGGGAAGGTTTACCTGAAGCCCTGGCAGGGAACGGATGCTGACAGCGCAGATGGTGATGCTAATGCAAAACGAGGCGGCTGGAGGGGAGGTGGCAGCTGGGGCGAGTCACTTTGAAGCTGGTTGAGTAAACACGCCAGGTCTACCTTGGGAAGGTTTACCTGGGGAAGGCTTACCTGAAGTCCAGGCGCAGGGCGGATGTTGACAACACAGACAGCGTTGAGGCGAACAGTGGCGGGTAGCGGGGAGGTGGCAACTGGGGCAGGCTCTCCTGAAAGCGAGGGAGGGGAGGGTGATGAGAAGGGGGAACAGGAAAACTATGGTTGGAAAACAATGGTTGGCAGAAGGAAACAGGGTAGGGGGCTGAGGGCGTTGGAAGTGGGAGATGGTAGGGAGGTGAGAGAGATGGCAAAGGGAGAAGGTAGTGGAGTGAGGGAGTTTGGAAAGAGGGAGATGATGGAGAGGTGAGGAAAGGAAGGTTGGGAGAGGATGGAGAGGTGAGGAAAGGAAGGTTGGGAGAGGATGGAGAGGTGAGGAAAGGAAGGTTGGGAGAGGATGGAGAGGTGAGGAAAGGAAGGTTGGGAGAGGATGGAGAGGTGAGGAAAGGAAGGTTGGGAGAGGATGGAGAGGTGAGGAAAGGAAGGTTGGGAGAGGATGGAGAGGTGAGGAAAGGAAGGTTGGGAGAGGATGGAGAGGTGAGGAAAGGAAGGTTGGGAGAGGATGGAGAGGTGAGGAAAGGAAGGTTGGGAGAGGATGGAGAGGTGAGGAAAGGAAGGTTGGGAGAGGATGGAGAGGTGAGGAAAGGAAGGTTGGGAGAGGATGGAGAGGTGAGGAAAGGAAGGTTGGGAGAGGATGGAGAGGTGAGGAAAGGAAGGTTGGGAGAGGATGGAGAGGTGAGGAAAGGAAGGTTGGGAGAGGATGGAGAGGTGAGGAAAGGAAGGTTGGGAGAGGATGGAGAGGTGAGGAAAGGAAGGTTGGGAGAGGATGGAGAGGTGAGGAAAGGAAGGTTGGGAGAGGATGGAGAGGTGAGGAAAGGAAGGTTGGGAGAGGATGGAGAGGTGAGGAAAGGAAGGTTGGGAGAGGATGGAGAGGTGAGGAAAGGAAGGTTGGGAGAGGATGGAGAGGTGAGGAAAGGAAGGTTGGGAGAGGATGGAGAGGTGAGGAAAGGAAGGTTGGGAGAGGATGGAGAGGTGAGGAAAGGAAGGTTGGGAGAGGATGGAGAGGTGAGGAAAGGAAGGTTGGGAGAGGATGGAGAGGTGAGGAAAGGAAGGTTGGGAGAGGATGGAGAGGTGAGGAAAGGAAGGTTGGGAGAGGATGGAGAGGTGAGGAAAGGAAGGTTGGGAGAGGATGGAGAGGTGAGGAAAGGAAGGTTGGGAGAGGATGGAGAGGTGAGGAAAGGAAGGTTGGGAGAGGATGGAGAGGTGAGGAAAGGAAGGTTGGGAGAGGATGGAGAGGTGAGGAAAGGAAGGTTGGGAGAGGATGGAGAGGTGAGGAAAGGAAGGTTGGGAGATGCAGGCGGTGGCTTGGAGAGTGCGAGGATGGTGCGAGGATGGTGCGAGGATGTTGGAGTGAATCCAACATATCTGCTCTGCAACATATCTGCTCTGCAACATATCTGCTCTGCAACATATCTGCTCTGCAACATATCTGCTCTGCAACATATCTGCTCTGCAACATATCTGCTCTGCAACATATCTGCTCTGCAACATATCTGCTCTGCAACATATCTGCTCTGCAACATATCTGCTCTGCAACATATCTGCTCTGCAACATATCTGCTCTGCAACATATCTGCTCTGCAACATATCTGCTCTGCAACATATCTGCTCTGCAACATATCTGCTCTGCAACATATCTGCTCTGCAACATATCTGCTCTGCAACATATCTGCTCTGCAACATATCTGCTCTGCAACATATCTGCTCTGCAACATATCTGCTCTGCAACATATCTGCTCTGCAACATATCTGCTCTGCAACATATCTGCTCTGCAACATATCTGCTCTGCAACATATCTGCTCTGCAACATATCTGCTCTGCAACATATCTGCTCTGCAACATATCTGCTCTGCAACATATCTGCTCTGCAACATATCTGCTCTGCAACATATCTGCTCTGCAACATATCTGCTCTGCAACATATCTGCTCTGCAACATATCTTGAACAAGATAAACCTACCTGCTCGTTTCGCATGCTGGTCGTGGTGGTGGTGGCGCAGGTAGCGGTCAAGCCCCCCTGAGATGACCATCACCATCACATCGTTGATTGATGGTCTGATGGGGTGTGGTCGAGCCCTGTTGTGTGCGTACCATGCTCAGCTCCCTCTCACCTGCTCTCTGTGCCTGCTGCTCGTGGTGGTGGCGCAGGTAGCGATCAAGCCCCCCTGAGACAACCGTCACCATCACATCGTTGATTGTCTAATAGGCATGTGGTGTGGATGGGGATGTGGAAGGATCATCAGAGCATCATCTTCACGTATCGCAGCCCTTTGAACCATGAGTCAAGGAGATACCTGAGACGACAGTCACCATCACATCGTTGATTGTCTGATGGGCATGTGGTGTGGATGGGGATGTGATGTGGGTGTGATTTGGAAACAAGGCGATTTCAAATGACACCACGTATTGTTAAACGGGGGTTGCACTACACAGACTGCATGATCTCGCAAATCATGGGGGCATGGCATATCGCAATCCATTGGCATAAGCTTTCCCCAACACAGCAAAGTACGGCCAGCCGAAATGGGACTCACCGCACCAAACGCTCGCCTAACCCTTGAAATGTCCGTCAGGCTCATCGGCCCACTCACTCCAAACACAAACCTCCCCCCTCCTCCATCTCCACCCTCTCCGCTCCCATCCCCTCCCCCAGCATCCCCTCCCCCAGTTCCCCCTCCCCCAGTCTGCACCTCCCCTCTCCCCTCATCCGGCTGCTGCCGCACTGCACCGCTCCCTGTTCCCCCTTTCACCGCCTTCAACCGCATGCCAACACTCCCAGGCTTCATCTTGATACACGTGGCAGTATCAGCGCGCCACAGCAGCACAGCCATGAACGTTGACACGTGCCACAGCGTGTTTAACAACACCACCACCACTTGCCACATCCGCCTCGCCACACCCACCAGCCCTCCCCCTCCGCCCCCCCTTCCCCCTCTCGTCCCTGCCGCCCCTGCCCCTTTCCCTGTGGCACCCTTACCACCTGCATCCGCACTCCCATTCCCACCCGCATCCGCTGTAACCCCTTCTGCGGGTGCTGCTTCTGCTGTTGCTGCCTGCCCGACTGGGTCTGGGTTGAAAGGAGATGCGGTCATTGAGTCAAGCGTAAATGCTGACGCTGGAGACGGCATGTGTACTTTCCCGGGCTTTAATTGCTTCAACTTCTCCTCCTTCTCAGGACCTCCTGCGTCACCAAGCTGCTTCCGAAGCTCCTCACTCTCCTCCACCACTGCCGCTGTAATGCCACTGCTGGGCGGGGAGCCTGCACTGCTGGGCGGGGAGCCTGCACTGCTGGGCGGGGAGCCTGCACTGCTGGGCGGGGAGCCTGCACTGCTGGGCGGGGAGCCTGCACTGCTGGGCGGGGAGCCTGCACTGCTGGGCGGGGAGCCTGCACTGCTGGGCGGGGAGCCTCCACTGCTGGGCGGGGAGCCTGCACTGCTGAGCGGGGAGCCTGCACTGCTGGGCGGGGAGCCTGCACTGCTGAGCGGGGAGCCTGCACTGGTGGGCTGGGGGCGAGTCTGGCACTTGACGGTGGGGAGGGTGGGCAGGAGTGCGGGGTTGTCGGTGCGGCGAGTGCAGGCCAGCAGGAGAGACATGAGCGACACGCCATCGCCAATACAGTGGTGGATGCTGCACATGGGCGAGGCCGGAAAGGGGGGGGGGGGGGGTGGGGGGAAATGGGTAGGATGGGTAAGGAGGGAGCTAGAGACATGAGCGACACGCCGTCGCCAATACAGTGGTGGATGCTGCACATGGGCGGGAGAAGAAGGAATTGCAGGGGGTTGGGTAGGCCTGTTGAAGGAAGAGGGAGTTAGAGACATGAGCGACACTCTGTCGCCCGAGGCGTGGTGGATGCTGCAGTGCAGATGGGCCGGGGACGAGGGGGTTAGGGGGATGGATGGATAGGATGGGTGGAAGAGGGAGGGAGTGTGCCCACGTTCGCCCAGCACGTTCCAGGGAGATGGAAAACGTGCCTGTAGCACATGTCGTACGTTTTGCGAGTGCGTACAGGTTCTTGAGTCGGCTCAACAATGGGAAACGGGTCTGTCGCTCACTCGCCTAGTGCAGGTGCTTCAAGGCATCGTGCCGTGAAAGAGAGCAGCAGAGCGACCATGGGGCAGAGGCGTCATGAGGTGCACGCGCGCCAGAGATAATATCTACGACGCGCCTGAGGCATGGGGTGCGCACGCGCCAGGCAATACCTACGACGCGTCACAAACATTTTTATCACAAGCTACCTGATAGTGAGCAAACATGCATCGGAAGAGAGCACCGAAGCAGTCATGGAGCAAAGGCACAAGGCGCCATATAACCGCCTGCTTTCAATACACAAACCATCTGCGAGTGAGGTAACAGACAGCATCGCACCGGAAGAGAGCAGCGGAGCGGCCGTGAGGCAGAGGCACGAGGTGCACGCGCCAGAGAGGGCGGGAGGCGTCAAAAGGCGGGTGGTGCTGCAGGCGCCGCATGTGCCACTCCATGCTCCCCGCCTCGTAGCACGCTGATCCCCACTCGCGCTTCTTGTTAATGCCTCCACCGGCTTTGCACCTCCTTCTGCAGATTCTGCCTCTCCTGAAGCTTCCTCCGATTCAGCCTTCCTTGTAGCTTTTTCCGCGCTCCCTGCTGCTCCCGCGCTACTGTCGCGTTCATCATCGGCTTGTGCGCCGGAGCGCTCCACGCTGTCCGCGTTATTGTCACATCCGTTGGGCTGTGTGCCTTCCACGACGTGATAGGCCATGTCGACGGTCGTTCGCACCCACACCTGCTCGCCGTCCTTGCAACGACGGCCACGATGCTCCTGCGGCATGATGATGTTCCCGTTAGAAAATCACAGTAGCGCGTGCACACAAAATGACTTGATAAATCAATAACGAAGCAAACGGCGTGAGAATGGCTTCGCAGAACTTGCTTTGGGCGCTATTTGTCGGACGAATGGTATTAAACCGGACGAGATGATGGGGTGGGACGAGCAGAGTGATAGTTTGCGACTTAAAAAGCGGGAATGCATCCCCAAGTGACTTGCAACGTGAGGATGGCCGGGACTAGCGATTTGGGCCACCATGGAGCAATGGGTTAACGGCGCGTCGTCTTGAGAAACCTTTAAGTTGGTAGCCAGCTCATTCTTCAAGATCCCACCTTTCCCCCGTCTAACAAAGATCCCACTTTCGAACGATATTCTTTACCATGCGACTGTGAAAGCGAGGATGCTTCAAAAGGGTATCCGAGAG
Organism: Closterium sp. Yama58-4; assembly: GCA_947470075.1. Classification (NCBI taxonomy): domain Eukaryota; kingdom Viridiplantae; phylum Streptophyta; class Zygnematophyceae; order Desmidiales; family Closteriaceae; genus Closterium; species Closterium sp. Yama58-4. The sequence continues at coordinate 616,118 of CANIUD010000750.1, read as the reverse complement.
AATCGTTCTGAGCTCGTCGATCTCCAAGCGGTCCTTAAACTCCAGCGCGCACATGATAGTCGTGTAGAACTCGTCGGAAAGATAAAAACGAGCTGTTGGTGACAGCGGCTCGACATCGCGGCTCGGCTCTTTCAGTTGCAGTGACGCGTCTGAGCCGTCGGCCTCAGGCTTGACCTTTACCGGCGGAAACTTCGGGTTATCCATTTTCGGAATGCAGGAAAATTAATGAAGGAACTTAGTAGCTATGAACACTACTGGTAGTAGCTATAACCAACGTTCCGAATGGCGAACTGCTGAAAGTGGGGAGGATGACAGGGAGTCTGCGCGGTGTTGACACGTATTCGATGCTCCTTGAAAGGGTAGCCAGGATGTGGTTCTGGCTGGCTGGCTGGATTACCGCCAAATCGTGCCATGTGGTTCTTATTCCTCGACGACTGTGGTGAGGCGATACCGAAAGCGACAAGCCTGAACGAGGAGTGTGCGAGTTGCGTGGTTGCTGGTGAAATGGAAAACCACGAAGAAATGGGATGGGGGAAAGGAGTGCAAACAAAGACGGCAACGGAGAGCTTGCAGAACCTTGCAATTTCCGAGCATAGCATGGTGAAGGTCGATCACTACTCGCTTTTGGCAGGGTGTTCAAAAACACATCGAGAGTCCTCGACGGAAAGCAGAGCAACAAAACACATCGAGAGGCCTGTACGGACGGAAGCAGAACAACGAAAGCATGTCCCGCACCGTCCGAGCCTGAACGTCTCCTGGCTCGGCTTCGATCGACGGCGCGGAGGGCTTGTGGACAGCGGAGGGCTTGTGGGCAGCACCGTTCACCTGCGGCTGTGTGGATACGCCTTGCGTAGATGGTTTAGGCTTGGCCACCTAGACCGAAAGATGACCAGTAAGAGAGGTTCGGGCAGCCTGAGCCAAACCGTAGCTGGGCTCGGCTGGGGAGGTAGAATCGAGGTCTGACAACGTCGGGATTGTGTGATACAACACCCACCAGTACATTGGGAGCCCCATCCGCTCAAGCAATAACTTGGCCAAGTGTATATCATGGGCAAACAAAATGCGTGTGTACAACACTTTCATATACCAATAAATTTTCATCCCTTCACATTCTACTTGTCATTCTTACTAAAGTTATGACGGTAGCAAAGTTGATTTATAAAATGACTTCTAATGGTGAAGAGAAAGACAAAAAAAACTTGTATGGTTTTTGTGTACCAAAGCTTGATGTACACGAAAACAAACCTAGTGATGGGTGATCCAAATGGTTAGCCTCAACACTCCTAGTCTTGCAAGAATAGAGATGTCGACAGCATCCCTGCAAGAAGCACACAGTTAACTTAGATAACACACCACGTTGTATTTTCAACCATGATATTGTCTTGGTTTATGGTCTCAGGGCGTATTCCTATCCTCTTATCAAGAAAACATCTTATCAAGATCACACTGAAAAATCCCCTAAACCCAAAACCTCTCGCTACTTTTACCAGGCAAAAGGTACAATCTTGATAGGAGGTTTCTTGATAGGAGGCTGTAGGAATACGCCCTCATATTTGGCTAGGGATTTCAAGAATCAGCTTCAACTTATGGACGGTATGCTGCATGCATACCCGCATTAGGCCTTGGTGTTGGCAGACGACCGCCGCGGCAGATTCCACGTGCTGACAGCCTTATCCATTCCCTCTGCTGCCACCAAATGGACTGCATCAACGGCCCTCTCTATAGCCACCTCCACCTGTGTCACGGGTCACAGCCACAAATGGGTTTGTATAAAAAGGAGACAGTCTCATGTTATGAAATAGGCAGGTTAGGTTCAACTGGTATCACAGCTTCCTGATATCTCTCAGCAAACCATACATTTCAAATCTGCATATTCTCACAGTCTCACCTCCTCCCTCCCTGTAAGGAATTTTCTCGAATTCCTTATCGGGGTTGACTGCTGCGCGTACAACCCGATTTTCGGAGTTCGCACGTTCGGGCGATTTCCACGCTGCCGAGGCTCCTCGCGTCGCCTTCGGCATTCCCATCGCCAAACCTGCACCCAACCTCGCTCGTCCGAGGTTTCCTCCTAGCTAGGCTAGCCCTACATTAGTCTGTGCATTCATTGTATTCTCAGTTCATTCAGTCACAGCCTCGTTATTCGTTTACCTGCGCACTCTCTTTTACAACTCATAACACCTGGTATCAGAGCTACTTTCCTAGTTCACCCCGCTTTTCGAGGGTAGTTTGGTGGCATAGGGTGTGGCTGGTTTAGTGACTACACGACGGTTGGCTGCAGGGATTGTTAATTCAATCCTGCCCGACTCCGATAGTTCGTGTTTTCATTTGCCGGAAGGCCACGGGGACCCGACTGCCCACCAGACGTAGTGCTAGACACATGGATCAGGAGGCTGTTAACCGGATGATGGCGCAAGTGGCAGAAATGCAGGAGAGCATGAAGACATTAATGGCGGAAGTGACAACACAGCGGGAGGAAAACGCCGAGCTACGCCAGACGCGAGGTGAAGCGCGTCAGACGTCGCCTGTGGACGAAGGCGAGGGCAACAGTCAGGCGATGAGCAATCCGCTGGATGCGCTCACACGTGACTTCGAAGAAGAAGATAGGCAGCGAGCGGCAGCAGCGCCAGTTGCAGTTACGACGATCAAGATCAAGCCCGTCAACCCGCCCCCGTTTAATCCTACGGACAAGACGACTACAGTGAAGGGGTGGCTGTTCGGTGTCGAGGTCTTCTTCACGGCAGCGGGCGTTAACGACGATTCCACGCGTATTAATTACGCGGTGTCGCTACTTCGAGGCGCGGCGCTTGAGTGGTGGCGCCGGACCTTGGAAACAGGGACGCCGACAGGTGTGACGCATGCGGCAGACGGGACCCCTGCGACAACTAATCAAGTGGCAGAACCGATCTTTGGTGTGACCACGATACGCACGTGGAAGGAGTGGGGCGCAGCCTTGCGAAACCGTTTCGAGCACGTATCCGCCTCGGAGCAAGCTCGCATGAAGCTGCGTGCCTGGTCGCAGATGGCATCTGTCCAAGACTACACAGCGTCGTTCATGGGACTGGCCGACCAAGTTGATGACATGTCGGAAGCAGAGCGGTTGGATAAATATATCAGCGGCCTCAAGTACGAGATTCAATACGAGGTGCGCAGGGGCCGCCCGACATCATTCCTTGAAGCAGTACGGCTGGCAGAATCTACGGACGCGCTGATGCAGTACGCGAGAACAGCTTCCAGGGATGGAAACCGTTTTCGTGGCCAGACCCATCGGGCCACTATCAACGCCGTCCATACACCCGACCGCCCTCCTAAGGGACCGTGTTACCGGTGTGGGAAGACGGGTCACTACATGAAAGACTGCCCCGAGAAAACGTCGCCGACAGGGAACGACAGGAAGGAGCAGGGAAATGGGAAATGGGACCGTGTTAGCGGGCCCTTTACTGACTACGCTCCGTCGCCCGAACACCATCATCCCCACCGAGTCGTGGTTCCGATTCATGCAATCGATCGCACTCGGCCGAATAACGGGGATAATCATGTGGATCACCCTGTGCTGGTCGCTGGCAATGTGGAAAAAAAATAACCTGAAAATGTTCGTCGATGGGGGGGCCAGCCATAGCCTCTTCAACTTGGCGAGCGCAAAAAGATGCAAGCTGCAACTTGACAGGTGTCTGCCCGAAATCGACGCACGACTCGTGGATGGGACGCCTCTGGCGATAACGGAAGAAACACGGACGGTGCGGATCGAGTGCGGCGAAGATTTCGGCTTCAGCATGAAGTTTCTCGCGACGACGCTGGATGGCTGCGACGTGCTGCTGGGACGTGATTGGCTGCGACGACACAACCCCGTCATCGACTGGACAACGGGATTGTGCTGTGTCAGCAAGCACGAGGGGCTAATTAAGTTGCCTGCATGGACACCTGACTACATCCAAGCCCCGTGCGTCAAAGCCATCACTATAGCTCACCACTTCAACAGGGGTGCGCAGCTGTTCGCCGTCTGCTTGCGCGAGTTGGCAGTCGACACCGACGGAAAGGACATCGAGAAGCTGTGTGCAGCTGTCCCTCCGGATTTAGCGGAGCTGATTTGACAGTACCCCGAAATTTTCCCGGATGATCTGCCACCTAAGCTGCCACCCGAGAGACCCGAAGACCATAAAATCCAGCTGGAACCTGGCGCGCAACCAACTGTTCGGACACAGTGGCGGTTGACCCAGCCGGAACTCGAGGAGCTGCGCCGACAAATTGACGCACTGTTGGAGAAAGGGTTCATTCGGCCAAGCACCTCCCCATTCGCGGCACCAATCTTGTTCACTCCGAAGAAGGACGGCGGGCTTCGCATGTGCATCGATTATCGCGCGTTGAACCGGGTGACCATCAAGTCTCGCTACCCAATCCCACGCACCGACGACCTTCTTGACCAACTTCGCGGCGCTCGCTACTTCTCGAAAATCGACTTACGTGGCGGTTACCACTAGATCCGGATCTTCGCCGACGATTGTCACAAGATTGCGTTTCGTACACGCTACGGGAGTTACGAATTCACGGTGATGCCCTTCGGCCTCACGAACGCGCCTTCGACATTTCAACTGACCATGAACAGGGTTTTTCGGGATCTTTTAGACCAGTGTGTCATCGTCTATTTGGACGATATCCTCATTTTTAGCAAGACACGGGAGCAGCATCTCCGCGACCTGGACGCAGTTTTTAAACGGTTGCAGGAGAACCGACTCATCACCAAGGGCTCTAAGTGCGAGTTTTTTAAGCAGGAGTTGGAGATTTTCGGGCACGTCATCTCACGCGACGGCATCAAAATCGACCCGGCGAAAATCAAGACCATACAGGAGTGGAAGGCCCCGACTAATGTCACGGAGCTTCAGAGTTTTCTGGGGTTCGTGAATTACGTCCGGCGGTTTATCCCGAATATGGCGGGGATAACCGGCCCGCTGACCGACCTGCTGCACAAGGACAAGAATTTCGTGTGGGGGGAGGAGGCAGAGGCGGCTTTCCAGGAGCTCAAGAATTTTCTAGTTTCCCCTCCTGTGCTGCGAACCGCCGACCCATCGAAGCCGTTCGAAGTCGTCACCGACGCCTCTGATTTCGCCATCGGAGCAGTGCTTCTCCAGGATTTCGGGAACGGGCTGCAGCCGATCGCCTACGAATCACGCAAGCTGCAAGCTGCCGAGCGCAACTACCCGATCCACGACAAGGAAATGCTCGCCATAATCCACGCGTTTAAACTGTGGCGCTGCTACCTGGTGGGCGCCGACGTCACTGTGCGCACGGACCACAAGTCCCTACAGTACCTGCGAGCTCAACCGAACCTCAACCCGCGACAAATTCGGTGGCTGGATTACATGGAAAGCCACTTCACCTACCGCATCACGTACAAGAAAGGGGCGAATAACATCGCCGACGCCCTGACCAGACCGACCGTACAATCCGCTGCTGTACTGATCACCCATTCGAACCCGCTACTTACAGGACTATTCACCCACGGCTACACTACGGACCCATTCTTCACGACGGGAAATCATCAGCAGGCCACGACACAGAAGGGGGATTATTACCTAAAGGCCGGTACCGACAGGATTTGGGTCCCCGCTTACCGGCTGCTGCGTGAACTTCTCATCCAGGAGGTCCACGATTCGAACTACTCCGGACACTTCGGGGTTGATAAAACCCAGAAATTACTGCACCGTCAATATTACTGGCCTGACTCTTCTAACGACGTGCAGCGCTATGTGTCCTCATGCAGGGTGTGCCAAGCAATGAAATCGACACGTCAGCGACCAGCTGGGCTGCTGCAACCCCTCGAGCCACCCGAAAGACCGTGGCAACAGGTGACGATGGATTTCGTCACAGGGATGCCAGCTGGGCCGTCCGGCAACGACGCTGTTCTCGTCGTCGTCGATCGCTTCACGAAAATGGCGCACTTCGCACCATGCCGAACGACAATCACAGCCGAAGAAACTGCGCGCCTCTTCATCTCAACGGTCGTGCGACTGCACGGCATCCCTTCGGCGATCGTCACCGACCGAGACCCGAAGTTTACGTCCAAATTCTGGAAGGAGACGTGGGCGCAGTACGGCACGAAGCTACAGTTCTCATCGGCATACCACCCACAGACGGACGGACAAACCGAGCGAACCAACCAAACCATGGAGCAGCTGATACGGACAAACTGCCCCGACCCCGCACGATGGGAAGATTCCCTCGCCATGTTGGAGTTCGCCTTCAACAACGCACCGTCAAGCACGACTAATCACTCCCCGTTTTTCCTAAATTACGGGATGGATCCGACGGTCCCCACGGCGACTTCGCTCGACAACCCGGTCCCGAGGTCACAGACTATTGTGACGGAACTTCAGAACACCCGCGAAAAAGCCGCCGACGCAATTCGCAAGGCGAATACCACTTCCCGCAAGTACACCGACCTTCTACGCCGGGAACTCGTCTTGACTACTGGGCAATTAGTGTTACTCGACACGAAGAACCTGCACCTGCCCGGTCCATCGAAGCTACGGCCCCGATTTTGCGGACCGTTCAAGATCATCAAGATGGTGACACCTGTCACCGCGAAGCTGTTGCTACCGGACGACTGGCGAATTCATGACGCCTTCCACGTCAGCCTGCTTCGCAAGTTCGTGCCAGCCACGACCGACATCGCACGTCAGCAAGCTGCCCCGACAGCACGACCTGTCCCGGAGCCGACTCTCGACCCTTCGAAGATTCTGACACATAGAGTTCGACTTGACGCAGCTGGCCGACACGTGGATTTCTTAATCCGCTGGACTGATCGCACCAGTGAGGACGACACGTGGGTGCCATCCGCCTCGCTCGACGCCTCGCCACTTGTTGGTGATTATTTGGCGCGCCGGCGTGTTTCGGATATTGACCGCCTTTCTTAAGGGGGGGGGTGGTGTAAGGAATTTTCTCGAATTCCTTATCGGGGTTGACTGCTGCGCGTACAACCCGATTTTCGGAGTTCGCACGTTCGGGCGATTTCCACGCTGCCGAGGCTCCTCGCGTCGCCTTCGGCATTCCCATCGCCAAACCTGCACCCAACCTCGCTCGTCCGAGGTTTCCTCCTAGCTAGGCTAGCCCTACATTAGTCTGTGCATTCATTGTATTCTCAGTTCATTCAGTCACAGCCTCGTTATTCGTTTACCTGCGCACTCTCTTTTACAACTCATAACACTCCCTCTCGAGGTGCCTTTTTGAGTCGACCCATAGATCATACACATGCACACATTCTTACAAACTCGTTTCCTCCCTCCCTCTCCCTGTGCAAGAATCATTGCAGCACATACACTTTGGGGTCTGCTTTGATACGTCCAAAGACAAAGTAAAATCGCCTCACTGAGTTTTAAGATGTCTCAAAACAGACAAAGTAGAATCCTAGGTTGGCATAAACGCGTTTGGCGTATATATGCGTTTCGAATATACGCTAGCGTTTGCACGCTATACGCTTGAGGGTCATGATCGAGGATACGCTTTTCCGGGCTGGAAAAAAACTTTTCGGACAGGGTGGAAAACAATGTACTCCCTATTCTCACTAAGACGCTCCCTAAAATTCTCCTTAGTCCGATCGGCGGGTGGGGTGGGACGTGGAGTAGAATTATTACTAGAGAGAGGAGTGGGGGGGAACTCCGCTAGAAGCGGGAATTATACGTGAGTTGGGCGTGAGGTTTGTTGGGGCGTCAATTTGGAGTAGGTTTTAGTTTGTAGAAGAGATGGTTTTCAATGCGGTGAAAGGGTTTGGTTACAATGCCTAGATGAGATCTGAAATCCAACAGTCGAATTGTCATATGTGCCTGCAAACTTCGAAGTCAGATCCCAGCTTGCGTAGACCGCGGATTTGCATTTCGACTTCGGCGAAATGCTCACCACGAAAATTCGCATCTTTTTTGCGATTTTATTTTTTTGGGCTGCCCGAAAAAATCAATGGCTGCGTATAGCGTATTCCCTAGCGTTTAGCGTATTGCGTGTATACGCTAGCGTATATACGCTAAACGCAGAGGGCCTTGAGCTTATATTCCAACTTAGGTAGAATCGCCTCAACACTCGACGCACACACCACCTGCTCCTCTCACCTCTTCTCTCTCCCTATCTGAAAACTTCTGCAGCACATACACCTTGGCCTCCATGCGTCCTGGTGGCCTCCCAATGCCTGCATGTAAACCACATGAAATGAGCAATTTTTATCTCAACTCAGAAATCTCTCCTTGTCTGACTGACTGGCAACCGCCGCAGCACATACACCTTGGCTTCCATGCGTCCTCGTGGCCTCCTGATGCCTGCATGCAAACCACATGGAGGGAATGAACTGGTGTTTAATTTGACTCGGAATATTCTCCCTGTCTGACTGACAGCTGCATCAGCGCACACCTTGGCCTCCATACACCCAGGGGGCTTCCTGATCCTTGCACGCACTGATGACATCAGCATGACGCCACCATGTCATCGCACAAACATGTTGCACATTATAAACACTTGACAACCAGATAAGGAGTGGTAGCCATAGCTTATCGCGTGCCGACAGCAGATTACATACCCACAGCAGGTCACGTGGCAACAGCAGGTAACTTTAAAAAAACACTATTCCTGCCAGCAACTTTGATCCTGCAACTGACGGAATTAAATCCTGCCACTGACCGAAATAAATCTTGCCACTGACTGAATTAAATCCTGCCACTGAGTCACTGACCGAATTAAATCCTGCCACCTGACCGAATTAAATCCTGCCACTGACCGAATTAAATCCCGCCACCTGACCAAATTAAATCCTGCCACTGACCGAATTAAATCCTGCCACTGACTGAATTAAATCTTGCCACTGACCGAATTAGATCCTGCCACCTGACCAAATTAAATCCTCCCACTGACCGAATTAAATCCTGCCACCTGACCGAATTGAATCCTGCCACTGACCGAACTAAATCCTGCCACCTGACCGAATTAAATCCTGCCACCTGACCGAACCGAATCCTGCCACTGACCGAATTAAATCCTGCCACTGACCGAATTAAATCCTGCCACTGACCGAATTAGATCCTGCCACCTGACCAAATTAAATCCTGCCACTGACCGAATTAAATCCTGCCACTGACCGAATGAAATGCTGCCACTGACGGAATGAAATACTGCCACTGATGGAATGAAATACTGCCACTGACCGAATGAAATACCGCCACTGACCGATGCCACTGACCGAATGAAATACTGCCACTGACCGAATGAAATACTGCCACTGACCGAATAAAATACTTTCACTGACCGAATCTGAGGCGAGGGAAGTTCCTGGAGCCCTGAAAGTGCTGCATGATGCTCTTCATGCTGGCAAGGGGGTAGGGGCATGAAGGGATGGGCTTGGGGGAATGGGTTGGGGGTATCGTGGGTGGTGGTACAGGTGCAACAAAAAGAGCCCTGAAAGTGCTGCATGATGCTCTTCATGCTGGAAACGGGGTAGGGGCATGAAGGGATGGGCTTGGGGGGATTGTGGGTGGAGGGGGCTGGTGCTAGTGCAAGAAACAGAGCCATGAAAGTGCTGCATGATGCTCTTCATGCTGGGAAGGGGGTAGGGGCATGAAGGGATGGGCTTGGGGGGATTGTGGGTGGAGGGGGCTGGTGCTAGTGCAAGAAACAGAGCCATGAAAGTGCTGCATGATGCTCTTCATGCTGGAAAGGGGGTAGGGGCATGAAGGGATGGGCTTGGGGGGATTGTGGGTGGAGGGGGCTGGTGCTAGTGCAAGAAACAGAGCCATGAAAGTGCTGCATGATGCTCTTCATGCTGGGAAGGGGGTAGGGGCATGAAGGGATGGGCTTGGGGGGATTGTGGGTGGAGGGGGCTGGTGCTAGTGCAAGAAACAGAGCCATGAAAGTGCTGCATGATGCTCTTCATGCTGGGAAGGGGGTAGGGGCATGAAGGGATGGGCTTGGGGGGATTGTGGGTGGAGGGGGCTGGTGCTAGTGCAAGAAACAGAGCCATGAAAGTACTGCTTGATCCTCTTCATGTTGGCAGGGGGATCGGGCTTTGGGTGGGGCGTGCGGAGAATGGGGCAGGGGAAATGGGACATTGGACATTGGGGAATGGGCCATGAAATGGTCCATAGGGGAAAGGTGCAGGGGGAATGGATGCGGCATCGGGGATGGATGAGCCATGGGAGGATGGATGGCAGTAGGTGAGAGGTAGCAGGTGAAAGGTAGTATGTGAGAAGTAGCATACGAGATGCAGCAAAAGAGAGGCTACAAGGAGGGGGTTGCTACGTCATCCTTTTGCACTCACCCGTTGTGTCCCCCATGCCCCCCTTTGGCAAGAAGCTTCATGGAAGCAACGTCCAGGTCCATGTCATCGTAGATCTGAGGAGAGGGATGGCAGCAGAAAGCTTGCTTTGGGATTTCCATTCTTAAGGTTTGGCTTTTGTATTCATGGGGTTTGGCTTTTCCATTCATGGGGTTTGGCTTTTCCATTCATGGGGTTTGGCTTTTCCATTCATGGGGTTTGGCTTTTCCATTCATGGGGTTTGGCTTTTCCATTCATGGGGTTTGGCTTTTCCATTCATGGGGTTTGGCTTTTCCATTCATGGGGTTTGGCTTTTCCATTCATGGGGTTTGGCTTTTCCATTCATGGGGTTTGGCTTTTGCATTTAAGATTTAGGGTTTGGCTTTTGCATTCATGGGGATTGGGCTTTGCATTCAAGATTCAGGGTTTAGGACTCTCAAAAGTTACCCGAATGTGGTTGGCAACAGCAAGGCGGCTTTGACTATTGCGTTCATGGTTTTTAGTTTAGGATCTAAAATGGTCACTGCGTACTGAAGGGCAATGATCGATGATATGGCACGGGATGGCATGGCATGGCACGGGATGGCATGGCACGGCACGGGATGGCATGGCATGGCATGGCATGGCATGGCATGGCACGGCACGGCAAGGCATGGCAGGAACCACCACAGGCTGTGAAATGAGCATCGCTTATCGTGCAGCATGGAATGGCATGGGATGGGATGGGATGGGATGGGATGGGATGGGTGGGATGGGATGGACATGGCATACAACACAGCATGGCATGGCATGGCATGGTAAGACTTACAGCCATGACTCGTTCAGGTGGAATCTTGTAAAAGCGAGCCAAAGGACCCACCTGCAATAAGGTATGGTGGTGCGGGGTGCGATGGTATGGGTTCAGTGGTGTGGGGTGCGGTGGTATGGGTTCAGTGGTGTGGGGTGCGAGGGTATGGGTTCAGTGGTGTGGGGTGCGAGGGTATGGGTTCAGTGGTGTGGGGTGCGATGGTATGGGTTCAGTGGTGTGGGGTGCGATGGTATGGGTTCAGTGGTGTGGGGTGCGATGGTATGGGTTCAATGGTGTGGGGTGCGATGGTATGGGTTCGGTGGTGTGGGGTGCAATGGAATGGTTTTAGTGGTATTGGGTGCTGTAATATGAGGTGCGGTTGTATGAGGTGTGGTGGTATTGAAAGCGGTGGTAAGGGGGTGGTATGTGTTTTGGTGTGGCTTATGGCGCATCATGGGGCATGGAATTACCAGGATGGTATGTTGGAGCATGGTATGGTGTGGCATAGCGTGGTGTGGTGTGGCATGGCATGATGTGTGGCATGGCATGATGTGTGGCATGGTATGATGTGTGGCATGGCATGATGTGTGGCATGGCATGATGTGTGGCATGGCATGATGCTTCCCCCATCACGCCAGGAACATATATGGCCTCACCAGCAGCAATTCAAGCTTCCAGTTTTGAGCGGGTGCCATCAAACCCACCTTCCTCCCACCCACCCCCATCCCCCCACTCGCTCTCCCGACTGAGGTTGTGAACATTTATGGCTTCACTAGTAGCACTTCGAGCTTCCACTATCGAACAGTACCATCATAACCCCCTCCCACCCATCCCCATCCCCATCCCCATCCCCATCCCCATCCCCATCGTCCACTCACACTCCCCCTGCTGAGGTTCACCAGCAGCACTTTGAGTTGAACTATCAGAGACCTTTCTCCCTTCCCTTTTCCCCCATCATTTCCCCACTTAAACTCTCCCTGCTGAGGTTCCTGAACGTCTGGGGCTTCAGCAGCAGCACAAGGCACTCGTATGCCCCATGCCCACCACTGCCCTGCTCTGCACGGCACTCGGATATGCCTGGTACCTATCACTCTCATACCCCTCTCCCTCCCTCCCATCCCCACCCCCCTTTCACTCACGCTCTCCCCGCTGAGGTTCATGAACGTCTGCGACTTCACCAGCAGCACTTGAAGCATCCACCTTCGAGCAGGTACCATCAAAACCCCCACCACCCTCCCACACCCCTTTCACTCACTCTCTCCCCGATGAGGTTCATGAACGTCTGCGGCTTCACCAGCAGCACTTTAGCTTCTCTTAACATCACCTGCCGTTCCCTCCCACCTTACCCTCTCTCCCCTTGTCCACTCACGCTCTCCCCACTGAGGTTCATGAACGTCTGCGGCTTCACCAGCAGCACGGGGCACCCGGCAATGCGCCCCTTGCCCACCACTGCCCTGCTCTGCATGGCGCTCAGGCTTATGCCCTCAGCTCTGGCTATGGCGTCTATCACCTCAAAACCCACCTGGTGCAAAAAGGGGGAGAGACGATGGGGTAAGGGGAGGAAGAGGAGTGGAGTGAGCTATGCGCCCCTTGCCCACCACCGCCCTGTTCTGCATGGCGCTCAGAGTCTATACCCTCCGCCCTGGCTATTGCATCCACCATTTGAAATCCCACCTGGTGGGGAAGGGAAGAATGAGAGAGGGGGGTGGTGTAGGACGGGTAAGGAGGAGGGGAGGATGAGGAGAGGGGAATGCAATGCGCCGCTTGCCCACCACTGCAATGCTCTGCATGGCGCTCAGAGCTATGCCCCCCGCCCTGGCTATTGCATCCACCACCTCACATCCCACCTGGTGGGGTGGGGAGGGCACAGGGACGTGTGGCGGGGGGGTGGGTGGGGAGGGGACACGAGGGAAGAGGCCGGGGGAATGCAATGCAAGAAACAGGCAAAGGAAGGGAAGGGAAGCAGCGGGGAAGGGGTGGGGGAAACGGAGAGCTAATGCGTCCGTTGCCTCGCAGCCCACTTGGTAACGTGGTAACGCGACATGGCCTAACGACATGCCACCTGGTAAGCAGGAGAGAGGGGGGATGGGAAGGGGTAGGGGGTGGAAGGGGGAGAAAATGAAGTAGGGGAGGGAGAGGAGTGGGGTAGGCAGGCAATGTGCCCGTCCCTTTCCCACAACCGCCTTCCTATGCATGGCGCTGAGGGATATGCCCTCCGCCCTGCCGATTGCAGTAGGGGGAGGGAGCGGAGAGGGATCGGTAGGCACTGTGCCCGTCCCTTGCCCACCACCGCCCTGCTCTGCACTGCATGGCGCGGAGGCTTATGCCCTCCGCCCTGCTGATTTCACCCGCCACATGCCTACCGGGTGGTGGGATGGGAAGCAGGAGGGGAAGGAGATGGGGTGGGGTGGGGAAGAGTGGGGAAGAGCATGGGGAGGGGATAGACTGAAATCCTACCTGATGAGAAGGGCGCAGGAGAGAGGAAAGGGTTTGTGGGGAAGGGAGAACGATGAGGCTTGCAGCTCATCTGGTGGAAAAGGAGAGGGCGGCAGGGGCACAAAAGGGCAGAGGAAAAGCAAATTGAGTGTATGTGGGAGGACGACTCTTGAGTCTACTCAAAAGTCATCTCGTCTCGTTTGAAGGCAGAGGAAAGGCAAAGTGAGTGTACGAGGGGCGGGAGGCTGAGCAAACTTTGAGGCGCCTCAAAATGAGTGCACGCGGGGTGGGAGGCTGAGCAAAACACGCTCTCTGCTGATGCGATTGCTGGATTTTGGCCGAGAATGCCGCGGCGGGCGGACAGGATCGGCTCGGCGCGCTGTGAGTGGGCTGGTCACCGCAACCACACCCCCAAAACCCTAAACCTTTCACCCGGAACCTTGAACCCCGAGCGCGGAGCATCTCATGTGCTCCCTTATCCCTTTTCACTTCCCTTCCCTTCTATTCCATCCTTGCATTCCCCAGCCGCGAAACCTGACGCCCCCTCCTCCCCGTCCAGCCCCCTTCTAATCCCCCTCCTCTCCCCCTCTGGTTCTTAGATTTCTCACAGGCCAGTCCCATGCGCGCCCAGCGGCAACGTACGTTGTGCCGCGTGCCCTCGTATTTCATCCCCGGATTACCCAGCCCCACCAGCATCCACGGCCCGACCCGCCCCGCATCCCCGCCCTTGCTCTGCGCGCCCTGCGCCCCCGCGGACTCCCCCGCTGCTTCCCCCGCGGCGCTGGTTGTGACGGCTCTACGTTTGCTGACGCGGAAGGGCGCCGCGCCGTCTGACGTGGATCGCTTCATGAATGACGTGGCATATTGGGATAATACGGCGCTGGCGGATAACTCATTGGCGTGTGGGGAGCGGCGGAGAGTAGAGAGACGCGGCGCTGGGCTGTGCTCCGCGATGGCGGATGAGAAGGTGGCGCGCGGAAGGGACTTGCAGAGAGGCCACGTGGGGATTCTTAGTTGTAAAAACGTTTCGGAAACTAAAACCCGTGCGCGCATTCCCGTCAAAAAGGCGCGCGGAGCTGCTTTGAGAGGTGCGGCTGCGCTTGGCGCGCAGCAGGCTCGAAGCACAGTCATGGACTGCTTGCTGCTGACGGGAGTAAAGCACGTCCGCGTTTTAGGAAATGTCTACGAGTGCAGCACCCAGTTGCATGAGCAACATCCATCCACCGAACCTCTGGATACACTATACCCTTTCTACGATGAATATGAAATACACCCTCATTCTCGATAGACTGGCATATGTTATAGTGACGCTTAGTGTAGCCGCAGCGGACCAAAGTAGGTCGTATCACATGCGTTCTAGGATGTTACTGCTTGTTTTAAAGCGGTTAAGACGGATATTCAGCGTTAACGGTTTTTTGTTTGCCCAAGTCCTGCTTCCTCGCCTCGTGCGACTTTGCCCGCAACCAAGTTATCTCACCAGCCCGCTACGTCCAAACACTGTAGCCAGTGCTTCCGCCGGTGAGAACTAGGGTGTACATTCGAGAAGTTTTGCGTACGTATGGCCCAAACTCGTTTTGCAGTTGTGGGGCATTCTGTGAATGATGTTTTGTTCGGATTTCGACGCGGTGCAACCCATCCAGCACGCGTGACTATCGCCCCACCAGGCTTGATACTGTACGGTACAGTATTGCAAAACCGCGTGCGTGTGGAGGGAAAGGCTACGGCAAACATCACACGAGGGAATGTGGCTGCTTTTGTGTCGTGTTCCGCTCGACTTCCCTCCCACCCCACCCAACTTTCTGTTTTCCTTTCCATATCCCGGCCCGGGCTGTCACGTACTGTACACGCACTGAACTGATCCAGCTCTGTACTCAATAGACTGGCTTGCGACGAATTACAATCCGTCGATCGGGTCGGGTCAGGTCGGTTCAGGTCGACCAAAGAATACCCGGGCAATGCTGAATGGAGCTACAAGGAATTTCTGCAGAACAATATTAGCCCAACTTCCCCTTCATGCTGGGCAATTAGTGACCAGATACAACAATTCGTCGGGCCATTTGTAACTCAGACACCTTGCCTCGCTGATTCGGCAACCCGAAGACGAACTCCAAAATAGCCGTTCGCTCAGGTAACCATATCAGAATGATTGGGCTGGATCAGGTCGGCCTGCCGAACCAGTCGTTCGGGCTGGTTTTTGAAGACCACACCAATTTGTTGGGGTGTGCTGGATCGGCTTGATCAGCAACAAAGCTTTTTTGGAAAATGAGAGATCGGGGTAGACTGGTTGGATCGAGACAATCCAGCCCGGTTGCATACGGTGTTTCTGCAGTACACCTGCTCACCCTGCCACCATATGGAACCCAGAATCAAATCACAAGTGTCATAATTGATTCATAACTTCCATGAACACTATCTACCCTGCATTTGCCAAGAATGGTTTCTAAGTTAGACCTCGTGACATGACAATGACAATGACACTATCTACCCTGCATCTAAGCGACTGTGACAATGACTCACTCAGTAGTTCCATCCTATCCCTACTACTCCAGTCAGGCTGTATGCGCTGGATTCTCCTGGCTTTTTCTGAGGAACCCTGTCGTTTAAGAGCTCCCGTTTTAAGTGAAGGATGAGTTCAAGCTAGTTAACGTTGGAGTTGGAAGCAGCGACTAACAAGTACTAGTATTAGCTACATGTTTTTCGAGACAGAATGGGTATTGTGTTGATAAATAAAACTCTTACGGACAAATCTGCCTAGTAACAGTACCTGCTCGAATAATAAATATTCCACCCTCTTCGCCAAACCCTTCGCCAGCCTTCAAATTGGTCCTGATTCCAGCATCCGTGCCGCCCGATAGGCTGGCAGGTGTGCTGTGCCATCAAACGAACCATCCTGATGCCACCGAATTTGGTCGCACAATCGTGGGTGTTCGCCTGGCTCCATCGCAAGCGTCAATGTGGGATGGGGAATTGACGGGATTCCCAAGGTGGGCAGAACTCGAAATTCGTTGGCTCCATTTGACTGTGGTGGTGCTGCCTCTCTCCAGTGTTGTTTGCGTGTACTGTATCTGTAGTAGTTCGGTTGAGTTCGGCTTGTCCCTCCCTCCTCTCTCAACTTCGGTGTTGGTTCCTTTCGGCTCGGTGATTGCTTTCCCCTTTGTTCCTGCTTCTTGGTGTGTTCCTGGGTTTGCTTGGTAGCCATGGTGGTTGTCTCGCGAATCCAAGACCCATTCTTGCTCCGCTTGGTTCGCTGAGTGGAGGCCTTCCAGTCATCGTGATACGGGGTTTCTACGGATTTGTTATACTACTCGACTAATTTATATTCAATATTTATCTACATTGTTTTGTCGAGGCCCAATGGCTCCAGACATTCGCGCGGTTGCGGGATGGGGTCAGCGCCTAGCTCTCGCACTCAAACGTTCCTCGCAACGCCTCCCGCGCTTCCGCCGAGACGCCGCGCAAAACGGTGAAGTCTCCGATGACGCAGACGCCAAACCGCCAAGCCCCAGTCCACCCGCGCAGGCGGCATCTGCGCCTTCCGGATCCGGCGGAAAAGCTACGCGAGGCGCGGGGAAGGCGGGACCTGGGAAAGGGAAGGGGATCGGGAAAGTGCGACCATGGGTGGTGCTGCAGCGACAGTGGCTCACGATCTTCCTCGTGGCATGGCTGTTGGGTGGCTTGGCGCTTGCCACGTGGACCGTGTTGTATTCACACAGCGCGCTGCAGGACGAGCGGTACTCCAGCCTGCTGACGTGGTGCGGTGAACGCGCGCGATCGCTCGTGCATCAGTTTCGGTCGTCGAGCGACCATGCCATGGTGAGTCGCGATCGTCCGACAATGCAGTTCCACTTATCGTCTCTGCGACAATGCTGCATTTCATTTCCGTAAGATTCGCTCTTGGATCTGTTTCCTTCTCTAGTATCTCTTTCCGCCGAGCCTTTTTTTTTTCCAATGGGTAGAACGGATAAGCGGATGACAATAAGAACGTCAACGTGCGGTGCAGAGCGGTTCCTCTTTTCAGTCCGAAATAAGGCCGCGGTTGATGGCGGGGATCGCGACAGGGTGGGGAGGTTGCGCGACGGACTGCGATGGTAGTTTGTGCGACGGAACGTGATGAGTTGTGCGACGGAATGCGATGAGTATTTGTGCGACAGACGACGACGGAATAAGCGACTGGATCAAGCAATGCGCGACAGTACGACGCCATGTGAGATTTACCGGTGTCGCCGTCGCCGTCGCTGTCGCCATCGTCGCCTGCGTCGTCGTTGCTTCCGTCATCGTCGCCGTCGTCGTCCCGCCTACACCCGGGTGGATTCAATGTAGCTACGAATGTGTGGCTCTACGACTACCATCCCCGCTTATTGCGGCGCATGGATGTTCACCCGCGACGTCGTACGGCATCATTACAATGTCGCACGGTCTTGATACAGCGTCGCACGGCTTCGCTAGATCGTCGCAAGGCC
Source organism: Closterium sp. Yama58-4 (assembly GCA_947470075.1). Classification (NCBI taxonomy): domain Eukaryota; kingdom Viridiplantae; phylum Streptophyta; class Zygnematophyceae; order Desmidiales; family Closteriaceae; genus Closterium; species Closterium sp. Yama58-4. Next base: position 598,153 of record CANIUD010000750.1, on the reverse strand, counting down.
TCGCGGAAATGTCCCGCAACGCCACTTTCAGAGTGTTCAAGGTCGTTCGCAGGGTTGGTCTCGCGATCACTCCAATCCTGCCTCCCCTCTCGGTAGACCGTCCCATGGCTTCTCCACGTCCTTCACGGACGTCCTTCAATTCCCCGAGTTTTGCTCCTTTGGTCGTGCTGCTACATTCTCTCTGCTCCGGGTTCGTTGCCTAGCAGCCCAAGTTTGCAAGTCGTCGCAAGCCGACGTATGCTTTCTACGGGTAACGCAGCCTGCGAACGTCGCTAGTGTTCGTCAATTGATCCAGTCGAGAGATTTCTTTGAACTCGATAGCATCAACGACGCTCTTCCCACCCGGGTTCAACTCGTGAACGCGTTCGGGGAAGCGGGGCGCGCGAATTCGTCCGGAGAACCGGCGCACGCCAATGCGTCGGGGGATGCGCGCACGCTGATGCGTCCGGGGAAGCGGTGCGGCGCACGGCAACGCGCGTTGCTACGTCGGCCCTGCATTACGCACGGCGCTCCTCGCGATGCCGTTAGACCGCCCTTCCCTCGCGTCGCAGGCGTATTTCGAATATTTTTTTACTCCCAGGTGCAACCGTACATCGCCCCTTCCCTTTCCTCCTTTCCGCTTCCCCTACCCATCCGCAGGTGTTTGCAATCTTGGCTGACGTGTTCGACGGGACGGCGGACGGCAACGCGCGGGGGTACGGCATCTGCATCACGCGCTGATCGCGCCTCATGATGCCTTCCAACCACCCTTCCCCCTTCTCCCTTCCCCTTTTCCGGTCTCTGTCCGCAGGTATTCACGGGGTTGGTGGATGTGTTCGGCGAGACGGCGGACGGCAACCCGTGGGGGTACGGCAGCTGCATCACGCGCGAGAGCTTCCAGGCGTATGTGAACGAGACGAGCTACGCGCGCCCCTGGGTCTCCGCCATCACCTGGGTCGTCTTCGTCACGCACGCGCAGCGGTGAGCCCTCGCACGCCCAGCGGTGAGCCGTCGCACGGCCTGAGGTGAGGGTTGCACAGCGGTCGCACAGTCAGAAGGTCAGTCAGAGGGTCGCACAGCCTCTCCCCCATCGTCTTCGTCACGCATGCCCAGCGGTGAGCCCTCGCACGGCCAGAGATTCGCAAGGCCAGGGAGTCGCACGGCCAGAGAGTCGCACGGCCAGAGAGTCGCACGGCCAGAGAGTCGCACGGCCAGAGAGCCGCACGGCCAGAGAGCCACACGGCCAGAGATTCGCACACCTCACAGAGTGTCGCCTGATTCGACTCAAAGTCCCCTCCCCCTCTGTCCTCCTCTCCCTCCTTGCCTCTCTGGCCCTCCCACCACCCCACTCCCACCATCCCCACTCCCACCACCCCACTCCCACCACACCCCGGAGCCGATTTCGTGTCAAAGCAAAGCAGCCGTTGCCTAGCCTAGCTGCGACTGTAGATTCGACTCAATCTCTCTCCCCACCCCACACCCCCGGCCCCCAGAGCCGATTTTGAAAAGAAATTCGGCGTGACGATCAAGAGCGACAGCACGAAGCAGCCGTCGCCCCCTCGCGACTGGTACGCTGTGTTCCTCTACATCTCCCGGGGACCGCTGACCAACAACAGCGACTGCTGCTACGACGGGCGTCAGTACAGCCGATTCAAGGAGGCCATAGAGAAGGGCATCAAGACGCACAACATCACCATCACGCCCACCTTCGCCCTCGCCGCCAACGGCAACCGTGGCCTCGGTGCGTCACTCCCTCCACCCTCACTCCTTCCACCACTTCCCACCACTTCCCACCGCTTCCCACCACCCCCAGAGCCGAATTTGAGTCCAAGTTCGGCGTGAGGATCAAGAACCCGAGTACGAAGCAGCCATCGCCCCCGCGCGACTGGTACGCTGTGTTTCTGTACATCTCGGAAGGCTCGCGGACCAACAACAGCGACTGCTGCTATGACGGGCGGCAGTACCCTCGCTACAAGGATGCGATAGAGCACGGCATCAGGACGCACAACATCACCATCACGCCCACCTTCTTGATTAAAGCTACCGGCAATCGCGGCCTCGGTGAGGGGGTGTCGGTGTCTCGATGGGGGGTGTCGATGTCTCCATGGGGGGTGTCGATGTCTCCATGGGGGGTGTTGGTGAGGGGGTGTCGGTGTCTCGATGGGGGGAAGTACAGTAGCAGGCGAAGGGTGCCTTTGGGGGTTCTTAGGGGGTGGGTGTTTGGACATGGGTGCTGGGATGGCAGTATAACAACCGGTACAAGGAGGCCATAGAGCATAGCATGGCATCAAGACGCACAACACCACCATTACGCCCACCTTCTCCATCCAAGCCAACGCAACCGCGGCCTCGCTGCATCCCTTCCCTTCCCTTAGCCATTTTACGTCACACCATGCCATGCCCGCCCCACGTGCAGGCCAGGGCTTCCCAGTGCCAACGAACACTTCGGACGGCAGGCTGGAGATGAAAGGCATGATAGGCATGATAGGTGCAGCTTTTGAGAATTCTCATATGCGAATCTAATCCCATCCCATCCCACACCACACCATGCCATGCCATGTGCTGTGCAGGCCTGGGCTTCCCAGTGCTGAAGAACACAACAGACGGCGGGCAGGAGATGAAGGGCATGATAGGCGCGGTCATCGACATGCAGGCGCTCATAGACTTCCTCTTGAAGAAGCTGCTCTCTGCTTGTGAGTTGTTCCAGCTTATGAGGTACCATTTATTGCCTACAAAATGAGCGCATGATAGGCGCAGTCATTGACATGCAGGCGCTCATCTACTTCCTTGTCAAGAAGCTGCTCTCCGCCTGTGAGTTTGTGAGCTGCTCTCAGCGTGTGAAGGGCATGATAGTGGATCGCCTCAAGAGCCACAGCTGGAGATGAAGGGCATGATAGGCGCAGTGATCGACGTGTAGGCGCTCGTAGACTTCCTTCTCAAGAAGCTGCTCTCCGCCTGTGAGTCTAGAGGTCTAGATCATCGGCGCGGTCATTGACATACTGTGCCTGGGAAGAGGTGCCGAGCCGATCACGCACCTCAACTGCCTTCTCACGAAGCTGACTGACCTGCCCCGTGCCCCTCTCCCATTCCTCTGCAGCCGCACCCTTCAAGCTGCAGCTGTACGACGTGACGAACCGCACTGCACCCATCCCGATGTACGACAGCGAGCGCACGGACGGCTACACCACGCTGCCTGACCAGACGGTGGCGCCGGCCTCGGACGAGATGCTGCAGCCAACCAGGTTCCGCCACGTGGAGCCCATTGACCTCCGGGACCCGTCGCGGCAGTACGAGCTCTGGTGCCGGTGAGTGGGGGGAAAGGGGGAGGGGGAGGGAGGGGAGTACGAGCTCTGGTACCGGTGGGTGGGGGGAAAGCGGGAAGGGGGAAGGGGGAAGGGGGAAGGGGGAAGGGGGAAGGGGGAAGGGGGAAGGGGGAGGGGAGGGCAGTACGAGCTCTGGTGCCGGTGAATGGGGAGGGAGGAGGAAGTTGAGTTGAGAGGAGCTTGCAAGTGAGTAGAGCTCTTGTGCTGGTGAGTGGGGCACGGGGGTGGGCTTCTCTTCAGCCACGTCTTCATTCCATTTCATTCCCATTTTCCTCTTCACTCTCTTGTTTAGACTCTTGTCCATTCACTGACCACTTGCCTCCATGTCCCCTTCGCTTCTCCCTGACCCCTCTCCCCCACCCCCCCCCCCCCCTCCAATCAGCTACACGGAGAGTGACACGGTGGCGTGGGGGTGGAGTTCGCTGTCGTGGGGCGTGCTGCTGCTGGTGGTCTTCATCCTCGTCTTCTACATCCTCCTCACCATGGGCCGCCAGAACGCTGCCATGCGCCGCAACTACCGCCGCATGGAGGCGCTTAAAGCCCGCGCCGAGGCCGCTGACCGGGCCAAGAGCAACTTCCTGGCAACCGTGTCGCACGAGATCCGCACTCCCATGAACGGCGTTCTGGGTAAGCCAAAATCATGTTCTCCTGGTAGCCACAGAATAGTTGGAAAAAAAAAAAAACACACACACACACACACACTCCATGTGAAAGTGGCCAGAACGCTGCCATGCGCCGCAACTACCGCCGCATGGAGGCCCTTAAAGCCCGCGCAGAGGCGGCTGACCGCGCCAAGAGCAACTTCCTGGCGACCGTGTCGCACGAGATCCGCACTCCCATGAACGGCGTGCTAGGTAAGCTGTGTGTTATTTCTCCTTTTAGCTGCAGGTTTTTTCCTGAATTCTCAACCAGCTCCCTCCCGGTAAGGCGTCTCGAGTCGGCAGAAGGCTGCGTGGAGGCGCTGAATGCTTGGTACGGAAGATCGACGGAGGAGCGGAAGATGTCGTCGAATGCCTTGCATTGAGGCTGCTGATAGTGCCAAGATCAACTTCCTGGCTGCGGTGTCACATGAGATCTGCACTCTCATGAAATCCCCCTCCCCCTCCCCCTCCCCTTCCCAGGCATGCTGGATTTCCTGTTGGATTCGAAGCTGGACGCGCAGCAGCAGGAGCACGCGCGCATGGCCAAGGCACACCCTCTCTCCTGCCCCAACCTGTCCCGTCCGCCTCTCCCCTCTCCTCCCCCCCCACCCCACACAGGCATGCTGGATTTCCTGTTGGATTCGAAGCTGGACGCGCAGCAGCAGGAGCACGCGCGCATGGCCAAGGCACACCCTCTCTCCTGCCCCAACTTGTCCCGTCCGCCTCTCCCCTCTCCTCCCCCCCCACCCCACACAGGCATGCTGGATTTCCTGTTGGATTCGAAGCTGGACGCGCAGCAGCAGGAGCACGCGCGCATGGCCAAGGCGTGTGGGCAGACGCTGGTGTCGCTGCTCAACGACGTGCTCGACCTCGCCAAGGTCGAGGCCGACCGCCTCGAGCTCGAACACCTCCCCTTCAACCTCCGCTCCTCTGTTGATGACATTCTCGACATCTTCCGCACCAAGTCCCAGGACTTGGGGCTCGAATGTGAGTACTGAGGCCAGAGCGTGAGTTATAGGGGTAGAGTGTGGGTGCCGTGTGTGGTTGAGTGTGGTGAAAAACATGAACCTCGCAGCCTGAGATTCGAGCACGAGTGTCCTTTGCTTTGCCTGCCTGCCACCCCAACTCATCCTCCCTTCCTCCTTGCCTCCATCCTTCCTTTCTCCCATCTTTTTCTCTCCTCGTCCCTTCCTCCCCCCCACCAGTGGCGGCACTGGTGGACCCGAACGTGCCGGAGGTGGTGGTGGGCGATCGCATTCGCCTGCGCCAGGTGGTGGTGAATCTCATCGGCAACAGCATCAAGTTCACCCAGCGAGGCCACATCTTCGTGCACATCTCCGCGCCCTTCGCCGCCATGCCGGTCCCCTCATCCCTCCCCTCGCCCCTCACCCTCCGCGCGCGCTTCAACACTCTCGCCGCCTCCGCGCCGCCCGCCTCCCTCGCGATGGCCAACCGCAAGCTGACAGCTGGCGACGGCTGGGGGCTGCACTCCGCGGAGGTCCAGCTGGCGTGCTCGCCGCTGCGTCAGACGGGGCCGATCTCGGCGTCGCTCGCCGCGATTGGCCGGAGCATCTCGCGCGGTTACCAGACGCTGTCCGGCCGCCCAACGTCTCTCGTGTGCGGGCCGGGGGGGACGGCAGGGGCGGGCGCGGGTTTGGGACAGCCTAGCTGCGGGACTGGCGACCTGGTGGGGTGCTTCCCTGCTCTGCTCCAGCCGGGGTATTCTCAGATGGAGGATGGGGTGTCTGTGGGGATTCAGGACGGGGGGATGGAGGAGATGGAAGGGGGCGGGAAGGGAGGGGAGGAGGAGATAATGGTGGGGGAGGGGGAGGGCGCGGAGGGGGAGAAGGAGAGGGAGAAGAGGGAGGATACGATCACGCTGCTCATCACGTGCGAGGACACCGGCGCCGGTATCCCGCTGTCGTCGCAGTCTAAGATCTTCCAGCCATTCACTCAGGTCCGTGTATGCCCAGACTGGACAAACCCATGGCCTTGCAGGCCTGTGCAACATTGGCGGTTGGCCGTGGTAACCGCACCCTGAAGCAGTGTGCCCTGTATGCAGGAATGCATGGCCTCACAGGTGAAATAGCCCACTACTGGCCCATGCTCAGATTGACATTCACACACGTACATCTCATCTTTGTTTCCCCCATCCACCCATCACAAGAGCACATCTCCCATCTCCACCTCGCCTCTCCTTTCGCATCGTCTTCCCCCACCTCCCCCTTCCTTCACCCATCCCCTTTCCCTTCCAGGCTGAGAGCAGCACGGCACGCACGCACGGAGGCACGGGCATCGGCCTGACCATTTCAAAGCGCCTGGTGAAGCTGATGGGGGGCGACATGACGTTTGTGAGCGAGCCAGGCGTGGGCACCACCTTCGTCCTCACAGTCAACCTTGGCCTCATGCCGCCGCGCATCCCCATGCTCATACCCCCTATTCTTCCACTCCCCTTCTTCCCCTCTTCCCTCCCCTTCCTTTGAAACCCCCAACCCCCCTTCCTGCAGGCGGAGAGCAGCACGGCGCGCACGCACGGAGGCACGGGTATCGGTCTCACCATCTCAAAGCGCCTCGTGAAGCTGATGGGGGGAGACATGACCTTCGTGAGCGAGCCAGGCGTGGGCACCACCTTCGTCCTCACAGTCAATCTCGGCCTCATGCCACCACGCATCCCCCGCTCCGTCCCCACCTCGCTCCCGCCGGACCTCCTCCCGATGCTGGACGACGATCCCGATGCTGCCGCCATGATTGAGAAATTCCTCAACCGAGCCGTGCTGGTGGTGGACGGGCTGCAGGTTCGGCAGCGAGTGGCGAGCAGCGTCTTATCCCGCCTCGGGATTACTCCAATCCCGGCCACTGACGCGGCGTCTGTCCCTGCGATTGCCACGCGGGGGTTCCTGCGCGGCCCGCCCCTGCCTGGGTCAACCACGTTTGAGGATGATATTCGGCCGTGGGATGCGATCTTTGTGGATAAAGACGCGTTTGGCCCCAAGACGGGCTTCCAGGTGGCTCGGGCCATCCGAGAGGCGTTTGCTGCTGCGGAGAAGGCGGCCGGGGAGAGGGGCGCGGGGGAGAGGAGTGCGGGGGAGACGATTCAGGAGGAGGGTGGAGAGGCAGAGGCGGGTGCTGCCAATGGTGCTGGTGGTGCCGGCAGCAAGGCGCGCAAGCAGCCGCCACTGATTCTGGTGGCGTGTCGGTTGGAGGCGGATGAGAAGGGCGAGGTGGAGGCGTGCGGCTTCGAGGAGAGGCTTTTGAAGCCCCTTCGCAAGTCCATTGTTGCTGCGTGCCTGGTTCAGGTGAGATCCTAGACCAAAGCGCAGGTGAGTGAGAGCTTGGTGAGCAGGTGCTGTTGGCTGGAGGCGGATGAGAAGGGCGAGGTGGAGGCGTGCGGCTTCGAGGAAAGGTTGCTCAAGCTGCTGCGCAAGTCCATCGTAGCTGCGTGCCTGGTGCAGGTGAGAGCTGGGGGAGGTGTTACCTTGTAACAGGTGCTGCTCATGCCACTACACAAGTCCATTTTGGCTGTCTGTCCAGTTCAGGTGGAAACTGGGGGTGATGTTATCAACCCAGTGCAAGTGTAAGCTGGGGCAGGTGTTACTTGTTTTACATTGCTCATGGTGGCCCCATCCCTGCTTTCTCTCCCTTACACTTATCTCTCCCTCCCCTCCTTTCCCCCTGTCCCCACCAGGTGCTGGGCATAATGACGACGAGTCGCAGCAGCAACACGCAGAAGCAGCAGCGCCGCAAGGCCATGCAGGCTCTCATTGGTGGCCGCCGCATTCTCGTGAGTGGCAGGAGGGGTGGGATGGGGTTTTTGCTTTCGGGGTTGAGACTTGTCGTTTCGAGAGGACCAACTTGGGGTGGGGAGGAAAACCCTGACTGATGTGGGCGCATAACTGTGAGTGTTTTGTCATAGCTCATAACCTGTCTCGTCCCTCTTCGCCCCACACTGTCGCTATTCCTTGCCATGACCCCACCTCTCCGCCCCTCTCCATCCCCCTCCACTCGTCTAACTCCAGGTGGTGGACGACAACGTGGTAAAACAGAAGGTGGCGATGCGCATGTTGCAGAACTACGGAGTGTTGTGTGAGGCCTTGGTGCATCAACCACACCCCTCTTCACCCCTCTCCATCCCTCTTCACGATTTTCATCTCCGGTGGTGGACGACAATGGTGAATCGAAACGTGGCGACACGCTTTTTCCAGCGCTACAGCGTGCTGTGCGAGGCCGTATCCCTTCAACCGTACCTGACCTCCTCTCCATTCCTCTCCACTCCTCTTCACCCCTTCCAACACCAGGTCGTGGACGACAACGTGGTGAATCAGAAGGTGGCAACGCGCATCCTAAGGCCTTGTCACTTCAACTCAACCACACCCTTCTCCACCTCTCTTCACCGTTCTCTCCTATCTCAGGTGGTGGACGACAATGTGGTGAACCAGAAGGTGGCAACGCGCATGCTGCAGCGCTACGGGGTGCTCTGTGAGGCGGTGGACAGCGGCATGGCGGCGCTGCAGGCCGTGCAGGACACCGATGAACCCCTCTCCACCCCTCTCCGCACCTCTCCATCTCTCTCCCGCACCTCAGGTGGTGGACGACAACGTGGTGAACCAGAAGGTGGCAACGCGCATGCTGCAGCGCTACGGGGTGCTCTGTGAGGCGGTGGACAGCGGCATGGCGGCGCTGCAGGCCGTGCAGGACGCTGAGGGGAGAGGGCAGCCGTTTGACGCCATCTTCATGGACGTGCAGATGCCCGGCATGGACGGGTGAGTGCAGTGCGGTTGAGTGCAGTGACGTTGAGTGCTGTGGGGTTGAATGCGGTGCAGATGGGTGAGTGGGGATGCAGTGGTGGGTGACAAGTGGCATGGCGGCGCTGCAGGCCGTGCAGGATGCGGAGGGGAGAGGGCAGTCGTTTGACGCCATCTTCATGGACGTGCAGATGCCCGGCATGGACGGGTGAGTGCAGTGCGGTTGAGTGCGGTACTTTTGACTGCAGCACAGTTGAGCATGATGCGGATGGGTGAGTAGAGTGTGGATGGATGGGTCACGGTGAGTATGCAATCATGGGTGAGAGCTAATGAATGGGCACTGAGCAAGCTTGTGACTCGGTTTACATCTCCATCTCCCTTTCCTCCCACCCGTGTTATCTGCTCTGCAGCTACGAGACAACACGGTCGATCCGGCGGAGGGAGAGGGAGAGCGGGGCAGCAGCGATCCCCATCCTGGCCATGACAGCTGACGTCATCAGTGGCAGTCGCACGCGCTGTGAGGAGGCGGGCATGGATGGGTTCGTGCCCAAGCCCATTGATGAGGAACAGCTGCACGCCACTCTCTGGAACTGCTTCGGCCGGGCGTAACTTAATCTTCTCGGGGGTATGGGCATGGGCATGGGTGTGGTTGGTTGAGGGAGGAGAGGAGGCGGGCATGAATGGGTTCGTGCCGAAGCCCATCAATGAGGAGCAGCTGCACACCACCCTGTGGAACTGCTTCGGCCGGGCTTAGGGGAAGGGGGTTTGGGTGGAATTAAGTGGACGACTGCCCGGGGGTGTGATGACTGCATGGGACTGGTGTGAGGACGCGAGCATGCATGGATGGGTTGGTGCCCAATCCTATCAATGAAGAGCAGCTGTACGCCACCATCTATAACTGCTTTGGGCGGGCGTGCCGCTCACTGGAACTGATTTTCGCGGGTTCAACAGAAGGGTTTGGGACGGGGATGGGGGTATTGACTGTATGGGCTTGGACTTCGGCCTTGGCCGTTTGGGGATGGGTTCATGCTGAAGCTGGGAGACACGAAGCAGCTGCACGCCTTGCGAGGCGCCTCAAACGTCGATCGGCCTTTGATGGGTTTACTCTGAAGGTGACAGATAAGCTGCTGCTGCATGCCGCAAAAGTTGGCCTTGACTGCTTGGGGCCAAAACTGACAGACGAGAAGCAGCTGCATGCCACCTTACGCCTGGTGGGCTTACTTCAGTTGCTTTGAGCAGGATCAAGAGGAGGCGCTTTTGACAGGGGTGATGGTGGCATGGCATGGCATGGGGTTGGGGGGTGTCACTGCATCTGCAGTTCGGTCCAAGGCGCCATACACTCGCCTGCACTGTTGTGAGGGTGCCTGCCTTCACTGTTGTGAGGTCTCTGAATGTGTCGGTAGTACCGTACTTGGAACAGACGGCGGATGAGAGGCCCTTGTGTTTTGACAGAATGAGCTTGTGTTGCGTAGCTGTGGGATTGGGATTACCGTATTATGTTTGTTACAAATTAGGGTCTCTTGTCAGGGTGTCTTTTTTACAATAAGTGACTGCAGATGTGGTGTGGTCGTGTGGGGCTAGGTTGGGTGGGTGTGCTTTTCTGAGCTGGGAACATATCCTCTTGTTCAATGCTAATTTATTTGTATAACTAAGCATTTCTTATTGATGTGTCCTCTTTAGAGAATGAGTTCACACGCATGCCCACACAGACAGACCGACATAACAGTACTTATGCATGCGCACACACACACACGTACCTAGGCATGTACGGTACCATGCCTGTAAACAAATAGATTTGTCTCTCTTACCGTAGATTTCCGTCCCACCCTCCCTACCTTTCCCCCTCCCCCGCACCATCCTGAGACAAAGAATGCAGCAGAGTAAACTGTAGCCACTGAATACCGAGCAGCAGTTCGAAGGCACGATGGCAGAGAGCAACAAGAGCAACTACGGTAATGCGCAACAAAGAGAGGCATCCCATCTCGTAGGAGTTCACTCACATGACACAGGGAGGAAAAATGTTTCAGTAGTAGGTACTTTACATGCACATCAAAAGCCTGGAGGGCTGTGCTACAGGTACCGCCCCTCTTTCACAACCAGACATGCATTATTGCCTATCCCCAACGGAAATGCGAAGAGCTACACCAGCAGGAGGCGAACGCAGCAAGAGCAGCAGCAGAAAAGCATCACAATTCAACCGAGCCAAGCCAAGAGCCATGGCGGAGTGTAGATGCCTTGCACAGTCCGGCATGGGGGGTGTGTTGGTCACTCAAATGACAGTAGCGGTCTTGCACTCGGTGTTGTTGGTCATGGAGTAGCTGTTGCCGTTGCCGAAGCGCAGCTCCTGCACGCAGGGGCGGAAGTCACTGGTCCACGCATACAAAATGTTGACCGTCTCCCCGGGGAGCATCTGCAGCGTGCCGGTAGCACCGCGGTTCAAGCGCATCTCACAGTACCCCGGCGAGGTCTGCACAAAGATGTCGCCTGTCTGGTACTGCGTGGGGTTGGGTGCGGGGTTGTCGAGGATGCCCTCCCAGATGTTGTTGAAGTTGAAGCACGCATACACACGCAGCGGGCTGGTGACGTTGTAGGCGCAGCCGTTGTAGAAGGTCATGTTGTAGATGTTGTTGTGCAGGTCGTACGGCCCGATGTACTGCGACCGGATCGTCACCGTCGTGCGCCCGCACGCTGGAAATGGGGAGGGAGGGGGCAGGAGTGAGGTCAGGTCGATGGCCCGATGTACTGCGAGTGGATCGTCACCGTCGTGGGCCCGCACGCTGCACGCCAGGGAGTAGTGGGCAGGAAAAGACACAGAAAAATGTAAGGATTCCGATTGTCACAGACGTGGGGCCACATGCTGTAGCCCACAAGGGAGTGGGGGAGGAAAAGAGATGGAATTTAAGGAACTAGATTGTCACCATTGTGTGCCGATATAAAAAGGAGCAACGAAATCAGAGCTATGCGGAGCAGATAAGGGAGAGGCACGAGGAGAAGAGGAAGGAAAGGCAAGGGGAGCAGAGAAATGAGAAGGGAGCAGAGAAATGAGAGGGGAGAGGAGGGAGCAGCAAGCAGCGCGTACTGGTGGCGAGGGTCTGGCGGCGGGGGATGTGGTCGAGGTAGCCGGGCAGAGGGGCGTCGTGAGCGAAGGTCTCAGCCGCCAGAATGCGCCTGCCCCCCCCTGGCACCAGCGCCCTCGCTGCCTTCATCGCGTCCCGACCTGCACTCGCTGCCGTCGCCAGCAGCCCCACCGCCAGCGCTGCCAGCAGCAGCACGCGCATTGCGCTCGCCATGAGGGCTTGCGAGAGAGTTTGTGAGACTTAGAAGAGAGTGAGAAGAGCAGAGAGCTGCGGATTGATGCTGATGAATTGGTGAGAGCCATGGCGATGGCTTTATAGGTGAAGGTAGGAGGCGAGACGTGAAGAGGCATGCTGAGGGGGAGGCGGTAAGGAGAGGATGGCGCGTCGTTGGATGGGTAGCGTGGAGGAGGGTCTAGGTCGGCGGTCGAGGAATCGGGGGGAACTCGATAAACTACTCCCGAAGCGCTATACCAGAGAGGAGGTGAGGAGTCGGCGAGAGAAGCGAGGCGACGACGAATGCGACGGGATTCGTCGCAGTCACTTCGCAAATTCCGCTGTCGTCGGTATCATCGCTATGAAGAATGTAACTGGTGTGACCAGTCGCCGTTGAACGCGGATTATGCGGCTCGATGAACAAGTCAAACTACTTCGAATGACTCCTGGGTAAATAGATGCAGCGACAGTTAGGAACTGCCTGAGCGAGTTGTTTGACCCCAACCGTCATTTAGAGGACGAGAACGCGAAAGGAAAGGACGACTTGAAATCCCAACCGTGATCCATGCCAAAAAAATCGCAATCGTTGGTAGTTAAGCGAAATGACGACGCTAACTACCACCCTGATCAGCCTCCCTCGATTCTGGGTAAGCCCAACCTCTCTCGTCCGTCGTCATCCCTCCATGGGTATGTCCTTGTTTGACAGCAAATGTCGGACAAGCGGAGCTGCAGAGACGGTTACTAGACAGCTCCCTGCATGTCTAACGACATGCAGACTCCGCGTCGCGTGCAGCATGATTATTTGCAACCAAATCGCAAGACTGCCGAATCTGCTACTAGACAAATCGCAGCTGACTGAGCTTGTCGGATGGTCTCCGACCGCATGGAACGCAGGAGGAGGAAGAAGCGGAATACTAGCCAAGGAAAAAGCAACCGCAAGAAGGAAATTGTCGAACGCCCTTAGGGATCTGTAGGAATCCTCCTGTAGGAATCTGCTCTTTGGGAAGGCTGTTGTTCTTTTGGGGGCGCTCGCGAAACGGTTATTTCAGCTATGCGGGTAACATGCGAAAATCGTGCGAACGAATTCACAGTCGGCAACGGTTCTTGCGATGCTCGCGAAGCTGTGACATTGAAGATAAGTTCGCCTGTATCAATCAAGGTGGGGAAGTGCAGAAGTGTTGATAAAATGATGCTGTTTGCTAATAGCATGTTACACATACAGACACACACACAACATGCAACAATCATTGCAAGGAATACATGACCGCAACCACCAAAATTCCTGCCCTAAATTAACTGGAAATAGTATGATACATCTGCCACACGCTGACTGTTTGTCAACAACATCCACAGTTAATCTCCGACAGAAGCAGCATCAAACTGGCTGCAGCGGGCGTGTTTGTTCGTAAATATTCCAACATTTCAATACATAAACGTACTGATTCTTTGGAAGCGTCCCTTCACTTGTCACCTTTTGTTCGCCGCCTTGATCTTTGGCGACAGTCAAAACACCGGGCTTTTGTGCCCCCTCGGTTTTCTTGCTCCTGCAGTGCTTGCACCTGTTGAGTGAGGCGACGAATGTCGGCCTGCTGCTCCAGAAGCTGTGATTGGGGCGTGATAATGACATGACAGGGATGATAAAATGAGGAGATAAACAATACAACAGGGAGCATGATAAGTGACAAGGCAAACGACATGACAGGGAGCATGATAAGTGACAAGGCAAACGACATGACAGGGAGCATGATAAGTGACAAGGCAAATGGCAGGACAAGAGCACGACAAAGGCATGCATTCTTCCCATGGCACAACAGAGAGGCACTGCTCATTTGAAAGCCCAGGTCGGCATTTGAGCTGTGTAACATGCATGCTTATGGGACATGTGCTGTGTTTCATGTCCGCTCACAGATAGCACGATGAGGTTCTGTGCCTTGGTATGAAGAAGACACATGCTTATGAGGTACCATTTGTGTTTCATGTGCACTTACGGATAGCATGATGAGGTTCTGTGCCTTGGTTTGATCCATCTGCATGGGAGAACAGGGGATGACGGTGAGTGGATGACTGCATTGGAGTGCGGAGCGAGTAGATGAGGCATATGGCAGGGCAAAGATAGGAAGAATGACATGGGAGGAATAGAATACTCCAAGAGCTGTGACTCGTGGATTTCAAACACAAACAAACAAGCAAGACAGCAAGACAGCAAGAACGGCTCCGATTTTCAAGGGAGCAACCAAAGAGGGAATAGGAAGGAGGAATACTCGAAGGGCAGTGAGAGCAGATGAGGCACATGGCAGGGCGATAATGGGAAGAAACACATAGGAGGATAAGAATACTGGAAGAAAACACGTTAAAAAAAAAAAAAAAAAAAAAAAAAAAAAAAAAAAAAAAAAAAAAAAAAAACAAGATGGTGAGAAGAGGTCCAAGTTATCAAGGAAGCTTCCAAACTGGAAGATAAAGAGGAGGGACACTGAAAAAGTGATGCAGAGAAGTGGACCATGTGGAGATGGAGGAGGAAGACGATAATGAAGGCAACCTGATAGGAGGTCGGTTGCACACCAAGTCGCACAGACTTACATCTGGCAAGTAAGCACCACCAGCATCGGGGTTTGTGGCACTGGAGTAGCTTGTTCGTTCTGACCCTGGCATGGCTAACCCTGTTCCGTGCCCCTCCCTTCTCTTTTCTGCTGCACTGATGAGTGCTGGCACGGAGTTGCCAAGTGCTGGTATGGAATTGCCAAGTCCTGGTGTGGAGTTGCTAAGTGCTGGTGTGGAGTTGCTAAGTGCTGGTGTGGAGTTGCTAAGTGCTGGTGTGGAGTTGCTAAGTGCTGGTGTGGAGTTGCCAAGTGCAGGCATGGAGCTACTGAGAGCTGCGGTGGCATGGGAGCGATGCTCTTCAGGGATGTGTGAGATGAGGCGAGATACCATGGCCTGAAAGGATGGCCGGAAGGGCAGAGGGAAAGAGAGCGAGAACGCACTTGGTGTTGAGGCATAAATAAAGACAATACGGTGAACAAACAAGGAAAAAGCCCCACCTTGTTCTGTCTGTCATCGACTTAACATCCATAGCCAAGGGTCTTCGGATCGTTTTGACTAGCAACATGTTTGCAACAAAGTTGCAACAACATGCGGCGTTCGGGATCTCACACTTGTTTGTAGCTTTTTTAATCAATCAGTCTAGAACACTCACAAGGAAGAAAGTCAGAAATCAGGAGTACAGAAAATCAGGAAGCTTGAGATGTTAGAAGAGATGCAGATTCTCCCGAGGAAGGAGAAGAGGGGGAAGGAGATGCGGAGTGATAGGAGGTGGAAGAAGAGATGCAAGAGGAGGGAATGGAAGAGTATTATACTGTCAAATAGAAGCAAGAGGAGACTGTTGCCCTTCGGTTAGCCTCACAACATCGCGGTTAAAGGGCATGTGCTTCAGGAGTCTCCATGCATGTTCAGAATCACATTCTAACTCTTGCAGCACATGCCCTTGAACAGCGGCGTTGCAAGACGAAATGAGAGACAACAACCAGCCAGTACTTCTACTTGATTGCTTGAGACTCTTCCTTCCTTCTTTCATTAACTTTGTTCCACCTCCTATCCTTCACCCTCCCTTCCCTCTCTACACCTTACCAAGGAAAAACTTACACCCTTTTTACCTCCGCGTTCATTCAATTCGGAAAAAAAAAAAAAAAAGTCGTGTCAAAAGAATTGTACCACTCAACCACCAGCACAACTTGTGAGGCACACCAAAAGTCACCTCATACAGCAATTAAACAGACTTCTAAGCTCTATCTTGACATAAAGAAACCATACTACTCCATACCACACCATGCCAAGCATGTCACACCATGCAACACCATAAAACACCATGCATTATCATGACATGCCATGCAACACCATAAAACACCATGCATTATCATGACATACCATGCAACACCATAAAACACCATGCATTATCATGACATACCATGCAACACCATAAAACACCATGCATTATCATGACATGCCATGCAACACCATAAAACACCATGCATTATCATGACATACCATGCAACACCATAAAACACCATGCATTATCATGACATACCATGCAACACCATAAAACACCATGCATTATCATGACATACCATGCCACACCGTGCTAAACCATGTCACATTGTGCCACACCCGTCCACGCCAAGCGGCATCATGCCACACCTTGAAACACCATGCCTGAAAATGACACACCATGCCAAAGAATGCCACACCATGCCATACCACTGCCCTGCCATACCTGTGCAGACTGTGGCATGAACTTGTGGCTTGAGATCAATGCCTGCCTTAAATGGAAAGAGTGCAGCACGTTAATCGAGGAGACAGCACAGCAGCACCGATGCCAGAAATTGTGGCTTGAGAGCAACACACTAACGCTAAAGCCATACCACGCCATACCAAGCCGTACCTGAGCGGACTGAAGCAGGGATGCAAGGACTTGTGGCTTGAGGGCAATGCCAGCACCAAAGCCATGACCGAAACCCACTCCACACCCCACACCCACGTCCACATGCAGCACTCCCATCCGCCTCAGCTGCCATGAAGAGGAAGAGGGGAGCGGTAAAAGGAGGAGTGGAAGAGAGTGAAGAGTGTATGAGAGTTAGGGACGCTGAGAGTGGAAAAATCCACTCTCAGCGAGTGGGCGTGGGGCGCAGAGTGGGCGTGGGACGCAGAGTGGGCGTGGGACGCTGAGAGTTGTGAGGTGGGGTGGATTATCCGCCCACTCTGCTTCCCACGCCCACATCCACATGCAGCAGAAATGCCTCAATTACATAAGGTAGTAGGGGGAGGGGAGAAGGGAGAGAGGGGGAGAGAGTTGGTTGAGAGCGAGGGTAGAAATTGAGAGTGAGGTCTCATTCCTGGCCCGGACACCATCCGAAGTTGGGACACTTTGAGCTGTTTTTATATTTGTTTTCGACAGAAGGCCTAAAGACAAAGCTACCTTGGGGTTTGAAAGGCTTGAATTTCACTCGAACCCAATCTTGCGCTGAAGCCAGCATGTTTCTAAGTATTTGTTGGGTGGACTCAGTCAGCTGTGCTCACTCTAGTCATTGACACATGTGGCGTGCAGTGTACTCACATCGCTGAGAAGTTCGTGTGTATTTCCCATGCTTACAGAATTTCGTAGCATGGTTTCTAGGTCAGGTTATAATAGGGGGAGTAGGCGTGCAGCATTCAAAAAGTGCTCAAACTGTCCCAACTTCGGATGGTGTCCGGGCCAGGAATGAGATCTGAGGGGGTGTAGGTGCGTCCACATGCCCCGCCACAGCATGGGAGACGCCCCCAAACGCCACAGCTGCAAGCGGGGAACTAAGGAAGAGAGGGAGGGGCGAGGGCGAGGGCGAGGGGCGAAAAGGAGAGCCGAAAGCAGGAAGCAGAGTTACAAGGCATATAAACGGGTGACTGGAAGGGCAGGGAGGCTGGCCAGAGGGCGGAGAGGAGCTCAAGAGAGTGCGGAAGGGGTGGGAAGCTCACGAGTGGGCGGAGGGGAGCAGCAGCACCCGCAGCGAGTCGGTTGAAATCACCTGCCATTGATGCCACCGCCCCTGCTGCTGGTAACGCGCCTGATGGTGGCGGTGATAGTGGGGGGTTGGGGGGGGAGCACATATAGGAGAGACACATAAAGTCTCAACAAGTCGGTTAAAATCACCCGCCATCGATGCCACTTCCCCTGCTGCTGGCAATGCACCTGGTGATAGGGGTGGGAGAAAAAATCACAGAAACGCCAGAGACGGAAGAGAGGGAGGGAAGAGAAAGATTTGTTGTTTTGGGCGACCCTAAAGAGAAAGACGGCAGAGACCCAAAAAGTGCGTCCACTGCAGTCCGCCCAGCGCGCCCACTCCAGCGCGCCCACTCCAGCGCGCCCACCCCAGCGCGCCCACCCCAGCGCGCCCACCCCAGCGCGCCCACCCCAGCGCGCCCACCCCAGCGCGCCCACCCCAGCGCGCCCACCCCAGCGCGCCCACCCCAGCGCGCCCACCCCAGCGCGCCCATCCCAGTGCTCCTACCCAGGTTCACGGGCCGCCCGACGCCGATACCCACGCCGCATCCCACGCCGAAGCCCGTGAACACCTGCCCCACGCGCAGCACGAACGGATTCGCCCACCGCGCCGTCGGCGACTCGAACTCCGACCACGATTTCGGCGGCGTGCGCGCATCGCGCAGCATCCCCGCCGCTGGCGCGCCTCCCGCTGCGCTGCGCGGATCCTCCGCCACCTCCTCCATCTCTTCCTTTTCCACCTCCGAAGCGCCTTATGAAGCACCTAGGAAGTCCTCAATAGTTATGTCACGGTTGCTCCATGCCCCCCGCCTTCCGTGCAAAAACCGCTGCTTCCGAGAGAGTGCGCGGGCAGCTGCGTGCGACGAGCGTGACGACAGGCGACAACGGCGACGAGGGCGACAAGAGCGATGAGAGCGATCGGGAAGAGGGCGACAAGGGCGAATCACTTGGGAGAAGGTGACCGGTCCTACTAGGAGTGGCGGAAAGGAGTCCGCGCTATCTGCGCCGTACGGGCGCGCGTTGGTCCGCAGACGGAGGACGCGGGGGGGCGGAGAATGCGGTTAAAGGGGAATTGCGCGGCTCGTAGAAGGAATGGGAAAATGGAAAGTTTATTTGTGCGGAAATGTTGGAGTGTATTAGCTGGCCGAAGTGAGGTGGCTGGCGGCTGGCGTGGTGTGCATAAGAACTCCCCTCTATAAAGTCGACCAGAAAACCAATATAGCAACTATTACTATCTGAGCATTCGCTGAAGTTTGCAATGCATAGCCCATACAACGCTTCTCTATTACAGAATTTATAATCCCAGGGTTCAGGGGTTTGACCCGAAGATGCTATTATCTCTTGTGCCATAGGCAGAAAGCGCCATTGTTGTCAGACTAGAATAACCAAGGGCTAGTCTCAAGCATGACTACTAGTCTGGGGCCGCAAGTACTTGTCATGCTGGAGACAAGCATAGGCCTCTAGAAATACAGTAAGGTACAGAACAACCCCATTGAGCATGGGATGAAGTTCTAATGGTTCTTGTTTCCGTTACAACAGCATTGCGTAGCGCCCTTCAAATCCTCCGGGCCAATCAGCTACTCGGACCAGTCCACGATTGGCTATGGCGCAATGTGTTCGCTAAGTAGGTTCGCACCGCCTTAGAACGGACGGAGTCGCAAGGGACCGAGTCGCAACGGGCCGAGTCGCCTTCTAGATGCGCTCGTTCGCCTGCCGGGCCAGCGCCATGGATCGCATTCCGCTCCCCTCGCCATTGTCACACTCGCTCGCGTCGCCCCGGGCCCGCCTGGGGCCGTGGCTCCCTCCTCGTGACCGACGGGCCGTCGCAGCTACAGTCAACAGAGTCAACGGGGTCAACGGGGCCAACAACGGCAACGGAGTCAACGGGGTCAACAGCGTTCACAGAATGAATGGAGACACCAACAGAGTCAACGAAGTCAACAGGGTCAGCCAAGTCAGCAGAACCAGCGGCGCAAACACGCTCATTCCCCCTAATTTCTTCACGTTGATCTCCTCCCGCGCCTCTCTTTGCGCCAAAGCCCGCGCTTTTCTCCGCCCATCCTCTTGCGCCGCCCAACGACTCTCACCCTGCCTTTCCGCCTCTCCCTCCGCGGGTATCTGGACGATCGCTTCTTGCGCGCATCCCCGCGCGGACCCCCGAGGGGAGGTGCTGAGGCGCACAAGTGCGCCGACGGGATGCGCGGGGAGCATTGGCGCGCAGCTGGCGGGGCTGTGGTCGCGTGCTGCGATTTCTCTGGTAGCGCGGGCGGAAGGCGGGGGTGAGGGGGGAAAAGGGGGAGAGGAAGAGGGGGAAGAAGAGGGGGACGGGGAAGAGGGGGAGTGTGAGGAGGGGGATGAAGGAGGGGAAAGGGCCGCTACAGACGCAGTTGGGGAAGACGAGATGGATAAGGGCGGCGGCGGTAGCAGCGAGGGGGAAGCGAGCGGGGGAGGGGAGGAGACGGGAGGGCGGAAGAAGAGGAGGAGGCGGAGGGAGGAGGAGAAGGAGCGGGCGCGGGAGGGGGCGGAAGCAAGCAGCGGGGAGAGCCTGAGGAGGGGGGTAAGCTATGCAGAGGCGGAGAGGTGGGTGGGCGGAGGGGCGGAGGCGGAAGGGGCGGAGGCGGGGGGAGAGGGGGAGGCGAGATTGGGCGCGGAGGGGAGACAGGGGGGGGAGTGGCCGCATGTGCCGGTGTTGGTTCGGGAGGTGGTGGGGGCGTTTGAGGGTGTGCGGTTGACAACACTGGTGGATGGCACACTGGGGACAGGCGGTCACACTCTCGCTGTGAGTGCTGCGTACGAGTGTGACTGTAACGCATGTGACTACAACTGGTGTGATGGGTGTGATTATAACAGGTGTGACTTCATGGTCAAGCAGGGCCATTGTTTCCGCCCCTGCTGCACTGTCTCTCCCCCTGCACCCTTTCCCTCACATTCACACGGTTAGGCTAATAATGCTTCCTCCAGTTCACCCCCTTGCCTTTTGTTGACTCCCACTCCCTCTCAATTTTTCCCCCGTTTCTCCCCTGCATGCGCCCCGCCACCATCAGAGCATCATGGCATGCCATTGCAGGGGCATGGCTGTAGACCCCCTTCCCTTCCCTCCCTTGTCTCCGCGTTTCTCCCATACGGTCCCCTTCTCCCATACGGTCCCCTTCTCCCATACGGTCCCCTTCTCCCATACGGTCCCCTTCTCCCATACGGTCCCCTTCTCCCATGCAGCTGGCCTGCCACCATCCAGAGCTGCAGGCGGCAGTGCAGTGAGCATGGGCGTGCACCCCTCACCACACGCCACCGCTCCTACTCTTGCCTCCTCCCTTCACTCCCCTGCCTGCTTTTTTGAGAATTTTCAAAACAACGCTATCTGCCACCCTCTCCCCTTCTCCCCTGCAGCTATGCCAACATCACCCAGAGTGACAAGCGGTGGTGGTGGGCATGGGCGTGCACCCCTCACCACACGCCACAACATGTAGCTCTTGCCTCTACTGTCTCCCATTCTCACATCTGGTCCCTCGCTGTGGAAAGCTGGCCCGGAACCATCCAGAGCTGCAGGCAGCGGTGGGCATGGGCGTGCACCCACCCCTCAGCAGCACATGCTATCACTGCCGTAACCCGTCCCTCGCTTGCCTCCCCTTTCCTTCCGTCCTCTCCTGTACAGCTAGCTCGCCACCATCCAGAGCTACGGACAGTGGTGGGAATGGACGTGGATCCCTCAGCACACGCCATCACATGTTGCTCTTGCTTGCCTCTACTGTCTCCCATTCTCACATCTGGTCCCTCTCTGTGGACAGCTGGCCCGGCTCCATCCAGAGCTACAAGCAGTGGTGGGAATGGACGTGGACCCCGCAGCACACGCCATCGCTGCTGCCCTCATTGTGTCTACCTCCCCTCCATTCACCATCTCCCGACGGTCTGCATGTACATGAGCAGCTAGCCCGCCACCATCCAGAGCTACAAACGGCAGTGGGGATGGACGTGGACCCCTCAGCACACACCATCGCTGCCGCCCGCCTGCACCCCTTCCTGCGCATCGCTGCCTCGCCAGGCGCACAGGCTGCCATTTCAGGCACACACGCAGTCAGTCCGCTCAATGCCCATGGCCAAGCAGCGGCGCCAGTAGAGGAGCGCGGGCAGGCTGAGGCACGCGGGCAAGCAACAGTGCGAGCAGCAGAGAATTCAGAAGCGACATTGAGAGTGGCGGAGGAGGAGAGGGCGGGCACAGCAGCGACGCTGCATGTGGTGGAGGGGAATTTCCGGCGGATGGTGGAGGCGTGTGCGGGCGTGGGAGTGGCGCGAGGCAGTGTGGACGGTGTTCTGCTGGACGTGGGGGTCTCCTCCATGCAGGTGAAGAGGGTTGCTCTTGTGAGGGCTGGTTCGGTGCAGTGCAGTTAAGATCTGAGGCAGGTAGTACTATGTGATGCACGTGATGGCAGTGTGAACGGTCTTCTGCTGGACGTGGGGGTCTCCTCCATGCAGGTGGGAAAGGTTGCTCTGAAGCAGGTGGGAAAGGTTGCTCTGAAGCAGGTGGGATCTGAGGCAGGTGGTAATATCTGGTGCTGGTGATGGCAGTGTGGACGGCATTCTGCTGGACGTGGGGGGGTCTCCTCCATGCAGGTGACTCTGGTGCAGGTGGTACCTGAGGCAGGTAGGTAATGGCTGCTCAGAGGCATGTGCGGGTGTGGGAGTGGCACGTGGCAGTGTGGACGGCGTTCTGCTGGACGTGGGGGTCTCCTCCATGCAGGTGGGCAGGCTCCCCTGGTGAGGGCTGGTTTGGTGCAGGTGGTTTTTTATACAGGTTGTATCATCTGATGCATGTGCGGGTTGCTCTGAGGCATGTGTGGGCGTGGCTGTGTGGATGGCATGTTGCTGGACGTCGCTGTCTCCTCCAGCAAAATGCCATCGGGCAACCTCTGACGCACATGATGGTGGGCTTTGGCGCTCTGAAAGGTTGCACGACGGAAGCTTGCTCTCGTGCAGGTGGTATTTGGGGCAGGTGGTATCTGGGGCTGGTCATTTCTGAGGGTTTAGGGTTATATCTGACGCAGGCGAGGGCTTCTGTCTTTGAGATGGGTTGTCCCCCCCCACCCCGCCCTCCCCCGTCTCTCCCTTGTGTTGTCTGCGATTTCTGGCTTCTGACTCCTCCCGCTCCTCTGTCCTTACAACTCGTCTCCCTTGTGCGCTGCTCTCCCCGCACTCCCCACAGATCGACAGGGCAGAGAGGGGCTTCAGCTTCCTGAGGGAAGGGCCGCTGGACATGCGCATGGACCCCCAGGTGAGCCAAGGCATGGCTGCTCACTGTTTGCGCGTGCGCAAGTGCACGCAAAGAGATCAAGGAATAGGCTATGGTCATCCATGCGCATGTGTGTCTCGGTGCATTCATCGTTTTGTGTGCTCCTGCCTCGCACTTCCCTCTTTTCCATCTCAGCTCTTCCTCCCCACTCCCCTTCCTCATGTACCGGCCATGCCCCCTTCCCCCCCGCCACCAGAGCCCCCTCACTGCTGAGGTGGCGGTCAACGATTGGCCGGAGGAGGTTCTAGGGCAGATCTTGAGGGACCTGGGGGAGGAGCGGCGGTGGCGGGTGATTGCGCGGCGGATCGTGGAGGCGCGGGGGAGAGGACGCATCAGCAGCACCACGCAGCTTGCTGCGATTGTTGCAGGAGGGGCGTTTGGGCCTAAAAAGGGTACAGGTAGGCATGGTTGATGTGCACATGTGCTAATATGTACATATGCAGATGCGTTGAGGCCTGGTGGGATCCAGGGCAGGAGGCAACGAACCCAGAACAGGGGAGGCGGTGGCAATTGATTCTGTGGCGGGTGGTGGGGGCTGGGGGGAGAGGCTGCATCAGCAGCACCACTCAGCTCGCTGCTGTTGTGGCTGGCGGGGCGTCCGGGGCTAAGGAGGCCGCAGGTAGGCGTGGTTGGTGCATGGATCTCACCTGTGAATCCATTCTTTCC
Source organism: Closterium sp. Yama58-4 (assembly GCA_947470075.1). NCBI lineage: Eukaryota > Viridiplantae > Streptophyta > Zygnematophyceae > Desmidiales > Closteriaceae > Closterium > Closterium sp. Yama58-4. The sequence goes on along the minus strand of CANIUD010000750.1, from coordinate 574,704 downwards.
CCTCTCTTCTCAGCTCATCTCCTATTGCCCACATTCCCCCACCACACATCCGCTCTTGCCTTCAGTTGCACAACCATTCCTGCCCCTGCACATCCATTCTGGGAGGTTACTGGACATCCCGTTCTGCCTCTACACATCCCCTCCCGCTCCCCCTTCCAGCCTCGTCTTCCCGTCGAGGAGGCCCCGGCCCACGCATCCACCCGGCCACGCGCACCTTCCAGGCTGTGCGCATCGCGGTAAATGACGAGCTTGGCGCCCTGGCGCTCGCCATCCCCGCCGCCCTCTCCCTGCTGGCGCCGGGCGGCCGACTCGCCGTCATCTCATTCCACTCGCTCGAGGACCGCATTGTGAAGCGAAGCTTCCTGGAAGCTGCTGCTGGCATGCCAGTGCCCGTGCCCATGCCTGTGCCCATGCCTGTGCCTGTAAAGGTGGCTGTGCCTGTGCCTGCTCCAGGAGCAGTGGGGGAAGCAGGGAGCAGTGGCTTGGAGGGGCACGGGCAGGCGAGGTACCGGGTTGTGACAAAGAGGCCGGTGGTGGCGGAGGAGGATGAGTGGAGGGTGAATGCACGCAGCAGGAGTGCCAAGCTGAGGGTGATCGAGCGCATCGCTTGACAGGAAGTAAGGCTCCACATTGATGCCGATGGTGTTAATATACGAGGATAAAATGCGCCGTCCTAGTACCAGTGGAGTTTAATATATGACCAAATGGCAGTAATTGAGCCTCTTCCAATGAACTCAAGGTTTCGTATTTAAGCGCATGCAAGAAATAAGGACTTGCAAGATTCAGAATAAAAAGTGTATCACCATATTTTCCTCAGATCAAACCGCAATTATCAGTCGCGGTTCCAGTTACACGACCTCGAAAACACCAGGCGAACTTCTGGATCCAAACTAGAATCCGGTAACCCAACTTCAATGCCAAAGCCGCACGAGCACGCACAATCACTCAGTTTCGGGAAAACGACGCTTAGCTCGTTCGCTCACTTCGTCAATCAGCTGTAATAACCGCTTTCACGAGCGGCTCCAAGCGAACGCCAACGGCCTTCCCAAACCCAGAGATTGGTTCTGGGTGAGTCTGGGAATGATCGACATCGCCTGCCTTGTATCTTCCTCCACCTCTGTTCTTTGTTCTTGCGTTGTGTGCTGGTAGGGGACTATTGGGGAAACCGACAAGCTCTGTCTGCTGAGATTTGTCGAATTTAGGGCACGATAGCCTCGCGATGCGGAGGCTGGATGTCGTTAGACACGCAGGGAGCTGTCTAACCGTTTCTGCAGCTCCGCTTCTCCGACATTTGGTAGCAAACGACAACACAGCGACAGGAGAGAGACGGACACATGAGGTCGAGCTCACCATGGGGACCAGACACTTATGGAAGGGAAGCTGGCCACGGAGGTAGTTAGCGCTGTTGTTTCGCTAAACCACCCGCGATCGCGAGTTCTTCGCGTTAACTCGATGTTGGGAAAATCGAGTCGCTGTTTTCCTTCGCGATTTTGTCGGCTGCATGACCCAATTCCGGCAGATGATTTTTCTGGAAATTCACCCATTCTTGCTGCATCTAACCTACCCGGGAGGCACCCAAAGTAGTTATCATGTTTGTCAAGCCTCCATTGCCACTGGTCCAATGACAGTTACACTTTTTGTGGCGATAATACTGACGGCATGGGCATTCGCGAAGCGGAAGCGACTCGCTTGCGACGCCTCGCCTCCTCCATCGCATCGCGCCTCGATTAGCTCCTCGCAATCCTCAGACTCCACGGGCTTCGAGGTAGATCCTCCTCCGCGCCTCCCCTCCAACGACGCGCGATCCTCTCCATAGCGCCTCCCCCTCACCATGCCTGTCCACGTCGCGCCTCCTACCTTCACCTATAAAGCCACCGCCATGGCTCTCACCAATTCATCAGCTCCAGTCCGCAGCTCTCTGCTCTTCTCACTCTCTTCTCTGAACAGCCGTTACCAGCCGCCTTCCAGCTCTTCCCACCTCTTACTCGCAAGCCCTCATGGCGAGCGCAATCCGCGTGCTGGTGCTGGCAGCGCTGGCGGTGGGGCTGCTGGCGACGGCGGCGAGTGCAGGTCGGGACGCGATGAAGGCAGCGAGGGCGCTGGTGCCAGGGGGGGGCAGGCGCATTCTGGCGGCTGAGACCTTTGCTCACGACGCCCCTCTGCCCGGCTACCTCGACCACATCCCTCGCCGCCAGACCCTCGCCACCAGTACGCGCTCTTGCTCCTCCCCATTCTCTCTCGTTACCCACTTGAGTCCCTTTGCACCCACTCAAAATTCTGCCCCAGTTTTCGTTCTCCTTTCATCGAGCTCATCACTTGCTAGTACACCAATGCTTTCTCTTAAATCTGTTGAAGCACTTCCCTGTTCTCCTTGTTTCCCTGATCACCGGCTTATTTTAACTGCTGCTAGGTTTTCCTAGCGTTTCCTTTCACTTCCTTCCTAACATTTATCCCCCAACTCTCCCCCTCCCCTCCCCTTCCCCCTCCCAACCCCTTTCCTCCTTTGCAGCCTGCAGGTGCACGGCGGTGACGATAGAAGGAATCCTTACACTATTCTGATTTCTTTCCTCCCCTACTCCCTGGCCTGCAGCGTGCGGGCGCACGACGGTGACGATCCGGTCGTAGTACATCGGGCCGTACGACCTGCACAACAACATCTACAACATGACCTTCTACAACGGCTGCGCCTACAACGTCACCAGCCCGCTGCGCGTGTTTGCGTGCTTCAACTTCAACAACGTGTGGGAGGGCATCCTCGACAACCCCGCGCTCAAACCCACGCAGTACCAGACAGGCGACATCTTTGTGCAGACCACGCCGGGGTACTGTGAGATGCGCTTGAACCGTGGTGCTACCGGCACGCTGCAGATGCTCCCCGGGGAGACGGTCAACATTTTGTATGCGTGGACCAGTGACTTCCGCCCCTGCGTGCAGGAGCTGCGCTTCGGCAACGGCAACAGCTACTCCATGACCAACAACACCGAGTGCAAGACCGCTACTGTCATCTAGACTCGGCAATCGCGTCCGTCCTTTTCTTTACCACACACTGATGTAGCTCCTTTATTGGGGGGGAGGGAGATCTGTAATAATGCATGCCTGGAAGATGAAAAGGATCATTGTGGTATTTTGTATTTACTGCATGCACTAAATGTATTGGACATTATGTTCTCGTGTTCGTGCTGATTGGATATGAATGGGTAAAGGATTGGGTTGGGTTGGGTCCAAGGATTAACTCTACATTTTCTTGCACTGATGTGAGCCACCTTTTTGCCTAAACATTGCCTCATATTTTTTGCACTACATAATGCATGATGGATGAAATCAAAATCTAGGTTCCACCCTTTTTGTATAGTAGGTTTTGTTATTCTTCATAAAATAGTGTAACTGGGTGGAAGTCCTTGTATCGCAGAACCACCTGGTTGTCCACATCACCAACGAGATACACGGTCACCATCAGTGTGTCTGACGTCTCGCCGATGCCAAACCATTGGCTGAAACAGCAGGTAACCACTTTCATGAATTCCCATTATTCGTCAAACATGTCAAACGAGAATAATTTCGATCGCTGTTTCGTATAATGTCGTTCTTATGAATATAGGTTGTCGCTGTCGCATGGATATGAATGACGTGGCGATAAGACCTTTGCGCCATCGACCACCCATTCACAACCTTTCCGCCCCGTCAAACCAGCCTCCGCCACTCACTCTTCATCCCCCCTTACTTCCGATCCGATCCCATCACATTCACCCTCCCCATAGCCTCCCCGCGGCAATTCCCTTGCTGCAACCGCTTCCGCCACAATCCGTCGGTTCATCCGCCACCCCCCTGGCCTCGATTCAATTTCATCCCTCGATTTCTCCATTCACACCACACAAGCACAGCACACTGGTGTCTGTTGGGAATCTCATCCCCCTGATCCACACACACCAAGCCAGTTTTCATTTTTCCTGTTGGCGATTGTGATCTGGTCAGCCGTAGTTTTTTTTTTCCACCGGATCCTCGCACCCTCTTTCTGACGTTTCAGTTGCGAGCCACTATCGCCATGGCAGCGTCTACCACGTGCACGCTCGGTGCGTTCGCCTGGCAGGCAGCCGCCAAGGCCGACCGCGCGGCGGAGCTTCTGTCCTCCGCCAGCTGCGCCTCCACGAAGTCCCTTCGCGTCGTGTCTGCCGCCAAGGCTTCTCTCCAGGTCCGTGCCTCACTGCGCCTCGCTGCGCCGTGCTGTACGGGGATGGCTCTCATTAAGAACTCTAAACTTGCGTCAAGTAAATTCGAGATTGAACAGTAACGCAAGCTATCAATAAACTCCTGGCGTAGCGAGGCAGCGGGGGATCGCAAACTTGAAGCGCCTTCATGATTGTAGGAAAGTGGTAGCGTCGCCACGATTCGGGTCCTGCTTTCTCGCATGTTTGACATGCCTCCTGCGCGTTCCTTCTTCACTGCATGCTCACGCGTTCGAGCGGGACGTTGCGAGTGACTGTCAATAGTAAGCTTGCCATGAAATCGTGTACTGTTCCGCCAAGCGTTTGGGGATAAGCTAGATTCCGCACCTGGGTGTGATATGGCCAGTCGAAATATCGGCTTCACAACGTGGTGACGACTTGTTTTCCTTCCTTCTTGCTTCAAGTTCACCTGTTTACTTCTGCGCCTCTTCACCTTGTTACATCGTCACCCAATTACCTCGCGATCACGGCGCCGTCACAGCACATCATCTTTTTCTCCCCGCAATTCTTGCAGGCCGGCGCTTCGTCGCGACGGGTCACTCGATGCGCCGCCGCTGACAACGTAAGTGAGCCGCCTGCACTCGTGTCGCCGTGTTGCCGCGCACCTGACTGTTCCGCCTCGCTGCTTCTGCTTCCCTCCACTCTCGCTGCTTCCGCTTCCCTCCAACTCCCCGTTGTCCCCCTCCCTTTCCCCTTATCCTTCCGGCTGCATCCCACTCACCACGATCTTTTCCCCCAACCTCGCCAACTCCCCGTTCTTCCCCTTCCCCCCACCCCACCACTTTTCCGCCCCGCCCCACCGTCCGACTACACTCTTTCGCCATTATAAACACCTCTCGCTCGCATCGCGATCGCCGTTTCGCTTCGCTTCTCGTGCTCGCCTTCCCAGTCTGTCACGCGTGCACCCGTCCCTGTCGCACACTCACGCTCGAACGCACGCCCAAACGCACGGCCGAACGCACGCTAGAAGGCAGGCTCGAACAGACCTAAACGCTGCACGTTTGTTGCTCTCTGTCGTGTGCCTCGCTGCTTCTTCCATCCACCAACACCATCGGCTCCAGCTGCGCGGCTCGCCGCCTTCTTCCACACCCTTTGACCCGCAGCCGTCTCTTCCCCATCTTCACTTTCGTCCTTGAATAGTCGTCCCACCTGTCTGCCTTTTTCTTCCTCAATCGCTCCCCTTGCTCCAGACAACGGCGGCGGCGGCTGCGGCGTCGGAGGCGCCAGCGGCGGAGATCGCGGACACGTCAGCGTTCATTGCTGATGTGTCGAGCCTTATCAAGTGCGTGCAATCACACATCGCTTAAATTTCTCCCGTGTCCGCGTTGCGCCTCGTCGCGCTTCGCTGTCAACACCGTGTTCTCTCATCGCTCCTCTTTTCTTATTCCAGGCCGTCTGTTCCCGCACCATCTCTTTTTTTCGCCTCGTTTAATTCCGTCGTCCTGTCCGTCGGTTCCCTCCCCACCAACCCCCTGCGCTCTCCCCCCTCCCCGCACGCTCCTCCTTCTCTCAGGCGCGAATCCGCGCGACTCTGCTCTGTTTCCCGGTCCCTCTCCCCCCACGTGCCAGCCCCCTGCCCACACGCCACAATCCACTCCCTTTGCGCATGCTTGTGACTTTGCGCGACTTTGCTGCTCTTAAGCAGGCGGGTCCCCCTCCATTCCACGTCCCTCCCTCAGACCTCCCCTCGCCTTCACCATCCCCCACCGCTCTTAACCTTTGTTTGAGCGCAAGCTAATGTATTCGCCGGGCACAATGCGGCTGCTCTCCCTTCGCTCTCTTTCCCAACCTAAACCCTCCCCCCCCCCCGTCCGCCCGTCCGCGTTCCGCGCAGGCTGGTGGATTCGCGCGATATCGTGGAGCTGGAGCTCAAGCAGGGGGGGTTTGAGATCCTCATCCGCAAGAAGGAGGCGCTCCCCGCGCCCGCCGCCCCCGCTGCGCCCGCCGCGCCCGCCTACCCCGCCTTCCCTCCGCCTCAGATGTTTCCGCCGTTTCCATACGCGGAAGCCCCCGCCCCCGCCCCCGCCGCCGCCCCCGCGCCTGCTGCCAAGCCCGCTGCTGCTCCCGCCGCCCCTGCGCCGCCTCCGCCCGCCGCGCTTCCGCCCATGGTTTCCCCCATGGCGGGCACCTTCTACTCCTCCCCCGCCCCTGGCGAACCCCCCTTCCTCAAGGTGAGACCCTTAGTTCAAGGCGTGTGTGGTCTCCTCTGGTCAAGGCGCGGTTTCTCCTTGTCAAGGAGAGGCTTGTTCCTTTGGGCGCGTTCCGATCATAGTCTATGTCGCTGCTCCCACCTTTCCCTGCCCATTCGATTTTGCCCAAACCCCACCCTGAGTTACTTCTGCACTCAAACGTGTGGTTGTTGCTTTCTTTCGTGGCATGTTTCCGTGTTGGTGTTGTTATACTTGGGATGGTGATGGCATGGCATGGCATCTGGGATGGGGCATGGCATGACATGGCATCTTGCATGGCGTGGCGCATGGGCGGTGGTTGATCTCACTGCCATGGCATGGCATGGCATCTGGCATGGGGCATGGCATGGCGTCTTCATGGCATGGCGCATGGGATGGTTGAAATGACTGCCATGGCATGGCATGGGCTGCGTGGCATGGCATGGCAGGTGGGGGACAAGGTGACCAAGGGGCAAGTGGTGTGCATCGTGGAGGCCATGAAGCTCATGAACGAGATCGAGGTGCGTGCGTGCGAGTGTGTGTCACAAGGGAAAGCATTCCTCCTTGTTGCCTTCTGAGTCGGCTTGATCGTCGCATTATTTTAAGTCGACTCAAACGTCTCCCAAGTGGTGTGCATCGTGGAGGCCATGAAGCTCGTGAACGAAATCGAGGTGCGTGGCGCATTTTGAGTTGACACAAAATATGGTTGCAAAGAACTGGACGAGAAGTCGTAGGAATCCGCTGCACTAGAAAGTGTATTCCTGCATGGGTGATTTGCTGCACTGGCTAGACTAGGAATATGTTAGGCATTGGAGTCGATTCAGTGGTTTCAATGTGTGAGAGGCTGGCGATTTGACCTCTCCCCCCCTCTGCCCCTCCCTCCCCATGCTTTCCTGTGTGCAGGCGGATCAGTCAGGCACGGTGGTGGCCATTCTGGTGGAGGACGGCAAGCCAGTGTCTATTGAGTTGTCTCAGCTCAAAAGTGACTGCATTCCTCTTTCCCCCTTCCCCCCCACCCCCCTTCCCCTCCCCCTCCCCTCCAATGGTTCCCCTACGCAGGCGGATCAGTCAGGCACAGTGGTGGCTATTCTGGCGGAGGACGGCAAACCAGTGTCTGTCGGCGCGGTAAGGCCCCACACACACCCTTGGTACCGGCATCTTGTATTCTCTGTATCAGTGTGATCAAAATTTTGTGTGCTTTCTTGCACAGGGCATCCCTGTTCTCCCCGATTCTTTTCCTAGTCATCCGTTTTTGTGGTTTCTCATGCGCTCTCATCCACTTCCCGCAAACTCCCTTCCCTATCCCTCCACCTATATTCCTTCTCCCACCAATCCCTTCCCCACCCGACCCAACCCTCGAAACCCAATGTGCTTGTTTTGCAGCCTCTATTTACGATCAAGCCGTAAGCTCCAGTGCAGTCGTCCATTTATTTCAATATATAGGATCGTTTCCATCTGATAACAGCATGTGGTGGATTCATAGCTATTGTTTCTGAGCCTAGTTTTCCACGTAGTGCTCAGAAGCAAGTTTTTTGCATGTTCCAGGCCTAATTTGCCTGTAGTGGAATCTGCATGCTGTAGTTATGGATGAAAAATATTTCAGAATAACATGATGTGAACATGAGAGAAAGCGTGCCAGATATGCTATGTCAAAGCAATTTCGTTGGGAGTGCACAAGTCCCTCTGCGTCCAGGGTCCACACTGCGACACAGTGCATCCTGCATCCAACACCCAGGATTATGAACACTGGTAGTGGTGCATTCTAACAGTACTTTTGTCAGCTCTTCATCCTTGAAAATGCCTACCATTCTTTAAAATGGATAGGATGGGCAAGGCCATCCACTTTCACCATGAACACAAGAAAGGAAACAAAGGAACGTGCATTTATTGAATATCGCACGGTCCGATATACATGCGCAGCAGCAACAGCACTTGCTTGAAAAGCCAAGAAAATCAGGCCAAGCATAGAGGCAGAGCAGGCACCTCACACGAAACAAGCCCCTGCCTACATGGCAGCAGTGACGCCGTCCAGCCGGCATCCAAACAGCATCCCATGGAGCAGCAAGAAGCAAAACCATCATCTGGTGATCCGCACACACAACAGCACAGCAAGTGTCCTGCCTTTTGGTAAAACAGAAGGCCAGTCCGTGCCATCGTGTGCCAAGGTGCCTTCCCCACGTCACTCCCATTCCACTCTCCCTCGCCGCATCCCCACTGCACTCAAACGCTGACATGGCAGCTGGAGGCCAACGCTTATGTCAGCAGAAGCCCGTGCGGCATCAGACGTGTGGGCATGGGGCAAATTAGGCCAAAGGGTTTACGCCTCAGGGTTTGCGCATCAGGCACCAGGGTTTAGGGTTGAAGTAGCCAGCTGGGGTGCGGATGGGCCGTCATCGGATGTGGCTGCGCTCTGATGCCAGCATGGACGAGGTTGGGGGGCCCTGAGAGGGGTGGAGAAGGATGGAGAGGGGTGGAGAGGGCAGGAGAGGAGGGGAGAGAGAGGTGGAGAACAGACAGGGGATGGCAAGAATAGGGCTGGCAACAGCAAGGTGTATGCGTGTGAATCATGCCAGTACTGAACCACACATGTCCACCCACCTGAGACCCACCTGAATCTAAGACGCACTTGCATCGAGAAGAAAGGAAAGTGAGGGGCAGAGTGGCATACCTGCGACTTGGTGCCCGGGAAGACATTCCAGAACCGAAGGGTCTCATCGCCTGCTCCTGTTACAATGGTCTGTGATAGTACGGGATAAAAAGGAAAGATGGCTGGATTGTAAAGTGATCGTAATGGGCGTGAAATAGGGAGGGAAAAGGATAACAATGCAAACAATGCAGAACTAGAGTAGTTAAAAGACTGGATATATGACCTCACTGTGATTGGCTCATATGGCAAGCACCAATGTGCCCTGTGTGTCAAACCAAGAGCCTTAAAGTCAAGATTATGCACATTGCGAAATGCTATGCGCTTTCACCAGACAAACTTAGCCACTAGACCTGACAGCTAAAAGACGCACCTGGCCGTCCGGCGACACAGCGAGGAAGAGCACCCGCATGGTGTGGCCGGTTAGAGTGGCCAACTGGCAGAAAACGACAAAACACAGAGGGTAAGGAGAAGATGAGGCAAGTACGCTGCCAGAAGGGCCAATAGGTTATCTCTCTGAAGCTTCCTTCCCTCAACAAGGGAACAAGGGGGCAGGCACAAAAGAACTGTCCACGGTTCAGCAGAAATTCAAATTTCAACCATAGCAGGTGGCATCAAGGCATGTTCAGTCTGCATGAAGGGTGACAATTTCTGCCTCAAAGGGTAACTACCTTGGCCATGGAGGGGTATTTCCAAACAACGACTTGGTTCTGCGAGTAGCCATGTGTGCTGGCCAGCTCGTTGGCATTGCGTGACCAGAGCAGGTTGCACACCTGTAGACGTGCATGCACCCATGCACAGAAACACATCAAGGCACCCATAGGAATGACACACACCCATGCACACACACACACATGCACACACATGCACACACATGCACGCACATTCTCACACATGCACACACTTGCACACACATGCATGCACATTCTCACACATGCACACACATGCACACACATGCACGCACATTCTCACACATGCACACATATGCACACACATGCATGCATCCATGTGGCAACAGAGGGAGGGGCTGTTGAGAAGGGCATGCCAATGGGTGGAAGGGAGTGTCGATGGTTACAGGGGAGTGCCAATGGGTGGAGAGTAGTGTTGATGGGTAGAGGGGAGGGCAAGAATGCAAGGCACAACGCAGAGAGGGAACACAGCCATGTGGCAACATCGCGGAAAAGAGAGATCCTGTCAATCGCTGTTTCGCATGCCTGTGTGCACCCTTCGCATTCTGCAAACTCCAGTGCAATCACACTGTTTGTTTGAGTTGACAGAAAGTTCGTGTACCACTGTTTGCATTCAGCAAATTCCAACGCTATTCCCTCTCTTGCTCCTCTCAGAGGTGCCTGCCAGTGTCGATACATGACAAGGGCATGTGATGGTTTCCAGAAGCGGATGCACCGGTCAAGAACGGTTAAGAGCGGTCAAGCGGAAATGAGAGAGAGTCTCCCACCTGACTACCAGTATCGACCCATGAAAGAGGTGTGGCAGAGGCAGTGTTCCAGAAGCGAATGCAGCGATCAAGAGTGGTTGAGAGAGCGAATGAACAAAAAGGGACAGAGGGAATGCCCACCTGGCTGCCAGTATCGACCCATGAAAGAGGAGTGGCAGTGGCGATGTTCCAGAAGCGAATGCAGCGATTGAGAGCGGTCGAAAGGGTTCGAAAGCACTCACGAGGGTGTAAGGGAGATGCCCACCTGGCTACCAGTGTCGACCCATGAAAGAGGAGTGGCAGTGGCGGTGTTCCAGAAGCGAATGCAGCGATTGAGAGCGGTCGAAAGGGTTCGAAAGCACTCACGAGGGTGTAAGGGAGATGCCCACCTGGCTACCAGTGTCGACCCATGAAAGAGGTGTGGCAGTGGCAGTGTTCCAGAAGCGAATGCAGCGGTCAGCCGTGCCACCCCCTGAGGCAAGCAGACCATGCTGATGCGGTGACCAGGCGATGGCCTTCACTGCCGCCTGGTGCTGCGTGAATCGCACCACTGGCTGCTGTGAGGTCAGCACACTCCATATCAGGAGCTGTAAGAGGGAGTGAATGGAGGGACAGGGGGTGGGAAGGGAGGCAAGGGAGGTGCGCGTTGAGGGGTGGTACAAGAAGCGTGCTGGTGGGCAATGGCCCGCCTGGTGCTGTGTGAATCGCACCACTGGCTGCTGAAATATCAGCCCACTTCAGATTAGAAGCTGTGAGAAGGGGGTTTGGGAGAAGAGGAGTAGGGACGGGAGGGAGAGAGGGGAGGGGATGGCAGAGGAGAGGAGAGGGAGGAGAGGTTAGCATGTAGGAGAGGAGTGAGAGGAGGTAATAAGAGGAGAGAAACGAGAAGCGGTGCAGAAGAGCAGAGGAGCCCGCACACCTCGCTCCTGTGTGCCGTCAATCAAGCTACAAAGTCCACGGGCGAGCGCACGTCCCTCTGCAGCACGCTGCAGTCTCTGCTCCCCCTGCCCGCGCCCCTGGCCCCGCTTCTGCCCTGCACCTGCCTCACCTGATTGTCATTGCCTCCAGAAGCCAGCTCTCTGTCGTCAGGAGACCACTTGAGCCCGCACACTTCGCACCTGTGTGCTGTCAACCGAGCAACAAAGTCCACGGGAGAGCGCACGTCCCTCTGCAGCACGCTGCGGTCGCGGCTGCTCCTGCCTCCGCCCCTGCTAATGCCCCCGTCCCTGCCCCGGCCTCACCTGGTTGTCATTGCCCCCAGAAGCCAGCTCTCTGTCGTCAGGTGACCATTTCAATCCGCACACTTCACTCCTGTGCGCCGTGAGTCGAGCTACAAAGTCAACGGGCGAGCGCACGTCCCGCTGCAGCACGCTGCGGTCGCGGCTGCCCGTGGCGAGCACGTTCGCTGCCCACGCCATGGCTCCCACGCGCACCCTGTGCCCGCCCATGGACCGCACCCGACGCCCCTTCACCACGTCCCACACCTGGGGAGGAAGCGAAGGAGGAACAAAGGGTGGGTGGAATGAGGGGCGAGGGGGGTGCGGAATGAGGGGCGAGGGGGGTGCGGAATGAGGGGCGAGGGGGGTGCGGAATGAGGGGCGAGGGGGGTGCGGAAGAGAAAAGAGGGGGGGCAGAAGCGGGAGGAGGCAGGATGAGGGAATAAAGGACCAGCGGGCACGTGCCCAACACACCGCTTCCACGCACCTGCACGTGGCCGTTGTTGGTCCCGACGGCTAATAGCGTGCCGCGCTGCGTCCAGCTGACGGAGCACACGGCGTCGCTGGGACCCACGTCTACCAGCTTCGTCACCTGCGCGCAGAGGGAGACGGGAGCAAGGGGGGCACACGCGGAAGAGGGGTTGCGCACGAGGGGAAGGAAAAGGGAAAGGGAGTGCTTTTGAAGCGCCCAGCTGACAGAGCACACGGCGTCGCTGGGCCCCACGACCACTAGCTTCGGCTCCTGCGCGGGGAGGGGAGGGGGGAGAATAGAAGGGGGGGAGGAGGTGAGAAGGGAGTCAGGGAGAGAGCGAGAAAGAAAGAGAGTGTTTCTAAAGCGTCCAGCTTCTAGGCACCACTCGGCCCCACGTCCACCAGCTTCGCCACCTGCGCGGGGCGCAGGGTGGCGGAGAGAAGGCGGAGGAGTAGAGAGCAAGGTGGGAGCGGCAACATGACGTAGGGCGAGAGCGCGGGCGAGCGCAAGAGCGATGGTGGTGGCCGCGACAGTGACGGCGGCGGAGACGGGGTGCAGAGTTCAGCGGTGATGAAACCCCCCAACCAGCCAGCTGAGATGTGATCGGCACATCCGCGCGCGTCGGCGCACGGGTTGACAGCACGTACACGTGCCAGTCAGCGGAATTGTATATAACGAGGATGAACTCCTTAGATGCTACCCTTACGCCTTCTCCAACTCTCTTCCCCCCACCCTGAACTTCCGCCAAATGCACTGAGACAATTGCGCCCTCCGGTCGCCTCCTCCTCCCTACCCCTTTCCCGCCTTTCCGCACGCCTCCGCCCTTCCGCCCGCCTGCACTTTTCCGCGCTTGTGCCCTTCCGCTTGCCTGCGCCTATCCGCTCGCTTGCGCCTTTCCCCGCGCGTCAACTTTCCCCTCGCATGCGCATTTCCGCTCGCCTGCGCCTCTCCGTTCGCATGCGCCTTTCCGCTCGCCTACGCCTTTCCGCTCGCCTGCGCCTTTCCCCGCGCCTGCACATTTCCCCGCGCCTGCACCTTTCTACGAACTGAAACTTCGCCCTGACCTCAATTCGCAGTTCCATTAATCACCCTGCTGTCGACCGCGGCTTTCATTTCTTCGCGCGGCATACCTAGCTACCTAGCCGTCGGCAGCGTGCCAGGGGTATTTTATATACATACATTGCTCTTAATCGGCGGCGCTCCTGATTACCTTGATGCTAGTCTTCTGACATAATGTCCAGAGCTACTGAAAATAACTACCTCCCTGCTGGTGGCACCCCAGAGGTAATTCAATACCTTGCTGCTAGCAGCGCTCCAGAGGTAGACACAGGAACCGAGACCCACGGCGAGCACGTTGGTGGACGACCAGTCGACGAGGTTCAGATAAAAGTCGTCCTGTAGCGCGGGCGCGTCTAGGACCTGATGATGGAGGGGGAGGAAGGTGGGGGCGCGGGGGAAGGAGGATTAAGAGGAGACGCGGAGTGCAGTGAGCACGTTGGTGGATGACCAGTCGACGAGGTTCAGATAAAAGTCGTCCTGTAGCGCGGGCGCGTCTAGGACCTGGATTGACAGAGGGGTGGAGAGGGCGGAGAGATGGGGAGGAGACAGGGAGGCCAGTCAGCACGTTGGTGGACGACCAGTCGACCAGATTAAGATAGACGTCTTCCTGTAACGCGGGCGCGTCTAATACCTGATGATTGGGGGGACAAGGAAGAGGGGGTGGGGCGGGGAAGGGAGGGGGGATGAAGAGGAGACGCGGAGGCCAGTGAGCACGTTAGTGGACGGCCAGTCGACGGGGTTCGAATAGAAATCGTCCTGCAGTGCTGGCGCATTCCGCACTTGGTGTAGCGGGGGGACGGGAGAGCGGGAAGACGGGAAACGGGGGAGGGGGGGAGGGAGTGGGGGGAGGATGGGGAGGAGACTAGGGGCGCAGTCAGCTCGTTAGTGGCCTACGTCCGACGACGTTCGGATAACAAACGCCTGCCGCGTCCAGCACCTGCGGGAGGCGCGGATGGGGGGGTGGCGCAGCGAAAGGGCGGTGGAGAGGCGCGGGGAGGAGCTGGCGCGGGGAGGGAATGGCGCCGAGGTGACGGACGGGAAAGGGCGGGGGTTGGTGTGGGGTGTGGGGGGGATGGGGGGGTGGGGGGGAGGGGAGGGGGAGGGGAGGGGGAAGAGGGGGAGGAAGGATGAGAGAGGCGGGGGTAGAAAGACGCGACGCGAGGGACGATCAGCGCGTCGGTGGGCGACCAGTCGTAGGCGCTGAAAAGGACAAGCGGGCGGGAGGACGCGGGGGGAGCCCGCAAGGGGGGGTCGCGCAAGTCCAGGGCGGGCACGCGCAAGAGAGGTGAGCGGGATGCATATGGCAGCTGCGCTCTGCGAGGAATTGATGGAACTGCGCGCGGATGGAATGAAACGTCTCGCGAGGGGCGCCCAAGAGGGCCTTTAACCTTGTGTTTGCAGGGGTGACCGGCAGTACGCGGCCAGCAGTAGGCGGAAGGCAGGGCTCGGCCGGCTGTGCGAACGGCAAGCGATGGCAAGCGACGGCAAGCGACGCCAAGCTGGCGGACGAGCGAGCGGCACACGCGAAAATCGGGACTAATGCGCAACCGAGCGTCGACCAATCTCGATGCGTGTGTGCTGAGCGCGATACTGGGCGACAAATGACGAGAGAGAGATGAGGAGCGAGCGTTAAGCAGCGATAAGGGGCACGCCGCGAGCGAGCGCACCTTGAACGGCGATCTTGCAATTTTTCGTGGCGCCTTTTTGGGGTTGAACGGCAGCCCGCACAAGGCGGCGTCCAACCCGATTGGCGACAGCGACAGCGGCGAGTCCAGCCCGCTTCCCCCGCCGTAATCCGCGGCGCCGCCTGCGCTGCTTGCGCCGTTAATATATCGAAAGAGATTCTTGGGCGCGAGGGGGGAGGAGGATGAGGAGTAGGGGGAGGTAGCGGCGGAAAGCAGGGGAACGCGACACGGTCTACCAAGCACACAATCGGACTCTTGCGCGGAACACGATCCAAGCGCAGGTGGCGCGGAAAGCTGCGCGCCGAGCAGCTGCGATTTCAGCAGCAGTGAATACGCCGCTGCGCTATCCTCCCGCCCCTCAGGACCCGCGCCGAAGCCGTGCGACGTTTGCGGAGGGTCGCCGGGGCGGTCGAGGAGCGGGAAGGAGAAGGCGAGCGACGACGAGCGGCTAGGAATAAAGCGGTCGCTGTATGGCGCGGTGCGAAACGGACTAAACGACGGCGAGGGCGCTTCGGGAAGAGGCGCTGCGTCCGTCGCGCGGAAAATAGGAACGTCTTGATAGGCCTTGACGGTGCTGCCGTGCGAGGAGTAAGAGGAGGTGGAAGGCGATGAGGAGGAATCAGCGGATTTGTTAGAAGAGAAGAACGTGGAGGTCGTGGGGAGCAACGCCGGCTCCGCTGAATGCTCCGTGGCGCCGTGTGAGGTAACTAATCGCGAATCTACTGCCATCTGACTAGCGCCACTACTTCTGTCGGCCATGGCTACTCGCTTGCTGTGGAAATCCTTTCTACGATGGAGCAGCGGCAAAACCGTGAGCGAACAACACGAAAACTATTTAGTGAAGGCCAAGAGCTGAACTACCAAGGGTGGTTGGAACGCGCCATGGCTGTTCAGTTCTGACGCCCCAACAAGGGGCTATCCCGTAACACCCGTACAAGAGCAGGTAGCGGAGCGCAGCGCCACATTCCCCTCTACACTTCACCTGCGCCCGCCCCGTGCCAGCGCCAGTCAGCTGTCCGCGAGACTTCACACACAACCACGCCTTCACACACAACCACGCCTGAGTATGTGTGGTTGGGGTGTTAGAGGAGCGGGAGGGGGGGCTGGGCGGGGCTGGTGGGGGGGACTGGCTGGGAGGGGCTGAAGGGGAAAGCTTGCGAAGAATTCGAGCACGTAGGGTCGGTGTACCTGCGCTGGCGACGGAAGCGGAGCTCCCGCAAACCCTGATGTAGGTCATAGGGTAGGGGGAGGGGCTGGTCGTACAGTCGCACGCGATTTCGTGGTTGTCAAGAGGAGCGTCGCATCGGCCACGGAATCGCAGCCTCCGCGTGGACGACGGGATGCGAAGTCGCGAGTGGAGTTCCCGAGGTTGGTTGGGGGAGGAGCCACCCGGCATTCCGTGGCACCCACGTCGGGGGCGAACCGCTTTCCGAAGCGCTCATCCATCGCATGGAGCGCCACCATAGGTTGGCAGCTTGACCCAGCCGAGGGACTATAACTGAGATTATAGCGAAATAGGCTAGGATATTCAAGATTTTTGCAACGAAACACTACCTGCATTTCTAATATATCAAGTATGGAGGTATAAAACTGTGGTAGGATAATCACTCTACAAAGAGAAGATGATGTATCACAAAACACTTCAATATTTCTGACATGCTGGATAACGGATTTCCCCACATAAATAAACGTTGAGCACGCTGCACACCCCATTGGGATACACACCGTACAAAAACAAAAAAGACTGTGCATTCAATGGCTGTATGTCAAATGTTCTAGCCATTAGTGGGTTGTGCAGTAGGGGGTACAAACAGTTAGGGTTTGAATATGTACCCCAATCTGTCTAATGCAACTCATTCCGCTATTTTCACTTACTGAGATGGTATCAGCAGTAGGTTCGCCGTTCCTAGGCCTCACCTAATTGGCGCCGTTCTAAGACTTAGGTCGCCTCCTAGGATCGACACTTGACCTAAAACGCCTTAGCCCGCGCCACGACAACGCCCACGCCAGCGTACCGTCCTGTAGGCCTGCCCGTCGCCCGTAGGCCTGCCCGTCGCCCCGCCGTCCAGCCCGCAGGCCCGCGCGTCGCGTCGCCCGTAGGCCCGCGCGTCGCGCCTCCCGTAGGCCTGCCCGTCGCCCCGCCGTCCAGCCCGCAGGCCCGCGCGTCGCGTCGCCGTAGGCCTGCGCGTCGCGCCGCCTGCAGGCCCGCCCGGTCGACCCGCCGTCCAGCCCGCAGGCCCGCGCGTCGCGTCGCCCGTAGGCCTGCGCGTCGCGCCGCCTGCAGGCCCGTCCGTCGACCCGCCGTCCAGCCCGTAGGCCTGCGCGCCGCGCCGCCCTCCAGTCCACTAGCTGAGCAGCCCTCCTGTCCACATGCTACGCCTCCTCCTCGCCTGCACGCCTGCGAGCTTACATCCTCGCTACTGACTGTCCCCCCCCTCCCGCGGCTGGCAGCCGCGCTCTCTCAGTCTCGGCCTTTATGGCGACCTCCCGAGTACTTCGTTTCGACCCTGAAGGGCGACCTATAGATTTTAGCACGTGGCTTACGCAGGCGCAGCGCCACCTTAAGAGCCAGCGGCAGGATGGCGTGCACTTGTTCGCACACGCATCCGGTACTCAGACCGCTCCCCAGCAGCCTAGCCCGCTGCCCACTACCCCACCGCCTACTCCTGAGCAGGAGGCCGAGTACCAGCGCCAGCTCCTCGCTCGCGACGTGTGGGAGTCTCGTGACGCCGCTGCCTGCCTCGCCCTGACCGACCTTCTTTCGCCGATAGAGGCAGTCCACTTCGCTCAGGTCGAGTCTGCTGCAGATCTGTATAAGGCTATTGTTGCTCGCTACTCTACTCCCTCCTCTGCGTCGCTCAGTCGCCTCCTCGTACCCTTTATCTACCCTGACCTCGCCTCCTTTGAGACTGTCTCTGACCTCGCTACTCACCTGCGCTCCCTTGACGCTCGCTTTCGCGCTGCTTGCACTGAGGACCAGCTTGCCCTTGCCCCGCCCCCTATGTGGCTCACTATTCACTGGCTAGTCACTCGCCTCCCTGACCGCCTAGCCACAGCCCGCGACGCGCTTCTTCTGAAGCACCCCACTGAGCTTACAATCGATCTTCTTGAGACCGCTCTCTCGAAGATCGAGAGTAACCTCCTCACCGTTGCCTCTGCCTCTTCCGCGCCTCCTCCTCGTCTCTTTGAGGGGTGTGCGGTACCACAGCTTCCCACCTTCTCTGCCTCCCTTGCCACTCCCACGTCTTCTGCCTCTGAGGAGACGGCGGCTGTTTCTGTCTCTGGCGGACAGAAACGTGGCAAGGCCGGCAAGAAGGGCGGGAAGGGCGGCGGGGGTACTGGAGGTGGTGCGGGTAGTGGCGGTGGCGGTGGAGCAGGTGGTGGGAGTGGTGGTGGGGGTGGCTCGGGACCTGACGGCCCTCCTTTCGACGGTGGAGTTTTCACTGGTGGTGAGGGGTTCCAGCAGCAGCAGCAGCCGACTCCTCAGCAGCTGCCACCGCCTGGACAGCAGCAGCGGCAGGGACAGCAGCAGCAGCAGCGACAGGGCCAGCAGCAGCGCCTACCGCAGCAGCAGCCTCAGCAGTGGGGCCCTCCGCAGCAGTGGGGCCCTCCGCAGCAGTGGAGGTCTGCGGGTCCCCCGAGCACTGGGCGCGGTGGCGCCCCCTCCAGTCGGGGACCTCGCGCGGCCGGCCGCGACGTTGGTCCCTGTGAGTACTGGATCCTTACGGGTCCTCGTAGGGACACGTACTGTGGCCGCCCCGACCACTCTGCTGCACGCTGCTTCAGTCGTCTCGACGACCTCTACCGCTTGCACCACGGCCCCTCCGCTCCCCCGCCGCCACGCTGGGGGACGCTGCTTGCTCGTGGTATTGCTGTTTTTGATATGACTATGGATGATGCTAGGTCTTATGCCATGTATGCTGATGTTGACTATAGTGCTCCTGGATCTGTGTACTTGCCTGTACCTAGCTTAGGATCTTTGCCTGTTGCTAGAGTAGGTGCTAGTGTAGGATCTTGCTTAGCTACTAGTACAGGTACTCCCTCGGCGGACGCGTCTCTCTCCTTCACACTGGACTCGGGAGCGTCGCACTGCTTCTTCCGCGACTGCACGACTCTCTCTCCGCTACCGGCGCCTGTCCCTGTAGCACTGGCCGATCCCTCCTCGGGACCGGTCATTGCGACTCACGCCACTACTCTCCCGTGCCCAGCTGCTCCTTCTGGTTCCCTGACCGGCCTCCACGTTCCTACGTTCTCTAGGAACCTGGTTGGTGTGGGCACCTTGGCGAGACAGCACGTCGGTGTCTGGGTTGAGCCTTCTGGTGACACCGCAGTCTGCGTCGACGGTGACACGTACGCCCCCTTGGCCACTTTCCGCCAGGAGCCGGGCTCTGGTCTGTACACCCTCCGCACCGACCCCCGTCAGGTTCCCCCGTCCCACCAGGTAGCCGGGTCCAGTCAGGTTGCTGTGTCAGGTGTAGTTGCTGCGTCGTGCTCGTGTCGGTCGCTTGCCCACCCCACCGTTCTGTGGCACCACCGGATGGGGCACCCGTCCCTTCCTCGTCTGCGCGCCATGTCCAGTCAGCGTCTTGTCTTAGGCCTCCCCCGAGTCCTCCCGCCACTCCCGCCGTCCCCAGCTCCTCCGTGCGGTCCTTGTGTCCAGGGTCGGCTTCGCGCCACCCCTCACTCCTCCTCCCTTCGTCCGGCCACCGAGCCCTTCCAGACACTCCACTTAGACGTCTGGGGCCCCGCCTCCCGCCTTGGCCCTGAGCGGGAGAGTTTCTTTCTGGTGGTCGTTGACGATTACTCTCGGTACACCACCGTGTTCCCTTTGGCGAAGAAGTCCGACGTGACTTCTACGCTGATCCGGTGGCTCCTCGTCACCGAGGACACTCGTGGTCGTCGTGTCAGTTGTCTCCACTCCGACCGTGGGGGTGAGTTTCGCTCCGGCATTCTCGCCAGATTCTGTGCTGAGCAGGGCATCACCCAGTCCTGGACTCTTCCAGACTCTCCACAGCAGAATGGGGTTGCTGAGCGCCGCTTAGGCCTGGTCATGGAGATCGCCCGCACCTCCATGATCCACGCCCGCGCCCCCCATTTTCTGTGGCCCTACGCGGCTCGGTACGCCGCTCACCAGCTGAACCTCTGGCCTCGCGTCTCTCGGCCAGGGGCTTTACCGACCAGTCTTTATACAGGGTCCCCTGGTGTTGCGTCGAGGTTTAGTGTCTGGGGCTGCTTGGCTCTTGTCCGCGACACCTCTGCGGACAAGATCTCGCCTCGCGCCGTCCCCTGTGTCTTCCTTGGTTTCCCAGAGGGCTCCTCTGACTTCACCTTTTACCACCCACCCTCCCACCGGTTCTTTGACTCTCGTGACGTCCGTTTCGACGAGTCCGTCCCCTACTACGTCAGGTACCCCTCTCGAGGTCTCCCGGTTCCCCCCCCTCCCCTCTTCCTGGCTCCAGCTCCTCCTCCTCCCGCCCCTGCTCCTCCTGTAACCCCCCCTGTTCCCGCTCCGTCTGGTGTGTCTCACGCTACTCCCCCTCCCTCGGTACCCCCCCAGGTCTCTCCTCCTTCCCCACAGTCGTCCTCACCGCCTCCGCAGCAGCCGTCGGCGCTTCCTTCACCGGCCACTGCGGACTCTGAGGGTGTTGGTGCTCGAGGTGAGGGCTCTGGCGGTGCTCGCTCTGGGGGTGCTGGCGTTGGAGCTGTTCGTGCACCTACAGGAGCGGCCAGTTCTGGGGGTGCTGGCACTGGCGCTGAGCGTGCACCTGCCGCAGCTGCCCGTTCCGAGGGTACTGGAGCTGGTGGTGGTGCTGGAGCTGGTGGTGTTTCTGGAGCTGGAGAGTCTGGGGCTGGTGCTGGTGCTACTGGGGGCACCACGCCTGGGGGTGCGGGTACACCTCCTGCAGGTGCAGGTCGTGCTGCCGCGGGGGGTACTCGCTCTGGGGGTTCTCAGCCGGGTGCTGTCGAGGGCGGAGCAGGTTCTTCTTCGTCGTCTCCTCACGCTACTCCTCCTCCTCACCCTTACCCG
The DNA here is from genome assembly GCA_947470075.1 of Closterium sp. Yama58-4. Lineage (NCBI taxonomy): Eukaryota > Viridiplantae > Streptophyta > Zygnematophyceae > Desmidiales > Closteriaceae > Closterium > Closterium sp. Yama58-4. The sequence goes on along the minus strand of CANIUD010000750.1, from coordinate 553,773 downwards.
ACTCGCCACCAGGCCCGTCTTCGTCTTGAGCGTGAGGAGCAGCAGCGTTTGGAGCGTGAGAGGTTGGAGCTTCAGCAGCGGGTGGAGAGTGAGAGGTTGGAGTTGCAGCGGGAGCAGCAGCAGCAGCAGCAGCAGCAGCAGCAGCAGGAGCAGCAGCAGCAGCAGCAGCAGCAGCAGCAGCAGCAGCAACAGCCGCAGCAGCAGCAGCAGCAGCCGCAGCAGCCTCCGCCCCCTGTTTCTGGCCTTCGGGCCCTTGGTCTCCCCTCCTCTCCTCCTGTGTTCGGTCCTACGTTTCCTCCTCCGGACTCCACTCCGGCTGTCTTCCCTCGTTCTCTGTCTCCTCCGTCCCCCCCTCCTCTCGCCCACACTTGGGCCTCTCGTCCTCCTCGTGCTCGTCCCTCGTCCCCTGTCACTGACCTCCGTACCGTGTTGTTTCGTCCTAGTCCTCCTCGTTCTCCTCCGTCTGTCCTTCCTCGTCCTCCTGAGTCTTCCCTCACTGCCTCCCTGTCCACTCCGGTCACTGACTACTACCGCACGTACCGCCCCACTCTCTCTCGTGTTCTCGCCTCTCTTGTTACAGACCCTCGTGCCTCCCCTTCCTCCGTCGCGGTCCTCACTGCCGCTGTCACTGACTTTACTGCTACGCGTCGCCTTGACTACGCCACTCGTGTTGTGGCCGCTCCTCCTGTCCGTCCTCTGTCCGCCAGGGGTGAGTCTGCCCTTGGCTGTGACGTCCTAGAGGACAGACAGTTTGAGCTAGAGTTCCTGGCAGCTGCTTCGCCTCATCTCTGTGCCATGCTGCTCACTCCTGAGGGAGACCCCGACGCTCCTGACATACCTACTCCTCGCACTTACGCTGAGGCAGTGTCAGGGCCTTGGGCCTCTCAGTGGAGAGCTGCCATGGACGCAGAGATGGCCTCCTACAGGTCCACAGGCACTTACGTTGACGAGGTTCCCCCCCCAGGGGCGAACATCGTTGACGGCATGTGGATCTTCAAGGTGAAGCGGCCGCCGGGATCTCCCCCAGTCTTCAAGTCACGCTACGTGGCTAGAGGGTTTAGTCAGCGTGAGGGAGTTGACTTCTTTCAGACCTTCGCGCCCACCCCGAAGATGACCACTCTTCGGGTGTTACTGCACGTAGCAGCGCAGAGAGACTACGAGCTTCACTCTCTTGACTTCTCCACTGCCTTCCTCCAGGGCCGCCTACACGAGGAGATCTGGCTGCGTCGTCCTCCGGGCTTCACTGGCACTTTCCCGCCTGGGACCCAGTGGAGCCTCAGACGACCGGTCTACGGTCTCCGCCAGGCACCCCGTGAGTGGCACGACACTCTCCGCTCTACTCTCTCCGACCTCGGGTTTGAGCCGTCTTCCGCCGACCCGTCGCTGTTTGTTCGTCGTGGGCGCACACCTTTCTTCGTTCTGGTCTACGTTGACGACTTGGTTTTTGCCACAGCCGACACAGCTGCACTGGCGGAGGTGAAGTCCGAACTGCAGAAGAGACACACCTGCACTGACCTTGGGGAACTGCGCCGCTACCTTGGCCTGCAGATCTCCAGGGACAGAGCCGCTCGCACCATCACTCTGACTCAGTCACACATGGTGCAGCAGGTCCTTCAGCGGTTCGGGCTTCAGGACTCTTCTCCTGCCCCCACTCCTCTTGCTGTAGACCACAGACTCACTGGGCCTTTTCCTGACGAGCCGTTCGAGCCCAGTGGTCCCTACGCAGAGCTGGTGGGCTGCCTCATGTACCTGATGACGTGCACTCGCCCGGACCTCGCCTTCCCTCTTAGCATCCTGTCTCGCTTTGTTGCGACTGGGAGACACCGTCCTGTTCACTGGGCGGCGGCTAAGAGGGTGGCGAAGTACCTTGGCGCGACATCAGGCATGGGGCTTGTACTTGGAGGGACACAGCCAGTTGTACTCACCGGTCACTGCGACTCCTCCTACGCCGACGACGTTGAGACTCAGAGGTCTACGCAGGGTTACTGTTTCAGCCTGGGTTCTGGAGCTGTTTCGTGGAGGTCTACTCGGTCCTCCTCGGTTGCGACTTCTACCGCAGAGGCCGAGATCTACGCTGGGGCCCTTGCTGCTCAGGAGCTACGCTGGTTGACCTTTTTGCTCACTGACCTTGGTGAGCGGCCGAGCTCTGCACCGACCCTGTTTGCTGACAACAGGGCGATGATTCTCCTGTGTCGTGAGCCTCGACTGGAGAGCAGAGTGAAGCACATCGACGTCAGGTACTTCCTCCTTCGAGAGTTGCAGAGACGCGGGCAGGCTCGTCTGGACTTCGTGGCCTCCGAGGCCAACACTGCAGACATCTTCACCAAGGCTCTTCAGCCTTGTGACCACCGCCGGTTCTGTCTGCAGTTGGGCCTCGTTGAGACTGGGTCGAGTAGACTGCAGTAGTGAGTGCTTGTCTCTTGTCTTTGCTTGTACTGCATATATTTGCATATACACTCTTGAACTGGCCTTGTGGCCGCTGTTTGCGCTCAGACTGTGTGGTGACGTTGTGATCCACCATGAGCTTTGTTTTGTCTCTTGTTTATGACTGGTCTTGTGACCTTAGGTTGTTTGTTGTTACTTTGCACTCCCCACTTAGGCTATGGGGGTGTGTCAAATGTTCTAGCCATTAGTGGGTTGTGCAGTAGGGGGTACAAACAGTTAGGGTTTGAATATGTACCCCAATCTGTCTAATGCAACTCATTCCACTGTTTTCACTCACTGAGACTGCAGTATATAATATATATACCATCATACCCCAGCTGCAGGTGATATATTATAGGGTGTTGCGCTTACAAATGATTACATGCGCACGCATGGAAAGATCGGCGAGATTGTTCCACCATTTTCATTATTTTTATTTCAATAAAGACCCAAGGGTAATCCCGCCTGGACATCACAGTATAGCAATGGCAGCATCTTAGGGTACATTCCGCTGTGGACATGCGTCCCAATCGGAAATCACACCATTTAATTACTGCAGCAAAATGACAATGAATACTAAATCAAACACCAATATCACGCCATTTGCCGAATGAGGTCATTGATCTCAACTCCTCTGTTCCCAGCCTCCCCACCCTTGTTGAACCAACCTGCCTTGCTAAACTTGCCCCTGGGGGCTGCAAGGCGGAAAGGCCAAAGAAAGCCGGTCACTTGCAGGAAGTGCGGCCCCACTGTAGCGATCTCGTGAATCAAATCCTCGATACAGATAATGCCCGTGCTACCCAGGGCCTGCAAGGAGCGAAGCAATGAGCAAGGGGCGTGAGTGAGGCAAAGCAGCAGAGAGGGAGTGTGAGAAAATGAAAGCGGCAAAATGAAGCACCAGCACAGGGTTTAAAGCCCACCTGTTCAACAATAGCGTTGTCAGTGAGGGGCACTCGCCGCCATCCCTTCGCCTCCTCCTCTGGATTTACTGGCCCCGTCCATCCCACCATCGCCTCTGGCTTCTTGGCTACAACCGTCATTGCCCCACTCCCCCCTGCCCCTTGTGCAGCCCCCCCATCCCTTGCTTTGCCCTCTTTGGTCTCTCCCTCCCCTCCCTCCTCCCCCTCGTCTTCCTCCTCACCCTCCTCCTCGTCCCCTTCCCCTGCATCCTCCCCCTCCCCGGCCTCCTCCCCATCCTCCCCATCCTCCCCATCCTCCCCCTCCTCCTGCTGCCGTATGCGCGCCACGCCTCGTTTCATTATGAGGGCGCGCACGGATGACAGGTCGGGGAACCTGGGGGGAGGGGGGCGTGCGTGGGGAGGGATGGTGGGGGAATATACCGGAAGGAGGGTAAGGGGGGAGCGGGAGGCAGGGGAAGTGCGCCACGCCTCGTTTCATTATGAGCGCACGCACTGATGACAGGCCGGGGAACCTGGAGGCGGGGAGGGGGGGTGTGGGGGGTTGATGGGGGAACTAGGGTGAGGGGAAGAGCGAGGGAGTGAGTGCAGGAGGGGACAGGAGAGAGAAAAAAAATATGGTCGGGAGTGGGTATGAGGCGTGCAAAAATTGCGGTTGGTACATGGAAGAGAGAGAGAGAGAAAAGGGAGGCAGGGAGGGAGGGAGAAAGGACGGGGAGAGATAGGGAGTGAGTGAGTGAGTGAGTGAGTGGGGGAGGGAGGGAGAGAGGGAGGGAGGGAGGGAGGGAAGGAGGGGGAGAGGAATAGAGAGAGAGAGGCAGAGAGAGGGGGAGGAGATAGGCGGAGAGAGGGAGAGAGGCGGAGAGAGGGAGAGAGGCGGAGAGAGAGGGAGGAGAGAGGCGGAGAGAGGAAGAGAGCACGCACCCAAAGGTGACGTATGGCTCGACAAGTTGCAGCATTTGTGCCGTGCGGTCCGTGGCTCGCAGGAAGACTCCCGAGTTGAGCTGCAGGGAGGGAGGTATGGGGACGAGGAGGGGGGAGGGTAAGAGATGGCGCAACTGAAAGAGAGCATTTGCGTGATGCGGTCTGTGGCTCGCAGGAGGACGCCCGAGTTGAGCTGCAAACAGACGCGAGTGAGGGGGTTAGGGAGGTGTGCAGGGGGAGAGGTGCGCGGATAAGGAGGAACGAAAGTGAAGGAGGGGGGGGAGAAGGAGTGGACAGCAATTAGGGCGCGTGTGCAGGGGTATGCCATGGGCACTCAACAGCCAATGCGAGGGTCCAGTTATCATTAGCGGCGGCGGCGGCGACAGCAGCAGCGGCAGCAGCAGCAGCAGCGGCGGCGGCGGCAGCAGCAGCAGCAGCAGTGTGGTTACCTCTGTAAGTCGCAGCATCTTGAGTATATTCCGCGATTGCTTCGTCATTTCATGCTGCGCCCTGCACACACGTGGAGGTGATTGGGTGAACAGGGAGGCAAACAGATACAACTGGGAATACTTGGGTTAGATAATAAAGAATGAAAATGTGATGTTTAACATGCAATGGCCATGTTGACGCGACAATGGCGTATATGTGTGACAATGCGCTGTGTGATTATGCACTGCAGGCCTCACTCATCCCCACCCTCTCCCATTCACTCACCCTCTCGCCACTATGTGATTCACCCTCTTCTCTCCCCCATCCCTCACCTCTCCCCTCACCCCCTTCCCCCCCCTCATCCTCCCCCACTCACCCGCGGATCCGCACGGCAAACAGCAGCTTTAGGTTCGTGCCCGCCAAAATGCCCCCCTTGTCCTCCCCCTTCCCCGCGTTTATCCGCTCCGCCGCTTTCTGCGCCGCCTTGAGCTTCCGCCGCGCCAGCCTCCGCTGCGCAGCGGTCCCCCCGCCCGCCACCACCGGCTTCAGCTGCACCCGCCGCCCCACCACCCGGTCCGCGCGCACGCGCTTAGCATCGCGCTCCTGTTGCGCGGAAAGGGGAAGGCGGGCGGGGGAAGACGGGCGGGGGAAGGCGGACAGGGGAAGGCGGGCAAGGGAAACAGGACGGGGAAAGGCGGGCGAAGGTTTCGGGAGGGGGAACCGGGCGGGGGAAAGAAGCGCAGAAAACGGAAAACGAAAAATCAGGAGCTTTGCTAAATTGCCTAACTCTTAAACCCCTTGGTCCGCTTTCACGACGCCACCCGCCGCCCCGTCCCGGTTTTGTTGGAAGGGGAACGGATGCGAGAGAGGAGGAGGAAAGGTGGTGGAAACCCAGACCGAAACCCGAAACCTCAAAGACTTGAACCCCTGAGATTCGAGCGAGGGACCGACACACATGCAGAACCCAGAAATCCTCACCAGCCTCTACCGACTGCTGGCGCGTAAAACCCGAAATCTGCAGCCCTGAACCCTGACCTCCGACGCTCTCTCTGCTGAGTCTTACCACCTCCGTCTCCCCCCTCCCCCTCTTCTCCCCCCAGTTTTTCCCCCTTCCTTCCCCACGCTCCGTAACCATAACACAATCAGCCCGTCAATCCAACCAATAGCAGCGAATGGCAAGCCGGCGCGCGCACAATTCCTTTATTCTGCCCGCGTGAGTTGCTGCACCAGTGGGTGTCGCTGGCCCGAAAATCTCTGGTCTACTAGCCGAATATCAACACTTAATAAATATCAAAAGGCGGCAGAAACGCTTGCATCGAAAATCTCCGACGTGACGAGAGAAACACCCCCCGCGCGCACGCACCCTCCGGCGGAACGCGAGCACGAAGTCCTCGGGGCGCTTGAAGCGCTTCTCCGCCTTCCCGCGCTTCCCGCGGTGCGCGTGCTTCTGCAGGAACTGCTCCCGCTTTTCCGCCGCGAATTGCTCGTCCTTCTTCCGCTTCTTCAGCACCGTCTCCGGCACCGTCGGCAGCACGCGCGGCGGCTGCAGCTCCTCCGCGCTCATCGTGCCTGGTGGCGGACTGGGCGGAGAATCGGCGGAAGACTGGCGGCAAACTGGCGGCTGGCGAAAGAAACCAGCGGAAGAATAGCGGCAGAGTGGCAGAAGAAGGGCACGAGATAACAGGGCGAACAACGGGCTACGGAATAGAAAGGAGCGGAATGCCAAGGATCGAGAGAAAGGAATAGAGCAAAAGCGAGTGGGTGGGGTTTCTGAGGTTCGATATGTGCCAGTCTCTTTGTTGTGAAAGTAAATCCTGTACACTGCGCAGCAAATCGTCCATGCTATCTAGAAATTTCAGCACGTTTCTTGCTGTAATAACGAATCATTTAGTTAACAAAAAGCTTTGCAATCGCATCATTACACTACACAGCAAAATTCCACAATAGAGAAATATCATTCTTGAACTTTGTTGCCTATGACACAACCCTATGTAATCCCTACCATACACACCTAAAACCCATAATGCATATAATCGGCTTCCGCCAACCAATGATTGGAGGACTCTTAGAAGAATCACCTGCCACACCAATTTCCAGCAGCTTTACAGTGGAATTAACAGCAGCAGCAGCAGCAGCAGCAGCAGCTGCTGGTGCATGTGCCCTCCCTGAATCCTCCTCCTTGTGCATAGTATATCGCCCTCCAAGCCTTCTTCCCCACCCCTCACCCCTGCAAGGTCGAGATTCTCTTACTTCCAACACCCCCCATCACACAATCTCCAGCAGTTGGAGAATCCCAGTGGAGTTCCCATCGCTGCATCCCCCTTCCTCCGTGTCGGCGCCCCTCACCACTGCGCTCCCACCTCTGCATCCCCCCCTCTCCTTCCAGCAGTTTGCGCCTCTCACAACATTCGCAGGCAGCCCTCCGGCCTCCCTCTCACCTGTCCTCCCCATCTCTCCCTACACTTTTCAGACCATTTCCAGAAGCTTGATGTTGCCCGTTGAGATGGCAGCAACGAGCGTTTGGGAGCCCCCCCGCCAGCACACGCTCGACACAAACTGCCCCGCATCCTCCTCCGTGTCGACGCCCCTCACACCCTTCCCATCGAAGCACCCCTTCCCTTCCTCCCTGTTAGTGTCTCTTACACCATCTCAAGCAGTTTGATGTTGCCGGTTGAATTCGCAGCAACGAGTGTCTGCGAGTCCCCCCGCCAGCACACGCTTGACACAAACTGCCCCGCATCCTCCTCCGTGTCCGCGCCTGTCACACCCCTCCCATCAGGGCACCCCCTCCTTCCTCCCTGTCAGCGTCGCTCACACCATCTCCAGCAATTTGATATTTCCAGTTGAATTCGCAGCAACGAGCGTTTGAGAGTCCCCCCGCCAGCACACGCTCGACACAAACTGCCCCGCATCCTCCTCCGTGTCCGCGCCTGTCACCGGATCAACCCCCCCAAAGCGATGTGCTGCTATGGGCATTGGCAGCGACTTGTGGAAGGCAAACACCTGGTGCGAGGGAGGGGTGGGGGTGGGGTTGAGAATAGTGGGAGTGCGGAAGGAAATTGGGCAATGGCAGTGACTAGCGAATGCAAAAACTTGGGGGGGAACGGATGAGGGGGAGCGGCAGGGGCAGGGGGAAGGGAGACGGGGGAAGAACAGATAAACTCCCGTGACTGAAAAGGATTGCACATGTGGCCTCCCATATGACCTTCCATTTCCTCGTTTTTTCTTGCATGGATGGAAGCTACCAAAAGAGTTACGTAAGGATGAAAAGCATACCTCGTTGGTTTCCGAGCCGCATGCGATGTAACCGTCAGCAACCGTGAGCCCCACAAAGTTCTGCCGGGATAGGGCGACACAGGCGACGGGGGAGCGTGATGTGAGGCAGGAACGGGGGGACTTTTGAGTTGAGCGAAGTCAAATCAGCACCCATGAGACCCCCAAAGTTTCTTCCAAGAAGGCAGGAAAGAGACGAAGTTACTCTCTCTCTAGCCTCACACGGGAGATGGGGGAAACAGGGTGTGATTCTAGTCTAGAGAGAGGGACAGGAGAGGTGCGGTAGGAGAGAGGATACAGATGTGCGCAAAGAAGCAAGTAACGGACGAAAGACCAAAGCGGCACGAGAGCCAGTGAAAGTCGGGAATGAGCACAAGGAGAGCCACCAGCTACAAAAGCCACACATTACACCGCCATACCCGACCCCGCAAGCAGGTGTGTCCTCTGAACTTCCTCGTGCAAGCAGAGCCACCCTCACCTCACCCCCACTCCCCTTTCCTGCTTTGTTGCAGGTGCTTTTTGTGAAATTTCGAAATGTTACACCTACTATTTGAGATTAAAAGAAAGAAAACATCCCACCTTCTCATTGGTGTGGCCTGTGAACGTCCTGGTGCAAGCAGAGGCCCCATCCACCCCACCGCCCGCCTGCTGACTGCACGCGTGGTTGAGGTCCCACAGCTTGAGAGTGTTGTCTGTTGAGGCAGACACGATGGTGGAAGCGTCGACGAATTTCACGTAGCTCACAGCCTTGCTGTGGCCCGTGAGCGTGGCGAGAGGGGCGCGGAGGGAGCGCAGGTCGAAGCAGTGCAGCGAGTAGTCGGCTGAGCCGAGGGCGAGGAGGTGCGATGAGTGCGGGGGGAAGGCCACAGAGCACACGTTGGCCTTGGTGTGAATCGTGCCGACGCTCGTGTCCTGAGAGGGAGGGGCCGGAGAGGAGAGGGAGAAGGAGAGATGGAGGAGGAAAGGAGGGGCGGGGGAGGAGAGGGGGACCCAGAAGTGTGCAAAGAGGAAAGGGATGCCAAAAGAGGGAGCGGAGCGAGCGCAGGTCGAAGCAGTGGAGGGAGTAGTCGGCCGAACTGAGCGCGAGGAGGTGCGATGAGTGGGGGGGAAGGCCACGGAACAGACGTTGGCCTTGGTGTGAATGGTGCCGACGCTCGTGTCCTGAGGCAGGGGAACGAGGGAGAAGAGAGAGATGGGGAGTGGGGAAGAAAGAGAGACGGGGAGTGGGGGAGAAGTAGAGGGAGAGGCAGTGAGTGTAAGTAGCGGAAAAAGGAATGCAAGAGGGAGGGCGCAGGTTGAAGCAGTGGAGGTAGTGGCATCACCTGGTTGGCACCCCACCAGCTTCACACACACACACACTCAGTATCGCTGCTTCGTGCGTACTGAGTGCGCACTTCAACCAACTCAGGCCAATCAGCACACGCCACCTGGTTGCCGTCCCACCTGATTGATGCTCCACAGCTTCACAGTGCCGTCGTCGCTGCCGCTGGCGAGGCGAGTGGGGTCGCAGGGGGAGAAGTCCACACTCCACGCGCGCTTCTCGTGCTCCCCCCACTCCATCACCGCTGCTCCCGTGCCCGCATCCCACAGCTGGACATTGCAAGGAAGATAGGAAGGGAAGAGGGGAAGGGAAGGTCAGTGGGGAGTGCATAGAGGTTCCCCAAGCATCACCCCACGCACGCTTCTCGTGCTCCCCAGTTCAACATCTAGGTCAGGAAAGGAGGGAAGGGGTTCGAGGAGGGGAAAAGGGAGGGGAGAGTGGGAGCGGAAGGGGTGGGGGGGGGGAACGGGATGGGGGGAGTGGGAGGGGGAGGGGAAGGTGTGGGGTGGGACAAAGGAAGGGGGAAGGGGAAAGGGGGAGGAGAAGATGTGTGGGGGGAATAAGGGGGGAGAGGGGGAGGGTAAGAGGAAGGAGCACATGGGAGAGGGTGAAGCGGAGGGGGAAGCTCACCTGCACCATTGCACCATAACCAGCAGAAGCGAGCCGGTTCTTGATACACCCGTTCCACCTAACACAAGACTGTTTGTCCCGGCACCCCTGGTCCACCACGGGGTAGTGCACGCCCACTTGGTGCCATGCGCCCATGTTCCCATTCCATGCCCCCAGTGCTCACCCCTCCCCCTCCAAACTCTCACCTGCACAACCCCGTCGTAATCCGCGGAAGCAAGCCGGTTCTTGATATACCCATTCCAGCTCACACACGACAGCTTGGCCCGGCACCCCATCTCCACCACGGGGTAATGCACGTCCACTCGCCGCCCGGCCAGCACGCTCTCGCACTCAAAGATCCGAATGCGCCGGCACACGCCACCCGTGGCGAAGAACTGCGCGTCGCGGTCGAAGGCGAGCGAGCACACCATGGACGCCGCGCTCAGCAGGTGCGCGTGGCGGAGGGTTGCGCGCACTTCAAAGCGCGAGTAGCGGGCGAACTTGCAGAGGGAATCGAAGAACTCGCCTAGTAGGTCCCTGCTGCCCGCGCCGCCTCCCTGCTGCTGCTCGTGCAGATGCTGCTGCTGGTGGTGGTGGTTCTGCTGCTGCTGTGGTGCTGCCATCGCTCCGCCTGCTCTTCCTGCCGCTGCTGCCGCTGCTGCTGGTGCCCCTGCCCCACCCCCTGCAGCTGCTTCTGCTGCTGCTGCAGCACCCCCTGCACCAACTTCAGTCTGCCCTGCCCCTGCCTCTGCCTCTGCCTCTGCCCCTCTGCCTTCGCCTCTTCTGTCCTCTCCTCCCCTTTCCGCTACCTCTTCTTGCCTTACCCGATCCTGACTGGACTCATTATCCGCACCAGCATCAGCACCATCACCTCCACCACCACCGCCAACACCACCACCAAGGCCAGCACTACTGCCACCATCACCCCGACCACCACCGCCAACACCGGGGGCGACAGCAGAAGCACGCGGGGCAGCAAGAGGCACAGCAGCGTCATTCCCAGGAAGAGCAGCTGAAGCGGCAGCAGAGGCGGCGGCAGCACCGCCCCCCCTCGCCTGAGCTCCCCCATTGGCCGCCTCTACCCGCCAGCGCATGGCGAAATAGACCTCTTCCAACCGGTCAAAGTTACGCAGTAACCGCACGGTCCTCCTTGCGCCCCGCGGCCGACCCATGCCGAACGGAGCAGGTGCAGCTGCAGTGACAGCACCAGCACCACCAGCAACACCAGCAACACCAGCAGCAGCAACACTACCAGCACCACCACGAGTACCAGCAGCAGCAGCAGCGGCAGCGGCAGCAGCAGGGAAAGAAGGAAGATGTCGTGACCCTCCTTGTGCCTCCTCCACTTCACCACTCGCCCATCTCCCTCCCACATCTCGCCCTCCCCCACCAGTGCTCACCACCCCACTCACATCAGCAGCAGCAGCAGCAGCAGCACCGTGAGTTGCTGGGATGAGCCCAGGGCGAGGGGAGCGAGGGGAAAAGGCACCCCATAGGTCCCTCTCTGCCCCACCGCTCATGTCACTCCCTGCCTCTCTACCACCACCCTCCCACCCAGTCTCCCTGCCGCCCCCTCTGCCGCCTTCCCTATCCTCTACCGTCTGTGCTGATGGCGCCGGCAGCATGAGCGGCTGAGACTGCCCCTGCTGCTGCCCCTGGGACTGCCCTAATCCATGCATGTGCATTTGCCGCCCGTGCCCCTGCCGCCCGTGCGCGTGCTGGCCGCCCATGACGGCAGCCCGCCTGCGGTGCACCTCGTGGATGTCCCCTGTGAGCCGCCCGAGATCCAGGGCGAGTTTCTGGGCGGCAGACTGCTTGGCGAGGTGGATGCGCGAGAGGAAGGCCAGCAGCACGTCGCACTCCGCCTCCTGTGCCTCTAACCCCGCCTGCTGCCCCCTGTGCGCAAACATGCTTGCTACGTCTGCCAATAACTGGCTGCTTCGCACCTCCCTGCATGGGTGGAGACGGACAGCAGGTGGGGGAGATGGTATGATACTGGCATTTAGAATGAATAGAGAGGAAGGCGAGCAGCACATCACACTCCGCCTCCTGTGCTTCCAACCCTGCTTGCTGGCCCCTGTGTGCGAACATGCTCGCCACTTCTGCCAATAACTGGCTGCTGCGTACTTCTCTGCAGGGGTTGAGGGGGAAAACAACAGGTGGGGCAGCCGGTACAAGACAGTGTTGAGAGAGAGTGACCAGGAAGGCGAGCAGCACATCGCACTCCGCCTCCTGTGCTTCCAACCCTGCTTGCTGGCCCCTGTGTGCGAACATGCTCGCCACTTCTGCCAATAACTGGCTGCTGCGTACTTCTCTGCAGGGGTTGAGGGGGAAAACAACAGGTGGGGCAGCCGGTACAAGACAGTGTTGAGAGAGAGTGACCAGGAAGGCGAGCAGCACATCGCACTCCGCCTCCTGTGCTTCCAACCCTGCTTGCTGGCCCCTGTGTGCGAACATGCTCGCCACGTCTGCCAATAACTGGCTGCTGCGTACTTCTCTGCAGGGGTTGAGGGGGAAAACAACAGGTGGGGCAGCCGGTACAAGACAGTGTTGAGAGAGAGTGACCAGGAAGGCGAGCAGCACATCGCACTCCGCCTCCTGTGCTTCCAACCCTGCTTGCTGGCCCCTGTGTGCGAACATGCTCGCCACGTCTGCCAATAACTGGCTGCTGCGTACTTCTCTGCAGGGGTTGAGGGGGAAAACAACAGGTGGGGCAGCCGGTACAAGACAGTGTTGAGAGAGAGTGACCAGGAAGGCGAGCAGCACATCGCACTCCGCCTCCTGTGCCTCCAACCCCGCTTGTTGCCCTCTGTGTGCGAACATGCTGGCGACATCAGCCAAAAGCTGGCTGCTGCGCACCTCCCTGCAGAATGGGCAGGGAAGATGGAAGGGGACAGTACGTAACATGAGTCAAGAGGAAGGCGAGCAGCACATCACACTCCGCCTCCTGTGCTTCCAGCCCCGCCTGCTGCCCTCTGTGCGCGAACATGCTCGCCACGTCTGCTAGCATTTGACTGCTCCGCACCTCCCTGCAGGGGTGAGGAGGGGGAACAGGTGGGAAGAGCAGGTGTGGAAGACGGAACAAGACAGTGCTTGAGAATGAATGCGCGAGAGGAAGGTGAGCAGCACGTCACACTCCCCCTCCTGTGCCTCTAGCCCCGCCTGCTGCCCCCTGTGCGCGAACATGCTGGCGATATCAGCCAAAAGCTGGCTGCTGCGCACCTCACTGCAAGGGTAGGGGGGAACAGGTGGGGGGAACAGGTGGGGAACAGGTGGGGGGAACAGGTGGGGAACAGGTGGGGGGAACAGGTGGGGAACAGGTGGGGGAACAGGTGGGGAACAGGTGGGGGGAACATGAGTTTTAAAAAGGGGGCGTCAAGGGGGAAGGTCAACGGGGAGGGACGTCAAAAGGTGGGGGCACGGGGTGAGAGGAATGAAGAAGCAGGGGCGAGTGAGGCGCAGGGTGGGGAATGCGAAGGTGCTTACGAGGCAGTTGGGCGAGCGGAAGGTTGGGGGTGCAGCAGCCAAAGGCAGAAGGCAGCCTCCTTGGGGCGATGGGAGAGCAGGCGTGGCGGCAATATGCGATGACAGAGGTCGCCCATTATCATGCTCCTCTCCGTGGCGCTGGTGAATGGACAGAAGAGCTGGTGGGGAGGGAGGGGAAGGAGTGGAGAGGGGTGGGGAGTGTTTGGAGGGGGCAAGATACACAGCGGGAGGGAGGCAAGCAGGATGCAATGGCAGAGGTCGGCCATTCTCATGCTCCTCTCCGTGGCGCTGGTGAAGGCTCAGATCAAAGAAAAGCCCACGCCCAGCTTGAACTCATCAGCGGCGAGACTCAATGCTCACCCCACACTCACACCCCTCGCACGCCCCACTCTTCCCCCACACTCATCCAAAGAAGAGCCCACGCCACTCCCACACCTCACCTCGAAGAAGAGCACGCCGAGCTTGAACACCTCAGACGCCGCTCCCACACGATCAAATCTTGGGGTGAGACTCGCAACTCGCCCCTCTCTTCCATCCACCCGACTCTCACGCCTCACCTCAGAAGAAGGCTCACCTCAAAGAAGAGCACGCCCAGCTTGAACACGTCAGACGCCGCCCCCACAGGGTCGCCCCTCGCCTCCTCCGGTGACGTGTACCACCGCGCCTCCTCCTCCTCCGCCCTCCCCCCCTCTCCCCCTGCCCCTCCCCCTCCGCCTCCCCCTCCGCCTCCCCACTGCATGTCCCCTCCCCCTTGTTCTCCTGCCTCCGCCCCTCTAGCACTGGGGTTTAGGCGCTGTTGTCCTGCCATGCCGCGCCCTGCTGCTGTGCGCTGTGCCCTCCCTCCCTCTTGCCCCTGCGCCAGACGACCCTGCCCCACTTGCCCCTGCCCCTGCGCCACCATCCCCTCCTCATCCTGCTCCTGCAGCATCGCCCGCTGCCATGCCTCCGCCTGCTGCTCCCTCCAAGTCGCTGTCCCTTCTGCTGCCCCTCCGCCCGCACCCCCCTCCTCTTGTTGCCGCCACCCCTCCTCCTGCTGCTGCTGCTGCTCCTCCCGTTGCAACCGCACCTGCCCTCCGCCCCCTCTTTCCCCCATCTCCCCTTCACCTTCCCCCGCCTCCCCCGCCTCCCCCTCCCCCGACTCCCCCGCTCGCGCCCGCAGGAACGGCGGATGATACACCACCCGTCGGTGCGCAGACAGGACAAAGCACGCCGGGCGCACGTGGCTTACCACGTGGCCCTGAGTGTGGGCGGCAGCCACCATGTCCACCACCTGCGCGAACAGAAACAGACTCTCCAACCGGTCCACCTCCCTGCCTGCTCGGTTCAGCCAACGCCGCAGAGACAGCACAGGTTGAGGTGCAGGGTTCATAGTGGATGGGTCTACTCTGTGTGGTTGAGGTATGGTCACTGGTGGGTCGAGCTTGGGTGGTTGATGCGCGGTTGCGGGTGGGTCAAGCCTGGGAGGGGGCATGCGGGGTGGTGAGGGGCGGAGGGGGGTTGGGAGGTTGGGGGTTGCTGCTGCAGCGCGGAGTGCGGGGGGTGGGGGGTGGAGGGTGGCTGGCGGAGGGGGAGGGGGAGTGACGGGGGGAGGCGGGGATGGAGTGTGGGGGAGGTGGGGAGGAGGGTGGCGGAGGAAGGGTGGTGGATGCGCGGAGGAGGGGGGGTTGGCGGGTAGAGTGGCTGGGCCTCCGCCTATGCCTCTTGCAGCTGGTGCTGGTGCTGCTGCTGCTGCCCCGCCTGCTGCTATTCTCTCCGCCATCCCATGCGTTTGCCTCAGTTGCTGCTGTTGAAGTGGCGGTGGTGACAGAGGGTCGTGGCGCTGCTGCTGTTGCAGCGGCTGCTGCCACTGCTGCTGCTGCTGCTGCCTGGGGCCTGCCAGTGGCGCCTGCGGCCGTGCTACCCCTGCTGCCACTCCTGCCCAGCCTGCCGCTGTTGGTCCACCAACATCACCACTGCCCCCATCACCACCACCTGTGCCACCTGCGCCAGCAGCGCCAGTCACCCTTCCGCCGCCCCCAGCCCCAGCTGCGCCACTGCCTGGCGCATTGCCGCCCTGCACTCTCCCCTCCCCCGCCATCCGTTGCTCCGCCTCCCCACCTCCCATCTGCCTCCCTTCCCCTCTGCCCCCTCTCGCCACCCCTCGCGCCCCACACACCACAGCCACCTGACTCCCCTGCCCCGCCCTCCCCCTCCCTCCGCCCTCTCCCCTCCCCATCTCCTCCCTCCCCGCTTCCCGCGCCCCTCCCCCTCCCCTTCCCCCTCCGCCTCCCCCTCCCCCCGCCCCTCCGCCACTCCCCTCCGACTCCTCAGTCTCGTCCAGCGAGCTCCCCGTGCGCTCCCCCGCGCCTGCGCCCATGCCCCCCGCGCGGGGGGGCGCGCAGACGTTGGAGTTGCTGCGGAGCCCCTCCTCCGCGCGCCCCCCCAGCTGCTGCGTGGAGAAGAGGAACGGCCCCGTTACAAGCACACGCTCTGAGGGTACAGCAGGGGCGGAAGGCCCCCCGTGCGCCAAGTGCGCCCCGTGCGCCCCATGCGCCCCATGCGCCCCGTGCGGCCCCCCTGCTCCCTCCCGCTCCCCCCAGCCCGTTTCTCCTGCCTCCTCCACAAAACCACCACCGTAGCCATCACCACCGTCCGCAGCACCACCCGCACCAGCCACACCAGCGGCACCGCCAGCACTAGCACCAGCGGCAGCGGCAGCAGAAGCAGCAGCAAGCCCAGGACCAACAGCGGCACCCCCTTGCTGCGCCCTGCGCCGTATGTCCGCCTGCACAACAGGGTGGAACCACCCCTCTGCCGCCCGCCCAGGCTCACCCACCAATGGCAGCGCTGCACGTGCCCCCCCTGCCGCCCGGCCCTCTGCTGTCGCCGCCCGCCCTTCCCCTGCCGCCCCTGCCGCCCCTACCGCCCCTGCCGGCCCCCACCCTGCACCAGCTGGGTCGTTCCACACCTCCGCGCCCATGTCCGCTCCCACGTCATCCCGCCCTTCCCCCTGCTCCCCCCCCGCTTCCCCCTCTTCCTCCGCCTCCTCCGCCCCCTCCGCCTCCCCGCAGCCCCCTTCGCGCACGCCACCGCCAACACCCCTTGCATCCGCGCGCGCAGCCCCCTGCCCCAGCACGGCCCGCCACCGTCCCCCTGCCGCCGCCCCCTGCTCCGCCTCGCCTCTCGCGCAGCCTGTGGGGGAAACTGCGCGCACAGGCGCAACTGGCGCTGCTGGCGCTGCTACTGCTGCTGGCGACGATGCAGCCGCTGCTACACCTGGAGGCGAGATTATCCTGCCACCAGTGTCTGCTGCCTGCTGTCCCTGCTGTCCCTGTTGCTGCCCCTGCTGCTGCCCCTGCTGCGCCATAAGCCTTGCGCCATTCATCCCTCCCCCCTGCTCCCCCCGCCGCCCAGCCGCCGCGCCAGCCACCGCCCACATCCTCTCCTGTCCCCCAACGCCCACTGCGCCTGCCACACCCGCGCGTCCGTCCGCCCCCAACACTCCGCCCCGCCCCCTGCCTCCCCCGGGCGTCCCCCTGTTCAGCTGCGCGCGCATGTCCCGCTGCAGCAGGCGCAAGTATTGGCGCTGCAGCTGGCGCTGCTGCTGCAGAAGGTCCACTCCGCCATGCGCGCCCTCCGCGCCCTCTCCGCCTCCGCGCATGAGCAGCGAGTGCTGCGCCGCCGCCAGCATCTGCCTGTGCTGCTGCAGCAACCGCTGCCGAATGCTCGCGCCCTCCCCCTCATCCGCCCCCCCTACCTCCTCCCCTTCCTGCTCCCGCTCCTGCTCCTGCGCCTGCTCCTGCTCCTGCGCCTGCTCCTGCTCCTGCGCCTGCTCCTGCTCTTGCGCCTGCTCTTGCTCCTGTGCCTGCTCCTCCCCTTCTTCCTCCTCCCCTGGCTCCCCCTGTTCCCCGTGTTCCCCCGGTCCCTTCTCGCACGCCTGATCCTGCGCCGGCTTCCGCCCATCCTCCCCCGGCCATCCTTGCCCAGCCCCTTGCCCCTCATATTGTACTCCTCCCAACACCTCCGCACCTCCGCCCCTATCCTGCTCCCCCCGCCATGCCCCGCCGAACCCTATCTCACCCGCCGCCCCTGCAGCGCCCTCTCCGCCTTGCCGCTCCGTCCGCGCGCGCTTCCTGCGCGCCTCGTTGTCCTCTCCCCATTCCCCTGCTCCCTCGTCCGCACCCGCCGGTCGCCATTGTGCTTGCCCGTTCCCCTCACCCACCCCATCCGCGGATCTTACTGCCCCAGCCCCTACTCTTCCGCCTTCCGCCCCTCCGCCCGCCGCGTGCGCGCCAGGCGCAGTCCGCAGCTCTGCGCCCATCAGTCTCACGCGCTCCCGCGCCAAACCGCCTTCCGCCCCGCCACGGCTGGCGGGGGGCAGAGCCGGCGGGCGCATGAGGAGCGCGCGGGGATCAGGGTTTGCGCCACTGCGGCCGTCCCCCGGCTGGGACTCTCTCACGTGCTGCTGCGATCGGTCCGTGTCCATAGGTGCCGCGTCAGGTGCCCTGTCAGGTGGTGCTGCTTCAGGTGCCGCGTCAGGTGCCGCGTCAGGTGCCGTGTCAGGTGCCGTGTCAGGTGCCGTGTCAGGTGCCGCAAATTGATCAGCTCCGTCAACCCTGATCCCACCCGGTGCGTCCCCTCCACCCTCACCCACAACAGCCGATCGCCGACCAATGAAAGTAAATACCTGCTCGCCCTCTGCCCCCCTTGCCACCTCTCTTCCCCCCGTACCCACGCCTGGCGCAGCTGTGGCAAGCGGGAGAGCGGATGCGAAGGCGGCAGCGGAAGTGGGAGCAGGAGCCGTAGCGGAAGCGGGAGAGGTAGCGGGAGCGGAAGTGGGAGCGGAAGCGGGAGCAGAAGCGGGAGCGGAAGCGGAAGAGGAAGCCGTAGCTGCGGCGGCGGCGGCCGCGAGATCGTGCTGCTGCTGGCGGCGCCACTGACTGAGCAGAAGCTCTTGCTGCTGCTGCCGCTGGCACTTGCTGCGCTGCTGCTCGCGCTGCACGTGCTGCCGCAGCAGCTGCCGCGATAGCGACCCCTCGCGCGGAGCTACGTGGCTGATGTTGCGCACCCGGCGGGGAAGCGGCGGGCTAATGCGGCGCGCGGGGGGGGCGGGCGGCGGAGCGGAAGGGAGCGGCGCGGGGGAGAGCGTGGAGGTGGCGGAAACTAAGTGAAGCGCGGTGCCATGGGGATCGGCGGGGAGACATGGTGGGTCGTCGGACGGCGGGGAGGGGGACTTGGGGAAGGACGGGCCGGGGGAGTTGCGCAGGGACTGGAGGAGGGTGATTGGCGCGGGAGGCAATTGCGCGGCGGGGGAGGGGGGAGCCAGAAGAGTGACTGGGCGGAGGGAGGAGGATGTGGGCCCGGGGACGGCGGGGGAGGCGGGTCGAGTAGGGGAATTGGCGGATGGCGGGGTGGGCGATCGGGACGAAGGCATGTGCTCGGCACGCGCGCGCGAGGAAACCGGTCAGAAGGCCCGCTGCGGGCCCTCGATCGGCTGCGAGAGGCGAAGGAGTCGAGAGACGTTTTTGAAGACCAATTGGAGGGTCGCTTGTAGCGATTCGCGTCGTTTCAACCTGCCAGTCGAAGTATGCGGTCGCGGGGCTTTCACTGAAATATGCCACTGTTACCTACAACGTCGGGTTAAGGTGATCGCCAGCAGATAATCGAACGAGAACGAGAAGTTAGCCTAGGGATTAGTTTCAGTGATGCATCCTACCGAGGCTACCGGTACAGCTCCAACCGGCGGTTCTTAGTTCACAATATTATTATTTCTCAGCCAAATAATCGTTCGTTCCTTCCGCCAGCGATAACTGCGCAGGGTTCCCGGTTGATTTGACCGAACAGGCAAGCTGAGTGTAAGCGAGAGCGACGCGTGACAGAGAAGAATGGCTCATAAACTAATCTGAGGTAGCTATGCGTCATAACTTGCGACGGAGTCCGTTTTGAGCCGCGTGGACTCCGAGGGCCACTCACGCACAAACCCTGATATCACATCGCGACTTCGCAATTATTCCATTCTGTACGAGAAGATATTAGTTGGAAATTGGAACAATGGACACCTTACAAACCTAACCCTAAAAAACGGTTCCTGGATCTCAACCAAGGAACGATCAAGAGAAGTGGCAGTGAGGAGCCACTTCTTGAATCCGTGGTCGCTGCTGGTGCTGCTGATTCTGTTGGTTGGGACAAGCAAGCAAACCCTTCACTCACTCATGGCAGCTTCTGCTTGCTCATCCAAGTGTGACGCTCGCAGCCATATCTTTGGTTCCATAACATGAACCAAATCCCTCCAGCCCCAATGGGTGGTGGTGGTGGATACACCCACCGACGAATCTTTCGCTCAGGGCCACGTATCGATCGGACGCTCCAGTGTTCTGCCACAATTCGCATTCTTATGCTGCCACGCGGCCTTCCTTCAAACCTCAAAAATTGCACCTAGGAGTTGCCTATCATTAGCCTTAAAAGTTTGCGAATTTTACTGGCAGAGACTACATTCCTTTCAAACTTTCAGCCCCGATGCTTGATAAGCTCCTCCTGCGAGAACCATGCAGCCAAACAACCGACACCCAACTCCCTAGATTTCCGACGAATCGGTCTCCACCAGAGACCTTCGTAGTGTCCTGACCTAATGTCGACCCAGACCCCAGAATAAGATTAGTATGAAGTACCGTATCTAAATGGTACAAAATCTGAAAACTAGCCCAAACCCCACTTCCAAAGCTGACCCCCACCCTGAAGGACTTTTATGTTACCCGAATCTTCAGATCTTTGCAGCGTGACGAAAAAGAACAAGAGACCCTGCCGTAAAGACACCGCTTCACGAATCTGATATTTCCCCCTCGCGTGCGAAATCATTTTATCGCAGGATTTCTGAGAAAGCACATTAACTATTTTGAAAAAAGGCTGATATACAGGCGAATAGTTAGAAATATTTTACATTAATTTCGGAATTATAACGCAACAGTTCATTGACCAGCAGCCGCCCTAGCTCAGTCGGTAGAGCGCAAGGCTCTTAACCTTGTGGTCGTGGGTTCGAGCCCCACGGGCCTCGTCATAGTACCATTGTGCTA
Organism: Closterium sp. Yama58-4; assembly: GCA_947470075.1. Lineage (NCBI taxonomy): Eukaryota > Viridiplantae > Streptophyta > Zygnematophyceae > Desmidiales > Closteriaceae > Closterium > Closterium sp. Yama58-4. The sequence continues at coordinate 533,341 of CANIUD010000750.1, read as the reverse complement.
GGCCCAAACCAAGTTCGAAGAACCTCATGGAGGTGTATTTTCTGCACTCCGTATATGGATTTCACAGAGATTATACCCGTTTTGCTAAGTGCTACCGGTAGATGCTTCTGGCAGCACCGTTAAACTGAAACACGTGATTGGTCAGACATTGTTGACTATCCAGTCAGAGTTGCACAGCAGACGCTCCACTCCACCCCTCCATCCAACAGGTTCAGTAGACATCAAATTCCTCCATATTTTTAACCACGAGGACCAAGCCAGACCCTGCTGCACCCTGCTGGACCATGCTGCACCCTGCTTCACCATGCTGCACCCTCCTTAACCCTGCTTGACCATGCTGCACCGCACCCAGCCGCACCCTGCTTGACCATGCCGCACCCTCCTTACCCTGCATGACCCTGCCGCACCCTGACGCACCCTGCCGTACCCTACTTGAACCTGCTGGGCGCAGCTCTGTCCATTCCTCTCGAAAATGCCAGACTGCCACCACTTCACCTTGTGCACTGCCTTAGCCTTTGCTTGCTCCACATGAGGGACTTGAGGCAAGACATTGCAAGCGATTCTTGAGAACTCTCAAAAATCGCTCACAAGAACATGCAGATTTGACACGGCACAGCCAGGTTCACGTGTGGGCAGCTGGAATCATAAAAGGTAACGCAGTTTACAACCTATCTCCAGCTCTCCCTCTCCTGCAGCCAATCCCAAGGCTCTTCCTCCTCTCCCCCGCCTGCGCCTGCGCACGCTCCCACTGCTGGTCCTCCATGAACAGTGCCACCGCCGCCCGCACGTCGCCGCCAGCCTCGCCCAGGTAGTACTGCGCTGTTGGCTCGTCCACCTGAAGGGCCCTCTGCAACAGAGAAACCACCTGCGCAGTGCCGTGTGCTGCCGAGGGCCTGAGGAGGTAAGCGGGTGTGAAGAGCAGGTGGAATAGCAAGGGGAGCAAAGTGACTTTTGGGTGCTGCCAGCGACTACAACAAAACATCTGTGCAGTGCCACGTGCTGCAGAAGGTCTGAGGGAGGGAGGGAGGGAGGGAGGGAGGGAGGGAGGGAGGGAGGGAGGGAGGGAGGGAGGGAGGGAGGGAGGGAGGGAGGGAGGGAGGGAGGGAGGGAGGGAGGGAGGGAGGGAGGGAGGTGTGAGGGAGCGTGAGGAGTAGCAAAGGGAACGAAGTGGTGGAGAAGTGTGGGGGAGCAAAGTGATATTTGAGCTGACTCATATGGAACCACCTGCACCATGCCATGTGCCGCTGAGGGTGTGAGGGAGGGAGGGAGTGTGAGGAGCAGGAGGACAGGATGGTGTGATGGCACGATGTTATACAATGGCATGATTACATGATGGCATAACAGCAAAATGACATGACATCAGAGGGAAAGGACACACAAAAGGCAACTAGGAAACGAGCAATGATGGTCTTGATCGGTGCGAGCACCAGGGAAAGTCAAGAACACACCATATAATTGATGACACCTGCATGGTCGTGATGTGGCGCCAGACACATCCATACAAGATCAGCAGATAATACCTTATGATTGACACTTGAGCTTTAGGAGTAACACGATCACTCTCTCGGTATCACTACCATGTTGCTATCAATCTCAGTACTATCACTCTCATTATAAGCACCTGGCATTCCGTGCCTCGCCATACGCCTGCCGAATCTCCCCCTCCTCCCCCTCCTGGAACACCAGCAGCACCTCCCGCCGCGCGTGCGAGTCAAACTGGACGGCGCAGTGCCGCCCCGCCAGCTCAGCCGGGCGGCGGGCGGCAGGGATGGGGATGAGGAGGCGCGTGCGCGTGTGGATGGCATGGTCGCTTATGATGTTGTTGAGGCGCCGGATGTCCATGGCCTGGGGGGTTGCGGGGAGAGCGGTGAGGGGGACACGTGCGCGTGGGCATCAGAACGCTCAGATACATGTGCAATACATGGCCCCCAGGTGCACGTGTGGATGGCATGGTCGCTCATGATGTTGTTCAGACGCCGGATGTCCATGGCCTGAGGGGGGGAAAGGGGGGGGGGGGGGGGGGGGGGGGGGGGGGTGGTGGCGCAGATGTGTGGGCAGGCATAAGTACATTCAGGTATGCATGCATGGCATCGTTTGGTGTGGTCGCTCATAATGTTGTTGAGGCGCCGGATGTCCATGGCCTGGGGGGTTGCGGGGAGAGCGGTGAGGGGGACACGTGCGCGTGGGCATCTATACGTTTGAATATGCATGCAACGCATGGCCCCCACGTGCGCGTGTGGATGGCATGGTCGCTCATGAGCCGCCGGATGTCCATGGCCTGGGGGGAGGGCAGCACACATGCATGGAACACACTCCGCGGCATATCAGATATGCATTGCATGGCACGGCCTTGGGGGCATGGCATGGTCGCTCAAGATGTTGTTGAGACGCCGGATGTCCATGGCCCGGGGGGACGAAGAGCACACATGCATGGAACACACTCCGAGGCATATCAAATATGCATTGCATGGTCGCTCATGGTGTTGTGGAGATGCCGGATGTCCATGACCTGGGGAGGAAGGGCACATGTGTGGGCATGCCAGCACAAATGCATGGTCATGGCAGCACACCCTCGTCGTTTTTTTCCGGACATGCATGCAAGACACGGCCCGTTTGCAAGACACGGCCCGTTTGCACATACTGTGGTTTAGTCTATCTTTGAGTCGACTAAAAAATAGACTGCCTGCAAGGCACACCGTGTTTGCACATGCTGTGGCTGAGGTGGCGAGAGGGTGTCCATGGCACGTGTGTCAATCTCAACATCCCATGTGGCAGCACCATCAGGACGCCACGTGGCAGTCCCAACAGTAGCCACGAGTCAGCCTGACTCACCTGTACGTGGAAGCGCACTGCCAGGCTGGCAATGGAGTCGGTTCGGCCAATGGGGTGCGAGAGAGCGAACTCGGGCGATGCGAGGAGCGAGAGGAGTGGCGGGGGGGAGCGGCGGGCGATGAGAGCAGCAGAGGACGAGGGGGGTGAGGGGAGTGCAAGTGGGCGTGGGAGCGCGATGCAGGAGTGGAGGCGGAATGGAGGAGAGGGGATGACAGCTTATCGCCCTTTGCCTCTGGCACTGGTGTTGCTGATGCTGATGCTGATGCTGATGCTGATGCTGGCGTTGGTGGTGCTGGGGCAGCGGAGGGGGAGAGGCGCAGGGAGAGCAGGTGGTGGGAGCGGCAGAAGGCAGCGCAGCACAGCGAGGGGTCGAGGGCGAGTGGGCGCCAGCGACGACACACAGCCGCCACGCGGGGGAGGTCAGCCTGGCGGAGAGAGGGAAGGGGACGGGTGGGGGGAGAACGAGATGGGGACAGGGATGGCTTTAGAGCAGCAAAGGGGACAGTGGATGGGGGAGGCGCAGGGAGAGCAGGCAGTGGGAACGGCAGAAGGCAAGGCAGAGTAGCACAGCGAGGGGTCGAGGGCGAGCGGGCGCCAGCGACGGCACACAGCCGCCACACGGGGGAGGTCAGCCTGTCAGGTACCACAGGGTGGGTGGGGAACACAGGGTGAGCAGCGCAGCACAGCGAGGGGTCGAGGGCGAGTGGGCGCCAGCGGAGGCACACAGCGGCCACACGGGGGAGGTCAGCCTGTCAGGTACCACAGGGTGGGTGGGGAACACAGGGTGAGCAGCGCAGCACAGCGAGGGGTCGAGGGCGAGTGGGCGCCAGCGGAGGCACACAGCGGCCACACGGGGGAGGTCAGCCTGTCAGGTACCACAGGGTGGGTGGGGAACACAGGGTGAGCAGCGCAGCACAGCGAGGGGTCGAGGGCGAGTGGGCGCCAGCGGAGGCACACAGCGGCCACACGGGGGAGGTCAGCCTGTCAGGTACCACAGGGTGGGTGGGGAACACAGGGTGAGCAGCGCAGCACAGCGAGGGGTCGAGGGCGAGTGGGCGCCAGCGGAGGCACACAGCGGCCACACGGGGGAGGTCAGCCTGTCAGGTACCACAGGGTGGGTGGGGAACTCAGGGTGAGCAGCGCAGCACAGCGAGGGGTCGAGGGCGAGTGGGCGCCAGCGGAGGCACACGGCGGCCACACGGGGGAGGTCAGCCTGTCAGGTACCACAGGGGGGTGTGGAGGGGAACAGGGGGCGGGAGGCCCAGGGTGAGCAGCAGAGCGAGAGGTCGAGGGTGAGTGGGCGCCAGCGGCAGCACACACAGCAGCCATGCGGGGAAGGTCAGCCTGGGGAAACGTGAAGGGGAGGTGGGGGTTGGGCAAGAGCGAGATGGGGACAGGGATGGATACAGAGCAGGGAGGGAGGCAGCAGGGGGTGGGAGGCGCAGGGGGAGCAGAGCAGCAGAGATAGGGGTGGAGGGTGAGAGGGCACCAGTGTCGACACATGGCCGCCACGCGGGAAGGTCAGATTGGCGGAGGGAGGGACGAGGGAGGGGGAGTGATGCAGACACGGAAACGCGGAGCCGAAATGCGGGGTACGAAACGGTGGAGTGGAGTGGAGATGGGTGCTGTTGGAGAAACGAGAGTGAACAGGAGTGGAGATGCACGGGTGGGCCACAAGGGAAGGCGGATTGTTGGAATCATTAAGGGTGAGTGAGAGATGGAAAGAGACGGAGAGAGGCGCAGGTGGGAGGGAGAGAAATCTGGGTGAAGAAATAAGAGCGAAAGGGGTGGGGGGGAGGGTGGGGGATTGGGTTGGGATTGAGTGTGTCAGAAAAACGGCAAGGGGAGTTGGGAGCAGGCTGAAAAGAGCTAGCAGGGGCAGACGAGACCAGTGCAGCACACATTAGAACGGTCGGAAAGAATGGAAGGGAACGAATGGAGGCAGGGGAAGGGGAACGAAAGGATGGCGATCAGCAACTGACCTTTTGACTCGATATAACGACTCGATATAAGCTTACCACGCTGAGACGGCTGAAGATGTGCCGCAGCACTTCGTCAGGAACCTCATGCACCCTTTCTGATGCCGGCTCACTGCTTTCTTTCAACGAGGATGATGGTGCTGACGCTCCTAACGGAGCAGTCTGTAACGAATCGGCCCATAAGGGCTGTGTGTTTGGTTTGGATGGACAGTACGAGCCGCTGCCGCACTTCTTATCACCAGCCACAGTAACTGACCGCTCTTGTCCTCGCTTCTGAGAAATTCGATAATCGAGGATATGTCTGGAACGCGGCACTGTACTATCCAAGCCACTCTGTATGCCGCTCGTGCTCGTGAACGTGGCGCTACTCCCGACATTAGCACTTGTTTTTACAGTATCAGCGCCGGCGATAAAGCAACAGTCAACGGATGACCGAGAAGGAAAGCACCCCATTAGCTGAGACCGTTGACGCTGGTGCTGCTGCTGATGCTGTTCTACTGTACGCTCTTCCACTGTTTCTAAGTTAAGGCGTTGTGACTGCTGTTTCGACTTTCTCTGTACTAAGCGACCGAGCGGGAGAGTCGCTTCAGGCCGGAAAACATCATGTCGCGCGTTTGTACAATCTACGTGCGATTGCACGAGCGACTGATCGTGCGATAACCCGTGCGACTGCGCGTCAAGGCCTTGCCAGAGAATTTCATAGAGAGAGACGACGGACGGGATGCTGGGATGGGAAGCAGAAGCATGGCATGCGCCGGAAGACATCGCGCGACAAATTGTCGACCTAGCGAACGTCAGCTGGGTCGCAGGCGGAGGCGCGGGAGAGACGGGGACGTTTGAAGCTGAAAGCGAACTTTGGGGTTGGGAGGGGGCGGCAAGGAGAAAATGGGTACAGAGGTATGGAGTCGGAAGGAATTCGGAAAGGGTTGCAGGCAGCGAGAAAATAGGAGCACCAGCAGCAGCGGAGTGCCCCAGGCCTAGATCCTAGTTGTTGCTGCGTGGGGGAATAGTCGGCGACGATGAAAAAGTAAATGGAGGGCGAAAATGACGGGCGACTGGGTGATAGTATGGCGATGGATGGATCCGAGCGAATGTCGCGAGCTGCACCTGTCGCATTCACCTCACTTCGCGGTTGTGCATCGCTTTCGAGTGTCCCCGTTTCTCCCGCGCCTCCGCCTGCGACCCTAGAGGGAAAAGAAAGCACTATTTCGTTTTTTTTTGTTTTGTTTTTTTTTTTTTAGCACCAAGAAGTGATTATCTATTACAATGTAGCATAATTACGCAAGGAAAAGGAGTGGAAACGGGAAGAGAGGAGAAAAGGAGGAATAACGTGAGTAGAAAAAAGGAGAGAGGAAGAAAGAAGGAGGGGAATAGGGGAAAAATGATAGGAGGAAGAAAAACAGGGAAGAAGGAAGAAAAAGCAGCACACACAACCCCAAGAAAACCCCAATAGCACACACATTTAAAACACCATCAAGCCCTCCCATCAAAGCACCCCAACTGCACTCCCATCGAACCAAACCTCCCCCCCTAAACCCACTTTCTAAACCCGCATGTCTACCAAGTATGGTGCATCCGCCCACGGAGCATCCCATCCCATCTCCTCCTCAACATCCTCCCGCTCCACCCAAACAGCCTCTGGGCCTCTCATCATCGACGCAGCGCGTAACAAGATCACACGCGCCTGAGCCCGTTGCAAAGCCACACCCACAGCCGCTTTGAGCGATCCGAGCAAATAAGCCGAGAAACCCTTTCCCGTAGCTCGCGCCGCCCCTTTCGTCTTTGCTATCTCGATCTGCGCGTCACCCTGCTTCTTAAGCCACCGTCCAAAACTCCCCCCCAAGCATCCCCATGTCTCAGCAATGAGTGGTGTGAACTGCACTCCCCCATGCCGCTGTAGAAGCGATTTGTAGTCCGCCGTCTTCCGCTTTTCTCTCTCTCTCGCGGCAAAACCCACCTTGCGACCAATCTGTCCATGGTGCTGCGCGGATAGCGAGATAGGATCTACCACACTAACCTCCAGCGCGTGCTCCTCCCCCTCCCTCAGTTTCCGAACCGCCACATCAACCCTCTTCCCTGGGAGCAACGTGTCGTCTTCCATGGTCACAATCCCACCCGCACCCTTAGCTATCTTCGCCACCACAAATTTAACCGCATCGTGAACCCGAGAAGGTGCATACTGATACTTGCAGCGAAGGGCATGATGCGGGTCAGAGGGATCAGCAAACTCAAACCCACACGCGCACTTGCCGGCCACTATCAGCTGCTGAATAGGGAGGCCTAGGCGCATGGACGCGCAGATGCTCCACTCGGCTGCGGTGAAATAGACAATTATTAATTGTTAATGAATCAATGGAGGGAAAAGAAAACACTATTTGTTTACTAATACTAATTTACATCATTATGTACACTAAAAGTATATCTGATTTCATGAACATGGGAAGCAAAATTTAGCGGTTGCAAAGATAGACAAGCAAGAACATCAGCTTCAAGCTTGACAAAATTATGATTCTCCGATTCCCAAACACACAAAACTTATCCAGCATCATCACTCAACCACCACCACAATCCCACCACACTAGTCCCTCCAAAGCTCATCGTCTGCCTGCACCACCCTGTGCAAGAAGAATCCCAGAGGATGCCATTCTGGCCAGAGGAGACTTGGGAGGCCGAGCTTGCATGTCACATTCATTCGATCCCTTCCCGGTCCCCCTTGCTGCCCTAGTCTCATGACTGGAATTTGGTCTAGCTGCGTTCATCCTGTTACTCCCCCGTTCACTTGCTTCTGTTTGGCTCCTCGCAAATCGACGCCCCGGCGGCTCCGGCAACGGTGCTTCAGCAGCTTCCATTGCCGCATTCAGCCTGTTACTGACTTCTGTTTGGCTCCTTACGAATCGCCTGCCTGGTGGCTCCGGCAACGGCGCTTCAGCAGCAATCATCGCTGCTACCTGCGGCGATGGCTGATCGCACGACACACTTCTGGCGAGCATGTCACTCCGGGGACTCGTGAATCTCATGGGAACCTCTGACTCTGTGGAAAGGCATTCTGGAACCAGCTGCTGCTGCCCCCGCTGCTTGCCCCGCACACCCCTCCTAGTGCCTCCTCTGGTTTGCGGCTCCTCAGAAGATACACCCCTGCTGCTCCCTCCTACACTGCTCTCACATGCCCTCATGTGGCTGCTCTCAGGAGAATGTCCTTGTTCCATGCGGACCCCCCCTCGCCCATAACTCGTGCTTTCCAGCATAAGGTGACTTGGGCAGGGCAGGTGACTTGGGCAGGGAGGGTGACCTGGGTATTGTAGACGACTTGGGGAGTGCGGGTGATTTAGGCAGCGACGGTGACTTGTGCAGAGCGGGTGATCTAGGCACAGAGGGTGAGTTGGGGAGTGTAGATAACTTGGCCAACATTCTCCGTTCCCGCAGTTGCTGTCTGTTGTCAGGCTCAACACTAGCATGGCTAGAGCTCGCCTGGCTGGAGCAGTCATCACTCCACTCCTCCACTGCCCCCTCTGCTGCCTCGCACCCACCATCCCGCCCCCGCCTGTCCTGCCGACCATCCACCTCCCTGCCCTCAGCCGCAACTGAGGCATCACGCACATTCCTCCCACTCTGCCCCGCTGCTCCTTCCCCAGTGAAGCTGACCCGGGAAGTGAGGGACCAGCGTCGAGTGAGCACGGGGGGGCTGGGCAGAGGGGAGGGAGGCTGTGAGATTCGCCCGGTGCCCCCAGGCGTTGAGGTGAGGCTGTCAGGTCCGCCCGGCTGAGAGAAGGAAAAGCTGTCTTCATTGTCCTCACCATCATCATCGTCCTCATCATCATCTGAGTCACGGCTGTGATTGTTGTGAGCAGAGGAGGAAGCAGCGTGCGCATCAGCGGGTGACATGACCCTGCAAGGACGCCCCAGCCCCGCTCGTCCAGAATCACGCTTTTGTGGGTCGGTCTTCGACCGGCTCATAGGCGGGGTGAACGGGCGGCTTCCGCTGTCTGTTCCTCTGGCGCCTGCTGTCAGCCCCGGCCCCCCACTTTGCCCATGTACCACAAACCTGTCGACTCCGGAACTCTTGCCTGCACCATGATACCCAGCAGCAGCAGTGGCAGTAGCGGTAGCAGAGAGGTCTGGGGTGGCAGCAGGGCTTTTGCTGCAGCGGCTGCTGTGGCTGCTGGCCATGCTCCCCATGCTCACGAAGCTATAGGTACTTGATGCCGTGTTACTCCTGCTGAACGCACCCCTTGTCCCACCCCTACCCTTCTCACCACCACTACTGGTAACACCGTAACTGCTCCCGTCACTACTATGAGAGTAATAACCACCTCCACCAACAAAACCACCTTCTGCATATTCTCCCCCAGCACCATTGCCACTCCCCCCCTTCTCCTGCCAACCCCTGCTGGATGAAGTTTCAATCGGCTGCCCGTCACTTTCACGAATGGTCCGGCTTTTACCCAACCTCCCAAAAACTGGCCCGCTGAAAAAGTCAGAGCCCAGCCCTCCCCAGGTGGGGTTAGAAGTTTTGGAGGAGGAAGATTTGGTGGAGGTGTCACCTGATTTGCTGCCGAACGAAAATCCCAACCGTCCACTGTTCCACGCGCGATGCGCGTCGGGTTTGCCCTTCACGACCTCACCCAAATCGCTACTTTCGTCAAACTCGCCAAGCTCGTCTGCGAGACCTGATTTCCGAAACCCTCCGGAAGCATACTCAGTCTGCTCAATTGAGGTAACCCTACCCGAGGACCCACGTCGCCTTTCGTCAGCGCCATGCCCTAACAATCTATCGTCATAATAAGAGTTTTGCGCGTCTGGCGAACCCTTACGAGAGTTAGGCGAGAACGGACGTGGCAAAGGCGATTTGCTACGCGGCCGAACCAGTGTAGTAGGGATAGCGTCAGCTCCGATACAAGTTTTGCTCCGATTCAACTTAAATTTTTCCTCGTCGCCGCAGTTCCTCGTGATACTGCGATTACCCGCACTTGCACCGCAGCTCTTACTCCCAGCACTTATCCTCTCACTGCTAACGTCCCTATCATCAGTACTATGTCCGCTGCTAGTACTGTTAAGACTAGACGCCCTGCTCCACGTGGCGGTTTTCACGAGCGCGCGCGCAGCAGCAACGGTCGTCATCGACAAGGAGCGCGGCGAAATCTGCGGCAGCACGCCTCTGCGCTTCCCGCCGCCGGGGCCGCTGCTGCCGTTGCTTTCCGCAATGCTCCTGCCGCCGTCGGTTCTACCGCCGCTGCGACGCATATCCTCCACGCTCGCCGTCCGCCTCAGCGGCCTCGTTCCCCCGCCAGCTCGCCGCTCCTCCTCCTCCGCCTCCTCGCCTCCCAAATCCCTCAGTTCAACTCTCCCGTTGCGCGCGGAGCGCCCTTCAGCTGCCGCAACAGCCGCCGCAGCCGCGGCGGCGGAACATCTCCCCCTGCTGAGCCCTCCTCTCCCCCCAGGCGCCGTTTCGCCTCCCCCAAACCCACCCCTTCCTTTTCCCACGCTCCCGCCGGACTTTACCCCGCCAAACCCGCCAAGCGCCCCCCCTACGCCGGGTCGCGCGACGAGCTGTAAGAGGCTGCTTTCGCCGTCGTCCCCCGCGCCGCGCTTATCCCGCCAGCCATCCACCGTGCGCTCGCTCACGCGCTGCCGCCGCTGCAGCGTGGGACGGCGGAGCGAAGGAACAAGCAGCTTCCATATGCTGTGCGCCTCGAGAACCACGCCCTGCGCCTTCCGCGCAGCTTCCTCCCAGTCGCCCGATTCGCGCTGCGGAGATTCGGGGATCCACCAACGGTCGGAATCGAACCCCCCCGATCCTTCCGTGAACCCTCCAAACCCTCTCGCGGCCCAGTCTTTAACTCTCGGTAGAATAGTCTCCGTTATAGTCGCCACCTGATTGGCCAGAACGAGCGGATCGTCCGCTGCTACAACAACCAGCTTCCACGAAACTTCCGACCCCAGGCCGGACCGCAGGCGCACGGGCAGCGCGAGAAGCGGCAGCACGGGGAATACGTCGCCCGGGTCGCGCTCCTTTGCGCCGACCTCCACCGCCTCCAACGGCGCGTTGTCCAGAATCACGGGAAACCCGCCGCAATCATCGGGACGGCTGAACGGGTCGCCGGGATCGGCGGCAGAGGAGTCGAGCGGATAAAGGTCGACGTCTGCTGCGGAGGTGTTTTTTTCGGGAAGCGCGGTGGCGGAGGTTGCGGAGGATGCGGGGGACGGTCCGAGAACGCATGTCTGCGGGATGATCCCGAGGTTCCACGGCCGCTGCTCCGAGTCGTCCACCTTGACGGCACCGTCAAGTGCTAGACGTCGACGGCGACCGGCGAGCGACGCGGCGAACGAGCTAGACTTGGAAGAAGTGCAGATGAAGTTGAGGAGGGGAATCGCAGTCGGCTTGCGCCGGGCCGCGGAGGCGGCGCGCGGCGAGGCGCGGCGGGGTGAGTTTCTTGCGGCTGGGGAGGCGAAAAGAATGACGTCATGCCAGATGGATACGATGTCGCCGGCGCGGATGAGCGGAAGGAGGTTCCCCTGAGGCAGGTGCGACATGAGGCGACGCGACGGTATCTACAGGAGGCTTATTTTTTAGTCGACTAAAACTACACGCGGATGAGCGGAAGGAAGTTACCGAGACAGGTGCGACATGAGGCGACGCGACGGTTATTTGTACGAAGGAGGTCGATTATAAGGACTACACGAATCCCATTTTACGTCTGCTTGGGTTGTTGTGCTGAGAAGACGGCCCTTTCTCCTTTTTTGCAACGAAGGCCATCGCACGGGACGAACTAAAACAGAATAAGTGTACTACAGCGAATTACTGAGGCATGCGGAGCGGAAGTGAAGGGGCTCATGGTTTACGAAATGAACAGGAAGTCGTGACTATAGCCCAGTCGCATGTTGGCGTGGGCAGTGCGTTGTTGTGGCTGTGAAATTCGCTGCCGCGCCAAGTCAAGTTGGGAGGAGGCTGTTGCCAAGCTTGCGGATGTGGCGTGGAAAGGGAATTAGGTAGGGAAGGGAGGAATCAGAAGGAAGAGTGAAGAGAGAGAGCCATGTCGGTGCAGGGAAAAATTGGTCCTCGTCGCAACCGCTCTGCGACACATTGCTGTAGAGATCAACAGAAGCTGCCATCAAACTCTGTTGCGAGGGACGAGCAGGTTGACTGCTTGCCGAACAGCGCCAACACCAACCGCCCTGCCACGTCATTGCGAAACCGCCAGTCACGGAGGTTGGGGAGGAGGGAGAGAGTGGAGCATTTTTGCACGAAAGATGATTGCGAGTGGCGAAGAGCATCGCTAGCGATGAAGACCCGCTCCAGCATTGCAGATGCTTCCAGGGCTCTGGTCCTGATCGAGCAGCAAAAGGACAGCCTAGTATATCTCAACGGAATGTAGCCCAGTTTCTGGAGCTACTGGTGCACCGCATTCATCATTCTGACCTGTGTCTTTTCCAGTTCGCACCGTGTAAATGGACCCAGGAATGAAGGTGTTACGGGTGCAATGAATTGTACGAAGTGTCAAACAAGTACGAGGAAACCCATGGCTTACGGCATGCCATTCGGGAGCCTCAACCCTAAAATTTTAGGGTTGAGGCTCCCTCGGATGGCATGCCATCCGAGCGGGTTTTAGTTTTTTCTTGCCCGCGGTCAGCTTGCTGACTCGATTGCACTGCCTGCTTACGCAGGCAGTGCAATATATTACCCAAAACGCGACAGACTCTACCACCCACAAACCTACGAAATTCGAGATACCCTAACGCAGAAGTTATACTTGCGTCAGAGTGACCAATTCGTGCCTGAAAGTGTAGAAATTGGGTCGGTCGATCGGAGTTTTGGAATTCGAAATAGTGCTGACGTGGAGCACGAGTGGTCGACCGATTTGACAAAATTGAAAACCGTCTGGTTTAGTGATTTTTCCCAAGTACGAAGTATGAGGGAAGGCATGAGCGAGTACTCGGAAAAATCACTAAACCCGACGGTTTTCAGATTTGTGTCAAATCGGTCGACCACTCGTGCGCCACGTCAGCTCAAATTAGAAAACCAAAACTCCGATCGACCGACCCTTTTTCTACACTTGCAAGTACGAATTCGTAACCCTGTCGCAAGTGCTACTTCTGCGTTAGGGTTTCTCGAAATTCGTGGGTTTGTGGGTGGTAGCGCTACCGAGTGAGTCAGCATGCTGACCGCGGGCAAAAAAACAAACCCCATGGCTTACGGCATGCCATTTGGGAGCCTCAACCCTAAATTTTTAGGGTTGAGGCTCCCTCGAATGACATGTCGTCCGAGTGGGTTTTAGTTTTTTTTTCTTGCCCGCGGTCAGCTTGCTGACTCGATTGCACTGCCTGCTTACGCAGGCAGTACAATATATATTCCAACCTACACGACACTTTGGTATGTACTGTGCAGACCAACACCCCGACAAAAATGATATCATGCGGGCCAGCACGTGAGCCTAAACCAAACCTACTTTGACAAAGTTACGTACCTACTCAACACCAACCGATAAACATTACTTCATAGCGCAAAAGCTACTGTAGGGTCGATCGGAGTTTTGGAATTCGAAATAGTGCTGACGTGGAGCACGAGTGGTCGACCGATTTGACACAAATCTGAAAACCGTCGGGTTTAGTGATTTTTCCCCCTTCCGTCCTCATCCACTCCACACACCCCCACACACGCACCCGGAAAAATCACTAAACCAGACAGTTTTCAATTTTGTGTCAAATCGGTCGACCACTCGTGCTCCACGTCAGCACTATTTCGAATTCCAAAACTCCGATCGACCCTACATTAGCTTACGCGGTATGGTACAATGTTTATCGTTTGATGTTGAGTGTGTCACCACAGGTATGTAACTTTGTCGGAGTTGGTTTAGGTTATTCCTCTTTAACGTCCCGCATGATTTTGTTTTTGTCGTGGTACAGGTCTGCACAGTACGTACGATGGTGTCGAGCAGGTCGAGTTTAGAGATTGCGATTTGGTCCGATTTGGTCCTTCCAGCATTCAATGCCACGTAGCGCGGGAAAAAAGGCCGGCGCAACCGACTGAGTCACCATTCTGACCGCGAGAAAAAAAAAAAAAAACCCATGGCTTACGGCATGCCATTCGGGAGCCTCAACCCTCAAATTCTAGGGTTGAGGCTCCCTCGGATGGCATGCCATCCGAGTGGGTTTTAGTTTTCTTCTTGCCCGCGGTCAGCTTGCTAACTTGATTGCACTGCCTGCTTACGCAGGCAGTGCAATATATTACCCAAAACGCGACAGACTCTACCACCCACATACCTACGAAATTCGAGAAACCCTAACGCAGAAGTTATACTTGCGTCAGAGTGACCAATTCGTGCCTGAAAGTGTAGAAATTGGGTCGGTCGATTTGAGTTTTAAAATTCGAAATAGTGCTGACGTGGAGCACGAGTGGTCGACCGATTTGACAAAATTGAAAACCGTCTGGTTTAGTGATTTTTCCCGAGTACTCGCTCAAACGAAGTGTAACCATTTTGCCATTTTGTGTTTTTGCAGACATCCCTTTTTTTTTTTCCATTCGGACGGTCCTAATAACGAGGATAGGACCGTCCAAATCCACGGTTCGGCACTTTGATACCGTCCGAAGTGGATAGTGACACTTTTTCGAGTCTCTTCCAAATCCGCGATTACTCTAGCATCGCGAGACGATTTGTATCGTCAGTAACCTAGGGCATGGTTTTCGTTATTTTCGCAAAAACCTACTTCGTCAGCAATGACGACGCGACACGAAATTTGTAATTGTTATACATTTCGTCTTCCAATCACATGCAAGAACGTTCGGACGGTCTGAATGTGTTTCAGACTGTCCCTTTCTGACATTTCGAACCGTTGAAATGGGGAAAAATTGTCACTACCGTCCGAGTTTTTGGCGACGTCATAAAGGTTCAGACGAACACCATAATTCAAAATGCGACGTTGGTAACATTTCGTTGGGCCGGACGGTCCACGTTTTGGACCGTCTGGCCCAAAAAAAGGCAAAATGGTTACATGCCCTTATACGCGAAACATGCCAACAGTTATTCGGTGTGTGCGAGCTAGCTAGTGCTAGGCTGGCATCGAGGTCCGGGCTAGTCCCGAAGCATAGGCCGACTCAGCCGGGCAAGCGGCGCATGGTTTGGTGAAACAGTGCGCGCGAAGTTGGCGAAGCCCCGTTAGCAGTAACGGGCGAACAACCGTTGCGGGTGTATGCGATGTTGACGGTCGCAGTAAGAAATGGCAAGAAAATTCCATGCACTACCCCCCCCCTCAAGAAGCCCCCTCCGCTACGCGAGTGCGTGTATATCGCGGAATCCCCGGCTCCTCAGGTACACTTGCAGGGCAGGGTGGTTTTCGATGTTGGCCAGGGGCACCCAGCTATCTTCAGTTGGTGTGGGGTCCTTCCAACGGATGAGGAACTCGATCCTCCTGATGCATGTGGGGTGACGAATCCGATGGCTCAGAATCTTCTCGGGCTCAACGATCGACTCCGATGCAGGGCGAGTCATGGATGGCGGGCGGTGACGAGGCAGTTGGCTTGTGGTTGAAATGTACGGGCGAAGCAGGCTGACGTGGAATGATGGGCTGCTGTACCAGTCTGTCGGCAACAGTAGATGGGCGGTAACTGGCGTGATCATGTGGCTGATTTGGAATGGGCCACAGTAGCGGGTCGGAGTTTAGGTATGTCGGAAGTTGTATGTTCTGCGTGTCGAGCAGTACGTAATCTCCTGACTGGTATGTGACTGGGCGACGGTGGCGGTTAGCGTTGCGTTTAGCGATGACGTTGGCTTTTTTTAATGCTTCTGCGGCTCTGGATCGGGCAGCTTGCAGAATCTGGGCGAACTGTTGTGCGCGTGGCGTGGGATTGTCCGGGCTCAGCGTCATGGGCACTGTTGGGTTTTGCCCGTAGTTCAGGTAGAACGGGGACTGCTGCGTCGTCGCTGACATGGCATTGTTTTAGGCGAACTCGATCAGCGGCAACTGCTGCTCCCATGTTGTAGGGTCGTCGCACGTGGCACGGATCAGCTGCTCCATCGTTTGATTCGTTTGCTCCGTTTGACCGTCGGTCCCGGGGTGGTATGTCGAGCTGAACTGTAGCCTGGTCTCGAACTGCTCCTAGAGGTTCTTCCAAAAATTGCTGGTGGACTTCGTATCCCTCTCGCTGATTATCGCTGCTGGTATCCCGTGCAGTCGAACGACGGTTGCGATGAACAGACGAGCGGTTTCCTCGGCTGAGATTGACTTCTTGCACGCAGCGAACTGTGCCATCGTCGTCAACCTGTTGCACGCAGCGAATTGTGCCATCTTCGTTAACCTGTCAACGATGACTATAATTGCGTCGTTACTTCCAGGGCTCGAAGGTAACCCCGTGACGAAATCCATGGTAACCTGCTGCCAGGCGCGCTCGGGCGGTGGAATCGGCTGCAACTACCCTGCCTTTCATTTGCGCGAGCTCTTCGTTACCTGACATGTAGGGCATAACCCCACGTGGTGCTGTACGTCGGTCAACAGCTCCGGCCAGTAGTAATACCAACTGTAGTTCCTGTCGCGTTTTTTCTACCTCGAAATGACCCAAGGTAATCCCAACATGTTGTAAGTGGTCCACTAGAGATCCCCGATGATCCTAGGGAAGGGTTACAGGCACGTTGGCCTGGGGGGTTATGGGCGCACTCACCCGCTACATAAACAAGCCCTTTTATCCCAGTGGTTAGTGACTGGGATTCTGACACATGTGCCTCCTCAAGTAGCAGCTCCCTCAGTAGTGAGTACGTGGGTACCCAGATGCGATTGGTGCCTGTTTTTACGTAATAGACTCCCTTTGCTTCGCCAGTTGCTTGCCGGACTCGTACTGCTCCTACAGCGATGTCGCTAGCGTCGGTGACGAGCTCGAACGAAGGTGCGGATCCGCGATGTGAAGCACTGGCGGCGAGCACAAAATTTGTTCGAGGGCCGAGAAGGCAGCTTGCTCTTTCTCCCCCCACGTGTACTCAACCCCCTTCCTCAGGAGGTCGGTCAACGGAGCAGTCAACTTTGCCATGTCGGGGACGAACCGGCGCACGTAGTTGACGAACCCCAAAAGACTTTGCAGCTCAGTCGAATTTGTCGGCACGTGCCAAGCCTGAATCGTCGCGATCTTCTTCGGGTCTATTTCCACTCCGCCAGCTGAAATAGTGTGCCCTAAAAACTCCAGTCGGACCTGTAGAAACTCACACTTAGAGGCGTTGGTCAGTAGGCGGTTCTCACTCAGTATTTTAAAAACTGCTTCGATGTCCTGTAGGTGCTGTGCTCTGTCGGGGCTGTAAATCAGTATGATGTATACGATGGTGCACTTATAAAAAAGCGGGCGGAAGGCTTCGTTCATGGTCATTTGAAAGGTGGTGGGGTCTGAACCCTAAACCTTAAACCCTAAACCAGTCCGATGTCTTCGAGCAGTCAGGTGGGTTGACGCGGATCTGGTGGTAACCTCCTCGAAGGTTGCGCAATTGGTCGATCAGTTCGTCGGCTCGCGGGATGGGGTAACGGGACTTGATGGTAACCCTGTCCAGTGCGCGGCAATCGATGTACATGCAAAAACCTCTGTTGTTTTTCGGTGTGAACAATATCGGTGCTGCGAAGGATGACAAACTCGGGCAAATAAACTCGACGAGCAGGTAATCCAGCTGCTTCCTCAGTTCGTCTAGTTCGGGTTGGGTCAGTCGGAAATGTCGCTGTACTGTTGGCTATGCCCCCGGTTCTAACTCTATCATGTGGTCGTGCAGTCGCAAAGGTGGCAGCCCCGTCAGCAAGTCGTCCGGGAAAATCCCACAGTACTGCTTCAGTAGCGCTAACAGTTTCTGCAAATCACTCCCTTTGTCTGCTGCCTCGGCTTCCCGAATGTCAACCGCATACACGTCAGCTCCTGCCGCTACGGCGCGTTTCATCGTGATGGCGTTTCACCGACTAAGACTCAAACGAGCCCCAGTGAGGTAAGGCAATGTTGTTACCATTCACCCGCACGATGCAGTCACCCGTCGTCCAGTCGATTCGCGGATTGTGTTGTCGCAGCCAATCACGGCTGAGTAAAATGTCGGTTCTGTAGAGGGTCGTTGCGAGCATTTCCTGGCTAAACATGAAATTACCTGTGAGGATCTGGTTCAGGAAAGATTGAACTATTGAATGATGCACCTGGGTACAAGGCGAGGCTATATATAGGCTCGACACAAAGGCAGTAACCCTGGTGTTACTAGAAGGTTCCGCGGGTCGCGAAGCGTCCCGAACGGGTCCTTCCCGAATTCGGTAAAAGGCAATTCGGTGGCAACCGAAAAGCCTAGAATTCGGTGCACTCAACCTAGTTCGGTGCCTATAACTATAATAAATATAGTAAAGCAACGAACCTAGGAAATCTAGCAAAAGCAAGCAAAATAAAGCAAAGCTAAGCTAGATAATGCATAATAAAGCATAATCAAGCTAGTAAATCATAGCAAAGCCGTCGTACTCTCACACGTCCCCCCCTCAAATCTGGGTGGCGTGAGATACACCCTGCTTGACAAGATAATCCTTGAGAGCACGGCGTGCGTTGCCCATATCAGCTTCTGCAACCCAACTGTCCTCCGACGGGTCGTATCCCTTCCAACGTATCAGGAACTCGAGCGTGTTGCCGCGTCTGCGTCGATGAGCGAGAACTCGTTCCACCTCGTACTCTGGTTCATCCTGTACGAGAACAGGTGGTGGTGGCGGTAGCTGTCGTCCTGTGAACTGCTGGTTGGGGTCCTTGTAGGGCTTCAGTAGCTGAACATGGAAAGCGTTGTGAAGCTTCCACATAGTAGGTAAGCGCAAGCGGAATGTAACTGGTGTCACCATTGCCTCAACGCGAAAAGGACCACAGAAGCGAGGCCGGAGCTTGGACGGAATGTGGGATAAGTCCAAGTTGCGTGTGTCGAGAAGCACCTGATCTCCGACTGCTACTGAGTGATCTCGTCGCTGTCGATCGGCATACTGCTTCTGGGAGTTCTGCATCGTGGTGAGACGTCGCTGAGTCTTCTCCCATAGCTGCTGCATGGTGGTGACGAAGTCGTGTGCGGCTTGGACGTGTGCCGGTGTAGTTGGCTGCTGTGGTGTGAGTGGTTCCCGTCCATAGCACAGGAAGAATGGAGATTTCCCTGTGGCCGCATGTGAAGCATTGTTGTAAGCGAACTCAAGCGTCGGTAACTGTAGATCCCAGTGGCTGATGTCGTCCTTGCAAGCTGTGCGCAGTAACTGTTCAACCACCTGATTGAGTCGCTCAGTCTGTCCGTCAGTCTGGGGGTGGTACGCTGAAGACATCGCAAGCTTAGTCCCCAACAGTCCCATGAGTTCCCTCCAGAACTTACTAGTGAACTTTGGGTCTCTGTCTGAGATGAGTGTAGCGGGGATGCCGTGAATGGTGATGATGCGGTCGAAGAAGAGGCGAGCAGTTGCTTCAGCAGTAGCTGTGGCGTTGGTCGGTATGAAGTGACCCATTTTAGAGAACTTATCGATCACTACGAGGATGGAATCATGTCCCCGTGAGGTCGAGGGAAGTCCTGTGATGAAGTCGAGGCTAACGACCTGCCATGGCTGCTCCGGTACGGGTAGAGGCTGAAGTAACCCTGCTTTTTTCTGTTTGCTACTCTTCATCCGCTGGCACGTGTCGCATGAGGTGACGAACTGCTGCACGTCTGCTGCCATCCGGGGCCAGTAGTAATACTTCGCTATTCCCGCTAACGTCTTGTTGCTCCCGAAATGTCCCGCGTATGCCACGTCGTGGAACTCCTCCAGTAAGATCTGTCGGAGCGGGGCATAGTTCGGTACCCAAATCTTTCCCGATCCCTTTCTTACAGCTAAGTCATTCTCCCACTGTAACAGCTTCTGTTTCTCTGCTGTAGCGATATCTGCGTCCACGGAGTATCCATGTTGGAATAGACCCTTGAGTAGAGGGTTCATCCCGTCGAACTTGACGCCTGCTACGTGACCGGGGCGGCTCAACGCGTCTGCTTTGTTGTATAGCCCGGGCTTGTAGACGATGTCGTAGTGGAAGTGGGTTTCCAGGAAGTCCACCCACCGCACCTGTCGTCGTGAGAGTGTCGGCTGCGACTTCAGGTATTTGAGGCTGCAGTGGTCAGTGTAAACTGTAGTCTTGGCTCCCTCTAGGTAACACCTCCACGCCTTGAAGGCTGTGACTATCGCTAAGGCTTCCTTGTCATGGATGGGGTAATTCAGTTCTGCTCCGTGTAGCTTCTTACTGAGGTAGGCGATGGGTTGCAAACCGCGTCCGTGATCCTGCATCAGTACTGCTCTGACTGCTTGGTCACTAGCGTCTGCTTCCACCACGTAGCCTCTGTCTGGGTCCGGTAGGATGAGTACTGGTGCTGTAGTCAGTGCTGTCTGTAGCTGCTCCATGGCTTGCTGTTGAGGAGTATCCCATTTATAGGGCGTATCCTTCTTCAGTAGGTTGGTCAGTGGCGCTGCTATCTTAGCGTACTGCGGCACGAACCTGTTGTAGTAGTTGGCGAAGCCTAGGAACTGCTGCAACTCCTTCACGTTCTCTGGAACTTTCCACTTCTTGACAGCTCTGATCTTCCGCGGGTCCACGTGTACGCCCTCGGCACTCACCATATGCCCGAGAAACTGCACCTTCTTCAATGCGAAGTCGCTCTTTGACAGCTTCACGTAGAACTTGTTCTTCCGCAGGATCTCGAAGACTTTCCGCAGATGCTCCACGTGCTCCTTCATGGTTTTGGAGTAGATCAATATGTCGTCCAAATACACTACCACGCACTCGTCCAGCAGGGGCCGTAGGATGTGGTTCATCTCCGCTTGGAACGTCGCTGGTGCGTTGCAGAGTCCGAACGGCATCACTAAGTACTCGTAGGAGCCGTATCTGGTACGGAACGCCGTCTTGTGGATCGAGTTGTCCGCCATCTTGATCTGCCAGTAACCCGACCGTAGGTCCAGCTTCGAAAACACCGTCGCACCACGCAGTTGGTCTAGAAGATCGTCTATGCGCGGTATGGGGTATTTGTTCTTGACTGTCTGTTTGTTCAGTGCGCGGTAGTCGATGCACATCCGTAAACTTCCCTCTGGTTTTGGAGTGAAGAGAACCGGTGCGCCGTAGGGAGAGGTTGTCAAACATTATATATGTTTGGTTTGTTAGGCTACAGTGGGTTAGCCTGTATGGGGTACACAATTCTAGGGTTAGCTATTTGTACTGATTTCTCTGTTAGTTCAACCATTCCAGTCTCGTAATCTTGACATGGTTTCAGAGCAGGTCCTTCCCTAGGACCGTTTTTAAGGGCCCACCTAACTACCTACATACCTATCAAGCGCCCCTAGTGCGCCTCCTATTGCGCCCCTAGTGCGCCTCCTATTGCGCCCCTAGTGCGCTATCCCTTTTTTTTTTACCGCGCGCGATCTGCTAGCCGCCCGCGCGCGGCCTATTTCGTGCGCGCGACAAGCCAGCAGCCCGCGCGCGGCCGTTTTTCGCGCGCGCCTAGCTAGCCGCCGGCGCGCGCGGCTCTTTTTTTTCTTCGAGCGCGGCCCGTCGCGCTGCTCCGTGCTGCGCTCGACCCCCCCGCGCCTTCGTCGCAGCGGTCGGGCCTTCAGCAACAGCCGCGGCAGAGACTGCAGTCGCGGCCGTCGCAACTGCTGCAGCAGCCGCCGCCGCCTCCCCTGCCGCGGCCGCCGCTGCATCTACAGCAGCTGCAGCCGCCACATCTACTGCAACAGCCGCCGCTGCAGCTACAGCAGCAGCAGCCGCCGCATCTTCTGCAGCAGCCGCCGCTGCATCCACAGCAGCAGCAGCCGCCGCTGCATCTCCAGCAGCAGCAGCCGCCGCGCCTTCTGCAGCAGCCGCCGCTGCATCTACAGCGGCAGCAGCTGCCGCATCATCTACAGCAGCGGCCGCCGCCGCATCTACGGCAGCAGCAGCCGCCGCAATCTACAGCAGCGGCCGCCGCAGCTACAGCAGAATCAGCCGCCGCTGCCTCTGCAGCAGCAGCCGCCGCCGACCCAGCAGCAGCAGCCGTAGCCGAACCTGCAGCATCTGCTGCCGCTGTCTCGACTGCCCCGGCCTTGCCTTGCCCTGCTGCTACTGTCACTGCCACGTTTATTACTTACTCTTCCTCCTCCTGCTACCATGGCTACTGCTCCTGTTCTAGCCTTCGACGCTGAGGGCCGCCCAGTGAAATTTGACACCTGGCTCGATGATCTGCACCTTTTCCTACAGCTCACTGCCAAGGAAGACATTTCACTGTACGACCACGCCCTAGGCCATGCTACTGCCCCTGACTCCTCTGCTGCTAGCACACTGCGCTCCCAGTGGCAGACCCGCGACGCACACGCTCGCTTTGCTATCCGCAACTCCCTGCCGCTAGATGAGCGCGAGCACTTCGGCCAGTGCAAGACTGCTAAGGAACTGTACACAGCCGTAGTTGCTCGCTACTCCTCGCCTGCGTCTGCCACCCTAGGCCGCCTCTCCCTGCCCTACCTGTTCCCCGACCTGGCCTCCTTTCACACTGTCGCTGATCTCATCACCCACCTCAAGACTAGTGAGGCCCGTTTTCGCGCTGCCATGCCTGCCGAGTTCCTTGCTAGCAACCCCCCCCCGCTCTGGCTCACCCTCTACCACATTGTCACCCGCCTCCCTGACTCTCTGCGCACAGTCAGGGACTCCTTTCTAGCTCGCTCCCCTACTGAGCTCACCATTGCCCTCCTCGAGAAGGACCTACTTGCAGCTGAGGCGAGCATCGTCGCCGTAGGTGCCTCTCGTGGCGAGCCCCGCACCCCCTTCTTCGAGGGGTGTTCCCCTTCCCCCCTTCTCCCCTCTGTCGCCACTGCTGCTGCTGTCGACCTCCTTGGTGCTGAGAAGGTCGGGGCTGCGTCTGCTTCGAGCGGGCGCCGCAAGAGCAGGGGGGGCAAGGGTGGGGGTGGAGGCGGGGGAGGCGGGGGTGGAGACAGTGGAGGTGGCGGTGGGTCTGGAGAGGCTAGTGGCGGCAGTGGGGGTGGTGACAGCGGCGGCGGGGGTGGTGGCAGAGGCGGAGGTGGCAGCGGCGGCGGTGGCGGTCGTGGCCGTGGCAGGGGTGGAGGTGGCCGAGGCGGTGGCGGTGGCGGTGGCGGTGGCGGTGGTGGCCGTGGAGACGCTGGAGGTGGCCAGAGTCAGCAGCACGCCCCGACCCTCCAGGCCGCCCGTGAGTGGTACGCGCAGCGTGGGTACACTTGCACGTACGTCATCCGCACTGGTGACCGCACTGGCCAGCCATGTGGGAGGTCGCACCCCACGCAGCGCTGCTTCCAGCGCCTGACTGACGCGTGGCGCATCCAGTTTCCTGGGTCTACTGAGCTCCCCCGCTGGCCTGAGCTGGAAAAGAAGGGTGTTGATATCTGGGCTTTAGACTTTGATGCTATTCTCACTGCTATGTATGCGATGTCTATTAGTGGAGAGGGTGCCCAGTACTTGCGTGTTCCGCCCGACCCGGGCATTCAGGCCAGCCCAGCTGCTGCTCTAGGTGCTAGTGTGTCTGCTCCCACAGGTCCTGCTGCAGCAGCTGCCCTAGGTGCTAGTGCGTCTGTGCCCCCTGGTACTGAGTCGACTGCAGCACTCCACACCTTCACACTGGACTCAGGTGCTTCTCGCTCTTTCTTTCGTGACCGCACTGTCCTTGAGCCACTAGCTCGGCCGGTTGCTGTCTCTCTTGCTGACCCCTCTGGGGGTCCGGTCATTGCGACCTCCTCCACTACACTTCCGTGTCCAGCGGTTCCGTCCGGCACGCTCTCAGGTCTCTACCTCCCCTCGTTCTCTACGAACTTGGTGGCAGGTTGTGCGCTGCAGGACGGGGGTGTTCACCAGTTCACCCCTGCCTACGAGCGTGTGACACACTGCACGTGTGCTCGGACGGGCCGCCACCTGGCTACTTTCACTCGAGAGCCGGGGTCGGACCTGTACACACTGACCACTGAGTCCCCTCAGGTAGCTGCGTCTGCGTCTGCGTCAGGTCAGCTATCCGCCCCCTGCTCGTGTCGCTCTCTGGCGCATGAGACTGTCCTCTGGCACCACCGCCTTGGTCACCCGTCTGTGCAGCGCCTTCGGGCCATGCACAAACGGGACCTTGTTGCTGGGCTTCCCAGGGTGCTCCCTCCCCTTCCCGACTCCCCTGCTCCTGACTGCATTCCCTGTGTCGAGGGGCGGCAGCGCGCCGCTCCTCACTCCTCCTCCTTTCCCCCGACGACTGCTCCCTTGCAGACGCTCCACATGGACGTGTGGGGCCCAGCCCGCGTCCGTGGTCAGGGTCAGGAGAGGTACTTCCTGATAGTTGTTGACGACTACTCGCGCTACACCACAGTCTTCCCCTTGCGCGCCAAGGGTGACGTCCCTGGTGTTTTGATCCCCTGGATCAGTCGAGCCCGTCTCCAGCTAGGCAAGCGCTTTCACTCGGACTTTCCTGTCCTGCGCTTGCACTCTGACAGAGGTGGTGAGTTCGCCTCCGACCTCTTGGCAGCCTACTGTGCTGAGCACGGTATTGAGCAGTCGTTCACGCTTCCGGCCTCTCCGCAGCAGAATGGGGTCGCTGAGCGCCGCATTGGCCTAGTCATGGAGGTCGCTCGTACCTCCCTGACCCATGCGGCTGCTCCCCACTTTCTGTGGCCGTTTGCGGTCCGATACGCTGCGCATCAGCTCAACCTCTGGCCCCGTGTCTCCTTGCCGGAGACTTCCCCGACTCTGCGGTGGACGGGAGAGGTTGGCGATGCGTCGCGTTTCCGGATCTGGGGATCTCGAGCTTTTGTCCGCGACACGTCCGCGGACAAGCTCTCGCGTCGCGCCGTTCCCTGTGTCTTTCTTGGCTTTGTGCCTGACGCGCCTGGATGGCAGTTTTACCACGTCACCTCGCGCCGGGTTCTGGCCTCTCAGGACGTCACTTTTGACGAGTCCGTCCCCTTCTACCGCCTCTTCCCCTACCGCACTGCCCCCCCCCCCCCCGCCTCTCTTCCTCGCTCCAGGTGCTGAGGTACCAGACCCCCTCCCCCCTCAGGGTGCCGCTCCCTCAGGTGTGTCCCAGGTAGACCCGGGTGAGCCTGTCGAGGTAGCTGTTGACTCGCGTCCTGCGTCTGGGGGTGCTGAGTCTGGGGGTGCTGAGTCTGGGGGTGCTGAGTCTGGGGGTGCAGAGCCTGGACGTGCGGAGCCTGGGGGTGCTGAGCCTGGAGGTGCGGAGCCTGGTGGTGCTGAGTCTGGGGCTGCTGAGTCTGGGGGTGCTGAGTCTTCGGGTGCTGAGCCTGAGCGTACTACACCTGGAGGAGCCCTCTCCTCCCAGCAGCTGCAGGAGAGGTACCTCGAGTACTGCCGCCTCCGGAGAGGTGCTTCTGGAGCTCGTCCCAGTACTTCCCCTCCTACCCAGGAGCTCCCCCCCATTCAGGTGATCCGAGAGTGGTACACACGGCGCTGCAGTCTTCGGAGTGGTGCTCCTGGTGCAGCGGACCCGAGCGGTGGCGCTGTTGCTGGTGCTGAGGACCCGGACGCTGGAGCTGCTGCTGGTGCTGAGGACCCGGGCGTTGGAGCTGCTGCTGGTGCTGAGGACTCGGGCGTTGGAGCTACTGCTGGTGTTGAGGACCCGGGTGTTGGAGCTGCTGCTGGTGCTGAGGACTCGGGCGTTGGGGCTGCCGCTGGTGTCCCTGCTGGTTCTGGAGACGCTGTGCGGCCGCGACCGTACTTCGTACCACTCCTTCAGCAGGTTCTTGGTCAGGCTCCTCCTCCTAGTCCTCCTCCCACCGTCGAGTGTCCTCTGCCTGTCCCACCGCAGTCACAGTTACCGCCTGCCTCGCCTCTCCCTGCTCCCTCTCCTTACACTGGTCCCACAGGAGGTCTTACAGAGCGTCGTGAGCCTGAGTCTCGTCCTGCGTCGCCTGTTCGTACTACTCGCACTGGTCGTCGTATCCCACGTGAGCGTCCCCCTCCTGTCCCTGGCACTCACTACATGACCTTGCGTCCCTCCACTGCTCCGCAGCGTGTCCCGCTGCCGTCTCCTCCTGCGTCATCTCTTCCTACTCTTCCTGACCCGGAGTCTGACTCCCGTCGTGCGGCCAGTCCCACTGTTACGCGTCTCCTCGCTACAGTTGTCACTGACCCGACCTTTGAGTCCTCTGCTGCGTCTGCTCTGGTCGCTGAGCTGGTTGACTTTGCTGCTCGCTGTCGCTTAGACTACGCTGCCAGCCTTGTCGCTGAGTCTGAGTCTGAGTCTGCCTGTCCTCCGTCCGTCGGGGGTGAGTGTGCTCTTGGCACGGACGTCCTTGAGGACAGACAGGAGGAGTTCCAGTGCTTTGCTGCTGCTTTGCCCCATCTCGTGTCCATGCTTGTTGCCCCTGAGGGAGACCCGGATGCACCAGACATCCCGACCCCGCGCTCTTACGCTGAGGCGATGGCGGGTCCCTACTCCTCTCAGTGGCAGACAGCCATGGACGCAGAGATGGCTTCCTGGAAGTCCACAGGCACCTACGTCGACGACGTTCCCCCTCCTGGGGCGAACATCGTCAGTGGCATGTGGATTTTCAGGGTGAAGCGGCCGCCGGGTTCTCCTCCTGTCTTCAAGGCACGCTACGTGGCTCGAGGCTTCAGTCAGCGAGAGGGAGTCGACTTCTTCCAGACCTTCTCCCCCACCCCGAAGATGACCACTCTTCGGGTGCTGCTGCACATAGCCGCTCACCGCGACTACGAGCTTCACTCACTTGACTTCAGCACTGCTTTCTTGCAGGGCAGCCTGCACGAGGAGATCTGGTTGCGCCGCCCTCCTGGCTTCACTGGGTCGGTTCCTCCTGGCACCCAGTGGAGGCTTCAGCGGCCGGTCTACGGTCTCCGCCAGGCGCCACGTGAGTGGCACGACACACTGAGGACGACGCTTGCGGCTCTTGGGTTCGCTCCCTCTACTGCTGACCCGTCGCTGTTTCTACGCACCGACACCTCGCTGCCGCCGTTCTACATCCTCGTGTACGTTGACGACTTGGTCTTTGCCACAGCTGACACAGCGGCACTCGCCCACGTGAAGTCGGAGCTGCAGAGGAGACACACGTGCACAGACCTGGGTGAGCTGACAAGCTATCTTGGCTTGCGGATCACCCGGGACAGAGCACGGCGCACCATCACCTTGACTCAGTCACACATGGTGCAGCAGGTTCTCCAGCGCTTCCGCTTCACGTACTCCTCGCCTCAGTCCACTCCTCTGCCTACCGGTCACTCGCTCTCAGCTCTGCCTTCGGATGAGTCCGTAGAGCCGAGTGGCCCGTATCCAGAGCTTGTGGGCTGCCTCATGTACCTGATGACCTGCACTCGACCTGACCTTGCATACCCCCTTAGCATCTTAGCACGCTATGTCGCTCCTGGCCGTCACAGGAAGGAGCACATGGATGCTGCTAAGAGGGTGTTGCGCTACTTGTGCAGTACGTCGGGCATGGGGCTTGTGCTTGGAGGGCGGGACCGGGTTGTTCTCACAGGGCACTCAGATGCTTCTTGGGCAGACGACCAGGCTACTCAGCGGTCGTCACAGGGTTACACCTTCAGCCTTGGCTCTGGCTCAGTTTCTTGGCGTTCTACTCGTTCGTCTTCTGTTCTCAGCTCCAGTTGTGAGGCTGAGATCTACGCCACAGCCATGGCTGCTCAGGAGCTGCGCTGGCTGACCTACCTGCTGACCGACCTCGGAGAGCGGCCTCGTTCTCCTCCAGTGCTGTACGTCGACAACAAGGCTGCCATTGCCTTGTGTGAGGAGCACAGACTGGAGCACAGAACGAAGCACATTGCTCTGCGGTACTTCCTTGCTCGAGAGCTGCAGCAGCGCGGTCAGCTTCGTCTGCGTTACGTGGCCACTGAGGCCAACACTGCTGATGTGTTCACCAAGGCACTCCAGCCTTGTGACCATCAGCGCTTCTGTACTCTGTTAGGTCTTGTGCCTACTGGCCCTCACTTGCTCACTTCTTGACTTTGCCTGTACTGTGATCACTATATATTTATATACCTGCATGTTTACTCTTGCTAGGTTGTGATCATTGTACGTCTTGCTCTATTATAAACCTGCATGTGAACTGGTCTTGTGACCGCTTGTTTGTGCTCGGAATTTGTGTGGAATCCTCGAGATCCACCCTGAGCTTGTTTGCCTTACTTTGCCTTGACTGGTCTTGTGACCCCTAGGTCTCCCCCACTTTGCCTATGGGGGTGTGTCAAACATTATATATGTTTGGTTTGTTAGGCTACAGTGGGTTAGCCTGTATGGGGTACACAATTCTAGGGTTAGCTATTTGTACTGATTTCTCTGTTAGTTCAACCATTCCAGTCTCGTAATCTTGACAGAGGTGGATGGGCGGATCAGTTGTCTGTCCAGTAGATACTCGATCTGTTTCTTCATGTCTGTCTGTTCGGTCGGACTCAGTCGGTATGGTGCACGTGAGACGGGTTTCGCACCTGGTTCCTCCACGATCTCGTGCTCGTGGGTGCGCGCTGGAGGTACTCCTGCAGGTAGGTCGTCTGGCATGATATCCTGGTACTGCTCCAACACCTCCTTTACTGCTGCAGGTAGCTCCGAGTTCGGCTTTTCCTCCTCTGCTGCTGCCATAACCAGTGCTAAGTAACCCGTGTTACTTTCATACACCGTCCGTTCGAACCGCGCCAGTGTCATTTCAGGAACATCCCCTGTATCCGTCCAGCTTCGCAGCTCCACACGTTTCCCGTTGTTGTAGATACACGCCTTCCGGTTGACACTGTCAATCTCGGGGTTGAACCGCTTCAGAAAATCACGCCCCAAGATGAAATCTAAACCCTTGATGTTCGTGATCGGCAACGTCGGCTTCCACCTTAACGCCCCTATCTGCAGCTGCAGTGTTGACTCGCCGTGGATGGGAAGCTTCGTACCATCCACCATCGTTGCTGTAAACTGGGTCTCCTCCGATGACTCTCCGATTTTCTCCAACGTCCCGCGGTCGCACACCGAGTGGGACGCACCACTGTCCACCAGTGCCTGGAGGCGTCGCCCGTTGCAGATCACCTCGAGTACTAGTGGCTGCTGCCGCTCCGAGTAGGTGTAGATGGTGTTGCTTACAGGATCATAAGGTAGATCAAATGTGTCGTCCCTTGGTCCTGCGCTCGAAGCTGCTGACTCAGTTTCCAACTTAGCAGGGATAGAAGGATTTATCCGAGGCCGATTCAGCTTCTCTAGGGCCTGGAACCTTCCCCTAAGCCTTTGCAGCTGTGTAGGCTCCTGTGGGGAACGGCCGGGAGCCTTTGAACAGGGCTGCTGGGAGAGAATATTAACTCCTCGGAACGCTCGACCCTTATTAGCGCTCCGGAGTAGGGTCCCCATACTACCCCGTACTAGTTTAATTTCTGACTCTCCCTTAAAATAGGCTTGAAAACCACGAGAAGTAATATTCTTACTTGTCGGGGTGTACGGCTGGAGTTTCCCAGTCGGTGCAGAGTCTTGTTTCGCGGAGTCTCCATTTGTCTCGGCGTTTTCCCCTGGTGCCGGCTGGTCGTGACGTTTTAAATTCGCGCCACCGTATTCTCCTTTTTTCGCCCTCTCCGAAGTTGCCACGTTGCCCGTTTTCTGCTTCGGGGGTGCTACACTGTTCTTGCCCTTCAGCTCCGTACGTACTTTCTTCATTTTCCAACACGCCAAGATACGATGTCCTGTAGCGCCGCAAAATTCGCACGTCGCATTTTTTGCTAGCCGCTGCGTCGCATCGTCCTTGTCGTTCTCCATCGGGTCGGCAGTCGTGGGTGATGCCAATCGCTCCATGCCACTAGTTGGCTTGTTGCGTCGTGTTCCGTAGTAGCTACTGTTCAACGCGTCGAACTGTCCGATCAGTGCTGCCCGAAACTGCGCCCACGTCTCTTCGCCTTGGACTATTCGGTTACTAAACCACTCTAGAGCTGGGCCTCGTAACAGTGTTGCTGCGAGCCGTATGCGCAATGCGTCTTGGTTGAGGGTCGTGCATCCAACGGCTTCGAAGAAATTTTATAATACAGCTACAAATCGACAGACGTCGCTCCCTTTCGCTCTAGGATCGAACGCGTCTGGTCGCCTCGGCTTTACTGCTTCGAGATTAAATGTAGCTGCTGCCGTTGTCGCAGGTACAATTATCGGTGTCGCCGTCGTCGCTTCTGCTGCTGCTGCGGCTACCGATTGGTTCGCAAGGAGTTTTTCGAGTCGTGGGAGCGCCGCAAATATCTGCTTATGCTCAGCACGTAACTCCGCGATTTTTCGTATAAAGAAATCTCTATTTCCCTCCCTATTGGCGATTTACAGAAAGATGCGAGACGAAACAAATTGAATTTCGGGTGCTGGTCGACTTACTGCGAGTCGAATCGACTGTAGAATCGACGAGCTCGAATTCTGTACGTCGCGGTAATCTCTCTTAAACGGAATTCGCGTCCGATCTCGGCCGTTGAGGAGAAACTCGATCTGACGGTCGAAATTCCAACTTTTTCACCAATATTCCTGAGGGGTGTTCAAAACCGAATCGAGGGGGACTTAGAAAAAATCGCGCGGAACTGGTTTTACATACCCGTATCGGCGCGTCCGTCGTCGCCCCGAGGTTTTTAAAGGCCGGAACTAAGCGGAAGAAGAACTCGAGTGTCAACCGCTCTGATTACCAAGTGTGAGGATCTGGTTCAGGAAAGATTGAACTATTGAATGATGCACCTGGGTACAAGGCGAGGCTATATATAGGCTCGACACAAAGGCAGTAACCCTGGTGTTACTAGAAGGTTCCGCGGGTCGCGAAGCGTCCCGAACGGGTCCTTCCCGAATTCGGTAGAAGGCAATTCGGTGGCAACCGAAAAGCCTAGAATTCGGTGCACTCAACCTAGTTCGGTGCCTATAACTATAATAAATATAGTAAAGCAACGAACCTAGGAAATCTAGCAAAAGCAAGCAAAATAAAGCAAAGCTAAGCTAGATAATGCATAATAAAGCATAATCAAGCTAGTAAATCATAGCAAAGCCGTCGTACTCTCACATTACCCCCGCATCAAATCCGAACTCGGTCCCGTATTCCCGTATCGTCAGTGGCGTGCCGTCAACCAGCTTTGCGTCGATCTCAGGTAAACACCTGTCCAGTGGCGGTTTCAGTCTCTGTGCTGTGGCAGTGTTGATGAGGCTGTGGCTGGCTCCCCCGTCTTCGAATATTTTAACTAAGTGTGTCCTGATTTTCCCACTAAGAAGTATGGGGCTGTTTAACACGGTACCCTCCTTATTCGGCCGGGTGTGGTCGATTGCGTGAACCGGCACAATCACTCGGTGAGGGTCGGTTGGGTCGGGCGAGCGGCGTGACCCGTCAGTGAGGGTGTCAGAATATTATGCTCTAGCCTGTAGTGGGGTGCTCTGTAGCGAGTACAACCCTTCTAGGGTTTGCTATTTGTATCCCCATTCTTGCTAGTGCAACCCTCCTCTTTCGCCTAAACTCTCTTGCCTAGCTAGGACTCTCCTAGCTATGGCTCCTAAGACTACCGCTTATCTTGACATGGTATCAGAGCTTAACGTTCGTGGCCTGTGGGCCCACTTCACTGCTTCCGCTGCTACTGCTACTCCCTGTCCGCCGCGCGCCCCGTGGTGCGCGGCGTCGAAACTAGGGTTTTCAGCCCGCCGTGCGCCCCGAGGCGCGCGGCGGTTTTCTGCCCGCCGTGCGCCCCGAGGCGCGCGGCGGTTCTCTGCCCGCCGTGTGCCCCGAGGCGCGCGGCGGGTTCCTGCCCCGTCACTCGGCGCGTCGCCCCCGGGAGGCGCTGCGACGGGCGACGGGGACCCGCGCGTCGCCCCCCGTCGCCCGTCGTGGCCTGCGCGCGGCCCGTACGGGCTGCGCCAGGCACGCGCGCGGCCCGTACGGGCTGCGCCAGGCCCGCGCGCGGCTCGGACCGCCTGCGCGCGGTTCGGGAGGCTGTGCCAGGCCCGTGGGCGGCCCGTTCTTCGCTGCCCCTGTCCTCCCCGCTGTCCCCCGTGCTTCTGAAGGCGCCCCACCCCTCCTTCTGCCCGTTCTCCTGGATTAGGGTTTGGGGTTGGGGGGTATGGGGGTGCAGCTTCTGTGTGCCGTTCCCTGCTCCTCCTCCTCCTCCGTCTCCCTGTGCTGCAGCTGCCGCTGAGGGGGGTGGACCTGTTGGAGCCGTCGGAGTGGTACTAAGGGGGGGTGAAGGGGGAGTGGAGCTAGCGGTGTAGCAGCGGGTGTGTGTCGAGGGGTGTGGGACTGTTGGGGGAGGTTGAGGGGAGGTTGCCGTCGTGTCGTACGCAGCGCCTGTACTCCGGGGCACTCACTCCCGGTAGCTCAGAGAGCCGGTTGCGCCGTCGCCTGTGGGTCCGTTGCTCCTGCTGCTCGTCTTAGCCGCGGAGCCTGTTACTCCTGTACTCCGGGGCACTCACTCCCGGTAGCCACTGTGTCGCACCAGAGCCGTCTGTTGCCCGTGTGCCTGCAGCTTCAGTCGTCGCCTCCCATCTACTCTCCTCTCGCCAGCCCTCCTCCTCCTCACTTGCCCGTTGTGACTACCACTAGCTTTGCTCATAATTGTGAACTTTAAACTATTGCTTCTTGAACTTGTGCTCAGAATGTGTGGTGACATTGTGATCCACCCTGAGCTTGTACTGCTTTGCTTGCTCTGCTGATTACACCCCACTTTGGCTATGGGGGTGTGTCAGAATATTATGCTCTAGCCTGTAGTGGGGTGCTCTGTAGCGAGTACAACCCTTCTAGGGTTTGCTATTTGTATCCCCATTCTTGCTAGTGCAACCCTCCTCTTTCGCCTAAACTCTCTTGCCTAGCTAGGACTCTCCTAGCTATGGCTCCTAAGACTACCGCTTATCTTGACAGAGGGCCCGTCTGCTACTGACTCCCAGCGTTTTTCTGCTGCTTGGTCTGTTTCTGCTGCTCAGCTTCACCCTTTCCCTTAGCTTTTGCCGTGCATTCGCTTTTGCGTTGTCCCGGTCGATTGCACGCGAAGCATCGCCCTTTAAGCGGTGCGGCAGCGGCATTCGTGGCGACGACACGTATCGTAGCGCTCTCATTCGACCCACGAGACCGATGTCCCCAGTTGCTGCAATTTCCATAGGACCCCGGCCTCGGTCGGCGGAAGAAGTCGAGTTTCTCCGCAATATTCGGGCACCTCCACGAAATACGACGGCGCCCAGGGTCCGGTTTGTCCTTTTCGTATCGGTAGAGTTGCGTAGTCCGTCGGCTTCATGACGATGACACGCCACCAATCCATGGCGGGTCCTCGAAGCAGTGACACGACGTAACGAATCTTCGCCGTATCCTCCGAGACGTAGTTGGCATCGAAGAAAGCGTTCATTGTAAACAACCACGCCTGAACGGTAGGACCACCCCGTTGACTTGTGTCAAAGCATGACGGACGTTGCGGCTTCAGCGGCATCGGCGACTGCAGCGTTGACTCGCTGGTCGGTACGGAAATCGTAACTCGAGGCTGGCTTCTGGCCGCATTCGTTGTTTCGGGGTGTGTCGCGCCGTGGCCGCATTCGTTGTTGCGGATGACGCCATCGCTGGCCGCTCTCACGGGTCGCCCCACACTTCCGTGCTGCGATGCTTGTTGTGCGGGTTGTCCTGGTGTGCCTGGTGCTTGTGATTGTGCTTTTCGTGCTCGTGCGTCGTCATTTTGCAGGGAGTCACGTTCTGCCATCAGCGCCGCAATTTCTTCGGAGCTTTCGTGCAGCTGCTTCAGCAGTTTGTTCAAGCGCTCCTGCGTAAGCGTAGTGATGTCGATGTGTTCAGCCATGTCGAAGGGCGTCGACTCATCTGAGTCTAGGCACAGCCGTGGCTGCACGCGTTTACGAGAGAACACGGGGACAGCGGCTCCTAGGGGCTAAGGGGCGTGAGCCTCTTGGAGTAGAAAATCAAAAGTTGATTTCTTGGGGTGCGGAGATGCGCGGTCCAAAAAGAAGGTGGCTTTGATAACCAGTGTTACGGGTGCAACGAATCGAGGTACCGATGATTGCGCTAGGTGTCGAACGAGTACAAAGTTTGAGCGAAGGCATGAGAAAATACTTATACGCAAAACATGCGAACGGTAATGTGGTGCGTGCGTTCTAGCTAGTGCTAGACTGGCATCGAGGTCCGGGCTAGTCCCGAAGCGTATGCCGACTCGGCTGGGCTAGCGATGTATGGTTTGGTGAAACAGTGCGCGCGAAGTTGGCGAAGCCTCGTTAACAATAACGGGCAAACAACGGTTGCGACTTTACGCGATGTTGACGGTCGCAGTAAGGAATGGCAAGAAAATTACTTACAGAAGGACAGAACTATTCTCTAGATGAGAGTCTAGGGCTGAGGGAACATTGCAAAAAGCGTTTGAATTCAAAAAGCGTTTGCAAATAGCGCGTACAATTGACAGTTCCCCGCTGTCGAGTCGAGGCACACAACACTAGCCCTGCAGGTGCCAGGCAGGCTGGTTGGCACGGCGTGGATCCGCACTCACCCTCATTTCATTCCTCGCGCTGCGTGCCCATCTGGTGGAGCGCAGTAACGGCGGTATGAGGGTATGCCGATTGCTGGCGTGCTCGTACGTCGCAATAGTAACGCCCGTAGACCGTCGATACGCCCACACGGTCGTACCAAGTTTCAAGTCTCATTGCTCAAACGCGACGTGCATAGGGAACGAGAAATAATTCGTTGGAGCTCCTGCATTCAGGTTTTTTTCGTAGCCGTATATCCTGCGACGCGTCTTCGTTCGACGCGCTGCCATGGCGCCGCGAGAAGCTGCCGACCGTCCACGATGGTTATGGCTGACGATTGTGCTGTCCTCGGCGATCCACGTCAGTGCCGCGCCAAGCGTTGACGAAAGTATGCAAGGCCGTTGTCAGCACGAGGCTCGTCGCGTCTATTAGTAGACACGAAAGTGCTTTCTTCGTGACTATTTCGTGACTGTTTCGTGGCTGTTTCGCTTACATCCCGGCCGGTCGCACTGCTCACGCTTGTTTTGTGTGGGCATGAGAAGTCAATTTTCTGAGACGTCTTTAGAGTCGCACTGCTGCTGCTGCTGCTGGGGCTGTTAGGGCATGCAAAAGGTCTCTTGTCAGATGCGCGGCATCATGCGCCCGAGTCCTGATCCGCGACTCATAGTGGCGATTCTTGGCAAGTAACCACGCGCAACGAGGGACCAACGCAGCGCCTTCACATACTTTTCTTGGAACCGGGGATTCACGGACTTACAATGTCATTAGCAATATTCATCCCTCTTTCACTGCTCGGTTTCCCTTTCTCCTAAACTCTCAAGTCAAATTCCTAATTTTTCGAGTCCCCGTATCCTTCCTTGTTCCCCTTATCCCCCCGAATTCCTTCTATCCCGGTGATTCCGTTTACCCTCTCAATCCCGTTATTCCCCAGCCGCCACGAGCGCTCAGAGCGGATTTCTAGCGTCGCGGGTCCACGTGGAGGGCAGAGTGGCGGAGTTCGAAGGCGCGCTCAACTACCACGTGCCCTCGCTCTACAGGTCGAATAAGTTTTCAATCTAAAAACCGCGTGCATAAAAAACCACGTGCTCTCGCTCTACAGGTCGACTCCTGATGACCCAGCCTGAAATCGAGGTGTACTTATGAGGTTTCTCGTTGCCGATTCCATCACAAATGACTTAGAAAAGATCTTTTTCATTAATTTCAAAGTGATTCTAGTACAGCTAAATTAGGGTTTCTACTAGTCCTCGTGGGGCAAATTTCATTACGAAGTTGGAATCTGAGCTCAGTTGCCACGTGGCCGTACAGTACAGGTCCGTAAAGTGCCCCCCCCCCCTCCCCCCCCCCGCCCCTCTCTCCCTCCTCACCCACCCACACCAGAAACCACCCAGAGAGATCCTCCCTCAAAATTCAACCTTTGGACTCCCCCCTCGATCTCACCCGTCTACCCAACATAATGATGGGGTACTTTGAACACCGCCCCCACCATCCTTCGCCCTCGGACCCCAAGAGCCCTCTCGTGCTCGCCTGCCACGGCCCGCCCTGCCCCTCCTTTGGCGCCTGCTCGGCGCGCTTCCCCAACGTGCACGCCTGCTGGAACCCCCACCTCGTTGACCGACCCGAGGGCACACCCATCCCCCCTATTAACTGCCCCGTTAAGGGCACCAGCGGTGGGGAGCGCGGGGGAGGGGAGTTTGACCCGGAGTGCTCCCATCGAGAGGACTTCACACCACACGGGGGGTCCGCGCTGCAGGTGAGAGACTCCTCAAGAGGATATGGGAGTCACTGTTGAGAATCCTCAAGAGGGAGAAGGGGAGGGAAGTGGAGCGGGAAGGGGGGAGGGAGGGGGAGGAGGAGGGGGTTGGGGAGTTTGACCCGGGGTGCTCCCATTGGGAGGACTTCACACCGCACTGGAGATCGGCACCAGATGATTCCTCAGTCGACTTAAAAAGAGCAGGAGGGAGGGGGGAAGGGATGGAGAGGGAGCGTGGGAATGGGGTTTGTGATGTACAAAGGCTTTGCTTTTGTCATTCGATCTGCTTTTGAGACGCCCTCAATAGTCGTTTCTTATATCGGGCGCCTCAATGGCCGTTCTGTCAACCGCTACCGCGGCGCCTTAAAATTCGCATACTGTAATTTGTAATTCGGGCGGTCGGTGCTGCAGGTGATGCGGCTGGAGGACGTGTTTGTGACGGACAATGGCTTTGCTGTCAAGTCAACTGCTTCTGATGCGCCTTGAAACTCGTTGCTTAACCCGCTATGTTTGTGTTGGCTGGGCGGTGCACCGTGCAGGTGATGCGGCTGGAGGACATGTTTGTGACGGACAATGGCTTTGCTGTCAACCGCTCCCACGTGTTCGTGCGCAATGGGTGCCGACGGCTCTGGAGAAAGGTGAGGGTCGTGGGAGGGGCAGCGTTGGGTGAGGGGTGTGGGAGGGGAAGGGGTTGGCGAGGGGTGTGGGAAGGAAGGGCAGGGAAAGGGGTGTGGGGAGGCAAGAAGGAATGCGGGCAACGGTTCTGGAGGCAGGTCATGAGGAGTGGGAGTTTTAAGGGTGAGGGCTGGACATGAAACTTGCAGTCTTGAGAATGTAGTGTAATATGTTGTATGCATTGTTATGCAGTATGCAGAAAGAAATATGCTGTATGCCCTTGCAGTATGGAACGCGCAGTATGCTACGCGAGATAAATTACGCGTTACGGACCAAGTATGATGTATGCACTATGCATATACGAGCATTCAAGTGGGCGCACCTCATGGGGGGGAACTCCTACCACTTCTTTGTTGATCCGTGCCACTAGCAACGTTCTATGGCACCCACCGCCATACAGGGAAGCAGATTCCTAGCAACGTTCTATGGCAAAGGGGGGAAGGGGGTGGGTTTGGCCATACAGGGAAGCAGGTTCCTCACGCGGCCAAACCCACCCCCTTACCCCTTTGCCTCTCCCCCTCGCCCTTCGCAACCTCCAGACCAGGTACAAGCAAGGGCACATGGCGCACTATGTGCAGGGAGCAGCGTTCAACTGGGCGCACCTGATGGGCAAGAACTTCTACCACTTCACCGTCGAGCTCGTGCCACTCTTCCTCGTCGTCGCCCCCCTCATGCCGCAACTCAGGACACTGCCTGTGATCCTGAGGAAGCCCCAGGTGGGTGCGAGGGAGTCGCCTTGGGCTTTGAGGCACACGGTAGGTGCAGATGGGTTGCGTTGGGCTGTCGTGAGCTCGTGTTGCTCTTCCGCGTTGTCGCGCCCCTCATGCCTCGTCCTCAACCCTTCAATCCTCAAGACGCCACAGGCGGCTTCTTGGGAGTTGCTGTGGGGGCTAAATTCTCTCACAATTCGCCCACAAGTCGCCCTCTAGTCGCCTCAATTGCCTCTCGCTTTTTCTATCTCTATCTCTGTCTCCTCCTGTTCGTTTTCTCCCGTGCATGTGTGTGCATCGCCCGTCCCTCTCTCATCAGTGGCTGTACTACGACAAGTGGGCAGCGCCTATCCTGGGCATACAGCGGGAGAACATGCGCATGCTCCCCATCTATTTCAATGACCTCATCCACGTTGACGTGCTGTACCAGGTAAGTTGTTCTCACATGAGATCATGGTTCGGTGCTGTACCAAGTAACGCAGTTACCACATCACATGAGTTCATGGTGGTATTGGTAGCATACTCATGGTTGAAATCTGCGAGTCGATTTCCAATGCCACATCCACGTCCACGTGCTGTACCACCAGTTTTGTGGTTACCGCAACTACCTGGTAATTTGTTACCAGATAGTGTGGTTACAAGTGCTTTCGTGGCATTAACTGTTAGCATAGTTACCTGCGAGTGCTGCCCATCTACTTCAATGACCTCATCCATGTCGACATGTTGTACCAGGTAACATGGTTACCAGCTAACGAGGTTACCGCGTAATGTGCTTTCATATGAGTTTGTGGCGATATTTGTAACATACTTTCTCCCTAATGCTGCCCATCTACTTCAATGACCTCATCCATGTTGACGTGCTGTACCAGGTGATATGGTTACCATATAATGCGCTTTTGCATGATTTTGTGGCAGTATTTGTGACATACTTACTCACTTATGTCACTCACTAACGACATCATCCATGTCAACGTGCTGTACCAGGTGATGCGGTTACCAGGTAACGCGCTCTGTATCCATGCCCCTGTGCGCATCAATGCCTTTCAACCATATAGTAACCGTGGCCGCACGCGACCATCTCAACCTCCCTCTTCATCACTCCTCTCCCACTCTCCCCCTTTATTTCCTCCACCTCCTGTCCTGCCTCCTCTTCCTCAACTCCCCCCTCCACCTCCCCCCACCCAGCCCATATACCAGGAGGGACTGCGACCATCCCAGCCCCTCTCTCTCTCTCTCTCTCTCTCTCTCTCTCTCTCTCTCTCTCTCTCTCTCTCTCTCTCTCTCTCTCTCTCTCTCTCTCTCTCTCTCTCTCTCTCAAGCGGTCCGTGTATTAGATCTGAGCAAGTACAGACATGCAGGAAGGATATAGAGTCTAGCAAGAAGGCCTCTAACACTCCTATATCCTACTCACACTCTTGCTCCATCTAAGGGAGCTCCAGAACCGGCTCCAGGATGGCCAGGCAGTCCCCAAGGGACATGCCGTCGCCCGGCATCTCCACAGGTGGGTTCTCCACCTGAGCTGCAAAGTTACACTTGGTCATGAAGCTCACGGACTGAGCCCGCTGCAACGCCACGGACCACCGCTGGCGGAACTGGTGAAGCAGCTTGGTTGCCTGGTAAGATGAGGGGGCCGCATTGAAGTGCCTGCGGGCGGCAGTATCGGCTAGCAGTTTGAGAAATTGGGGGACTTCCGCACAAGGGCAGCCGTAAGTGTCGACGGCCAGTGGGAAGAATCCGACCCAAGAGGCCGTGGAGCCCTCGTAATCGGAGATCTTCTTCTCTGCCGCCTCACGGGCTGCCCACCCCCTGCCCTTGACCGTGTTGGGGTCACGTGTGCTAATGGGGTCCGTGATGGTAACGTCCCCAATCCACACGGCCCCTGAGGTCTTGTCTCTGATTGCTATGTCGGCCTTCTTTCTCGTGACGGGACAGAACGCCGTCGTCTCGCTGTGAGTCATGAAATCCGCGTCGCTGGCCATCCGCAAACATTCGTCGCGCAGTTCGTTGTGAGTGTTTGTCCTCCCCTTCCCCGTGTCACAGCGTAGGAGATGGTTGGGCAGCCGCCTATCTGGGATTAACGTTTCGTTGCGGCAATCACAGGCACCAGGGGCCGAAGAGGGAAGCCCCATCCGAAACTCCAGCGCATGTGCAAAATGGGCCGGGGCAAGGCGCAGCGAACTGTTGAAGGGTACCGCGTTGAGCCAGTCTCCCGCCCCGTACCCCGAGAGCGAGAGCATGCGCTGCGTGTGCCCGCTAAGTGGGTTCAGCGGCATGATGCGAGTGGCCTGCACCTGCTCTGCGTAGCGCTGGCCGTGCACCGCGACAGCCAGCCCCTGCTGCAACTTGACACCCTTGGGATCAGTCCGGTCGCTCTGCAGCAGCTCCTTTCCCTCGTCTGGCAGCGACTCCTCGCACCGCTCCAACCAATCAAATAGGGGGGTTGTGTTGATAAAAGGCCCCTTCATCCGCGTCCGTACTTCCGCCAGCGCGCCTATCGCTGCCTCGTCAATAGAGGTGAGTAGGTGCTGGGCTTGGGTGTAGCTTGCAAGGAAACCCACGCGTCCTTCCACCGAGGGGTCTGTTAGCCCCAAGCCTCCAAGCGAGATCGGGAGCGAGGCTTGTGCCCAGGTACGCGAAATCTCTTCCTCCCCACGTGGGTGGCGGATGCCACAAGCCGTCAGCAACGTCTGGAAGAGGCGCTGGCCCCAGTCGGACCACTCCTCAACAGGTAAGGCAGAGAGGGGTGTGGTGCGGGCAACATAAGAGACCCGGCGTGAGATGCACCGCGTGAGCAGAAGTGAAGCCAACTGCGGCTCCATCCGCTCGATTAAGGGGAGGGGCCCGCCCATGTTGTCGAGGCTATCACGCAGGAATGCCGCCGTCGCATCGGTGCCACCAATGAAACTGCCGAGCACCTTGACTCCATCATCCACAAAAGGTACGCCCTCCGGAAGCACCGCTCCACGCCGACCTGCCTGTGACCACGCCGCGCATTTGGCCGGATTGTGGCGCAGCCCAATCTCCCCAAGGTTTCCCGTGAAATCTTCAAAAGCTGTTGCACACGAAGCTGGCTCACCAAGAAAGGTGACGTCGTCCGCATAGGCTAGGCAAACCACGGACGGGAAGGTAAGAGCCGTCTTCGCCAGAGCGGGGTGTATGGCAGCCGCAAAAAGCAGTGGACCGAGAGGGTCCCCCTGCCGCACTCCGGCCTCGCTCAGGAGGGGTGGATGAGAGAAGCCTGCGTCGAGGCAGAGGGCTGAGGGAAGGCCATACAACAGCTTTACCAGCGGCAGGAGGGAAGCGAGGGGGGATCCGCGGAGCGCCGTGACAATGGCTGCCCTGTTCACGCTGTTGAAAGCGTTCGCCAGGTCCGCTTGCAGGACCAGGGCCCCCGTGTGCAATGTAAGGTAGGTTCGTGTGATGTGGATTATTGCCTCGGCCCCCCCGGGAACCGCCACGCCGAACTGGTGCGGAAGGAAAAATTCTCGCGCGGCTCCTGCAGTCAAGGTAAGCGCCGTCTTTGCAGCTAGACGTGTGATGCTCTCGCCGATAGCAATCGGCCGAGTTCCTTCATCGGGCTTGGTGAGGGCGATCAGCTGCGAGGCAGTGAGGAGCTCGGCTACTGCTGGAGGCAGCTTTCCTGTGAGAATCGTATTAACGAGTCCGTGCAGGTGTTTCCCGACGGAGTGGTTGATCAGCGCCGCATCACGTAAGTGTTCGAACGTTGTTCCAGAGGGGCCAGCTCCTACTCCCATCTCACAGCTTCCCAGCACCTTGGAAAACACTGCAAAAGGTGCGGATAGGTGTGGGTCGGGTGCAGGGAAGGTCCAGTCCGGTGGGGAGGTAGGTGCCGGTGGGTGCTTGGCGCGCAAAGCTTCTAGCACGCTTGGGGATGGAACGCTGACTGGCGTGGCTTCAAGTGCCAGCACGGCCCGCCGTAAGCTGCCACGTCGCGCGAGCCCCTCTGCCCTGGCGATGACGCCAATGTCTTCGGGCTGATGTCTGGGTGGCTGGGGCCACGAGAGGGAATCCACAGTTTCCGTGTACAGTTTGTCCCATTCGCCACACAGAAACTGGCGAAGGCGGCCCTCAACAGCCTTCCAGTCTGGATGTCGAGGAGACCTCTGGCGCAGTGTCAAGCGTGCGACCGATCTATTTCTCTAGCTTCAAAGCTATTGTCGTTTTCTGAGAACAATACTAACAGCAGCAAAGTCCAAGCGGAATCCGATTCTGGATTCTCTGCCAAGCGCAGCAGAGGTACTAGCATTGCCGTGGCGAACAGTTTGCGTGGGTCGGGGGGGAGGTGGCGGGAGAGAGGGGCGTGGCGAGAGTCGCGCAGTATCCCAGGTGGCCACTTTGGCGAAGAGGGTGTCATCACTGGCGAGAGATTCAAGGGATCTTTCTTCGGGGGGGGGGTTGAGTTTGAGTGTGGTTACCACCTGGGGCAGAGGGTGGAGCGGTTTGTGCAGGGGTTGAAAAGTTGGAAATCGTGGCTGGGGGTGGTGGTGTAGCAAAAACGCCCGTCGCGGCGCGGGTTGGTGTTGGGGGACCCCTCCTCCCTATGGACCGCGGAGCCGTGCCACCTCCCCCAGTGTGGGATGGTGTAGCCCTTCCTGCTCTAACTGGAGTCTGGTGGTGTGTCTCCTCCACGGACTCTGAACTCGAAGTGGAGTCTGTCGATTCGGCTGGTACAAAGCTGCTGCCCGAAGAGCTACTGTCAGAAACCTCAGTCATTAAAGCCCGCCTTCCCGCCTACTGGTAGGCGTTCTCTGGCCCGCCTCCGCGTGCTCGCCCTCCGCCGCCCGCTGTTCTCCCCCCCCGTCCAGCAGGGATCGCCCCCGATCTTCCTTCGTCCGCGTTTGGCGCAGAAGCCTCCCCTCGCCTTGATGGAAAAGACTGCTGCTCCTGGCCGCGGCTGTACCGCGGAGAGCGAGCCTGCTCCCCGCCCGCATCCTCCTGCGCGACCTGCCGCGAGCGTCCCCGTCGCTCCGATGGGGGTGGATGAACAGATCCGCCGCCGATTCGAGGAGCAGCAGCGCGATCTGCCGCGGACCCAGTCGCGCAAAGATCAGGCGCCCGCGGAACCCGTCGTGCGCTCCGGCGCCGAGGCAATGGCGCACCGGGGGCGGTCGCCTCGGCGCCGCTCGTCGGTGACGCGCGAGGAAGGGCGGGCGGACCGCCGCGGCGATCGCCGCGAGAGATCTCCGTCGCCCCTTCCGCCGCGTTCGCCGCGTTCGCCTCGTTCACCTCGTTCGCCTCGGCCCGCGGTATCGCGGAGCCGGTCCCGAGATCGTTGGACGCGCCGCCACCAGTCCCCTGCTCGCCGTTCGACACGGCAGCGATCCCCTCATCGTCCCGCCTCTCGTCACCGATCCCCCGCTGCGCATTCGTCGCGGCCGTCAAAACGCTAGCGGCTTCACTCTCCTCGTCGCGGGGGCCGATCCCCTGGGCGACAGCGCCAACGCGTGCAATCTCGCCCGCAATCGCCCGCG
Organism: Closterium sp. Yama58-4; assembly: GCA_947470075.1. Classification (NCBI taxonomy): domain Eukaryota; kingdom Viridiplantae; phylum Streptophyta; class Zygnematophyceae; order Desmidiales; family Closteriaceae; genus Closterium; species Closterium sp. Yama58-4. Next base: position 490,516 of record CANIUD010000750.1, on the reverse strand, counting down.
CGGTCGAATGTGAGTGGGCGCCATGGGCGCCGTGGAGGCTATGGCCGTGGCGGGGCGGCGCCGCGGGCGCCGTCCGCGATGGAGCGCGTGCTCCAGAGGCTGGACGGCATGGAAGAAGCCATTCATCGTACGAGGGCGGAATCGTCGTCTCGTCCCGCGCGTCCACCTGCTCCCGTTGTTCCACTCGCCGCCCTCCTGCCGCATGATCCCGAGGGCTCCCTCGTGCGTCCTGGTCGACCGTTGCCTGCTGGGGCCGGCTTCGTGGGTGCGGGGGGCGGTGATCCGTGGGCCCCGTTTGTTCCGCCGCGCCCTGCTCCACCTCCACGCGATTATGCAGTGTCGTCTCGTCGAGCTCGAGCCTCTGCGGGGCTGCCGGCGATGAAGGAAGTGCCCACGACGACCCTGGCGCACTTATGGTCGCTTGCAGAGTGCCTGCAGGGTCTTGAGGTGGTCCTTGTGGAGTCCCACGGCTCCATGTCGGTGACCCCACCAAGCATGTTCTCTCAGATGCCGCGAGCAAGGTGTCACGCGGCGGCGTCAGCAATATTCTCGTACGTATCGCCACTGCAGGCTGCGCCCTTGCCGGGAGTAGTCTCGGCCACCCAGCTGGCTGAGAAGGCCCTGGATCTGAAGACGCTTGTAGGAGATCGCGGAACTCCTGTTGACGTTGTCGGCGCCACCGCGTCAGTGGTCCGCTTGATGTGGCTGACCACGCGCGAAATGCTAGGTGAGCTTGAGGCGGACTGCATGTAGGCGCAGCCCTCGTGCGCGTGTAGACCCGCTCCATGTGATTGTGCCTAGATGTACTTGCTCGCCATTGTTGTTGTCAATGTCTTGCTAGTTGGCCTCGGTTGTGGTGTTCTTGTCACCTCTCACGCGCGGCCGAAGGCCGCGCACGCGAGCGCCGGAAAATTGCTTTGAAGAACCAAGCGAATAATGAGTTAGATCAGAGGCCGAGAGGCCATTATATAGGGGTGGGAGGGATGAAGAGGCTAGGTGCTAGAGGCTGGGTAAGATGCTCCCTCTCTCTCTCGCTCTCTCGAGCGAGCGCCGGAAAATTGCTTTGAAGAACCAAGAGAATAATGAGTTAGATCAGAGGCCGAGAGGCCATTATATAGGGGTGGGAGGGATGAAGAGGCTAGGTGCTAGAGGCTGGGTAAGATGCTCCCTCTCTCTCTCGCTCTCTCGAGCGAGCGCCGGAAAATTGCTTTGAAGAACCAAGCGAATAATGAGTTAGATCAGAGGCCGAGAGGCCATTATATAGGGGTGGGAGGGATGAAGAGGCTAGGTGCTAGAGGCTGGGTAAGATGCTCCCTCTCTCTCTCGCTCTCTCGAGCGAGCGCCGGAAAATTGCTTTGAAGAACCAAGCGAATAATGAGTTAGATCAGAGGCCGAGAGGCCATTATATAGGGGTGGGAGGGATGAAGAGGCTAGGTGCTAGAGGCTGGGTAAGATGCTCTCTCTCTCTCTCTCTCTCTCTCTCTCTCTCTCTCTCTCTCTCTCTCTCTCTCTCTCTCTCTCTCTCTCTCTCTCTCTCTCTCTCTCTCTCTCTCTCTCTCTCTCTCTCTCTCTCTCACTGTCTCTGAGGCGATTTTTGGGACTTGTATTCGGCTTTTGGCACATCTCAAAAGTCAATATCTGACAGTTGTAATCAATCTCCTGCGACCATCCCAGCCTCCCTCGTTAAGACTGCCCTCCTTTGCCCCCCTTCCCCCCGGCCCCCCCCCCTCCCCTCCTCCCTCCCCCCCAGCCCATAAACCAGGACTGCGACCATCCCAGCCCCTCGCTCTGGCAAATGTTCCGCCGACACCACCTGCTGCACCCTTCCGGCCTGCCTCTCTTCAAACCCGACTGGACCTACCGTCAGCAACGCGCCCCTCTCTCTGCCTCTCAGGCGCGCGCCTTCCCCCTCAACTGGGTGGTGGTGCTGGCGAGCCGGCCTGAGGGTGGGGCGAGAGCGCTGGTGAACAAGGGCGAGGTGGAGGGGGAGTTGGTGCGGCGGTTTGGGAGGGAGCGAGTGGTTGTTTTCAACGGGTCGATGCCCATTCTGCAAGGTGGGTTGTTCTGCCCTTTTCTCTGCTCAAGAATTGGCGCCTTCCCCCCCGACTGGGTGGTGGTGCTTGCGAGCCGGCCTGAGGGTGGGGCGAGAGCGCTGGTGAACAAGGGCGAGGTGGAGGGGGAGTTGGTGCGGCGGTTTGGGCGAAAGAGGGTCGTGGTTTTCAACGGGTCGATGCCCATTCTGCAAGGTGGGTTGTTCTACACTTTTTTTTTGCTCGGAAGTTGGCGCCTTTCCCCCTGACTGGGTGGTGGTGCTGGCGAGTCGGCCAGAGGGCGGGGCGAGAGCGCTGGTGAATAAGGGCGAGGTGGAGGGGGAGTTGGTGCAGCGGTTTGGGAAGGAGCGAGTGGTGGTGTTTGATGGATCGATGCCAATTTTGCAAGGTGAGTGTTCTGCTCCTCTCTCTGCCTCTGAGGCACGAGCCTTTCCCCCCAACTGGGTGGTGGTGCTGGCGAGTCGGCCAGAGGGTGGGGTGAGAGCTCTGGTGAATAAAGGGGAGGTGGAGGGGGAGTTGGTGCGGCGGTTTGGGCGAGAGCGAGTGGTGGTGTCTATTGGATCGATGCCAATTCTGCAAGGTGAGTGGTGCTGGCAAAACGGCAGGAAGGGAAGCAAGGGCGCTGGTGAGTGGTGGGCAGGTGGAGGTGACGTTGGTGGCGGCAGTTCAGAAGGGAGCGAGTGGTGGTGTTTGACGTCTCGATGCCCATTCTGCAAGGTGAGGGTTTGTGTTTTGAGGCATCTTTGACTCGCTGGTGAATGGGTGGAAGGTGAAGGTGGCTTTGGTGCGGTGCGGCAGCGGCGGTTCGGGTGGTGGGATGGTGTGTGGTGGCTCAGTGGCCATCTTGCAGTGTGTGTGAGGCAAGCACAGAATGGTTGCTGGGTGGACTGATAAGTGGTGGACTGGTGGTGGACTGAGTAGGTGATAGTCATGCGTGAGGAGGAAGTGGTGGTGCCAACCAATCCTGTGGTGCTGTTGTTTGTTGCAGTCGAAGCAGTTATCGGTGTTCACCGCTTCAGACCATTGTGCACCAGAGTAGACCTCACAAAGTCAACTGAACGAAAATGATCCGGCCTTAGCGTACATGGCCAGGCAACTACCCACTTCTGGTTCACCATGAAACCCCTCCTATTAACTTACTTTTTCTAAGTTCCTGCTTCCTTCTGCATTCCCCTGCTCCATCCTGCTTTGCCCTACCTTCCCGTGCTTCCCCTACTCCCCCTTCTCCTTACTTCCCCGTCCTACCCCACCAACCCCTCCCCTCAGCCCGCTTGCTATTCCGGCGCACGCGCTTCCTCCTGGGGGTGCATGGAGCAGCACTCACCAACACCATTTTCATGCCCGAGGGGGCTGCGCTGCTCGAGATGCGCCCTAGGGATTGCCACGTCGCCGTGTTCCACCCGCTTGCTGCCGCCTGCTCGATTGCTTACCATCTGCTGCTAGCGCAGGGTGATTGTTCTTCTCCTACGGTGGTGAATTTGCCTAGTGTGGCTCGGGTGATTGATATGGTTTATACACGTTTAAAGAGGGAGGATGGTAGGGGTTTGTTGCTGGTGGATGATACAGTTTTGTCACATCGTAATGGAAATAATGAGACAAGGAAATAAATTATGTTCAGGAAGTGTTGTACTTTGGGGCAACTGCCTTCAATAAAATGAATGTGTTATTGGTAGTGTTGATGAATGAGAGCCCATTATAAGCTGGGAAGGCACCAATAGAATGAGAGCCAATGGTGAATCTTCTCCTAAACCTCTAATATCGACAACGGGTTTCGCAAACCCCTCTCAAGATTTCGCCAGTAGTTCAGGTAACACTCCTTTTCGCGAACTCGAGTCTCGTCTGCTCCGCGTTAGGCTCGTGCCGACCCAAGGAGATTCACGACGACACGTGCGGCATGGGCTACTCACCGCGATCGAGTAGCAGCGTTGGAGAGGGGATTCGCTACTGTTGCGCGCGGGAGTGAGATAGACGCAATGCTGGTGATTCACACAGCAACGAAAGGCAGGGTGGGCGACCGCAAGTGAGAACGCGAGGGGTGTCGGCGGGAGCAAGTGGGAGATAGTAGATTCGTGATTCAGCTGCGAGGCTCGTTAGGGAGGAGCGCGAGGTAATGGCGACGAGAGATCGAAGGGCGGGCGAGGGGGATTCAGAGAGGGATGGAAGGGCGGAGGAGGATGGCGGGGCGGCAACAGGAGCGGAGGGCGATACGAGGGGGAGGCGCGGGGGGCTGTACCTTCCGCGGAAGGGGACTGCGGCATACGCGCTGCTCATATGCCTCCTCAGGTGCCTCCTCAGATGTCTTTCCAGGTGCTTCCTCAGATGTCTTTCCAGGTGCTTCCTCAGATGTCTTTCCAGGTGCTTCCGCAGATGCCTTTTTAGGTGCCTCAGGTGGCTTTTCAGGTTCCTCAGGTGCCTTTTTCAGCTGCCTCCTCGGATTCGCTCAGGTGCCTCCTCCGGTGTTCATCTTGCTTCACTGCTGGCAATCCCTTCTCCCTCCTCTCCCCCCTACTCCCCGGTCCCTACTGCTGTTTTGGTACTAGGAGCAGTGGGCGGAGAAGAAAGCCCCTTATCCCCCACCCCTTCTCCACTGTTGCGCCTCTTCGGAACTTGCAGGGCGCAACAGCAGGGGCAGGGCAGGATGAACAAGGAGCAACTGGTAGCAGCAGTGGAGGGGAGCGGTCTCACAGACACCAACATGCGGTGAGAGGCGGGAGGGCATAGGGTGAGAGAAGGGGGGCATGGAGGCATGGGCATGCGGTGAGAGGGAGGCCCTTGGGTTGCTGTGAGGGAGAAAGCAGAAGCATGGAGGGCCTTCTGAGAGCCCTCAGAAGCAGCTGGTAGCAGCAGTGCAGGCTAGAGGACTCACAGACACCAACATGCGGTGGGTGGAGGGAGGGAACATGGGTTGAGAGAAGGGGGGATATGGAGTGAGAGAAGGGGGTTATGGGGTGAGATAGAGGGGGGGCATGCTGTGAAAGAGCGGGAGGTATGGGCGGTATTTTAATGGGGTGAGAGTAAAAGGGGGTGTTGCATTCAGTGGGTGAGGTGAGAATACGTGGTTTGTGAACGGGGCATGGGCATGTGTATGGCAGGCATGAGTGTGGCATGTGTGTGGCATGTGTAAGGCATGCATGTGCCGTGTGTGTGACATGTGTATGTCGTGGCTCATGCTTATTGTGGCGAAGATTGCTTTAATGATAGCTCCTTGTTGCCATCCTCCCTTCATCTCTTCTCTTTCGGTTCTGCCCTCTTCCCTCGTGCCGCTCCTCACTCGCCCTGTGCTCCCCAAAAGCCCTTCGTTTTGCATCGAAGTGTGCCGTGCCAGTTCTTCCCCCATGGGGCCCCACACGCTTTGATGCGCCTCAAAAGTATTTCCCACCCCACTCTGTGTGTCTCAACATTTGCCCCAATGTGCGCCCCAAACCAAGCCCTTCCATCCCGCGTCAGGGTGTGCCATGCCAGTCATTCGCCCACGTGGGTCACAACCTTTGGGGCTCCTCAAAAGGCTTTCCCTTCCTCCTTCTGCGCCTCACATGTCGATCTCCCCTCCCCCCCCTCCTCCCCATCCCCCTCTCTCTCCCCTCTTCTGTGCGCCCCAACCCAAGTCCATCCATCCCGCATCGGGGTGTGCCGTGCCAGTCCTTCGCCCACGTGGGGCACAACTTCTACTGCGGATGGAGCGCAGTCACCACGCTCAGGCAACACTCACTCGTGCACTGGCAGCAGGGCCGCCCCTCCCTGTAAGAACCATGTTTTGCTTGCATGCGTCCCTGCCCGATCGTCCGTCACACAACTTCTACTGCGGATGGAGCGCTCTCACCACGCTCAGGCAGCATGTGCGGGTGCATTGGCAGAAAGGCCGCCCCCCCTGTGAGTGTGTTGGGTTCTGCCCGCCCTGCCGTGTAAGAGCGCTGCATTGGTCACGTCACGCGCATCCCTATGTGTCCGCTAGTGCGTCGCACAACTTTACTGCGGCTGGAGTGCACTCATCATGGACTGGCAACGCCGCCGGTGCGTGCGCTGCTGTGAGAGTGCTGCTGCTTCTGCCCGGCTCTGTAAGAGCGCAAATTTTATCACGTGCTTCATTCATCTCTTGCTGCCCTCATGCCATGCCACCCAATGCCACCCGATGCCACCCGATGCCACCCGATGCCACCCGATGCCACCCGATGCCACCCGATGCCACCCGATGCCGCCAAATGCTACCCGATGCCACCCGATGCGCATCTCTAACCTTCCCCTCACGACACATCCCTTCTCCGCAACCCCGCACGACCCACCGGCCCCGCACTACACATCCCTTCTCCGCAACCCCGCACTACCCACCTTCCCCGCACTACACAGCCCTTCTCCGCAACCCCGCACGACCCACCGGCCCCGCACTACACATCCCGGCTCCGCAACCCCTCACTACCCACCCCCCGCACTACACAGCCCGGCGCCGCAACCCCGCACGACCCACCTTCCCCGCACTACACAGCCCTTCTCCGCAACCCCTCACGACCCACCTTCCCCGCACTACACAGCCCTCCGCAACCCCGCACGACCCACCTTCCCCTCACGACACAGCCCGGCGCCTCAACCCCTCACGACCCACCTTCCCCTCACGACACATCCCTTCGCCTCAACCCCGCACGACCCACCGGCCCCGCACGACACATCCCGGCTCCGCAACCCCGCACTACCCACCCCCCGCACTACACTTCCCTTCTCCGCAACCCCGCACTACCCACCTTCCCCTCACGACACATCCCTTCTCCTCAACCCCTCACGACCCACCTTCCCCTCACTACACATCCCTTCTCCTCAACCCCTCACGACCCACCTTCCCCTCACTACACTTCCCTTCTCCTCAACCCCTCACTACCCACCTTCCCCTCACTACACTTCCCTTCTCCTCAACCCCTCACTACCCACCTTCCCCGCACTACACATCCCTTCTCCTCAACCCCTCACTACCCACCTTCCCCTCACTACACTTCCCTTCTCCTCAACCCCTCACTACCCACCTTCCCCTCACTACACATCCCTTCTCGTCAACCCCTCACTACCCACCTTCCCCTCACTACACATCCCTTCTCCTCAACCCCTCACTACCCACCTTCCCCTCACTACACATCCCTTCTCCTCAACCCCTCACTACCCACCTTCCCCTCACGACACTTCCCTTCTCCTCAACCCCTCACTACCCACCTTCCCCTCACTACACATCCCTTCTCCTCAACCCCTCACTACCCACCTTCCCCTCACTACACTTCCCTTCTCCTCAACCCCTCACTACCCACCTTCCCCTCACTACACATCCCTTCTCCTCAACCCCTCACTACCCACCTTCCCCTCACTACACATCCCTTCTCCTCAACCCCTCACTACCCACCTTCCCCTCACTACACATCCCTTCTCCTCAACCCCTCACTACCCACCTTCCCCTCACTACACATCCCTTCTCCTCAACCCCTCACTACCCACCTTCCCCTCACTACACATCCCTTCTCCTCAACCCCTCACTACCCACCTTCCCCTCACTACACATCCCTTCTCCTCAACCCCTCACTACCCACCTTCCCCTCACTACACTTCCCTTCTCCTCAACCCCTCACTACCCACCTTCCCCTCACTACACATCCCTTCTCCTCAACCCCTCACTACCCACCTTCCCCTCACTACACTTCCCTTCTCCTCAACCCCTCACTACCCACCTTCCCCTCACTACACATCCCTTCTCCTCAACCCCTCACTACCCACCTTCCCCTCACTACACTTCCCTTCTCCTCAACCCCTCACTACCCACCTTCCCCTCACTACACTTCCCTTCTCCTCAACCCCTCACTACCCACCTTCCCCTCACTACACTTCCCTTCTCCTCACCCCTGCCTCTGCGCCCCCTGCCTCTGCGCCCCCTGTGTTGCTTATCTTATCTCGCAGATACTCCCTCACGCCGGCAGGGGTGACTGCAGCACAGATGTGCATGGAGCGAGCAGGGCTGCAGGCAGGTGTGCGTGGGGAGAGGGATGAGGGGTGAGTTGGGTAGGAGAGGGGGCAGCAGAGACATGCATGCCTCTCCATTTCCATTGCCTATGATGCATACCCAATGTACCCCATGCCCATACCACGTCCCATATGGCAGCTATTGCCCATAGGTACCCCATACCCATACGGTACCCCATGCCCCATGCTTGATGCGTTGCAATCACTCACCCTCAATGTCCTTGTTTCCCCTCTTCTTTCTCCACCTCATCCCCATGGCACGCCACGCATCGCACGCCACTCAATCCCGCGACCCACCATCAACCTGTGCTTTCCTCCCTGCCTCTCTCTACCTCCCTACCTTCCTTTCGTGCCTACCTGCCATCTCTCTCACCCCAGACTCCCTCGTGCAGCCTTCGGATGCTCCACCGTCCTCTACCGCTCCGCCACCCTCCACCAGTGCTCTGCCATCCGCCCCTCCACCAGCAGCTATGCCGCCATTCAATCCACCCGCTCACCAGGTGAACCTCGGTCTTTTCGCAATCACTTGAAGTCAACATAACTCAGCTCACGCTAGCGAACAGAAGTTGCTCTTATGTCTGAAATGCAACCAAACTGCCTCCCTTACAAGGTGATTCATGGGGAAACTGATCTCAAGAGATTATGAGAAGTTCTTCAACCCCTTGAACATGCATTGCATGCAGGCAGCAGAGGTGCAAGAAGATAGACCCAATATTGGGACGCAGGAGGCAGGAGTCACAAGGGGTGCGAGAGGAGGGAGGGGTCGAAAGCGGCAAGCAAGCAGTGCTGCCGATGCTGGGGTGACTGTAGCAGCCCGAGCCGCAGTAGCAGCAGCAGCAGAAGCAGCAGTGAGTGTGCCAGCAGCAAGGAAAAGAAGAGCACAAGCATCAATAGCAGCAGCAGCGGTAGGAGAAGCATCAGCACCACTCAGTAGCAGAGGTGGAGGAGCAGCAGCAGCAGCAGCAGGACAGGGAGAGGCAGTGCTGGGAAGTGAAGCCTCAGCATTTCTGGCATCGCTGCATGCAGTGAATGGTACGTGCATGCATCCACAAAATGAGTGGTGTTTGTATATGGTTTAGGGTGTTTGGTTATTGCTTTAGGGTTTAAGGTTAAAGGTGCGTGCATGCATCCACGAAATGAGTGGTGTGGTGTTTGTATGCATTAGCTTCCTCCCAATTTTCTGTCTCAAAATTCTCTCCTTTGCCGTTCCCTCCCTGCTCTCACACTGCTTGCCCCTACACTGCAGCACCTCCCCTTTCTCTTTCACAGTCCGCCCATCTCCCATCACGCCCCACCTACCTCCCATCACTACCCACCCACCACCCATCGTCGCCACCCACCTGCCTGTCACTCGCGGAGACGGCTGACATTCGCCTGCCCCCGCTGGCGGAGGGGCAGCGCTTCTGTGATGCGTACCGCGTGGTGCTGCTGATTGACAGCCGGGAGAAGGGGTGAGGAGGGGTGAGGATGAGTGGGCAGGGGTGAGAAAGGGATGGAATGGGTGGTGAGGGGTGGAAAGGGATGAGGGTGGGGTGCATGCTTACAGAGACGGCTGACATTTTCCTGCCCTCACTCGCTGAGAAGCAGTACTTCTGTGATGCGTACCGGGTGGTGTTGCTGATTGACAGCCGGGAGAAGGGGTGAGGACGGGTGGTGATGGGGGATTGGGAAGCGGCGAGAATGGGGGTTTAGAAAGGGGTGATAATGGATGAGGAGGGTTGGTAAGGGGTAATTTTTTATGAGATGAGTGGACTATTTGGCTGTTCCCATTCTCCCTTTCTCCTTCTGGTCCTAACACTGTAGGCAAGCCCATCAATCTTCCCTTTTCTCCACTTTGTGTCTCTTCTCCCTCATTTTTCACTCCCATCTACCCTCCTTTCCGCTGTTCTCTTTATCCGCACTCCCCATCTGGCCAACAGGGCAGCACAGCTCACCGAGTTTCTCACCAGAGTGGAAAAGCTTCCCGCACAGGTGCCTTGCTCTCTGCATTGCTCTCTGCATTGCTCTCTGCTTTGCTCTCCGCCTTGCTCTCTGCTTTGCTCTCCGCCTTGCTCTCTGCCTTGCTCTCCGCCTTGCTCTCTGCCTTGCTCTCTGCCTTGCTCTCTGCCTTGCTCTCTGCCTTGCTCTCTGCCTTGCTCTCTGCCTTGCTCTCTGCCTTGCTCTCTGCCTTGCTCTCTCCCTTGCTCTCTGCCTTGCTCTCTGCCTTGCTCTCTGCATTGCTCTCTGCCTTGCTCTCTGCCTTGCTCTCTGCCTTGCTCTCTGCCTTGCTCTCCGCCTTGCTCTCTGCCTTGCTCTCTGCCTTGCTCTCTGCCTTGCTCTCTGCCTTGCTCTCCGCCTTGCTCTCTGCCTTGCTCTCCGCCTTTCTCTCTGCCTTGCTCTCTGCCTTGCTCTCTGCCTTGCTCTCTGCCTTGCTCTCCGCCTTGCTCTCTGCCTTGCTCTCCGCCTTTCTCTCTGCCTTGCTCTCTGCCTTGCTCTCTGCCTTTCTCTCTGCCTTGCTCTCTGCCTTGCCTCTCTGCCTTGCTCTCTGCCTTGCTCTCTGCCTTGCTCTCTGCCTTGCTCTCTGCCTTGCTCTCTGCCTTGCTCTCTGCCTTTCTCTCTGCCTTGCTCTCTGCCTTGCCTCTCTGCCTTGCTCTCTGCCTTGCTCTCTGCCTTGCTCTCTGCCTTGCTCTCTGCCTTGTTCTCTGCCTTGCCTCTCTGCCTTTCTCTCTGCCTTGCTCTCTGCCTTGCCTCTCTGCCTTGCTCTCTGCCTTGCTCTCTGCCTTGCCTCTCTGCCTTGCTCTCTGCCTTGCCTCTCTGCCTTGCTAGCTAGTTGGCTTCGCCAGTGTTGCCTCTCTGCCAGCTGCTGCTGCGCATAACCCTAAACCTTAGATCTAAAACCCTGAAGCCCTAAGCGGGTGGCAGGACTCGCTCCATGCCATACCTGCAGGGACATTTTGGCAGGTGCTCCCCAACATTTTTTCTCTCTGTCCTTGTGTGCCTTCTCATGCCCACCCACCTCACGCCCTACCATCACGCCCTATCATCACGCCCTACCCATTCCTCCCCTCCGCCCTCACGCCCTGCCGCCTCCTGATCCAATTCATTCCTCCTCTCCACCTCCTCCCGCCATCACCATCAGGTCGCAGCGCTGCCTGTCGGTGATGCCGCCAGGGTGATTCACCTCCTCTCCCCTCCTCACCCCCTTCCCCCCCTAACCCCCCCTCCGCCTCCCACCTCACCCCCTGCCCACTCGCGCCCCGCCTGGTTCCCACCTGCTGCTGCCATCACCAACAGGTGGCACTGGCGGCACTCCCTGTGGGCGATGCCCTCTGGGTGGCTCAGCCCCTCGCCCGCACCTCACCCCTGCCCCCTCTCTCACTCGTTGTCACCATCATTAACAGGTGGTGGCACTCCCTGTGGGCGATGCCCTCTGGGTTGCTCAACCGCTCACTCCTCCCACCTCATCCGCCGCAACTCCCTCCTCGTCCTCCTCCTGTATTCCATCCCCCATCCCACCACCCTCCTCTGCTGTCCCCCCAGCCGCCCTCCCTGCCTCTTCCGCTTCCCCTGCTTTGCCCGGTGGCTCGCTGTTCTGCTTGGAGTGGGTGGCGGAGCGCAAGAGGGTGGACGACTTGTGGCAGTCAATCAAGTCAAAGCGGTTCAAGGACCAGAAGCTGAGGATCAAGGTCAGTTGAGTTGAAAGGGACCGGCAGTTGAGGATCAAAGTGCATTGACTTGAAAGGGATCAGAAGCTGAGGGTTACAGTTTGAGGTGACTTGAACGGACCAGAAGTTGAGTGTCAAGGTGGGTAAACCCGACAGACAGTTATAAATTGTGGGGAGCGAGGGAAAGAGGGACAGGGTGCGAGCCTGCAAGTGAACGTGTCTGAGAGCAAGCATCTGTGTGATTACTGGCTATTCCATGTGGCACTCTATTTTCCTTTCCTTCATCTTCTCACATATCTTCCCCTCCACTTCTGCTTCTCCTTCTCAGCACTGCAGTCTTGTTATGCTCGTATCCACACATTCCTCTCCTTTCTCTTGCTCTTTTCGCCCCACGCCTTTCCCCATGGCAGCACTGTGGTCTTCGCCGCCCAATCTACGTGGTGGAGGGCAATCTGGACGCCAGCAATGGCGCGGAGAGCCTGCGCACGGCGTACGTTGTCTCTTTCTCCGTCTCACGTTGTGTGTGTCATGTTACCCTTTTTTGTATTCTCTAGTGATTTAAATTGTCTCTCACCCCATCTCGTTATGTCACTTAGCTATCCCCGGGGAGCTCTTGTCTCCTGTGGAGTTGCATCACTCTCAAATGCATCACTACTCAAACATCTCAACAAATTTTCTCGTCACAACATTTTCACGCATGCTTGCTGAAATAGCAGCCAACTTCAGCTCGTTTTGGAGGTAATTTCGTTCTTTCCACCGTTTTTGACTCATCACCCACACCACCACGTCCATCCAGATCCCACTGCATGGTGGCTTAGACGTGCGTCACACCACGTGCATCCCTTTCCTCCCTCTCCCTTTCCTCCCTCTCCCTTTCCTCTCCCGCCTCTCCTATCCCTTCCGCACTATACCTGCACCCACGCCACCAGCTCCGTCCAAACGCTAGTGCACGACGGCTTTGACGTGCATCACACCACGTGCATCGATGCCCATTCTCTCCTAACTCCGTGCCTCATACTTCCTGCCCTTCCACTTCACCCATACTACACAAACCACCAGCTCAGTGCAGACACTAATCCACGATGGCTTTGACGTGCATCACACCACGTGCATCGCTCACACGCGCCGCCACTACGCCCACCTCACCCGTGCCATCGCTGACATCTGCAACCGCCTCTCCACTGCCTCTCATCACTCACCTTCTGTACTCCAACGCTCGCCATCCCATCCCACATCTTGCGACGGCTGCGTCACCTTTGATCAGTTTCTGGATGACTGTCGCTCCTCTCAGGCTCTCTCTGTGGGAGACGTTTTCGGCCACATGCTGCTGCAGGTGAGTTGAAGCCACGTGTTGCTGGGTGAGTTGCTGCCACGTGCTGCTGCAGGTGGGCGTTGAGTTGACTCAATAACTGATTGATTGATTTAGGATTCGGTTTTCCTGGATTGGACATGGTGTTGGGTCCCCTTCAAGAGCATCCAGAGTCACGTATCCCTGCTTCATCTCTGTGCTGTGCATGTCATGACATATGGGTGTCTATCCATGGTCTTGCTCCACCTAGCCTTTCTCCACACAGCCATCCTCTACTGCTACCCCTCATTCATGTCACTCCACTCCCACCCCATCCCCTTGCCGCGTGCTATCTTCCCCTCATCCCCTCGCTCCCCTCTTGCTGTGTGCCTTCTTCTACTCGTTCCCTCCTTGCCATGCGCTTTCTTTCCGTCATTCCTCAGGTGCGGGACCTCATGGCGGACACTGCCACTATCATCTCTGCGCCACCGCCCCTTATTCCCATCTCTCCATTCTCAAACCCCGCCTCTTGTCGTGTGCTATCTTTCCCTCGCTCCCACCAGGTGCGGGGCCTCACAGTGGGCATGGCTCCATCCTGCACCGCCACCACTCATTCCCATACCTTCGCTCCCTCCCCGTCCCCTTGTCCTTTGCTGCCCTCCCTTCCTCCCATCAGGTGCGGGGCCTCACTGTGAGCTACGGCCATCCTCCGCCGCTACCCCTCATTCCTCTCATCGCTCTCACTCCCCGCATTCCCCTCCCCTCGCATGCTATCTTCCCCTGTGTTCCATCAGGTGCGCGGCCTCACAGTGGACATGGCTACGGCCATCCTGCGCCGCTACCCCTCGCTGCCCGCCCTTCACGCTGCCTACACCTTTCTTGTGCGTCTACTGTCCCCTTCCCTTGGCTGCTTGACTGTTCGCTGCAAGATTTTGTGCAAAAGCCTACGTGAAAGTTTTTGTGGAGTTTCTTTCTTCTCTTGCATCCCAGCCATGGTTTTATAGCTCCACTTTCCTAACCCCAGGACGAACACTTATGAAAATTCTTTCCAGTCATGCTCGCCAAGTCATTCAATACTTCCATCTTAACATTCATCGTTTAACTCACATGTCACATGTTACTCAACTCTCCTTACTCACAGCTAGCGCACCTCCAATGGCTTGCCACTTCTGCGCTCGTCTGCACTGCACTCTTTTGCACTGCCTTTCCTGCTGCTGTGTTGCTCCCCATCCCCATCCCATGCCTCCCTCACATCTGCACCTCTCGCTCTCCCTCCCCTCTTTTTCTCACCCAGATTTAACACCTCTTTCTTTTCTGCTCTGTCTCACCCGCCCTCTCTCCCCCTCCCTTCCCCGTCTGTGCCACATGCATGAGCAGGAGGGTGACCAAGAGGCACAGGAGCGGTTGCTGTGTGGTGTGCATGTGAAGGGGAAGTCTGTTGGTGCTGCCATCAGTAAACGGGTTTATGAACTCTTGTGTGTGCCAGTCTAACACATGCACTTGGGTCTACTCTACTGTCTTGTCTGAAACCATCAATGCATTCTCATGAATCGTACAGTATGTAACTAATATAATGCCAGTGGACTCTTTCTGTACTGGAAGTAAACTTCATTTCAAGGTCGAAAGTATTCGTGCCAGCATGCATTTTACTGTGACTTGTAAAAAGCCAGGAGTAGTGGTTTCTTAGTCATTATTTGTAATGATACTTAAAATTGTATCTTTGAAAAGATTACTTTGAACAGCCGCCCTAGCTCAGTCGGTAGAGCGCAAGGCTCTTAACCTTGTGGTCGTGGGTTCGAGCCCCACGGGCGGCGTTCATTTATCTAAGTTCAGGATTTATTTGGGCATTGAAAGTTGTTGAGCTTGTTTTGTTCACTTCATGTGATCAATGCAACAACACCCAACCCTCTTCCTCTTTTACACCACCGCGCCACACAACAAATTGTTCTGATACAAACGTCGTTTTCATGTTCAGGGCGTCTCGCGGCTGGTGTGAATTTACTGTTGGTGGCATTTGAAATTCCTGGACAACCAATAGGGTGTCAAACATTATAACATTCTTGTTCTGGTGTTTCTTCTCGATATGGTACAGAGCGGTTAGGTTCTTAGGACCGCCTTTCAAGGACCGTTTTTCTTCGGGTCCACCGTTAACACTGCACCTTCCTCTGCCAGTGGCACGCCCCTAGTGCGCGTCTCTTCGCTGCCCGTCGCGCACCGTTTTCTGCCTGTCGCGCGCGCCGTTTTCAGCCCGTCGCGCGCGCCGATTTCTGCCCGTTGCGCGCGCCGATTTCTGCCCGTCGCGCGCCCCGATTTCTGCCCGTCGCGCGCCCCGATTTCTGCCCGTCGCGCGCGCCGATTTCTGCCTGTCGCGCGCGCCGTTTTCTGCCCATCGCGCGTGCCGTTTTCTGCCCGTCGCGCGCGCTGTTTTCTGCCCGTCGTGCGCGCCGTTTTCTGCCCGTCGCACGCCCCTAACACGTGCGCCGTTCCTGCCCATCGCGCGACCGTAGTGTGCGCGCCTTCACTGCCCGCTGCGCGCGCCAAGTGCACGCAGTTCTCTACCCACTGTGCGCCCCTGATGCGCACACCTTCGCTGCCCGTCACGCGCCCTTATCGTTTGTCCCTTTGCTGCCGTCGCGTGCCACCGCTGTCCCACGCGTCGCGCACGCCTCTGCCCCGTGCGTTGCCGCACGCCCCTACTGCGCGCCGCCGTGTCCGCGCGCGCCTCTGCCCCGCGCGTTGCCGCACGCCCCTACTGCGCGCCGCCATATCTGCGTGCACCTCTTGCGCGTCGTCGCTCGCCCTTGCCGCGCGCCGATGTGTCCCGTTGTTGCGCGCTGCCGCATGCCGAGCTGCGCTTGTGCACTGCCCTGCCGCAATGCCCGCGTCCTGCCCTACCACGTGCTGCCTCTAGGGGTGCTGAGTCTGAGGGTGCTGACACTGGAGGTGGTGAGCCTGGGGTTGTTCACTCTAAAGCATGAGGTCCTGGATGTGCTGGGGTTTTTGGTGCTAGAGGTACTGGGGCTGGGACTGCTGGTGTCGGTGGTGCTGGAGCTGGAGGTACTGGTAGTGGTTGTGCTGGAGGTACGGGAGTCGGGGGTACTAGAGGTTCTAGTGCAGGGGGTGCTGCGCAACCTGTACAGTGGTGACCGTTTTTCTGGCCTCAGCCAGAGTTGTCGCTCCCACCACCTGGCTCGGCGCTTCGCCAGGTTCTTAGTCTTCCGTCTTCCATTGGCCTTACTCCTCCCCTACTGTGTTCTCCGCCTGACCAGTCTCAACCACAGTTACAGCCTCACTCCCCACTACCTGCTCTTCCACCTTACACTGAGCAGACAACTCTCTGACAGAGCGTCGTCATCATGCGACTCATCCTGCCTCGCCTGTTCACACTGTTTGTCAGGCTCGTCGTGTTCGTCCTCCACCTGTCCTTGGTACACAATCTATGGCACTTTGTCCTTCCTCTGCTCCACTGAGTGTTGCCCTAACATCTCCTCCAACGTCTCTCTTCTTGACGGTCCTGACCCTGAGCTTGTCCTTGCTCGTACTGCTAGTTGCACTGTCACTCGTTGTTTGACCACACTTGTCACTGACCCTATTTTTGAGTCTGCTGATGCGTATGCCTTAGTCACTGAGCTTGTTGACTTTGCTTCTGCGTGTCGTCTTGACTACTTTGCGAATCTTGTTTATGACTCTGACTTTCTTCCGTCTGTCGGGGATGAGCTGAGCTTGCCCTTGGTAGTGACGTCCTTAAGGACAGGCATTTTGAGCTCGAGAGCCTCACGGATGCTGTACCTCATCACGTTGACATGCTGCTCTGCGCTGAGGGAGACCCGGATGCACTGGACATCGTGTCCCCGCGCTCTTACGCAGAGGCGATCACGGGTCATTATTCCTCTCTGTGGCAAGAGACAGCCATGGATGCAGAGACGGCATCCTGGGTACACACGTCAATGCAGTTTCCCCTCCTTTGGGGTGAAGCGGCCGCCGGGTTCTCCGCTTGTCCTTAAGGCCCCTTACGCTATACGGGGCTTCAGTCAGCGACAGGGGGTCGATTTCTTCTAGAATTCTCCCCCACCCCGAAGATGACCACTCTTATTGCAGCACATCGTGAATTTGAGGTGCACTTGCTTGACTTCAGCATAGCTTTCTTGCATGGCAGCTTTAACGAGGAGATCTGGCTATGCCGCCCAACTGACTTCACTTGGTCATTTCATGAGGGTACCCAGTGAAGCCTCCGACGGCCAGTCTACGAACTCCACTAGGCGCCCCACGAGTGGCATGGCATATTGAGGACGACGCTTGCGGCTCTTGGGTTTGCTCCTTCGACTGCTGACCCGTCACTGTTTCTACGCACTGACCCTCCTATGCCGTCGTTTTACATCCTCGTGTACGTCGACGACTTGGTTTTGCTACTGATGACACTAAGGCAGTGGCACTTAGAAGGAGAGCAGCAGAAGAGACACACCTCTAATGACAGACCTGGGTGAGCTACGCAGCTACCTTGGCTTGCAGATCATCCGGGACAGAGCTGCGCGCATCATCAGTCTGACTTAGTCACACACAGTGCAGCTGGTTCTTTAGCGCTTCCTCCTTCCGTTTTCCTCGCCACAACCACTCCTCTGCCTGTGGGCCACTCACTCTATGGGCCACCTTTGGACGAGTCTGTAGAGCCGAGTGGACCGTATCCAGTGCTTGTGGGTTGTCTCCATGCCCACACCTCCCACCGTGCCCTACCAGTACCAATCTGGTCCACTGCGCGACACCATCTCTGGACGCCCCAATCACTTCCTATGCGCTGGTTCCCCACCTCGACAACCTCTTCTGCACCCAGTTCTGGCCTATAGCGTCTTTCCTAGACTAGCCTGCACCATTAGGCAACGGTTTGACTGCGATTGATCTTGATATATGTTAGATAGGATCTGCTTTGTATGCTATGTATGCTGATGAGTCTATTTCATCATTCGTGTGCACATCGACGAAATTCCCTTGTTATGCTTAGCGTAGAATCCTCTATTTTTTCTTGCCCAGATGTGTCCACTGCCGGCGAATTCCTCGCCTTAACGCTCGACTCCATTGTGTCACCGTGCTTCTTCCGCAACAACACCACCCTCTTGCCGCTTCTAGCTCTTGTCACATTCTCCTTGGACAATTCCTCACCTGTACTGGTTGTCGCGCTCTTGCACTCCCGTGCTCAGAAGCCCCCTTTGGTTCCCTCGCATGTCTGCACATCCCCTCGTTATCTAGGAGCTTGGTTGGTGTCTATCGTTTTCGAAAACCTTGATGTCACCACCACGTTTCCTATACAAACCACCCCAAGGCACCTCTTGTCATGTTCCCTCAAGACCCTGCATTGGATATTTTCACGGTGCATATATACCCAGGTTTCTGCGTTATAGAAGTTGCGTCGTGCTCATATCGTTCGCTCACTCAACCCTCGCTCATGTGTACATGGCTTAGCACAGTCTTGTCCCTGATTTCTCATCCTCGCTCCCTGCTCTCCCTCCCCGTCTGCGGCCCTATGCACCCCTTGCATCAAGTGCAGGCAATGCGCCGCACCTCACTCCTCATTTCCTCCCACTATTGCGTCTCTCCAGACCCTACAAATGGACACCTGGGGCCTTACCCCTGTCACTGGGCCGCACCGGGAGCACTAGTTACTGGTCGTTATGGACGACAACTCCCGCTGCACCATGGTATTTTACTTTGAGCGGTAAGATCGGCGTGCATGACGCTCTCCTCCCATGGTTAGTACCAGTTCGCACCCATTACGCCCAACGTGTGCTTCATATGCACTCTGACCGTGGTGGCGAATTCGTCCCCGGTCACCTTGGCCAATTCTGTCTTGCAGAGGGCACCACGCAGACGTACTCGCCCTCAAACTTGCTGCAGCAAAATTAGATTGTTGAGCATCACGTTGGCTTGGTCATGGACATCACAATAGTTGCAACGACCGTCGACTCCATCTGTATCTGCACTTCATCCTTAAACTTCTTTTACCCTCGAATGATCGACCATCTGTTCCTTCCCCATCGTCTCTCCTAGTCTAGGGTCCCATGTTTCCTCCAAGGTCTCGTCCTCGGCTCCTGTCTCTCTGCGTTCACAAGTGTCTCCTTCTCTGTCTCCTGACCCGTCTCCTGATTCTCACACCGGGTCCTTCGCCCTTCTAGTGCTCGCCCTGTGTCTCATCTTTTTAGTATCCTCTCTATGCTCTCCGTTCTTACGTCTCTCATGCTCCGCTACCTTCTATCCTCCGTTTGCCTACTCCGCCGTCCCTTATTGTATCAGAATGTGATGTTTGTCTAGCCTGCAGTGGGGTACTCTATAGCGAGTACAGCCCAAATTAGGGTTTGCAACATGTACTCAACTGCCTGCTAATGAAAACCCTCTTTCATGTTTCTACTCTCTGCCTAACCTTTCGACATGTTGTCCCCTTGACTCGGTTCTCTGGCTTTCTCATGTCGCTCGCCTTACGGTCTCCTGTGCCTTTCCTCGGTTGTTACTGGCCCCAGCCAGCTCCAAAAATCTCGTACGCAGTTGACGACCACTTGAAGAATGTCAACTAGCACCACGTTGCATCCGTCAATTTCCGACAATGCGCCGACGACAATCCTGCCGACGTCAGCCGCCACACAGAATTAACTCCGAAAATGACGAAACGAACACTGCTAACTCACGCAATGATTGCGACGACAGCAAAAGCTGTCCGCCACCCGGGGGGAGGGAGGCCACGGTCCATCTCGACCGTCGAGGGCAAGGATCCGTCGGTGCAGCAGGAGCGCCCGTAAAAACATGGCCGCTAGGAGCAACTATCCCTTCTCCTGGTCGGCTACTACGCTGCTCCTGTCACCACGTCATCCTTCCTAATCCCCCTCCCCCCCCCCCCCCCCCGAGGGGTAATACACTCTAAAAAACGGGGAAGCTAGGAAAGTAGCTCTGATACCAAGTGTTATGAGTTTTACTAGACAGAGTGCGCGGAAGACTTTATAAAGAAGATGTGATTACAGAATTACTGAATGGCGATTGAATGAACAAAGGAAGCATTTATAGGGCGAATACGTGCTAGGCGAGAACCTCGTGACGTGCGAGGTTTGGATGTGTCGCGATTGGTGCGAGGCGACTCGGAGTTGATTTGGTACGGAAATGTAGGCCGAACCCAAACTGAAGCGAAGAGTTCGGGCTGTCCTCGCTAGGAGCAGCCTCTTGAGTAATGAATGTATAGGACTATGTGGGTGTAACAAAGTACCCCACCTTCGACCGCCCCTACCACACGGAAGAATGCGCTGTGTTGAGGTGGCGGAACGGGTACCACTAGGTCGAATGCATTCTTGGAATTGGGCAATGTCGGTTACAAGGGTAGGCTGCCTACGCAGGGTGGCCGAGAAGAGCTGCTGATGGATTATTTTCTCGAGCATAATCTCAGATGTCAGTAACACCGACCCCGTGGCTCTTCCCGATTGGACCCGAAGTTCGCTGTAAGTCCCATGGAAAACCTCAGATATTTCAGGGTAAATCGTCCATTGATCCGATGGTTCCCATCTCAACCACTTGTGGTCGGTCTTGCCCGTGCAGTTCACGCGCGTCTACCCCCCTCCTTCCATCAATCAGCAACACCCTCCAATCTCCAATTCTTGGCTTGCAATGCAAGATTGCTCTTCAACTTCAAATTGCAAAAAGCACTCAGCTTTGGGTTACTTCAACTTGCTTAGTAAGAATGTCGATTAGCTTTGAGAGGAAATGCGCTGCGCGCTCCTCGACTCAGGAACGCGAGGTGCGGCAATTGAGTCGACGTTCTGATGCAATTATTAATTGATTGGCGACAGTCATAGTGGCGAATTCGTGTTACATTTCGAGCGGTCAAGGAGGCGACATTCACAAAGCGCCAGCGTCCGCATATTTATTTCGTTCTCATTCCAATAGCCCGGCCAAATTCGGCTCATAGTTAACGTTTATCTCAGTATACATGCACTACTGAAAATAGCATTCTTTTCCTCGCGATTTTTGCGAGCCGTATTGCCTGACAACACCTGGCGGCGCGCGGCGAAGCATGGCTACTAACGGCGTTGCTGCTTGTGAGTGTAATGACAGAGAGTGATTAGGTGAGTCCGAGCCGAGGGGCGGTAGGTAAGAAACACGAACGTTGCGTCGTCAATTTTCGCACTGGTTCTTGAAATTGTTCGCGCGTCGCGACGACAGCTCGCTGCAAGTCGCCCTCGTTCGCGAAGACGTCGCGACGCAGTGAAGTGAACCACCGACCATCACTCGTGGAGGTCGCACCCTCAGCTTTGCTTCTGGAGCAACTCACATCGCTTCTGCCGCCTAACTTCCCTCATTTCCCCCTCCTCTTCCCCCTCCTCTCCTCTCTCCTCTCTCCCCTCTACCCCCACCCCCCCCCCGCGCCTCAATCCCCCACCCCTTCTCCCTTCCTCCAGCTAGCCCATCCGTTGGCCACGAATGGCAGGCGGACCCTGGCGTGGCAGTGACAATAGCGGAGGAGGACACAGGAGGCGACGCGAAGGCAGCAGACAAGGCAGGAGGAAAGACAGCGGACGGCGCAGCAGCACAGGATGGCGAGGCGCAACAGAAGGAGGGAATGCTGCAAGGCGTCGCGGAAAAGGATTCTAGCCGGCGGCCGAGCTGGCGTGGGTGTGCTGACATTTACCAGGGTGGGCGCGGGGACGTGCGGCGGATGACGCGGGGGGAGCGGCAGCGCGTGGTGGAGGCGGCGCTGGGGACGACTGAGCAGGACAACGAGGCGGTGATGCGGAAGATGCGAGCCCGCCTGGAGAGGTGGGCGGGTTTTAAAGGGGTGCAAGGCGGTCAGGTAGTGCGTGGGATTTGGGAATGTGCACCTGGCAGGGGTAGGGGAGGCGGCGCTGGGGACGACCGAGCAGGACAACGAGGTGGTGGGGGGGGAAGATGCGCGTTCGGTTGGGCAGGTGGGCTGGCTTATAAGGGGTGCAATGCGGTCAGGTAGTGCGTGGGATTGGGGAGGGTGCACCTGGCAGGGGTGGTAAAGGCACAGGCGCTGGGGACGAGTGAGCAGGGCAGCGAGGCGGTGATGGGGAAGATGCGCGCCCGGATGGAGAGGTGCGTGGGGGAGGAACAGCAGGGGTGTGGGGTTCTGGAGGGTTCGCATGACAGGGAGGCACAGGCGCTGGGGACGACCGAGCAGGTCAACGAGGCGGTGATGCGGAAGATGTGCGCCCTGCTGGAGAGGTGGGCGGGCAGAGGAAAGGAAAGGATCAGGCCTGTGGGGTTGTAAGGAGAGGAGAAGGTGCGTGAGTGTGCAAAGGGAGGAACAGGTGCGTGGGCAGGGGCAAGGTGTCGGACAGGTGTGTGTGATTCAAGAGGGTCCAGTCCACAGGCGGGGAGGCACAGGCATTCAGTGTATGTGCATGCAATGCAATCAACGCTTCCCCTGTTCCATGAAACTTTTCCTGCATTACTTGTCGTATGGCCGCATGCATGCATGGTGCATTACACACACATTCACGGCTGCACATACACATACACGTGCACGCATGCACACACCCATGCATGGCTACACATTCGGCTGCACATACACATACGTGTATGCACACATGCACATGCACATGCACATGGCAGGGTGGGTCTCGAGCCCCCAACAGTGGAGATTCGATTCGAGGACGTCAGCGCGGAGGCGCGGGTGTATGTGGGAAAGAGAGGCCTCCCCACTCTCCCTAACTTCACTCTCAATATGATCACAGTAAGTCACTCAACTCGTCTCGTGTTTATGTTTCGAGGTGCCCAAGTAGACGAGAGCCTCCTCAATCCAACACTCAACTCAACATGATCACAGTAGGTGTTATATAGATCCGCTCTTGCACCTTGGCATGTCAATGCGCTCGCTCTGGATCCACCTGCTGCGCCGCTCTCTGCGCTCCCCTCTCCTCCTCTGCCGATGTTCCTTCTCTTTCTATCTCACCCTATCCTCACCTCACCTCCCAGTCATTACTGCACATCATGCATCTGCTGCCAAACAAGAGGCCCCATCCTCCACTCATGTATCTTCTGCCCTTCTCCCATCCGTGCCTCTCCACTTCCACCCCAACCACTGCCTCTCGCCCCTCTCTCCCCCTCTCATCCCAGTCAATGCTACGCAGCATGCGTCTGCTGCCAGACAAGAGGCGTCGATTCCCAATCCTCCATGGATGCAGCGGCGTGCTCAAGCCGGGCAGGTGAGGGTTTAAGCCGGGAAGATTCGGGCAGTTGGGTTGGGCTGGTGGGGATTTAAGCTTTGAAGGCGGGATGTAAGCCGGGCAGGGTTCATGCCGGGCAGGCGGGGGTTTGAGCCGGGCAGGTGTGAGGGTTTAAGCCAGACAGATGCAGCAGGAAGGTCAGGGTTTAAGCCAAACAGGCGAGGGCTTTAGCAAGGCAGGTGAGGATCTTAGCCAGGCACGTGGGGTGTTAAGCCAGGCAGTAGGTGAGGTGCATTTGATATCCCTTTGTTCTTAGCTTTTGTCATAAGTTACCCCTCCAAACCTCCCCCTTCATCCCCTCTCCCCACTTCCCTCCACCCCATCCTCTCCACACGTGCATTCTTGTGCTCATCTTGCTCCTCTCACTCCCCCAGTTTCATGTATCAAATGGTATTTGAGAATTCTTAAAAAACATTCCGACCTCGCCTGCTCCACTGCCTCCCCCAGCTCCTAACCCCTGCCTACCCCAACCGCTCCATTCCCTTCCCCCCCCTTTTCACAGAATGACGCTTCTGCTGGGCTCCCCTGGTGCAGGGAAGACCACCCTCATGACCGCCCTGGCTGGTCACCTGGACAGACACCTGAAGGTATGATGGGCACCTGGACAGACACCTGAAGGTATGATGGGCACCTGGACAGACACCTGAAGGTATGATGGGCTCCTGGACAGACAACTGAAGGTATGATGGGCACCTGGACAGACACCTGAAGGTATGATGGGCACCTGGACAGACATCTGAAAGTATGATGGATGCCACTTGGACAGACACCTGAAGGTATGGAGGCCACCTGGACAGACACGACAGACACCTGAACTGAAGGCGTGTCTGTGAGGTACATGATTACCCCTCACTAGCATGGTCTTTTCTCTTGATTGGCCTTGGCACTGGCATGTCTTCTAAGGAGAGCATATCCGTCTTTTGTTCTTGAGAATGTAAAAAACTCGCCCTAGCACAGTGTTTTAAGGAGATGTCTTCAATGGGCTTCCTTTTTAAGCATGCTGTTGCATGGGAGCTAAGCGCCCTAGACGCAGGGCACGTCTTTATCCACTCAGCATGGGAGAGCCACATCCATGCGTTTATGCTCATTGCGTCCTCTCTTATCCTTTCTTGCTTTCTTTTTCCCTTTTGCCTCCTGTGTTCCTTCCTCCTTGGCAGCTCACTGGCTCCATCACGTACAACGGGCAGCAGCTGAAAGATTTCAACCCTGCCCGAACAGCATCCTATGTGCCCGAGTGTGACGAGCACATAGGCGAGATGACCGTGCGGGAGACAATGGACTTTTCCGCCCAGCTGCAAGGGAGGGGCCTGTTTCGAGGTGAGAAAACATGAGAGCTGTGCGGCTGTGCCCCTTACTTGAGTGAATTGACTATAACATTTCGGCTGAGGTGCAATGATATGACAGCTGTGCTCCTTCCTTGAGTCGGCTCATGGATGACATTAGTGTCCCTTGGGCCGACTAAGAAGTCACTTTGGTGTTGAGGATGCCCCCACTTGAGACGGGATTTCAAGCTCAGGAGGAGGGTGGGTCAGTGGGTTTCGGAAAAAGCAGGATGAGGGGGTTCGTGGGGGCAAGAGCAGTTGGGGGATGAGGGCGATTGGGGGATGAAGGCATCTGGGAATGGTGTCGATTAGGAGGTGGTGACAAGAAGACTGCATGGTTCTGAAGCACACATACTGCTTAGAACGATTGTACTGCGATATCCTGGTTTGTGCAGCCAATTGTTATTGTGCCTCTCATTCAGTCGTGTATGTGTGTGTATGTGTGCGTGTGAGTGCAGTGCTGGTGGAGGAGTTGGAGAGGAGGGAGAAGGAGATGGGAGTAGAGCCGGATGTGGCAACAGCACTGCTCATGAAGGTGAGTCAACGCTGGTCAAGTTTGGGTCAACGCTGGTCAAGGGTTAGTCAATGCTGATCAAGTTTGTGTCAAGCTTGGTGACCTGGTCGAGTCAACGTTGGTTGAGTCAACCCTGGCGAAGGCGAGTCAAATCTGATGAAGCCGAATCATTTCGAGTCAAGGCTGTCCCGTCTCCTGTTGATTGTTTCTTTAATGTCCCTCTCTTCCCCCGCCTCTCCCCTCTATTATCTCCCCTCTCCCCTCTATTATCTCCCCCTCTCCCCTCTATTATCTCCCCCTCTCCCCTCTATTATCTCCCCTCTCCCCTCTATTATCTCCCCCTCTCCCCTCTATTATCTCCCCCTCTCCCCTCTATTATCTCCCCCTCTCCCCTCTATTATCTCCCCCTCTCCCCTCTATTATCTCCCCTCTCCCCTCTATTATCTCCCCCTCTCCCCTCTATTATCTCCCCCTCTCCCCTCTATTATCTCCCCCTCTCCCCTCTATTATCTCCCCCTCTCCCCTCTATTATCTCCCCCTCTCCCCTCTATTATCTCCCCCTCTCCCCTCTATTATCTCCCCCTCTCCCCTCTATCATCTCCCCCTCTCCCCCTTCTCTCTCTCCACCCATCGCATCACCGGCAGGCCATGGCAGTGGAGGCCAATCCATCCAACATGGTCACCAACTACATCCTGCAGGTGTGATGACATTCACACAACAAATGTGACGGTAGCACGTGTGACTCAAGGTGGAAAAAAACGGTTGTCGAAAAAAACGATTGTTTTTTTCGATTGTATTTTACGGTATATTTTGGGAAAAAAACGTCGTTTTTTTGTTAGGGAAAAACGAACGCCAATTTTTCAAAGTTGCTGTTTTGAGCAAACAAGCGCCCCACAACATCTCTTGATGCATCAACAGCACTCATAACGGCCCTCTCGTTCTATTTATGAAGAGTTGCCAATGTTATAGCAGCAGTTAAGAGATTTCCTGAAA
Source organism: Closterium sp. Yama58-4 (assembly GCA_947470075.1). Taxonomy (NCBI): domain Eukaryota; kingdom Viridiplantae; phylum Streptophyta; class Zygnematophyceae; order Desmidiales; family Closteriaceae; genus Closterium; species Closterium sp. Yama58-4. Next base: position 464,498 of record CANIUD010000750.1, on the reverse strand, counting down.
AAAACGATGGTTTTTTTCCACCCAAATGCCACATTTTGTTGAAACCGTTTTTTATCGTTTTTTACGATTGATTCTTACGATACGGTATTTTACGATCAAATTTTGAAAAAAACGTCGTTTTTGTGCACCTTGTGACTCTAACACATGTGACTGTTATGGTACTACCTACCTACCAATCCGTCCAACATGGTCACCAACTACATCCTGCAGGTGTGATTCAAGCAGGTGTGTTGTGTGTGATTCAAGCAGGTGTGTTGTGTGTGATTCAAGCAGGTGTGTTGTGTGTGATTCAAGAAGGTGTGTTGTGTGTGATTCAAGCAGGTGTGTTGTGTGTGATTCAAGCAGGTGTGTTGTGTGTGATTCAAGCAGGTGTGTTGTGTGTGATTCAAGCAGGTGTGTTGTGTGTGATTCAAGCAGGTGTGATTCTAACACGCATGACTGTTATGGTAGTACCTACCTACCTGTCCGTCCAACATGGTCACCAACTACATCCTTCGGGTGGGCTGTGAGTGACTCACACAGACGGGTGTGACTCTATCAAGTTTGACACAAGCAGGTTTAAGCGAAGCAGGTGTGGCTCTAGCAGGTGGGACGACTAACTCTCAAACTTGTGAGAACATGCAGCAAGGCTATACCTGCAATGAGATCTTCCAGAGTGTGCCTGCATTCGTGTTACATTGTTCCCTCAGCAGCACATTCTTTTAAGTTCCTGTGCTTTTCCAATCTCTTTGTTCCATGCATCCCCCCCCCCCCCCCTGTTCTCTCCTTCCCCTCACGCGATCCCGTTTCTCTCCTGGTTATTGCGCCTGCCTCTTCCCCTGCCCTGCCCCTCTGTATGTACACATGTCCCCTGGCAAACCGTACGTGCCTGCCTGCTTGCTGGGCAGCTGCTGGGGGTGGGCATCTGTGCCGACCCAGTGGTGGGCAGGGCAAGGCAACCCCATCGTGGCACCGCAATATCTCCCTGCTCGCACGCCCCCTTGTTCCCGTATCCCTCTTTCCCATGCCCCCGGCCAAACTCAACGTGCCTGCTGGGCAGCTGCTGGGGTTGGAAATCTGTGCGGACACAGTGGTGGGGCACCCCACCCCAATCGTGCATGGCATCTCAGGCGCCTCAGAAGCACATTGGTCCCATGCCATGCCCTTCTGTTCTCGTATCCCTCTGTTCTCATGCGACCTGGCAAGCCTAACTTGTTGCTCGGCAGCTGCTGGGGCTGGGCATCTGTGCCGACACGGTGGTAGGAAACGCTCTCATGTGCAGCTTTTGAGGCACCGCAAAACCCCCCTTGTTCCCATATCCCTCTTTTCCCGTGCCCCCTGGCAAACCCAATGTGCCTGCCTGCTTGTCAGAAGCTGCTGGATTTGGCATCTGTGCCGACACAGTGGTGGGCAACGCTCTCGTGCGCGGCATCTCAGGTGCCTCAAAGGCCCCTCTGTTCCCGTGCCCCCGTTTTCCCACACCCCCCTGTCCCCATTCCCCTGTGTTGCTCGGCAGCTGCTGGGGCTGGGCATCTGTGCGGACACGGTGGTAGGAAACGCTCTCGTGCGCGGCATTTCAGGCGGCCAGAAGAAGCGCCTCACCACAGGTGCGTGGGGGACACAAGTGCATCGACACAAGTGCATCGACACAAGTGCATCAACACAGATGCATCTTTGGTTGCTCGCTCGGCAGCTTGCGTGGAATCTCAAGCGGCCGGTAGAAACGGCTCACCACAGGTGAGTTACCTGTGAGGGGCAGAAGGCGCCTCACCACGGGTGGGTCGGGGATAGAAGGCGAGGAGGTAAGCATGCAGCAGGTGGTGCGGATAGGTGTGTTCACCACCACTAGCCGCCCACAATGTTCCCTTCCCATTGCTGCTCTACTCTACTCTCCCATTCAAACCCGTCACCTCTCTCACTCGCCCTCTCTCCCTCACAAACTGATCTTCCAGGCAAGAGCTGGTGGGAATGCGACAGGTGCTGCTGAAGGACAAAATCAGCACGAGCCTTGACTGGTCCACTGCCTTCACCTCCCTCCCACTCATTTCTTTTTCTCCCTAAACCCCAAACTTTGAACCCTTTCAGGGGAGGAGCTGGTGGGACTGCGGCAAGTTCTCCTGATGGACGGGATCAACACTGGGCTCGACTCCTTCACCACCATTCACATATCGCTCTCACTCATCCCCATCTTCCCCCCTAAACCCCGTACCCAAACTTGAACCCTAAACTTTGCCATGCAGGGAGTTCGGTAGGCATGCGGCAAGTTCTCATAATGGCCGAGACCAGCACTGGGCTTGACTCCTCCATCACCTTCCTCATCTCCGTCCTCATTCCTTTACCTCTCTAAACTCCTAACCCCAAACCCAAACCCAGTACCAAAGCGCGAACCGGAACCCTAAACCTCGTCAGGAGAGGAGCTGGTGGGCATGCGGCAGGTGCTCCCGATGGATGGATGGGGCCAGCAGGGGCCGCGACTCCCCCACCACCTTCTTCTCCCCCCAACTCATTCCCTTACCTCCTTAAACCCCAAACCCTGAACCAGGTGAAGAGCTAATGAGCATGTGGCAGTGTTGCTAAAGGACGAAATCAGCACGGGCCTCGACTCCTCCACCACCTTCCCCATCGCCCTCCCATCATTCCTTTACCTACCTCCCTACTAAAACCCTAAATATTGTCAGGCGAAGAGATGGTGGGCATGCGGCAAGTGCTCCTAAAGAGCGAGATTCGGCACGTGCCTTGACTCCTCCACGACCTTCCCCATCTCCCTCCCACTCATTCCTTTACCTCCCTCTTAAAACCCTAACCTTGTCAGGCGAGGAACTAGTGGGCATGCGGCAAGTGCTCCTAATGGATGAGATCAGCACGGGCCTCGATTCCTCCACCACCTTCCTCATCACGCGCTGCCTACGCCATCTCACCCATGCGCTGCGCACCACCACGCTCATCGCGCTGCTGCAGCCCGCCCCCGAGACCTTTGCTCTCTTTGATGACGTGATGCTGCTGGCGGAGGGGCACATGGTGTATCACGGGCCCCGGGAGGGCGTCATGGGGCTGTTTCGGTCGCTGGGGTTTGATTGCCCTCCAAGGAAAGGAATCGCAGATTTCCTGCTCGAGGTGAGAGAGGGAACTGGGGTGAAGGGGGTTTGATTTGAATTGGCTTGGTGTGACTGCTGGTGGAGGGGCACGTGGAGGTGTATCACGTGCCCAGGGAGGGTGTCATACGGTTCTTTCAGTCACTTGGGTTTGACACGGCACGACACAACACGACACGACCAGGTAGCCTTTCAGCGCCTCAGAACACAACACAGCAATGCATATCTCCGTCTCCTCTCACTCCCTCTTCTCCCCGTTCCCATCCCTCTCCCCTCTCTCTTCTCCCCTCTCACTCCCTCTTCTCTCAGGTGACGTCAGCCAAGGACCAGGCGCAGTACTGGGTGGATAAGTCGCAGCCACACGAGTTCATGGCAGCGGGGGACATGGCTGCTGCCTTCCGCCACTCCGCTCTCGGCAAGCAGAGACAGGCAGAGCTGGCGGTGAGTGCAGCAGAGACAGGCAGAGCTGGCGGTGAGTGTTAGAAGTGCCAGACTCTGCAGGGTGCAAAATTTCGCCGAATTTTTCATTTTTTGGGCGAAAATTTCGCCATCGAAATTTTCGACCGAATTTTTCGATAATTTCGGTCCCCCTCCCAAAAAACAAAATGGTGGAAAATTTCGCTGAAATTTTCAGGAAAAAAAAAAGAGAAATTCGTGTGTAAATTGACAAAATTCATGGGTGGACATTGTAAAGGCATTTCGCCGCCAGATCTAGGCGGATCTGGCATTTCGCCATTAGATCTAGGGCGGATCTGGCATTTCGCCATTAGATCTAGGGCGGATCTGGCATTTCGCCATTAGATCTAGGGCGGATCTGGCATTTCGCCATTAGATCTAGGGCGGATCTGGCATTTCGCCATTAGATCTAGGGTGGATCTGGCATTTCGCCATTAAATCTAAGGCGGATCTGGCGTTTCGTAGCCAGAGAAATTTAGGCAGTTTTGTTTTTTTGTTTTGTTTTTTTTTTTTTTAATGTCTATTAAAATTTCGCCGAAATTTTACAAAAAAGGCCGTAATTTTCGATCGAAAAATTCGGTTCGAAATTTTCGCTTAGCGCAATTTTCCACCTTGAGACTCTGCGTTTATCTCTAACAGTGAGGGCAGCAAGATGGCAGAGCTGCTGTTAGTGTGTGCGGTGTCGACCTTTCAAACAGCACCACTCATTGACGCCCCCTGCCTTTTTCTCTTTCCAACTTCGCTGCGTCCATTTTTCTCACTTACCCTTCCCAGTTCCCTTTCCCACCGTTCTTCTATTTTTATTCCTTTCTCACACCCCCATCTTTGTTCTCTGCAGACCCCCTTCCAGCCAACAGACTCGTCCACGTCAGCACTGGAAACAGCCCCCTACGCCCTCTCGCCCACTCAGATGCTGACAGCTGTCTTTGCCCGGGAGTGGCTGCTGATGAAACGCAATGCACTGCTCTATATGGCTCTCATCATGCAGGTGTGTCACGTGGGGTGTGTTGGGGTAGGGTGTGGTGGGGGGTGTGATGTGGTGTGGTGTGGTGTGGGTGGTGTGTGTGTGGTGTGGTGTGGTGTGGTGTGGTGTGTGTTTAATGCTGTGTGTGTGTGGCACGGTGTGTGTGGCACGGTGTCTGTAGCACAATGTATGGATGCAGTGTGAAAGGGTGAGACCTCATGTACCATGCACGTGTACTGACATACACATATGGTGTCGGTCGCATGCAAGCACATTCACCTGGGAGTGCATACTCTTCTTTCACGGCATCACCATGGTGTTCTTCAACGCCGTCTGCCAGCTCCTGCTCTCCACCCCTCATACCCCTCTCCACCCCTCTTCACCCCTCTCCCTCCCTTCCAATCCCTCTCCACCCCTCCCCACCACTCTCCACCGCTCGCCACCAGGTGATATTCACGAGCCTCATGTCGTCGACGGTGTTCCTGTACACACAATGCTCCATCACAGCCAAGGACGGCAACATCTACCTGGGAGTGCTCTTCCTGGGCATCACCATGATGCTCTTCAACGCCTTCTTCAAACTGACCCCTCTCCACCCCTCTCCACCCCTGTCCACCCCTCTCCACCCCTTTCCACCGCTCTCCACCCCACTTTACCCCCCTCCACCGCTCTCCACCAGGTGATATTCACGAGCCTCATGTCATCCACAGTGTTCCTGTACACACAGCGGTCCATCACAGCCAAGGACGGCAACATCTACCTGGGAGTGCTCTTCCTGGGCATCACCATGATGCTCTTCAACGCCTTCTTCCGGCTTTTTCGATTCATCCCTCTCTACCCCTCTCATACCCCTATCCACCCCTCTCCACCCCTCTCCATCCCTCTCGGCCGCTCTCCACCGCTCTCCTTCAGGTGATATTCACGAGCCTCATGTCGTCCACGGTCTTCCTGTACACACAGCGGTCCATCACAGCCAAGGACGGCAACATCTACCTGGGAGTGCTCTTCCTCGGCATCACCATGATGCTCTTCAACGCCTTCTTCGAGCTGCTCCTCTTCACGCTGCGCCTGCCCATCTTCTTCAAGCAGCGCAACACGCGCCTGTACCCCGCGTGGGCGTGGGTGCTGCCCATGGCTGTGCTCTCGCTGCCGCTGTCCGCCGTGGTGGCCGCGCTGTGGACCGCTGGCACGTACTTTCTTGTTGGGTTCGCTCCGGATGCTGGCAGGTGGGCATGGGGTGGATGGGGGGATGGGCAGATGGGTTGATGGGTGGATGGGCGTATGGGCGTATGGGTGGATGAACGAATGGCCGAATGGCTGGAAGGGATGACAGGGAATTGCAAAAGAGTCAAGAGAGTATCCAACCTCATCCCTTCGTCCCCGCTCCCCAACTCCCCCGTTCACCAATCCCACCTGCCGCCAGGCTCTTCATCCAGCTGCTAATCTCCATCCTCGTCCACCAGGCCGTAGCGGCTCTCTTTTGCCTGCGCCCCGAGCCATCTTAAGAGTCTTTCCTCCTCTCCTTCCTCCTTCCATTCATCTCCTACCTGTCTTACAAGGCATTCCTCCTTCCACTCCTCCCCACCTTCCTCATCTCCCTCCCCCTCCCCCCTCCCATCCCTCGCAGGTTCTTCATACAGCTGCTACTATTCTTCCTCATCCATCAGACCGGGGTGGCTCTCTTCCGTCTGCTGGGAGCCCTCGGCCGCAACCTCGTGGTCTCCATCACCCTCGGCAACTTCGCCTTCATCATTCTCTTCCTACTGGGGGGCTTTATCGTTGCCAAAGGTGTGCCACTTGTCGCTCTGCCACGTGTCGCCCTGCCACCTGTCGGTCTGCCACCTGTCGCCCTGCCACCTGTCGCCCTGCCACCTGTCGCCCTGCCACCTGTCGCCCTGCCACCTGTCGCCCTGCCACCTGTCGCCCTGCCACCTGTCGCCCTGCCACCTGTCGCCCTGCCACGTGTCGCTCTGCCACCTGTCTCTCTGCCACGTCTCTCCCCCTCCAACAGAGGACATCCAGCCATGGTTCATCTGGGCCTAAAGCATGCATGTCGCCCATCACTCACACGCACACATCATTTGAACCCCACCCCCTCCCCTTCCATCACTCCTGCCATGCCCTATTGTCCAACCCCCCGCCTCCCCTCACACTGCTCCCCTCTTTTTCCCCCACTTCCACCCCCCCCCTTCCCTCCTCTCCCTCCCTCCCCCCTCGCAGACGACATCCAGCCGTGGTTCATCTGGGCCTACTGGATGTCCCCCATCACCTACACGAACGATCCATTTGAACCTCCCCCGCTTTCTCCCCAACACTCCTCTTATGCCTGCTTACCCTCCCCTTCCCAACCCCCCCTTAACCCCCCTCCCCTCCCCCCATCCCCCCTCCCCTCAACAGACGACATCCAGCCGTGGTTCATCTGGGCCTACTGGATGTCGCCCATCACCTACACGCAGAACGCCCTCTCCGTCAACGAGCTGCTGGCGCCCAGGTGGCAAAAGGTGAGTGGAGCCAGGTGTCAGCACCCATCACCTACACGCAGGACGCCCTCTCAGTCAACGAGCTCCTCGCCCCCAGGTGGCAGAAGGTGAGTGGCGTGGAAGTGACCACTGGTGACTGGCGTGCCAAGTGGCAAAAGGTGAATTGCGTGCCATGTGGCAACATGTGAGTGGCGTGCCAGGTCGCTGGCTGGTGAGCGGCGGCGTGTGAGGTTGCGACAGGTGAGTTGCGTGCAGTTGACGAATAGTGAACAGCAGCATGCCAGGTGGCGAACAGTGAGCGGCGTGCCAGGTGGCGAACAGTGAGCGGCGTGCCAGGTGGCGAACAGTGAGCGGCGTGCCAGGTGACAAAAGGTGAGTGGCGTGCCCAGATGGTAAACTTTGTGTGGGGTTCTGTCCTCCAGAAGTGAAGGTTATGTTGTGCCTCTTTCCCAACCACCCCTCCCTCCCACCACAGCACCACTAATCCCCAACTCCACTGTGGGTCTGGTGGTGTTGGAGGGGAGGGGCCTGCCAACGGAGAGCAAGCAGATGGGTGTGGATCGGTGTGGACGCTCTCATCGGTTGTTCAATTCCCCTCCCCCCTTTCCGCTCCCCCTTCCCATCCTCCCCTTGAGTTTCCCATCCACCTCACAGTCCACAGCACCACTAATCCCCAACTCCACGGTGGGTCTGGTGGTGCTGGAGGGGAGGGGCCTGCCAACGGAGAGCAAGTGGGTGTGGATTGGCGTGGTCGCGCTCATCGGCTTCACTCTGCTATTCAACTTCCTTGTTGTCGTCGCCCTCTCCATCCTCCACCGTCAGTACTGCTGCATGCATGCATGCCGCGTTGCCCTCACTCCATCGTCCATCGTCAGTACCAAAGGAATCTAGCAACCCCATTGCCCATTGTGTTGCTGCATGAATGCCATGCCCGATTGCTGCTCTCTCGTTGTCCCCTCTCCACCCTCCACCATCATTTCCTTTTAACTGCGTCTTTTCGTTTGGGACCAGCTTTACCCTTGAATATCCTCTTTTTTTTTTTTTTTGAAGACCATTTTGTTTTTTTTCACCTTTTCACTGTAAACGTCCTACTTCTCCTCACCCCACCCTCCCCTTGCCATCAACCCCACCCCATACCATGCCACGTCATCATCCAACGTCAGCATGGGCCAAGGACCAGCCAGTGACAGAAGAGCAACTGGAGGCGAGAATAGAAGAAGCAGTGGGCCTCACAGCCGCCACCGCCACGAGCAGGCGCCTCTCAAAGCACTACAGCGCTGGCAGCCGGCGCAACTCCGAGAGCCATGGCAGGGGGAGGGGCACGGATGGGGATGCGATGCCTGTGAGCATCAGCATCACGCGCAGCCAGTCGGGGCAGAGCGCCCGCTCTGTTGGGTCGCGCAGCGGAGCCCTCGAGCGGTACTGCGAGCGAGGTGAGAGAGAGGAGGGAGGCTGAAGTCAAGTTGAGGTACAGGTAAGAGAGTTTGCGGAATGTGAGGTTAAACAAAAGAGAAAAGTGAACGCACGCTGAGCTGGGACAGTGTGAGAGAAGGAACTAAAAAACCAGTTGTTGGGAAGGAGGACGTGGGTGGTTGAGAGAGGTGAAGAGAGTACAACTGAAAGACAGGGAAAAACTCTTCTCCCCCTCTCCACCCCTCCATTTCTATCCTCTCTCCATCTTTTCCACCTCGCCTGCTCTGCTGCAGTCTCCTCCACTCACTCCATGGGGGACATTATCGAGCCTACCCTCTCCCGGGACCTCTCTGTACCGCCCTCCACCGCTCGCGGCATGGTGCTCCCGTTCCTCCCGCTCCCCCTCGCCTTCCACAACGTGTGCTACTGGGTTGACATGCCGCCCGCCATGCGCGCCGAAGCCGCCCACTCCCCTGGCAACTCCGCCGCCCGCCTGCAGCTTCTGAGAAACGTCTCGGGGGCGTTCCGGCCGAAAGTGCTTACCGCGCTGGTGGGGGTGACGGGCGCGGGGAAGACAACCCTCATGGATGTGCTAGCAGGGAGGAAGACCGGGGGGTATATAGAGGGAGAGGTGATGGTGGCGGGGCATCCGAAGGTGCACGAGACGTTTGCGCGCGTGTCGGGGTATTGTGAGCAGAGTGACATTCACTCGCCGCAGGTCACGGTGCATGAGAGCCTGCTGTTCTCCGCGTGGCTGCGGCTTCCCAGAGACATCGACCGGGACGTGCGGGAGGTGCGTGCATGAGTGGGTGTGTGGGTGTGTGAGGGAGGTGGGTAAGAGGTGGGCAAGAGGGGTGTGAGATAGGTTGGGTGGAATGGCCTGAGAGAATGGGGAGAGAGTGATGAGTGAGGGAGGAGAGGGTGGTGAGTGTGTTGGGGTATTGTGTGTTGGCGTACAATTTGCATTGATCAGACTTCTCTGTCTCCTTGCCGTCACCACCCATTTGCTCTACGTCTTCCCCCTGTAATCCTACAACACACCACACCGCACTGCACCGCACTCAACCAGGAGTTTGTGGAGGATGTGATGGAGCTGGTGGAGCTGGACGTGCTGAGGGGCGTGCTGGTGGGCCTTTCAGTTGGCTCCTCTCTCTCCCCCCTCGCCCCCCACTTGCCGCTCTCTCCACCACACCACACCGCACCGCACCACACCACACGTTGTCAAAACCGCGCTGCACCCCCTTCCACCAGGAATTCGTGGAGGAGGTGATGGAGCTGGTGGAGCTGGACGTGCTGAGGGGCGCGCTGGTGGGGCTGCCGGGGGTGAGTGGGCTGAGCACAGAGCAGAGGAAGCGCCTCACCATCGGTGTTGAGCTCGTGGCCAACCCCTCCATCATCTTCATGGATGAACCCACCTCAGGTAATGCCTGGATGAACCCATCTCAGGTAATGCCTGGATGAACCCACCTCAGGTAATGCCTGGATGAACCCACCTCAGGTAATGCCTGGATGAACCCACCTCAGGTAATGCCTGGATGAACCCACCTCAGGTAATGCCTGGATGAACCCACCTCAGGTAATGCCTGGATGAACCCACCTCAGGTAATGCCTGGATGAACCCACCTCAGGTAAGGCCTGGATGAACCCACCTCAGGTAAGGCCTGCTGCATGCACCAACCTCAGGTGAAGCTTGCAGGCACCCACCTCAGGTACTGCCTGGACGAGCCCACCTCAGGTACTGCCTGGACGAGCCCACCTCAGGTACTGCCTGGACGAGCCCACCTCAGGTACTGCCTGGACGAGCCCACCTCAGGTACTGCCTGGACGAACAGGTAAGGCCTGCATGAACTAACCTCAGGTACTGCCTAGGTACCCCCTCAGGTAAGGCCTGGGAATGCCTGGCTAAAGCCTCCGCATGTGCTGCTGCTGGGCTCTCGTGGCCAACCCCTCCATCATCTTCATGGATGAACCCACCTCAGGTACTGCCTGCTGTGGGATGCACCTACCTAACGTGATGCCTGGATGAGCCCACCTTGGGTGATGTCTGGACGAGGATGCGAGGGCAGCAGCCATAGTGATGTGCACCAGTGCTCGCTGCTCGTTCCCCTCTCCCTCTTCTTTTTCCCTCTTTCCCTTTCCGCCTCTCCAGGCTTGGATGCAAGGGCAGCGGCCATAGTAATGAGAACGGTGCGCAACACGGTGGACACAGGGCGCACTGTCGTCTGCACCATTCACCAGCCGTCCACCGACATCTTTGAGGCCTTTGATGAGGTGCGCTATAGAGAGTACAAGGACAAAGGACCCTTCTGTCAAATGGGGCTGTAGTGTGCACCATTCACAAGCCGTCCACTGACATCTTTGATGCGTTCGATGAGGTGCACTATAACGAGTATAATGATGATGACAGGCCGTTCACTTGAATGAGAGACTGTGGTGTGCGTGCAGTGTGCACTATTCACCATTCACCGATAACTTTGAAACCTTTGATGAGATCTGCTACTTAAACAGAGCATGGACGTGTTGGGCTGTGCAGTCAGTCACCCAGGTTATTGGTGGGCATGCATGCACGCACCACGCACCATAGCAATGCGCACCATCCTAAGAGGCTTCTTTTAACAATCTCTAGAACACGCTTTTTTCTGTGTCCATCTGGCCTGCATTCCAGGATGGATGCTGGTGGCATGTGATAATCTTTCATCACGATTCACACACTGATATGCCTCTCTGTTCCTGTACTGCAGCTGCTCTTAATGAAGACAGGAGGAGAGGTTATATACATGGGGCCTCTGGGAGTCAACTCGAAGCATCTCATCAAGTACTTTCAGGTATCGCCATTTCCCCCTTCTCCGTCCCTTCCTCTCCCGTTGTTTCCTCTCCTGTTGTTTCCTCTCCTGTTGTTACCTCTCATGTTATTTGCTCTCCCATTAGTTCCGTTCCTTCTCCATTCCTGTGCTCCTCACATTGTTGTTTCTATTTTGGGCCGGATGTTACACACAAGCCCAACCCCACCACGTGGATGCTCAAGGTCTATTCATCAGTCATTGTGCCAGGCCATACCCGAACTGCAGCCCATCCCTGACAGCTACAACCCTGCCACGTGGATGCTTGAGGTCACTTCACACATGTTCTCGTGCTTCTAGGGCACCCAATCCCCCACTCCCCCCATCCCCTCCCACCTTCTCTCTTCCCCACCACAATTCCAGGCCATACCCGGGGTGCAGCCCATCCCTGACGGCTACAACCCGGCCACGTGGATGCTGGAGGTCACGGCGCCGGCTGCTGCTGAGAGCATCGGGGCCGACTTTGCAGAGATCTTCAGGAACTCACAGCTGTTCAGGTGAATATATAGGAGGTTGTAGCTGGTTAGATTAGTACTGTTCAAAGTCACAGCAGCTTAGGCGACAGATTTGGTATTCTCAGCGTAGAGGTCTCCACGCCTCCTGCCGGCTCCGTGCCGCTCCACTTCCCCACGCGCTACTCCACCTCTTTCCTCACGCAATTCCTCGCCAACCTTTGGAAGCGCGCTCCCTCATGTACTGCCGAGCCCCAGACTTCAACGCAGAATGCGCCCACTTCCCCTGCCTTGCCTCACGCTGCCTTCAATCTCCCCTCCACCAATTCTCCCCCTACCTTCCTGCAGGGAAAACGAGGCGCTGATCGCATCGCTCTCCACACCCCCTCCCAACTCAGCACCACTCCACTTCCCCTCGCGCTACTCCACCTCCTTCCTCACTCAGTTCCTCGCCAACTTTTGGAAGCGCTCCCTCATGTACTGGCGCGCGCCGGATTTCAACGCCGTCCGATTCTTCCTCGCGGTCTGCATCTCCCTCCTCATGGGAGCCGTCATGTTCGGGTTCGGCCACTACCACGCCACACAACAGGACGTGCTCAACGTCATGGGAGCGCTTTACGTGACGTCGCTGCTCATGGGGTGGAACGCGGGGACTTCGCTCCAGCCGATGCTGTGCACGGAGCGCACGGTGTTCTACAGGGAGCGGGCTGCGGGGCTGTACGGGTCGCTGCCGTACGCGCTAGCGCAGGGGGCGATCGAGACGCCGTATGTGGTGGTGGAGACGCTGCTGTTCTGCGTGATCACCTACGCGCTGCTCGAGCTCGAGTGGACGGCCGCCAAGTTCTGGCTGTACTGCGCGTTCATCTGCCTCACGCTGCTGTGCTTCGCGAGCTTTGGAATGATGGCGGTAGCGATCACGCCCAATGAGCTGCTCGCTGTGGTGCTCAGCGGGTTCTTTGTGATGCTCTGGAACCTCATGTGTGGTTTCCTCATCCCCAAGCCGGTGAGTTAACAGACCATTCAGCACACTCGGTAAGGTTATGGTATCTGCTTATGTGTTGTGAGCACTTGTGATCGTTGTGTGGGCGCTGCAGCACTGAGCACGTCAGCGTGCAACACCCATAACTCTTATGGCTTCACCTCAGAACGCATCCGACTTGCTGTGTCTCTGTATCCGTGGACGTGTGTGCTTGCATGTTTTCATGCCTCGTGCCATGCGTGTGTGTGCGAGCATGTGTCTTTGGTTGCTTCCAGGAAATTCCCGTGTGGTGGAGCTGGTTTTACTACATCAACCCCATCGCCTGGTCTCTCTACGGCCTCATCACCTCTCAGGTCCGTGTCATCTCCTCTCAGGTCCGTGTCATCTCCTCTCAGGTCCGTGTCATCTCCTCTCAGGTCCGTGTCATCTCCTCTCAGGTCCGTGTTATCACCTTCCAGGTCTGTGCTTGTGCCTGGTTTTGAAAATCTGTACCTTATCCACCCTCTCTTCCAGTCCCTTCTTTTCACGCCCCTCCAGTGCCCCTCCTCCCCCCCCTCCTCCTCCACTATCTTACCCCCTAAGCTCGTCTCCTTGCACCCCACTCTTGTAGCAACTCAACACTTCCGTGTCTTGCCCCCTACACTCATCTCCTCGTGCCCTATTTCACAGCAGTATTAAGAAGTTCCTGGGTTACCAGCATGATTCACTCTAATAAACCCCGCACCATTTGCCCCCTTGGCTCATCTCCCTGCTCCCCATTTCTCAGCTGGGGAACGTGCATGACTCACTCACAATCCCAGGCTATCCAGTGAAGCTCACAATGCTGCAGTCTAAACATGTGCCCGTGTTACCAGCAGAATTCACTTTCGATAACCCCCCCTCCCACACTGTTTCCCCCCTTGGCTTATCTACCTGCGCCCCATTCCTCAGCTTGGGAACGTGCTGGACTTGCTGACAATACCCGGCTACCCAGTGAAGGTCACGGTGCAGCAGTTCCTCGATCTGTATCTCGGTTACCAGCCGGAGTGGGTTGGTTACGCAAGCCTCATCCTCGTTGCCTTCTCCGCGCTCTTCTTTGTCGTTTTTGCCATTGCAATCAAAGTCATCAACTTCCAAAAACGTTAGCAGCTCTACCTATTTGTTCCAGTGATGTTTTCTGTAAGGTACGGGTGATACCCAGACAGTCTGCATCAGCAGATACTGATGACATGAAGATCCAGTAGGGTTCCCATTCCCATTATATTAGGAAACATTGTCCTTATGGGCCTTTTTTCCATAGATTCGTGTTAGGTGGACCACAGGATAGTGCTATCTATGTTTTGAAATTCACATCTAATTTTCCTGCAAAAGTATTATACCCTGGGTTGGGTCCAAACCGCTTGTATCAACAAAAACATTTTGTCCTAAACGTTTTTTTAATTACACATTTGTTCAGCGCTCAATAGCATGTATTACAAGCCGATGGTATTACACCAGATAAGTTTCTGTACAAGGTGAGACGACTTTCCATACAAGCTAATTAGTGGAGGAGAGGGAAGGAGGGAGTGGGGGAAAGCGGGGGGTGGGGGGGGGGGAGTGGGAGGGTGGGGTGGATGGGAGAGGGAGGCGTGGGGGGTGAAGAATGGGGAAGGATGGTGAGTGTTGTTGTAAGGGGGAGGAAGGGTGATCCATTCTTGCTTACGGATGTGTGTGGCATCATATAGTTTATCCGCAGTTCGACTTGGAGATCATATGTTGCAATCCCTCTACCTTGCATGTCTGACAAAGCTTCCGATAAACACCTCAGAGCTCCAACCCAACACCCTCTTTTTATTTTGTGCCTCACAGCCTGAATTCTCGTCCTTTATCTCCCTCCTCTTCGTCCTAAGTCCCCCTGCCTATCTCAACTATTCAATCTCCACAAGCCCCGCCTATCCCCACCCTACCCCTCCTCGCTGTTCCCCTTCCCCCTCCCTCTCCCCCATCCCGCCCGCCCAACCTGCTTCCCGGTTGCCTCTCTGAGCCCCTTCCCTTCTTCTCTCTTGCCTCTCGCATCCGAAACCTCCCCTTTTCTCTCACGTTGTGCTCTTTTTCTCTCACATCTTGCAACACCATTCCTCCCCTTTTCCCCCACCTCTTTCAGCCTGTAATTCTCTCGCTTCTTGCAGCGCAACCCTTACCTCCACCCACCCCACCCCTTTCCCCCCATGTTCCCTGCCGTTCATATCAAAGAAAGATACAACACTAATTTCACATTGTTTCCCAGCCTTGGCCATTCAGACCAGAACTCGTGTGTGAACAATCAACCCTTTTTAAATGCTCAGGCGTTTCATTTTCTGGCCGAAGTGCCATAGGATTCTGCGCTGTCATGTAAATGCTGAGCAACTGGCTGAGGAAACTGCCATTGGACGTGATCATGTGGTTGATGTGCGGTCGTCATGGAAGATTATTTTGGGTAACAACTCTGGAACGGGTTCGAGGCGAGTTCCGGACTCCAAAAGCTGGCCCAGGCTTTCTCTCAGAGAACACTCCAGGAGCGTCACTGAAATCTGACCCGAGACAATTAATTTTTGCACTTTTGAGTACAGATTTTGTTAGAATCTAGCAGCAGGAATGATGAACTAGCAGCATGCAGGAGTACAAGTAGTAAACCCTAATTGGGTTGTACCCCATATGGGCTACCCCACTACAGCCTAGACAATATGCAGCATATATGTTTGACACACCCCCATAGGCAAAGTGGGGGAGAACAAGGGGTCACACGACCAGTCAAGAGATGCAAAGCAAGCTCAGGGTGGATCACAACGTCACCACACATTCTGAGCACAAGCAAAGGGCCACAAGGCCAGTCCACATGCAGAGATATATATGCAACAATAACAGTGCAGTGATGACTACCTAGCAAGAGCAGGCATGCATGTATATATATAGATCACAGTACAAGCAGAGACTACAGCAAGTGTGGAAACGTAGGCACAAGACCTAACAGGGTACAAAAGCGCTGATGATCACCAGACGGAAGTGCCTTGGTGAATATATCAGCAGTGTTGGCCCGAGTGGCCACGTGACGAAGACGAAGCTGACCTCGCTGCTGCAACTCTCGAGCCAGGAAGTAACGCAGAGCGATGTGCTTCGTTCTATGCTCCAGTCTATGCTCCTAACCCAAGGCAATGGCTGCCTTGTTGTCAACGTACAGAACTGGAGGAGAACGAGGCCGCTCACCCAAGTCAGTCAGCAGGTAGGTGAGCCAGCGTAGCTCCTGTGCAGCCATGGCGGTGGCGTAGATCTCAGCCTCACAACTGGAGCTGAGAACAGAAGACGAGCGTGTAGACCGCCAAGAAACAGAGCCAGAGCCAAGGCTGAAGGTGTAACCCTGTGACGACCGCTGTGTAGTCTGGTCGTCAACCCAAGACGCGTCTGAGTGCCCAGTGAGGACAACTGGGCTCGTCCCTCCAAGCACTAGCCCCATGCCTGATGTGCTGCACAAGTAGCGCAGTACCCTCTTAGCAGCAGCCATGTGCTCAGGTCGGTGCTGACCAGGAGCCACGTAGCGAGCCAGAAGACCAAGAGGGTACGCGAGGTCAGGTCGAGTGCAAGTCATCAGGTACATGAGGCAGCCAACTAGCTCTGGGTAAGGACCACTCGGCTCTACAGACTCGTCCGAAGGTGGAGCTGAGAGGGAGTGACCTGTAGCCAGAGGAGTGGCCTGTGCTGAAGACCAGGTGAAGCCGAAGCGCTGAAGGACCTGCTGCACCATGTGTGACTGAGTCAGGGTGATGGTGCAGCGTGCTCTGTCCCGGGTGATCTGCAAGCCAAGGTAGCTGCGCAGCTCACCCAAGTCTGTGCACGTGTGTCTCTTCTACAGCTCCGACTTCACGTGGGCGAGAGCCTCAGTGTCAGCAGTGGCAAAAACCAAGTCGTCGACGTACACGAGGATGTAGAACGGCGGCAGTGAAGTGTCAGTGCGCAGAAACAGCGACGGGTCAGCAGTAGAAGGCGCGAACCCAAGGGCCGCAAGCGTAGTCCTCAGTGTGTCGTGCCACTCACGTGGCGCCTGGCGGAGACCGTAGACCGGCCGCCGGAGGCTCCACTGGGTACCAGGAGGGAACGACCCAGTGAAGCCCGGGGGGCGGCGCAGCCAGATCTCCTCGTGCAGGCTGCCCTGCAAGAAAGCTGTGCTGAAGTCAAGAGAGTGAAGCTCGTAGTCACGGTGAGCGGCAACGTGCAGCAGCACCCGAAGAGTGGTCATCTTCGGGGTGGGGGAGAAGGTCTGGAACCCTCTCGCTGACTGAAGCCTCGAGCAATGTAACGAGCCTTGAAGACAGGCGGAGAACCTGGCGGCCGCTTCACCCTGAAAATCCACATGCCACTGACGATGTTCGCCCCAGGAGGGGGAACCTCGTCGACGTAAGTGCCAGTGGACTTCCAGGATGCCATCTGTGCGTCCATGGCTGTCTGCCACTGAGAGGAGTACTCACTCGCGATCGCCTCAGCGTAAGAGCGCGGGGTCGGGATGTCTGGTGCATCCGGGTCTCCCTCAGGTGCAATCAGCATGGACACGAGATGAGGTACAGCAGCCGCAAAGCACTGGAACTCCTCCTGTCTGTCCTCAAGGACGTCCGTGCCAAGAGCACACTCACCCCCGACGGACGGAGGACAGACAGACTTAGACTCAGCAACAAGACTAGCGGCGTAGTCTAGACGACAGGCAGCAGCAAAGGCAACAAGCTCAGCAACCAAGGCAGACGCAGCAGTAGACTCAAACGACGGGTCAGTGACAATAGTGGCTAACAGACGCGTGACAGTAGGGTGCTCAGTACGAAACCGGTCAGACTCAGGGTCCGGAACGTCAGGCAGAGAGGACGCAGGAGGAGACGGCAGAGGAACAGGCTGCGGAGCAGAGGAAGGACGACGGACTACGAGGTGTGCGCTGGGGACAGCCGGCTGACGCGAACGAGGAACACGACGACCGGTACGACTAGGACGAACAGGCGAGACAGGACGCGACGCAGGCTCACGACGCTCAGCAGGACTACCTGTCTGCTCAGTGTAAGGAGAAGGAGCAGGCAGCGGTGAGCCAGGCTGTAACGGAAGACCAGTAGACGACGGGAGAGTAAGAACCTGACAAAGAACAGAGTCAGGCGGCGGCAGAGACGACGGAGATGGCGGAGCGAAGAACAGTCGTGTCGGCGCAGCTGCACCAGTACCGGCAGCTCCAGCAGCTCCAGCACCTCCAGCAGCTCCAGAAGCTCCAGCCCCAGAACCGACACCTCCAGGCCCAGGGTCTCCAACCTCAGTGTCTCCAGCAGCAGCACCCCCAGAACCAGCACCTCCAGTCCCAGGGTCTCCAGCCTCAATGTCTCCAGCAGCAGCACCCCCAGAACCAGCACCTCCAGTCCCAGGGTCTCCAGCCTCGGTGTCTCCAGCAGCAGCACCTCCAGACGCAGCACCCCCAGCCCTAGCAGCTCCGGGACCAGCGACTCCAGCACCTCCAGTAGACAAAGTACCAGCACCACTCCTAGCTCCAGGGACGTCAGCAGAAGTACCTCCAGCAGCAGAGCCCCGGGCTCCAGCAGCGCGACCCTGACGGCGACCGTACCAGTCGTGCAGCTGCTGCGAGGTGAGAGGCACACGTGGACGAAGGCGGCTACTCCAAGGAGACCGCGCAACAGCAGACTCAGAACCCTCAGCACCAGCACCCCAAACTGCTCCAGAACCTCCTGCGCCAGCACCCTCAGCACCAGTACCTCCAGCAGCTCCAGAACCTCCAGCGCCAGCACCCTCAGCAGCTCCAGAACCCCAAACTCAGTACCCTCAGCAGCTCCAGAACCTCCAGCTCCAGCGCCACCAGTACCAGGCCCTCCAGCAGCTCCAGAACCTCCAGCACCAGCACCCTCAGCAGCTCCAGAACCCCCAGTGTCAGTACCCTCAGCAGCTCCAGAACCTCCAGCGGAGACAACTCCAGGAGCTGAGTCATCAGCTCCAGCAGCGCGGCCCTGACGGCCAAGGTACCACTCAACCAGCTGCAGGGAGGAGAGGGGGAGTGGACGACGAGAGGGCAGCGGCGAGGCACCAGCGGAGCGACTACGGAGACGGCCGCTCCAGGGAGACTGCTCACCAGACGCCTCAGCAACCCCAGGTGCAGCACCCCCAGACTCAGTACTGCCAAGCTCAGCACCTCCAGGCCCCACACCCTCAAGCTCCGCACCCCCAGGCTCAGTACCCCCAGGCTCAGCACCCCCAGGCTCAGCACCCCCAGAAGTAGCACCCCGAGCAGGACCTGAGTCACCAGTGACCTCAACCGGCGCAGTCAAGGGAGGAGGGTCTACCTGAGACACACCTGAAGGAGCAGGACCGGGAGCGGGGAGGGGGTCTACCTGGGGAGCACCTGGAGCGAGGAAGAGCGGCGAGGGGGGGAGCGGGGCAGTGCGGTAGGGGAAGAGACGGTAAAAGGGAACCGACTCGTCGAACGTGACGTCCTGAGACGCAAAGACACGGCGCGAGGTGGGGTGGTAAAACTGCCAACCAGGCGCGTCAGGGACAAAGCCAAGGAAGACACTTGGGACAGCGCGGGCGGAGAGCTTGTCCGCGGTGGTATCGTGGACAAAGGCACGAGCACCCCAGACCCGGAAACGCGACGCATCGCCAACCTTCCCCGTCCACAGCAATGTGGGCGAGGTCTCCGGCAAGGAGACACGGGGCCAGAGGTTGAGCTGATGCGTGGCGTACCGGACCGCAAACGGCCACAGAAAATGGGGGGCAGCCGCATGGATCATGGAGGTACGAGCGACCTCCATGACTAAGCCAATGCGGCGCTCAGCAACCCCATTCTGCTGCGGAGAGGCCGGAAGCGTGAACGACTGGGTGATGCCGTGCTCCGCACAGTAGGCTGCCAAGAGGTCTGAGGTGAACTCACCGCCTCTGTCAGAGTGCAGACGTAGGACAGATTAGTCCCGCTGGAACCGCTCGCGGAGCTGGAGACGAACAGCGCGGATCCAAGGGATCAAAACATCAGGGACGTCCCCCTTGCTGCGCAAGGGGAAGACCGTGGTGTAACGCGTGTAGTCATCGACGACCAGCAGGAAGTACCGCTCGTGGCCCTGTCCACGGACGCAGGCTGGGCCCCACACGTCCAGGTGGAGAGTCTGCAGAGGAGCCTCTGTGGGAGGGAACGAGGAGGAGTGAGGAGCAGCGCGCTGCCGCCCCTCGACGCAAGGAATGCAGGGCGGCGCAGGCGAGGGAGGTAGGGCAGGCAGAGACCTGGGAAGACCAGAAACCAGGGAGCGAGAGTGCATGCTACGAAGGCGAGGCAGGGAGGGGTGACCAAGGCGGTGGTGCCACAGGAGAGTGTCGTGCGACAAAGCGCGACACTCGCAGGGGGCCGCCAGCTGACCAGACACAGACGCAGACGCAGCTACCTGAGGGGACTCAGTGGTGAGTGTGTACAGACTCGAGCCAGGCGCACGGGTAAACGTGGCCAGGTGTCGGCCCGTCCGAGCACACACACAGTGAGTCACTCGCTGACTCGCAGGAGTGAACTGGTGAACCCCCCCATCCTGGAGGTCAGCTCCACTCACCAAGTTTGTAGAGAACGAGGGGAGGTAAAGACCTGACAGCGAGCCAGACGGGGCGGCCGGACACGAGCCAGACGGGGCGGCGTGAGTGTGGTGCAGTCGCGAAAGAAGGAGCGGGAAGCTCCTGAGTCAAGGGTGAAGGTGTGCAAGACCGGAGCAGACGCAGCACCAGAGAGAGCAGACTCACCAGCACCTAGAGCAGCAGTCTCACCAGCACCTAGAGCAGGAGACGTACTAGCACCTAGAGCAGCAGCCTCACCAGTACCTAGAGCAGGAGACGCACTAGCACCTAGAGCAGCAGCCTCACCAGCACCGAGAGCAGCAGGCTCTATACCAGGGTCAGGCGGTACGCACAGGTAACAGGCACGGTCAGCACTAGTAGGCAATGCATACATGGCAGTGAGAATAGCATCATAGTCAAGAGCAAAGATATCTACCCTCTGTCCAAGCAGCTCCAGCCAGGTGGGGAGCTCAGCCTCGTCGCCAAACACTGTACGCCAGTCGTCGCTCAGACGGGCGAAGCAGCGGGACTGTGTGTGACCAAGCGTCCCGCAAGGCTGACCAACCCGATCACCTGTGCGAATGACGTACTGGCAGCGAACTGTACGCGTAGACCTGCTACACTGAGCGTACCACTCGTGGAGCTGCCGGGACGTAAGTGTCTCGCGTGGACGCCGCTGCAGCTGCAGCTGGCCACTGCCAGACGCTCCCAACTGACCAGCTCCAGGGCGACAGCTACGACGGCTACCGCGACAACCCCAGCTAGTATACCACTCACTAAGCTGCTGGGGCGTGAGAGACTCACGTGAACGTCGCTGGAGCTGCATCTGGCCACCTGCCAGTAGCAGTAGCAGCAGCAGTAGCGCGGGCAGGGCAGGCGCGGCAGGTCGACAGGCAGGCAGACAGACAGGCAGGCCGGCAGGCAGGCAGGCAGGCAGGCAGGCAGGCAGGCAGGCAGGCAGGCAGGCCGGCAGGCAGGCAGGCAGACAGGCAGGCCGGCAGGCAGGCGCTCACCAAAGGCTGGAAGAGCAGGCGCTCGCCGGGCGAGCAGGGCCGGCGCTCGACGGGCGGCGGCCGAGTAGGCGCACGACAGCGGCGACGTCGGGGCCGCAACACCGGCTGCAGAGTAGGGCCGAAGCAGCTGCAGGGCGGGGCCGCTTCAGCGGCAGTTGCAGGGTGGGGCCGCGTCAGCGGCAGGTCGGGGCCGTGGCAGCTGCAGGGCGGGGCCGCATCAGCGGCAGGTCGGGGCCGTGGCAGCTGCAGGGCGGGGCCGCATCAGCGGCAGGTCGGGGCCGAGGCAGAGGGCCGCGCGCGGCTCGGCGCGGGCTGCGCTGACAGCGCGCTGGGCTGCTGCAGGCCGCGCGCGGCCGCGCTAGGCAGTAGCGGGCCGCGCGCGGCTCGGCGCGGGCTGCTGCGGGCCGCGCACGGGCTGCGCGAGGCCGTAGCAGGCCGCGCGCGGCTCGACGCGGGCTGCGTGGGCTCGGCGCGGGCTGCGCGCGGCAGCAGCGGGCTGCGCGCGGCTCGGTGCGGGCTGCGCGGGCTCGGTGCGGGCAGCGCGCGGCAGCAGCGGGCTGCGCGCGGCTCGGTGTGGGCAGTGCGCGGCAGCAGCGGGCTGCGCGCGGCTCGGTGCGGGCGCTCGCAGTAAGGGGCCTAACGGTCTGCAGGGGCTGTTCGCGGGCCTGAAGGGCGTGTAGGGGCGGCGCGCGGGCCTTACGGGCCTCTAGGGGCAGCGCGCTGGCCTAGGGCAGCAGGAGGCAGCGCTAGGGCTGCTGGACGGCGCGCGTAGTGCAGCACGTCACAAGGCAAGGCAAGGCAGGCAGGTACGTGGGGTAGCGCGGTAACCGCAGCGGTAGGTGGGCCCGAAAAAAAAATGGTCCTACGGACCTTAGTGCTCT
Source organism: Closterium sp. Yama58-4 (assembly GCA_947470075.1). Taxonomy (NCBI): domain Eukaryota; kingdom Viridiplantae; phylum Streptophyta; class Zygnematophyceae; order Desmidiales; family Closteriaceae; genus Closterium; species Closterium sp. Yama58-4. The sequence goes on along the minus strand of CANIUD010000750.1, from coordinate 442,395 downwards.
GAAACCATGTTAGAATCTAGCAGCAGGAATGATGAACTAGCAGCATGCAGGAGTACAAGTAGTAAACCCTAATTGGGTTGTACCCCATATGGGCTACCCCACTACAGCCTAGACAATATGCATCATATATGTTTGACAGATTTAGATCACATGAAAATGGAAATGACACTGCTTAGACCTTCCTGTGTCTTACTTTGTTTTATGACATTGCTTAGACCTTCCTGCGTCTTCCGGCTTTGTTTTGTTTTGTCAGGTTTAAAAAGTTCCAGTCTGATGGGAACCCAGGAACTTCCTGAACAGCTGAAACTTCTTTGACCCCTTCATGTATGAGCAGTGCACTTGCTCATGATGCACATTGAAATTTCTTACCGTATCTGTTTTTAACGATGCATGTTGTAATCACTGCCACAGGTTGGAAGTGCTAGGCAAAGAAAGCAAGCATGTACTTTTGTTTAACAGATTATCATGCTAATGCATCTAGCTTAAAGAATATCTTTAGGTCTCCCAAAGGTGCACATTTTATTTTATCATTCTGGACTCAAGCCCAAACGATGGCCTATATTAGTCAACCCACAGCACAATATGAACGGTGCTAAGATCTCCGGCCTTGCTTTGACTCCTCCATACCAGTGTTTGTGATGTGCAATTGCTGAACATACCTTGCTGTGTGAAGTCTGCTTTCATTCTTGATAACACGCTTGACCAGTTAGTAATGTTACAAGCTGGTTTGTCTGACAGGGGTGGCTTGCATCATAGGGAGACGAGAGCCATTGCTGGCAGGAAGTGCCAGGCACATACCTAATGCATCTAGCCCAAAGAAAGTCTCAACTCTAGATCTACCGAAGGTGCAGACTTGAGCGTGCTCATCTCATCAAGCCCAAGCAATGGTCTATCTTGGTCAACCCTCAGCACACCATCAATGTCGCTAAGGTCCTCCACCGATCCACTCTGAAACCTCCTCAGATGCTCCGTAAGGCCCAGACAAATGGCCTTGCTCGGGCTGACTTTAGTCACTTGAATCCCTGATTCTGTTATCTGGACGGCATCAGCAGCATCCATCGCAGCATTAGACTTGGCACAGGGATGGCATTGGGCAGGCGTTGACTCAATTGGGCTGCCATCACCAGGGGAAGAGGAAGCAAGAGGTGAATTGCTGGCAGGAGCCGTGGCAGGTGGAGCATGCAAAAGGGCAACAGTGAAAGGAGTTGATACGGCAGGGTTGGTAGTCCAGCCACTGTTGGCGAAAGCAGCTCCTCCTCCAGCAGCAAGAGGCACATACTGCGTGGTAACAGCCGATGACTGACTGAACGAGCGGCTTAATCTCAATGGCTCCGATGCATCCACTGGCATGAAGGCTCGCTGCAGGAGGGATGTTGCTGCAGTTGAAGATTGGGAAACCATCGTTGTGAGTGCCGACAGCTTGCTGCTGCCCGAAGCAGTTAATGGCGAAGCAGAAGGTTGAGATAGGCTGGCCGAAATCAACATTCTAGGGCTTGAGCTTGTAGTGCTTTGTGAAAAGCTCTCGCTGAAGGTAGCTCCCTTCATCGGCGGACGTACGGTCACAGCAGGCGAAAGTTCGTGCGCCACATTGGTGAGAGCTCCGCGATTCATGCCGATGGGGGTAATTCTGGACTGCACTGGAGCTTTCAGGCACCTCGTAGCAACAGGTCTGATTGGGAGAGCTGCAGCAGACTTGTCAGCCACCACAGGTGATGAAGCACCAACAGATGCTACCACAGGTGTCTGGGACTGGGACTTGCAAGCAGCGCTGTTGGTTACTGGCAGAGGTGCTGATGTGGCTGCGGCTCCTTCCAGTTTATCGCATATGGAGACCAAGGAGGACCATTTTCGCTTCTGGCCCGCCAGAGAAGTAGCAATTCCAGAAGTAGGTTGGATCTGAGTGGTAGCACTGGGACTGGCAGTGGCATTGGAGGTGGCAATGGCACCGGAAGTGGTGGTCGTGGAAGTGCATCGTGCAGCAGCAGCCACGCCGCGGCGAGGGCTCACCCACGACGATGCCAGCGTCTGGTGGTTGTGGGAGTGGCGAAAAGTCGTCGTCGTATGAGCAAGGGAACTGGGTGGTGGTCCTTCTGAAGATGCTGACGTGGATGATGATGGAGAAGACGTGGAAGGCTCGTTACATCCCAGGTTATCCGGAGATGCAGTTGCATTGCTTGCGGTGAATTCTTCTGTGCGCACATCCACGATCTTCCTTGCAGGGCAGAGGAACCCAGCACGGCCTTTCTCCGTGTTCACTCCGTGGCTGCATTTGAAGTAAAGCCTGCAGGTCAATTCCATATCATGATGGTTAATCAATTTGTCCTTGTTTAAGGGATGTAGTTGTTGGAGTGGTTTCTACGAACCACACTAACGACGGCGCAATTCGGACCGACGACTAAGGGGGACTAACGGTGGCGTGTTGAAAGCGTCTAAGGAACGAGCAAGGAAGCTACTACGTTGCTTAAGAGTGTGGTTTACGGCACTGGAAATAGAGAGAAGTATGGAAGAAGGAGGTGGAAGAAATTGACGAGGAAGAAGAAGTGACGGGAAAGTAATTGACGGGAGGTTTGATTGGTTGGAGGTTGAGTGTTGAACAAGGAATCTGAGGCGTGTTCAACAAGTTTGTGTTTTTCGGACTCGGGGAGTGTTCGACGAAATTGGTGGGGTTGCGTGTGCGACGCGACATGAAACGTGGGCAAGGGTTTGAGTGTGGGACACGTTTGTTACCAATTTGTGTGTGTGCTTTTTGGTTGTGCTTTGGGTAGAGTTAGAGAAGAAGTACTAGGCATTTGTAGTTAACACAATTGGAATACCTCGGTTGGAATTTGTGTTCACTTGTGATTGGTCGAAATTTTCTAGTGCTGCAGAAAACTCCCGTCAAAGTTCCGTTTTGGTTGAGTCAAATCTAGAGATTCGGATTTCATCCGTAAAAGGCCCGTTAAAGGCCCGTCAAGCTGCTGTGAAGTGCAGAAACTTCGGAACTCGAGTTTGGGACCCGTGAAAGTCCCGTGAAAGTCCCGCGAAGGGCACGCGAAGCAGAAAACGAGCATAGGGCTTGTCAGGGTCATGCGAAGGCCCCGTCGAAGCCTTGTCGAGGCCGCGTAAGCCCACGGAGAGGCGTTTCGCGACCAACAGTAGTAAGCCATGACACGTGTACAACAAAATGCAGACAGCTGTCAAATCGTCAAGTGACTCATTCTTCATTCAGTTCTTGGCCTCACCTTGTGATTGAAGGTCCTCCTCTGGAAGAGAGCACCTTCTCCCCGTATTTGAGCCATTTAAATATCTCACCCTGGCGCGTCACAGGGACCTCCATAGCTGATGATGATCCAAAGAAGAAAGGAGAAAAATATCAAACGGGTCGGCTACTAAAGATGCACTGCGGAGGTAGAAATACCAACCAGTGGTAGCACAATGAGAACTACTGGGCATTCAGACCCTGAATATTCTGTGAAGACTCCTCGTGGATCTTCTATGCTTTCTGATCAACTCCAAGCAAACCCTAGGGAAGGTGAGGGATGGATGGTGGGGGGGGTGGGAAGGCAGGGAAGCCTTTGGTTGAGCGGTGATCACGGTTACAGTACCCTTCGCTTGCCTCGCAGCAGCACGGCAGCACCAGTTTTCGCAACTGCCTTGGGACAAAGGCGGTGGGCATGAATCATCACGATCTTGATTCTATTTTTCTGTGTTGAACTTTCACAGCGGCCAGTCGATAGTTCATCAGGCGCCCGTTTAGACATCGTACTCCACGTCACGGTGTCTGTTTGCAAGCCGACTGAGAATTCCCATTTCTCATAGACTCGACGTGCAATTTCTGAAGTTTTAGACAGCTAAACACCCCATCCGTCCTTGCTCCGAAGAAAAACTAGATGCACAGACCAGTAGCACAGTAGCAAAGAGGCTGAGCACAGTGTACTGCACTGTACAGGCAGAGCAGCGAAATGCGCGTGAATCTGAGACGTCGCGTTGGGGTGAGATTCGCCTGGGCACAGCCAATGCGAACGCGAAATGCTCAACAACGAGCATTCATAAGGTTCTGCGAAGCTTCAGGAAGACGTTGGTGAACGTGCGACGGGTCTAGGTGAACGGGTGGCTACCAGGTGAACAATGAATCTCGACCACCCTGGCGGGCACGAGCTAGACAGATTTTCGTGACATGCATTCTGGCGAGAATCAAGCTTTAGTGTTACCAGTTCCGATCAATACTTCAATATTGATAAATGTAGCACAATTAAGAACAATCAAAGTGAATGCCGGCCAATACTAGCTCTGCATGAACATTGAAAAATGAAGTTGGTGTCAGAATGAAGAATGGATGATGCATTGATGTTGGTTGGGGTACATATAGCTAACCCTAAGTTTTGTACCCCCTAAGACAAACCTCACTATAGGCTACAACATTTGACACACCCCCATAGCCTAAGTGAGGGGTGTCTAGCAGAACCAAACGAGTACGGTCACAAGACCAGTCCAAGAAACGAAGCTCAGGGTGGATCACAACGTCACCACACAGTCTGAGCACAAACAACAGTGGCCACAAGGCCAGTCCAAGAAGTAACAGAGATATATAGAAAGCAAAGTAAACAGTACACTCAAGTCTAAGCAACACGAGAACCAGTGTCAACAAGGCCTAACTGCACACAGCACCTCTGGTGGTCACAAGGCGGAAGCGCCTTGGTGAAGATGTCTGCAGTGTTGGCCTCGGACTCCACAAACTCAAAGCGAGCCTGTCCACGCCTCTGCAACTCTCGCAGAAGAAAGTACCTGACGTGAATGTGCTTCACTCTGCTCTCCAGTCGTGGCTCTCGACAAAGGAGAATAGACGCCTTGTTGTCAGTGAACAAGGTCGGTGCAGAGCTCGGCCGCTCACCAAGGTCGGTGAGCAAGAAGGTCAACCAACGCAGCTCCTGTGCCGCCATGGCACCAGCGTAGATCTCAGCCTCAGCTGTAGAGGTCGAGACCGAAGAGGAGCGCGTGGACCGCCAGGAAACAGCTCCAGAACCCAGGCTGAAACAGTACCCCTGAGTAGACCTGTGAGTCTCAGCGTCGTCAGCGTAAGAGGAGTCACAGTGACTTGTAAGTACGACAGACTGCTGCCCTCCAAGAACTAGCCCCACGCCTGATGTCGTCGCTAGGTACTTCGCCACCCTCACAGCTGCTGTCCAGTGAACAGGACGGTGTCTCCCTGACGCAACAAAGCGCGCAAGAACGCTGAGAGGGAAGGCGAGGTCCGGGCGAGTACAAGTCATCAGGTACATGAGGCAACCCACAAGCTCTGCGTAGGGACCACTAGGCTCGAACGGCTCGTCAGGAAAGGGTCCAGTGAGTCTGTGGTCAACAGCAAGAGGTGTGCGCTGTACTGTGGAGTGCTGAAGCCCGAACCGCTGAAGGACCTGCTGCACCATGTGTGACTGTGAAAGTGTAATGGTGCGAGCAGCTCTGTCCCTGGTGATCTGCAGGCCAAGGTAGTGGCGCAGCTCACCAAGATCAGTGCAGGTGTGTCTCTTCTGCAGTTCGGACTTCACGTGTGCCAAAGCAACCCTGTCAGGGGTGGCGAAAACAAGGTCGTCAACGTAGACCAGAACAAAGAAAGGTGTGGGGCCACGACGAACGAACAGCGACGGGTCAGCAGAAGACGGCTGGAACCCAAGGTCAGACAGGGTAGAACGCAGGGTGTCGTGCCACTCACGAGGAGCCTGACGAAGACCGTAAACCGGTCGCCTCAGCCTCCACTGGGTCCCAGGAGGGAAAGAGCCAGTGAAGGCAGAGGGACGACGCAACCAGACCTCCTCGTGAAGACTGCCCTGAAGGAAAGCAGTAGAGAAGTCGAGAGAGTGTAACTCGTAGTCTCTCTGTGCTGCTACGTGTAGTAACACCCGAAGAGTGGTCATCTTCGGGGTGGGCGCGAAGGTCTGAAAGAAGTCAACTCCCTCGCGCTGACTGAAACCTCTAGCCACGTAGCGTGCCTTGAAGACCGGAGGAGATCCCGGTGGCCGCTTCACCCTGTAGATCCACATGCCGTCGACTACGTTCGCCCCCGGAGGGGGAACCTCATCGACGTAGGTGCCTGTGGATCTGTAGGAGGCCATCTCTGCGTCCATGGCAGCTCTCCACTGAGAGGCCCAAGGCCCTGACACTGCCTCAGCATAAGTGCGAGGAGTCGGAATGTCAAGGGCGTCGGGGTCACCCTCAGGGGCAAGGAGCATGGCACAGAGATGAGGGGAAGCGGCTGCCAGGAACTCTAGCTCAAACTGCCTGTCCTCTAGGGCGTCACAGCCAAGGGCAGACACACCCCCGACGGCCAGAGGACTGGAAGGAGGAGCAGCCACAAGAGCGGTGGCGAAGTCAAGGCGGCGGGTAGAGGCAAACTCAGTGACTGCGGCAGTAAGAGCGGACACAGAGGACACAGAGGCACGAGGGTGGGTAACAAGAGAGGCGAGAACACGAGAGAGAACAGGACGGTACGTGCGGTAGTAGTCAGTGACAGGAGAAGGAAGCGACACAGTGAGGGCCGACTCAGGAGGAGACGGAAGCACAGACGGAGACGGACGAGGTGGACGAGAACAAAGGAAGGCTGTACGAAGGTCAGTGAAGGGAACAGGAGACGAGGGACGAGCACGAGGGGAGCGACGAGAGGCCCAAGTCTGAGAAGGAGGAGGAGACAACGAAGACTGAGAACGAGGGAAAACAGCGGGAGAGGGGTCAGGAGGAGGAAGCGGAGGACCAGAGACGGGAGGAGAGGGGGAGGAGGAAGGAGAGGGAGACGGGAGACCAAGGGTCCGAAGACCCGAGACAGGAGGAGGAGACGGCAGCAGCTGCTGCTGCTGCTGCTGCTGCTGCGGCTGCTGCGGCTGCTGCTGCTCCAGCGGCTGCTGCCCCTGCTGCTGATCCTGCTGCTGCTCCTGCTGCTGTCGCTCCTGCTCCTCGAGCCGCTGCAACTCTCTCTCCTCTCTCTCCAACTCCAGCTGCTCCTCACGAGCACGGCGAACACGAGCCTGGAACCTGGTCGGGTAGGGGTGGGGGGAAGGAGTAGTGTCCGGGGCAGCGGCAGCCCCAGAGTCGACCTCCGAAGCACCAAGCACACCACCCCCAGAGGCAGCACCAACACCAGCTCCAGACCCAGGCTCTCCAGAAACCGAAGGGACACCCTCACCCCCAGACGCAGCACCCCCAGACTCCGCACCAGCACCCCCAGACTCCGCACGACCAGTACCAGCCCCCGGAAGACAAGAGTCCTCTGCAACCCGCGGCTCAGCTCCAACTCCAGCACCCCCAGAACCAGAGACCTGTACAGGGACAGTCGCAGGACCAACCTCCCGAGAGGGAGCACCTGCAGGAGGCGGCGAGGAAGACTGTGGGGAGGGAGGCTGTACAGGGGGGGCTACCGAAGGGGGAGGGCTAGCCTGAGACACACCAGACGGGGCTGGACCAGGGGGGGGAGGCTGTACCGGGGGAGCAGGCGGGGGAGCGGCGGTCAGGAAGAGAGGGGGGGGAGGGACCGGGAGACCTCGACTGGGGTACCTGACGTAGTAGGGGGTGGACTCCTCGAAACGGACGTCACGGGAGTCAAAGAACCGGTGAGAGGGAGGGTGGTAAAAGGTGAAGTCAGAGGAGTCCTCAGGGAAACCAAGGAAGACACAAGGAACGGCGCGAGGCGAGAGCTTGTCCGCGGAGGTGTCGCGGACAAGAGCCAAGCACCCCCAGACACGAAACCTCGACGCGACACCAGGGGACCCTGTCCAAAGACTGGTCCAGGTTCAGCTGGTGCGCGGCGTACCTGACCGCGTATGGCCACAGGAAATGGGGGGCACGGGCGTGAGTCAAGGAGGTGCGGGCAATCTCCATGACCAGGCCTATGCGACGCTCAGCAACCCCATTCTGCTGTGGGGACTCCGGAAGCGTCCAGGACTGACGAATGCCCTGTTCGCGACAGAATCCAGCGAGAATGCCGGAGCGAAACTCGCCCCCGCGGTCGGAGTGGAGACAGCTGACACGACGACCACGAGTGTCCTGGGTGGTAAGCAACCACCTGATCAGCGTAGAAGTCACCTCAGACTTCCTCGCCAGGGGGAACACTGTGGTGTAGCGGGAGTAGTCGTCAACGACCACCAAAAAGAAACGCTCACGCTCAGGGCCAGGGCGAGGAGAGGGGCCCCAGACGTCCAAGTGCAGCGTCTCAAAAGGCTTGGTGGCCGGACGAAGGGAGGAGGAGTGAGGGGTGGCGCGCAGCCTACCCTCGACGCAAGGACCGCACGGTGGTGCAAGGGACGGCGGCAGCGACGGCAAGACACGCGGGAGACCTAAGACAAGACGCTGACGAGACATAGCGCGAAGACGAGGAGGAGAAGGGTGCCCCAGCCGGTGGTGCCACAAAACGGTGGGGTGGGCAAGCGACCGACAGGAGCACGACGCAGCGACCGGACTAGACGGAGGAACCTGACAAGACACAGCTACCTGGGGGGACGGAGCAACCTGGTGAGACGCGAGGACTCGAACGGGGGGCAAAACAGGGGCCGGGGGCAGGAGGGGCGGCTGTGGCTGCGGCTGCGGCTGCTGCTGCTGCTGCTGCTGCGGCTGCTGCTGCTGCTGCAGTCGCTGCTGAGCGCGCGGGCCAGTGTGAAGAGTGTAGAGACCGGAGCCCGGCTCAGCAGCAAAAGTGGCGAGGGGCTGGTAAGAGTCCCCGTCAACACACACCGCAGTCTCTCCAGAAGGCTCAAACCACACACCCACGTGCTGACTCACGAGGGGTCGCACGCCCACCAAGTTCCGGGAGAACGAGGGGACGTGAAACCCAGTGAGAGACCCAGAAGGAGCAGCCGGACACGGCAAGGTGGTAGTGTGACGCGCGGTGACTGGTCCCGAAGTGGGATCAGCCAGCGCCACAGAAACAGGCGCAGGAAGAGGCGTAAGTGTCGTGCTGTCACGAAAGAAGCAGTGAGAGGCTCCAGAGTCCAGCGTGAACGACAGCGAACCGTCCTCTGAGGTAGCCGCTGGACTAGAGTCTACACAAGAACCTACACTAGCAACAGGCAACTGAGCAAGGCTAGCACCTAAGCTAACAACACCAGAGTAAACAGAGTCAGAAACACTAGAGTCAACAACAGCATACATAGCATGGGGATTACCAATCAGATCAACTAACTGCTCAGCAGACATGCCCCACAGAGCGGAGCCGTAACGCTGAACAAGAGGCAGCCAGTCAGGGGCAGGAGCACCAACCCCGTAGACCAAACGAACCGTGTCAGTGAGCTGAGCAAAGCACTGACCAGGGGGGTGAAACCGGCCACAAGGGTGGCCACGACGAGTGCCTGTCAGAACCTGGTAGGTGCAGGGAGTGTAAGCAGCACCGCGCTGGGTCTGACGCAGCCCCGACCCTGGAGCCAGCTGCTGCCGCTGCTGCTGCTGAGGCTGCTGGGAGGAGAGGGGCTGCTGGTGCTGCAGAAGCTGCTGCTGACGCTGAGCCTGGTACCACGCCGCTGCTCCACCAACCGGGGCAGGAAGTACAGGAGGCGACTGACGAACTCGGGCGTCGCCACCACCAGCAGGCGCAGTGGAGTCACCAGTCACTGCACGAGGCGCCTCTCCAGGCCCTGAACCTCCACCGCCGCCAGGCGCAACGCCACCTCCACTACCTCCGCCTCCACCTCCACTACCACCACCAGAACCGCCTTTCTTGCCACTCCTACCGCGGGACCGCGACGCAGTCGTAACAGCAGCTGCAGTCGCGTCAGTAGCGGCAGTGGCAAGTGAGGCAGTAAAGGTGGGTAACTGCGGGACTGTGCACCCGTGGAAGAGTGGGGGGGGCACAGCACCAGAGGCAGCGGCTACCGAGCGAAGGTTGCTCTCGACGTCCTTGAGTGCAGACTCAAGGACCTCGACGGTGAGCTCACTAGGGTGCTTCAGCAGAAGCGCGTCGCGAACGGAGGCAAGGCGGTCAGGGAGGCTAGTGGCGATGAAATAGATAGTAATCGCCATAGGGGGAGGAAGCAGTGCAAGCTGTGCCTCAGTGCAAGCAGCGCGGTAACTAGCGTCGAGCGAGCGGAGGTGAGCGATCAAGTCAGCAGAGCGCTCAAAAGACGCTAGGTCATGAAACAGGAACGGGAGGATAGAAATTTAACAGTTGACAGTTGGGTACAGGTACAGAAATTTAATGTCCATAATTGACTCAAGCTAGCTGTTACGAATAGTAATGTTTGAACATTACTGTGCACTCCTAACCGCAGCTAAGGAAACACGCAATAACGAGAACGAGTCTGAACAGTCAGAATTGACTCGAAGCGTTAGACAGTTGGGAGGATCTGGACCGTCGGAGCTGATGGCATCGGCAGCCGCAGGCAGAAGGAAAAGGGCGTGAACAGTTTCGTAACTGTACGCGCCGCACGGTTGGGAATGTATTTGAATAAGGGAATGTACCCCTTAGAGTACATGGCTAGCTAGGTCGTTTCGTCTTCCCTGTACTCATATTTATATTTGCTGTATTTGCATGTTTTAATTCATCTCAAGCATTTTACATTCACTCTGCTATTGAGGTCAAGGGCCCACCAACACTATCTACCTGCGTGCGAACCTTCCCGAGTAGATCCTGGGAGCGATCACCTCTGATCGTAGCATGGTATGAGAGCGGCTCGGGAATCCTTCGCACTGCCACTCCCGAAAATTACGACATTCGGAAAGTGGCGCCCGGCACACGCTCGCGCGTAAGAATGGCCGGAGGATCTGGTGGTCAGACTAATCTGACGGCTGAAGCGCAAACCAACCCGGCTGCGACAAGCGAGGAAACGACGACGATCGGGACCGAAGTCCTCGCACAACTTCTTCAGCGACTCACCAGCTTGGAGCAAGGGCTCCAAACATTGCGGAACGGCGACGCGGGAACATCCTCGCAACCCTCTCAACCGGCCTCAAACGGCCAGAATGCCACCCCGCACACATTCTCCCTCGACACCAATGGTTCAACCTCGAAGGCTCCCCGTCCCAGTGAAGAGGCAATTCTCTCTGCACAATCAAGGTTTCTCAGCATATCAAAAATAAAGACAAGTACCTGTTTCGACGGCAGAGATTTCTATACCTGGAGCTTCGAGTTGGAGCTCCTGCTGCAGAACGCCCAAATCTTCCATTATTTCGACGGGAGCTACGCGGAACCCGCTGAGGACACCGACGACGCCAGGACTCGCTACTACAACGAGTCTCTGATGGCGTACGGAGTCCTCCTGCGCAACATGTCGCCGGCGGAGCAGCTGAACATCCGTTCGTACAAGACATCGGCTGCTCCAGCCCTCGACGCTTGGCGCCACCTGAACGGTGTGTATCAGCCCAAGGACCAAGTCTCCTCAAGCCGGCTGCTCCAACAACTGCTAGAGACAAAAATGACCTCAGGGGAGAAGGTCAACAGCTACATCAATCGCTGTCGGAGCCTTCGCGACCAAATCGCGAAGTTGGGAAGTTCGATTTCGGAGGAAATCTTCGTGAACATCGTGCTTCAAGGGCTCGGCCCAGAATGGCGGCCCTGCAAGGCGCTTCTCCGACAGCAGGGGGTCATCTCGGAGGCCGCCCTATGCGCCGCCCTTCTCGTCGAACAACGGGATATGGATCAGCAGCGACCAGCGCCACGACGAGAACGTGAACGGCTCGCCTTCTACGCCGACAACAACGAAGAGCGACGGCCGCGGCGCCTCTACTGCAAGATTTGCAGGAACTTCGGGCATTTGACGGATCGATGCAAGTACAGATCCCGCCCCCACCAGACCAATCCGAGCAACTGGTCCGGCCGACAAGACGCACGAGGCGACGTGCGTCCAGCCCAGGGGTATCAACCCCCATCCGCGCGCAACCTGAACCCAGCAGTTCAGCATCAGCAGCAGCAGCCGTCATCGACTGCCCCAGTACGCAACGTCATGAGCAACATGGCCATGACAGGCGGATCACGGCGTCGCCGCGTGCGCTCACCTTCACCTTAGCCAGCACCGCATCCCATCAGCGCTTTCTCCAACAACAATCCGTTCTGTCTGTCAGAATGTTATTGTCTAGCCTGCAGTGGGGTGCTCAATAGTGAGTACAACCCCTTAGGGTTTCCTATTTGTACCAACCTGCTTGCTAGTTCAACCATCCTCATTCTCATTTTTCTTCTTCAATTCTCCTTCGTATACCCTAAACCCTAGTTCTAGGGCACACCCTACCTACTCTATGTGTGGGCCTAGGCTACTAAGCCTAGGCCCCACTTCTAGTGATTATGACATGGTATCTAGAGCGAGCATGATCCTGCCGCCTAGCTCAACGGGCCCACCAACTGCTTCCGCTGCCCTACTGTTCGCCGCGCGCTCCGTGGTGCGCGGCGCTGTATTTTTCTTCCCGCCGCGCGCTCCGAGCGCGTGGCGGCTTTTTCTGCCCGCCGCGCGCTCGGGGCTCGCGGCGGCTTCACCGCCCGTCGAGGCGCCCTCCGGGGGGGGCCTGCCCGCTGCTCCCCCCCCCGTCGCTCGTCGCGGCGCCTTCAGGGGGCCCGCCCGCTACTCCTCCCCGTCGCTCGTCGCGGCGCCTTCAGGGGGCCCGCCCGCTGCTCCCCCCCGTCGCTCGTCGCGGCGCCTTCAGGGGGCCCGCCCGCTGCTCCCCCCCGTCGCTCGTCGCGGCGCCTTCAGGGGGCCCGCCCGCTGCTCCCACAGTCGCCCGTCGCTCGCGCCGCCGCCCCTCCTGCAGCTCGCGACGCCGCCCCCACAGCAGCTCGCGACGCCGCCCCTGCAGCAGCGCGCGAGCAGCCCCTGCGCCAGCGACCCGCCCCTGGAGCAGCCGCCCCTGGTGCAGCCGCCCCTGGCCCCTGCGACGCCGCCCCTGCAGCAGCCGCCCCTGGAGCCGCCCACCACTGCAGCAGCCGCCCCTGGAGTCGCCCGCCACAGCAGCAGCCGCCCCTGGAGCCGCTCGCCACTGCAGCAGCCGCCCCTGGAGTCGCCCGCCACAGCAGCAGCCGCCCCTGGAGCCGCCCGCCACTGCAGCAGCCGCCCCTGGAGCCGCCCGCCACTGCAGCAGCCGCCCCTGGAGTCGCCCGCCACTGCAGCAGCCGCCCCTGGAGTCGCCCGCCACAGCAGCAGCCGCCACTGGAGCCGCCCGCCACTGCAGCAGCCTCCCCTGGAGTCGCCCGCCTCTGCAGCAGCCGCCTCTGGAGCAGCCGCCCCTGGAGCAGCCGCCCCTGGTGCAGCCGCCCCTGTACCCGCGACGCCGCCCGTGGAGCAGCCGCCCCTGGTGCAGCCGCCCCTGGACCTGCGCCGCCGCCCCTGGAGCAACCGCACCAGCAGCAGCCGACCATGCAGCTGCCCGCGACGCCGCTCCTGGACCCTGTGCAGTCGCGCTCAGTCTTGCCCGCGCCCTCGTGCGCTCTACCCTACCTGCTCCGCGCTGTTGCTCTGCACGCGCGGTTGCCCGCGCCCTCGTGCGCTCTACCCTACCTTCTCCGTGCTGTTGCTCTGCACGCGCGGTTGCCCGCGCCCTCGTGCGCTCTACCCTACCTGCTCCGCGCTGTTGCTCTGCACGCGCGGTTGCCCGCGCCCTCGTGCGCCCTACCCTACCTGCTCCGCGCTGTTGCTCTGCACGCGCGGTTGCCCGCGCCCTCGTGCGCTCTACCCTACCTGCTCCGCGCTGTTGCTCTGCACGCGCGGTTGCCCGCGCCCTCGTGCGCCCTACCCTACCTGCTCCGCGCTGTTGCTCTGCACGCGCGGTTGCCCGCGCCCTCGTGCGCTCTACCCTACCTGCTCCGCGCTGTTGCTCTGCACGCGCGGTTGCCCGCGCCCTCGTGCGCTCTACCCTACCTGCTCCGCGCTGTTGCTCTGCACGCGCGGTTGCCTGCGCCCTCGTGCGCTCTCCCGCCCCGGCCCTCCCCCCCCCCCCCCCCCCCCCCCCCTGCGTCCCCTGGACAGGAGGGTGTGGGGGTGGCGGGTGTGGGGGTGCTCCTTGTGCGTCGCCCCTACCTTCTCCTCCGTCTCCCACTGCTGCAGCTGCCGCTGCGGGGGGGTGGATGTGTGGGAGACGAGGGAGTGGCGCTAGGGGGGTGATGTGGGAGTGGAGCTAGAGGTGACACTGGGGGTGTGTGTAGGGGGGTGTGGGACAGCTGGAGGAGGTTGCAGCACCTGTTGCCCGTGTGTCTGCAGCTTCAGTCGTCGTCTCCAATCTTCTCTCCCTTCACAGTTCCTCCTCCTCCTCACTTGCCCTCTGTGATAGCCTCTAGCTTTGCTCATATTTGTGAACTATTGCACTGCCTGCTCATTGTGCTGATTGCACCCCACTTTGGCTATGGGGGTGTGTCAGAATGTTATTGTCTAGCCTGCAGTGGGGTGCTCAATAGTGAGTACAACCCCTTAGGGTTTCCTATTTGTACCAACCTGCTTGCTAGTTCAACCATCCTCATTCTCATTTTTCTTCTTCAATTCTCCTTCGTATACCCTAAACCCTAGTTCTAGGGCACACCCTACCTACTCTATGTGTGGGCCTAGGCTACTAAGCCTAGGCCCCACTTCTAGTGATTATGACACTGTCCGCGCCACGATTTCACCGACGACGACGACCAGGACTGGAACCTCCCAGTTCCGCTGCTTGAAAGTCCCCCGCACATACCTGATATGTAGGTGGCGCCACTTGATTGGCTCTCGCGCGAGCAATTTCTGAAGTTTAACATTTCGCACATCGTCACGCCGCGACTGGCGCTGCTCGCACGTGACGACAACAAGCGCTACAACACCTGGTACCTGAACACCTGCTGCGGCCAGCATATGGTGGGCTCTGAGCGTTACATATCCAACGCCGTCGCCACCCCCACAGTCACCTACGTCACCGTGGCTAACAACACTCGCCTGCGCGCAAGGCATCGTCGTGCTCAAGGCACGCGGAAGCCGCACGCACATCACGCTGAACGATGTGCTGATAGTCCAGAACCTGCGCTTCAACCTGCTTTCCGCCGCACAGCTCATGGACTGCGGCGTTGACCTCAGCACGGATCGCGCGACGCGCGACATTCTGCTGCACTACGAATCAAGAACCTTCCCCCGCAGGCAGATCGGACGAGCACACTCCGAAAATGGATTGTATGTCCTAGACTTCGATATTCCCGATTGCAGCGCCGACTCGCACGAGCTGATTGACCTCGTGCCACTGCGCTTCGAACACATCCACCGCAGGGACTGGAAGCACCCTGACGGACGACCGTGGGTGCCGCATCAACCCCATCCACGTGAAACAGCGCTGCACGACCCTGGCCCAGACGGCATCTGCAGGGAATGCCACACGCCAACAGCATCAACTAGCGCAATTGCCGGCCGCGGGCTTGCCGCCATCGCTGAAGCTGAGCGCCACGCGCCGCCCGAGGAAGGAATGTCCCAGCTGGAGCTCGAAGTCACTACTCAGCGTGTATTCGGCTCCGACCAGAGCCCTCACGCCGGACCACCCTCTCAAAGGGTGGAAGGCATTCTGCGCGGACGGAGGCGCGGAACCTTCGATGCGCACGGCTTCGCGCGACCTTTCACTCTCAAAGAGTTTTAGAAGGTCTACCCCCACTGGCGCGACCCAACAACGAAACTTACCGTACACGAAGAGGAAGAACTGGCATGCCGCGAAGCTGCGGAGCTCCGCCTTGCCTCACCAAAGCACGCGGGACCTTCGCCTGCGGCGCATGGAGTGCTGAAGAAGAAGAAAGCGCCTCCAATGAAGGGGGGTGGGGGAGCGCAGGCGGATGGGGAATGAGCGATACCAGCGGATGGGGCAACACCGGCGGAACATGGCCAAGCGCAAGCGGTGGATGGGGCGTTGCGCCTGGCGACGACGGCAGTGGCTGGGGGGCTTCCCGCGAAGAACAAAGGGGGGGAGAAGAAGAAACAGGAGAAGCTGAGGCAACAGCTACAGTTGTTCCCCTCGGTCGTCCCCCGCGCCGAGCTCCACCCGCACTACCTCCTCCTGACATTCCGCCGCACTGCGATCCCTGGGACACCATCCACTGGGGCAACGAACCGTCGACTCCGCGCTGCACCATCTATGGACCTGCTCCCGAACCGCGCGAACCCACCTTCGTCCTCGAAACTATCCCCGGGACCAACATTCCCCTTTCCGAGATCCGCGACAGGGAATTTCTAGCGCTAATGCTGACCACCGCCAACGACGAAGAGGAAGCAGAAGAAGAAGCAGCAGCAGAACCTGCCCCAGCACCTGATGAAGACCCCGAAGAAGCACGCGCGCGCTATATGCGCACCTCCGGTTTTCGCGCTGACGATGCACTTTGGCACCAGCGCCTCGGACACCCTTCACGCGCGACGCTGAAGAACTGCATCGACGCCGGAGTCTTTGCCCCAGGAGCATTGCTCCACCCTGACGGCACCGAAGTGAGAGGCGCAACACACCCGCGCAACTGCACCGTCTGCCCCGAAGCTGCGCTGAGCCACCAGCCGTTCCCGCTGCTTGAGCCAGGGACAGACCGCTACCCCAAGCTGCACAAGGTCTACAGTGACTTAATAACGTGGGGCATTGCAGAGTCGACGACGAATTATGCACACTTACCTTCATTGTTGCCAGAACACGCTACGTGTGGGTCGCAAACGTGGAGTCTCGCGACAGAGCCTACGAGGTATTCCGCCTTTGGCTGGCGCACGCGCAGCGACAGACTGGGAAGAAACTCAAGATCTGGCAATCTGACGGCGCGGCAGAGTTCAGAAGCAAGCAGATGCAGGATGAAAGGGATCGAGCACCACATCTCTCTCCCCTACGCACACCAGCAGCAAGGCGTAGCCGAACGGACGAACCGCACGCTCATGAAAAAAGTGCGGGCGCTGATGAAGCAATCGAAGCTGCCGCCGATCTACTGGACCTACGCGATGCACCACGCCGTGCGGGTGCACAACCTGCTTTCAACCACCGCAATCACTGGCAACCTGTCCCCGCATGTCAAATGGACCGGGACTAAGGGGGACACATCCATGCTCCGCGTGTGGGGATGCATGGTGCAATACCGGCCGCCGACATTGTCAAACATTATACATGTTGTATTTGTGTAGGCTGTAGTGGGTTAGCCTATAGGGGGGTCACAACATTAGGGTTTCATATTTGTACTCACAATCCTTGCTAGTTCATCATTCCAGTCCGTTCTCGTTGACATGGTTTCAGAGCAGGTCCTTCGCTAGGACCGTTTTTTTTAAGGGCCCACCGTTCCCTACCTACCTACCTACCTACCTACCTACCTAGGGCGCCTCGATTTTTTTTTTAACGGCCCCTACATCCCGCGACCCGCGACCCGCCCCTTAAGGCCCCGTCGCGCCGCCCCTTAGCCGCTCGCGCGCGGTCGTTTTCATACGTGCGCCCCGCCTGCTGCCCGCGCGCGCCTTATTTCCCTCGCGCGCGGCCCGTCGCCTACTCGCGCACGCCCCGCAGCCGCCCGTCGCCTGCTCGCGCACGCCCCGCAGCCGCCCGTCGCCTGCTCGCGCACGCCCCGCAGCCGCCCGTCGCCTGCTAGCGCACGCCCCGCAGCCGCTCGTCGCCTGCTCGCGCACGCCCCGCAGCCGCCCGTCGCCTGCTCGCGCACGCCCCGCAGGCCCGCAGCCCGCCGTCGCAGCGGCCGCCCGCCCGCAGCCGCCCGTCGCCTGCTCGCGCACGCCCCGCAGCCGCCCGTCGCCTGCTCGCGCACGCCCCGCTGCCCGCAGCCGCTCGTACGCCGCTGCTTCCGCTGCTGCTTGCGCACCGCTGCCTCCCGAGCGCCGCCGCTGCCTGTGCGCCGCCGCTGCCCGTGCGCCGTCGCTGCCCCTACGCTGCCGCTGCCCGTGCGCTGCCGCTGCCCGTGCGCCGCTGCCGCCCGTGCGCTTCTGCAGCCGCCGCCCGCGAGGCACTCGCTCTCACTGTTGTTTATTTTCTACCTACCGCGCACACTGCTGCCACTGCAGCTGCCACCAGTGCGCCGTTGCAGCTCCTACTGCCACGCTACCTACTACTGCCGCTCGTGTGCCACTACGGACAGTCGACCCCGCCCGCGCCTTGCCTAGCGGCCCCGCCGGCCCCGTTGACCCTCCGCACACCTTTCCAGCGGCCTGATTCCTACTACTACTGTTACTACTGCTACTACTGCTACTGCTACTGTCACTATGGCTAGTCCTCCAGTTCTAGCTTTCGATGCCGAGGGCCGTCCAGTGAAGTTCGAAACCTGGCTAGATGACCTGCACCTGTTCCTACAGCTCACTGCCAAGGAAGATATCTCACTGTACGACCACGCCCTAGGCCATGCCACTGCCCCTGACTCGTCTGCTGACAGCACTCTGCGTTCCCAGTGGCAGACCCGTGATGCGCACGCTCGCTTTGCTATTCGCAACTCCCTGCCGCTAGACGAGCGCAAGCACTTCGGCCAGTGCAAGACTGCTAAGGACCTCTACACCGCTGTAGTTGCCCGCTACTCCTCACCCGCTTCTGCCACGCTAGGCCGCCTCACTCTCCCCTACCTGTTCCCCGACCTAGCCTCCTTTCACACTGTCGCAGACCTCATCACCCACCTTAAGACTAGTGAGGCCCGCTTTCGCGCTGCTATGCCTGCCGAGTTTCTCACTAGCAACCCCCCCCCGCTCTGGATCACTCTCTACCACATCGTCACCCGCCTCCCTGACTCTCTGCGCGCAGTCAGGGACCACTTCCTCTCTCGCTCCCCCACTGAGCTCACTGTTGCCCTCCTCGAGAAGGAACTGCTTGCAGCTGAGGCGAGCATCGTCGCTGTAGGCACCTCTCGTGGCGACCCCCGCACCCCGTTCTTTGAGGGGTGTTCTCCTTCCCCCCTCCTCCCCTCTGTCGCCTCTGCTGCTGCTGTCGACCTTCTTGGTGCTGAGAAGGTCGGGACCGCGTCTGCTTCGAGCGGGCGCCGCAGGAACAAGGGGGGCAGGGGTGGGGGTGGCGGCGGAGGAGGTGGGGGTGGAGGCGGTGGGAGTGGAGGCGCGGCTGGGGAGACTAGTGGCGGCAGTGGGGGAGGAGACAGCAGCGGTGGGAGTGGTGGTGGAGGCGGCAGCGGAGGCGGAGGTGGTCGTGGCGGCGGCAGGGGTGGAGGTGGCCGGGGCGGCGGCGGTGGGGGTGGTGGTCGTGGAGGCACTGGCGGAGGGCAGAGTCAGCAGCCCGCCCCGACGCTTCAGGCCGCCCGTGAGTGGTATGCACAGCGTGGCTTTACCTGCACGTACGTCATTCGCACAGGTGACCGCAGCGGCCAGCAGTGTGGGAGGCCGCACCCCACGCAGCGCTGCTTCGCGCGCCTTACCGACGCGTGGCGCACTCAGTTTCCTGCTGCCACTGAGCTGCCGCGCTGGGCTGATCTGGAAAAGAGGGGTGTTGATATTTGGGCTTTAGACTTTGATGCTATTCTCACTGCCATGTATGCGATGTCTATTAGTGGAGAGGGTGCTCAGTACTTGCGTGTTCCGCCCGACCCGGGCATTCAGGCCAGTCCGGCTGCCGCTCTAGGTGCTAGTGCATCTGCTCCCACAGGTCCTGGTGAGGCTGCAGCCCTAGGTGCTAGTGCGTCCGTGCCCCCTGGTACTGAGTCGACTGCAGCACTGCACACCTTCACACTAGACTCAGGTGCTTCTCGCTCCTTCTTTCGTGACCGCACTGTCCTTGAGCCACTCGCTCGGCCAGTTGCTGTCTCCCTTGCTGACCCCTCTGGGGGTCCGGTCATTGCGACCTCCTCCACTGTCCTTCCTTGTCCGGCGGTCCCGTCCGGCACGCTGTCAGGTCTCTACCTCCCCTCGTTCTCTACGAACTTGGTGGCAGGTAGTGCGCTCCAGGACGGGGGTGTTCACCAGTTCACCCCCGCCTACGAGCGCGTGACACACTGCACGTGTGCTCGGATGGGTCGCCACCTGGCTACCTTCACTCGGGAGCCGGGGTCGGACCTTTACACACTGACCACTGAGTCCCCTCAGGTAGCTGCGTCCGCGTCTGCGTCTGCGTCAGGTCAGCTGTCCGCCCCCTGCTCGTGTCGCTCTCTGGCGCATGAGACTGTCCTTTGGCACCACCGCCTTGGTCACCCGTCTGTGCAGCGCCTTCGGGCCATGCACAAACGGGACCTTGTTGCTGGTCTTCCCAGGGTACTCCCTCCCCTTCCAGACTCGCCTGCTCCTCCCTGTATTCCCTGTGTCGAGGGGCGGCAGCGCGCCGCTCCTCACTCCTCCTCCTTTCCCCCAACGACTGCTCCTTTGCAGACGCTCCACTTGGACGTGTGGGGCCCAGCCCGCGTCCGTGGCCAGGGTCAGGAGAGGTACTTCCTGATTGTTGTTGACGACTTCTCGCGCTTCACCACGGTCTTCCCCTTGCGCGCCAAGGGTGACGTCCCTGATGTATTGATCCCCTGGATCCGCAGATCTCGTCTCCAGCTCAGCGAGCGTTTCCGCTCCGACTTCCCTGTCCTGCGTCTGCACTCTGACAGAGGTGGGGAGTTTACCTCTGGCCTCTTGGAGGCCTTCTGTCAGCAGGAGGGCATTGAGCAGTCGTACACGCTTCCGGCCTCTCCACAGCAGAATGGGGTTGCTGAGCACCGCATTGGTCTGGTCATGGAGGTCGCTCGTACCTCCTTGAGCCATGCGGCTGCCCCCCATTTTCTGTGGCCGTTTGCAGTCCGATACGCTGCGCATCAGCTCAACCTCTGGCCCCGTGTCTCCTTGCCCGAGACTTCTCCGACACTGCGTTGGACGGGAGAGGCTGGCGATGCGTCGCGTTTTCGGGTCTGGGGATCCCGAGCTTTTGTCCGCGACACGTCCGCGGACAAGCTCTCCCGTCGCGCTGTCCCCTGCGTCTTCCTTGGCTTTGTCCCGGACGCCCCTGGCTGGCAGTTCTACCACCCCACCTCGCGTCGTGTCCTGGCCTCTCAGGACGTCACTTTTGACGAGTCCGTCCCCTACTACCGCCTCTTCCCCTACCGCACTGCCCCGCTCCCCCCCCCACCTCTCTTCCTCGCTCCAGGTGCTGAGGTACCAGACCCCCTCCCCCCTCAGGGTGCCGCTCCCTCAGGTGTGTCCCAGGTAGACCCGGGTGAGCCTGTCGAGGTAGCTGTTGACTCTCGTCCTGCTAGGGGTGCTGAGCCTGGGGGTGCTGCGTCTGGGGGTGCTGAGCCTGGGAGTGCTGAGTCTGGGGGTGCGGAGCCTGGAGGTGCGGAGCCTGGAGGTGCTGAGCCTGGGGGTGCTGAGTCTGGGGGTGCTGAGTCCGGGGGTGCTGAGCCTGAGCGTGCTACACCTGGAGGAGCCCTCTCCTCCCAGCAGCTGCAGGAGAGGTACCTCGAGTACTGCCGCCTCCGGAGAGGTGCTGCTGGAGCTCGTCCCGGTACTTCCCCTCCTACCCGGGAGCTCCCCCCCATTCAGCAGATCCGCGAGTGGTACACACGGCGCTGCAGTCTTCGGAGTGGTGCTCCTGGTGCTGCGGACCCTGGGGGTGGCGCTACTGCTGGTGCTGAGGACCCGGACGTTGGAGCTGCTGTTGGTGCTGCGGACCCGCCTGGTGGAGCTGCTGCTGGTGCTGAGGACTCGGACGCTGGAGCTGCTGCTGGAGCTGAGGACCCGGGCGGTGGCGCTGCTGCTGGTGCTGAGGACCCGGACGTTGGAGCTTCTACTGGTGCTGAGGACCCGGGCGGTGGAGCTGCTGCTGGTGCTGAGGACTCGGACGGTGGAGCTGCTGCTGGAGCTGAGGACCCGAGCGGTGGCGCTGCTGCTGCTGCTGAGGACCCGGGCGTTGGAGCTACTACTGGTGCTGAGGACCCGGCCGGTGGAGCTGCTGCTGGTGCTGTGGACCCGGACGCTGGAGCTCCTACTGGTACTGAGGACCCGGCCGCTGGAGTCTCTTCTGCTTCTGGAGACGCTGCGCGGCCGCGACCGTACTTCGTACCGCTTCTTCAGCAGGTTCTTGGGCAGGCTCCTCCTCCTTGTCCTCCTCCCTCCGTAGAGTGTCCTCTGCCTGTCCAGCCGCAGTCACTGTTACCGCCTACCTCGCCTCTCCCTGCTCCCTCTCCTTACACTGGTCCCACAGGAGGTCTTACAGAGCGTCGTGAGCCTGAGTCTCGTCCTGCGTCGCCTGTTCGTCCTGCTCGCACTGGTAGTCGTGTCCGTCGTGAGCGTCCTCCTCCTGTCCCAGGCACTCACTACATGACTCTGCGTCCCTCTACTGCTCCTCAGCGTGTCCCTCTACCGTCTCCTCCTGCGTCCTCTTTGCCTGACGTTCCGGCCCCTGAGTCTGACCGGTATCGTGCTGAGCACCCTACTGTCACGCGTCTCCTCGCTACTGTTGTCACTGACCCTACCTTTGAGTCCTCGGCTGCGTCTGCTCTGGTCACTGAGTTGGTTGACTTTGCTGCTGCCTGTCGTCTAGACTACGCTGCTAGTCTTGTTGCTGAGTCTGCGTCTGAGTCTGTCTGTCCTCCGTCCGTCGGGGGTGAGTGTGCTCTTGGCACGGACGTCCTTGAGGACAGACAGGAGGAGTTCCAGTGTCTTGCTGCTGCTTTGCCCCGTCTCGTGTCCTTGCTAGTTGCCCCTGAGGGAGACCCGGATGCACCAGACATCCCGACCCCGCGCACTTACGCTGAGGCGATGGCGGGTCCCTACTCCTCTCAATGGCAGACAGCCATGGACGCCGAGATGGCTTCCTGGAAGTCCACACGCACCTACGTCGACGAGGTTCCCCCTCCTGGGGCGAACATCGTCAGTGGCATGTGGATTTTCAGGGTGAAGCGGCCGCCGGGTTCTCCGCCTGTCTTCAAGGCGCGTTACGTGGCTCGAGGCTTCAGTCAGCGAGAGGGAGTTGACTTCTTCCATACCTTCTCCCCCACCCCGAAGATGACTACTCTTCGGGTGCTGCTGCACATAGCCGCTCACCGCGACTACGAGCTTCACTCACTTGACTTCAGCACTGCTTTCTTGCAGGGCAGCCTGCACGAGGAGATCTGGCTGCGCCGCCCACCTGGCTTCACTGGGTCGTTTCCTCCTGGTACCCAGTGGAGGCTTCAGCGGCCGGTCTACGGTCTCCGCCAGGCTCCGCGTGAGTGGCACGACACACTGAGGACTACACTTGCGGCTCTTGGGTTCGCGCCTTCTACAGCTGACCCGTCGCTGTTCCTGCGCACCGACACTTTGCTGCCGCCGTTCTACATCCTCGTGTACGTCGACGACTTGGTCTTTGCCACTGCTGACACTGCAGGACTCGCCTACGTGAAGTCGGAGCTGCAGAGGAGACACACGTGCACAGACCTGGGTGAGCTGACAAGCTATCTTGGCTTGCGGATCACCCGGGACAGAGCACGGCGCACCATCACCCTGACTCAGTCACACATGGTGCAGCAGGTTCTCCAGCGCTTCCGCTTCACGTACTCCTCGCCTCAGTCCACTCCTCTGCCTACCAGTCACTCGCTCTCAGCTCTGCCTTCGGATGAGTCCGTAGAGCCGAGTGGCCCGTATCCAGAGCTTGTGGGCTGCCTCATGTACCTGATGACCTGCACTCGACCTGACCTTGCATACCCTCTTAGCATCCTTGCACGCTATGTCGCTCCTGGCCGTCACAGGAAGGAGCACATGGATGCCGCTAAGAGGGTGTTGCGCTACTTGTGCAGTACGTCGGGCATGGGGCTTGTGCTTGGAGGGCGAGACCGAGTTGTTCTCACAGGGCACTCAGACGCTTCTTGGGCAGACGACCAGGCCACTCAGCGGTCGTCTCAGGGTTACACCTTCAGCCTTGGCTCTGGCTCAGTTTCTTGGCGCTCTACACGCTCTTCTTCTGTTCTCGGCTCCAGTTGCGAGGCTGAGATCTACGCTACAGCCATGGCTGCCCAGGAGCTACGCTGGCTGACCTACCTACTGACCGACCTCGGAGAGCGGCCTCGTTCTCCTCCAGTACTGTACGTCGACAACAAGGCTGCCATTGCCTTGTGTGAGGAGCACAGACTGGAGCACAGAACGAAGCACATCGCCCTGCGGTACTTCCTTGCTCGTGAGCTGCAGCAGCGCGGTCAGCTTTGTATTCGCTACGTGGCCACTGAGGCCAACACTGCTGATGTGTTCACCAAGGCGCTTCAGCCTCGTGACCATCAGCGCTTCTGCACTCTACTAGGCCTTGTGCCTACTGGACCTCACTTACTTACCTCTTGACTTTGCTTGTACTGTGATCACTATATATATCTATACCTGCATGTTTACTCTTGCTAGGTTGTGATCACTGTATCTCTTGCTCTATTATAAACCTGCATGTGAACTGGTCTTGTGACCACTAGCTTGTGCTCGGAATTTGTGTGGAATCCTTGAGATCCACCCTGAGCTTGTTGTTGCCTTGCTTTGCCTTGACTGGTCTTGTGACCCCTAGGTCTCCCCCACTTTGCCTATGGGGGTGTGTCAAACATTATACATGTTGTATTTGTGTAGGCTGTAGTGGGTTAGCCTATAGGGGGGTCACAACATTAGGGTTTCATATTTGTACTCACAATACTTGCTAGTTCACCATTCCTGTCCGTTCTCGTTGACAGACATCAACCATCGGCAAATTCGCCAGCCGTGCGCGCTGGGGCATTCACCTCGGCATCAGTCACGAGTACAAGGCGTGGATCGTGCTGGACCTCCTCAGTCAGAAAACCGCCCACGCTCGCGACGTAATCTATTACGAACGCCTCTTCCTCGAGCAGTTCCGCGACGACGAGCAGAGAAATGCGAACCACGTCTACGCGAACGATGGGCACAGCTACGCAACGCCCGAAGACGAAGCCGCTGCAGCAATCCTGGAGCAGGACACTAGGGGCGAGTTCACATGGGGAGATCGCCACAGCAGCGACGACGACGACTCCTCCTCCTCTGGAGGAGGAATGGGCGGAACAGGCGGAAGCGGCAGAGGCGCAGCACCACCAGCACCACCTGAACCAGAGAGCGATGACGACGATGTGCAGGAAGTCATCCCGCAACGTCGCCACGACAGCACCGTCTCAGGTCTGCAGCTGCTCGGGCTCCACACCGCAACCTCGAAGGCACCACACGTCATCGAGCCGCGAAATCAGCGCGAAGCTTTCACTGGACCACACAGCAAAGAATGGCACAAGGCGATGGACGCGGAAATCAAGGCGCTCGAATCCCGAGACACCTGGGTGTTAGTCGACCGTGCGGCAATCAAAGGCGCAAGAGTTCTCTAATACCGGCAAATGGGTCTTCCGCGTGAAGACCGCAGCGGACGGAACGATCGAGCGCTTCAAGGCGCGCTGGGTGGTGCGCGGATACGACCAAAGGAACGGGATCGACTTCGACCAGACGTTTGCGCCAGTCAGCCGCCACACCTCCGTCCGAATCCTGCTCGCCATCGCAGCCGCAAGGCACCTGCCACTCCGCCAGATCGACGTGAAGAACGCGTTCCTGTACGCGTTAGTAGACGCCGTGATCTACGTGGAGCAGCCGCATACATACGGCAAAGGGGATTCGCGAGTATGCCAGCTGCGCAAATCTCTCTACGGGATAAAGCAAGCACCAAGGCTCTGGCAGCAGTATCTGTCAGAAAGAAGAGACTGGAATGATTGAACTATGAGTGAAAGCAGTACAAGTACCAAACCCTAGAATTGTGTACCCCCCATAGGCTAACCCACTGTAGCCTAAACAAACACAACATATATAATGTTTGACACAACCCCATAGGCAAAGTGGGGGAGAGCAAGGGGTCACAAGACCAGTCAAAGCAAAGCAAAACAAGCTCAGGGTGGATCTCAAGGATACCACACAAATTCCGAGCACAAGCAAGCGGTCACAAGACCAGTTCACATGCAGGTTGATAATATAACAAGAGATACAGTGATCACAACCTAGCAAGTGTAAACATGCAGGTATATATATAAAGATCACAGTACAAGCAGGGTCAAGAAGTAAGTAAGTGAGGTCCAGCAGGCACAAGGCCTAGAAGAGTACAGAAACGCTGATGGTCACAAGGCTGAAGCGCCTTGGTGAACACATCAGCAAGGTTGGCCTCAGTGGCCACGTAACGCAGACGAAGCTGACCACGCTGCTGCAGCTCTCGAGCAAGGAAGTACCGCAGGGCAATGTGCTTCGTTCTGTGCTCCAGTCTGTGCTCCTCACACAAGGCAATGGCAGCCTGGTTGTCGACGTACAGCACTGGAGGAGAACGAGGCCGCTCTCCCAAGTCGGTCAGCAGGTAGGTCAGCCAGCGTAGCTCCTGGGCCGCCATGGCTGTGGCGTAGATCTCAGCCTCACAACTGGAGCTGAGAACAGAAGAAGAGCGTGTAGAACGCCAAGAAACTGAGCCGGAGCCAAGGCTGAAGGTGTAACCCTGAGACGACCGCTGAGTAGCCTGGTCGTCCGCCCAAGAAGCGTCTGAGTGTCCAGTAAGTACAACTCGATCTCGCCCTCCAAGCACTAGCCCCATGTCCGACGTACTGCACAAGTAGCGCAACACCCTCTTAGCGGCATCCATGTGCTCCTTCCTGTGACGGCCAGGAGCAACAAAGCGTGCAAGGATGCTAAGAGGGTATGCAAGGTCAGGTCGAGTGCAGGTCATCAGGTACATGAGGCAGCCCACAAGCTCTGGATACGGGCCACTCGGCTCTACGGACTCATCCGAAGGCAGAGCTGAGAGCGAGTGACCGGTAGGCAGAGGAGTGGACTGAGGCGAGGAGTACGTGAAGCGGAAGCGCTGAAGGATCTGCTGCACCATGTGTGACTGAGTCAGGGTGATGGTGCGCCGTGCTCTGTCCCGGGTGATCCGCAAGCCAAGATAGCTTGTTAGTTCACCCAGGTCTGTGCACGTGTGTCTCCTCTGCAGCTCCGACTTCACGTGGGCGAGTGCCGCGGTGTCAGCAGTGGCAAAGACCAAGTCGTCGACGTACACGAGGATGTAGAACGGCGGCAGTGAGGTGTCTGTGCGTAGAAACAGTGACGGGTCAGCAGTAGAGGGAGCGAACCCAAGAGCCGCAAGTGTCGTCCTCAGTGTGTCGTGCCACTCACGCGGTGCCTGGCGGAGACCGTAGACCGGCCGCTGAAGTCTCCACTGGGTACCAGGAGGAACCGACCCAGTGAAGCCAGGAGGGCGGCGCAGCCAGATCTCCTCGTGCAGGCTGCCCTGCAAGAAAGCAGTGCTGAAGTCAAGTGAGTGAAGCTCGTAGTCGCGCTGAGCGGCTATGTGCAGCAGCACCCGAAGAGTGGTCATCTTCGGGGTGGAGGAGAAGGTCTGAAAGAAGTCAACTCCCTCTCGCTGACTGAAGCCTCGAGCCACGTAGCGCGCCTTGAAGACAGGAGGAGAACCCGGCGGCCGCTTCACCCTGAAAATCCACATGCCACTGACGATGTTCGCCCCAGGTGGGGGAACCTCGTCGACGTAGGTGCGTGTGGACTTCCAGGAAGCCATCTCTGCGTCCATGGCTGTCTGCCACTGAGAGGAGTAGGGACCCGCCATCGCCTCAGCGTAAGTGCGCGGGGTCGGGATGTCTGGTGCATCCGGGTCTCCCTCAAGGGCAACTAGCATGGACACGAGGTGGGGTAAAGCAGCAGCAAAGCACTGGAACTCCTCCTGTCTGTCCTCAAGGACGTCCGTGCCAAGAGCACACTCACCCCCGACGGACGGAGGACAGACAGACTCAGACTCAGACTCAGCAACGAGGCTAGTGGCGTAGTCTAGACGACAGGCAGCAGCAAAGTCAACTAACTCAGCGACCAGAGAAGACGCAGCGGTGGACTCAAAGGTAGGGTCAGTGACAACAGTAGCGAGGAGACGGGTGACAGTGGGACTGGTAGCACGACGGGAGTCAGACTCCGGATCAGGAAGAGTAGGCAGAGAGGACGCAGGAGGAGACGGCAGCGGAACACGCTGAGGAGCAGTGGAGGGACGCAGAGTCATGTAGTGAGTGCCAGGGACAAGAGGAGGACGCTCACGTGGGACACGACGACCAGTGCGAGCAGGACGAACAGGCGACGCAGGACGAGACTCAGGCTCACGACGCTCGGTAAGACCTCCTGTGGGACCAGTGTAAGGAGAGGGACCAGGGAGAAGCGAGGCAGGCGGTAACTGTGACTGCGACTGGACAGGCGGAGGACACTCGACGGAGGGAGGAGGACAAGGAGGAGGAGCCTGACCAAGAACCTGCTGAAGAAGCGGGACGAAGTACGGTCGCGGTCGCGGCCGCGCAGCGTCTCCAGAACCAGCAGAGACACCAGCAGCAGGGTCCTCAGCACCAGCAGCAGCCCCAACGTCCGGGTCCTCAGCACCAGCAGCAGCTCCACCGTCCGGGTCCTCAGCTCCAGTAGTAGCTCCAACGCCCGGGTCCGCAGCACCAGCAGCAGCGCCACCGCTCGGGTCCGCAGCACCAGCAGGAACTCCACCAGCCGGGTCCTCAGCTCCAGCAGCAGCTCCACCGCTCGGGTCCCCAGCTCCAGCAGCAGCTCCACCGTCCGGGTCCCCAGCTCCAGCAGTAGCTCCAACGCCCGGGTCCTCAGCACCAGCAGCAGCGCCACCCCCAGGGTCCGCAGCACCAGGAGCACCACTCCGAAGACTGCAGCGCCGCGTGTACCACTCTCGGATCTGCTGAATGGGGGGGAGCTCCTGGGCAGGAGGGGAAGTACCGGAACGAGCTCCAGTAGCACCTCTCCGGAGGCGGCAGTACTGTAGGTACCTCTCCTGCAGCTGCTGGGAGGAGAGGGCTCCTCCAGGTGTAGCACGCTCAGGCTCAGCACCTCCAGACACAGCACCCCCAGACGCAGCACCTCCAGGCTCAGCACCCCCAGACTCCGCACCCCCAGGCTCAGCACCTCCAGGCTCCGCACCCCCAGGCTCCGCACCCCCAGGCTCCGCACCCTCAGACTCCTCACGGTCAGGCTCAGCACCCCCAGCAGGACGAGAGTCAACAGCTACCTCAGCAGGCTCAACCGGGTCTACCTGGGACACACCTGAGGGAGCGGCACCCTGAGGGGGGAGGGGGTCTGGGACCTCAGCACCTGGAGCGAGGAAGAGAGGCGGGGCAGTGCGGTAGGGGAAGAGGCGGTAGTAGGGGACGGACTCGTCAAAAGTGACGTCCTGAGAGGCAAGGACCCGACGCGAGGTGGCGTGGTAGAACTGCCAACCAGGCGCGTCCGGGACAAAGCCAAGGAAAACACAGGGGACAGCTCGACGGGAGAGCTTGTCCGCGGACGTGTCGCGAACAAAAGCTCGGGATCCCCAGACCCGAAAACGCGACGCATCGCCAGCCTCTCCCGTCCAACGCAGTGTCGGAGAAGTCTCCGGTAAGGAGACACGGGGCCAGAGGTTGAGCTGATGCGCAGCGTATCGGACTGCAAACGGCCACAGAAAGTGGGGGGCAGCCGCATGAACCAAGGAGGTACGAGCGACCTCCATGACCAAGCCAATGCGGCGCTCAGCAACCCCATTCTGCTGTGGAGAGGCCGGAAGCGTGAACGACTGCTCAATGCCCTCCTGCTGACAGAAGGCCTCCAAGAGGCCAGAGGAAAACTCCCCACCTCTGTCAGAGTGCAGACGCAGGACAGGGAAGTCGGAGCGGAAACGCTCACTGAGCTGGAGACGAGATCTGCGGATCCAAGGGATCAAGACATCAGGGACGTCACCCTTGGCGCGCAAGGGGAAGACCGTGGTGTAGCGCGAGAAGTCATCAACAACAATCAGGAAGTACCTCTCCTGACCCTGACCACGGACGCGGGCTGGGCCCCACACGTCCATGTGGAGCGTCTGCAAAGGAGCAGTCGTCGGGGGGAAGGAGGAGGAGTGAGGAGCGGCGCGCTGCCGCCCCTCGACACAGGGAAGACAGGGAGGAGCAGGCGAGGGTGGCAGGGGAGGGAGAACCCTGGGAAGACCAGCAACAAGGTCCCGTTTGTGCATGGCCCGAAGGCGCTGCACAGATGGTGCCAGAGGACAGTCTCATGCGCCAGAGAGCGACACGAGCAGGGGGCGGACAGCTGACCTGACGCAGACGCAGACGCGGACGCAGCTACCTGAGGGGACTCAGTGGTCAGTGTGTACAGGTCCGACCCCGGCTGCCGAGTGAAGGTAGCCAGGTGACGGCCCGTCCGAGCACACGTGCAGTGGGTCACGCGCTCGTAAGCAGGGGTGAACTGGTGGACACCCCCATCCTGGAGCGCACTACCTGCCACCAAGTTCGTAGAGAACGAGGGGAGGTAGAGACCTGACAGCGTGCCTGACGGGACCGCAGGACAAGGAAGGACAGTGGAGGAGGTCGCAACGACCGGACCCCCAGAGGGGTCAGCGAGGGAGACAGCAACCGGCCGAGCGAGTGGCTCAAGGACAGTGCGGTCACGAAAGAAACAGCGAGAAGCACCTGAGTCCAGTGTGAAGGTGTGCAGTGCTGCAGTCGACTCAGTACCAGCGGGCACGGACGCACTAGCACCTAGAGCAGCAGCCTCACCATCACCTGAGGTGGCAGACACGCGAGCACCTGCAGTGGCGGTCTCACTAGCACCTAGAGCGGCAGCCTCACTCACACTACACGGCAGCTGCACCGGTCCGCGCCCAGAAGCTCCCGAACGACGCACTCCAGAGTGACTACCACGACCACCACCCCGAGAGCCCAAACTCGCGTACCACTCACGAGCCCGCTGGAGCGTAAGAGGACACTGCTGCTGCACCTGTCCACTACCAGATGCTCCCGAACAACGCACGCCAGAGCGACTACCACTACGGCCACCCCGACAGCCCAAACTGGCGTACCACTCACGGGCCCGCTGGAGCGTAAGAGGACACTGCTGCTGCACCTGTCCACTACCAGATGCTCCCGAACAACGCACTCCAGAGCGACGACCACGACGGCCACCCCGACAGCCCCAACTAGCGTACCACGCACGCGCACGAAGCAGCTGGGGCGAAGGAGGGCACGGCAGCTGCACCTGTCCACTACCAGAAGCTCCCGACCGACCCACTCCAGAGCGACCACCACTACGGCCACCCCGACAGCCCCAACTAGCGTACCACTCACGCGCACGAAGCTGCTGGGGCGTGAGGGACTCACGCGCACGGCCCTGGAGCTGCATCTGGCCACGCCAGGAGCAGCAGTAGTAGCAGTAGCGGCAGCAACAGTAGTAACAGCAGGAGCTGTGGCAGTGGGAGTAGAAAAGGCAGTAGCAGCAGTAGCAGCGGTAGCAGTGCTGGGCAATGCTCACCAGTGGTCGGCGCGGCAGGCGCAAGACGGTGGCGACAGCGGGGCCGCTACAACTGCAGGGCTGGGCCGGGCCGCAGCAGGGAGCTCCGCGGCAGCTGCTGCAGGGCGAGGCCGGGCCGCGACGGCAGCTGCTCCAGGTGCCAGGGGCGGCTGCTGCAGTGGCGGCGGCTCCAGGGGCCAGGGGCGGCTGCTGCAGCGGTGGTTGCTCCAGGGGGGGGCTGCTGCAGTGGCGGGGTGCAACGGGGTCGCGGGGCCGTGAGGTGGGGCGCGACGGGGCCGCGGGGCCTCTAAGCGGGACGCGACGGGGCCGCGGGGCCTCTAGGCGGGACGCGACGGGGCCGCGGGGCCGCTAGGTGGGGTTCGACGGGGCCGCGGGGCCGCTAAACGGGGTGCGCGCGGGGTTGACGGGGCCGTAAGCGGGGCGCGTGCGGGACCGACGGGGCCGTAAGCGGGGCGCGCGCGGGTCGACGGGGCCAGCGGGGCCTCTAAGGGGGGACGCGCGCGGGTCGACGGGGCCAAACGGGGCCGAAATCGGGGCGCGCGCGGGTTCGACGGGGCCACTAAGGGGCGGCGCGCGAATCGCTAAGGGGCGGCGCGCGGGGTCGACGGGGCCTTAGGGGGGGCCGTAAACGAGGGCGCACGAGGGCGCTGAGGGGGAGGCGCTAACGCAGCACTCCGACAGTAGATAGGTAGGTAGGTATTCAGTGGTGGGCCCTAAGAACGGTCCTAGCGAAGGACCTGCTCTGATACCATGTCAGAAAGAAGAGACTGGAATGATTGAACTATGAGTGAAAGCAGTACAAGTACCAAACCCTAGAATTGTGTACCCCCCATAGGCTAACCCACTGTAGCCTAAACAAACACAACATATATAATGTTTGACAGTATCTGCACAACATCCTGCTTGAAATCGGGTTCAAGCAGATGCCGCACGATCCCGGGATGTACCGCCGTGACTTCCGTGGCGAATACATTCTCCTCACGGTTTATGTCGACGACTTGCTCTACACGGGATCAAACAACGAGTTACTCGAGCAGTTCGAGAATAGTATGGCGGGGCGCGTCGACATCACATGCAACTTCGAGGCGAAGTAGTTCTTGGGGCTCAACATCTCCTACGCGCCTGAGGCCATTCACCTCTCAGCGGCTAAGTACGCAGAGGAGCTTGGAAAGCGCTTCAACATCTCCCCTACACCACTCTCCACTCCCTACCGAACTCCCGGACCAAACCACAAACCTGACAACAAAGCCCTGTCCCCTGCTGGAATCCAGACTTACCAGCAGCAGCTGGGCTGCCTGCTCTTTGCCTCCGTCACATGCAGGCCCGACCTTTCCTACATCGCAAGTCAGCTGGCCCAGTATTCTCGCAAACCAACGGCTGAGAATGTTCTGGACCTGCAACGCGCCCTACAACTCTTCGTTTCAACGCCCAAGATTGGGCTGTGCTACTCAACTGCACCAACCCCATCCTTCAACCTCATCGGCTACGTGGACGCCGATCACGCAGCAGATCCCGACAATCGACGGTCCAGGATAGGCTACCTGTTCCGACTCGAACCAACGGGACCAATCTCCTGGAACTCGCAGAAGCAGGAGCTGGTTGCCCTGTCATCAGCCGAAGCGGAATTCATCGCAGCAACCGCAGCAGTTCGCGAAGGCCTCTGTCAGAATGCTATTATTGTCTAGCCTGCAGTGGGGTACTCTATAGCGAGTACAGCCCAATCTAGGGTTTGCTATTTGTACTCAACTGCCTGCTAGTTCACTCCCTCTCCTTTCAATCATCCTTGCCTAGTGATTCTGACATGCTATCAGAGCAGGTCGACCCTCCTGGGTCGATCCTGTGGGTGGGCCCACCACCTAAGCCTTCCGCTGCTACTGCTACTGCTACTGCTACTCCCTGTCCGCCGCGCGCCCCGTGGCGCGCGGCGTCGAAACTAGGGTTTTCAGCCCGCCGTGCGCCCCGAGGCACGCGGCGGTTTTCTGCCCGCCGTGCGCCCCGAGGCGCGCGGCGGTTCTCTGCCCGCCGTGTGCCCCGAGGCGCGCGGCGGGTTCCTGCCCCGTCACTCGGCACGTCGCCCCCGGGAGGCGCTGCGACGGGCGACGGGGACCCGCGCGTCGCCCCCCGTCGCCCGTCGTGGCCTGCGCGCGGCCCGTACACCCGGCACGCGGCCCGTACGGGCTGCGCCAGGCACGCGCGCGGCCCGTACGGGAAGCGCCAGGCCCGCGCGCGGCTCGGGCCGCCTGCGCGCGGTTCGGGCGGCTCTACCAGGCCCGTGGGCGGCCCGTTCCTCGCTGCTCCTGCCCTCTCCACTGTCCCCCGTGCTTCTACCGGCGCCTCACCCCTCCTACAGCCCGTTCTCCTAAATTAGGGTTTGGGGGTGAAGAGTGTGGGGGTGGCGGCTATGGGGGTGTCGGTTGTGAGTTCCTCCCCCTGCTCCTCCTCCTCCCTCGTCTCCCTCTGCTACAGCTGCCGCTGAGGGGGGTGGTGTGTGGGAGCCTAGGGTTTGGGGTTTAAGGGGGGTACCGTCGGAGTGGAGCTAGGGTGTCAGCAGGGGGTGTGTGAGAGGGGCGTGGGACGGTCGGGGGAGATTGCGTGGAGGTAGCCGTCGTGACGCCAGCAGCGCCAGTAGTCCGGATGCCCTCGCGCGTTTCGGTAGCCCAGCGAGCCTGCTTCGCCAGTCGCCTGTGGGTCCGTTGCTCCTGTGTGTGCTCGTCGTAGCCGCGGAGCCAGATACTCCCGTAGTCCGGTGCCCTCGTGCGCTCGGTAGCCACTGTGCGCGCCGCTCCTGTTGCCCGTGTGTCTGCAGCTTCAGTCGGCGCCTTTCATCTTCTCTCCTCTCGCCAGCCCTCCTCCTCCTCGCTTGCCCTCTGTGACTGCCTCTAGCTTTGCTCATAACTGTGAACTTTAAACTATTGCTTCTTGAACTTGTGCTCAGAATGTGTGGTGACATTGTGATCCACCCTGAGCTTGTACTGCTTTGCTTGCTCTGCTGATTACACCCCACTTTGGCTATGGGGGTGTGTCAGAATGCTATTATTGTCTAGCCTGCAGTGGGGTACTCTATAGCGAGTACAGCCCAATCTAGGGTTTGCTATTTGTACTCAACTGCCTGCTAGTTCACTCCCTCTCCTTTCAATCATCCTTGCCTAGTGATTCTGACAGCCTCTACCTACAGGAACTTTTGCACGAGGCGAAAATTCCGGCTTCGCCCACCTTTCGTCTTCACTGCGACAACCAGAGCGCAATTCGCATCGCGAACAAACCTGGTTTCGTCAACCGCACCAAGCACATCGCGCTGCGGTATTTCTTCGTGAAGGACGAAGTGGACAAAGGCAAGGTCAACTTGACCTATTGCTCGACTGGTGACATGGCAGCAGACTTCTTCACAAAGCGACTGCCACGTCAGCAGTATCAGCACTGCTCCGAACTCAGCGGCGTGGTCAAGCAGGTCAAGTCGAGCTACGGTCAGGAGTGAAGGGGGGTGTTACGAATAGTAATGTCTGAACGTTACTGTGCACTCCTCACCGACGCAGTAACGAGAACGAATCTGAAGAGTCAGAATTGACTCGAAGCGTCAGACAGTTGGGAGGATCTGGACCGTCGGAGCAGACGGCATTGGCAGCTGCAGGCAGAAGGAAAAGGGCGCAAACCGTTTTGTAACTGTACGCGCCGCACGGTTGGGAATGTATTTGAATAAGGGAATGTACCCCTTAGAGTACATGGCTAGCTAGGTCGTTTCGTCTTCCCTGTACTCATATTTATATTTGCTGTATTTGCATGTTTTAATTCATCTCAAGCATTTTACATTCACTCTGCTATTGAGGTCAAGGGCCCACCAACATTATCTACCTGCGTGCGAACCTTCACGAGTAGATCCTGGGAGCGATCACCTCTGATCGTAGCACTAGCATCTTGACCAGGGCCTATTTTATCAGTGTAAATCACCTTGATGCACTGACTAGAAGGGTGATTTTTGGTAGTAACACTGATGCTCTAGGGTAAATTTTCCGGAACCTTGATTTACCCTGATGTGCCAGGTTTTAGGATGAAGGAACACTGTCGCCTCAGGGTTGCCATTCCGCTTATCGAGGTTTACCCTGAAGCGCGTACCCCCCCCCCCCCCCCTGTTGGCTGGAACGAGGTGGGCGAATTGTTACACTGATGCCTCAGGGTAGTTTTTTTTTAAAACAAGCAGAAATCCTGACACATCAGTTTTTCCACAATGGGTAACATTGAAAATCAGGTTTTTGAACATGTGCAAGACTGATCCTAAGGGTTGGTCAAAACAAAAAAATAGCCCTGATCTTCACTGATGAAATTGGCTTGAGTATTCACGCGTAAAAGTTCAAATTGCACAAGATACACAAATATGTAAGGGATTTTTTATGCATTCCTTACCGCGCATCTCATCATTGAGTACAAGTCCAAGGGTTTCTTAACTCATTATCAATAACAGTGTTTTGCGACCTTCGTGCGCTACATTCACCAAACCATGCATCGCTGGTCTGGCCCTAATCGGCCTACGCTTCGTAACTAGCCCGAACCTCGTTTCCAACATCGCATTAGCTAGCTCGCACACACTGCGCAACCGTTTGCATGTTTTTGCTTTTTTTTTTTTTCGAACAAAGAGCTCCAGTAGTTTATTAAAACAAAGGGGACGATTTAAGTAACAGAAGGGAACAACCGCATATGACTCATAGGATTGTTACTACCACAAGAACTGCTAATGCACGAGACAAAAGAGTTACATGGAAACATCATGGGGTAAGATAAGAGGATCATATTCTCCCAAATTTATTATCAACCTGAAAAATGGTCCCCTAGAAGTCATTCTCGAAGAGGGACTCTTATTTTGGCAGGTTTTGCGATTAATTATTCGAAGTCCCAGTTAGCTGCATTTGAAGTTGTTTTCTCCTTTGCAAATTAACGTGACTTTTGTGTCCAATTCAATACACGCCATGCGCATCATGTCAAACCATTGATCTATCATACAACTCTCATGGATTTAACACGAAGAATGGGTTTTCATCATTACAACTATAAGACCCCTCTTTCCCTACCTCCCAACCCCACTCCCACCCAAATTCAATTGTACACCTCAAATCATAAAATTTCAATCAATAATTAGGTCTTCATGGGTCTTCAAAAGTTGTCGTTGCTATAAGTTCGCGCTAGCTTTTAATGAGAGGTTTGTAGAAAGTCCTCTAGGTCCTATATTTACAGGAATATTGTGTCAATCTATATAGGTTGTGTTATAATTGTGTTGGCTGTAGTGGGATAGCCAATATGGGGTACAACCCCTTTAGGGTTTCATATTTGTACCCAACTCTTATCTAGTTCAGTCATTCATGACTGTAGTTTCTAACATGGTTTCAGAGCAATAGGTCCGTAGGACCGTTTTTTTGGGTTGCGAAGCAACCTATTACAATCGTTATGTACAATTTTTTTTTCATCCTCTATTTATAAATTGAAGATGAAGAAAAAGCCATGTAAA
Source organism: Closterium sp. Yama58-4 (assembly GCA_947470075.1). NCBI lineage: Eukaryota > Viridiplantae > Streptophyta > Zygnematophyceae > Desmidiales > Closteriaceae > Closterium > Closterium sp. Yama58-4. The sequence continues at coordinate 405,783 of CANIUD010000750.1, read as the reverse complement.
CGATAGCCTAAGTGAGTGCTGCCATACAGTATGTGGTATTTTCCGTGGCAATTCATCATGTGCCATACTGAATTTCGTCTACCTGTATCTTTCTATTCTTTCTTGGCGTTTAGTATGGATGAATATACCTACACTTTATGGATGAGATATGATGTTATTGTGAGCGCGAGTCGATACGGTATGCAGTACTATGATATGTTATGCATAAATGAAGTTTGCATGCATGTAGTATGAGGATGGATATGATTGATCATGTATAATGCATAAATATGATGTCGTGAATGCATAAGACAATGAAAATGCGTGATAGTTAAATTGACCCATACACTAGGCTACCGCATCCCCTGCCTAGCATGGGGGGGAGGTCGATAGCATAGCATTTGAATCATCCAACTGTCACATGCAACTGTCAGAATCCCAGTCACTAACCACTGGGATAAAAGGGCTTGTTTATATAGCGGGTGAGTGCGCCCATAACCCCCCAGGCCAACATGCCTGTAACCCTTCCCTAGGATCAATCGGGGATCACCAGTGGCACTCTGACACCCCCCCGCACTGGGATGCCCGAAGTGCACACACCGGGATTCGAACCCGAGACCTTCGCTCTGATACCATGTCAGAATCCCAGTCACTAACCACTGGGATAAAAGGGCTTGTTTATATAGCGGGTGAGTGCGCCCATAACCCCCCAGGCCAACATGCCTGTAACCCTTCCCTAGGATCAATCGGGGATCACCAGTGGCACTCTGACAGCAACAACACAATCTGTGTATCCTAAAAAAATGATCAAAATCTGTCAAATCCAGTTCAAGTGAACACACTCACTGAGTGGGCAAAGAACCTTCTCGAAAATGACAGGTTGACCATTTTTTTAAAACCCACAGATATGCATTATGAATGCAGATGCATATGGATCAATGCACACATGCATGTCATGCACACACACTGACACATTGACCAGAAGACACACAAAACAGAGACGCAAAGTCAAGAAGTCACGAAATAAATCTACCGAAACAGTGTAGTACCATCAATCAATTTAAGCAATATTATCTGTCTTTTGCACAGATTGTTCTTGACTTCCCAAATGGTACAGAAAAACCTCTGAGAATAAAGATGAGGAAAATGGGAGGGAGAGGGGCGGAGGGGGAACACGTGGCGAATTTGGATTAGATTAGATGGAATGGGAGAGAAAGGATAAAAGAAAAAGAACAGAAAGAGAAGGATATAAACTTGGACAACGATACAGAAAATGGATTTAAACGGGAGGAACGAAGAGGAAGAAGATGGAGAGAACCTGACATATCAAAGAAAATATTGAACTAATGAAGAAAGAAATGCAACAAACAACCATACAAATTGAAAGAAGGGCAGAAGAAGGGCAAGATATTGAAGGGCAGAAGCAAGATAAAAGGAACAAACAGAGAAGAAGGGCAGAAACAGAGATATTGAAGGACGTGGAAAAACCAAACAGAATCAGGAAACACTGAATGACTGAATGAAAGGAAGAGAACATCGGCAAACAAGGCAGTGGGATATAAGAAGATCACATGAGAAGAGGAAACAATGAGAAGAGGAAAGGAGAATGGCTTCAAAGAAAACAACGTAACATTGAGAAGAATGGTAGGGAAAGCTAACATTAGAAAATATCTTTGATTTATAACATAAAAATTGGACAGAAGGAAATAGGAAAGGGTAAAGTGAAAAAGAGTGAAAAGGGTAAACGTTGGGAATAAAAATGAGGAGAGGAAAGTGCGCGGAGTGAATAGGAGTTTAATTAACACGAAGAAAGAAATAAGAAACAAAAAGGGAAAGAGAGATAGGCATAGAAAGCGACTTCGATCGTGAATTAAAACAGAGAAGGAACAGACAAGAAAACGACATTCGAAAGTAGATTGAACAGAAGGGAAAAACAACTGAACGGAACGCGAAGTAATAAAAGGAAAAGAGGAGGTTGAAACTAGACTTTTGCGAAGACAAGGACAGACGAAAGCAAAGAAAATCTTTCAGGTATTTTAGTGATTGTTCAGTTACTAAACATCAAACAATGGAAAGACAATGACAATGGTATATGACGAAGTGAGAAAAGAAGAATGGAATCATGAGATGTTCTAGAAAGAGAGGAATGATAAACAAGGAAATCTAAGGGAGGAACAACATGGTAGAAAGAAACAAGCTACGGAGGGGAAACGAACGACAGCACGAAACGAGGTGAAAGAGGAGGTGCATGGCGAAGAAAGAAATACTTACGAGCGCAAGGAGACTACAAATGAAGCGCAAGAGAAAAAGAGCAATGAGGTAATGGAACTACTAAGAAAACAAGGAAGACTCACCACGAACGATTATGTCTTTGCACGTCCAAGACACTTGACGGTAACGCCTGAACGGCAACGAGTACAGAATCGTTAAAAAACGAGCCGCGCACGGGCGGCTAGCGGGCTGCGTGCGCGCGGTAGGTAGAGGCGCACGAGGGCGCTAAGGCGCACGAGGGCGCGCGGTAGGTAGAGGCGCACGAGGGCGCTAAGGCGCACGAGGGCGCGCGGTAGGTAGGGGCGCACGAGGGCGCGAAGGCGCACGAGGGCGCTCGGTAGTGAGAGGCGCACGAGGGCGCACGAGGGCGCACGATAGGTAGGTAGGTAGGTAGGTAGCGGTGGGCCCTAGGAGCGGTCCTAGCAAAGGACCTGCTCTGATACCATGTCAGAATGAACAGGCAGGAATGAGTGAACTAGCAGCATGCAGGAGTACAAGTAGTAAACCCTAATTTGGGTTGTACCCCATATGGGCTACCCCACTACAGCCTAGACAGTATGCAGCACATATGTTTGACAATACCGATATGTATAATGATAGAGATGCGTGACAGCTGACGACCCAAAAACTATGCTACCGCATCCCCTGCCTAGCATGGGGGGGAAGTCAATAGCATAATTCTTGAACTATCAGCGATCACATGAAACAACACAATATGTGAACTCTAAAAAAAGAACCAACTCTATCAAATCCAGTTCAAGTGGGCTCCCGACAGGCGCGCCAATGAACCTTCTAATGAAATGATAGACTTGGTTTCCTTTTTTAAAGCTCACAGACATGCATTGTTATTGCAATGCATATGTATACTCATAGACAATGCACACACACACACACACACACACACACACACACACACACACACACGCACGAACACATCATTAGGCACACACACACACGCACACGGAAACATAAAAGCACATACACAAACAACACAAGACTAAACTAATAGCTAAAAAATAACCAAAGGTGCAGAGACATAATCAACAACAGTAAAATGACTAACGACAAACAAATTCTTTCTACTTTCAAAGATGACCTCGACTGCCAGGTGGGTACCACATATCACCTGAGAAGCAGATTTGAAACAAACGAGGAAAAGAATGGAGCATTAGGCAAACAAATGGGCTATTCATGGAATCCTTAAGAATATGCTCGGAATCTGACACCACCAAAAAACAGAAATACATAAAAATTGAAAGCAAGAACTTCTAACATTCGTTCAAGATAAGAAAAAAATAGAACAGAATAAGAAACTACAGTTAAGAAGCCTAAATGAACCATCAAGGACCACAGCCATGAGTAGAGAGATTACAACAAGGAGTACCAAGGTAAAATTCGCAGCGAGGAACAAACGAGAAACCAGGGAATGAAATGTTGAGGAGATTGAGACTATGCAAGAACGAACTGAGAAAGGAAAGGAAATAAAAGGTAGAGAAAGCGAAAGAATGGCTTAAAGAAGAGGCTTTTACGAGACAATGAATCAACAATCTTTGAAATAAAGCGAATGAAGGAAACGCGTGTACTAAATATACGCGAATTGAAAGTTTCGAGAAGTAAAGAGGAAGCACAGATAACCAAAGGAAGAATTAAAAGTGATGCTTCAAATCAAATAACAGAAAATACAACGTAGTCGAGGACAGATGATGGTAGTAGGAAACGAAAGCGGATGCAGAAAGCGGAAGCAGAAAACGGAAGCAGTTAACTAAAGCAATAAACTCTCATATTCTGTCACTCTCCCGCAATATTTATCACGTAGAATTTTCGCTTACTAACTATTAACTACTCTCTCACTCTCTTTCACAATCTAAACTCACCAAGTTCTGACGACATGCACGTGCCCTTTGTTGCTGCTGCCTCCGCGTATAATGCGCATGACGCTGAGCGTGGCGAAATCGCCTCTAGCGCGCCCGACACCAGCAAAACGAAGCCATTGCGACTTGCACCAGCAGAGAAGAGGAAGAATGAAGAAGATAGACGGACGAGGGAATGAGAGTCGAGCGAGAGATAGAAGTAAAAGAAACTAGAATAAGCAACAAAATCTAGGTAGACAAAACGTAAACAGAGAGGGTGATAAAGGAAGAAGGTAGTTACATATGAATCTGGTCAGAAATGTCACCTAAATCTCTACAAATATCTACTACGTCTACTAAGCTTAAAAATAGAGGCAACTAAGCTTACCTAAGGACTATAGGTGACGTGAGTGGCGTGACTGGCATGAGCAGCGGGACTAGATCGAGAATTGTGAGTAATTGGAAGAGCCAGAGAGAGAAATTTGTCGAAACCCTAGGTGTGGATTTTTTTTTTAAACAATGAGTTGTATATAAAATGCGACATCATGCCAGAACAAGTAATTTGACGCAGTGGTTTTGATCTTCCGAAATGTGCAGAAGGTCGCCAGTTCGAATCTCGCCATGAGAAATGGTGGAGGGGTAAAGATTTGTAAGACCAAATCTTTGTTGCTCTTAAAGTAAAGACTATCATCATTCAGTTTGATTTCATCTTTTACCACAACAGAAAGCACAAAAGTATCTAGCTTGAAATTGATTGACTATGGAGAATAGCTTAATTAATACTCATCAATCCAAAAGCTCTGCATCTTAGAAACAATGTTGTTGTCCCATGCATGCCACAAAATTTTGAAATTGTAGTTTTTGAAAGCGCAAAACGCTTCGCAACCCTAAGACGATTTCGTCGCCTCTTTTTTTTTTTTTTTTTTTTTTTTTTTTGGGCCCACCTACCGCTACCCCATGACTGTGACGTGCTGCGCTGCGCGCGACGTCCTATTTCTCGTGTGCTGTCTGCTGCTGCCTCGCGCGCAAACTTAATCCTCGCGCGCTGCCCGCTGTTGCCACGCGCGTCGCCCTCGCTGCTCGCGCCGCGCCTCGGCAGCTCGCGCGCGGCTCGCTGCTACCCCGCGCGCCACCCTAGCTGCTTGCGCCGCGCCTCGGCAGCTCGCGCGCAGCCCGCTGCTGCCCCGCGCGCGGCCCTACCTGCTCGCGCCGCGCCTCCGCAGCCTGCGCGCGGCTCGTTGCTGCCCCGCGCGCTGCATTCGCTGCTCGCGCACTGCCCAGACAGCCCACGCGCAGCTTGCGGCTGCTCTGAGCGCCGCCCTTGCCGCTTGCGCGCTACCTCTGAAGCCCCGCGCACAGACTCTCTTGGCCTGCTCTCTGCCCTGCAGCTGCGTGCTGCCCTTTGCCACCTGCCTGCTGCCTTTGCGTGCTCTGCGATTATGGCGACGTTCAATGTTCTCGCGTTTGAGCCTGACGGTCGCCCGATAGAGTTTGCCACTTTGCTCGACGACCTGCAATGGTTTCTTATGACTGATGCCAAAGACGGCGTTTCACTGTTCGATCACGCGTCTGGCACTTCCGTTGCTCCTACTGACACTGCTGCCGCTCTCGACCGCTCACAGTGGCAGACTCGTGATGCTGCTGCGCGCCTCGCTATTTGCAACCATCTGCCGATCACTGAGCGCACACGTTTTAGTCAGCACAAGACTGCTAAGGCACTGTATGACGCTGTAGTTGCGCGCTACTCTTCCCCAGCCACTGCAGTCCTAAGTCGCCGCATCCTGCCCTACCTGTTCCCTGACCTGTCCTCCTTTGCCACTGTTGAGGACCTCATCTCTCACCTTCGCGCTAGTGACACTCGCTTTCGTGCCGCTCTTCCAGACGATTTCCTCGCCAAGAATCCCCCCCCGATGTACTTTACCCCCTACTTCCTCGTCACCCGCCTCCCTGACACTCTTAGCTCAGTCAGGGACCACTTCCTCGCCAAAGACCCTACCACTCTCACTGTCGATGACTTCGAGCAGCAGCTCCTAGCAGTAGAAAAAAAACATTCTCGCTGTAGGCACTGCTCGTGGCACTCCTCGCACTCCCCTCTTTGAGGGGTGCTCCCCCTCCCCTCTTGCCCCCTCCTACGCCTCTACTGCTGCTGCCGTCGACTTCCTTGGTGCTGAGAAGGTCGCAGCTGCTTCCGCTCCTAGTGGGAAGCGCCGCAACGCCAGGGGCGGCAAGGGTGGCAGGGGTGGTGGAGGTGGCGGTGGAGGAGGCGGTGGAGGAGGCGGTGGTGGAGGCGGCGGTGGAGGCGGAGGTGGCGGGGGTGGTCGTGGGGGTGGAGGTAGTGGGTGGGGCAGCGGTGGTACCGGGAGCGGTGGAGGTGGCAGCGGCGGTAGTGGGGGAGGAGGGAGCGGTGGTGGAGGCGGTGGTGGAGGCTGGAGTGGAACCGGCCAGAAGGGGGGCTCCAGTGGTGGCCAGGGGCAGCAGCAGCAGCAGCCGTAGCATCACCAGCAGCAGCAGCCACAGCAGCAGCAGCAGCAGCAGCGTCAGTGCGAGACCCCCACGTCTCAGCAGCTTCATGACTGGTACGCTCAGCGTGGGGCGTCTGGGGGTCCTGGTCGCTGCCCCTATATCATTCGCGCAGGTCCCCGCGCTGGTCGCCCATGCACCGGTTTTCACACTGACTACCGCAGCTTCGCTCAGCTGAGCGACGCCTGGCGCGCCAAGTTTCCTGATGCTACTGAGTTCCCCAACTAAATAGACCTGCTTAGGCGTGATGTTCCTATCTTTGATCTTGACTATGATGCTATCATTGCTGCCATGTATGCATTGACTGTTAGTGCTGAGGGTGAATGCCGCCTGACCCAGGTATCAAGGCTGCAGCCCTAGGTGCTAGTGAGTCTGTTCTCCCTGGTACTACGTCGGCTAAGGCCTTGCACACCTTTACACTTGACTCTGGTGCTTCTCGCTGTTTCTTTCGCGACAGTACCATAGTCACTCCCCTCCCTGCACCTGTCCCTGTCTCACTGGCTGACCCCTCTGGGGGCCCAGTGCTTGCACGGTCCACTACTGTGCTTCCGTGCCCGACCGTCCCGTCTGGTGAGCTGTCAGGTCTCCACATCCCCTCGTTCTCTACGAACTTGGTGAGCAACGCCGTCCTTCAGGATCATTGGGTTGACACCTTTACTCCTGGAGGACAGCGTGTGGCGATCTGCACGTGCTCCAAGACTGGCCGCCACCTGGCCACGTTCACACGTGAGCCTGGGTCCAGTCTGTACACCCTCACCACTGTGTCGCGCTACACCCCTTTGTCTCCTTAGCTGTACGCGTTTGCTCAGGTAGCTACCCAGTGTGAGTGTCGCCGCCTGTCGCACGACACTCTCCTGTGGCACCACCGCCTTGGTCACCCCTCCCTGCCCCACCTTCGTGGCATGCACTCTCGCTCCCTGGTCTCTGGTCTTCCCAGGTCTCTGCCCGCCCTCCCTCCCTCGCCTGCGCCGCCCTGCATTCCTTGCGTCGAGGGGCGGCAGTGCGCCGCTCCTCACTCCTCCTCGTTCCCTCCCACAGAGGCTCCACTGCAGACGCTCCATCTGGACGTGTGGGGCCCAGCCCGCGTCCAGGGGCAGGGCCGCGAGCGCTACTTCTGGGTCGTCGACGAATACATGCGTTAGACCACGGTGGACACGGTGGATGTCCCTGCTGTTCTGATCCCCTGGATCCGCGTTGTTCGTCTCCATCTCCGCGAGCGGTTCGAGTTGGAATTTCCTGTCGTGCGTCCGCACTCTGACAGAGGTGGTGAGTTCACCTCCGTCCTCTTACGAGCCTTCTGTGAGGGGCACGGCATCCGTCAGTCGTTCATGCTTCCGGCCTCTCCGCAGCAGAATGGAGTTGCTGAGCGCCGCATTGGCTTAGTCATGGAGGTCGCCCGTACCTCCATGATCCATGCGGCTGCCCCCCATTTTCTGTGGCCGTTTGCGGTCTGGTACGCCGCGCATCAGCTCAACCTCTGGCCCCGTGTCTCCGTGCCGGAGACTTCGCCCACACTACGTTGGACGGGGGAGGTTGGCGATGCATCGCGTTTTCGGGTCTGGGGTGCTCGTGCCTTTGTCCGCGATCTCACCGCAGACAAGCTCTCTGCTCGTGCGATTCCCTGTGTCTTCCTTGGCTTTCCTCCTGACGCGCCTGGCTGGCAGTTCTACGACCCCGCCTCACACCGTGTCTTTGCGTCTCAGGACGTCACCTTTGACGAGTCAGTCCCCTTTTACCGTCTCTTTCCCTACCGCACTGCCCCTCCCCCCCCCCCCCCCCCCCCCCCCCCCCCCCCCCCCCCCGCCGCTCTTTCTCGCTCCAGGTCCTCCCCAGGTAGACCCTCCCCACCTTCCAGGTCCTGATCCCTCAGGTGTGTCTCCGGTAGACCCTCCCTTGACTGAGCCTGTTGAGATCACTGGTGACTCAGGTCCTATTAGGGGTGGTCCTGCTAGGGGTGCTGAGCCTGAGTGTGTGGAGCCTGGGGTTGCTGAGCCTGGGGGTGCCAAGCCTGAGGGGTGCTGAGCCTGCGCGTGAGGAGCCTGGGGGTGCTGAGCCTGGGGGTGCGGAGTCTGGAGGTGCTGAGCCTGAGCGTGAGGAGCCTGGGGGTGCTGAGTCTGGAGGTGCGGAGCCTGGGGGTGCTGAGCCTGAGCGTGAGGAGCTTGGGGGTACTAGGTCTGGGGGTGCTGAGTCTAGGGGTACCGCACCTGAGGGTACTGAGGCTGCTGGTGAGCGGCCTCCGTGAAGTGGCCGCCTACGTAGTCACACTAGTCGGCGTGAGCCTCTCTCCCCGCAGCAGCTACACGAGTGGTACGCTCGCCGTCAAGGTCGCGCTGGAGCTCGGAGCTCTGCCGCTGGTGGCGCTGCTGGCGCTGGAGCTGGGAGTGGTGCTGGTACTTTGTCTGCTGGAGTTACTGGAGTCGCTGGTCCCGGAGGTGCTCAAACTGGAGGTACTAGAGCTGCTAGGGCTGGAGGTACTGCTGGACCTGGAGGTGCTGCTGTCGACCCTGGAGTTGGAGGAGCCGGGTCTGGGGGTGCTGCTGCTGGAGACACTGAGGCTCGAGTCCCTAGGACTGGAGGTGCTGGTTCTGGGGGTGTTGCTGCTGGAGACACTGAGGCTGGAGACCCTGGGACTAGAGGTGCCGGTTCTGGGGGTGCTGCTGCTGGTGGCGCTGGTACGGGAGGTTCTAGCGCTCGAGGTTCTGGAGCTACTGGAGGTGCTGACGCTGGAGGCTCTGGTGCTGGAGGTTCTGGAGCTGCTGGTGACGCTGGTACTGGAGGTGCTGGCGCTGGAGGTTCTGGAGCTGCTGGTGGTGCTGGTGCTCGAGGAGCTGGAGCTGGAGGTTCTGGAGCTGCTGGAGGTGCTGGAGCTGCTGGAGGTGCTGGAGCGGCTGGTGCTAGTGGCACTGCATAGCCACGACTGTTCTTCGCTCCGCCGTCTCCGTCGTCTCAGCCACCGCCTGACTCTGTACTTCGCCAGGTTCTTCCGTCGTCTACTGGTCTTCCGTTACAGCCTGGCTCACCGCTGCCTGCTCCTTCTCCTTCCACTGTGCATACAGGAGGTCTTGCTGAGCGTCGTGAGCCTGTGTCGCGTCCTGTCTCGCCTGTTCGCACTGGTCGCACTGGTCGTCGTGTTCCTCGTGAGCGTCCGCCTGTTGTTCCCGGCACGCACCTCATGGTGGTACTACGTCCTTCCTCTGTTCCACAGCGTGTTCCTCTGCCGTCTCCTCCTGTGTCCTCTCTGCCTGACGTTCCGGACCCTAAGTCTGACCGTTTTCATGCTGCACACCCTACTGTCACGCGTCTGTTAGCCACTGTTGTCACTGACCCGTCGTTTGAGTCTGCTGCTGCGTCTGCCTTACTCGCTCAGCTTGTTGACTTTGCTGCTGCCTGTCGTCTCGACTACGCCGCTAGTCTTGTTGTTGAGTCTGAGTATGTCTGTACTCCGTCCGTTGGGGGAGAGTGTGCTCTTGGCACGGACGTCCTTGAGGACAGGCAGGAGGACCTTGAGTGTCTTGCAGCTGCTGCGCCTCATCTCGTGGCCATGCTACTTGCCCCTGAGGGAGACCCGGATGCACCAGACATCCCGACCCCGCGCTCTTACGCTGAGGCGATCGTGGGTGAGTACTCCTCTCAGTGGCAGGCAGCCATGGACGCAGAGATGACATCCTGGAAGTCCACAGGCACCTACGTCGACGAGGTTCCTCCTCCTGGGGCGAACATCGTCGATGGCATGTGGATTTTCAGGGTGAAGCGGCCGCCGGGTTCTCTGCCTGTCTTCAAGGCTCGTTACATTGCTAAAGGCTTTAGTCAGCGTGAGGGAGTTGACTTCTTCCAGACCTTCTCCCCCACCCCGAAGATGACTACTCTTCGGGTGCTGCTGCACGTTGCCGCTCAGCGTGACTACGAGCTTCACTCTCTTGACTTCAGCACAACCTTCTTACAGGGCAGCCTCCACGAGGAGATCTGGCTGCGTCGCCCACCTGGCTTCACTGGGTTGTTTCCTCCTGGTACCCAGTGGAGCCTTCGGCGGCCAGTCTACGGTCTCCGCCAGGCACCGCGTGAGTGGCACGACACACTAAGGACTACACTTGCGGCTCTTGGGTTCGCTCCTTCGACTGCTGACCCGTCGCTGTTTCTGCGCACCGACACTGCTGTCGTTCTACATCCTCGTGTACGTCGACGACTTGGTCTTTGCCACTGCTGACACTGAGGCACTCGCCCTTATGAAGTCGGAGCTGCAGAAGAGACACACGTGCACAGACCTGGGTGAGCTGCGCAGTTACCTTGGCTTGCTGATCAGCCGGGACCGAGCACGTCGCACCATCACACTGACTCAGTCACACATGGTGCAGCAGGTCCTTCAGTGCTTCGGCTTCACCTGGTCCTCGCCACAGTCCACTCCTCTAGCTACAGGTCACTCACTCTCAGCTCCACCTTTGGCCGAGTTCGTAGAGCCGAGTGGACCTTACCCAGAGCTAGTGGGCTACCTCATGTACCTGATGACCTGCACTCGTCCTGACCTTGCGTACCCTCTTGGCCTTCTGGCACGCTACGTGGCTCCTGGTCGGCACCGAAAGGTGCACATGGATGCTGCAAAGAGGGTACTGCGCTACATGTGTGCAGTACATCGGGCATGGGGCTCGTGCTTGGAGGACGAGGTGACGTTGTCCTCACTGGACACTGTGACGCGTCTTAGGTTGACGACCTGGCTACGCAGCGGTCGTTACAGGGTTACACCTTCAGCCTTGGCTCCGGCTCTGTTTCTTGGCGGTCTACTCGCTCTTCTTCTGTTCTCGGCTCCAGTTGTGAGGCTGAGACCTACGCCACAGCCATGGCTGCACAGGAGTTACGCTGGCTCACCTACCTACTGACCGACTTGGGAGAGAGGCCTCGTTCTCCTCCAGTTCTGTACGTCGACAACAAGGCCGCCATTGCCTTGTGTCAGGAGCACAGACTGGAGCACAGAACAAAGCACATCGCTCTGCGTTACTTCCTGGCTCGAGAGTTGCAGCAGCGTGGTCAGCTTCGTCTTACTCACGTGGCCACTCGGGCCAACACTTGCTGTAGTCTTTGCCATACATATATATATATATATATATGTGTGTGTGTATGTATATATATACCTGCATGCTTGCTCTTGCAAGGTAGTGATTATTGTGCTGTTGTTGTTGTATATATACTTCTGCATGTGAACTGGCCTTGTGGCCCTTTGCTTGTGCTTAGTGTGTGTGGTGACGTTGTGATCCACCTTGAGCTTGCTTTGCTTCTCCTGACTGGTCTTGTGACCCCTTGTTCTCCCCCACTTTGCCTATGGGGGTGTGTCAAACTATATAGGTTGTGTTATAATTATGTAGGCTGTAGTGGGGTAGCCAATATGGGGTACAACCTCTTTAGGGTTTCATATTTATACCCAACTCTGATCTGGTTCATTCATTCCTGTCTATAGTTTCTAACATACAACTCAAACCATGTCAAACCATTGATCATGTCAAACCATTGATCATGTCAAACCATATATCATGTCAAACCATTGATCTATCATACAACTCTCATGGATTTAACACGAAGAAGGGGTTTTCATCATTACAACTATAAGACCCCTCTCCCCCTCCTCCCACCCCCATTCCCACCCAAATTCGATTTTACACCTCAAAGCATAATATCTCAATCAATAATTAGGTCTTCATGGGTTTTCAAAAGTTGCCGTTGCTATAAGTTCGCGCTAGCTTTTAATGAGAGGTTTTTAGAAAGTCCTCTAGGTCCTACATCTACGGAAATATTGTACTACTACTAGCTGAAGTTAAATCCCACATCTCGTAGTACAGCATGCATGACTCTGAAACACTATCATTGCGTTCCTCAGCCCGAATGAAACCTTCTTCCTCCATGAAACACTATCGACAGATGCTTCTTCCTCCTCCTCTCGGCCAAGGTATTTGCCGAGTATTCCATGAAGGTCACTCCACGTCTCCATTCTTTTCTCAAGAAGCACTCAATTCCTTCACATCTCCCACCCATCATCCGCCAATCTCTTCAATTTGATCTTTGCTTACTGTTCCTTGTCATCATCCTCGCGTTGACTGCATTGGCCCTCCCTCTTTCCAGCCAGTTCTGCCCCAGATGCCTCTTGAGTGTGCTCACGAGCTAGTCTAATGCATTTAGATCCAATGCCCTGCAGAATTCTTGCATACGTTGCTTCCCTGTCACGCATGGACTGACAGTTGCTCCTACCATTAAGCCCATGGCCAGCTCTCTTTCCAATGCCATCAGTTCTTCCCACATTCCATTCTATTGATTGTTAATTATGCCCGGTTTGGCTTCTCCTCTCACCTCCTTGAACGATCTTGCCCCTTCATATGAGTCATGCCTGCCTATTCTTTCCGATCTCATTGCATAAGAATTTCGACGCATGATCTAACAGCTTTACTGGCGCAGGTATGCAAACTGGCTCCAACATGCAGCACCACCATTGACATGATGTTCTGCCAGTACCTGCGAACCCTACGAACATGGTGTGCCTGTGCCACCTCCCATGTTCACTGGTGATCTCTTTCTACTCTTGCCGCACTGCTGGTTGCTCATCATGTATGCCAAGTGTCCATATTCTAAATCATGTATGCCACCTCTTTTTGCTGGTTCTTGATCGCTTTCAGTGTCCTCACCTTTTCTCTAAGCAATCCGCAGTGCTCACCCTCTAAGCAGTCTTGATAGCCGAGTAATCTTTGTCCACATAAATGTATTTCTCCACCAACAATCCTGCCTTCAAAGCTGTAACCAACTCCGTGCTGATTCCCCTAAATAGCTCCAGCATCACTATTGGCTTCTGCAGCACCTTCCCATCCAGATGCAACTCCCTCAGGTTCCCACTCACTCCCAATTGCTGCCGGTGCCAATCTCGGGGCCACCTCTCTCCGATTGCCATCATTTGGGTCTTGTCAACCAGCGTTCTTTTGATCTCTTCTCTTGGGACATCTCATTCCTCCGGTGTCTTTGACGGCATCACCATGTCTACTAGCTTCGTGCCTCAGTGCGCCAGCCATAAATCTGGCTCTCAACTCAGTATTCGTAGCCTGATTCATCGCCCCTCCCTATCCCATTTATTTGCCTCTGAATCAACATGATCAGGTTGGTGGCTCGTCAAATCCGTATTTCCAACCTGATCGCGTATGCGTCCTACTCCATCGATTGCTTGTGACTTGTATGTGATGAGTCCGAGGCTCCTCTTGTCCTTTTAATAGCAAAACCTAGCCTCTTATACAGTTTTTTTTTCTTTTAATCAACATGGCACTTATAAAAAATATATATAAGGAATGGGATTCATAGTTCTGCATACTCCCTATCAGTACCTTCGTACTCACCGTCTCTCCTACCTTCTACCGTAGCTTTGAAAAGAGTGCCACCTTACCACCAGGAGCTCATTGCATTCTTTGTGTCTGCCATCCCGCTTCACTCTTCCATCCACCTACTGCTTCTCCTCTAGCGGTAACAGCGTAGCTCCAACTGTCAAACATTGCAATGTGTTCACCCCTGCCTACGAGCGTGTGACACATTGCACGTGTGCTCGGACGGGCCGCCACCTGGCTACTTTCACTCGGGAGCCGGGGTCGGACCTGTACACACTGACCACTGAGTCCCCTCAGGTGGCTGCGTCTGCGTCTGCGTCAGGTCAGCTGTCCGCCCCCTGCTCATGTCGCTCTCTGGCGCATGAGACTGTCCTCTGGCACCACCGCCTTGGTCACCCGTCTGTGCAGCGCCTTCGGGCCATGCACAAACGGGACCTTGTTGCTGGTCTTCCCAGGGTGCTCCCTCCCCTTCCCGACTCCCCTGCTCCTGACTGCATTCCCTGTGTCGAGGGGCGGCAGCGCGCCGCTCCTCACTCCTCCTCCTTTCCCCCGACGACTGCTCCCTTGCAGACGCTCCACATGGACGTGTGGGGCCCAGCCCGCGTCCGTGGTCAGGGTCAGGAGAGGTACTTCCTGATAGTTGTTGACGACTACTCGCGCTACACCACGGTCTTCCCCTTGCGCGCCAAGGGTGACGTCCCTGGTGTTTTGATCCCCTGGATCAGCCGAGCCCGTCTCCAGCTAGCCAAGCGCTTTCACTCGGACTTTCCTGTCCTGCGCTTGCACTCTGACAGGGGTGGTGAGTTCGCCTCCGACCTCTTGGCAGCCTACTGTGCTGAGCACGGCATTGAGCAGTCGTTCACGCTTCCGGCCTCTCCACAGCAGAATGGGGTCGCTGAGCGCCGCATTGGCTTGGTCATGGAGGTCGCTCGTACCTCCCTGACCCATGCGGCTGCTCCCCACTTTCTGTGGCCGTTTGCGGTCCGGTACGCAGCGCATCAGCTCAACCTCTGGCCCCGTGTCTCCTTGCCGGAGACTTCCCCGACTCTACGGTGGATGGGAGAGGTTGGCGATGCGTCGCGTTTCCGGGTCTGGGGATCTCGAGCTTTTGTCCGCGACACGTCCGCGGACAAGCTCTCGCGTCGCGCTGTTCCCTGTGTCTTTCTTGGCTTTGTTCCCGACGCGCCTGGTTGGCAGTTTTACCACGTCACCTCGCGCCGGGTTCTGGCCTCTCAGGACGTCACTTTTGACGAGTCCGTCCCCTTCTACCGCCTCTTCCCCTACCGCACTGCCCCGCTCCCCCCCCCGCCTCTCTTCCTCGCTCCAGGTGCTGAGGTACCAGACCCCCTCCCCCCTCAGGGTGCCGCTCCCTCAGGTGTGTCCCAGGTAGACCCGGGTGAGCCTGTCGAGGTAGCTGTTGACTCGCGTCCTGCGTCTGGGGGTGCTGAGCCTGGGAGTACTGCGTCTGAGGGTGCGGAGCCTGGGGGTGCTGAGTCTGGAGGTGCGGAGCCTGGGGGTGCTGAGCCTGGAGGTGCGGAGCCTGGAGGTGCGGAGCCTGGGGGTGCTGAGTCTGGGGGTGCTGAGTCTGGGGGTGCTGAGCCTGAGCGTGCTCCACCTGGAGGAGCCCTCTCCTCCCAGCAGCTGCAGGAGAGGTACCTCGAGTACTGCCGCCTCCCGAGAGGTGCTTCTGGAGCTCGTCCCGGTACTTCCCCTCCTACCCAGGAGCTCCCCCCCATTCAGGTGATCCGCGAGTGGTACACGCGGCGCTGCAGTCTTCGTAGTGGTGCTCCTGGTGCTGCGGACCCGAGCAGTGGTGCTGTTGCTGGTGCTGAGGACCCGGACGCTGGAGCTGCTGCTGGTGC
This sequence comes from Closterium sp. Yama58-4, assembly GCA_947470075.1. Lineage (NCBI taxonomy): Eukaryota > Viridiplantae > Streptophyta > Zygnematophyceae > Desmidiales > Closteriaceae > Closterium > Closterium sp. Yama58-4. The sequence continues at coordinate 389,958 of CANIUD010000750.1, read as the reverse complement.
TGAGGACCTGGGGGCTGGAGCTGCTGCTGGTGCTGAGGACCCGGGCGTTGGAGCTGCTGCTGGTGCTGAGGACCCGACCGGTGGCGCTGCTGCTGGTGCTGAGGACCTGACCAGTGGCCCTGCTGCTGGTGCTGAGGACCCGGGCGTTGGAGCTGCTGCTGGTGCTGAGGACCCGACCGGTGGCGCTGCTGCTGGTGCTGAGGACTCGGGCGTTGGAGCTCCTACTGGTGCTGAGGACCCGGGCGTTGGAGCTGCTGCTGGTGCTGAGGACTCGGGCGTTGGGGCTGCCACTGGTGTCCCTGCTGCTTCTGGAGACGCTGCGCGGCCGCGACCGTACTTCGTACCGCTCCTTCAGCAGGTTCTTGGTCAGGCTCCTCCTCCTAGTCCTCCTCCCTCCGTCGAGTGTCCTCTGCCTGTCCAGCCGCAGTCACAGTTACCGCCTGCCTCGCCTCTCCCTGCTCCCTCCCCTTACGCTGGTCCCACAGGAGGTCTTACAGAGCGTCGTGAGCCTGAGTCTCGTCCTGCGTCGCCTGTTCGTACTGCTCGCACTGGTCGTCGTGTCCCACGTGAGCGTCCTCCTCCTGTCCCTGGCACTCACTACATGACTCTGCGTCCCTCCACTGCTCCGCAGCGTGTCCCGCTGCCGTCTCCTCCTGCGTCCTCTCTTCCTACTCTTCCTGACCCGGAGTCTGACTCCCGTCGTGCTGCCAGTCCCACTGTTACGCGTCTCCTCGCTACAGTTGTCACTGACCCGACCTTTGAGTCCTCTGCTGCGTCTGCTCTGGTCGCTGAGTTGGTTGACTTTGCTGCTCGCTGTCGCCTAGACTACGCTGCCAGCCTTGTCGCTAGGTCTGAGTCTGCGTCTGCCTGTCCTCCGTCCGTCGGGGGTGAGTGTGCCCTCGGCACGGACGTCCTTGAGGACAGACAGGAGGAGTTCCACTGCCTTGCTGCTGCTTTGCCCCGTCTCGTGTCCTTGCTAGTTGCCCCTGAGGGAGACCCGGATGCACCAGACATCCCGACCCCACGCTCTTACGCTGAGGCGATGGCGGGTCCCTACTCCTCTCAGTGGCAGACAGCCATGGACGCAGAGATGGCCTCCTGGAAGTCCACAGGCACCTACGTAGACGAGGTTCCCCCTCCTGGGGCGAACATCGTCAGTGGCATGTGGATTTTCAGGGTGAAGCGGCCGCCGGGTTCTCCACCTGTCTTCAAGGCGCGCTACGTGGCTCGAGGCTTCAGTCAGCGAGAGGGAGTAGACTTCTTTCAGACCTTCTCCCCCACCCCGAAGATGACTACTCTTCGGGTGCTGCTGCACATAGCCGCTCACCGCGACTACGAGCTTCACTCTCTTGACTTCAGCACTGCTTTCTTGCAGGGCAGCCTGCACGAGGAGATCTGGCTGCGCCGCCCCCCTGGCTTCACTGGGTCAGTTCCTCCTGGCACCCAGTGGAGGCTTCAGCGGCCGGTCTACGGTCTCCGCCAGGCGCCACGTGAGTGGCACGACACACTGAGGACGACACTTGCGGCTCTTGGGTTCGCTCCCTCTACTGCTGACCCGTCGCTGTTTCTACGCACCGACACCTCGCTGCCGCCGTTCTACATCCTCGTGTACGTCGACGACTTGGTCTTTGCCACTGCTGACACCGCGGCACTCGCTCACGTGAAGTCGGAGCTGCAGAGGAGACACACGTGCACAGACCTGGGTGAGCTGACGAGCTATCTTGGCTTGCGGATCACCCGGGACAGAGCACGGCGCACCATCACCCTGACTCAGTCACACATGGTGCAGCAGGTTCTCCAGCGCTTCCGCTTCACGTACTCCTCGCCTCAGTCCACTCCTCTGCCTACCGGTCACTCGCTCTCAGCTCTGCCTTCGGATGAGTCCGTAGAGCCGAGTGGCCCGTATCCAGAGCTTGTGGGCTGCCTCATGTACCTGATGACCTGCACTCGACCTGACCTTGCATACCCTCTTAGCATCCTAGCACGCTATGTCGCTCCTGGCCGTCACCGGAAGGAGCACATGGATGCTGCTAAGAGGGTGTTGCGCTACTTGTGCAGTACGTCGGGCATGGGGCTTGTGCTTGGAGGGCGAGACCGAGTTGTTCTCACAGGGCACTCAGACGCTTCTTGGGCAGACGACCAGGCTACTCAGCGGTCGTCCCAGGGTTACACCTTCAGCCTTGGCTCTGGCTCAGTTTCTTGGCGTTCTACTCGCTCTTCTTCTGTTCTCAGCTCCAGTTGTGAGGCTGAGATCTACGCCACAGCCATGGCTGCTCAGGAGCTACGCTGGCTGACCTACCTGCTGACCGACCTCGGAGAGCGGCCTCGTTCTCCTCCAGTGCTGTACGTCGACAACAAGGCTGCCATTGCCTTGTGTGAGGAGCACAGACTGGAGCACAGAACGAAGCACATCGCTCTGCGGTACTTCCTTGCTCGAGAGCTGCAGCAGCGTGGTCAGCTTTGTCTGCGTTACGTGGCCACGGAGGCCAACACTGCTGATGTGTTCACCAAGGCGCTTCAGCCTTGTGACCATCAGCGCTTTTGCACGCTGCTAGGCCTTGTACCTACTGGGCCTCACTTGCTTACCTCTTGACCTTGCTTGTACTGTGATCACTATATATATATGCCTACTTGTTTACTTTTGCTAGGTTGTGATCACTGTATCTCTTGCTTTGTTATAAACCTGCATGTGAACTGGTCTTGTGACCGCTTGCTTGTGCTCGGAATTTGTGTGGAATCCTTGAGATCCACCCTGAGCTTGCTTTGCTTTGCTTTGACTGGTCTTGTGACCCTGTGGTTGTCTCCCACTGCGCCTATGGGGGTGTGTCAAACATTGCATGTTTATATTATGTAGGCTGTAGTGGGTTACACCTTAGGGGGTACTCAAAGTTAGGGTTTCCTACTTGTACCAAACTCTGTGCTAGTTCATCCCATTCCTGCTCAGTTATTCTGACACCAACTGCTTTGTGGGTTGTTCCCCACACATATGAACAAAAACAAACAAGCATGCACTTTAGAATCCTACACCTCTCCTTTCTCCACCTTGTCCCTCCCTTCCATGACCTCTGCCAACTAAGTCCCGCCCTCCCCTTGTCCCCCCCTGCCATGACTTCTGCTCCTCTTCTTTCCCATCTACATGCACTTTTTACCCTCGCTGCCTGGCTTCTTGGCTCCTTCAGCTGAAGTCAGCAAATCCTCCAAGTGTCCCCATTCCTACCAAAAGGCTGCTCTCATCATTCCATGCTCATGTATGCCCTGAACACTACTAGTCACGATATGTATGGCTAGGAAAGTTCTCTCCATTCCCTCCGCTGCTTATCACTCAATGTAAAATGTTTCGTTTTGCCCTACATGCCAAGATATGGAATCTTTGAGGTAAAAGTTGGCAGAACAGTTGCGGCCGATCCCACCATTCGAACAGAATGGAAGCAAGTGATCATGGATTGCGTCCTATGGTAACCCCTTAGCGGCATTAAACAACAAGTGTTAACGTGAATGGAGTGTTGGCCCCGCCCACGCTTGGGCGACGCCCATGTCCGGGTCGGATGCACGTGAGTAGCAGCCGACTATTTGCAGTGAGAGAGCTGTTCGACGGGCTTCGTCAAGCTGCATGGGTCGCTGCGGTGCTGTCGTCGACCAGGGGGATCGACGGCCTCCTTCTACGGGGCAGGTCGACAAGGTGGTCATCGTCCTGCACAATACTATCGCGGGGCTGGAGCCGTCGACCAGGGGGAGCTCGACGGCCGCAGCTGGCAAGGCTGGTCGACGGACGGGCCATCTACCAGGAGGAGCAATAGACGACGAGGGGAGCTCGGCAATAGCAACTGCAGTGCTGGTCCATCGACCAAGGTGCTCCTTGACAGAAGCTGTGATCAACGAGGGAGGCGTCAACCAGAGCACTGGGTGGTCGACGAGCATATACAACTTCCGGTCAACTTTCCCCGGACAAGCCGACACCGGAGCACCTGGTGGTGTCCAGGTCGACCGGGTAACCTGCTTGACGAGTTCTGCGGAGGCACGTGAACATCGTCGAGGTCGCGATGGCGAAGGCGACTTTGGGCTGGTATCCCGAAGTCGATGTGGCTCGTTAGGCGCAGACAACAGCCGAAGGATGCACAACGAGGCAAGTCGGGCCAATCGTCTGCGCGCACCTGCGAGCGTGCGCACTGCTGTCTTCTACGGGGCAACTCTGGATAGCCGCCCTGCTGCAGCATTGACACGCCGTCGACCTGCTATGTTGGCAGGTTGACTTTCTGCAGTGCTGGCGCGGCTCCTCTATGTAACGCTGGCAGGCAGTCGACCAAGCTGCGTTGGCGGTCGACCAGGCTAGCTGCAGAGTTGCTAGGTGCCTGATGTAGTCATTTCTGTCATTGCTTGTTCAATCATTTGAAAATGAAATCTTCGCCTAGCGGAAACTCTTGCCAATTTCTCCCGTGAATGTGCAAGTGCTAAGGAACTATGCAAAGCTATGATCACTCCTAAAAGTTCGTGCCAACACCCCGTAGTCTAGCTCACGACTATTGTAGAGTGAATCTCCGCAACATGGGCTCATGTAGTATGCAAGAAAGTATATCCACCAAAAGAAACGGCTTGCCCATTCATCATACCGTCTACTTGTTTATCGCATGGAACTACAAGAGGTACCAGCCTCAGCAATTAAAGACGGTGACATGAAGTTCACCATCACTTGCTAGAGTGACCTATAAGACAATTTCGACATATCTTTGTATATGAGCTCGTCCTACCACTAGTAACTAACGAACATACATAATGTTTATGGCGCAGATATACTTACCAATCAAACCAACGATAAGTTTATCCGCGCCACGCGCAACATCCCTGCACCTTAGTATCAGCAGTGTGACATCCCTGCAGCTCAGTATTACTGTAGGAGCTACTTGGGATCAAATATGCCAGCAACGACGCCCCATACACCACGACATAACAATTTGTGTTCCATCACATATATTTCTATAGTTACCCTAGCTTCAAACCCCAATAACCCAATGCTACGCACCGAACGGTTCACACAAATGTTGCATGCTGCTTATAATTAGGGAAAAAAAAAAAGAGAACAGAAAAAAATAGAAAAAGGCGACATCAGCAACAGTATTAATATGAGCAACAAAGAAACAAATGAATATACAAACAAGCAATCAAACGAACACATACACATGCGCACGCATGCGCGCGCACTTGCGCGCGTGCGCACACACACACATTCACTCAAACACACACAAAATTAAAGAATATGAACATCGCAGCATGATGCAGCGAGATCCTGACGCCAAGTTACTTACTAAGGCGACAATGATTTTGCTACTTGACACCCACAACCCTAAGCTGACGCTGCACCCAAACTCGAACCATGGTCCTATGGATCTTTCCAAAACAGCTGCATAATTGCATTAATCATCGCCCACGTACGCACACCCATAGACTCGTACGTTAGCGCCCCACCTTATACTTCAACCACGAGCCCCATACACCTGAACCGATCTGACTAGTGATCGAGTCAATCTTCACACTTGAAAAATGTCTCAGCCACAAGATACGTGATCCATAGGGATCGCACTAAATCGAGGTCATTGTCCAACAGAAAGACCGCGTGCCTGCTAGATGGGTGCTATAGGAGGATATCATGAACCATATAGTTATCCATGAGTACAGAAAAAGTTGAGGCTTTTGTTATTCTCGCTCTCAAGCATCTACGCTTATTGAGGAAACGGGTAGTGTAGGAGATTTCAAATTCCATATTTCACAGTCAACCAACTCAATGTATGTATGCATGTATGCATGCATGTATGTATGTATGTATGTATGTATGTATGTATGTATGTATGTATGTATGTATGTATGTATGTATGTATGTATGTATGTATGCATGTATGTATGTATGTATGTATGTATGTATGTATGTATGTATGTATGTATGTATGTATGTATGTATGTATGTATGTATGTATGTATGTATGTATGTATGTATGTATGTATGTATGTATGTATGTATGTATGTATGTATGTATGTTGTCAGAATGAACGGACTGGAATGATTGAACTAACAGAGAAATCAGTACAAGTACCTAACCCTAGAATTAGGTACCCCCTATAGGCTAACCCATTGTAGCCTAAACAAACACAACATATATAATGTTCGACACACCCCCATAGGCGAAGTGGGGGAGAACTAGGGGTCACAAGACCAGTCAAGGCAAAGCAAGACAAAACAAGCTCAGGGTGGATCTCAAGGATTCCACACAAATTCTGAGCACAAGCAAGTGGTCACAAGACTAGTTCACATGCAGGTTTATAATAGAGCAAGAGGTACAATGATCACAACCTAGAAAGAGTAAACATGCAGGTATTGTCGGAATCAACAGACAGGAATGACTGTACTAGCACAAAGTTGGATACAAGTAGGAAACCCTAATCTAGTGTACCCCCTAAGGTGTAACCCACTACAGCCTACAATCATATAAACATATAATGTTTGACACACCCCCATAGGCGCAGTGGGAGACAACCACAGGGTCACGAGACCAGTCAAAGCAAAGGAAGGCAAGCTCAGGGTGGATCTCAAGGATTCCACACAAATTCCGAGCACAAGCAAGCGGTCACAAGACCAGTCCACATGCAGGTTTATAATAGAGCAAGAGATGCAGTGATCACAACCTAGCAAGAGTGAACATGCAGGTATACACACATATGCAGGTATACACACATGCAGTACAAGCAGGGTCAAGAAGTAAGCAAATGAGGTCCAGTAGGCACAAGGCCTAGCAGAGTGCAGAAGCACTGATGGTCACAAGGCTGAAGCGCCTTGGTGAACACATCAGCAGTGTTGGCCTCAGTGGCCACGTGACGAATACAAAGCTGACCACGCTGCTGCAGCTCTCGAGCAAGGAAGTACCGCAGGGCGATGTGCTTCGTTCTGTGCTCCAGTCTGTGCTCCTCACACAAGGCAATGGCAGCCTTGTTGTCGACGTACAGCACTGGAGGAGAACGAGGCCGCTCTCCCAGGTCGGTCAGCAGGTAGGTCAGCCAGCGTAGCTCCTGGGCAGCCATGGCTGTGGCGTAGATCTCAGCCTCACAACTGGAGCTGAGAACAGAAGAAGAGCGTGTAGAACGCCAAGAAACTGAGCCAGAGCCAAGGCTGAAGGTGTAACCCTGAGACGACCGCTGAGTAGCCTGGTCGTCAGCCCAAGAGGCGTCTGAGTGTCCTGTGAGTACAACTCGGTCTCGCCCTCCAAGCACTAGCCCCATGCCCGACGTACTGCACAAGTAGCGCAACACCCTCTTAGCGGCATCCATGTGCTCCTTCCTGTGACGGCCAGGAGCGACATAGCGTGCAAGGATGCTAAGAGGGTATGCCAGGTCAGGTCGAGTGCAGGTCATCAGGTACATGAGACAGCCCACAAGCTCTGGATACGGGCCACTCGGCTCTACGGACTCATCCGAAGGCAGAGCTGAGAGCGAGTGACCGGTAGGCAGAGGAGTGGACTGAGGCGAGGAGTACGTGAAGCGGAAGCGCTGAAGGACCTGCTACACCATGTGTGACTGAGTCAAGGTGATGGTGCGTCGTGCTCTGTCCCGGGTGATCCGCAAGCCAAGATAGCTCGTCAGTTCCCCCAGGTCTGTGCACGTGTGTCTCCTCTGCAGCTCCAACTTCACGTGGGCGAGTGCCGCGGTGTCAGCAGTGGCAAAGACCAGGTCGTCGACGTACACGAGGATGTAGAACGGCGGCAGTGAGGTGTCTGTGCGTAGAAACAGTGACGGGTCAGCAGTAGAGGGAGCGAACCCTAGAGCCGCAAGTGTCGTCCTCAGTGTGTCGTGCCACTCACGCGGTGCCTGGCGGAGACCGTAGACTGGCCGCTGGAGCCTCCACTGGGTACCAGGAGGAACCGACCCAGTGAAACCAGGAGGGCGACGCAGCCAGATCTCCTCGTGTAGGCTGCCCTGTAAGAAGGCAGTGCTGAAGTCAAGTGAGTGAAGCTCGTAGTCGCGCTGAGCGGCTATGTGCAGCAGCACCCGAAGAGTGGTCATCTTCGGGGTGGGGGAGAAGGTCTGAAAGAAGTCAACTCCCTCTCGCTGGCTGAAGCCTCGAGCAACGTAGCGCGCCTTGAAGACAGGAGGAGAACCCGGCGGCCGCTTCACCCTGAAAATCCACATGCCACTGACGATGTTCGCCCCAGGAGGGGGAACCTCGTCGACGTAGGTGCGTGTGGACTTCCAGGAAGCCATCTCTGCGTCCATGGCTGTCTGCCACTGAGAGGAGTAGGGACCCGCCATCGCCTCAGCGTAAGTGCGCGGGGTCGGGATGTCAGGAGCATCCGGGTCTCCCTCAGGGGCAACTAGCAAGGACACGAGACGGGGCAAAACAGCAGCAAGGCACTGGAACTCCTCCTGTCTGTCCTCAAGGACGTCCGTGCCAAGAGCACACTCAACCCCGACGGACGGAGGACAGACAGACTCAGACTCAGACTCAGCGACAAGGCTAGCAGCGTAGTCTAGACGACACCGGGCAGCAAAGTCAACCAGCTCAGCGACCAGCGCAGACGCAGCAGAGGACTCAAAGGTAGGGTCGGTGACAACAGTAGCGAGGAGGCGCGTGACAGTGGGACTGGCAGCACGACGGGAGTCAGACTCCGGGTCAGGAAGAGTAGGAAGAGAGGAAGCGGGAGGAGACGGTAGCGGGACACGCTGAGGAGCAGTGGAGGGACGCAGAGTCATGTAGTGAGTGCCAGGGACAGGAGGAGGACGCTCACGTGGGACACGACGACCAGTGCGAGCAGGACGAACAGGCGACGCAGGACGAGACTCAGGCTCACGACGCTCTGTAAGACCTCCCGTGGGACCAGTGTAAGGAGAGGGAGCAGGGAGAGGCGAGGCAGGCGGTAACTGTGACTGCGGCGGGACAGGCGGAGGACACTCTACGGAGGGAGGAGGACAAGGAGGAGGAGTCTGACCAAGAACCTGCTGAAGGAGCGGTACGAAGTACGGTCGCGGCCGCGCAGCGTCTCCAGAACGAGCAGAGACACCAGCAGCAGGGTCCTCAGTACCCGCAGTAGCTCCAACGTCCGGGTCCTCAGCACCAGCAGCAGCTCCACCGCCCGGGTCCTCAGCACCAGGAGCAGCTCCAACGCCCGGGTCCTCAGCACCAGCAGCAGCTCCACCGCCCGGGTCCTCAGCACCAGCAGCAGTGCCACCGCCCGGGTCCTCAGCACCAGCAGCAGCTCCAACGCCCGGGTCCTCAGCACCAGCAGCAGCTCCACCGCCCGGGTCCTCAGCACCAGTAGCAGCGCCACCGCCCAGGTCCTCAGCACCAGCAGCAGCTCCAACACCCGGGTCCTCAGTACCAGCAGCAGCGCCACCCCCAGGGTCTGCAGCACCAGGAGCACCACTCCGAAGACTGCAGCGCCGCGCGTACCACTCTCGGATCTGCTGAATGGGGGGGAGCTCCTGGGTAGGAGGGGAAGTACTGGTACGAGCTCCAGCAGCACCTCTCCGGAGGCGGCAGTACTGTAGATACCTCTCCTGCAGCTGCTGGGAGGAGAGGGCTCCAACAGGTGTAGCACGCTCAGGCGCTGCACCTTCAGACACAGCACCCCCAGACGCAGCACCCCCAGGCTCAGCACCTCCAGACTCCGCACCCCCAGACTCAGCACGGTCAGGCTCAGCACCCCCAGGCTCAGCACCCCCAGACGTAGCACCCCCAGACGCAGCACCTCCAGGCTCAGCACCTCCAGACTCCGCACCCCCAGGCTCAGCACCTCCAGGCTCCGCACCCCCAGGCTCAGCACCCTCAGACTCCTCACGGTCAGGCTCAGTACCCCCAGCAGGACGAGAGTCAACAGCTACCTCGACAGGCTCAACCGGGTCTACCTGGGACACACCTGAGGGAGCGGCACCCTGAGGGGGGAGCGGGGCAGTGCGGTAGGGGAAGAGGCGGTAGTAGGGGACGGACTCGTCAAAAGTGACGTCCTGAGAGGCCAGGACACGACGCGAGGTGGCGTGGTAGAACTGCCAACCAGGCGCGTCCGGGACAAAGCCAAGGAAGACACAGGGGACAGCTCGACGGGAGAGCTTGTCCGCGGACGTATCGCGAACAAAAGCTCGAGATCCCCAGACCCGAAAACGCGACGCATCGCCAGCCTCTCCCGTCCAACGCAGTGTCGGAGAAGTCTCCGGTAAGGAGACACGGGGCCAGAGGTTGAGCTGATGCGCAGCGTATCGGATTGCAAACGGCCACAGAAAGTGGGGGGCAGCCGCATGAACCAAGGAGGTACGAGCGACCTCCATGACCAAGCCAATGCGGCGCTCAGCAACCCCATTCTGCTGTGGAGAGGCCGGAAGCGTGAACGACTGCTCAATGCCCTCCTGCTGACAGAAGGCCTCCAAGAGGCCAGAGGAAAACTCCCCACCTCTGTCAGAGTGCAGACGCAGGACAGGGAAGTCGGAGCGGAAACGCTCACTAAGCTGGAGACGAGATCTGCGGATCCAAGGGATCAAGACATCAGGGACGTCACCCTTGGTGCGCAAGGGGAAGACCGTGGTGTAGCGCGAGAAGTCGTCAACAACAATCAGGAAGTACCTCTCTTGACCCTGACCACGGACGCGGGCTGGGCCCCACACGTCCATGTGGAGCGTCTGCAAAGGAGCAGTCGTCGGGGGGAAGGAGGAGGAGTGAGGAGCGGCGCGCTGCCGCCCCTCGACACAGGGAAGACAGGGAGGAGCGGGCGAGGGTGGGAGGGGAGGGAGAACCCTGGGAAGACCAGCAACAAGGTCCCGTTTGTGCATGGCCCGAAGGCGCTGCACAGACGGGTGACCAAGGCGGTGGTGCCAGAGGACAGTCTCATGCGCCAGAGAGCGACACGAGCAGGGGGCGGACAGCTGACCTGACGCAGACGCAGACGCGGACGCAGCTACCTGAGGGGACTCAGTGGTCAGTGTGTACAGGTCCGACCCCGGCTGCCGAGTGAAGGTAGCCAGGTGACGGCCCGTCCGAGCACACGTGCAGTGGGTCACGCGCTCGTAAGCAGGGTGAACTGGTGAACACCCCCGTCCTGGAGCGCACTACCTGCCACCAAGTTTGTAGAGAACGAGGGGAGGTAGAGGCCGGACAGTGTGCCTGACGGGACCGCAGGACAAGGAAGGACAGTGGAGGAGGTCGCAACGACCGGACCCCCTGAGGGGTCAGCGAGGGAGACAGCAACTGGCCGAGCAAGCGGCTCAAGGGCAGTGCGGTCACGAAAGAAACAGCGAGAAGCACCTGAGTCCAGTGTGAAGGTGTGCAGTGCTGCAGTCGACTCAGTACCAGGGGGGACGGACTCACGAGCACCTAGAGCGACAGCCACACCATCACCTGAGGTGGCAGACACCAGAGGACCTGCAGTGGCAGTCGCACTAGTACCTAGAGCAGTAGGCTCATCAGCAGCTGGAGTGGTAGACACGTGAGTACCGGGAGTGGAAGCCTCACCTGCACCTAGGGCAACAGACGTACTAGCACCTAGAGCGGCAGCCTGACTCACAGGACTCGGCAGCTGCACCTCTCCACTACCAGTAGCTCCCGAGCGACGCACTCCAGAGGGACTACCACTACGGCCACTCCGACAGCCCAAACTGGCGTACCACTCACGAGCCTGCTGTAGCAGAAGAGGGCACGGCTGCTGCACCTGGCCACGACCAGAGGCTCCCGAACGACGCACTCCAGAGCGACTACCACTACGGCCACCCCGACGTCCCAAACTGGCGTACCACTCACGAGCCTGCTGTAGCATAAGAGGGCACGGCTGCTGCACCTGGCCACGACCAGAGGCTCCCGAACGACGCACTCCAGAGCGACTACCACTACGGCCACCCCGACGTCCCAAACCGGCGTACCACTCACGAGCCTGCTGGAGCATAAGAGGGCACAGCTGCTGCACCTGTCCACTACCAGAGGCTCCCGAACGACACACTCCAGAGCGACTACCACTACGGCCACCCCGACTGCCCAAACCGGCGTACCACTCACGAGCCTGCTGGAGCTGCATCTGGCCACGTCAGGAGCAGCAGCAGTAGTGGTAGCAACAGCAGTGGCAGTGGGAGTAGTAAGGGCAGGTCAAAGCTCACCAGAGGTAGGCGCGACGGGCGCAAGACGGTGTTTGACAGGTATATATATAGAGATCACAGTACAAACAGAGTCAAGAAGTAAGCAAGTGAGGTCCAGTAGGCACAAGGCCTAGCAGAGTGCAAAAGCGCTGATGGTCACAAGGCTGAAGCGCCTTGGTGAACACATCAGCAGTGTTGGCCTCAGTGGCCACGTAACGCAGACAAAGCTGACCACGCTGCTGCAGCTCTCGAGCAAGGAAGTACCGCATGGCGATGTGCTTCGTTCTGTGCTCCAGTCTGTGCTCCTCACACAAGGCAATGGCAGCCTTGTTGTTGACGTACAGCACTGGAGGAGAACGAGGCCGCTCTCCCAAGTCGGTCAGCAGGTAGGTCAGCCAGCGTAGCTCCTGGGCCGCCATGGCTGTGGCGTAGATCTCAGCCTCACAACTGGAGCTGAGAACAGAAGAAGAGCGTGTAGAACGCCAAGAAACTGAGCCAGAGCCAAGGCTGAAGGTGTAACCCTGAGACGACCGCTGAGTAGCCTGGTCGTCCGCCCAAGAAGCGTCTGAGTGTCCAGTGAGAACAACTCGGTCTCGCCCTCCAAGCACTAGCCCCATGCCCGACGTACTGCACAAGTAGCGCAACACCCTCTTAGCGGCATCCATGTGCTCCTTCCTGTGACGGCCAGGAGCAACATAGCGTGCTAGGATGCTAAGAGGGTATGCAAGGTCAGGTCGAGTGCAGGTCATCAGGTACATGAGGCAGCCCACAAGCTCTGGATACGGGCCACTCGACTCTACGGACTCATCCGAAGGCAAAGCTGAGAGCGAGTGACCGGTAGGCAGAGGAGTGGACTGAGGCAAGGAGTACGTGAAGCGGAAGCGCTGAAGGACCTGCTGCACCATGTGTGACTGAGTCAGGGTGATGGTGCGCCGTGCTCTGTCCCGAGTGATCCGCAAGCCAAGGTAGCTTGACAGTTCACCCAGGTCTGTGCACGTGTGTCTCTTCTGCAGCTCTGACTTCACGTGGGCGAGAGCCTCAGTGTCGGCAGTGGCAAAGACCAAGTCGTCGACGTACACGAGGATGTAGAACGGCGGCAGCGAAGTGTCTGTGCGTAGAAACAGCGACGGGTCAGCAGTAGAAGGCGCGAACCCAAGTGCCGCAAGTGTCGTCCTCAGTGTGTCGTGCCACTCACGTGGAGCCTGTCGAAGACCGTAGACCGGCTGCTGGAGCCTCCACTGGGTACCAGGAGGAACCGACCCAGTGAAACCAGGAGGGCGGCGCAGCCAGATCTCCTCGTGCAGGCTGCCCTGCAAGAAAGCAGTGCTGAAGTCAAGTGAGTGAAGCTCGTAGTCGCGCTGAGCGGCTATGTGCAGCAGCACCCGAAGAGTGGTCATCTTCGGGGTGGGGAGAAGGTCTGGAAGAAGTCTACTCCCTCTCGCTGACTGAAGCCTCTAGCAACGTAGCGTGCCTTGAAGACAGGAGGAGAACCCGTCGGCCGCTTCACCCTGAAAATCCACATGCCACTGACGATGTTCGCCCCAGGAAGGGGAACCTCGTCGACGTAGGTGCCTGTGGACTTCCAGGAAGCCATCTCTGCATCCATGGCTGTCTGCCACTGAGAGGAGTAGGGACCCGCCATCGCCTCAGCGTAAGAGCGTGGGGTCGGGATGTCTGGTGCATCCGGGTCTCCCTCAGGGGCAACTAGCATGGACACGAGATGGGGCAAAGCAGCAGCAAAGCACTGGAACTCCTCAAGGACGTCCGTGCCAAGAGCACACTCACCCCCGACGGACGGAGGACAGACAGACTCAGACTCAGCAACAAGGCTAGCAGCGTAGTCGAGACGACACCGAGCAGCAAAGTCAACCAACTCAGCGACCAGAGCAGACGCAGCAGAGGACTCAAAGGTAGGGTCAGTGACAACAGTGGCGAGGAGACGCGTGACAGTGGGACTGGCAGCACGACGGGAGTCAGACTCCGGGTCAGGAAGAGTAGGCAGAGAGGACGTAGGAGGAGACGGCAGAGGGACACGCTGAGGAGCAGTGGAGGGACGCAGAGTCATGTAGTGAGTGCCAGGGACAGGAGGAGGACGCTCACGCGGGACACGACGACCAGTGCGAGCAGTACGAACAGGCGACGCAAGACGAGACTCAGGCTCACGACGCTCTGTAAGACCTCCTGTGGGACCAGTGTAAGGAGAGGGACCAGGGAGAGGCGAGGCAGGCGGTAACTGTGACTGCAACTGGACAGGCGGAGGACACTCTACGGAGGGAGGAGGACAAGGAGGAGGAGTCTGACCAAGAACCTGCTGAAGGAGCGGTACGAAGTACGGTCGCGGCCGCGTAGCATCTCCAGAACCAGCAGAGACACCAGCGCCAGGGTCCTCAGCACCAGCAGCAGCTCCACCGCTTGGGTCCTCAGCACCAGCAGCAGCTCCACCGCTCGGGTCCGCAGCACCAGCAGCAGCTCCACCGCCCGGGTCCTCAGCACCAGCAGCAGCTCCACCGCTCGGGTCCGCAGCACCAGTAGCATCTCCACCGCGCGGGACCTGCTGCAGCAGCAGCAGCAGCAGCAGCTCCACCGCTCAGGTCCTCAGCACCAGCAGCAGCTCCACCGCTCGGGTCCTCGGCACCAGTAGCTCCACCGCTCGGGTCCTCAGCACCAGCAGCAGCTCCACCGGTCGGGTCCTCAGCACCCGCAGCAGCTCCACCGGTCGGGTCCTCAGCACCAGCAGCAGCTCCACCGCTCGGGTCCGCAGCACCAGTAGCAGCTCCACCGCGCGGGACCTCCTGCAGCAGCAGCAGCAGCAGCAGCTCCACCGCTCAGGTCCTCAGCACCAGCAGCAGCTCCACCGCTCGGGTCCTCGGCACCAGTAGCTCCACCGCTCGGGTCCTCAGCACCAGCAGCAGCTCCACCGGTCGGGTCCTCAGCACCCGCAGCAGCTCCACCGGTCGGGTCCTCAGCACCAGAGACACCAGCGTCAGGGTCCGCAGCACCAGGAGCTCCACTCCGAAGACTGCAGCGCCGCGTGTACCACTCTCGGATCTGCTGAAGGGAGGGGAGCTCCCGGGTAGGAGGGGAAGTACTGGTACCAGCTCCAGCAGCACCTCTCCGGAGGCGGCAGTACTGTAGGTACCTCTCCTGCAGCTGCTGGGAAGAGAGGGCTCACCCAGGTGTAGCACTCTCAGGCTCAGCACCTCCAGACTCAGCACCCCCAGACTCAGCACCCCCAGACTCAGCACCCCCAGAGTCAGCACCCCCAGACTCAGCACCCCCAGGCTCAGCACCCCCAGGCTCCGCACCTCCAGTCTCCGCACCTCCAGGCTCCGCACCTCCAGGCTCAGCACCGCCAGGCTCCTCACGCGCAGGCTCAGCACCCCTAGCAGGACGAGAGTCCACCGCTACCCTCGACAGGCTCAACCGGGTCTACCTGGGACACACCTGAGGGAGCGGCACCCTGAGGGGGGAGGGGGTCTACCACAGCAGCACCTGGCGCGAGGAAGAGAGGCGGAGGGGGGAGCGGGGCAGTGCGGTAGGGGAAGAGGCGGTAGAAGGGGACTGACTCGTCAAAAGTAACGCCCTGAGAGGGCAGAACCCGGCGCGAGGTGACATGGTAAAACTGCCAACCAGACGCGTCCGGGACAAAGCCAAGAAAGACACAGGGGACAGCGCGACGGGAGAGCTTGTCCGCGGACGTGTCGCGAACAAAAGCTCGGGATCCCCAGACCCGAAAACGCGACGCATCGCCAACCTCTCCCGTCCAACGCAGTGTCGGGGAAGTCTCTGGTAAGGAGACACGGGGCCAGAGGTTGAGCTGATGCGCAGCGTATCGGACCGCAAACGGCCACAGAAAGTGGGGAGCAGCCGCATGGATCAGGGAGGTACGAGCGATCTCCATGACCAAGCCAATGCGGCGCTCAGCAACCCCATTCTGCTGTGGAGAGGCCGGAAGCGTGAACGTCTGCTCAATGGCGTGGTCGGCACAGTAGGCTGCCAAGAGGTCGGAGGAGAACTCACCACCTCTGTCAGAGTGCAAGCGCAGGACAGGAAAGTCCGAGCGGAAACGCTCGCGAAGCTGGAGACGGGCTCTGCGGATCCAAGGGATCAAAACATCAGGGACCTCACCCTTGGTGCGCAAGGGGAAGACCGTGGTGTAGCGCGAGTAGTCGTCAACAACTATCAGGAAGTACCACTCCTGACCCTGACCACCGACGTTGGCTGGGCCCCACACGTCCATGTGGAGCGTCTGCAAGGGAGCAGTCGTCGGGGGAAAGGAGGAGGAGTGAGGAGCGGCGCGCTGCCGCCCCTCGACACAGGGAAGACAAGAAGGATCAGGCAAGGGTGGGAGGGGAGGGAGAACCCTGGGAAGACCAGAGACAAGGTGTCGTTTGTGCATGGCACGAAGGCGCTGCACAGACGGGTGGCCAAGTCGGTGGTGCCAGAGGACGGTGTCGTGCGCCAGAGAGCGACACGAGCAGGGGGCCGACAGCTGGCGTGACGCAGACGCGGACGCGGACGCAGCTACCTGAGGGGACTCAGTGGTCAGTGTGTACAGGTCCGACCCCGGCTGCCGAGTGAAGGTAGCCAGGTGACGGCCCGTCCGAGCACACGTGCAGTGCGTCACGCGCTCGTAGGCAGGGGTGAACTGGTGAACACCTCCGTCCTGGAGCGCACGACCTGCCACCAAGTTCGTAGAGAACGAGGGGAGGTAGAGACCTGACAGTGTGCCTGACGGGACCGCAGGACAAGGAAGAACAGTGGAGGAGGTCGCAATGACCGGACCCCCAGAGGGGTCAGCGAGAGAGACAGCAACTGGCCGAGCAAGTGGCTCAAGGATAGTGCGGTCACGAAAGAAACAGCGAGAAGCACCTGAGTCCAGGGTGAAGGTGTGCAGTGCCTCAGTCGACTCAGTACCAGGGGAGACAGACTCACTAGCACCTAGAGCGACAGCCTCACCATCACCTGAGGTGGCAGACACGCGAGTACCTGCAGTGGCAGTCTCACTAGCACCTAGAGCAGCAGCCTCACTGGTCAGAATGCCCGGGTCGGGCGGAACACGCAAGTACTGAGCACCCTCTCCACTAGTAAACATCGCATACATGGCAGTGAGAATAGCATCAAAGTCTAGAGCCCAGATATCAACTCCCTTCCTCTCCAGATCAAGCCAGCGGGGCAGCTCAGCGCCGTCAGGGAACTGAGCGCGCCAAGCGTCGTCAAGGCGCGAGAAACAGCGGTGCGTGGGGTGCGGCCTCCCACACGTCTGACCAGTGCGGTCACCAGTGCGGATGACGTACGTGCAGCTAAAGCCACGCGCCCCCGGGCGCTGGGAATACCACTCACGGGCCTCCTGGAGCGACGGAGTGTGCTGCTGGCTCGGACCACTGCCAGCGCCTCCACGACCACCACCGCCGCCGCCACCTCCTCGACCACCTCCTCCCCTGCCGCTGCCACGACCACCTCCGCCCCCGTTGCCACCCCCGCCCCTGCCACCGCCCCCGCCGCTGCCGTCACCACCCCCACTGCCGCCACTAGTCTCTCCAGCCCCTCCTCCACTCCCACCGCCTCCACCCCCGCCTCCCCCGCCGCCACCTCCACCCTTGCCCCCTTTTTTCCTGCGGCGCCCATTCTAAGCAGACGCGGTCCCGACCTTCTCAGCACCAAGGAGGGGAGAAGGGGGGAAGGGGAACACCCCTCAAAGAAGGGGGTGCGGGGCTCGCCACGAGAGGCACCTACAGCGACGATGCTCGCCTCAGCTGCAAGGAGTTCCTTCTCGAGGAGGGCAATGGTGAGCTCAGTGGGGCAGCGAGCTAGAAAGTGATCCCTGACTGCGCGCAGAGAGTCAGGGAGGCGGGTGACGATGTGGTAGAGAGTGAGCCAAAGCGAGGGGGGATTGCTAGCAAGGAACTCGTCAGGCATAGCAGCGCGAAAGCGGGCCTCACTAGTCTTGAGGTGGGTGATGAGGTCAGCAACTGTGTGAAAGGAGGCCAGGTCGGGGAACAGGTAGGGGAGTGAGAGGCGGCCTAGTGCGGCAGAAGCAGGTGAGGAGTAACGAGCGACGACAGCAGTGTACAGGTCCTTAGCAGTTTTGTGCTGGCCAAAGTGCTCGCGCTCATCTAGTGGCAGGGAGTTGCGAATGGCAAAGCGAGCGTGGGCGTCACGAGTCTGCCACTGTGAGCGCTGAGTGCTGTCAGCAGTGGAAGGAGGGGCAGTAGCATGGCCTAGGGCGTGATCGTACAGTGAAATGTCCTCCTTGGCAGTGAGCTGTAGGAAGAGGTGGAGGTCATCGAGCCAGGTGTCGAACTTCACTGGGCGGCCCTCAGCATCGAAAGCGAGTACAGGAGGAGTAGCCATAGTGGCAGCAGCAGTAGTAGTAGCAGCAGTAGCAGTAGGAGGAACGGGGCCGCTGGGAGGCTATGCGCGGGATCAACGGGGCCGGCAGTGCCTCTGTGCGGGCGGCGCGGCTCAGTTCAGGTAGGGCGGCGCGGCTCGGGTAGGGCGGCGCGGCTCGGGTCGCGTGGCTCGGCTCGGTCCTAGAGGGGCTGTAGCGCCGCGGGGCCGTAGGGGGCCTCTAAGGGCGAGCGCGGGGCCGACGGGGGGCTCTAGGGAGGCGAGCGCGGGGCCGACGGGGCCGTAAGGGGCGAGCGCGGGGCCGACGGGGCCACTAAGGGCGAGCGCGGGGCCGACGGGGCCGTAAGGGGCGAGCGCGGGGCCGACGGGGCCACTAAGGGCGAGCGCGGGGCCGACGGGGCCGTAAGGGGCGAGCGCGGGGCCGACGGGGCCACTAAGGGCGAGCGCGGGGCCGACGGGGGGCCTCTAGGGAGGCGAGTGCGGGGCCGACGGGGCCGTAAGGGGCGAGCGCGGGGCCGACGGGGCCGTAAGGGGCGAGCGCGGGGCCGTAAGGGGCGAGCGCGGGGCCGTAAGGGGCGAGCGCGGGGCCGTAAGGGGCGGACGCGTGGGCAGACGGGGCCTTAAGGGGCGGCGCGCGGGTCGCTAAGGGGCGGGTCGCGGGTCGCGGGGCCTTAGGGGGCCGTGAAAAACGAGGCGCCCTAGGGCGCAGGTAGGTAGGTAGGTAGGTAGGTAGTGGTGGGCCCTTAAAAAAAACGGTCCTAGCGAAGGACCTGCTCTGAAACCATGTCAGAATGAACGGACTGGAATGATTGAACTAACAGAGAAATCAGTACAAGTACCTAACCCTAGAATTGTGTACCCCCTATAGGCTAACCCACTGTAGCCTAAACAAACACAACATATATAATGTTCGACATATGTATGTATGTATGTATGTATGTATGTATGTATGTATGTATGTATGTATGTATGTATGTATGTATGTATGTATGTATGTATGTATGTATGTATGTATGTATGTATGTATGTATGTATGTATGTATGTATGTATGTATGTATGTATGTATGTATGTATGTATGTATGTATTTGTGTGTGTATGCATGTATGTATGTATGTATGTATTTGTGTGTGTATGCATGTATGTATGTGTGTGAATGCATGTATGTATGTCCGTCGTATCAAGTATAAAAACTTAAAGGTTGCCTACAAAACAGAAGGTAGTGGGTATGAAATTGTTGAGAACAAGGTGTAGGTCAGTTGCGATCCCCCAGAGTCGAGGTGGAACACCTTGATAAATGTACACAAAAGACAAAACAATGTAACAAGGATAGATTGGGATTGAGATCCCGAAAATGCAACCCCCTAGTTAAATTGTTCTATTGCATACATTCTAGATCGTCATAACTAATACCGCTACTGTACCAGAAACAACAACATCGATCTTAAAACATGCCCGAAGTGTACATCAACACTCCTTGACAAACATCACCGCTTTCATGCATCAGTTCGGCATATTCCCCTGTCTAGATCATCCCCGCCAGCCTGGTCGAGATTCACGCACCTGGCAGCCATTCGTCGTCAACCCATCTTGCTAGACAGCACAGAAACCGAAACCTGTGGTGTTCGTTTCTTGTGCCACCCCAAGCCGTTTGTTCAATTGGTTTAGACAAAAGTCTTCACTAACACTTTCGTGAAGCGTCGCTGAACCAATGGATGTTCGTCACATGTCACGAAAACCGGATTTGCCGCGTTTGAACAAATCTTCGCCCCAACGCGGCATCCCAGATTTACGCGCATTTCGCCCGCCCTCAACTGTGGCCAGCCACCACGACATCCTTCGATTCAAGTGGTGTTTTGCGCAAGGACATGATGTGTTGTGATTGTTGTAATTTTCAAATTTGATGGCAAGGTTTTAGTGGAATGATCTTTATTTATATATTATACATTACATGAATGTAAAGACATCGGCAGTCGTAACTGGTTTTAGTGGAAAGATAAAGTGTGCTTGAGTGATTCTTACAATACAGATTCGGCTTAAAAAAAATTCAGACAGTAAAAACGCGGGTTGAAATGGCTGAAATTCCCCTGGATGAACTATCATCTGGCCGCCGTGAAAGTTCACGACAGCAAAATCAAATCAAAATCCAAACGTAATCATTCATTTCCCTACTACGTATTTGTCTCAAGCGAGTTGCGAAAGCTGGTGCTGTTGTTGTGCTGCGAGGGAGGAACGCTAGGCTTTGGCTACTGTAACCGTCCAACCAATGGCTGCCCTACCCTGCCCTGCCCTCCCCCCCTCCCTCCTGCCCCACCCCCACCCACCTCTTCCTCACCTTCTCTAGGGTTTGCTTGCTTGTGATAAGATCAGAGCCCACATCCAGCTTTTATATTTTAGGTAGAGCTTTCACAGAATATTCAGACCCTGAATGTTCCCCAGCACCAAGAGCACTTCTCATTGCGTCTCCTGCTAGAAGTGCCGCTTCACTGCGTCTCCTTGACGTCGTCTATTATATTTTTCTTTTTTTTTAGAGATTAACTTATTCTCCGATTATCAGCCATGGGGATTCCTGCTGCGGGCCAAATTGAGATTTTTAAATGGCTCAAATACGGAGAGAAGGTGCTCTCATCCAAAGGAGGACCGACAGTAACAAGGTAAGGACGAAAAGACATCATATCCTAAGAGTATCCGTAACTTCTGGCCCACTTTTTTTGAGAAATTTATGTGCATTTCTTCATTTTGAATGTAAGAGTCATGGCTCAAGTGCGGACATGTCGACTAAGCACGGATTTTGTCTTGCTCTGCAGGCTTTACTTCAAATGCAGCCACGGAGTGAACACGGAGAAAGGCCGTGCTGGTTTCCTCTGCCCTGCAAGGAAGATCGTGGATGTGCGCACAGAAGAAGTCACCGCAAGCAATGCAACTGCGTCTCCAGATAACCGGGGATCATGTGCCGAGCCTTCCACGGCTTCTCCATCATCATCCACGTCAACATCTTCAGGAGGCGAAGCGCCATCAAACAGCTCCCATGCTCATACGACGACGACCTTTCGCCACTCCCACAACCACCAGACGCTGGCATCGTCGTGGGTGAGCCCTCGCCGCGGCATGGCTGCTACTACTGCACGATGCCGCACTCCCACTACTTCCACTTCTGCTGCCAATGCCGCCTCCAATGGCAGTGCCAGTGCTGGAGCCACCCAGCTCCATCCTACATCTGGAGCTGCTGCTCCTCTGGTTGGCCAGAAGCGAAGATGGTCCTCTTTGGCCTCTACATGTGATGGATCGGTGATAGCGGCCACAGCAGCACCTTCGCCTGTGATTTGCAGCGCCGCTGCTTGCAAGTCCCAGTCCCAGACACCTGTGGTAGCATCTGTTGGTGCTGCATCAACTGTGGCGGCTGACAAGACTCCTACAACTCTCCCAATCAGACCTGTGGCTATCCGGTGCGTGACATCTCCAGTGAAGGCATCAAATGCGCCCATCAGCATGGGGAGCCGTGGAGCCTTCACTGCAGTAAATGGCAGAGCTCTCACCAATGTGGCGCACGGCCTTCCATCTGCTGTGACCATGCGTGCGCCAATGAAGAGAGCTTCAACATCAAGCGAGAGCATATCACAAAACGAAACTGCAGGCTCAAGTGCGACAACGTTGGTTTCAGCCAGCCTATGTCACCCTGCGGCATCGGCGTTAACCCGTTCCGGCAGCAGCAAGATGATGTCGTCGCCGCTCGCAACAATGGTGCCCCAATCTTCAAGTGCAGCGGCATCTCTCCTGCAGCAAACCTCTGTTCCAGTGGATGCATCAGAGGCATTGCGACTAAGCCGCTCGTCCAGTCAGTCATCTGCTGTTACCACGCAATGTGTGCCTCTTGCTGCTGGGGGAGGTGCTGCTTTCGCTAACAGTGGCTGGACTGCAGTCCCTGGCATCTCAAGTCCTCGGGCTGCTGCTACTTTGCGTGCTGCACCTGCCACGGCTCCTGCAAGCCATGGTCCTCTTGCTTCCTCTGCTCCTGGTGGTGACAGCCCAATTGAGTCAACGCTTGCCGAATGGCATCCCTGTGTCAAGTCTAATGCAGCGATGGGTGCTGCAGATGCGGTTCAGATAACAGAATCAGGGCTTCAAGCGTCTAAAGTCAGCCCGAGGAAGGCCATTGGCCTGGGTCTTACGGAGCATCTGAGGAGGTTTCAGAGTGGATCGGTGGAGGAACTTAGCGCCCTTCATGGTGTGCTGGGGGCTGATCAAGATGGGCCGTCGCTTGGGCTTGAGGACACCAGCACGCTCAAATCTGCACCTTTGGTAGACCTAGAGTTGAGACTTTCTTTGGGCTAGATGCATTGGGTATGGTAATGTGGTTGAATAAAATGCTGTGTCTGGCACTTCCCCCACCACTGGCAGCAATAGCTTCTAGTCCGTGTAGCATGCAAGCCATAGCCCCTTCTGTTAAACTAGCTTGTAACATAGTTATGCTGTTAGTTGGTCCAGCATGTTAATGAGAACAAAAGGAGTATCAATTTATGCTCCATGTAAGAAAGTGCATCTTAACTTCAGCAAACGCGCTCCACACGTACACGTGGGTTGGTGGGGAGGCGGGCTGCAAGAGGTGTGAGAAAAAGGGGAGGGCGGAGAAAGATGCGAGAGGCTAGAGGGACAGGGGGCATTTGGCTGCACTGCAACATGGTGGAGGTGGGGTGCGAGAGGCGAAAGGGAAGAGAGACGTGCATCATGGTTCAAAGTGGATGGAAAAGGCGCCTAAGCAAACACAAAGTCGCCCCAGCAGCTCATACGGTAACTTGCCTAAGCAGGACCCACCATCGCACCAGGCTCGCCTGTGCTTTGCTGCTGCACCACCCCAACAAGCCCAACCTGGCCCATCATAAGCCTCAACCCTTGAGATGCCTCCACATCTTGACATGTCTCAAAATCCCGAGATGTCTCAAATCCCCGCCCGCCCCTTGCTGCTGCACTGCCCGAACGGGCCCAACCTGATCCACCAAATGTCTCAAGCCTTGAGACGTCTCAAAACCTTGACGAGTCTCAAAACCCCACCTTTCCTTGCTGCTGCGCGACCCGAACGAGCCCAACCTGATCACCAACTCAGCTCCAGCGAGTGCAAGATCTGCTGTGTGGCACCGGTGGCTCAAAGACACTCCAGCAAGCTCTAATGTGCCTCAGAATGCCCTACCATTGCCGCTGAGGCCTAGCAGTTCCCTGCTGCTGCACTGCCCACACCAGCCCAACCTGGTCCACCAAACGGCTGAGCCCCAGCAGACGTCATATAAGGTTGGAATGCCTCAATACCCGCCCGCTCCTTGCTGCTGCGCTGCCCGAACCAGACCAACCTGGTCGATCAAATGGCTGAGCCCCAGCGGGTGCAAGATCTCCTCCGTGGCACCATTGGCCTTCACCCCTGCATCAATCATTTCCTCCAGCACCCCCCGCACCTCACTCACAAAATCCCCGCCTCCCGCCTCTTCTCCTGCTCCATCCCCCCTCCTCTTCCAGTCGTTAACAATGGCAGTGAGAATGGAGTTGAAGAGGTTTGCATCGGTGCGATACATGGTCCTCGCAAGTCCCACCAGCTCCCGCACCTTCCCCACATCCCCCGCCTCCACAAACCCGCCCAGCACCTCGGCAAACGCGTGGAACGGCAGCTTCATCCGCGCCCTGTGCGCGCCGGCCGCCACCGCGTCGTGTAACGTGGTAACCGCGTCGTCGATCTGGTTGGCGGAGAGGTAGCCGCGGAGGAGGTGCAGGAAGGTGATTCCGTCAGGGCGCATGCCCGCTGCGTCCATCTGAATGATTGTTTCCTTGGCCTTGGGGAACAGGTGGTTGTGTGCGTATGCGAATACCAGGGAGTTGAATGTCTCGGTTACTGGCGCCTGCTGCAACCTCAGCTCTTGAAAGGCCTGCAGGGGAGAGGGTGGGGATGGGTGAGGTAGTAAGGGTTGGGAGGAGCAAGGGAGAGGAGATGAGACTGTGGGTGGGTGGGCTCAGAAGGCAAGGGAGACGGCCGCATGGAAGGTGATGCCGCCGGGGCGCATGCCCGCTGCGTCCATCTGAATGATTGTTTCCTTGGCTTTAGGTGGTTGTGCGCATAGGCAAACACGAGGGAGTTGAATGTCTCGGTTACTGGCGCCTGCTGCAACCTCAGCTCTTGAAAGGCCTGCAAACGAGGGTGGGGAAAAGAGAAGTTGTGGATGGTTCAGGAGAGCCACGGTGACATTTTCAAAGCGAGAGGACTTGAACGTTTTGGTCAGTGGGTTCTCTTGCAAGACCCGATGAGGGTGAGAGTGAACGGCATGTGGACCCACACAGAGGTGTGCCTATGGATGGCAACAACATTTTCATTGCTCACATGCCACTTGTGTAAGTGACTTTAGACGAGACCTAGTTGAGACGTCTCAAAACTCATCTCGGAATTTTGAGACATGACACACGCTTGTGATTTTGAAAAAAGACCTTTGGGTAACACTGCGATAATATTTGGCCGAACAGCTGTTCAGCGCTTGCAGTCTTGGCTACCCAAGCGGAACTCGAGACGTTCCAAAAAGCAGCACTTGCAATCTTGCAATCCAAAGGGAATTCTAAGACTTCTCAAAAGGCCGCGCTTGCAGTTTTGTGTTGGCTACCCAATGGGTCACCACGAAAGAAATTTGTGAGCGCCAATTGGTTACCACAACTGTACGAGGCAGTTACCCTCTGCACTCACACACGCACGCACGCATGCACGCACGCACGCACGCACGCACGCACGCACGCAGCCCCCCCCCCCCCCCCCCCCCCCCCCCCGCCTCCCCCCCCCCCCCCCCCCCCCCCCCCCCTCCCCCCCCCCCCCCGCCCCATCCCCACCCCATACCCCCCCCCCTACCCCCCCCCCCCCCCCCCCCCCCCCGCTCCCCACCCCCGCCCCATACCCCCCCCCCCCCCCCCCCCCCCCCCCCCCCCCCCCCCCCCCCCCCCCCCCCGCTCCCCCCCCCCCCGCCCCCCCCTCCCGCTCCCTTCTCCCCTTACCTCCCCCTTCCCCCCCGCTTCCCCCCCTCTCTTCCACTCACCTGCTCCGCCTTGGCCACATCGCCCGCCAGCCCATAGCCCTCTATGCGCGCCTTGTGCAGCATCCTGCATGGCACACGGTGGGAGGAGCGGACGGGAAGTGAGAAAAGAGACGGAGCGGCAGTGGATGGGAAGGGAGAAAGGGGACGGAAAGGCAGTAGATGGGAAGGGATAAAAGGGATGAAACGTTTGAATGAAAGCGCGGAGCCCATAGCCCCTACTCCCTAGCCGGCAAGGGAGTGCACAGAAGAAGGGAGATGGGACAAGGAGGCGTGACGAGGGAGGAGGGTAGAGGGAAGAGTGAGGAGTGAGGAGGGAGGAGGGAGGAGGGAGGAGGGAGGAGGGAGGAAGGAGGAGGGAGGAGGGACGAGGGACGAGGGACGAGGGACGAGGGAGGAGGGAGGAGGGAGGAGGGAGGAGGGAGAAGGGAGAAGAGAGAAGGGATAATTGATGGATGAAAGCCCACAACCATCCCCATCACACACACCCATACCCATCACGCCATCACCATCCCCATCGCAACCATACCTCGTCATGGGCACGTTTGACGCCAGCAAATCACTCCAAGTCGCTTCCAGCTTATCCACCTGCCCTTTTGAGTTGACTCAAAGGTCACCCCAAACCTCGTCCCTACCACATCCCCCTATCCCACCACATCACATCCATACCCCATCACATCACACCCAACCATACCTTGTCATCGGCACGTTCGATGCAAGCAGCTCACTCCAAGTCGCTTCCAGCTTATCCACCTGCCCGCTCTGCCCATACGCCTTCAGCATAGCGGCATACGTGCCTCTATCAGGACCCGCTCCCGACGTCTTTAATCTCCTCTCCCACTCCAGTGCCTTTTCCGGCTCCCCGTGGGTCACATAGGCTGAGATCAGAGCGTTCATTGTCGCCAGATCTGGTTTCAGGTTGTAATTTTCCATCTGCCCGAGGTAGTGCTCCATTTGTTTGAGCTGCCCGGCCCTGCCGAGACCGGCCAGGATGATGTTGAATGTGATTGTAATGGGGGTGAAGCCCTGCGGGCAAGATAGGGAAGAGAAATAAAGAGAGTCAGAGGGAACAAGGGCGTAGGAAAGTAAGAGAGGAAGAGAGAAAGGGGGAGGCGAAGGGAGAAGCAGGAGAGAAAGCACAGTGTGTGCATGGCGAGGTTGCAGTGATTCAGTTATTAAGGCAGCATGTGATCAATGCACATGGTGTCTCAAAAAATGCATGGCGTGCGCACGGCATGGTTGCACTGTCCCCCCACCTTTCCCCTGCCCCACCTTGCTCCTCATCTCACCCATGATCGCTGCAATACCCGCCACCACACTTGCCCGCCTCTTGCCCGCCCCTCTACCCCAAACCACCCCCCCACCTCTTTCCCAAAATCTTCCCCAACGTGCTTTTCCTCTAATGCCCCACCTTGCTCCTCATTTCATCCATGATAGCAGCAATGCCCGCCACCATGCCTGATCGCCTCCTGCCTGCCAGCAGCGCCTGCAGCCACCCCATACCCATCCCGTGCGGTGCATTACCTTGCTCCTCATTTCATCCATGATAGCAGCAATGCCCGCCACCATGCCTGATCGCCTCCTGCCTGCCAGCAGCGCCTGCAGCCACCCCATACCCATCCCGTGCGGTGCATTACCTTGCTCCTCATTTCATCCATGATAGCAGCAATGCCCGCCACCATGCCTGATCGCCTCCTGCCTGCCAGCAGCGCCTGCAGCCACCCCATACCCATCCCGTGCGGTGCATTACCTTGCTCCTCATTTCATCCATGATAGCAGCAATGCCCGCCACCATGCCTGATCGCCTCCTGCCTGCCAGCAGCGCCTGCAGCCACCCCATACCCATCCCGTGCGGTGCATTACCTTGCTCCTCATTTCATCCATGATAGCAGC
The DNA here is from genome assembly GCA_947470075.1 of Closterium sp. Yama58-4. Taxonomy (NCBI): domain Eukaryota; kingdom Viridiplantae; phylum Streptophyta; class Zygnematophyceae; order Desmidiales; family Closteriaceae; genus Closterium; species Closterium sp. Yama58-4. The sequence continues at coordinate 362,573 of CANIUD010000750.1, read as the reverse complement.
AATGCCCGCCACCATGCCTGATCGCCTCCTGCCTGCCAGCAGCGCCTGCAGCCACCCCATACCCATCCCGTGCGGTGCATTACCTTGCTCCTCATTTCATCCATGATAGCAGCAATGCCCGCCACCATGCCTGATCGCCTCCTGCCTGCCAGCAGCGCCTGCAGCCACCCCATACCCATCCCGTGCGGTGCATTACCTTGCTCCTCATTTCATCCATGATAGCAGCAATGCCCGCCACCATGCCTGATCGCCTCCTGCCTGCCAGCAGCGCCTGCAGCCACCCCATACCCATCCCGTGCGGTGCATTACCTTGCTCCTCATTTCATCCATGATAGCAGCAATGCCCGCCACCATGCCTGATCGCCTCCTGCCTGCCAGCAGTGCCTGCAGCCGCGCATTGAACGATGGGATGCCCTCCGCCACGCCCTGCTGCCGCAGCCAGTCCACCTGGGAAACGGAGAGACGGAGAGGCGGAGAGAGGATAGAGGGCATTTGAGTGATCTAGGCAAGCAGCCAGGCGTTGAACGATGGAATGCCCTCCGCCACGCCCTGCTGCCGCAGCCAGTCCACCTTGGGGTGTAGAGAGCAGGAGTGGGGGAGACAAGGAGGGGTGAGAGAGATGAGAGATTGAGGGGTTGAACAAGGGAATGCCCTCGGGCACGCCCTGCTGCCACAGCCAGTCCACCCGCGGGCCAGGAGTGATGGAGAGAAGGCGAGGTGAGGGAGAAAGGATGGGTGGGGAAAGGGAGAAACGCCATTTGGGGTTGGAACAAGGGGATGCCCTCCGGCACGCCCTGCTGCCGCTGCCAGTCCACCTGGGGGGGCAGGAGAGATGGGGAGAAGGCGAGGGGAGCGCACGTAAAGAATGGGTGAAAGGGTCAATAGTCATTCGCGCGTTGAAAGAGCGGATGCCCTCGGGCACGCCTTGCTTCTGCAGCCACTACACCTGGGAGGGAGAGACGGAGAGGAGGGAGGAATAATGTAGAGCAGCAAGAGTGAGGCCAGGAAAGGAGGATTAAAAGAAAGGATGCTTAGGCAGCTTAGGGCAGAGGATAGCAGTCGAAGGCAGGAAAGGAAGGAGAGGTAGAAGAAGCATTACACACACCTTAGCAGGCACACCCGAGGACAACGCTCATGCCTTCACAGCACCCAATTCCTGAACCAACATTTTTTTTCAAGGGGAGGTGCTACCTGGGGTGTGGCGTACTTGGGGCAGGCGTTATCTTGGCAGATGAAATCTTACCTGTGTCTCGATTGACATGAATCTCCCCCGCCTTGCCACGTGGCCAAACACTGGCTGGTACACCTGCGGTGCAGACCACGGACAGGGGAGGAAGGGGGACACAGGGGTGGAAGAGGGTTGGGCAGAGAGTGGGGGGGAGAGAAGAGGGTTGCGTAGAAGAGGGGGAAAAAGGGTTGGGCAGAGGGGGGGAAGAAGAGGTTTGGGCAGAGCGGAGGAAAAAGAGGGTTGGGCGGAAGGAGGGAGGGAGGGGGGATCTAAGGTCGAGGAAAGGGAAGGAGGTAACATCCAGATGCAAAAAAAGCAGTATGCTTTGGACTCGCCTCCTCTCAACAACTCATCTTCTCTGATATGATCTGATCTTCTCTAATCTGATCTGATCTTCTCTGATCTGATCTGAACGGCTGTGGGGCAGGTGACTCGACTCGACACGACTCGTGCCCATGTCTAGCACGCACGCCTCCTCTCTTCCCAGCTCACCTTCTCTGTTCTAAACAGCTCCGGGAAGGAGAGGAAGAGTGCTAAGCAGCTGCAACATGGCGAGCAAGTGTGAATCGACTTGTGCTCCTATATATTACACACCACCTCCGTTCTAAACGGCTGCGGGAAGGAGAGGAAGAGGGCTTGGGCGGCTGCCACGTTGCGGGCGCGGGTGAATCAACTTGACCCGACTCCTGCCCTCATGTCTGACTCAGCTCCTCCCCGACTCACCACTTCTCTCGGAACTTACCTTTTCGGTCCGGAATGGTTGTGGGAAGGAGAGGAAGAGTGCCTGGGCGGCCGCCACGTTGCGGGCGCGGATGACAGCAGAGAGTGCCAGCTGGTAGTCCGCCTCTAGACGGGGGAAGCCCGGCTGCTGCACAAACCACTCTGCTACCTGCGGTGATGGGAGGGAATGGGAAGGAGTGAAGGAGAGAGGGTCAAGGGGAGAGGGAACGACAGCAGAGAGCGCGAGCTGGTAGTCGGCCTCCAGGCGAGGGAAACCAGGCTGCTGCACAAACCACTCTGCTACCTGCGCTTGTTTATAAATAGAAGGGGGAGGGGAAGTGGAAAAGAGGGATGGGGTGGGTGGGGTAGATCAGGAATTTACAGGCCTTCAGGACAGAGAGCGCCAGTTGGCTGCTTCAGGTAGTCTGCTTCTAGGCAGGGGAAGCCTGGCTGTTGCACGAACCACTCTGCCACCTGCGGTGATTTGAGGGAGAGGTGGGGGGGTGTGCGGAGAGGAGGGAAAAGAGTGGAAGGGCAGGGAAAACTAGGCGCCTTAGAAGAAGTAACACCAGGATGAAACCATGAACTTCAGACCTGCAAACCCCTACGCACGTATATAACCCCAAACCTGCAACCTGCTGTGCATGAGATGTCAACCCAAACAAAACCCTGACCCTGACACTGCACCACCCCTGCCTATACAGAACCCTAAACCCTGAAACTGCACCACCCCTAGCTATGCAGAACCTTAAACCCTGAAACTGCGCCACCCCTACCCATACAAAACCCCGAACCCTGACACTGCACCACCCCTACCCATACAGAACCCTAACATTGACCGTGCAACACCCTTACCCATACAAAATCTTAAACCCTGACACTACAACACCCCAACTACCCACCCACCCCACACACACCTCTGCAGCCTGCTTGGGGCGGCGGTGGTTCTTGAGCCTCTTAATGAGCTGTACACGGGGAGAGTGTGGGTGAGAGGGGGAGTGAGGCATGGCGCCCTCAGAACAGGGCAGGGAACAATACTCAGAATTCTCAGAAATTGGTCAGCTGACAGGGGTTGTGCGAGGGTGAGAGAGGAGCCAGCAAACCCAGAGGAAGGGACAGGGAGGAAGAGAAATGCAGGTGAAAGGGGGGAAGGAGTGTGCCAGGAAACAAGGGGCAAAGGGTGCATACAAGCGTGGATCCGTTTTTCCAATGCACTATGTCAAGGAACACTGCTGCTGGCACTAAAAATCAACAGTTGTCGTTTAAGTCGACAGTGGTGTTGCCTACCTGCGTAGCCAGACGCATGTCTACGGTGTTTCCGTTGCTCTCCCACGCCCTCACAATGGGCATGACATGGTTGCTGTCTGGCAGCTCCTTGACGTGCTGCCACAGCTGCTCCAGCGGGGCTGGAAGGGGTGGGAGCAGGGCAGAGGAGAATAGCCTGAGTTGTGTGAAACACCTAAGCAGTGACAATGGGCATGGCGTGGTTGCTGTCTGGCAGCTCCTTGACGTGCTGCCACAGCTGCTCCAGCGGGGCTGGAGGGAGGAGAAGGGGGGAAAGGACGAAAACACAGCAAACAAAGGACGTCTGGAAGGAATAAGACGCCAGGCTGTTTCCGCCCAAACTGCCGCAGCCTAACTTGCCACTGTTAGCCTGCACAGGGCCGGCCCACTGTCAGCCTGCACAGGGCCGGCCCACTTTCCAGCCCGTGTCAGGTCGAAAAGTGGCGCGCACTGCAACACCTCGCTACCCACTGGGTCAAAACGAGGGTGTTAATTCGGCGCAGCGGGTGCCATTTAACAAAGCTTACCGGCGTCACATGCACGATTCGACTCGCAGACGTCACTTCTAGGCAGAAAAACCTTTGGCTGCAAAACTTTTGGCGCTCCTGCCACCCTCAAGTTACCTTTTCGCAAGCTCCGGCTGAACGCGATCCGGCCAAACCCCTCCCGATCTGGCCGAACCCCTCCCAATCTGGCTGAACCCCTCCCGACCTGAGCAACCCCCTTTACCCCTGCCCACGGTGGTCAACAAGGGGACCATAATTCTGACCAGGCCTGCGGCCCGACTTGGGCCAGGCACAGCCCTCAAGCAAGCCGGGCCAGGGTGCCTTTTCAGTCCACTCAAAAATCACCAGGCAACCAAGCCTAGGTTGGGCCGGGGCAGGCCGGTCCTGGTCCGGCCCATGCTCATGCCTAGGGAGGACGAAGCGGTAGGGGACGGACAGGGGGAGAAACGGTTGGGGTTTTGGGGTAGTTCCCAAAACCCATAAACTTGTCCCATGGTATGCCACGCCACATCATCCCATTTCAAGCCATCCCAAACCATCCCAAACCATCCCATCCAGTCCCAACCCATTCCATTCCTGCCATCCCATGTCATGCCACATGACTCCCCCCTTTCACTCACTCTGCAACCCAGAGACTTCCGCATTTACCCCACCACCTCCGCCGCTGCTTCCCCCAGCCTCCACCGTTCCGCCCTCGGCCCCCTCCGCGGGAACCTGCGCGTCCCCTGTGCCCTCCGCCATTGTGGAAAACTCCTCCCCCGAACTTCCCTCCGCTGCGGGGGAATCCCCTACCTCCGCGACAACCTGCGCCGTCCCCTCGCCTTCCGCGCCCGCGCTGTCCGCCGATGGAGTGTACCCGCTGCTGCTGCTGCTGCTGCCGCCGCCGCTGTCGCTGCTGCCGGTGCTGCTGCTGGCGGTACTGTCATTGCTGCTGCTGTCGCTGCTGATACCGTCTTTTGCACTAATCGACGAGTACATTCCGCCTGCGGCTTTTGAATGGAACGGACTCCTAAATCGCTGCGCGCTATAAAGCGGACACGACGACACGGACTCTCGACGAATCCTGCTGTGACTATATCGAGCGCCAAGCTGAGAGGCGGCGAGCGGAGCAGCCTCGCGAGCACAGGGAGAAGGCGACAGGGCGGGGAAGAGGACGCGACGCGCGACTGCGGCGACTGAATGCACATAGCAAGCGGTAGCGGCGGCGGCGGTGGCGGCGGAGGTAGCGGGGGCGTGGATGGCGGAGGATGGGGTGATCGGGTCGAAGATCGCGTCAGGCGAAGCGGCAGACGCGGCAGAAGAGGAAAGGGCGCTGGCTGGAGCGTGATCGACGGCGCAGGATGCGGCGCACGATGAGATCGACGGGATCGCCGACACGCCGCGCGTCTGGTGCGCGCCAAGAGGCGCAGATCCGACGGTCAGTGCTAGATCTGGGAGCCTCGCGACGGCACCGGGCTCGGCGCGCTTGCGATTGAGCGACGCCCGCAGATAGGCGAGCGAACGACCTCTCATGGCTGCTGCTGTTGCTGATTCTGCCCGCAGCGGTGCTGCTAGTGCCGGCGGTGTTGGTGGTGGGTGAAATGGCGAGAGTAACCGTGCGAATGCAAGAGGGATCTGGATGGCGCTCCGGGGTAGCGGGTGGAGCGGATGGGCGTGGGAGTGCGCAGCCGAGAGAGCGCGCAACGACGTCGACTGTCAGTGGGTGCGGGAATTCGGAAGTGAATCTGGGAATTTTCCCAAGGGGTTTAGGCGCGATTGAGGGCAACAGGAAGCTGTTCAAACCGAATGAGTACCGCGTTACAGACTGTTTCACTCATCGTTTAGCACAGATTCGATAAGCAAGCACTGACGGTAACAAATCATACTGTAATGGGTAGAGATAACAAGGAAAAACAATCAGTTGCTAAAAATAAGAAACAAGCAGTTTGATGTATCAAATAAACAGTTAGAAAAAAAAAATTCACAAGTCAATACGTGAAATATCGAACGGCTGATGATACGGCACCATGTTCAGCGCCAGCGTTCCCTGCTCCTCCACTTGCGACCCACGTGCATCACCCCCATTACCATCCATCTCATCAACCACCACCTCCACCCCATCCCCCATCGCCGCACCACCACCATCCCCCAACCCACCCTCATCCTCCCCATCACCCCTCTCCTTCCCCTCACCACCTCCCCCATTCAACCAAACCCCACCCTCACCCCCACCCTCCACCATACACCCATCCTCCAACCCCCCACTGGTATCAGAGCTCTCCAAATAACCACCACCACCACCACCACCATCACCTCCGCCATCCCCCAAGCCTTCCAAGATGGGCTCTAACGGGCTGTCTTCATCAGGCAGAGGCGCGTGCGGGGAGGTGAGGAAGCGCACGACGGAGGCCATGGGGGGCCGCTGGTCGGGGTTGTACTCGAGGCAGAGCAGGGCGATGCGCAGCACCCGCAGGAACTGCTCCTCGTCGAATCCGCTTGCTAGTAACGCCGGGTCTGCGAACGAATCCAAAGCGCCCTCTGAGAGGCATGCCTCGGCCTGCTCGGGGAGCAGAGGGGAGGTGGAGGGTGGTGGAGGGAGGGTAATGCAGAGACGGTCGACAAAACATGAAAATGCAGAGGTGTGATGGCTGGAAACAGGGAGGGGCCTTTGGTCGGAGTTGTATTCATTGCACAGCAGGGCGATGCACAGCACCCCCAGCAACTGCTCCTCATCAAATCCTGCGGCCAGCAGTGCAGGGATGGTGAATGAATCCAGAGGGTGGTGGAGGGTGGTGAAGGTCACACAGCAACTCGAATATACCAATGTCGCAACCATTCCAGCAGGTCAACCCAAGTCAATCGCAGTCAACAACGGTTAACTTAATTTACTCACCACCCCGGCATGTCACCTGTCAACTCTAAGGCAAAGTCAACGCAAGTCAATGCTGGTCTGACCCGTTCGAGCAGGTCCTCTGTGTTGTGGGGCGACTGGCCGGAGAGCAGCTCCAGCAGCACCACTCCGAAGCTGAACACCACCCACTCAAACCCCCAAGTCAACCCAAGTCAACGCAAGTCAACGCTCACCCTCTCCAGAAGGTCCTCTGTGTTGTGCGGCGACTGGCCTGAGAGCAGCTCCAGCAGCACCACTCCGAAGCTGAACACGTCTGCTGCCACGCCCACGCGCTCACTGCCCACGTACTCCGGAGCCACATAGCCCCACGTGCCCAGCACCTGGGAAAAATGGGGTTGGGGTAGGGAAACGAAAAACTCTTCCTCTGTCTGCCCACTCGCTCACTGCCCACATATTCTGGGGCCACGTGTCCCCACGTCCCGCACCTGGGGACGGGGGGACTATGAGGCGGGTTGGGGACATAACTGCTATGCCTGCCCACTCGCTCACTGCCCACGTACTCCGGGGCCACGTATCACGTGCCCAGCACCTAAAGGGGCGGGAGAGGGAGCCAAAAAAGGGGAGTAAATGGAGGGGCATATATCGAATTCGCTAAGTCTGCTGACTCTCTCAATGTCCACGCACTAATTGACTCGTTTGCAGGATGACCTCAATGAGCCCAGAGTCAGAAATCCTGACACAAACAATATTCTTGCATTGCAGGCTTCATATCGCTCCAACATGACTCAACAAAGGTCAAGAACTAAAGGCACAAGAAGGGAGTGCTTTGAGGTGACTCTCAACACCAAACTCACTCTCGTAGACATGTCATTGGCCCCTTGCGGCATGACCTTAACCTCCCCAGCAACGCCCAGCAGGATGTTGGCCAGCTTCACACCGCTTCAATACGATACGACTTGCGCGTCAAGAGCGAATGACTGAGGGAAAGAGAGGGATGCTTTGAGGCAACCCACCCTCGTGGTCATGTCGTCTTGCGGCATGACCTTGGCCAGCCCAAAATCTGCAACTTGGCCTCAATTTCAACATGACTCGACACAAGTCAGGGACCAATAGCGGAAGAAGCGGAGTGAGTTGAGGCGACTCACAAACACACCACTCACCCTCGTGGTCATGTCGTTGACCCCTTGAGGCATGACCTTAGCCAGCCCCAAGTCAGCGAACTTGGCCTCCCCGGTAGCATCCAGCAGGATGTTAGCCGGCTTCACATAGCTTTAGCCAACTCCGGGGTTGAAAAGAAGAGGACAAAAGGAAGGGAACCACTCACCCTCGTGGTCATGTCGTTAACGCCTTGAGGCATGACCTTAGCCAGCCCGAAATCAGCGATCTTGGCCTCCCCAGTAGCGTCCAGCAGGATGTTAGCGGGCTTCACATCGCGGTGGATGATGCGCGGCTCACACTGCTCGTGCAGGTACGCCAGGCCCTTGGCCGATCCTATCGCCACACGCAGCCTATGCTCCCACGTCATTGGATTGTTCTTGTCTGCCCGGTGCGGCGAGGGTGTGGGAAAGAGGAGGGGGAAAAGCAAGAGCTTATTTTTCTGGTGCAGGAAGCAAGACCAGGAGTTTGTTTTTAACATTCCCAGCAGCGTCGAGCAGGATGTTAGCGGGCTTCACATCGCGGTGGATGATGCGCGGCTCACACTGCTCGTGCAGGTACGCCAGGCCCTTGGCTGATCCCACTGCCACTCGCAGCCTGTGCTCCCAGGTCATTGGGTTGTTCTTGTCTGCTTGGTTGAGAAGAGGGTGTGGGAGAGAGAAGGTCGGGAAAAAGGAAAAGCTTATTCTGTCTGGCGCAGGAAGCAAGACCAGAAAGTTGTTTTAGGCCTCCCCGCTAGCGTCCAGCAGGATGTTAGGGGCAGCCTCAGTGAGAGAGGGGCTCGCAGTGCTCGAACAAATAGGCTGGCCCCACTAGCACACGTGCCTCTTGGCTTGATCACCTCTACACACCACACCACACCACACCACACCACACCACACCACACACACCACACCACACCACACCACACCACACCACACCATACCATACCATACCATACCATACCATACCATACCATACCATACCATACCATACCATACCATACCATACCATACCATACCATACCATATCATGTTACACAGCACCACACAGCACCGCATGTTTGCTTGCACTCGAAGTCAAGCTGAGAGGCTGGCCCCCGAAACGAACTCGTAGGCCACAAGCGAGACTCCCCCTCACAGCACAACCCCACCAGATGCACCAAGTTGCGGGGGTGCACACAGGCGTGCACCCCACACCACACACATACCCCATGCCCACACACATACCCCATGCCCACACACATACCCCATGCCCACACACATACCCCATGCCCACACACATACCCCATGCCCACACACATACCCCATGCCCACACACATACCCCATGCCCACACACATACCCCATGCCCACACACATACCCCATGCCCACACACATACCCCATGCCCACACACATACCCCATGCCCACACACATACCCCATGCCCACACACATACCCCATGCCCACACACATACCCCATGCCCACACACATACCCCATGCCCACACACATACCCCATGCCCACACACATACCCCATGCCCACACACATACCCCATGCCCACACACATACCCCATGCCCACACACATACCCCATGCCCACACACATACCCCATGCCCACACACATACCCCATGCCCAAACACATACCCCATGCCCACACACATACCCCATGCCCACACACATACCCCATGCCCAAACACATACCCCATGCCCACACACATACCCCACACAACACACATGCCTGCATGCATGTGCAGCATGTACCTCTCAGCCGCGACAACAGGCTGCCACCGGAAACGAACTCGTAGGCCAGCAACCTCGAGTCCCCCTCACAGCAGAACCCCACCAGCTGCACCAAGTTGCGGTGGTGCACGTGGCCGATCACCTCTATCTCTATGCGATACTCTGCCTCTCCCTGGCCGCCCCCAGGCGTTGCGTGCAGCATCTTCACTGCCACCTCGTAGCTGGGGGGAGGGGACGCGCAAGAGAGGGGGTGACAAGTTGCGGTGGTGCACGTGGCCTATCACCTCTATCTCTATTCTGTACTCCGCCTCTCCCTGGCCGCCGCCTGGTGTTGCGTGCAGCATCTTCACTGCCACCTCGTAGCTGGGAAGGGGACAAGGGGCGGGAAAGTGGGGGTTAAGCAAGGGGGTGCGAGGTGGGCCGGTGGTGCACGTGCACGTGCTCTATCTATCATCTCTACCTCTAACCGGTCTACCTCTAACCGGTACTCTGCATCTCCCTGGGCCCCAATGGTGTTGCGTGCAGCATCTTCACTGCTACCCCGTAGCTGGTGGGAATGCAGGCAGCAGGCATAGGGGAGTGAGGGGAATGAGGAGGGAGGAGAGAGGGCGGGGTGGGGCGTGCTGCAGTGGTGCACATGCCCGATCACCACCTGTGGGGCAGAAGCTGGTAACCCTATCCACATTCAGCTGGTAACCCTATCCATATTCAGCTGGTAACCCTATCCATATTCAGCTTCTGCCTGCAGCATCTCCACTGATACCTCGTAGCTGCCTAGAGCACTGCTGAACAAACGGCAGAGTCTCTTCAAGCCACGCGACGCAACGGCCCGAACCATAAGCATGCATCTCTAGAAATAAGCGAGTAAGAGTGTTCCTGTCGTGTGATGAAGGAACTTTTGAAGGCTCTCAAGAGTCAATCCAATATCGCATACCCGTCAGAGAGGGGAGAGCATACATACCCGTCAGAGAGGGTTCCTCGGTACACGTGGCCAAACCCGCCCCGCCCTATGAGGCGCGAGAAGTGAAAGTTCTCGGTTGCTTCCTGCAGCTCCCACAGCTGAAACTCCGTGAGCCCATCCGCCACCTCGCCTGAGGCCAGCGGGGAAGGGGAAGGAGGGGAAGGGGAAGGAGGGGAAGGGGAAGGAGGGGAAGGGGAAGGAGGGGAAGGGGAAGGAGGGAAGGGGAAGGAGGGGAAGGGGGGAAGGAGGGGAAGGGAAGGAGGGGAAGGGGAAGGAGGGGAAGGGGAAGGAGGGGAAGGGGAAGGAGGGGAAGGGGAAGGAGGGGAAGGGGAAGGAGGGGAAGGGGAAGGAGGGGAAGGGGAAGGAGGGGAAGGGGAAGGAGGGGAAGGGGAAGGAGGGGAAGGGGAAGGAGGGGAAGGGGAAGGAGGGGAAGGGGAAGGAGGGGAAGGGGAAGGAGGGGAAGGGGAAGGAGGGGAAGGGGAAGGAGGGGAAGGGGAAGGAGGGGAAGGGGAAGGAGGGGAAGGGGAAGGAGGGGAAGGGGAAGGAGGGGAAGGGAAGGAGGGGAAGGGGAAGGAGGGGAAGGGGAAGGAGGGGAAGGGGAAGGAGGGGAAGGGGAAGGAGGGGAAGGGGAAGGAGGGAAGGGGAAGGAGGGGAAGGGGAAGGAGGGGAAGGGGAAGGAGGGGAAGGGGAAGGAGGGGAAGGGGAAGGAGGGGAAGGGGAAGGAGGGGAAGGGGAAGGAGGGGAAGGGGAAGGAGGGGAAGGGGAGGAGGGGAAGGGGAAGGAGGGGAAGGGGAAGGAGGGGAAGGGGAAGGAGGGGAAGGGGAGGAGGGGAAGGGGAAGGAGGGGAAGGGGAAGGAGGGAAGGGGGAAGGGAAGGGGGAAGGGGAAGGAGGGGAAGGGGAAGGAGGGGAAGGGGAAGGAGGGGAAGGGGAAGGAGGGGAAGGGGAAGGAGGGGAAGGGGAAGGAGGGGAAGGGGAAGGAGGGGAAGGGGAAGGAGGGGAAGGGGAAGGAGGGGAAGGGGAAGGAGGGGAAGGGGAAGGAGGGGAAGGGGAAGGAGGGGAAGGGGAAGGAGGGGAAGGGGAAGGAGGGGAAGGGGAAGGAGGGGAAGGGGAAGGAGGGGAAGGGGAAGGAGGGGAAGGGGAAGGAGGGGAAGGGGAAGGAGGGGAAGGGGAAGGAGGGGAAGGGGAAGGAGGGGAAGGGGAAGGAGGGGAAGGGGAAGGAGGGGAAGGGGAAGGAGGGGAAGGGGAAGGAGGGGAAGGGGAGGAGGGGAAGGGGAAGGAGGGAAGGGGAAGGAGGGGAAGGGGAAGGAGGGGAAGGGGAAGGAGGGGAAGGGGAAGGAGAGGAAGGGGAAGGAGGGGAAGGGGAAGGAGGGGAAGGGGAAGGAGGGGAAGGGGAAGGAGGGGAAGCGGAAGGAGGGGAAGGGGAAGGAGGGGAAGGGGAAGGAGGGGAAGGGGAAGGAGGGGAAGGGGAGGAAGGGGAAGGAGGGGGAAGGGGAAGGAGGGGAAGGGGAAGGAGGGGAAGGGGAAGGAGGGGAAGGGGAAGGAGGGGAAGGGGAAGGAGGGGAAGGGGAAGGAGGGGAAGGGGAAGGAGGGGAAGGGGAAGGAGGGGAAGGGGAAGGAGGGGAAGGGGAAGGAGGGGAAGGGGAAAGAGGGGAAGGGGAAGGAGGGGAAGGGGAAGGAGGGGAAGGGGAAGGAGGGGAAGGGGAAGGAGGGGAAGGGGAAGGAGGGGAAGGGGAAAGAGGGGAAGGGGAAGGAGGGGAAGGGGAAGGAGGGGAAGGGGAAGGAGGGGAAGCATGTGCGGAGGGGGAAGGGGAAGGAGGGGAAGCATGTGCGGAGGGAGCGTAAGAGAAAGTTTAAAAAGGCTCAATAAGAAACTCTGTCAACCCACCCATGTGCATGCATGCACATCTGCATACACACCCACGTGCATGCATAGTCACGTGCATGCAAACACACGTGCATGCAAACACACGTGCATGCATACTCACGTGCATGCATACCCACGTGCATGCATACTCACGTGCATGCATACTCACGTGCATGCATACTCACGTGCATGCATACTCACGTGCATGCATACTCACGTGCGCGTGGCACAGCCTCAGCACCCTCAATTAACCCCTCCTCGCCCGTCCCCTTGCCCTTGCCCCGCCCCACCACTCTCCACAGCACCGCACCCAGCAGCACCGCCACGAGAGCAGCACCCCCTGCTGCTATGACAGCCACAGCGGCCGGCGGAAGGGTGGGGCAGGCGGGGCAAGGGGAGCAGCGGCGGGCGGAGGAGGGGAGGCGGGGCAGATGGAGGTGTTGGGCGGGAGGGTGGAGGCAGTGGGAGTGGGGTTGGCAGCAGCAGCTGCTGTAGCAGCAGCAGCAGGTGGGATGCAGAGGTCAGCGTTTCCGGGAGAAAGCCTGCGAGGACACAAGCAAGACACATGGGTGTGTGGGCGGTGCGAGATGGACTTGAGAGGATACCCAAGGGAGTGTGAGGGTAATAGCAGAAAGATGTCAGCTCTACACGATTTATACATAGATTTCTGCATAGACTTTCTAGGAGGGGAGAAAACAAAAAGACAACAATGACGAAGAATATCTGTCTATTGAGGAAACAAAGAAGGCCTGAAGCAAAAAGGTTCACCTGAGAGAGAGGCCTGATCGAATGAGCTGAGAGGGGAGAGGACCTGAGAGGGCGTTGCCTGCAAGGTTGCTGCTCAGTGGGGCGAGAGAGGGGCAGCGATACGGGGGGAACGTGGATTCGGGAAGTGGATGGCCCAATAAGCGACGAGAATCAAAACACGAGTGGAGAGTGGGAAAATGTGTGATAGAGGGGAAGCAGGTGGGTGTGCAAGAGAGGAATGGGGAAGGAAGGTGTATGGAGGAGACATGGAACATGATGAGGGATTGCATTGCATAGAGGCGAGAAGAGTTTTAGAGTGGTGAGCACAACAGAGCAGTGAGAGGAATTACAGAGAGTGAAAGAAATTACAGAGTGGTGAGCGATGTCAAGGCAGAGAGAGAAGATGGCAGGGAGCCTGCAAGGCTATGTGCTCAGGTTCCTGCCAGCACAACGAGCGGGGTGCATGGGACAGGGAGCAGGGGGGGACTGGAAGAGACTGAAGAGGGCTGGCGGTGAAATAGAGAGATACCTGGCAACAAGCAGGAAACCCCAGCCACCAGGGGGACAGCCGAGCCAGCCAGGGGCAACGCACAGCCCAGCCAGGGGGCACACAGCAGCCAGCCAGCCAGCCAGCCAGCCAGCCAGCCAGCCAGCCAGCCAGCCAGCCAGCCAGCCAGCCAGCCAGCCAGCCAGCCAGCCAGCCAGCCAGCCAGCCAGCCAGCCAGCCAGCCAGCCAGCCAGCCAGCCAGCCAGCCAGCCAGCCAGCCAGCCAGCCAGCCAGCCAGCCAGCCAGCCAGCCAGCCAGCCAGCCAGCCAGCCAGCCAGCCAGCCAGCCAGCCAGCCAGCCAGCCAGCCAGCCAGCCAGCCAGCCAGCCAGCCAGCCAGCCAGCCAGCCAGCCAGCCAGCCAGCCAGCCAGCCAGCCAGCCAGCCAGCCAGCCAGCCAGCCAGCCAGCCAGCCAGCCAGCCAGCCAGCCAGCCAGCCAGCCAGCCAGCCAGCCAGCCAGCAGCCAGCCAGCCAGCCAGCCAGCCAGCCAGCCAGCCAGCCAGCCAGCCAGCCAGCCAGCCAGCCAGCCAGCCAGCCAGCCAGCCAGCCAGCCAGCCAGCCAGCCAGCCAGCCAGCCAGCCAGCCAGCCAGCCAGCCAGCCAGCCAGCCAGCCAGCCAGCCAGCCAGCCAGCCAGCCAGCCAGCCAGCCAGCCAGCCAGCCAGCCAGCCAGCCAGCCAGCCAGCCAGCCAGCCAGCCAGCCAGCCAGCCAGCCAGCCAGCCAGCCAGCCAGCCAGCCAGCCAGCCAGCCAGCCAGCCAGCCAGCCAGCCAGCCAGCCAGCAGCCAGCCAGCCAGCCAGCCAGCCAGCCAGCCAGCCAGCCAGCCAGCCAGCCAGCCAGCCAGCCAGCCAGCCAGCCAGCCAGCAGCCAGCCAGCCAGCCAGCCAGCCAGCCAGCCAGCCAGCCAGCCAGCCAGCCAGCCAGCCAGCCAGCCAGCCAGCCAGCCAGCCAGCCAGCCAGCCAGCCAGCCAGCCAGCCAGCCAGCCAGCCAGCCAGCCAGCCAGCCAGCCAGCCAGCCAGCCAGCCAGCCAGCCAGCCAGCCAGCCAGCCAGCCAGCCAGCAGCCAGCCAGCCAGCCAGCCAGCAGCCAGCCAGCCAGCCAGCCAGCCAGCCAGCCAGCCAGCCAGCCAGCCAGCCAGCCAGCCAGCCAGCCAGCCAGCCAGCCAGCCAGCCAGCCAGCCAGCCAGCCAGCCAGCCAGCCAGCCAGCCAGCCAGCCAGCCAGCCAGCCAGCCAGCCAGCCAGCCAGCCAGCCAGCCAGCCAGCCAGCCAGCCAGCCAGCCAGCCAGCCAGCCAGCCAGCCAGCCAGCCAGCCAGCCAGCCAGCCAGCCAGCCAGCCAGCCAGCAGCCAGCCAGCCAGCCAGCCAGCCAGCCAGCCAGCCAGCCAGCCAGCCAGCCAGCCAGCCAGCCAGCCAGCCAGCCAGCCAGCCAGCCAGCCAGCCAGCCAGCCAGCCAGCCAGCCAGCCAGCCAGCCAGCCAGCCAGCCAGCCAGCCAGCCAGCCAGCCAGCCAGCCAGCCAGCCAGCCAGCCAGCCAGCCAGCCAGCCAGCCAGCCAGCCAGCCAGCCAGCCAGCCAGCCAGCAGCCAGCCAGCCAGCCAGCCAGCCAGCCAGCCAGCCAGCCAGCCAGCCAGCCAGCCAGCCAGCCAGCCAGCCAGCCAGCCAGCCAGCCAGCCAGCCAGCCAGCCAGCCAGCCAGCCAGCCAGCCAGCCAGCCAGCCAGCCAGCCAGCCAGCCAGCCAGCCAGCCAGCCAGCCAGCCAGCCAGCCAGCCAGCCAGCCAGCCAGCCAGCCAGCCAGCCAGCCAGCCAGCCAGCCAGCCAGCCAGCCAGCCAGCCAGCCAGCCAGCCAGCCAGCCAGCCAGCCAGCCAGCCAGCCAGCCAGCCAGCCAGCCAGCCAGCCAGCCAGCCAGCCAGCCAGCCAGCCAGCCAGCCAGCCAGCCAGCCAGCCAGCCAGCCAGCCAGCCAGCCAGCCAGCCAGCCAGCCAGCCAGCCAGCCAGCCAGCCAGCCAGCCAGCCAGCCAGCCAGCCAGCCAGCCAGCCAGCCAGCCAGCCAGCCAGCCAGCCAGCCAGCCAGCCAGCCAGCAGCCAGCCAGCCAGCCAGCCAGCCAGCCAGCCAGCCAGCCAGCCAGCCAGCCAGCCAGCCAGCAGCCAGCCAGCCAGCCAGCCAGCCAGCCAGCCAGCCAGCCAGCCAGCCAGCCAGCCAGCCAGCCAGCCAGCCAGCCAGCCAGCCAGCCAGCCAGCCAGCCAGCCAGCCAGCCAGCCAGCCAGCCAGCCAGCCAGCCAGCCAGCCAGCCAGCCAGCCAGCCAGCCAGCCAGCCAGCCAGCCAGCCAGCCAGCCAGCCAGCCAGCCAGCCAGCCAGCCAGCCAGCCAGCCAGCCAGCCAGCCAGCCAGCCAGCCAGCCAGCCAGCCAGCCAGCCAGCCAGCCAGCCAGCCAGCCAGCCAGCCAGCCAGCCAGCCAGCCAGCCAGCAGCAGCCAGCCAGCCAGCCAGCCAGCCAGCCAGCAGCCAGCCAGCCAGCCAGCCAGCCAGCCAGCCAGCCAGCCAGCCAGCCAGCCAGCCAGCCAGCCAGCCAGCCAGCCAGCCAGCCAGCCAGCCAGCCAGCCAGCCAGCCAGCCAGCCAGCCAGCCAGCCAGCCAGCCAGCCAGCCAGCCAGCCAGCCAGCCAGCCAGCCAGCCAGCCAGCCAGCCAGCCAGCCAGCCAGCCAGCCAGCCAGCCAGCCAGCCAGCCAGCAGCCAGCCAGCCAGCCAGCCAGCCAGCCAGCCAGCCAGCCAGCCAGCCAGCCAGCCAGCCAGCCAGCCAGCCAGCCAGCCAGCCAGCCAGCCAGCCAGCCAGCCAGCCAGCCAGCCAGCCAGCCAGCCAGCCAGCCAGCCAGCCAGCCAGCCAGCCAGCCAGCCAGCCAGCCAGCCAGCCAGCCAGCCAGCCAGCCAGCCAGCCAGCCAGCCAGCCAGCCAGCCAGCCAGCCAGCCAGCCAGCCAGCCAGCCAGCCAGCCAGCCAGCCAGCCAGCCAGCCAGCCAGCCAGCCAGCCAGCCAGCCAGCCAGCCAGCCAGCCAGCCAGCCAGCCAGCCAGCCAGCCAGCCAGCCAGCCAGCCAGCCAGCAGCCAGCCAGCCAGCCAGCCAGCCAGCCAGCCAGCCAGCCAGCCAGCAGCCAGCCAGCCAGCCAGCCAGCCAGCCAGCCAGCCAGCCAGCCAGCCAGCCAGCCAGCCAGCCAGCCAGCCAGCCAGCCAGCCAGCCAGCCAGCCAGCCAGCCAGCCAGCCAGCCAGCCAGCCAGCCAGCCAGCCAGCCAGCCAGCCAGCCAGCCAGCCAGCCAGCCAGCCAGCCAGCCAGCCAGCCAGCCAGCCAGCCAGCCAGCCAGCCAGCCAGCCAGCCAGCCAGCCAGCCAGCCAGCCAGCCAGCCAGCCAGCCAGCCAGCCAGCCAGCCAGCCAGCCAGCCAGCCAGCCAGCCAGCCAGCCAGCCAGCCAGCCAGCCAGCCAGCCAGCCAGCCAGCCAGCCAGCCAGCCAGCCAGCCAGCCAGCCAGCCAGCCAGCCAGCCAGCCAGCCAGCCAGCCAGCCAGCCAGCCAGCCAGCCAGCCAGCCAGCCAGCCAGCCAGCCAGCCAGCCAGCCAGCCAGCCAGCCAGCCAGCCAGCCAGCCAGCCAGCCAGCCAGCCAGCCAGCCAGCCAGCCAGCCAGCCAGCCAGCCAGCCAGCCAGCCAGCCAGCCAGCCAGCCAGCCAGCCAGCCAGCCAGCCAGCCAGCCAGCCAGCCAGCCAGCCAGCCAGCCAGCCAGCCAGCCAGCCAGCCAGCCAGCCAGCCAGCCAGCCAGCCAGCCAGCCAGCCAGCCAGCCAGCCAGCCAGCCAGCCAGCCAGCAGCCAGCCAGCCAGCCAGCCAGCCAGCCAGCCAGCCAGCCAGCAGCCAGCCAGCCAGCCAGCCAGCCAGCCAGCCAGCCAGCCAGCCAGCCAGCCAGCCAGCCAGCCAGCCAGCCAGCCAGCCAGCCAGCCAGCCAGCCAGCCAGCCAGCCAGCCAGCCAGCCAGCCAGCCAGCCAGCCAGCCAGCCAGCCAGCCAGCCAGCCAGCCAGCCAGCCAGCCAGCCAGCCAGCCAGCCAGCCAGCCAGCCAGCCAGCCAGCCAGCCAGCCAGCCAGCCAGCCAGCCAGCCAGCCAGCCAGCCAGCCAGCCAGCCAGCCAGCCAGCCAGCCATCCAGCCATCCAGCCATCCAGCCATCCATCCAGCCATCCAGCCAGCCATCCATCCAGCCATCCAGCCAGCCAGCCAGCCATCCAGCCAGCCAGCCATCCAGCCATCCATCCATCCATCCATCCATCCATCCATCCATCCATCCATCCATCCAGCCATCCATCCATCCATCCATCCATCCATCCATCCATCCATCCATCCATCCATCCATCCATCCATCCATCCATCCATCCATCCATCCATCCATCCATCCAGCCATCCATCCATCCATCCATCCATCCATCCATCCATCATCCATCCATCCATCCATCATCCATCCATCCATCCATCCATCCATCCATCCATCCATCCATCCATCCATCCATCCATCCATCCATCCATCCATCCATCCATCCATCCATCCATCCATCCATCCATCCATCCATCCATCCATCCATCCATCCATCCATCCATCCATCCATCCATCCATCCATCCATCCATCCATCCATCCATCCATCCATCCATCCATCCATCCATCCATCCATCCATCCATCCATCCATCCATCCATCCATCCATCCATCCATCCATCCATCCATCCATCCATCCATCCATCCATCCATCCATCCATCCATCCATCCATCCATCCATCCATCCATCCATCCATCCATCCATCCATCCATCCATCCATCCATCCATCCATCCATCCATCCATCCATCCATCCATCCATCCATCCATCCATCCATCCATGGTGCAACGCACAGCCCATCCATCCATCCATCCATCCATCCATCCATCCATCCATCCATCCATCCATCCATCCATCCATCCATCCATCCATCCATCCATCCATCCATCCATCCATCCATCCATCCATCCATCCATCCATCCATCCATCCATCCATCCATCCATCCATGGTGCAACGCACAGCCCATCCATCCATCCATCCATCCATCCATCCATGGTGCAACGCACAGCCCATCCATCCATCCATCCATCCATCCATCCATCCATCCATCCATCCATCCATCCATCCATCCATCCATCCATCCATCCATCCATCCATCCATCCATCCATCCATCCATCCATCCATCCATCCATCCATCCATCCATCCATCCATCCATGGTGCAACGCACAGCCCATCCATCCATCCATCCATCCATCCATCCATCCATCCATCCATCCATCCATCCATCCATCCATCCATCCATCCATCCATCCATCCATCCATCCATCCATCCATCCATCCATGCATGCATGGTGCAACGCACAGTAATTGAAGCGTGGTGGTGCCGCTGACCAAGTCCTCTGGTATGCTGCCGTTGACTCGCGTGCCGGAGATGGCCCTAAAGCATGGCATGGGGCATGGCATGGGGCATGGCATGGGGCATGGCATGGGGCATGGCATGGAGTATGGCATGGGGCATGGCATGGCATGGCATGGGGCATGGCATGCGGCATGGCATGGGGCATCGCATGGGGCGTGGCATGGGGCATGGCATGCGGCATGGCATGGGGCATGGCATGGGGCATGGCATGGGGCATGGAATGCGGCATGGCATGGGGAATGGCATGGGACATGGCATGGCATGGCAATGGGGCATGGCATGGGGCAGGCAAACACACATGCACGCGCACACACAGACACGCACACAGGACATAAAAAATATGCATTGTAAGTCTTGCATTCTGTTAACCGAAATCAAATAGCCATGCAAAGATGCTGGAGAGGGACTAGAGAAAGGTGATGGGTTTATGGTGCGATGAGAGGGTTTACAGTGTGGCGAGAATCGGTGACGTGGCAAGGAGAGAGGGGATGGGGCCCTCAATAGGGCTGTTGAGAATAGAGCTGCATGGAAGCCACGGCAAGGCACAGAGTGAGTGTGGAGTAGGGAGGAGGCAAAAGGATATGATGAGGCAGGAGCGAGTGAGTGCATGGAGCGAGGTGCAATGGTGAGGTGAGGCAAGGAGGCGGAGTGGATAGTGAAGGGTGAGCACGGGAAGGTGGAGAGGGGTGGATGGAGGTGTCACGAGCACACATATAACGAGAGGTACGTTAACCCTTCTCCTCTCCCACGCACCCCGCTTCACTCCCACGCGCACCTCTCTATTCCCCTGCACCCAACTGCACTGCCAGATGCCGCACTTCACTCACCGACTGAAACCGCATCCAATTCAGTATCTATGGAAATCACAGGGCAACCCAGTCAACTCTCACACCACGACTCAGATTCATAGGCCAGCCACTCATGGTTCTTAATTTATGGTCAACTCACAATTCAACCAGTCAACTCACAAGTCAACCGGTCAACTCACAGGTCAACCAGTGAAGAGCTACGGAATTGAGGCAGGGTGCCGCCCACCCTTGTGTCTTTGAGCGTACTGCCAAAAGGAGAGGTTGGGAGGGGGAAGAGGGTTGGGAGAGTGGGGGCGGGTGGGGAAGGTGGAAAGAGCGGGAGGGGGATTCACAGGAAGGAGTTGTTGGGATGACACATAGACTACAAGTTTGATAACGCGCGATCAGGTGATGGTAGATGATGCCATGACACTCAAATGTCGCCCACAAGTCGTTAACATCGCTTATAGGTCGCCAGGGTCGCTCACAAGTCGCCAAGGTCGCTCACAAGTCGCCAAGGTCGCTTACAAGGCGCCAATGTCGCTCACAAGTCGCCAAGGTCGCTCACAAAGTCGCCAAGGTCGCTCACAAGTCGCCAGTGTCGCTCACAAGGCGCCAATGTCGCTCACAAGTCGTCAATGTCGCTCACAAGTCGCCAGTGTCGCTCACAAGTCGTCAATGTCGCTCACAAGTCGCCAGTGTCGCTCACAAGTCGCCAATGTCGCTCACAAGGCGCCAATGTCGCTCACAAGTCGTCAATGTCGCTCACAAGTCGCCAGTGTCGCTCACAAGTCGCCAGTGTCGCTCACGAGTCGCCAGTGTTCAATGAAGAAGAGGTGACGGCATGGAGGGCAAACCAAAACGCACAAGACGGAGAGAACACAACAGCATGGCCACGACTCAACACAACAGCATGGCCACGACTCAAGCCTCACAAGTCTGCCAGGTGATGAAGCGATAACAGAATGGTCAAGAGCCAGAAAGCAGGACTCACAAGTCCGCCAGGTCGGAGAGGTTTCCCACTGCTGCACTGAGTGCGCCTCGCAACGCCTGCCCGGAGATTGTTCTGTGATAGGGGCAGAGTTTGGGATGAGAGGAGGGGCGAAAGGATGATGGGAAAAACGGAGATGGGGGGGAGAAAGGGAGGAAGAGAAGAAAGAGATGATGAAGAGGAACAGTGCGACTCAAGAGCAAACAGCTCTCGCAGGGAGAAAGTGCGTTAGTTGCGCTGCTGGGAAACGGTCGGCATGCACGGCGGGAAGGGCGTGAGGGGCACACAGCGCTCTACTAGATTCGAGACTACAGGGGGAGCTCACAGCGAGACGATGCGCTGCTTAGCCTCGCGCGAGACGGTGGGCATGCACTGAAGACGGAAGGGCGCGAAGGGCTACAGTGCTCTAGTAGGCTTGAGGGTACAGAGCACACAGCACTCACAGCGAGACGATGCGCTGTTTAGCCTCGCGCGAGACGGTGGGCATGCACTGAAGAGAGAAGGGCGCGAGCTCGCTGCAGGGGTCCATGGAGGGGCGCCATGCGCGCACGCCCGCGCTGCCCCCGCTGCTGCTGTACACCCCCCGCCACACCTCCACCAGCGCTGCCACTGCGGTGGTGAGGGGCGGAGAGGGGTGGTGCGGGGTGGTGTCGGGTGGCGGGGAGTGGTGCGGGTCGTGTGGGTGAAAGGTGGTGTGAACGAGGTAGTGAGTCAGGGCGATGTGGTGGTGATGGTGGGAGAAGAGAGAGGGGTGATGGTGGGAGAAGAGAGAGAGATGGTGTTCGGAGACAAACCATGAAAGAGTGTATCTTAGTGGCGGAAGATACACTCACCCAAACCGCCGCTACTGCTACCGTTCTACCGAGAGGATAACCAGAGCGAACCAGAGAGAATCAGAGAGAACCAGAGAGAACCAGAGAGAACCAGAGAGAACCAGAGAGAACCAGAGCGAACCAGAGCGAACCAGAGCGAACCAGAGAGAACCAGAGAGAACCAGAGAGAATCAGAGAGAACCAGAGCGAACCAGAGCGAACCAGAGCGAACCAGAGCGAACCAGAGAGAACCAGAGCGAACCAGAGAGTACCAGATCGAAACAGAGAGAACTAGAACGAACCAGAGGGAACCAGAGAGAACAAGAAAGAGATACGTGGTGATACCATAGAGGTGGCAAACAGCTGGACGGGCGGCAGAGCTGGGCGGTGGGCTTGGCGGTGGGCGTTGGGTAGGAGGGGGGGCTCACGGTCTTGCGGCGCGGTGAGGCTGAGGGCGGTCGGCAGCACCGCGACCGTCGCGAGCAGCGCCACCCACCACCATGCCACCACGCCCGCTGCACTAACTTCCCTGTTATTGAATCTGCGTGCTGTTATCGGAGCCAGCAGTATCGGGGATAGGAGGTCCATGATCGCCAAGGAACAGGACAGCAGCCAGCCGTTTGAAAGCCCGCGAGAATCAGCCGCTTGACGAATTCGCGCCTACTAACGTCGAACTCTGCGGCGTGTTCCTAGTATGACTATAGTTTCGGACAGAAACTACGCCGGACTCTGAAAGAAACGGCGCTTCTTTCGACGCAATGCGATCTGAAATGCCGGTGCTGACTGTATCCCCGCGCCCAGGAGTGCGTGAGACGGGCGGCAATAAGGGCGTGGAGGGCCAACAGCGGCGGTACACGGATTGACATGTGATGACGTGATGAGAGATAAGTCGAGATCCAACGAGGGTCGTCCCGATTCCCGACCCTCGTTTCCCTTCGTCTCCTTCGCTCCCCGGGCCCCATCGCTTGCACAGCTCCTGCGCGGTACCAATGCGACGGCGGTTAGCGTGGGACGGGCGCGAGACGGTGTGGTGGTTAGGCGGGAGTGTCAAGGGCGCCAGACCAATGAGAGGACGGTTGCGCGCAACTGCTGCTGCTGCAGCGTAGGGGAGTCGAGCGACGATTCAACTGACCTAAGCCCCTTCTGCTTGGAACGGTTACCAGCCGCCGCGTTATTAAATGCATCAATTTACGGTACATCAGAAGTTGGTGCTTTGTGCTCCTCAAGCTTTTACCTCACCGAGTGCCCTTCATATCTTTCTAATAAAGCAATTTATTGCAAATCTCCATGGTGCATGTATATTATACACATGTGCAAATATTGCTGATGTACGGTGTTCTTGTCTTTTTTTCTTGTAAAACTGTGTAAGCTTGTTCTGTATAGTCGCTGGAAAGTTCTTCGTTATACCGTAACGCATGATCTGTGTCTCTCTATTATATACAGTATAGAATATTATTAGCGTTACATAAAAGTGAACTGGCTTTCATCGAAGCAGCACTCTCCTGGCATCTGCGCTCCACAACTCGCGGATATCGCCACTCCTGCATCAAATCGAAGCATTCCGTTCCGACCTAGTCGTCAGTTCGGCTCCTAGGTTCGTTAGTTGATTGTCCTTGTGTGCACCCGCGTTACTTCACCGTCGTTCTTAGATCAATCAGGCACAGTTGTGACGAGGCTAGATGGCGGGACAGCCGGAGCCGAAGCAGACGCCGGAGGACGTGAAGATGGACGTCTTCGAGGACGACGACGAATTCGAGGAGTTCGAAAATGAAGGTGCGTCTTTCGGGCGAACGAGTCTATAGATCACGTCTCGCGATTTGGTTCTGCCGTAAAGATTCTTCCACTTCAGATAGCCGTGGTCGCGTATGACTCTGATTGGCGTGAGTTAGGACCATTTTTTTCGGTAATCCCGTTTGACGTCACGATTTCACGCGAGAGTGTTTCAGTCAATCCTTGCCTGTAGATATGGTTTCCAGTTTTCTCTCCACAATCGGAAACTGTGCGTTCGTAGAATTATCTTGTTGCTCCCAGGACACCATAGTCCTGTTGCGGAAAACGTCTGTGTTCCGCGTGCCTCCGGACACCCTAATCGCTGCTGATTCCGGGTGTCCCGTGCGACCTCCCCGTATGCCCTTGTGATGCGTGCCGGTTGGGATCCGGTGCTTCCTCGCATGTTCTTCCTCGCGTGACATCCGTGTTGGGAAGGGTGAGGTGATCCCCGCCTGACCTTCTCGTGTGCGGAGTCTGCTCCCCGCATCCATGCTGCTCCCCACATCCATGCTGCTCCCCGCATCCATGCTGCTCCCCGCATCCATGCTGCGGATTGGGACGAGCGCACGCAGGTCGTGGGGTGTGGTGGTGCACCACACGCAGGTCGTGGGGTGTGGTGGTGCACCACCAGCATAAGGACGACCGGCATGACGTTGCGCTCTTCTCCCCCTCCCGTCCCACCACCCCCTTCCGCCTCCCCCACGCCTCTCCCCTGCCCTCTCTCGCCCCCCACTCCTCTATGTTTCAGATTAGACTCCTCTCTCTCTAGCCCACGGCGTGGAGTTGATGCACCAGTGGGAGGACGACTGGCATGACCTTGCACTCTTTCCTCCCTTCACTCCACCCCTCCCTTTCTCTTCCACCTGCCTGCGCTGCCCGCGCCTCTCTATCGCACGAGAATGGGACGAGAGCGCACGGCACGCGGAGGTTGTGCTCCTATGGCATGATTCTCAACTCTCCCCCGTCCCTCCCCATCTCCCCCCCCCCTCCCCCACCCCCCTCCCCCACCGTTTTGGTATGTTGCAGATTGGGAAGAGGGAGCGCAGGTCGTGCAGGTTGTGCGCCAGTGGGAGGACGAATGGGGATGACTCTGCATTCCTCCTCCCTTTCCCGCATCACCCTCACCTCTCGTTCTCCTCCTCATTTCCCCACCTCTACGTTCCAGACTGGGACGAGAGTGCGCAGGATGTGGAGGTGGTGCATCAGTGGGAGGACGATTGGGACGATGATGACGTCAACGATGACTTTTCCCAGCAGCTCCGAGCCGAGCTTGACAAGTCCACATAGCGTGAGGGTGACAGACGCACCTTTGAGTCGCACATGTGACAGGTCAACATCTGTGTTCACACTTGAGTGGCATATGACATGAGTCATGCGACTTCTTTCCAGCAGCTGAGGGGCGAGCCGAGCTTGAAGAGTCCAAAAGCCTGTACCCTGGCTGGATGGCATGGGCATACTCTCAACGTGACACGTGGCATGCGCATGCCTGATTTGGTAGCACCGCATTTCCTAGAAGGGTCGTGTATATTGTGTTTACTAATTTGGTAGTAGTATGTACTCACGACTTGAGATGAGCTGCTGTTCTACCGTAGCTGTTTGACAGCAAGGTGCAAGTCCCTGGACAATAATCAAATTTCAACTCAAGGTAACACATATTCTTGCAGACAAACATCCATGATTCCTTCCTGACAAGGTATGGTATGGTAGTTAGAAAGATACCTTACTTGCAACCACACATGCCATCACCATCGCATTCACCACAATCCATGCCAATGTGACCTACGGTAGTACAGTACTGAATGGCTTGTGTTTCTAACAGCCACGCTCTGCCACCTGTGCTCCAGCCAGCCAGAAAGTGGGAGTGATAACCGTGAAACTTCAGCAGCGGAAGAAGGGAGAAGCAGGGCTATCCAAGGCGCGCCTTGTAGAGCAGAATGTAGGCCATGTGCCAGTCGCCTGCACGCATGGGGGAGAGGCATGAGATGAAGAGTGCAGATGTGGATCAGGCTTGGGGAAAGGGAATCTGGTCACGTGCGTTTGATGCCACATGACAGAAACTAGCAGCTACTGAGCGTGATAAGAATGATAATTTGTGACTTCATACCTGATTTTGAGGCATGTGACTACAAGGCACGTGAGTATAGCAAGGCACATGACAACCCCACAGCTCACCTCCGCCCGCCAGGTTGACAATCTCCTCGTTGCGCATGATTGATTGTTACTATATCGTGTGTGACACAAAGGACACGTGGCAACAAGGCACCTGGCAGGCACGCAGCTCACCTCCGCCCGCCAGGTTGACGATCTCCTCCTCGTTGCGCATGATGGGCTGCTCGTCGTCAAACTCGATCCACTTGCCTGCAAAGGAAAGGGAAAGGAGAAAGCGGGGGGTTGGGGAAGGGATGATGGGTTGTTTGTCATCAAACTCTATCCACTTATCTGAAACGAAGCAATGGAAATGAGAGAGGGGAGAGGGTCGGAGAGACATGACGGCTAGGAGACAGAACTGCCTGCAATGCACACAGAGGAGGAAGGAGGTTGGGGTGGAGCGTGGTGAGGAATGAATGACATAGAAGATGGATTGCAAGAGCGAGTGCAAAGCATTTTTCAGAATTAAAAAAAAAAAAAGAACCCTGAGGGCATGAGTGAGTGCTTGGGGCTGAAATTTATCCACACACTGTGCAGCCAAGGGTAGGTGGCGAGGTGATGTGGGGTGGTGGGGCATAGACAGGACAGTGTAGGAAGTTCTTAGCATTCAACAAAAAAAGGGACAAGGCATGGACGGGACAGGGCAGGAAAGTCTTAACATTGAAACATGTCTCAATAAGACAATGCATGGATAGTGAAAATCATTGGAATATGATGAGGTGAGCCATGGAAGAATAAAACATGAGATGGGGTGGAATTGGATGTACCCTGTTCATACCACATACCGCTCCTCTTCGCCCATTCACACCACATACCACTCTCCTGCTTCACCCATTCATGCCACACACATACTGATCCGTACCGCACTGTAACGCACAGTACATGCCACATACCGCTCTCCTGCTTCACCCATGCCACATAATGCCCCGAGTCCGCACTCCTGCCCTTGTGGGTCAGCACAGCTGTCAGGTCAAACAGCCCCGTGGCTGCATTGGGAAAGGGCAAAGGAGGAAAGGCAAAGGTGGTGGATGGAAAAGGCAGGCGGAGGTGGTGGGGTGTGGGAGAGGAGTGAAAGGGAGGGAAATACGTGAAAGGGAGGATAAAAGTGTGTTCCCCCCCGGCCTGCACTCCTGCCCTTGTGCGTCAGCACAGCTGTCAGGTCAAACAGCCCCGTGGCTGCATTGGGGGATGGCAGGATGATTGGGAAGCAAGAGGGGAAGGGGAAGGAAGAGAGGGAGTGATAACTGGTGTTTAGAAAGCCACGTAATGCCCCCTCGGCCTGCAAACTCCTTCCCTTGTGCGTCAGTACTGCCGTGAGAAGTCAAACATTTCATGGCTGGATGGGTGGGGTAAGAGGTGGGGGTGGGAAGCAGGGAAAGGAAGGGAGAGCGATGGATGGGATTGGAAAAATCAGATACCAGACGGAGTTCAAAGCAAACAGACCAAGTATCCATGAGACCTAGCGTGTATTCCATGGGAGAAATTAGTTCTTAAGCTTTCTAAAAATCTGTCTTCATCATAGCATCTCCCGGGAGAAGTTGGTTCTAAGAAAGGATGCCAAGTTAATCATCATATGAAACCAAGTTTACGTCATACAGCATGCGATGGGATAATGGGAGAGGTTGGTTTGAGGATTCCAAACAAATGTGTTAGTCGTATGGCATGCGATGGGAAAAAGAAGCCCTCTCTCCCATGGCCGCACAGGAAACAGTGGGCTGTAGAATGAGAGACAAGGCTACCTGGCAGCTTATAACTACATGATCACGGCAGAAGTGTGTGATCATACTCATGATCATGCAGCTCATGATTACTTGATCATGACAGGTACACGTGAGCATGATTCCTACCTTCTCCGCCCTCCTTGCTGTCTGCGTCTGTGGAGGCAGAAGCATTAGAAGCCTGCATGGTCAGCAAGGTGGGGTCAGGAGAGAGAACGCAGTGCAGTGGGAGGGGAAATGATTGAGACGAGGAATGAACCTATGGTGGGATGAGTCACAAAGAAGTGAGGCAAGCTCCCTCTCACACAAACTGCTTTGCTTGTTCCAGCGGTTACCCCTTCCGTCTTTCTTAGCACCTCTGCTTGTCCCCTATCTCTTACCTTGCACCTCTTCTTGATAACCATCCCGTCCTTCCTATCCTGAAATCCCCTTTATTGCACTACCCCAATCTCACAAGCCACAATCCGTTTTCTTACCCTCACCTTTCCATACACAGCCTTCATCCATCCCTCCCTCCTCACGTGCCAGATGGAGACTTCATTCCTCCTCCCTCCTCACCTGTGCAGTCGCAGCTCCATCCACATCCATGGCTGCGCCTCCCTCTCCGCCCTCCTTCCCCCCACCCTCCGCCCCCGCCCCGCCCTTCGCCTCTGCTCCCTCTGCTGCCGCCCCGTCTGTCTTCCCCTCTGCACTCCCACTCCCCTCCGCTCCCCCTCCCAACCCCTTGGCCGCACTCCCCCCTTCCACCTCCATCTTCTCCCCCTCCTTCTCCCCCGACCCCTCCCCCGTCTCCCCTTTCTTCTCCCCCTTCCCCCCCGCGTCCGCCTCCCCCTCCTTGCCCTTCCCCCTGCCCTCCACCAGCCCCGCCTTGATGTCATCCGCCAGACGCAGGCGCTGGGGGGAGGGGGGAGGGGGGAAGCGGCGGAATGGTGAAAGAGAGGGGAAGCAAAAAATATCACGGAAGGAGATCATGGGGGGTGGATGGGGAAAGAGGGGAAAGAGTGGGGGGAAGATGCGGGGGAAGGGAAGCGGGGAACGAAAGTGGCGGCGGGAATTGAATGAACGATGCAGGTGATATACAATGGAGAGTGGACGGAAGACAACAATATTAAAAAGCTCCTATATAGGATGACCTGATCTAGGTTAAAAGAACACATTGTGAGAAAAAACTCCCCCCACGCAACAACATGACATCGGCAGCAACCCTAAAATCCGAGGCGCAGCACTTTTGGAATCCTAGAAGGATATCGGCGCGCCACATTGCACTCACTTTCCTGGGCCCGTCCAGCTTGGCTCTGAGCTCGGGCGTGCAGAAGTCATACACGTCCAACACGAGGGGGTATGTCACCCTCTGCAGCAAGCAAAGAGAGGAGGATGGGGGAGGGGGAGAGGAAGGGAAAAGAGAGGGAAAACACAGGGGCATAGAGGGGGGCCGTGTGAAGCTTGGCTCTGAGCTCAGGCGTGCAGAAGTCGTACACGTCCAACACGAGGGGGTATGTCACCCTCTGCAGCACGCAACGAAAGGAGGGCGACAGGGAAGAGGGGCACAGAGGGAGGAGGGGCAGAGGGGGAGGAGGGGGAGAGTGGGAGGAGGGGCAAGGAGGGGGGAAACAGGAATGGGGGCCCGTCCAGCTTGGTTCTGAGCTCTGGCGTGCAGAAGTCATATACGTCCAACACGAAGGGGTACGTCCAACACGAAGGGGTACGTCCAACACGAAGGGACCCCTTGGTGTTGGACGTACCCGTGCAGTATGGGGACGAGTCATGGGGGCACGGCAGCAGGGGAAGACGGGGGGCAGGGGGGGCAGAGTGCGGGGCAGGAGGGGGGCAGAGGGAGGGGCAGAGCGGGCAGAGGGGGCGTGTCCAGCTTGGGTGTGAGCTCGGGCGTGTAGCAGTTATAGACGCACATTACGATAGCGAAAAACCATCACTTGATCCCAGTTTATGCAAGCATACATGGAGAGGAATGCACGATGGGGGACAAGGCACATTGCACAGGGCAAGGCATTGTAAGGCAGGGCATGGCAGGGCAACGCAGAGCAAGGCAGAGCAAGGCGGGGCAAGGCAGGGCAAGGAATGGTGGTAAGGCAGGGTAGAGTGGTACTGTCTCGGAGGATTTTGGAACGGCAAGGCACGGTAAGGCAGGGTAAGGCACGGTAAGGCATGGTAAGGCATGGTAAGGCACGGTAAGGCATGGTAAGGCATGGTAAGGCACGGTAAGGCATGGTAAGGCATGGTAAGGCACGGTAAGGTACTGACTCGGAGAATCTTGGCCTTCTGCTGCGACTCGCGCTTCCAGAAGAACCGCACGAACTGCACCGTGAGGTAACTGTTGGGAGCAGTGCGATGAGGGAGGGAGGGGGAGAGGAAGATGCAGAGGGCCATTCGAGGGAAAGAAATGCTTGTTTGAATGCGTAGCATGCGCATACACCTGTGCTTCCAGAAGAAACGGACGAACTGCACTGTGAGGTAGCTGGTGGGCAGTGCTGTGGAGAGGGAGGGGGAAGGGGGTGGGAGAAGGGGAGGAGGACTCGTTTTAACGCGTGGCATGCGCGTCCACTTGCGCCTCCAGGAGAAACGGACGAACTGCACTGTGAGGTAGCTGGTGGGGGGAAGTGCAGAGGGGAGGGAGGGGGAGAGGGAGGGAGGGATGAGGAAGAGGGGAAGACGGATTTGTTTGAATGCGAGACATGCGCGTACACTTGCGCTTCCAGAATAGTGCAGGAAGAGAATTGGGCTAACGTGGGGGGCTGATGAAGCAACATTGGCACAGTGGAGCGGCTTCACCAAGATGAGGAGCTTCAAGCACACACAGCATAGAGAGCATGGAATGGCTGATGCTGAAACAGGAGGTAGGTGACTGATTTACCGCAGTGGGGGACGAAATGACGGAATTAGCATGGGGCCCCGAACACACCCGAGCAGCCATCATCTCGAGCAGACACCCACCAAGGGAGCCGGGCGATAAAATACTCTGATCTGATGCGCCAAAAAAATCACTCACTGGGGGAGGCGGGCGATGAGGGAATCTTTTGTGAAGACAGCCGAGCGGCCAAGTGATGCTGATACCTTCTCCAGCTCCGTCCTTAGGCCCTGGTGGGCCGTGAGTGCATGCAGGCGCGTGAGAAAGCATGAACTCAAGAGCTTAGCCAGCGTACTAAGCAGGGCAAAGCACGAGGCCTTCTCCAGGTGAATTATCAGACAGGCCCTTGAGGAGGTGGGGTGCATGGCAGCAGAGGAGGACGGAGGGAGGGTGTAATAGGAAGGAAAGAGGAAGGAAGGGAGAGAGGGAATGAGGTGTAGGTTAACGTCACTTTGCTGCTAATTAGGTGCAGGCAACGTGGGTCAAAAGGGAAATATTGTGTGAGAGCAGCTCTCACCCTCTAATGCCTTCATGCAGTATGATGACAAGGGGAAGGGCACTCACCCTCTTGATCCCTGCACTCACCCTCTTGATCTCTGCACTCACCCTCTTGATCCCTGCACTCACCCTCTTGATCCCTGCACTCACCCTCTTGATCCCTGCACTCACCCTCTTGATCCCTGCACTCACCCTCTTGATCCCTTCATGCAACAGGTTGACGTCGCTGCTGATGTGGCACTTGAGCATAAACGCTGTTTCCTTCTCCTCACTCTCCTCCCCGTTGCCCTCCGCGCCTTCCCCTCCCTCTGCACACCGAACCCTGTGTGATGCAGAGAGAGAGGTGAGCAGCGCACGTGGAGAAGGGGAGCATAGCATGAGTGAGAACATGTCAGGACTGTCACCAGCTGCAAAGGGGGCGGTCAGCACGTGGCAGCACACCAGCAGCTAGACAGTACACAGGTCAACCTCTCATGAGGTAAGGCAGGAGGCAAGGCAGGAGGTAAGGCAGGAGGTAGGGCAGGAGGTTAGACAGGAGGCAAGGCAGGAGGTAAGGCAGGAGGTAAGGCAAGAGGCAAGGCAGGAGGTAAGGCAGGAGGTAAGGCAGGAGTAAGACAGGAGGTAAGGCAGGAGGTAAGGCAGGAGGTAAGGCAGGAGGTAAGGCAGGAGGTAGGGCAGGAGGTAATAAAGAGGCATGAAAGGCTTACTTGCTGACTAGTTCAATCCCGAATATGTTGTCCACCTCAGCTTGAGAGCTGACGTGGCAGGGTAAGGGATAAGGCAGTTGCAGAAAATTACAGGAAGGGGAGGAGGAACGGAGAAAAATTGGCATGAGCAATAGTCAATCCATTAAGTCTGACCGTGCTCCTATGAGAACATATAGGTTGAAGGCAATAGCAGCAGCAGCAGCAGCAGCAGCAGCGGTAACAAACAAAGTGTAACCGATGCAATTATAAGGAGAGGTGGTGAAAGGAATCAGAACGTGGTATAACGGGCACGCACGGCTGCCTGATGCTGCGGAGGCGCTGGGAGAGAGAGTAGAGCAGCTGCGTCCAACACTCCTCCGCATCCTGCATGGGACGAATGAGGGGGGAGAGGGGTGTCGCGGAGTGATGGGGAGTGATGGGGAGTGATGGGGAGTGATGGGAAGTGATGGGGTGGGGGGTGATGGGGTTGATGGGGAGAGACAGGAGAAAGATGAAGGTGAAGGAAGCAAGCATGAGTGGAGCTACATGCGATGAGAGAGACATGCGATGGGGGCTACATGCGATGAGAGAGACATGCGATGGGGGGCTACATGCGATGAGAGAGACATGCGATGGGGGCTACATGCGATGAGAGAGACATGCGCTGGGGGCTACATGCAATGAGAGAGACATGCGATGGGGGCTACATGCGATGAGAGAGACATGCGATGGGGGGCTACATGCGATGAGAGAGACATGCGATGGGGGCTACATGCGATGAGAGAGACATGCGATGGGGGCTACATGCGATGAGAGAGACATGCGATGGGGGCTACATGCGATGAGAGAGACATGCGATGGGGGCTACATGCGATGAGAATTCATTCAAGAGCCGGAAGTGACTTTGGGTCGACTGACAAGTGACTTCGAGGTTACATGACATGACAAGTGAGTAGGAGAACGAAGGATCACAAGGAGCAGAGGTAACAGAAAGACCAACAACAACCTGACAGACTTGCTAAGCTGTTTAATGAGTCACCTCAACAAGCATGTTGCTAAGCTGTTTATTCTCTCGTTGTGCATGTCATGATGTGTGGTACATGCACGTACCCAATCCCCCCACACCTCACCTGCTGCATGTACGCGCCATGCTCCCATGTCACCTCACCTGCTGCATGTACGCGCCATGCTCCCATGTCACCTCACCTGCTGCATGTACGCGCCATGCTCCCATGTCACCTCACCTGCTGCATGTACGCGCCATGCTCCCATGTCACCTCACCTGCTGCATGTACGCGCCATGCTCCCATGTCACCTCACCTGCTGCATGTACGCGCCATGCTCCCATGTCACCTCACCTGCTGCATGTACGCGCCATGCTCCCATGTCACCTCACCTGCTGCATGTACGCGCCATGCTCCCATGTCACCTCACCTGCTGCATGTACGCGCCATGCTCCCATGTCACCTCACCTGCTGCATGTACGCGCCATGCTCCCATGTCACCTCACCTGCTGCATGTACGCGCCATGCTCCCCCTGCTGCGCAAACTGCGGGAATCTCTGGCGAAGCAGCTGCAGCCCACAGGGCGGCGAGCAGAGGGAGGCAGCGAGCCAGAACGAGGGAAGCACATGTGAATGAGCATTGGCGGAACATATATGAGAGGAGAAGCGAAACGGTGGAGTCAAATGGCATGGGAGGAGGAAGGGGACGGAGAGGATGGGCAAGTGCCCAGCTTAGAAGGGTGGGCAGCATAGGAGGGCACGGGGAAGAAGTGCAGAGATATGGCGAATAGGGGCGTTGGAGAGTGTGCGGGAGCAAGGGAGCAAGCAAGGGGGGAGGGGTATAAAGTGCGGGCAAGGGAGGGGAGCGGAGTGAGAGGGGGAGTGGGGGGAAAAAGGGGATGGATGGAAGAGAGAGAAGCAATGACCATGAGGAAGCGCAGGGGAATGAGAAAGGGTTGAGGGGGTGGGGGGATGGTGGGTTGCGTGGCGGAGAAGCAAATGACCATGAGGAAGCGAAGTGGAGTGACGGGGCGGCGAGATTTCTCCAGCTCCCCAAAGAGGTCTCGAGCTGCCAGCGCCAGGCGGTGCGAGCTGTCCGCCTCTATGCCACTCGATGGGGCGTACCTGCGGTGCAGTGCGGTGGGGTGGGGTGGGGTGGGATGCATGGGCCACATGAGGTGAGGGCCAATCAGTTGAGAGAAAATGGAGGTGACTCTGAGGGCATGAGGAGCACTGGATGGTAGGTGGAGGAAAAGAGAGGAGGAGGAGGTCAACGAGGGAACGATGCAGAGCGGCAGTCAAGTGCGGTTCCAAGGGCCATGGGACCGAGGGGAGGCGCCGGCAACGATTGTTGGGCAAGATTTGTGATGCGAGCGCTCATTGAACGTGTGAGAATTCTCACGGACTTGTGCGCACACAAGCGACAAGCACAGAGCACACTGGGACAGCACGTGGGGTTGATATGCCGGGGCCATAGCGATGTGGGCATGTGGGCATAAAGATATCAAATGGAGGCGAGGGGTAAGGGCACCACTGGGCGAGTGCGGAGTGCAGGGGCAGCACGGAGTGGTGGGAGGGAAGGTACAAGGTGGGGATGGATGGGATGCGGATTGGAGAGGAGAGGGCGGGTGGGGCACTGACTGCGCGAGGGCGGAGCGCAGCGGCGGCACGGAGTGGAGGCACTGCAGGGTGGCGTTCATGTAGCACGTGTTGCCCAGATTCTCCAACCCCGCTGACCACTCCTTCTGATGCACGCACGCACGCAGAGAGGGAGGGAGGGAGGGAAAGAGAGAGGGAGTGCACATGCGCAAAGCAGGGGAACTGTTCAGAGCCAGAGCATTCGGACCACTACTTGCTGCCGTGTAGCAGCACAACTTCACGCCATTATCCCCACATATTCAACCCCACTTGTGCTCACCTGCAAGTCGCCCCTCTTACCAGTCACATCCCTCACCTCACCTGCGCGGTTGCCTCCTGCGCCTCTTGAGGCAGGTCTGCAACCAACACCGCTGCCAGTGCGGGCACTGCCCATCCCTGCTACAGCCCCCACACTACCTCCCACCTGCTTAGCATTCTCCCATGCTCACCTGCGTGCTCCCCTCTACGCTCACCTGTGAAGCGGCCTCCTGCTCTTCCTTCCGCAGGACATCCACAATCACCACCGCCTGGGCGGGCGTTTGAAAGCCCAAGCATTGCCAAGCCCATACGCGCAAACCTGCGCCCCTCCGCCCAATCCCGCCTCTACCTCACCTGAGCAGCGGCCTCCTGCTCCTCCTCGGGCAGGTCTTCAACGAACACCACCGCCTGGGCGGGCGCCACTGGAGCAGCGTCTGCCGTGCCCATCATCATCAGCCGCTGGCCCTGCATGGTGATATGTGTGTGGGTGGTAGGTAGCGTGTGGGGGTGAACAATCCAACACTTAGAGGTGAAAACTGGGACGTACATGTGACGTGTAAAGCAAACCGCGAACACCAAAACGAGCTGCAAACCCCTGACAGCCTCACCCACTATGCGCAACTGACCCACTATGCGCCCCTGACCCCGTTTCCCAACCTCTCCCAATAGAATCACATCTTACACCCTCTCAACTCAATAGGCTCATATCCTAAACCGTCCCTCTCGATAAAATCACATCTCAGACCTCGCAGTCCCAAGAGCACGACGGGGACACTCACATCCTTGATGCCCAGCTTCGACCAATCAGCATCGTCCTGCACCCACACGCAGCAGCCGACACAGAGCCAGCACAGCACAGCACAGTCCAGAGAGCCGAAGCAGGGGGGAAACACAGGGCCAGTCACATATGAGGATTCTCAAAGGTAGCAAAGAATGGGAAGACGACGCAACAGTTGAAGGGATTTTCCAGGTCTCAGATGCTAACACCCGCCCATCCCTAGAAAGCACCTGCAGCTGCCCGGACTTAAGCCACTAACTGCTGCTTGTCAGGAGGCACCCCTGAGAGCGCGCACGGATGCCCTTTGCACACCAGCATGAATTACTTTCACCAGATAGTACCTGCACCAGAGCGTACCTGCAGCAGGCCGCCCTTGACCATGATCTTCTGCCTGTCGGGCGGCACGCCCGTGAGCGCGTAGAGCTGCCCCTTGAAGACTAGGGGTGGCTGCTGTGTGTCGATCTCCACCCCGCTGAACACCTCCTTCTGCCACTTCACGCTCACTGGGTGGGGTGGAGAGGGGGGGGTTGGAGGGGTTAGAGGGGAATTAACTCAGAAGTCACCGCGGGGTAACACCTCCTTCTGCCACTTCACAAGCACTGTGGAGAGGGGAGGGGGAGGGCTAAGAGGAGAGGGGTTTGAGGAGGGAATGGGAGCAGAGGCTTTGGAGAGGTTCAAACGGGCACCAGTCAAGAAGGGCGGCCCGAGGCTTTTGAGAGGTCGCAAACAGGGAGCGGGGGTGAAAAAGGGACGGGTTGAGCGCTGAAAAGGCGCGTGGGAGTCTAGAAGAGGAATAAACGAGCGAAGGGCACGAATCCATGACTTCACTGGAGGCGCTTCTTCCAATCGACTGCAAAAAAAGAGCGTGGGGAGTCAGGATGGGGATGGAATGAGCAAGGGACAGGGCAGAGGGCCATGCCAATCGCTAAATATCTCCCCGCACGCGGACGCAGGGCGGAGAGGGGGGGTGGGTGTAGCCGCGAAAGAGAATGGGCAGGGAAGTAAGAGAAGGGAAATTGAAGGTACGCAAGGGAGGGGGGATGGCCAGAGGAACTCGCTGACGTCAATCCTCGAAGGCGGGACGCCCCTTGCGCTTCCGCTAGAGCCTCCAGGAGGTGTCCGCGCGCGGGGAGACGGGGAAGGAAGCAGAGGAAGGGGGAGAGGGGGAGGTGGGGATGAGTGGCGGGAGGGGAGGGGGAGGAAGGGGAGTGGTTACAGGGAAAAATAGAAAGGATCGGCAATCGATTGGCCGAGTACCTTCGGCGAGCTTTCACGAAGGCCACCCAGCGGCTCCGGTAACATCCGTTTCGCGAAGTGGTTCCTGTGGTTTGGGAGCCTTTGCGCGACGCGGAGAAGGGGGCGAGGGAAACGGGGCCGCGGGAAGCATCTTAATATGTTGATCTGCCTCGTTGTGCCACGTGGCGCTTGTTGGGACGCGTCTACTAGGAGAGGAAAGACGTGGAGAGTAAGCAGAGTGAAAATGCTCTGAGAGCTGGAGCTCCTCTATCCTGGAAAGAGGGGGGTCTAGAAGAAGACGGGATGACGAAAAAGCGGCGGATCCGCGAGTTTGTGTGCAGAGGAGACTTTTGAGAAATCTCAAAAGTCGCTCACGATGAGACTTGGCCAGCATGGCTGACGACGCGGCTCCACCCACCCTTGAGAGTCATGCCTGCTCCCTTCCGTTCGGAACGCCGCAGCGGCACGCAGCAGCACTTGCTCACGCGAGGCCCGGTCGAAACCGTCAATTGCAAAAGGCGATTAGAAGCGGAGTGGCGCGAACGGCGGCGACGCGGTGGCGGAATGGCAACGAATGTGGTGCTTTTGTGACGGGGATCTGTTTCGGTGGATCTGTTCGTCTGAGGAATTCGGAACAGCTGATCTCGATTTTCGGGAACGCACAAATGCAGCTCCTAAAGAGCGTTTCGCTTCAGACTCGGAAACATTGTCTGAGGAGAATCCATGTTATGATGGTATCCATTCTCAAATAATTCTATTTTCACATCATACACCTCGTTCCCTCCAACCTCATCTTTACGTGGCTTTATAAGGTCCGAGTGCACTATTCCACAGATCTCTCATGCTTTTCAAGGCTTTTCATGAACAGAAGTCAAAATTTATGCATAAATATGTTACCACCATGATGCAATTTTATGCATAGTTTATTACCACACCATTGACAAGGTCTAAATGACAGTAGCGTCTTGCACTCGGTGTTGTTGGTCATGGAGTAGCTGTTGCCGTTGCCGAAGCGCAGCTCCTGCACGCAGGGGCGGAAGTCACTGGTCCACGCATACAAAATGTTGACCGTCTCCCCGGGGAGCATCTGCAGCGTGCCGGTAGCACCGCGGTTCAAGCGCATCTCACAGTACCCCGGCGAGGTCTGCACAAAGATGTCGCCTGTCTGGTACTGCGTGGGGTTGGGCGTGGGGTTGTCGAGGATGCCCTCCCAGATGTTGTTGAAGTTGAAGCACGCATACACGCGCAGCGGGCTGGTGACGTTGTAGGCGCAGCCGTTGTAGAAGGTCATGTTGTAGATGTTGTTGTGCAGGTCGTACGGCCCCAGGTACTGCGACCGGATCGTCACCGTCGTGCGCCCGCACGCTGCAGGCCAGGGAGAGGGTAAGCGGGGGGAAGAGCAGGAAGAAAGAGAAAATGCATTAAGGATTTTGACCATTACAGTCTGTGCACCTGCATGCTGGACCAAAAGACAGAGGGACTAGAGATAGTGAGGTGGGATCGGGGACGGGAGGAACTCAATAATCCTAGGGATATGAGAACTGTGACATCATGCACCTACATGCTGAAGGAGCATAGGAAGGTGAGGGGGATGCAGAGAGAGGGGGCAGGAGGGAGAAGGGGAGGGGTGGGGGGGAGGGAGTGTGGAGGGTGGAAGGGATTGGAGGAGGGAAGGAGGGGAATAAGTGCCAAGGGGATCGGGGAAACGAGTGGCAAGCATAGAAGGGGAGAAGGGAGCAGCAGCGCGTACTGGTGGCGAGGGTCTGGCGGCGGGGGATGTGGTCGAGGTAGCCGGGCAGAGGGGCGTCGTGAGCGAAGGTCTCAGCCGCCAGAATGCGCCTCCCCCCCCCCTGGCACCAGCGCCCTCGCTGCCTTCATCGCGTCCCGACCTGCACTCACCGCCGCCGCCAGCAGCCCCACCGCCAGCGCCGCCAGCAGCAGCACGCGCGCAGCCGTCGCCATGAGGAGAGGCTCGAAGGTGAGAGGGAAGAAGCACGAGGGGCTTGACAAGGGGGTTGGTAGAGGGAGCACTGGGTGAGCTGATGCCTCCATAGCGACCCATCATGGCCGCTTTATAGGCGGGAGTATACCGTGAGATGCGGTGGTGCTAAGGGCGGGTTCCTCTCCTCAGGCATGGAGCAGGAATCCGCATTGCTGGTGGCGGTGCTAGTGCTGCTGAGTAGCCACCGTTGCTGCGGCGATGGAGGAGACGAGCAGTCAGGACGACGCGACAACTGTCACTGTCGATTGCCATGCTTCCTATGATGCATCGCGTCCTCTCACATCGCCACGGCCTGCCTGCTTCTTCTCTTTACGCACCCGCTTGAGATTCCGCCGCTCGGGATGTCCGCTTCGGACAGCCGCTGCTGCGCATCGCGCGCTGCCGTGAGACACGGAGAGGGACATGACAACAGCCGACAGCGAGAGCGGCGGCTTCTGGGAGATCTTCGAGGGCTCGGATGTCATCGAGGGACAGGCAACACATGGGCGCCAAGCCGCTCTGCGAGTCGCTCCAACGGTTACGCCGCGAGCCTAAGATTTCGCCGAGAAGTTTGCGGTCATCCCGGGGATGATGAGAGATCACTCGCGACTCGATCCGAGTCGCAACAGCCAAGGCCTCTGACAGCGACGCGCCGAAGTCCGCGGCAGCGAAATTGTTCTGAATGGATCGAGAGACAGTTTAGAAAAATAACTGCAAGTGAATTTCCTGATCAGAATCATCCACTGCCCCATTTCGTCGAATCTCCTTCGACACTCCAACCCCTCCCTGGTGGACCTACAAGAGGGACAGTTAACCGGCTGGCCGCGAGGCTAACGACATGCAGCACCCGCATCGCGAGCGGCATGAACGGTTGCCCTAGTGGTTAACGATTCCCCAGTAGTTCTGGCGGTTATGTTTCTGTCTGGTCGTGGTCGTGAGTGCGTCGCTATGTTGCTTGACGGTTCTACAGCCTAATAGCTACAGCCCAAGCGGTCTAGGGAACACCTCAAGCCTCTCAAGCTCCTAGGCTCGGGCAAAGCGGTTATTGCTGCATCAGTTTGCATGCACGAATTTCGCAGCGAAGACAATTCGGGAACTTATCGCCAGCGAAAGCCAACTTCGAAACGCTGCTGACTGGGAAATCCTGTAACCTGACTAACTCTGCAAAACTGCTTGTTCCGCCATGATACTCAATACTCGTTATAGTAGTATGATTGAACCCTTACTATTTTCATGAAAGAATTGTGGCGCTATTAGTAGTATTTTTTATATTCACAGTGGGCCGCACTTGATGACAAGTCTGAAATCTAAATAATTCTGTACATCTATTCCGCTCTCTTCAGCTAGGGTACCAATCGAGTTGCCAAATGGTAGAGTCCAAACTAGAGTTCATCAGACAGGGAGTTAAACATGCTTCCTGCTCCCCTTGCTCTGCCTCCCAGCTTGCCACAATTTGCTGCTTGTCGAACCTCAGGGCTTGACAGAATTCTCTGTTCGTCAAATCTCCCTGCTTACCCCTCTCCTTGATAAGTCTCACTTCTTGCCGAACCTCACTCCGTATGAAGCCTCACTTCTTGCCGAACCTCACTCCATATGAAGCCTCACTTCTTGCCGAACCGCGTGAATTTACAATTGGGCGCCCCAATGTGGCTCGACTCATAATCCCCCACCTCCCCATCCAAAAACCCCTTCCCAACCTCCTCATCTGTCATCACGGGAAGCCCCGTCTTCCTCGCTCTCTCCACCACCTCTGCCACCCGCGCCGCCCGCTCTGGCGCCTGCTGGTACGTCTGGCCCACCACCCCGTGCATGCCTGGACTCGCCTCCACTAGTAGAAACTCCACGCTGAAATGCGCCTGTGAGTCGGTTGGGGTTTGTAGCATCGGGTGTGCCACGCGTGCGCGTATGATCATCCGTGCCACGTCAGCAACCGCCAGCTCATACCGCTCCACAGCAAATTGCCCAAACTTCTCCACCTCCTCCAACCGCAGAGTAAACCCACTGCACCCATCCCTCTCCCCACTGCCGCCGCAGCTGCCAATCCCTCTCCCATCCTCCACCCGCCCCCCCACCTCAGCCATCCACCCACTGCTACTGCTCACCCCCGCACTATACCCACTGCCATTCGTCGCCAGCACACTCCCTCCCGCTCCCTCCACCACCTCCCCCATCTCAAACGGCACGGGCAGCTGCTTGTTGTTATACGCCACGCGCAGCAGAAACGGCTCAGCCGTGCCGTTCGCAGCGGCGTCGCTGCCTTTCTTGCTGCCCTTGCTGGCAGCAGGCGGGGCGGACTGGCGGCGCTTGGGGTGCATCTTGCCACTGCGCGCCACGAGGTGCAGGCGGTGCATGGTGGGGCGGCGGGGGTCCTTGGGATTGGGCACGGCCCACATTATGCCCAGCTCCCTGTGGGTGCGCGTGCACACAGGAACAGGAAAAAAGGGGGGGGAGGGGGGGGAAGGGGGGGGGTTGCGGGCGACGAGGAAAAGGGAAAGGGGAGTGGGGAAAGAAAAAGATATGATGATTTGCCTCTAGAAAAGGGGGGCGAGGGCGGGGCGGACAGCTGGCGCTTGGGGTGCAGCCTCCCCCTGCGTGCCACAACGTGCAGGCGGTGCCGTGTGGGTGGGGCGATGGGGGCGCTTTGGGGTTGGGCACAGCCCACAGCACGCCCAGCTGCCAGAGAGGTAACTCACGCACAGAGAGGGGACTGGGAAGGGGAATGGGAGATTTACCTCATAAGGTGGCAATCGAGGAGGCGTCATGCGGGGACACCTGACAGGGCAGCGGATACCTCTGCAATCTCAGGTGGATTTCACTGGTACCCACGCCCGAATCAGCTGGCCATTTCCACCCCTTGCTCATCCCGCATTCCCAACCCCATCTTCCCGCACTCCCATTCACCTCATGTATCCCACCCAGCAACCCTCCAACCCTACACCAGCACCTCTAACCCTTGCCCTCCATTGGCCCGCGTCCAGACCATCCCCTCTCCACCGCGCTCACCACCACTCTCCACCACGCTCCAACCCCTTTCCACCTGATCCACTTCTGCCCATGCGGTATGCCCACGCCACCATCCTCCCCCAGCCCATTTTGGGGCACCTAAACACCAAACCCCTCTGCACCCCTCTCCACACTTCTCCACCCACGCAACCGCACCTCTCTCTCGCCCTACCCACGTTCTGCTCATGCCCATGCCACCATACGGCACCAACCCAATTTCAGACCCCTCTCCAAACCTTTTCACCCCTCTCCAGCGCATTTGAAGGGGCGTCAACAACACACCACTCTCCACCCCTCTCCATCGCATTTTTCCCACTCACTTGAATTACATTCGGCTCATGCCAATGCCGCCATCCTACTCCAGCACATTACACCCCTCTCCACCACATCCCTCCCACTCACTTGATCCACGTGCGGCTCATGCCCATGCCGCCGTCCGCCCCCAGCCCAGCGAGGGGCGGGCGCATGGCCTGGTAGCCGCGCAGGCGCGCGTTCACGTGCGCCCATGCACCCACCCTTGCACTCAGTCGAATGGGGCCTCAATGGTACACCTTTGTCCACCCCTCTCCACCCCGAATCGGCCTTACTTGATCCACGTGCGGCTCATGCCCATGCCACCATCTGGCCCCAGCCCAGCGAGGGGCGGGCGCATGGCCTGGTAGCCGCGCAGGCGTGCGTTCACGTGCAGGCGGGCAGCAGACAGCACGCAGAAGGACTTGTCCCGCCACCCGGAAAAGGAGAAGCGCGTCCCGCACGCGCCCGTGAACACGTGGTTACCACCCGCCAGTGTTATGGGCTGGCGCGGCGGGCTGGGGGAAAATGGAGGTGGCGGGGAAGGTGGAGAGGAATGGTGGGGACAAGGTGGGGGGAAAGTGGGGAATCTGGTGGAAAAAGGAGGTAAAGGTTTGTGGGGTGAGGAATAGAGTTGTTACCACCAGCGAGTGTTACGCTGGGGGTGGGGGCTGTAGGGGGTGGGAAAAGGGGGGAAAGGGGGGGTAGGGAAGGTGAGGAAAAAGGTGAGGGGAAGGTGAGGGAAAAGGGGGTTGTGTGTTAAGGTATGGGTGGTTACCACCGCCAAGTGTTACGAACTGGTTGGGTGCGCTGGGATGAGGGGGAGGAAGGGGGAAAGGTGGAGGGGGGAGGTGGAAAAAAGGGAGAAGAAAGAAGCAAGAAAGAGATCTATGGTGTGGTGAATAGAAAGTGGTTACCTCACAGTTGAACGTTACAAGGTGGCGGAGCAGGCTGGGGGCAGGGGGAAAGTGGGTGTGGGTTGGGTTTGAGCAGCAACCCCCAAGGAACAGAATCAAACGGTCCCCCTTCCATGCCCTTCGCCCCCCACACCCTGCTCCTCCCTCCCCCCGTCTCTTCATCTCCCCTCCACCCCACACATCCCTTTCCCTCTCCCCCCTTACCTTTCCACTCCCTATTCACTGCAATAATCGTTCCCCAAATCATTTTCCTTCTCATCACCTTCTTCCAAACTGCGCCATCCCCTCTCCCCCTCCTCCCCAATCTCCCCTTCCCCCACCTCCCGTCTCCTCCCAACCCCTTTCTCCCGTCTCTCACCTCCCCATCTCCCCTGCCTATGCCAACCTCTTTCCCCCACCATTGCACCGGCACTTTCCCCACTGCATGCGCACCTGTCGCTCGTTGCGTCGGCGACGGCTTGAGCGTGAGACGTCGTAAGAAGCGCGACGGCGGCGACCAGGAGGAATGGCGACATCGGCGAGCGACATGATGCGACGCCTTTCATTTGATAAAAGAAAACGTGCGGCGCGTGGGTAAACTTGGAGGAGAGAGACCGCGCCGCGCGCGACAATGGCGTGAGTGTCAGTTAATGAGTGGCATAAATGAAGATCCTAAGCGTCGGCTGCCTGTCAACTTCTAAGTGTCACACAGGGGACTAGCGCGTATCACGCAAGGTGGATCAGAATCTGGAGTCAGTCAGCTACTTGTCGAATAGCGTCAGTTTGCGGCGACATATCGCGGCATCCTAGAGCGTCGGCTCGGCTGCCCGTCGGCTGGTGAATGCCACATGCGCGTGTCACGCAAGCTGGAGTTCTGGAATTTCGCAATGATGCGCCACAGCATGAATAGTGGCGTGCAACAGCAGACAACAACCCTCACAACGACGCATAGCGTGTGACGAAAAGTGAATCCGCGCGAAATCGCGCAACCAGTTTCGAATTTGACGGGAATCTTCGTTCCATTCCAGGATTCACGAGGCGAAATCTGTTTTCGCAGAAAGCAAAAATGTGCGACAGCGTGGCAACTGCAACCCTGCCAACCACTGGGTAGTGGCTGTAACCTGGTGTCTTTCCACAAACTCAACGACCTGTTATACACCAAGAGGGCAAACCCTGGATGGCACTGTACAACCTTCCATATGAAGCCATTCAATTACTGAAACAAGCCATGTTGTGAAAAACTGCTACCCTGGAAAGAAGGGAAAAAAAATATCCTAAAAACATTTTCTGTGTTCTGGTTTCATACTCATGCACTCGAGTTGACATTGGTCCCGTCAAGAAGGAAGCGCATGACAGCATCGTTGAAGGGCTTTGGCCGATGGATGTTGAGTGCGTGCGATGCTCCCTCCAGCACCTCCAATGATGCCATGGGGCCAAAATGGCTGCAGAGGAGCAGCAGGGGAGAGAGGGGGGGGGGAAGGAAGGGGACAGGATGGGAGAAGCACCACATGAGCATGTGGCACCTCACAAGCATGTCGTCTTATTAGCATCGCATCACATGTGCATGGCACAACCCGCGCATCCTTACACCCCTCAATCCCCCACCTGTGCACACTTA
The DNA here is from genome assembly GCA_947470075.1 of Closterium sp. Yama58-4. Taxonomy (NCBI): domain Eukaryota; kingdom Viridiplantae; phylum Streptophyta; class Zygnematophyceae; order Desmidiales; family Closteriaceae; genus Closterium; species Closterium sp. Yama58-4. Next base: position 318,579 of record CANIUD010000750.1, on the reverse strand, counting down.
CGCCCTCAGCCCCCTCAACTCGCTCACTCATAAACCCCCTCATGCTCCACCTGTGCATGCGGTGAGCCACAGAGAGAGGGAAGATGGAATCTTGGCTGCCCCACACCAGAAGAGTCTCCTGCAGGTATGCCGTGGCAAGGCATGGTGTGGGGTGGGGAGTGGTACAGAGAGAGGCAGTGGAATCGAGGGGTGAGGCAGTGGAATCGAGGGGTGAGGCAGTGGAATCGAGGGGTGAGGCAGTGGAATCGAGGGGTGAGGCAGAGGAATGGAGGCAAAGAGAGGTGCGGGATGGGAAGAAGCCATGAAGTCACGAGTGCAGCCCAGAGCTGCATAATGCCACGTCGCACTCGCTGCTTCCATATCATCTGCAACCGGTATTGTGTTGCACACACCAGTTCAAAACAAGCGACGCTAAGCACACGTATTACTAATTGCACCCAAGAACCTCCCTCTTCCAAAAGTAAACCGAATATTCCCAATGAAGCTACGATCATCTTTTCAGGCAAAACCTTGTCATGCACTCAATACCCCTGGTACACTGAGGGACCATCCGCACCCACCATTTGAGGCACAGGAATGTCATGGGGGTTGAGAGCCTGCAGTGGAGGTGCGGCACTCTCCCTCTTCCCATCCACGCCCGCTGCACTCGGCCCCGTTCCGTCCACACGCGTTCCACTGGGTCCCGTTTCATTGAGTCCCGTTTCATTGGGTCCCGCTTCATTGAGTCCCGATTGGGAGAGGTATTTGAGCACCTCGTCCAGCATGCTGCGCTTCTCCTCCTGGTTGTCAAACAGGGCCTGCCATAACGGGGATGACAAGGGGAAAGGTGCAAGGGGAGGAGAGGAGAGGGGCAGGAAGGATGGAATAATGGACTGCCGGGTTACGGGCGCAAGGGGTGATGGAAAGAGAATAACAAATTGGTTTTACATCTATGAAATGTAATCCTCTTCCGCCACTCCACAACTCTCCCCTGCACCCCCTGTGCAAACTCCCCTCTGCAACCCCCCCCTCTGCAAATTCCCCTCTCCAACCCCCCTCTGCACCCCCCCACAAACACACCAAACATTCACCGAACATCCCATGTGTTAGCCACCAAAACCTGAACCCACCAACCCCCACTCGTCTCATGAGTGCAGCACGGCACCTAGGTGGGCAAGGCGAGCACATCATGAGCAGCAAAAGCAAGCCGTTCATGTTCCAACCACCCAACCCCACCCCACCCTATCCCACCGCACTCCACTCGCCTCGCGAGTTGAGCGCAACACCCAGTCAGGCAGGCTGGGGGCGTCGTGGGCATACACCAGCTGCATCAATCGTTGCACGCCCTTGGGATCATCGGGAAACGATCCTCAGCATACGTGCTCAGCTGCATGGGGCGCTGCACGCCCTTGGGATCATCGGGCAGCAGCAGCTCCGCTATGTGCCACTCCACCCTCTCCCTACTCCTCCCAACCGCACCCCACCCCCGCCCACCTCGTGAGTTGAGCGCAGCACCCAGTCGGGCAGGGTGGGCGCGTCCTTGGCATAGGCCAGGTGCATCAACCGTTGCACGCCCTTGGGATGATCGGGCAGCAACAGCTCCGCGATATGCACCACCTGCCACCCCGACATTTCCCCTAGTCCAACCCCACCCACCTCGTGAGTTGAGCGCAGCACCCAGTCGGGCAGGGTGGGCACGTCCTTGGCATAAGCGAGGCGCATCAACCTTTGCACGCCCTTGGGATCATCGGGCAGCAGCAGCTCCGCTATGTGCGCCACCTGCCACTCGCCCAGCACGGCTGCATGCTCCTCTGCTGACGTCATGAACCCCGACGCCGCCAGCACCAGCCGCTGCACCCGGCCCGGCTCCAAGCAGGCCATTCTGGGGAGGAGGGGAAAGGGGGAGGGACGGTGTGGAGGGGGGGGGGGGGCAGTGGGGAAATCAACAGCTTGCCGCTGCACCCTGCCCGGCTCCAAGCAGGCCATTCTGGGGAGGAGGGGGAGAGGGGCAGGGACGGTGTGGAGGGGGGGGGGGGGGCAGTGGGGAAATCAACAGCTTGCCGCTGCACCCTGCCCGGCTCCAAGCAGGCCATTCTGGGGAGGAGGGGGAGAGGGGCAGGGACGGTGTGGAGGGGGGGGGGGGGCAGTGGGGAAATCAACAGCTTGCCGCTGCACCCTGCCCGGCTCCAAGCAGGCCATTCTGAGAAAAGTGGAAAGGGGGAATGCGTGGACACAGGGGGTTGGCGGGAGGGTTTCAAGAGGTAGTGGTGGGAAGGAAGGGAGGAAGCGAAGAGAGGAGGGTGGGAGGGAGGATTAGAGGGGTTGGTGTTTCTGACACTCTGCCGGGCTCCTGAGGTTGGAGGGAAGGTTGATTATCCCGAAGGAAACCAACCAGCCCTGCCCGGCTCCAGGCAGGCCATTCTGGGAAAGAATGGGGGTAAAGGGGGAAGTTTCATTCTCTAAGGAGAATAAGTTTGTTATCGTGAACTATTGAAGCTTCCCCTAAAAGACTGAAAGCTGCTAACTTGGGATTTTCTCTTCAGAAACTAATTTTTGTTTTTGTACAGCATACTTCACCCAACTGCATGCGACGTGGCCCACCTGCATGCGACGTGGCCCACCTGTATGCGACGAAGCCGCCATAGCTGAGCCCGACGAGCGCGCACTCGGCAATCTCGAGGCGGTCCAGCAGGCGCAGCATGACGTCAGCCTGAAATATTTCCGACCGTTGATCGCTGCGGCTACGCGATCCGCCGAAAAAAACAAGATCCGGCAAAACCACGTCGAAGTCGCGCGAGAACGCCGCGACCTGATTGGTCCACTGCCAGATCGCGGACGCGCCAAAACCGTGAAGCATTAGGAGAGGCGGCTTGCGACGACTTGCTGTCGCATTCCGCTGCAGCGACTGCGATTGCGACAGCGATTGCGAAAGCGACTGTCGCGAAAGGGAGTCGGCATAGTGTCGCGGGGCCCAGCATGCGACGCTGGTTTCGTCGTCCACCTGCACGTCGAGCAGTCGCAGGCCGTGTCGCATGTACCACAGGCGAAGCAATCGCTCCTGAATGCGCACGACGTTCGGCAGGCGAAGAAACGTCGCAGCCATCGCAGGGGAAGCTAATCAACCTGCACGTTTTCCAGGCAGAACGTTACCAAGGCCGAAGGGAAAATCACGGACTCGCAGGGCTTGAAAAAGGGTAGGTATTGTGATGTGACGACTCGTCGAACAGGAAACGGCTTGCGAGGACCGTCTGTCAAATGGCGAGTGCTAGCAGCAGCCATGGCTGCAGATTTGTTGGTCATTTCTCGTGGTACTGCGTTGACCATCGATCATCCATCGCCCTTGCACAATTCGTCCACGCAGTGTGCTGGTCTGTGCTGGCGAAATTGCCAGATGCGTACTCGTTACAGTAAGCCTCTTCTGTTACAGTCACGACCGAGAATGTTTTTGCGTGTCTATAGTGTAATCACATTCATAGAAAGAAACAAGAGACAAATTTCTGTTTTGCTTAGTTGATTCTCAGATGGTGTGACTTCGACGCTTGCCTTTGCACATACAGTGACCAATGTTAAGTTCTTAAGCACGTACAATACACGTACAGCGCTTCGGCTCGTATTTGCAAGCCTGGCTTTTACACTTATGGATATGGACCCATCAAGGGCCTAGCGGATCATATCCTACAATCGACTAATCAACTACTCTCATCCACTGCACTCCATTGGTGCCAACTGGCGGGCTTGGTACGGGGATGCTAATGACTTGCTGGACTCCCCAGGCGTCGTGCATGCGGCCAGGCCCCACTTGCATCCCACCACCGATTTGCTCATCAATCCACCTTCCGAACACTGCTTCTCTTCATGTAGTGTATGTGAGGCGTCCACATGCATATCCGTACTGCACGGATTGCCTTGCATTGCCATCTTATCTTCGTCTCGCATGTCTTCACCTGGAGGGTATTGGGCGTCCACATGCATACCCGCACTGCACAAGGCATCCTGTGTTTCCATATCGTCGCCCCCTTGCTTCTCTCCATGTGACCGGCATGCAGCGTCCGCATGCATGCCCACATAGTGGAATCTGTCCTCCTGCTCTGCCATCTCATGCATGCCCACCTCCTCCATATCAGTACAGCCTGTGTTGGGTGCTGCTCTGACCATCGCTTGTGCTGCTTCGGGTTTCTCCGCTGCTGCTTCACGTGGTGCCGCCTGCGGTCCTGTCATTGTGGTGGCTGTTTCAGGCACTGCTGCTGTGCTTTGAGGCAGTGCTGCTGTGCTTTGAGGCAGTGCTGCTGTGGGTTGAGGCAGTGCTGCTGTGGGTTGAGGCAGTGCTGCTGTGGGTTCAGGTAGTGCTGCTGTGGGTTCAGGTAGTGCTGCTGTGGGTTCAGGTAGTGCTGCTGTGTGTTGAGCTGCTTCACCTGCCTCTGCTGCTTCAACTCCTGTCTCTGTGGTTTCAGGTAGCCTAATTGCTGCATCAGCCGTCACTGCTGCTCCTGCTGCCTCAGCTGCTTCAGCGATTTCAGTCACCACTCTTCCTGGCACTGCACTGGTGCCTGGCTCAACGATGCTTGCCCCACAATTGCCAGCAGCAGCAGAAGCAGCAGCTGCATCACATGCAGACTCCTCAGCCCTACGCCTCTTACGGCACCCGGAAACCATGCCTTGTGCCGCTGCTACTCTGGCTGCTGCTGGGTTCGCTTGGATCTCTGCTGTCACTGTGGTTGCTGCTGGGGTTGCTAGGAGCTCCGCTGTTACTGCTGGTGCTGCCTCTGCTGGCGCTACCTCTGTGTGACTTCCATATGATACCCCACAAGCACAGAGGTGCCAGGACGCCAGCTCCTAGTCTCCCTTCCAGGGAGGCGGTGACAGGCGGAGGAGGAGAGGCGGGGGGGAGGAGAGTGGGGAGGTAGCGGATGGAGGGTGTGCAGGGCGACCTGTGAGGGGGATAGAGGAGGGGACGGCAAGGAGAGGGTGGGGAAGAGGGGCGGAGAGGCAGAAAGGGGTGTGAGGAGCAGTGGGGCTTGCAGGAAAAGTTTAATTGGGGGATGGGAGCAGGCTACACTTGGTTGGAGTTTAGGAAATGGAGGCAGCATGCCGAGATGCACAAGAGGGCAATATGAATAAGATAATGAGAAAAGGCGAGAGACAAATCTGTCAAAGAGAGTGGGAAGAGCGAAATTCTGTGGGAAGTGCAGAGCAGGCAAGAAATGTGCCAGCAGTAGACACCGAGAGAAGTACACTCGTAAAATCATTCGTAAGCAAAATGAAATCGATCGATGAAAGCAAGGCTTACAGAGGAGTCATCTGCAGCAGAGAGCATGGAATCCCCGTCCACAGGTGACCTGGGTGATGCGAGGATGGGGTGATGGGGATGGGAAGACGGAGATGTTGAGAGATCGGTAGGGGTGGTAAGGTAGGGATGGTGAGGTAGGGGTGGTGAGGTAGGGGTGGTGAGGTAGGGTTGGTAAGTAGGGGTGGTGAGGTAGGGGGACGGAGTGTTTGGAAGAAAAGAAGACACAAAGGGCTTGCATTGACATGCATCACATCCCATGCGGCATAATGTGCTGCCACATGCACCATGACATGCAACACATGCACCACGGCATGCAACGCATGCACCAGGCTAACAAGTAACACCTATTTGCTCCTATCGGTGCACGTTAGGTCCTGAATAATCCCCATCATCACAACCCCATCACCCCATCCACCTTCACTCATCACCCCATTACCCCCATCATCCCCACCCCCACCATCCCCAGCAACATATCCCCACCAACATAATCACCCCATCCATCATAATCACCCCCTCCATCATAATCACCCCCTCCATCATAATTACCCCCACCATCAGGCACCCACCAGCGGAGGGCGGTAACCTCCCCCTGGTGCGCCTGGAAGGTGACAGATGGCATCGTGTCATTGGACGACAGCTGTATGGGGAGGAGAGGGACGGTGAGATGGACACGTCAGAAAAGGAGGGATAAGGGCAAGGCAAACGGGAGAGGCAGACAGTAGAGAAGGAAGGCACAAGTGTTGCACAGTGGTGAAAGAGGCGCACAAAACCACATGGCATGCAAGTCCTGAGGACAAGAAAACTGTGAATGAAAATCAAAACGATCACAGATAGAGTATTTTGTCGCAAAGATACATGTGGAAACAATAATATAAGTAGCTGTATTAACACAATGAACAAAAAATAGCTTGTGTCACCTGCCACACGTTGATGTTGCCGTCACTGCCACCGCAAGCCACCCGGCTGCCGTCGCTGCTGATGCTCGCCTGGAGAAGGGCACGGGAGGGAGGAGAGCGAAACATGGGTGCGTGCTGCTGCTGCTCGTGATGTATGCATGTTTGTCAAGCCGAGATCTGATCTTATGTGTGCGCGTGTGTGATGTGCGGATGCGATTTTGTCCAATCACTGCTTGAAATGCATATGGGAAAATGCGTGTGCATGCGTCCGTGTTCTTAATAGGTGTGGACAAGGTCATGATGCAATCTACGCACAGATGAAATCAGTGGGGTCAAAGTTCCACTTTTCATGCTTTCGCAGCTTGATATCAGCTCCACACTTGCATGCGATGAAGTTTTGAGCGTGCCTGCAGTCGAGCCTAGGCGCAGAGGCAGGTGGCGATCCCTCCTTACCTCCACAAAGGAGTCGATGTGAGCGCCCTGCAGGGCATGCGAGACCATCGCAGCTTCTACAGTCACAACCTCACACGCCTAAACACAGGCGGGTGGCGATGGCACACAGACATGCATCTCGCCTCGCTGTGCTCACCTCCACAAAGAATGAGTCAATCTGAGCGCCCTGCAGGGCGTGCGAGATGCTGGGCAGCCGTGCACTCATGTCCAGCACGTACACTCTGACAAAGGAGAGAGGGAGCGGGGGGGGGGGGCGGTGGTGTAATATGGGAGGGATGGGAGGACTTTCGAGGTGCCTCGAAGGGCAGCAGTGCACTCATGCCCACCACGTACACTCTGATGGATGGGCAGGATGGTGGGATGAGGAACATGGGAGGGATGGGAGAGAGATAGGAGAGTCATGTCTGCCAGAAATATTGTGTGGAACGACCATGCACGCACGGCAATGCAGTGAGTGTTGAGGGAAGAAGGGAATGGATGGGATAGCAGGTTGTGCCTACCAATAACCCAGATGCGCAGTGCCACACACAACACGGGGTGATGAGGTTTGTGGAAAGCGAAAGCGGAGATGAGGGTGGTGGAAAGCGGTTGCAAGCGGTGGAAGCAGGAGCTTGGCGGTAAGATGTTTGGTGGTGAGAGAACCTGCCGTTGGTGCTGAGTGCAGCGAGGCACGAGCCGGCTGTGCTCGCACTCCCTCACTCCCACTCCCCAGCTCACACTCCCTAACTGGAAAAACTCCTTCACCACCACCCATATCCACTATCAGCAACCGCACCTGCCGTTGGTGCACGAGGCAGTGAGGCACGACTGAGTAGACGCTCCCTTAAGTGCCCAAACCACCATCAGCACCACCAATTTACTCACCAGCAGCATCAGCAGCAACCTCACCTGCCGTTGGTGCACGAGGCAGTGAGGCAAGATAACTGTGTAGAGACTCCCTTATTCGCAAAGTTACACTCATCACTGTCACCACCACCATCACCATCACCACCAGCAACCTCACCTGCCGTTGGTGCAGGAGGCAGTGAGGCGCGAGCCATAGGCGTCCTGAGAGAGACTCGTGATACCCCGCACGCGCCATGGGGTGGCCGTATGAGGCGGCTGGAGGGGTGAGGAGAGGTTGGGAGGGGGTGGGTTGGGTTGCGATAGGGTTGAAGAGAGAGGGAGTGATGGGGAGGGCATCATTGGCATCTTGAGAGAGGCTGGTGATGCCGCACACGCGCCATGGGGTGATCGTGTTGTGTGAGGGGACTGGAAGGGGCGGGTTGGGGACGAGATGGTGAATTGGAAAGAGCGGATGGAGAATTGGGGGTTGAAGGACTGGGGAGACGAGGGAGGGGGAATGTGGGGGAGGGGGAGGGGGAAGTGCTGCGTAGCACCGCATTCCTGCTCTCCAGTAACACACGCTGCAGGTGGAGAATCCAGAGGCGAGGAAAGGGGGGAGGGGGGCGCGCGCTGCAGGTGGGCAATCCAGAGGCGAGGGAGAATCAGGGCTGCTGGTGGGACAGATGGGCATGCTGTGAGGATCAGGCAGGCGTAGCCAGTGGGCCATGGGCAAGGGGCGAGGGGCAAGGGGCGAGGGCAAGAAGAATGGGGAAAACGGGCAACAGGTGAGTAACAAGGGTTCAGTCATTCCACAACGCAAGCCTAGTCACTGAACACAAAGCAACGATTTGGACCTGACTCCACTCCTGTGATTCACTTGTTGCTCACCTGGTGAGGGGCTGGCGTGGCGCTGGGGCACACGGTGGTGAGCGGCTCTCTCAAGGCGCGCGTGTCCCAAAACTTGATGGCTCTGCTCTCATCCATGCCCGCATGCACACACGCATGGAACAGCACAGCACACACAAAGCAACAGCACACAGGGACGATGAGACTCATTTCTTGAGGCGCCTCAAAAATAGCCATGGCCCCACGAAGAGCACAGCACACCCAGAGCTAGGGGAACAAGGAAACGGAACCGATAAGTATGAATGCAATCTTTTGTCCCTCCCCATTGGGACCCAGCAATCTGAGTGCACCCAACCCAGCAGCTGCACACTGAGCATCGGAGCTGCACGCTGAGCATCGGAGCTGCACGCTGAGCATCGGAGCTGCACGCTGAGCATCGGAGCTGCACGCTGAGCATCGGAGCTGCACGCTGAGCATCGGAGCTGCACGCTGAGCATCGGAGCTGCACGCTGAGCATCGGAGCTGCACACTGAGCATCGGAGCTGCACGCTGAGCATCGGAGCTGCACGCTGAGCATCGGAGCTGCACCTTAGCACAGGACTGATTCTCGAATCCATAGCTGGTGACATCACTGCAGGTGCCCACCAATCCTGGCTCCTTTACTAGACCCGCCCAATACCTCGAGACCTGTCCGTATCACCATTCCCTCACTCGCCCCATACAACTAATCCATATCTTCCATCCCACCCATCCCATCCCATCCCATCCCATCCCATCCCATCCCATCCCACCCATGCCATCCCATCCCATCCCATCCCATCACATCCCACCCATCCCATCCCATCCCACCCATCCCATCCCATCCCATCCCATCCCATCCCATCCCATCCCATCCCATCCCATCCCATCCCATCCCATCCCATCCCATCCCATCCCATCCCACCCACCCATCCCATCCCATCCCATCCCATCCCATCCCATCCCATCCCATCCCATCCCATCCCATCCCATCCCATCCCATCCCATCCCATCCCATCCCATCCCATCCCATCCCATCCCATCCCATCCCATCTCATCCCATCTCATTCCACCCATCCCATCCCATCCCATCCCATCCCATCCCATCCCATCCCATCCCATCCCATCCCATCCCATTCCGCTCATCCCATCCCATCCCACCCATCAGAGGCACCAGCGCTGAAGAGCGTGCGGGCGTCAAGGAGAAAGAGCACAGCGAGGCGGCAAAAGCACCACACAGCACCCCTACACACCCATCCCAACCACCCACCCGTCAGAGGCGCCAGCGGTGAAGAGCATGCGGGCGTCGAGGGAGAAGAGCACAGCAAGACGGCACATGGTACCACGCAGCACCGCACAGCACCACCCATGCAACCCATCCCACCCATCCCAACCCAACCACCCACCCGTCAGAGGCGCCAGCAGAGCATGCATGCGTCCAGGGAGAAGAGCACAGCGTGGCAGCACAAAGACACAGCGAAGCACCACACAGCACCCCTACCCACCAATCCCAACCACCCACCCGTCAGAGGCGCCAGCAGTGAAGAGCATGCGGGCGTCATGAGAGAAGAGCACAGCCGTGACAGAGCACCCCACCACAGGCCGGATGCGCACCCGCTGCTGCTGGGACCTGCCCTTGTGCTGCTGCTGGTGAGAGTGAAGAACGGGGGAGGGTGGGCGGGAGGAGAGGGGGGGCGGGGGAGGGCAGGGAGGGGAACAGGATGGTGACAGGGCATCCCAGCACGGGGCGCATGCGTGCGGTCGCTGCTGCAGTGCAGAGAGCGAAGGGAGGGGCTGGGAGGAGGCAGAGAGAAGAGAAGGGAGCACATCCCACCACGGGTTGGATGCGAAGCACCTAAGATGGCCTTTGCTTGGGAGAGAGGGGCTGGGAAACGGGTAGGGTGTAAGGGGTAGATGGAAGGACAAAAGAGGGGGGAAGGAAAACAGAACAGGGGAGGCGAGATAGTAGGGATTTGGTGGAGGGGTGGGGGGGTGAAATGGGATAAGGGAGAGAGAACGGGCAGATAGGCGGAGGGGGGGGGGGGGGGGGGGGGAGTTTGAGAAAGGGGGAAAGAATGAAGAGAGATGCAAAGGAAGGGGAGGAAGGTTGTTTGGGGCTGGGAGAGTAGGGACGTACTGGGGGCAGCAGTAGCGGGTGACGCCATGAGGGGCGGGTGGTTTCAGGGAGATGCGCCCGCGGTATGGCCCTGAGGGGTGGTGTGCGGGGCAGAGGGATGATGAGCGATAAGGGGAGGGTTGACAGGGGATAGAAGGCAAGCACAAAGCACGTGACACGAGCCACAACTCCCTTGCAAAGGACACAGGGCATGTGGCATGGGGCTCAAGGCACAACGGAAGGCATGTAGCAGAATAGCTGGGTGTGAGTTAATGCGGAGACAAGGAGGAGCGAGCAATCACCCAGTAGGCTGGGAGGAGGTGCGAAGGTCCCACAGCAGAACAGCACCGTCTCGTGCCGCTGTTGCGACAGAATCTGGTGAGGGAAGCGGGAGGAAATCGAGGGGTGGGAAGGAGAGGGGAAGTAGCGCACTTCACAGGATGGTTTGAGGGCTGGTAATGCGTTGCATTGCAATGCAATGGTTGAACGATGGAATGTGGGGTGGTCGACGCTTGAACGACCATGAGAGATGCACTCCATCTAAACAAGGTCGATACAAAATCTCATGGTCGAAACTCTAAGAATGTTGTGAACAATATCAATACAATGGAAATTCACAGTGTCTGTGCTTCTGGAGATTGTACTTGTCCAAATAATACATTTTTTTGCGTTGAGATGCACTCCATCGAAACAAGTCAACCCCTGCTTTTACTCCGTAACGGGAATACGGGCGTGTGCTCAATTCTCACGCAGCGGTGGAAAAATGAAGATATAAAACGGTTGGATTCGGTCGTTTTGGGGCGAGAGAAGCGTCTACCACACGCCAATATCACACCACATACTTCCTAGGTCACGAAACCTCCCACCTATCCCAGTTGACACGTGCCTGGGTTGGTGGGATGCGTAGCAGCGCATTTGACGGTGGCGCCATGACCTCGCAGCACGGACAATCGCACCGAGCCGCTCGGCGCCACCTGCCAGCACGACGCCGTGCGATCGCCGGAACACGCGAGGACGCGACGGCCGTCCTGAGGAAGAACAGGGAGATGGGTAAAGACGCAAATTTCGATGGGCAAAGGCAACGACATGTTTTGGCGCAATTTGCCGCAATAGCTCGGTGCCACCTGCCGTGCGATCGACGGCTATTTTGACGAATTAAACGAAGAAGGGCAACGATGTGAGCGGAAACGGGTAACGATGCAACAGGCAAGGAACAAAGAGAAAGGAATCGACGTTATCGCACGGCGCCACCTGCCAGCGCGATCGCAACAAGTCGCGAGGAGGAGACGGTCGCCCTGCCGTGAAGGACGGAATCGAACGACAAGCAGACGACGCAGACCAGAAGGCGCAAGGAGGGACAAGGGTCAGCGGTCTGAGGCGACCCGCAGCGACAGTCGCGGAGGAGAGGCGAGGAGGGGGTCACAAGCGCAAGTTCGCGCGGCACGGAAGAGGTTAGGGCGACGATGGATGCGCGGCGCAGGAAGGCAGAGGCTATGCGGCGCAGGCCGTATCGTTGACTCTTCCCCGTATCGTTAATTAACTCTTCCCCGTACCGTTGACTCTTTCCCGTACCGTTGACTCTCCCCCGTACCGTTGACTCTCCCCCGCTCACTCTCCCCCGTATTGCTCACCCTCCCCCGTGCCGTTGGAATTTCACCCGTACCGCTCACTCTTCCCCCGTACCGCTCACTCTTCCCCCGTACCGCTCACCCTCCCCCGTACCGCTCACTCTTCCCCGTACCTTGAGCCAGCACACGTCGAATACGGAGTTGTCGTGTGCAAGCCACGTGGTCGATGGCCGCGTCGTATACGCGTTACAGTCGGACCCGCTATCCTTTTGCGCGCACACGGAAAGCGTTGGCAGCGTGTTGACGACATTCACGAAACCGAGCTCGTCGCTCATCGCTGCTAAATGAGTTTCGTCCGGGCGCTGCCAGTGGGTGAGAAACGAAATGGGACATGGTAACATGGTAACAGTTACATGGTAACCAGTTCTCTATGGGACCGAGACAAGCACGAGCTTCTCGGGTGAGCTAAAGCATGGCCAGATGCGTCATCCCATGTGTGAGGCGAACAGACTTCGAGGGTCGATAATCAACGCCACACCATCGCAGAGGGTGAAACATCGCGTGCCCACCCCCGACGAGTGCCAGCAATGTACGGCTCACCTCGCCGAGAGCCGTCACGCACGGGCTCACCTCGCCGAGAGCCGTCAATCACGGGCTCACCTCGGAGAACGCTACCGCCAGCGGGATTGCCGGCGTGTGGCTCTGCCACGCGAGCTGCGACGCGAGGGGCGCCGTCAGCGCGCGGCGCGTGAGGTGCTGCTGAGCCGCGCGGGCCGTGCCTGGGGTGGAGGCGGAGGGTAATGCGCACAGTCTCTGAGACGGAGATACCCGACTGGGGTGAGGCGTGCGTACTGTCGCGAGCGGACAGAGTGATGTGCATGCAGAAGAGGCTACGACGCAATGCCTGCTCGTAGAATTGTTCGACGCAGCCCGCCAGAAAGGTTCACTTAGCTAGAATGGCTATGTATCACAGCAAGGTTAGCAGGCAGGCCGACCTGCGGTCTGTTTCCGTACCTCGTGATGTACCCAGTTCTCTCCGCCGAAGCAGAGAGTGAACATCCGAGGCATTCATCGGCGGTGAGTCTGTTCGCGCCGCGGAAGAGCAGAAACTACTAGAATAGTACGAATAACTTTTGAAGTCGCAGCGGACTGGGCCAAAGATATGAGTTCAATGCGAATGGAAAAGGGAGATTGACGAGGCACTGACTATGGGGGTGGCAGTAACCAGTGAATACAAAGCACAAGGGAATGAACTGCAGAGAAGAAATCCAAGAGGGGGTCTTCTGATCGTCCCAGTAGGTGTGGGTGCGAGAGCTCACAAAGAAGCAGGAGAGTGAAAGCGGTCCAGTGCGTTATAAACAGGTTTAAGACGATTCTGAGTTTCCACCGACGCGAAATGTTCTGTATCGCGTATTCACGTACTTGACCGCACGTGACCCGCCCTGAACAGTCAGTGTTATTGAGGGACTTGAAATTTTGAATTCAAAATTTATGGATCGCTGAAGCATTAGCGAGAGGTTGCGAAGAGAATTATCCATGGTGTAACTAACAGTGATTGTGTACATCCATGTTATGAGTTGAGATTCTGTTCAAGGATTATTCCTGGGTAGACATGGAAGGGTTACCTCTCTAGAGCCAAGATACAGGTGAGGGGGGTTTTTTTATATACGGGGTGAGACGGATTGAAATCCGTACAGCAATACGGTGCCAGGAGGTGTGTAAACTTTTTTTAGTGATTCAGTGTGGCAGACACAGCCCTAATCACCACTTCTTGACCATCCTAATACAGGGCTGAGGGCTTCCTCCTGGTCCAAAGCCCCAGCACTAGTATCGGGGCGTTGCGGTGTCACTACTCCCCCGTTGGACCTTGTGCGACAAGCTCTTTGCAAACACCCGTTTCCTTAAATCCGGCGACCCATCTCTCTCAAGCACTGCCCCCTGACCGGCTGGGTCTTCATACGACACACTGCGACCAATTCTGGAGGGGCTGGAAGAGTGGCAGGCGTGGGAAGCATGGGAAGAGCGTGGGTGCATGGCATAGTCATGCTGCTGCCCTGGCGGCTCGCCCACCACATGCTGCTGTGCGCCCCAGTTACCCCACCCATGTGCATGGTGGGCGCTCTGACTATGCTTAGGGTGGTGGCTGCTGGCCTTGGTGCGATGCGGCAAGGAGAAAACATCCCGGCCGGTGTGGCCCCAGAGGTGCTTGAGGGAAATGCGCGAGGCGACACTCCATCGGCGAGTGAGCCCAGGGAGATGCTCGGAAGGAGAATCCGGGCTCGCGGCACCATGAGCACCACCACTAGAGGACAAGCCCCTACGGTGGGGATCAATTTCCCGTCTACCTGATTCACCATCATAACTCCTCCTGCTTGAGTCCAGGCGATACTTTTCTTGGTCTGCTTCCAAGCTTCTAGGATCGGTCCTTGATCGAACCATAGGTGGTGTGACGAGCAACCTGCTGCCATGCCCGGCCTCAGACCGTTTTTTCTCATCCTCCTCCCATCCCTCCCCTTGCACTGCCAGCCTGCCCGATCTGTGGCCTCTCATCCCACCATAGCACCTAACAGCATTGCCGGCAGCAGCAGCGCCCATATCAAGATAGGGAGGTGAGCCTCCGCAGCTGCTACTACTGGCACCAGCTTCCCGGCCATGCGAGCCCCAGTTGAGGGTTCTAACCACGAGCTTCTCACTGTCTCCCTCGCGCACTGACCTGCTGCGCATGAAGGGCCCGCTGTGAAAGATGGAATCCAGGCCGGCCCACGCAAGCTTTATGCCCTTGCTGGGGGTGGGAGTGGTGGAGGTGGATGCGGTGGAGGTGGGTGTGGCGGAAGTGGGAGTGGTGGAGGAGTTGCCTCTCCTGCTGAAGGACGAACTGAATTCAAACCAACCATGGTTCCACGTATGATGGTGGTCTGAATTGCTCCTCACTACACTGCTCAAATCGTCGCAGTCCCCCAATTCGCCGATTTCGCCAGTGTAACTCGCTTTCGCGTCAGCCAGTTCGCCAACCAGATTGCCTTCCCTGTTATAGCTTGCATCATTCGAAGCAACCCAACCAGACGCAAGACTTCGCCTTGAACCGGCGCTTTCAGTAATGCGGACTTCACTGCGTTCCATGGATTGCGAGCATCGAACGCCAGGAGGCGGAGGAGAGACCGGCTTGCCAGCGGAAGCAGTTTCATTTTGACCTAATCCGTTACCGTCCTTGACGCTGTGAGACTTCGCGAAAATTCGACTGCTTTCCACACCCGCCCAATCATTCCTCCCACCACTGCCACCGCTGCTAATGGAGTGGCTGCCAGTGCTCCACGTGGCGCCGCGCCCGATTGCACGCGGTTAGTGGCAACGGTTAGTGGCAACGGTTTCGGCGGATTGTGCGGCAGTACAGCCCTGTCCCTTTCAAGACTGCTGCTATCGCCACTGCCGTCACTCCCTGCTCGCTCAAACTGCCAAGTTGCCCCGTTGCGCTCCCTTCCGTTCTCCTCATGGTGTCTCGCGAACGTAACTTCGTTACGGTAGTCCTCAGCTGCGGCGTCGTCTTTCGTAGAGTCGCCACCGTCGTCTCTTAAAATGCCCGCTGCTGCAGGGCGTTGCTCCACGTCATCTACTCCTCTCCGCACCGCCTGTGCCCCCTTGCGTCGCGCGAACCCACGAGCCGACGTGACGGACGTCGATTCCACCTTGGCGGCGGCAGGCAAAACGCGCCTCTGACTTGTCACTTTTTCCTCCCACGGATGTTCGGTCCCGCTACACCCAACGCCTTGCCAGCAACTCCCGCAGTTAGTCTCTCCGCAGAACCTGCTGCTGCTGGAGCCGGGTCGCGCGGCGACGAGCTGAAGAAGGCTGCTGCTGCGGCCTTCGTCTCCAAGGCCGTGGCGCTCCGTCCATCCTTCCACAGCGTCCTCAGTCACGCGGTGCCGCCGCTGCAGTGAGGGACGGCGCAGCGTCGCGACGAGCAGCCGCCACGCGCTGTGCGCCTCGCGCACCACGCGCTGCGCCTTCCGCGCGAATTTCTCCCAGTCGTCCGCGAGGCTGCGCTGCGGGGATTCGAGGATCCGCCATGGGGTGGGCCCCACCGTCGTGAACCCTCCCGCGTCGGCCCACGCCTTCACTTGCGGCAGCGCCGTCGCCGCGACGGCCGCCGTCTCCCCCGCCTCGACAAGCGCATCGTCCGCCGCCACCACGACCAGCTTCCACGAAACTTCCGACCCCAGGCCCGGCCGCAATCGCACGGGCAGCGCGAGGAGCGGCAGCACGGGGAACACGTCGCCGGGGTCGCGCTCCCTTGCGCCCACCTCCACCGCCTCCAACGGCGCGTTGTCCAGAATCACGGGAAACGCGGCGTCGGGCTCGGCGATTGGGTCGCCAGAGGTGTCGCTGAAGGTGTCTTTCAGAGGGTCGACGAACGGGACAGAAGGCACGGAAAGCGAGCGGAAGAAATCGCGCCTGATCGTAGCGACGGGTTCGTTGGGGGAGAGTGCGGTTGGGGTCGGTTCGGAGGGGGGAACGGGCGCGAGGACGCAGGTCTGCGGGATAATACCGACGTTCCACGGGCGCTGCTCCGCGTCGTCGACGCGCACGCTGCCGTCGAGCGACAGGCGACGGCGACGACCCGAGAGCGACGCGGCGAACGAGGAGGACTTGGCGGACGTGCAGATGAAGTTGAGCGGCGCGGGGAGCTTGCTGCGGGACGAGCGGGGACTGGCGGCGGCGGGAGTGGGGGAGAAGAGGACGACGTCGTGCCAGATGGAGACGATGAGGCCCGCGCGAATGAGCGGAAGGAGGTTGCCTTGAGGCCGTTCCGACATGATCCGATTTCGGCTCTGTGATTTTTACACAAAATAGCCTTTTTATGCCATTTTACACTATCAATTTCACAGTTTTTCACGAAACTTTCCAAAAAATGGCTGAAAAAGCAGCCCTGATTCTTAAAATCAGCCTGAAATCTCAGCCTTTGTTTTACCTAAAACAGCCTATTTTCGCTGAAATCTGAGGCCCTGACAAGCAAAGGGCCACAAGGCCAGTTCACATGTAGAGGTATATATGCAACAAGAACAGTACAGTGATCTCTACCTAGCAAGAGCAAGCATGCAGGTATATATATACATATATAGAACATAGTACAAGCAGAGTCTTTAGCAAGTGTGGAAATGTAGGCACAAGGCCTAACAAAGTACCAAAACGTTGATGATCACCGGACGGAAGTGCCTTGGTGAATACATCAGCAGTGTTGGCCCGAGTGGCCACGTGAGCAAGACGAAGCTGACCTCGCTGCTGCAACTCTCGAGCCAGGAAGTAACGCAGAGCGATGTGTTTCGTTCTGTGCTCTAGTCTGTGCTCCTCACACAAGGCAATAGCGGCCTTGTTGTCGACGTACAGAACTGGAGGAGAACGAGGCCGCTCTCCCAAGCCAGTCAGCAGGTAGGTGAGCCAGCGTAACTCCTGTGCAGCCATGGCTGTGGCGTAGATCTCAGCCTCACAACTGGAGCTGAGAACAGAAGACGAGCACGTGGACCACCACGAAACAGAGCGAGAGCCAATGCTGAAGGTGTAACCCTGTGACGACCGCTGCGTAGCCTGGTCGTCAACCCAAGACGCGTCAGAGTGTCCAGTGAGGACAACGGCGCTCCGTCCTCCAAGCACGAGCCCCATGCCCGATGTACTGCACAAGTAGCGCAGTACCCTCTTTGCAGCATCCATGTGCACCTTTCGGTGCCGACCAGGAGCCACGTAGCGTGCCAGAAGGCCAAGAGGGTACGCGAGGTCAGGACGAGTGCCGGTCGTGAGGTACATGAGGCAGCCCACTAGCTCTACGTAACGACCACTCGACTCTGCGGACTCGTCCGAAGGTGGAGCTGAGAGCGAGTGACCTGTAGCCAGCGGAGTGGGCTGTGGGGAGGACCAGGTGAAGCCGAAGCGCTGAAGGACCTGCTGCACCATGTGTGACTGAGTCAGTGTGATGGTGCGGCGTGCTCTGTCCTGGGTGATCTGCAAGCCAAGGTAACTGCGCAGCTCACCCAGGTCAGTGCACGTGTGTCTCTTCTGCAGCTCCAACTTCACCAGGGCGAGAGCCTCAGTGTCAGAAGTGGCAAAAACCAAGTCGTCAACGTACACGAGGATGTAGAATGGCGACAGCGAAGTGTCGATGCGCAGAAACAGCGACGGGTCAGCAGTCGAAGGAGCGAACCCAAGAGCTGCAAGTGTAGTCCTCAGTGTGTCGTGCCACTCACGAGGCGCCTAGCGGAGACCGTAGACTGGCCGCCGGAGGCTCCACTGGGTACCGGGAGGGAACGACCCAGTGAAGCCAGATGGGCGGCGCAGCCAGATCTTCTCGTGCAGGCTGCCCTGTAAGAAGGCTGTGCTGAAGTCAAGAGAGTGAAGCTCATAGTCACGCTGAGCGGCAACGTGCAGCAGCAACCGAAGAGTGGTCATCTTCGGGGTAGGAGAGAAGGTCTGGAAGAAGTCAACTCCCTCACGCTGACTGAAGCCTCTAGCAACGTAACGAGCCTTGAAGACAGGTGGAGAACCCGGCGGCCGCTTCACCCTGAAAATCCGCATGCCATCGACGATGTTTTTATAGTCACAGTAGGCTCCAATAGGCTTCAATGTGCCTAGAGCCAAAGATAGAGTGCGCAGTCAGGTTTCTGCACAGCGGCTTTAAACGATCATAGCGATCTGCTCACAACTCCAAATGACCTCATTCAACTTGGATCTGGAGCGTCTTAATGTCGCCTACAATAGGCAATTTAGATCGCACGATTTCATCAAGAATTGACGACACAGCGTCAGTTTGAACAAACGGCACTATGGCAGCAACATAGTCTTAGAACACAATTACGAACAACTAGGAAGAGTTACGAGTTGGGAAGGACTCCCAGCTCCTACAAACCCCAAGAACCGAGCTACAGTGATGGGGAACAGTGCCACACTGTCCCCAACCAAGAAGGGTCTCGAAACTACCCTCCACAAGGGCCTACACCCATAGAAATGTTACACTACACTTTGTAATGTAACTATCTTCAATATCTTGAGGTGTACCCTTTTGGCGAGCTTCGAAAACACTTGAAGCTTGAACCAAGGCTCGGGTTCTTCATCACAAAACTCATCCTTGAGTTCTTGATGGGTCTGCTGCACACACCTGCGACACGCCGAACGTTCGACAAGCGACAAAATAGAAACCGCGCACGACAAAATAGAACCCGCGCGGGACACACAAAATGACCGCGTTACACGCGGCTAGCGATAACTCGCTATTGACTTGACACACACATTCGACATCATGACCCATCATTCATACACCATTATAAGCATGAAATATATATATTTATTTCATGCACTCATACCACTCCATGCACACACGCATGCACGCACACGCACACGGACAACAAGCCGAGTGCAAACCGTAGGGTTGCACCAACAGATGTTCGCCCCAGGAGGGGGAACCTCATCGACGTAAGTGCCTCTGGACTTCCAGGATGCCATCTCTGCGTCCATGGCTGTCTGCCACTGAAAGGAGTACTCACCCGCGATCGCCTCAGCGTAAGAGCGCGGGGTCGGGATGTCTGGTGCATACGGGTCTCCCTCAGGTGTCAAACATTGCATGTTTATATTGTCTAGGCTGTAGTGGGTTACACCTTAGGGGGTACACAAAGTTAGGGTTTCCTACTTGTACCAAACTCTGTTCTAGTTCATTCATTCCTGCTCAGTTATTTCTGACATGGTTTCAGAGCAGGTCCTTCGCTAGGACTGTTCTTAGGGCCCACCGACTTACCTACCTGCTTACCTTCGCTTGTTTCCGGCCCCGCTGGCCCCGTCGATCTAGCACGATCTAGCGGCCCTGCGGCCCCGTCGAACTTTTTTTTTTTCCTAGCGGCCTCTCACGGCCCCCGTCGCGTCGCCCCTTAGCGCCCCGATCGGCCCCGTCACGCCGCCCGCGAACCGCACAGCGCGCCGCGCTCACAGCCCGCGAACCGCCCACGCACAGCCCGCGAACCGCCTGCGCAGCCCGCGACCAGCCCGCGCAGCCCGCGCACAGCCCGCGAACTGCCCGCGAGCAGCCCGCGACCTGCCCGCGAACCCCCGCGAGCCGCCCGCGACCCGCTTACGCAGCCCGCGAGCAGCCCGCGCAGCCCGCGCTGAGCCTGCGCGGCTCGTGCGCTGACCGCCGCCGGCCCGCACGCTGCCCGCACAGCTCATATACGGCCCGCACGGCCCGCGCGCTGCCTGCTCCCGGCCCGCCGCTGCTGAGCCCGCAGCCGCCCGCGCACCGCCGCTGCTGAGCCCGCCGCCGCCCGCGCACCGCCGCTGCTGCGCCCGCCGCCGCCCGCGTATCACCGCTGCTGAGCCCGCCCCTGCTGCGCCGGCTCTCGCTGCCGCCTGCTGCGCCTGTGCACCACTGCAGATCCTACTACTACACTTCCTGCTACTGCTGCTTGTGCGCCACTACAGTCCGTAGGCCCCACCGGCCCCGCTGACCCTGCGCACGCCTTTTCAGTGACTTTACTGCTTCTACTACTGCCGCTGTCGCTATGGCTAGTCCTCCTGTTCTAGCTTTCGACGCCGAGGGCCGTCCGGTCAAATTCGAAACCTGGCTAGATGACCTGCACCTTTTCCTACAGCTCACTGCCAAGGAAGATATTACACTGTACGACCACGCTCTCGGCCATGCGACCGCCCCACTCGCTACTGCCCCCCCAGCTGAGCGCTCACAGTGGCAGACCCGTGACGCGCACGCTCGCTTTGCTATTCGCAACTCCCTGCCGCTAGATGAGCGCGAGCACTTCGGCCAGTGCAAGACTGCTAAGGACCTCTACACAGCTGTAGTGGCCCGCTACTCCTCACCCGCTTCTGCCACGCTAGGCCGCCTCACTCTCCCCTACCTGTTCCCCGACCTAGCCTCCTTTCACACTGTTGCAGACCTCATCACCCACCTTAAGACTAGTGAGGCTCGCTTTCGCGCTGCCATGCCTGACGAGTTCCTCGCTAGCAACCCCCCCCCGCTCTGGATCACTCTCTACCACGTTGTCACCCGCCTCCCTGACTCTCTGCGCCCTGTCAGGGACCAGTTCCTCTCTCGCTCCCCCACTGAGCTCACCGTAGACCTCCTCGAGAAGGAACTGCTTGCAGCCGAGGCTAGTATCGTCGCTGTAGGCACCTCTCGTGGCGACCCCCGCGGCCCCTTCTTCGAGGGGTGCTCCCCTTCCCCCCTCCTCCCCTCTGTCGCCTCTGCTGCTGCTGTCGACCTCCTTGGTGCTGAGAAGGTCGGGGCTGCGTCTGCTTCAGGCGGACGACGCAGGGGCAGGAGTGGCAGGAGTGGGGGTGGTGGCGGAGGAGGCGGGGGTGGAGGTGGTGGCGGTGGAGGTGCGACTGGAGAGGCTAGTGGCGGCAGTGGTGGAGGTGACAGCGGCGTTGGGAGTGGTGACAGGGGCGGAGGTGGCAGCGGAGGCGGAGGTGGTCGTGGCAGCGGCAGGGGTGGAGGTGGCCGGGGCGGAGGCGGAGGGGGTGGTGGTCGTGGAGGCCCGGGGGGCGGTCAGAGTCAGCAGCCTGCCCCGACCCTTCAGGCCGCCCGTGAGTGGTATGCGCGGCGCAGCGTCACCTGCCAGTACGTTATTCGTACAGGTGACCGCACTGGCCAGACGTGTGGGGGGCCGCACCAGACGGAGCGCTGCTTCGCCCGCCTCAACGATGCGTGGCGCACCCAGTTTCCTGGTGGGGGTGAGCTGCCGCGCTGGGCTGAGCTGCTCAGGAAGGGTGTTGATATTTGGGCACTGGACTTTGATGCTATTCTCACTGCCATGTATGCGATGTCTATTAGTGGAGAGGGTGCTCAGTACTTGCGTGTTCCGCCCGACCCGGGCATTCAGGCCAGCCCCGCTGCTGCTCTAGGTGCTAGTGTGTCTGCTTCCACAGGTACTACTGCAGCTGCTGCTCTAGGTGCTTGTGCGTCTGTGCCCCCTGGTACTGAGTCGACTGCAGCACTGCACACCTTCACACTGGACTCAGGTGCTTCTCGCTCTTTCTTTCGTGACCGCACTGTCCTTGAGCCTCTAGCTCGGCCGGTTGCTGTCTCTCTTGCTGACCCCTCTGGGGGTCCGGTCCTTGCGACCTCCTCCACCACCCTTCCGTGTCCAGCGGTTCCGTCCGGCACGCTCTCAGGTCTCTACCTCCCCTCGTTCTCCACGAACTTGGTGGCAGGTAGTGCGCTCCAGGACGGGGGTGTTCACCAGTTCACCCCTGCCTACGAGCGTGTGACTCACTGCACGTGTGCTCGGACGGGCCGCCACCTAGCTACTTTCACTCGAGAGCCGGGGTCTGACCTGTACACACTGACCACTGAGTCCCCTCAGGTAGCTGCGTCTGCGTCAGCGTCAGGTCAGCTGTCCGCCCCCTGCTCGTGTCGCTCTCTGGCGAACGACACCGTCCTCTGGCACCACCGCCTTGGTCACCCGTCTGTGCAGCGCCTGCGGGCCATGCACAAACGGGACCTTGTTGCTGGTCTTCCCAGGGTGCTCCCTCCCCTTCCTGACTCCCCTGCTCCTGACTGCATACCCTGTGTCGAGGGGCGGCAGCGCGCCGCTCCTCACTCCTCCTCCTTTCCCCCGACGACCGCTCCCCTGCAGACGCTCCACATGGACGTGTGGGGCCCAGCCCGCGTCCGTGGTCAGGGTCAGGAGAGGTACTTCCTGATAGTTGTTGACGACTACTCGCGCTACACCACGGTCTTCCCCTTGCGCGCCAAGGGTGACGTCCCTGGTGTTTTGATCCCCTGGATCAGCCGAGCCCGTCTCCAGCTAGGCGAGCGCTTTCACTCGGACTTTCCTGTCCTGCGCTTGCACTCTGACAGAGGTGGTGAGTTTGCCTCCGACCTCTTGGCAGCCTACTGTGCTGAGCACGGCATTGAGCAGTCGTACACGCTTCCGGCCTCTCCACAGCAGAATGGGGTTGCTGAGCGCCGCATTGGCTTAGTCATGGAGGTCGCTCGTACCTCCCTGACCCATGCGGCTGCTCCCCACTTTCTGTGGCCGTTTGCGGTCCGGTACGCTGCGCATCAGCTCAACCTCTGGCCCCGTGTCTCCGTGCCGGAGACTTCCCCGACTCTGCGGTGGACGGGAGAGGTTGGCGATGCGTCGCGTTTCCGGGTGTGGGGATCCCGAGCTTTTGTCCGCGACACGTCTGTGGACAAGCTCTCCCGTCGCGCTCTTCCCTGTGTCTTCCTTGGCTTTGTTCCCGACGCGCCTGGATGGCAGTTTTACCACGTCACCTCGCGCCGGGTTCTGGCCTCTCAGGACGTCACTTTTGACGAGTCCGTCCCCTTCTACCGCCTCTTCCCCTACCGCACTGCCCCCCTCCCCCCTCCGCCGCTCTTCCTCGCTCCAGGTGCTGAGGTACCCGACCCCCTCCCCCCTCAGGGTGCCGCTCCCTCAGGTGTGTCCCAGGTAGACCCGGGTGAGCCTGTCGAGGTAGCTGTTGACTCGCGTCCTGCGTCTGGGGGTGCTGAGCCTGGGAGTGCTGAGTCTGGGGGTGCTGGGCCTGGAGGTGCGGAGCCTGGGGGTACTGAGCCTGGGGGTACGGAGCCTGGGGGTGCTGAGCCTGGGGGTGCGGAGCCTGGGGGTGCGGAGCCTGGAGGTGCTGAGTCTGGGGGTGCTACGTCTGGGGGTGCTGAGCCTGAGCGTGCTACGCCTGGAGGAGCCCTCTCCTCCCAGCAGCTGCAGGAGAGGTACCTCGAGTACTGCCGCCTCCGGAGAGGTGCTTCTGGAGCTCGTCCCGGTACTTCCCCTCCTACCCAGGAGCTCCCCCCCATTCAGGTGATCCGCGAGTGGTACACGCGGCGCTGCAGTCTTCGTAGTGGTGCTCCTGGTGCTGCGGACCCGGGCGTTGGAGCTGCTGCTGGTGCTGAGGACCCGACCGGTGGCGCTGCTGCTGGTGCTGAGGACCTGACCAGTGGCCCTGCTGCTGGTGCTGAGGACCCGACCGGTGGCGCTGCTACTGGTGCTGAGGACTCGGGCGTTGGAGCTCCTACTGGTGCTGAGGACCCGGGCGTTGGAGCTGCTGCTGGTGCTGAGGACTCGGGCGTTGGGGCTGCCACTGGTGTCCCTGCTGCTTCTGGAGACGCTGCGCGGCCGCGACCGTACTTCGTACCGCTCCTTCAGCAGGTTCTTGGTCAGGCTCCTCCTCCTAGTCCTCCTCCCTCCGTCGAGTGTCCTCTGCCTGTCCAGCCGCAGTCACAGTTACCGCCTGCCTCGCCTCTCCCTGCTCCCTCCCCTTACGCTGGTCCCACAGGAGGTCTTACAGAGCGTCGTGAGCCTGAGTCTCGTCCTGCGTCGCCTGTTCGTACTGCTCGCACTGGTCGTCGTGTCCCACGTGAGCGTCCTCCTCCTGTCCCAGGCACTCACTACATGACTCTGCGTCCCTCCACTGCTCCGCAGCGTGTCCCGCTGCCGTCTCCTCCTGCGTCCTCTCTTCCTACTCTTCCTGACCTGGAGTCTGACTCCCGTCGTGCTGCCAGTCCCACTGTTACGCGTCTCCTCGCTACAGTTGTCACTGACCCGACCTTTGAGTCCTCTGCTGCGTCTGCTCTGGTCGCTGAGTTGGTTGACTTTGCTGCTCGCTGTCGCCTAGACTACGCTGCCAGCCTTGTCGCTAGGTCTGAGTCTGCGTCTGCCTGTCCTCCGTCCGTCGGGGGTGAGTGTGCCCTCGGCACGGACGTCCTTGAGGACAGACAGGAGGAGTTCCACTGCCTTGCTGCTGCTTTGCCCCGTCTCGTGTCCTTGCTAGTTGCCCCTGAGGGAGACCCGGATGCACCAGACATCCCGACCCCACGCTCTTACGCTGAGGCGATGGCGGGTCCCTACTCCTCTCAGTGGCAGACAGCCATGGACGCAGAGATGGCTTCCTGGAAGTCCACAGGCACCTACGTAGACGAGGTTCCCCCTCCTGGGGCGAACATCGTCAGTGGCATGTGGATTTTCAGGGTGAAGCGGCCGCCGGGTTCTCCGCCTGTCTTCAAGGCGCGCTACGTGGCTCGAGGCTTCAGTCAGCGAGAGGGAGTAGACTTCTTTCAGACCTTCTCCCCCACCCCGAAGATGACTACTCTTCGGGTGCTGCTGCACATAGCCGCTCACCGCGACTACGAGCTTCACTCTCTTGACTTCAGCACTGCTTTCTTGCAGGGCAGCCTGCACGAGGAGATCTGGCTGCGCCGCCCCCCTGGCTTCACTGGGTCAGTTCCTCCTGGCACCCAGTGGAGGCTTCAGCGGCCGGTCTACGGTCTCCGCCAGGCGCCACGTGAGTGGCACGACACACTGAGGACGACACTTGCGGCTCTTGGGTTCGCTCCCTCTACTGCTGACCCGTCGCTGTTTCTACGCACCGACACCTCGCTGCCGCCGTTCTACATCCTCGTGTACGTCGACGACTTGGTCTTTGCCACTGCTGACACCGCGGCACTCGCCCACGTGAAGTCGGAGCTGCAGAGGAGACACACGTGCACAGACCTGGGTGAGCTGACGAGCTATCTTGGCTTGCGGATCACCCGGGACAGAGCACGGCGCACCATCACCCTGACTCAGTCACACATGGTGCAGCAGGTTCTCCAGCGCTTCCGCTTCACGTACTCCTCGCCTCAGTCCACTCCTCTGCCTACCGGTCACTCGCTCTCAGCTCTGCCTTCGGATGAGTCCGTAGAGCCGAGTGGCCCGTATCCAGAGCTTGTGGGCTGCCTCATGTACCTGATGACCTGCACTCGACCTGACCTTGCATACCCTCTTAGCATCCTAGCACGCTATGTCGCTCCTGGCCGTCACCGGAAGGAGCACATGGATGCTGCTAAGAGGGTGTTGCGCTACTTGTGCAGTACGTCGGGCATGGGGCTTGTGCTTGGAGGGCGAGACCGGGTTGTTCTCACAGGGCACTCAGACGCTTCTTGGGCAGACGACCAGGCTACTCAGCGGTCGTCCCAGGGTTACACCTTCAGCCTTGGCTCTAGCTCAGTTTCTTGGCGTTCTACTCGCTCTTCTTCTGTTCTCAGCTCCAGTTGTGAGGCTGAGATCTACGCCACAGCCATGGCTGCTCAGGAGCTACGCTGGCTGACCTACCTGCTGACCGACCTCGGAGAGCGGCCTCGTTCTCCTCCAGTGCTGTACGTCGACAACAAGGCTGCCATTGCCTTGTGTGAGGAGCACAGACTGGAGCACAGAACGAAGCACATCGCTCTGCGGTACTTCCTTGCTCGAGAGCTGCAGCAGCGTGGTCAGCTTTGTCTGCGTTACGTGGCCACGGAGGCCAACACTGCTGATGTGTTCACCAAGGCGCTTCAGCCTTGTGACCATCAGCGCTTTTGCACTCTGTTAGGCCTTGTACCTACTGGGCCTCACTTGCTTACCTCTTGACCTTGCTTGTACTGTGATCACTATATATATATCCCTACTTGTTTACTTTTGCTAGGTTGTGATCACTGTATCTCTTGCTTTGTTATAAACCTGCATGTGAACTGGTCTTGTGACCGCTTGCTTGTGCTCGGAATTTGTGTGGAATCCTTGAGATCCACCCTGAGCTTGCTTTGCTTTGCTTTGACTGGTCTTGTGACCCTGTGGTTGTCTCCCACTGCGCCTATGGGGGTGTGTCAAACATTGCATGTTTATATTGTCTAGGCTGTAGTGGGTTACACCTTAGGGGGTACACAAAGTTAGGGTTTCCTACTTGTACCAAACTCTGTTCTAGTTCATTCATTCCTGCTCAGTTATTTCTGACATCAGGGGCAAGCAGCATGGCCACGAGATGAGGCGCAGCGGCTGCAAGACACTCAAGGTCCTTGTGCCTGTCCTCAAGGACGTCCGTGCTAAGAGCACACTCACCCCCGACGGATGGAGGACAGACTGACTCAGACTCAGCAACAAGACTAGCGGCGTAGTCTAGACGACAGGCAGCAGCAAAGTCAACCAGCTCAGCAACCAAGGCAGACGCAGCAGTAGACTCAAACGACGGGTCAATGACAACAGTGGCTAACAGACGCGTGACAGTAGGGTGCTCAGCACAAAACCGGTCAGACTCAGGGTCCGCAACGTCAGGCAGAGAGGACGCAGGGGGAGACGGCAGAGGAACAGGCTGCGGAGCAGAGGAAGGACGACGGACTACGAGGTGTGTGCTGGGGACAGCCGGCTGACGCGAACGAGGAACACGACGACCGGAACGACCAGGACGAACAGGCGAGACAGGACGCGACGCAGGCTCACGACGCTCAGCAAGACCACCGGGCTGCTCAGTGTAAGGAGGAGGAGCAGGGAGCGGTGAGCCAGGCAGTAACGGAAGACCAGTAGACGACGGGAGGGTAAGAACCTGACGAAGAACAGAGTCAGGCGGCGGCAGAGACGACGGAGACGGCGGAGCGAAGAACAGTCGTGTCGGCGCATCTGCACCATCACCAGCAGCTCTAGTACCTCCAGCAGCTCCAGCAGCTCCAGCACCTCCAGCAGCTCCGGAACCTCCAGCCCCAGAACCGGCACCTCCAGCTCCAGGGTCTCCAACCTCAGTGTCTCCAGTAGCAGCACCTCCAGCAGCAGAGCCCCAGGCTCCAGAAGCGCGACCCTGACGGCGACCGTACCAGTCGTGCAGCTGCTGTGAGGTGAGAGGCACACGCGGACGAAGGCGGCCACTCCAAGGAGACCGCGCAGCAGTAGTCCCAGTACCCTCAGGCGTCTCACCTCCAGACACAGCACCCCTAGGCGCAGCACCTCCAGTCTCCTCACTCGTAGGCTCAGCACCCCCAGACTCCGCACCCCCAGACTCAGCACCCCCAGGCTCCTCACGCTCAGGCTCAGCACCCCCAGGCACCTCACGCTCAGGCTCCGCACCCCCAGGCTCAGCACCCCCAGCAGGACCCGAGTCACCAGTGACCTCAACAGGCGCAGGCACGGGAGGGTCTACCTGAGAAACACTTGAAGGAGCAGGACCTGGCGCGGGGAGGGGGTCTACAAGGGGAGGACCTGGAGCGAGAGCGAGCGGCGGCAGGGGGCGAGGGGCAGTGCGGTAGGGAAAGAGACGGTAAAAGGGGACGGACTCGTCAAAGGTGACGTCCTGAGATGCAAAGACACGGCGCGAGGTGGGGTCGTAGAACTGCCAGCCAGGCGCGTCAGTAGGAAAACCAAGGAAGACGCAGGGAATGGCGCGAGCGGAGAGCTTGTCCGCGGTGGTATCGCGGACAAAGGCACGAGCACCCCAGACCCGAAAACGCGACGCATCGCCAACCTTCCCCATCCACAGCAGTGTGGGCGAGGTCTCCAGCAAGGAGACACGGGGCCAGAGGTTGAGCTGACGCGCGGCGTACCGGACCGCAAACGGCCACAGAAAATGGGGAGCCGCTGCATGGATCATGGAGGTACGAGCGACCTCCACGACTAAGCCAATGCGGCGCTCAGCAATCCCATTCTGCTGCGGTGAGGCCGGAAGCGTGAACGACTGGGTGATGCCGTGCTCCTCACAGAAGGCTCGCAAGAGGTCGAAGGTGAACTCACCACCTCTGTCAGAGTGCAGACGCAGGACAGGAAAGTCCAACTGGAACCGCTCGTGGAGCTGGAGACGAACAGCGCGGATCCAGGGGATCAAAACACCAGGGACGTCACCCTTGGAGCGCAAGGGGAAGACCGTGGTGTAACGCGTGTAGTCGTCGACAACCAGCAGGAAGTACCGCTCGCGGCCCTGCCCCCAGACGCGGGCTGGGCCCCACACGTCCAGGTGGAGCGTCTGCAGCGGAGCCTCTGTGGGAGGAAACGAGGAGGAGTGAGGAGCGGCGCGCTGCCGCCCCTCGACGCAGGGAATGCAGGGCGGCGCAGGCGAGGGAGGGAGGGCAGGCAAAGACCTGGGAAGCCCAGAGACCAGGGAGCGAGAGTGCATTCCACGCAGGCG
This sequence comes from Closterium sp. Yama58-4, assembly GCA_947470075.1. NCBI lineage: Eukaryota > Viridiplantae > Streptophyta > Zygnematophyceae > Desmidiales > Closteriaceae > Closterium > Closterium sp. Yama58-4. The sequence continues at coordinate 289,689 of CANIUD010000750.1, read as the reverse complement.
AGGCAAGGAGGGGTGACCAAGGCGGTGGTGCCACAGGAGAGTGTCGTGCGACAGGCGACGACACTCACACTGGGTAGCTACCTGAGCAGACGCGTACAGCTGAGGAGACAAAGGGGTGGAGTGTGACGTAGTGGTGAACGTGTGAACGTGGCCAGGTGACGGCCGGTCTGAGTGCACGTCCAGATCGCCACACGCTGCGGTCCAGGGGTGAAGGTATCAACCCCCGCATCCTGGAGTGCAGCGTTGCTCACCAAGTTCGTGGAGAACGAGGGGAGGTGGAGACCAGACAGCTCACCAGACGGGACCGCCGGACACGGAAGCACAGTGGTGGACCGTGCAAGCACTGGGCCCCCAGAGGGGTCAGCCAGTGAGACAGGAACAGGTGCAGGGAGGGGTGTGACTGTGGTACTGTCGCGAAAGAAACAGCGCGAAGCACCAGAGTCAAGTGTAAAGGTGTGCAAGGCCTGAGCGGGTGCAGTACCAGAGAGAGCAGACTCACTAGCACCTAGGGCTGCAGGTGATATACCTGGGTCTATACCGGGGTCAGGCGGCACACACAAGTAGCAGTCACCCTCAGCACTAATAGTCAATGCATACATGGCAGCAAGAATAACATCATAGTCAAGATCAAAGATAGGTACACCACGCCTAAGCAGGTCTGCCCAGTTGGGGAACTCAGTAGCCTCAAGGAACTTGGCGCGCCAGGCGTTGCTAAGCCGAGCAAAGCAGCGAGACTCAGCATGAAGACCATTGCACGGGCGACCAGCACGGGGACCAGCGTGAATGAAGTAGGGGCAGCGACCAGCACCCCCAGATGCCCCACGCCCAGCATACCGGTCATGAAGCTGCTGAGACGAGGGGGCTTGGCGCTGACGCTGCTGCTGCTGCTGCTGCTGGCCCTGGCCACCACTGCTGCCACCACCACTGGCTCCTCCCCCACTACCGCCGCTGCCACCGCCACTGCTCCCGGTACCACCGCTGCCTCCACCACCACCGCCACCACCTTGACCACCCCCACCTCCTCCACCTCCCCCGCCGCCTCCACCACCGCCCCCTCCACCGCCACCTCCACCTCCCATGCCAGCCCCTCTGCCCCTGGTGCTGCGGCGCTTCCCACTAGGAGCGGAAGCAGCCCCAACCTCCTCAGCACCAAGGAAGTCGACAGCAGCAGCAGCTGAGGCGTAGGAGGGGGCAAGGGGGGAGGGGGAGCACCCCTCAAAGAGGGGAGTGCGAGGAGTGCCACGAGCCGCACCCACCGCAAGGATGTTCTTCTCCACTGCGAGGAGCTGCGTCTCGAAGTCAGCAACGGTGAGAGCGGTAGGGTCTAGAGCGAGAAAGTGGTCCCTAACCGAGCGAAGGGAGTCAGGGAGGCGGGTGATGAGGAAGTAGAGCGTAAAGTAAATCGGAGGGGTGTTCTTGGCAAGGAACTCGTCTGTAAGGGCGGAACGAAAACGAGTGTCACTAGCGCGCAGGTGAGCGATGAGGTCCTCAGCAGTGTGGATCGAGGACAGGTCGGGGAACAGGTAGGGTAGCATGAGACGGCCTAACGCTGCAGTGGCCGGGGAGGAGTAGCGCGCAACTACAGCGTCGTACAGTGCCTTCGCAGTCTTGTGCTGGCTAAAATGCGCGCTCTCAGTGATCGGCAGATGGTTGCAAATAGCGAGGCGCGCAGCAGCATCGCGAGTCTGCCACTGTGAGCGGTCGGAAGCAGGAGCATTGTCAGCAGGGCGAACGGCAGTGCCAGACGTGTGATCGAACAGTGAAACGTTGTCTTTGGCATCAGTCATAAGGAACAGTATGAGGTCGTCGAGCCAGGTGGCGAACTCGATCGGGCTACCGTCAGGCTCAAACGCGAGAACATTGAACGTCGCCATAATCGCGGTGCAGGCAAAGGCAGCCGGCGAAGGCAGCAGGCGAAGGCAGCAGGCGCACTTCAGGCAGGCAGGCGCAAGGCAGGCAGGCGCACTTCAGGCAGGCACGGGCAGCGCGCGGGCTGCGTGGGCTCGGCGCGGGCTGCACGGGCTCGACGCGGGCTGAGCGGGCGGTGCGCGGGGTAGCTGTGGGCCGCGCGCGGGCTGCGCGCGGGCTGCGCGGGCTCAGGGCGGGCTGCGCGGGCGACGTGCGGGGCGCGACGCGGCTGGCAGCAGCAGCGCGCGCGCGCGCGCAGCTGAGGCACGCGCGGGCAGCAGGCAAGGTAGACAGGCAAGCAAGGCACTTAAGGCCGTAGGTGAGGTAACACAGTAACCGGTGTCAAACATTATACATGTTGTATTTGTGTAGGCTGTAGTGGGTTAGCCTATAGGGGGGTCACAACATTAGGGTTTCATATTTGTACTCACAATTCTTGCTAGTTCAATCATTCCAGTCCGTTATTACTGACATGGTTTCAGAGCAGGTCCTTCGCTAGGACCGTTCTTAGGGCCCACCGTTACCTACATACCTACCTACCTACTGTGCGCCTCGTGCGCCTACGCGCCCTCGTGCGCCTCCTACCTACCGCGCGCGCGCAGCCCGCCAGCCGCCCGCGCGCGACTCGATTTCTTTTTTTTTAGCGCGCGTATCCCGCTACCCGCCCGCGCGCGGTCGATTTCGCTGCGCGCGCCCCGCTAGCCGCACGCGCGCGGCTGTTTTTCTTTACGCGCGGCCCCGCACGCTGCCCGCGCGCTGCCTGTGCGCCTCGCTGACGCGCCCGCTGCTGCAGCCGCCCGTCGCCCGCTCGCGCGCACCCCGCCGTGGCCCCGCAGGCCCGCAGCTCGCCGCCGCAGCTGCCGCACGCCCGTTGCCCGCAGCCGCCCGTCCGCCGACGCCGCTGCCGCCCATGCACCGACGCCGCTGCCACCTGTGCGCTGCTGCCGCTGCTGCTTGCGCACCGCTCGCTGCTGCAGCCGCCCGTGCGCTGTCGGCGCTGCTGCCCGTGCGCATAAGCCGCTGCCGCCCGTGCGCCTCTGCAGCCGCCGCCCGTGAGTCGCCCGCTACCGCTAGTGCGCCGCAGGCCAGCAGCCGCTGCCGCTCGCGCACGCCCCGCAGGCCCGCAGCCCGCCGTCGCAGCGGCCGCCCGCCCGCAGCCGCTCGTCGCCTGCTCGCAGACGCCCCGCTGCCCGCAACCGCTCGTACGCCGCTGCTTCCGCTGCTGCTTGCGCACCGCTGCCTCCCGAGCGCCACCGCTGCCCGTGCGCCGCCGCTGCCCGTGCACTGCCGTTCCCCGTGCACCGCTGCTGCCCGTGCGCCTCTGCAGCCGCTGCCCGCGAGGCACTCGATCTCACTGCTGTTTATTTTCTACCTACCGCGCACACTGCTGCCACTGCAGCTGCCACGCTTCCTACTACTACTGTTACTACTGCCACTACTACTACTGCTACTGTCACTATGGCTAGTCCGCCAGTTCTAGCTTTCGATGCCGAGGGCCGTCCAGTGAAGTTCGAAACCTGGCTCGATGACCTGCACCTGTTCCTACAGCTCACTGCCAAGGAAGATATCTCACTGTACGACCATGCCCTAGGCCATGCCACTGCCCCTGACTCGTCTGCTGACAGCACTCTGCGTTCCCAGTGGCAGACCCGTGATGCGCACGCTCGCTTTGCTATTCGCAACTCCCTGCCGCTAGACGAGCGCGAGCACTTCGGCCAGTGCAAGACTGCTAAGGACCTCTACACCGCTGTAGTTGCCCGCTACTCCTCACCCGCTTCTGCCACGCTAGGCCGCCTCACTCTCCCCTACCTGTTCCCCGACCTAGCCTCCTTTCACACTGTCGCAGACCTCATCACCCACCTTAAGACTAGTGAGGCCCGCTTTCGCGCTGCTATGCCTGCCGAGTTTCTCACTAGCAACCCCCCCCCGCTCTGGATCACTCTCTACCACATCGTCACCCGCCTCCCTGACTCTCTGCGCGCAGTCAGGGACCACTTCCTCTCTCGCTCCCCCACTGAGCTCACTGTTGCCCTCCTCGAGAAGGAACTGCTTGCAGCTGAGGCGAGCATCGTCGCTGTAGGCACCTCTCGTGGCGACCCCCGCACCCCGTTCTTTGAGGGGTGTTCCCCTTCCCCCCTCCTCCCCTCTGTCGCCTCTGCTGCTGCTGTCGACCTTCTTGGTGCTGAGAAGGTCGGGACCGCGTCTGCTTCGAGCGGGCGCCGCAGGAACAAGGGGGGCAGGGGTGGGGGTGGTGGCGGAGGAGGTGGGGGTGGAGGCGGTGCGAGTGGAGGCGCGGCTGGGGAGACTAGTGGCGGCAGTGGGGGAGGAGACAGCAGCGGCGGGAGTGGTGGTGGAGGCGGCAGCGGAGGCGGAGGTGGTCGTGGCGGCGGCAGGGGTGGAGGTGGCCGGGGCGGTGGCGGCGGCAGTGGTGGTCGTGGAGGCACTGGCGGAGGGCAGAGTCAGCAGCCCGCCCCGACACTTCAGGCCGCCCGTGAGTGGTATGCGCAGCGTAGCGTTACCTGCACGTACGTCATTCGCACAGGTGACCGCAGCGGCCAGCAGTGTGGGAGGCCGCACCCCACGCAGCGCTGCTTCGCGCGCCTTAACGACGCGTGGCGCACTCAGTTTCCTGCTGCCACTGAGCTGCCGCGCTGGGCTGATCTGGAAAAGAGGGGTGTTGATATTTGGGCTTTAGACTTTGATGCTATTCTCACTGCCATGTATGCCATGTCTATTAGTGGAGAGGGTGCTCAGTACTTGCGTGTTCCGCCCGACCCGGGCATTCAGGCCAGTCCGGCTGCCGCTCTAGGTGCTAGTGCGTCTGCTCCCACAGGTCCTGGTGAGGCCGCTGCCCTAGGTGCTCGTGCGTCCGTGCCCCCTGGTACTGAGTCGACTGCAGCACTGCACACCTTCACACTGGACTCAGGTGCTTCTCGCTCCTTCTTTCGTGACCGCACTGTCCTTGAGCCACTCGCTCGGCCAGTTGCTGTCTCCCTTGCTGACCCCTCTGGGGGTCCGGTCATTGCGACCTCCTCCACTGTCCTTCCTTGTCCGGCGGTCCCGTCCGGCACGCTGTCAGGTCTCTACCTCCCCTCGTTCTCTACGAACTTGGTGGCAGGTAGTGCGCTCCAGGACGGAGGTGTTCACCAGTTCACCCCTGCCTACGAGCGCGTGACACACTGCACGTGTGCTCGGACGGGTCGCCACCTGGCTACCTTCACTCGGGAGCCGGGGTCGGACCTTTACACACTGACCACTGAGTCCCCTCAGGTAGCTGCGTCTGCGTCTGCGTCAGGTCAGCTGTCCGCCCCCTGCTCGTGTCGCTCTCTGGCGCATGAGACTGTCCTTTGGCACCACCGCCTTGGTCACCCGTCTGTGCAGCGCCTTCGGGCCATGCACAAACGGGACCTTGTTGCTGGTCTTCCCAGGGTGCTCCCTCCCCTTCCCGACTCGCCTGCTCCTCCCTGTATTCCCTGTGTCGAGGGACGGCAGCGCGCCGCTCCTCACTCCTCCTCCTTTCCCCCGACGACTGCTCCCTTGCAGACGCTCCACATGGACGTGTGGGGCCCAGCCCGCGTCCGTGGTCAGGGTCAGGAGAGGTACTTCCTGATTGTTGTTGACGACTTCTCGCGCTACACCACGGTCTTCCCCTTGCGCGCCAAGGGTGACGTCCCTGATGTCTTGATCCCTTGGATCCGCAGATCTCGTCTCCAGCTCCGTGAGCGTTTCCGCTCCGACTTCCCTGTCCTGCGTCTGCACTCTGACAGAGGTGGGGAGTTTTCCTCTGGCCTCTTGGAGGCCTTCTATCAGCAGGAGGGCATTGAGCAGTCGTACACGCTTCCGGCCTCTCCACAGCAGAATGGGGTTGCTGAGCGCCGCATTGGTCTGGTCATGGAGGTCGCTCGTACCTCCTTGAGCCATGCGGCTGCCCCCCATTTTCTGTGGCCGTTTGCAGTCCGATACGCTGCGCATCGGCTCAACCTCTGGCCCCGTGTCTCCTTGCCCGAGACTTCTCCGACACTGCGTTGGACGGGAGAGGCTGGCGATGCGTCGCGTTTTCGGGTCTGGGGATCCCGAGCTTTTGTCCGCGACACGTCCGCGGACAAGCTCTCCCGTCGTGCTGTCCCCTGCGTCTTCCTTGGCTTTGTCCCGGACGCCCCTGGCTGGCAGTTCTACCACCCCACCTCGCGTCGTGTCCTGGCCTCTCAGGACGTCACTTTTGACGAGTCCGTCCCCTACTACCGCCTCTTCCCCTACCGCACTGCCCCGCTCCCCCCCCCGCCTCTCTTCCTCGCTCCAGGTGCTGAGGTACCAGACCCCCTCCCCCCTCAGGGTGCCGCTCCCTCAGGTGTGTCCCAGGTAGACCCGGGTGAGCCTGTCGAGGTAGCTGTTGACTCTCGTCCTGCTAGGGGTGCTGAGCCTGGGGGTGCTGCGTCTGGGGGTGCTGAGCCTGGGAGTGCTGAGTCTGGGGGTGCGGAGCCTGGGGGTGCTGAGCCAGGAGGTGCGGAGCCTGGAGGTGCTGAGCCTGGGGGTGCTGAGTCTGGGGGTGCTGAGCCTGTGCGTGCTACACCTGGAGGAGCCCTCTCCTCCCAGCAGCTGCAGGAGAGGTACCTCGAGTACTGCCGCCTCCGGAGAGGTGCTGCTGGAGCTCGTTCCGGTACTTCCCCTCCTACCCAGGAGCTCCCCCCCATTCAGCAGATCCGCGAGTGGTACACACGGCGCTGCAGTCTTCGGAGTGGTGCTCCTGGTGCTGCGGACCCTGGGGGTGGCGCTGCTACTGGTGCTGAGGACCCGGACGTGGGAGCTGCTACTGGTGCTGCGGACCCGCCTGGTGGAGCTGCTGCTGGTGCTGAGGACTCGGACGTTGGAGCTGCTGCTGGAGCTGAGGACCTGGGCGGTGGCGCTGCTGCTGGTGCTGAGGACCCGGACGGTGGAGCTGCTGCTGGTGCTGAGGACTCGGACGGTGGAGCTGCTGCTGGAGCTGAGGACCCGAGCGGTGGCACTGCTGCTGCTGCTGAGGACCCGGACGTTGGAGCTACTACTGGTGCTGAGGACCCGGCCGGTGGAGCTGCTGCTGGTGCTGTGGACCCGGACGCTGGAGCTCCTGCTGGTACTGAGGACCCGGCCGCTGGAGTCTCCTCTGCTTCCGGAGACGCTGTGCGACCGCGACCGTACTTCGTACCGCTCCTTCAGCAGGTTCTTGGGCAGACTCCTCCTCCTTGTCCTCCTCCCTCCGTAGAGTGTCCTCCGCCTGTCCAGCCGCAGTCACTGTTACCACCTACCTCGCCTCTCCCTGCTCCCTCTCCTTACACTGGTCCCACAGGAGGTCTTACAGAGCGTCGTGAGCCTGAGTCTCGTCCTGCGTCGCCTGTTCGTCGTGCTCGCACTGGTAGTCGTGTCCGTCGTGAGCGTCCTCCTCCTGTCCCAGGCACTCACTACATGACTCTGCGTCCCTCTACTGCTCCTCAGCGTGTCCCTCTACCGTCTCCTCCTGCTTCCTCTTTGCCTGACGTTCCGGACCCTGAGTCTGACCGGTATCGTGCTGAGCACCCTACTGTCACGCGTCTCCTCGCTACTGTTGTCACTGACCCTACCTTTGAGTCCTCGGCTGCGTCTGCTCTGGTCGCTGAGTTGGTTGACTTTGCTGCTGCCTGTCGTCTAGACTACGTTGCTAGCCTTGTTGCTGAGTCTGGGTCTGAGTCTGTCTGTCCTCCGTCCGTCGGGGGTGAGTGTGCTCTTGGCACGGACGTCCTTGAGGACAGACAGGAGGAGTTCCAGTATCTTGCTGCTGCTTTGCCCCGTCTCGTGTCCCTGCTAGTTGCCCCTGAGGGAGACCCGGATGCACCAGACATCCCGACCCCGCGCACTTACGCTGAGGCGATGGCGGGTCCCTACTCCTCTCAGTGGCAGACAGCCATGGACGCCGAGATGGCTTCCTGGAAGTCCACACGCACCTACGTCGACGAGGTTCCCCCTCCTGGGGCGAACATCGTCAGTGGCATGTGGATTTTCAGGGTGAAGCGGCCGCCGGGTTCTCCGCCTGTCTTCAAGGCGCGTTACGTGGCTCGAGGCTTCAGTCAGCGAGAGGGAGTTGAATTCTTCCAGACCTTCTCCCCCACCCCGAAGATGACCACTCTTCGGGTGCTGCTGCACATAGCCGCTCACCGCGACTACGAGCTTCACTCACTTGACTTCAGCACTGCTTTCTTGCAGGGCAGCCTGCACAAGGAGATCTGGCTGCGCCGCCCACCTGGCTTCACTGGGTCGTTTCCTCCTGGTACCCAGTGGAGGCTTCAGCGGCCGGTCTACGGTCTCCGCCAGGCTCCGCGTGAGTGGCACGACACACTGAGGACTACACTTGCGGCTCTTGGGTTCGCGCCTTCTACAGCTGACCCGTCACTGTTCCTGCGCACCGACACTTCGCTGCCGCCGTTCTACATCCTCGTGTACGTCGACGACTTGGTCTTTGCCACTGCTGACACTGCAGGACTCGCCCACGTGAATTCGGAGCTGCAGAGGAGACACACGTGCACAGACCTGGGTGAGCTGACAAGCTATCTTGGCTTGCGGATCACCCGGGACAGAGCACGCCGCACCATCACCCTGACTCAGTCACACATGGTGCAGCAGGTTCTCCAGCGCTTCGGCTTCACGTACTCCTCGCCTCAGTCCACTCCTCTGCCTACCGGTCACTCGCTCTCAGCTCTGCCTTCGGATGAGTCCGTAGAGCCGAGTTTCTTGGCGCTCTACACGCTCTTCCTCTGTTCTCGGCTCCAGTTGCGAGGCTGAGATCTACGCTACAGCCATGGCTGCCCAGGAGCTACGCTGGCTGACCTACCTGCTGACCGACCTCGGAGAGCCACCTCGTTCTCCTCCAGTACTGTACGTCGACAACAAGGCTGCCATTGCCTTGTGTGAGGAGCACAGACTGGAGCACAGAACGAAGCACATCGCCCTGCGGTACTTCCTTGCTCGTGAGCTGCAGCAGCGCGGTCAGCTTTGTATTCGCTACGTGGCCACTGAGGCCAACACTGCTGATGTGTTCACCAAGGCGCTTCAGCCTCGTGACCATCAGCGCTTCTGCACTCTACTAGGCCTTGTGCCTACTGGACCTCACTTACTTACCTCTTGACTTGCTTGTACTGTGATCACTATATATATCTATACCTGCATGTTTACTCTTGCTAGGTTGTGATCACTGTATCTCTTGCTCTGTTATAAACCTGCATGTGAACTGGTCTTGTGACCACTAGCTTGTGCTCGGAATTTGTGTGGAATCCTTGAGATCCACCCTGAGCTTGTTGTTGCCTTGCTTTGCCTTGACTGGTCTTGTGACCCCTAGGTCTCCCCCACTTTGCCTATGGGGGTGTGTCAAACATTATACATGTTGTATTTGTGTAGGCTGTAGTGGGTTAGCCTATAGGGGGGTCACAACATTAGGGTTTCATATTTGTACTCACAATTCTTGCTAGTTCAATCATTCCAGTCCGTTATTACTGACAACCGGTGGGCCCTAATCTTAGGTCCTAAAGACCTACTGCTCTAGATACCATCTTAGACTTAGGCATGGATGAATTGAGTGTCGAGAGAGTTGGTACAAGAGGGAAACCCTAAGGGGTTATACCCCACAGTATCTACCCCACTACAGCCTACCAATAACATTAACATATACATATATGTTTGACACCCGCACCATGCTGCCCTGCTCGTTGCGCCCTGCTGCAGCCTGCGCGTCGCGCTCTACTGCTCCACGCGTCGCGCCCCGCAACCCGCAAGTCGCGCCCTGCTGCCCTGCGCGTCGCGCCCTACGGCAGCCCACGCGTCGCGCTCTACTGCCCCGCGCGTCGCGCTCTGCTGCCCCGCGCGTCGCGCCCTGCTGCAGCCCGCGCGTCGCGCCCTGCTGCCCCGCGCGTCACGCTTTGCTGCAGCCCGCGCGTCGCGCCCTGCTGCCCTGCACAGCGCGCGTCCTGCTACCCGCGCCGCGCGGGCCGAGCCGCGCCACCCAGCCCGAGCCGCCTTGGCCAACCCGATCCGCCCTGCTGCTCGTGCTACTGCTGCTGCTGGTGGAGGTGCTGCTAGGAGTGCTGGAGGTGCAGCAACCTAGCCTCACCGAGCCGCTCTGCTGCTCTTACTGCTGCTGCTGCTGCTCGTGCTACTGCCTTCCCTCCGTACTGCCCTACTGGTCGCGCGCCTCCTTGCTTGCCCGCTATGACTTCACTTTGTAGCAGCGGTGGGAGTGGTGATGGTGGTGGTGGCAGCAGTGGGAGTGGTGGCGGCCGTAGTAGCAGTCGCTGTGGAGCTGTTCGGTGGGGAGTTTCTGGCGGTGGCCAGATGCAGCTGCAGCGGCGTCCGCGCGAGACCCTTACGCCCCAGCAGCTTCGTGAGTGGTACGCCAGGTGGTGTGCTGGCGGCGGCCGTCGTGGCAGTCGCAGTGGAGCTGGTCGGTGCGGATTCCGGTGGCCAGATGCAGCTGCAGCGGCGTCCGAGCGAGACCCTTACGCGCCAGCAGCTTCGTGAGTGGTACGCTCAAAGTGGGGGTTCTATGAGTACTGCCCGCTGCCCGTACGTCATTCGCACAGGTGATCGGGCTGGTTAGACTTGCGGGACAGTTGGTCACTCACATGCTCGCTGCTTCGCCTGTCTGAGCGACGCCTGGCGTGCAGTGTTTGGCGACGAGGCTGAGCTCCCCCCCTGGCTAGAGCTGCTGCGCAACAAGGTGGATATTTTTTCTCTAGACTATGACACTATCCTTACTACCATGTATGCTCTGATTGGTAGTACTGAGGGCGATTGTTACCTGTGTGTGCCGCCCGACCCTGGTATAGAGGCTGCTGCGCTAGGTGCTAGTGAGTCTTCTCTTTCTGGTACTGCGCCTGTTGAGGCCTTGCACACCTTCACGCTTGACTCAGGTGCTTCCCGCTGTTTCTTTGGCGACAGTACCACAGCCACACCACTCCCCACACCTGTTGCAGTCTCTCTGGCTGACCCCTCAGGAGGCCGAGTCCCTGCACGCTCCTCCACTATTCTTCCGTGTCCAGCGGTTCCGTCTGGCTCACTAACAGGCCTTCACCTCCCCTCGTTCTCTATGAACTTGGTGAGTAACGCCGTCCTTCAGGATGCTTGGGTTGATACCTTTACCCCTGGAGGACAGCGTGTGGCGATCTGCACGTGCGCACGGACGGGCCGCCACCTGGCCACGTTTACCCGTCGGCCTGGGTCGAGCCTGTACACACTGACTATTGAGCCTCCACAGCTGCGTCTGGTCAGGTGTCCGCGTCAGGTCAGGTAGCAGCCGCCTGCTCGTGTCGTGACCTCTCGCACTAGACTCTTCTCTGGCACCACCGTCTTGGTCACCCCTCCTTGCCACGCCTCCGTAGCATGCACTCCCGCCTCCTTGTCTCTGGCCTTCCCAGGTCTCTGCCCCCCCTCCCGCGCTCGCCTGCCCCGCCTTGCCTTCTCTGCGTCGAGGGGCGGCAGCACGCCGCTCCTCACTCCTCCTCGTTTCCCCTGATAGAGGCTCCCCTGCAGACTCTCCACATGGACGTGTGGGGCCCAGCTGTGAGAATCTAGGATCGAGGCCAGAAAAGATGATTTTAATTGAATGTTTCACCTGGGTACAAGGCGAGGCTATATATAGGCTCGACACAAGGCAGGTAACCAGGTGTTACGCAAAGGTTCCGAGGGTCGCGAAGCGTCCCAAACAGACCCTTCCCGAATTCGGTAGAAGGCAATTCGGTGGCAACCGAAAAGCCTAGAATTCGGTGTACGCAACCTAGTTCGGTGCCTATAACTATAATAACTATAGTAAAAGCAACGAACCTAGGAAATCAAGCAAAAGCAAGCAAAGCAAAATAATGCTAAGCTAGATAATGCATAATAAAGTCTAGGCAAGCTAGCAAAGCCAGCATAAGCCGTCATACTCTCACACGTCCCCCCCTCAAAGCTGGGTGGCGTAAGATACACCCTGCTTGACAAGATAGTCCTTGGCGTGCGTTGCCCATATCAGCTTCTGGCACCCAACTGTCCTCAGTGGGGTCGTATCCCTTCCAGCGTATTAGGAACTCGAGGGTCTTGCCGCCGCGGCGCCGATGAGTGAGAACGCGCTCGATCTCGTACTCGGGTTCATCCTGCACAAGAACAGGTGGTGGTGGCGGTAGCTGCCGTCCTTGGAACTGTTGGTTGGGGTCCTTGTAGGGCTTCAGTAGCTGAACATGGAAAGCGTAATGAAGCTTCCACGTATCTGGTAAGCGCAAGCGTAATGTAGCTTGTGTCACCTGTGCCTCCACGAGAAAAGGACCACAGAAGCGAGGCCGGAGTTTGGATGGTAGGTGAGACAGGTTCAAGTTGCGCGTGTCGAGAAGCACCTGATCTCCGACTGCTACTGAGTGATCTCGTCGTTGGGCATGTTACTGCGCAAGCAAAGCTTGCTCACAGCTACTGCTGCAATCAGCAGTACTGCTTCTGGGAGTTGTTATCTTGTCGTTGCGCAATCAGCATACTGCTTCTGGGAGTTCTGCATCGTGGTGAGACGCCGCTGGGTCTTCTCCCATAGCTGCTGCATGGTGGTGACGAAGTCGTGTGCGGCTTGGACGTGTGCCGGTGTGGTTGGCTATTGTGGTGTGAGTGGTTCTCGTCCGTAACACAGGAAGAAAGGAGTTTTTCCTGTGGCCGCATGCGAGGCGTTGTTGTAAGCGAACTCTAAGGTTGGTAAGTTTGTGTCCCAGTGGCTGATGTCGTCTTTGCAAGCTGTGCGCAGTAACTGTTCAACCACCTGATTGAGTCGCTCCGTCTGTCCGTCAGTCTGGGGATGGTATGCTGAAGACATCGCAAGCTTAGTCCCAAATTAACAGTCCCATAAGCTCCTTCCAGAACTTACTCGTGAATTCGAGGTTTCTGTTTGAGATGAGTGTAGCAGGGATGCCGTGGATGGTGATGATGCGGTCGAAGAAGAGTCGAGCAGTTGCTTCAGCAGTAGCTGTGGCGTTGGTCGGTATGAAGTGGCCCATTTTGGAGAACTTGTCAATTACTACGAGGATGGAATCGTGTCCCCGTGAGGTCGAGGGAAGTCCTGTGATGAAGTCGAGACTAACGACCTGCCATGGCTGCTCCGGTACGGGTAGAGGCTGAAGTAAACCTGCCTTCTTCTGCTTGCTACTCTTCATCCGCTGGCACGTGTCGCAAGAGGTGACGAACTGCTGCACGTCTCCTGCCCGTCTGCTGCCATCCGGGGCCAGTAATAGTATTTTGCTATACCCGCTAACGTCTTGTTGCTCCCGAAATGTCCCGCGTATGGTACGTCATGAAACTCCTCCAACAGGATCTGCGATAGCGGGGCGTTTTTCGGTACCCAAATCTTTCCTGAACCCTTCCTTACCGCTAAGTCTTTCTCCCACTGTAACAGCTTCTGTTTCTCTGCCGTTGCTATCTCTGCGTCCACGGAGTACCCATGCAGGAATAAACCCTTGAGCAGAGGGTTCATCTTGTTAAGTTGGATGCCTGCTACATGACCTGGGCGGCTCAACGCGTCAGCCTTGTTGTGTAGCCCGGGCTTGTAGACGATGTCGTAGTGGAAGTGGGTCTCCAAGAAATCCACCCACCGCACCTGTCGTCGTGAGAGCGTCGGCTGCGACTTCAAGTATTTGAGACTGCAGTGGTCACTATAGCCTGTGGTCTTGGCTCCCTCTAGGTAACACCTCCACGCCTTGAAGGCTACGACTATGGCTAAGGCTTCCTTGTCGTGGATAGGGTAGTTTGGTTGTGCTCCGTGTAGCTTCTTACTGAGGTAGGCGATAGGCTATAAACCTTTTCCGTGATCCTGCATCAGTACTGCTCCGACTGCTTGGTCACTAGCGTCTGCTTCAACTATGCAGTCCTTGTCTGGATCCGGTAGGATGAGTACTGGCACTGTAGTCGATGCTGTCTGTAGCTGTTCCATGGCTTGCTGATGAGGAGTATCCCATTTGAAGGGCGTATCCTTTTTTAGTAGGTCGGTCAGTGGTGCTGCTATCTTAGCGTATTGCGGCACGAACCTGTTGTAGTAGTTGGCGAAGCCGAGGAACTGCTGCAACTCCTTCACGTTCTCCGGTACTTTCCACTTTTTAACGGCTTCAATTTTCCGCGGGTCCACGTGTACGCCCTCGGCACTCACCATGTGCCCGAAAAACTGCACCTTCTTCAGGGCGAAGTCGCTCTTCGACAGCTTCACGTAGAATTTGTTTTTCCGCAGGATCTCGAACACCTTCCGCAGATGCTCCACGTGCTCCTTCATATTCTTGGAGTAGATGAGGATATCGTCCAGGTACACTACTACGCACTCGTCCAGCAGGGGCCGTAGGATGTGGTTCATCTCTGCCTGGAACGTCGCTGGTGCGTTGCAGAGTTCGAACGACATCACCAAGTATTCGTAGGAGCCGTATCTTGTACGGAACGCCGTCTTGTGGATCGAGTTGTCCGCCATTTTGATCTGCCAGTAACCCGACGGCAGGTCCAGCTTCGAGAAAACTGTTGCTCCACGCAGTTGGTCCAGTAAGTCGTCTATGCGCGGTATGGGATATTTGTTTTTGATTGTCTGTTTATTTTAGTGCGCGGTAGTCGATGCACATCCGTAGACTGCCGTCTGGTTTTGGGGTGAAGAGAACTGGTGCACCGTAGGGAGAGGTGGATGGGCGGATCAGTTGTCTGTCCAGTAGATACTCGATCTGTTTTTTCATGTCTGTCAGTTCGGTCGGACTCAGTCTGTATGGTGCACGTGAGACGGCTTATGCACGTGGTTCCTCCACGATCTCGTGCTCGTGGGTGCGTGCTGGAGGTACGCCTGCAGGTAGGTCGTCGGGCATTATGTCCTTGTACTGCTCCAAGACCTCCTTCACTGCTGCAGGTAGCTCCGAACTCGGCTTCTCCTCCTCTGCTGCTGCCATGACCAGTGCTAAGTAACCCGTGTTACTATCGTCCACCGTCTGTTCGAACCGTGCCAGTGTCGTTTCAGGAATGTCCCCTGTATCCGTCCAGCTTCGCAGTGCTATCCGCTTCCCGTTGTTGTAGATGCACACTTTGCTGTTGACCCAATCTATCTCGGGGTTGAACCGCTTCAGGAAATCTCGCCCCAAGATGAAATCTAACCCTTTGATGTTGGTGACTGGTAGCTTCGGCTTCCACCTCAACGCACCTATATGCAGCTGCAGTGATGCTTTGCCGTGGATGGGAAGCTTCGTACCATCCACCATGGTCGCTGCGAATTGGGTCTCCTCCGCCTTCTCTCCAATTTTCTCCAATGTTCCGCGGTCACACACCGAGTGAGATGCACCACTGTCCACCAGTGCCTGGAGGCGTCGCCCATTGCATAACACCTCAAGGAGTAGTGGTTTCTGCTGTGCTGAGTAGCCAAAGAGGGTCTCATTAATAGGATCATAGGGTACATCAAAATGAATACCTTCCCGATTTCCTATACCTGACCCAGCACTTTCCAACTTCTCTTGGGGGGTATGAGGATTTTTCCGGGGCTTTTATAATTTCTCCTGAGCCTGGATGTCTCCTCTAAGCCTTTGCAGCTGTATAGGCTTCACCTGTGGGCAACGAGGAGCCTTAACACCATGCTGGGGCGAGAGAATATTAACTCCACGGAACGCACGACTCTTTTCTACGAACCGTAGTACTTTGCCCAACTTCTCAGGTACCTGAATAATTTCTAAAGGCTTTTTCTTGGCCTCTAAATCTCCCCTGAATTTTTCAAAGGCTTGAAAACCACGAGAAGCAATATTTTTCGTTAGAGTATCTTTATAGGATACTTTTAACGAATTCTTACTTTTGTGGGTGTTCGGCTGGAGTTTCCCGGTTGGTGCACACCTTTTTTCGCGGAGCCTCCATTCACCTCGGCAATTTTCCCTGTTGTCGGCCGGTCGTGACGTTTTAAATTCGCGCCATCATTTTCTCCTTGTTTTCTGCTTTCCGGATCTTTACGCGATCGCCAGGTCGATCCGCGGCTACTGGCGATTGCCGTTTTTTTACTTCGGGGGTGCTCCACTGTTACCGCCCTGCATTGCCGCACGTGCTTTTTTCATCTCACGACAAAATCTGATGCCCTGCTGCGCCGCAAAACTCGCATTTTGTCGGCTGCTGCTTCGCGTCGTATTTGTCGATATCCATCGGTTCGGCGAACGTGGGGGGTGCCGATCGCTCCGTGCCGAATGTACGGTTCGGCGCGAAACGTCGTGTTTCGGGTTGACCTCGAGTCAACGCGTCGTATCGCTCGGCAGCACGCATGATGTCGCGGTAGCTGTTGTAATTCGCCGCAATCACCTGCCGCCGAATCTCCAATTTTAACCCTTCTGTGTACGCCTGGATTTTTTCGCCTTCGGTCAGGTCGGTGATGCGGTTGAACAGTAGCTCCATCTGCTGCGTGTACTGTGCTACACTACTGTACTGCTTATGCCGATGAATCTGCTGCCGCGCCATGTAGGTCGTATTAATGGGTTCGAACCGTTCGATTTGGTCTGCCCGAAACTGCGCCCACGATTTCTCCCCGAGGGTCGCGAAGCGTCCCGAACAGACCCTTCCCGAATTCGGTGTACGCAACCTAGTTCGGTGCCTATAACTATAATAACTATAGTAAAAGCAACGAACCTAGGAAATCAAGCAAAAGCAAGCAAAGCAAAATAATGCTAAGCTAGATAATGCATAATAAAGTCTAGGCAAGCTAGCAAAGCCAGCATAAGCCGTCGTACTCTCACACCAGCCCGCATCCAGGGACAGGGCCGCGAGCGGTATTTTCTGCTGGTTGTTGACGACTGCGCAAGGGGGAGGTCCCTGATGTTTTGATCCTTGGATCCACACTGTACGTCTCCAGCTCCGCGAGTGGTTCCACACGGACCTTCCTGTTCCTACACTCTGACAGAGGTGGTGGGTTCTCCTTCGACCTCTTGCGAGACTTCTGTCAGGGGGAGGGCATCCTCCAGTCGTTCACACTTCCGGCCTCCCCGCAGCAGAATGGGGTTGTTGAGCGCCGCATTGGCTTAGTCATGGAGGTCGCTCGTACCTCCATGATCCATGCGGCTGCTCCACATTTTCTGTGGCCGTTTGCGGTCCGCTACGCTGCGCATCAGCTCAACCTCTGGCCCCGTGTCTTGCCGGAGACCTCGCCCACACTGCGTTGGACAGGGGAGGTTGGCGATGCGTCGGTGTTCCGGGTCTGGGGCGCTCGTGCCTTTGTCCGCGATACCTCTGCGGACAAGCTCTCCTCCCGAGCCATTCCCTGTGTCTTCCTTAACTTCCCCCCTGACGCGCCTGGCTGGCAGTTTCCCACCCCACCTCGCGCCGTGTTCTGTCCTCTCAGGACGTCACGTTTGACGAGTCGGTTCCCTTTTACCGTCTCTTCCCCTACCGCACTGCCCCTCCCCCCCCCCACCACCGCTCTTCCTTGCTCCAGGTCCCCCTCCAGTAGACCCCCTCCCCACGGTTCCTGCTCCTTCAGGTGTGTCTCAAGTAGACCCCCCTCCCTTGGCTGAGTTTGTCGAGGTCACTGGTGACTCTGGTGCTGCTGGGGGTGCTGAGCCTGCGGGTGCGGAGCCTGGGGGTGCTGAGCCTGAGCATGCGGAGCCTAGGGGTGCTGTGTGAGAGTACGACGGCTTTGCTATGATTTACTAGCTTGATTATGCTTTATTATGCATTATCTAGCTTAGCTTTGCTTTATTTTGCTTGCTTTTGCTAGATTTCCTAAGTCCGTTGCTTTACTATATTTATTATAGTTATAGGCACCGAACTAGGTTGAGTGCACCGAATTCTAGGCTTTTCGGTTGCCACCGAATTGCCTTCTACCGAATTCGGGAAGGACCCGTTTGGGACGCTTCGCGACCCGCGGAACCTTCTAGTAACACCAAAGTTACTGCCTTTGTGTCGAGCCTATATATAGCCTCGCCTTGTACCCAGGTGCATCATTCAATAGTTCAATCTTTCCTGAACCAGATCCTCACACTTGGTAATCAGAGCAGGTTTACACTCGAGTTCTTCTTCCGCTTAGTTCCGGCCTTTAAAAACCGCGGGGGCGACGACGGACGCGCCGATACGGGTATGTAAAACCAGTTCCGCGCGATTTTTTCTAAGTCCCCCTCGATTCGGTTTTGAACACCCCTCAGGAATATTGGTGAAAAAGTTGGAATTTCGACCGTCAGATCGAGTTTCTCCTCAACGGCCGAGATCGGACGTGAATTTCGCTTAGGGGAGATTATCGCGACGTAAAGAATTTGAGCTCGTCGATTCTACAGTCGATTCGACTCGCAGTAAGTCGACCAGCACCTGAAATTTTATTATTTTCGTCGCGCATCTTTCTGTAAATCGCCAATAGGGAGGGAAATAGAGATTTCTTTATACGAAAAATCGCGGAGTTACGTGCTGAGCATAAGCAGATATTTGCGGCGCTCCCACGACTCAAAAAACTCCTTGCGAACCAATCGGTAGCCGCAGCAGCAGCAGAAGCGACGACGGCGACACCGATAATTGTACCTGCGACAACGGCAGCAGCTACATTTAATCTCGAAGCAGTAAAGCCGAGGCGACCAGACGCGTTCGATCCTAGAGCGAAAGGGAGCGACGTCTGTCGATTTGTAGCTGTATTATAAAATTTCTTCGAAGCCGTTGGATGCACGACCCTCAACCAAGACGCATTGCGCATACGGCTCGCAGCAACACTGTTACGAGGCCCAGCTCTAGAGTGGTTTAGTAACCGAATAGTCCAAGGCGAAGAGACGTGGGCGCAGTTTCGGGCAGCACTGATCGGACAGTTCGACGCGTTGAACAGTAGCTACTACGGAACACGACGCAACAAGCCAACTAGTGGCATGGAGCGATTGGCATCACCCACGACTGCCGACCCGATGGAGAACGACAAGGACGATGCGACGCAGCGGCTAGCAAAAAATGCGACGTGCGAATTTTGCGGCGCTACAGGACATCGTATCTTGGCGTGTTGGAAAATGAAGAAAGTACGTACGGAGCTGAAGGGCAAGAACAGTGTAGCACCCCCGAAGCAGAAAACGGACAACGTGGCAACTTCGGAGAGGGCGAAAAAAGGAGAATACGGTGGCGCGAATTTAAAACGTCACGACCAGCCGGCACCAGGGGAAAACGCCGAGACAAATGGAGACTCCGCGAAACAAGACTCTGCACCGACTGGGAAACTCCAGCCGTACACCCCGACAAGTAAGAATATTACTTCTCGTGGTTTTCAAGCCTATTTTAAGGGAGAGTCAGAAATTAAACCGGTACCGGGTAGTATGGGGACCCTACTCCGGAGCGCTAATAAGGGTCGAGCGTTCCGAGGAGTTAATATTCTCTCCCAGCAGCCCTGTTCAAAGGCTCCCAGCCGTTCCCCACAGGAGCCTACACAGCTGCAAAGGCTTAGGGGAAGGTTCCAGGCCCTAGAGAAGCTGAATCGGCCTCGGATAAATCCTTCTATCCCTGCTAAGTTGGAAACTGAGTCAGCAGCTTCGAGCGCAGGACCAAGGGACGACACATTTGATCTACCTTATGATCCTGTAAGCAACACCATCTACACCTACTCGGAGCGGCAGCAGCCACTAGTACTCGAGGTGATCTGCAACGGGCGACGCCTCCAGGCACTGGTGGACAGTGGTGCGTCCCACTCGGTGTGCGACCGCGGGACGTTGGAGAAAATCGGAGAGTCATCGGAGGAGACCCAGTTTACAGCAACGATGGTGGACGGTACGAAGCTTCCCATCCACGGCGAGTCAACACAGCAACTGCAGATAGGGGCGTTGAGGTGGAAGCCGACATTGCCGATCACGAACATCAAGGGATTAGACTTCATCTTGGGGCGTGATTTTCTGAAGCGGTTCAACCCCGAGATTGACTGGGTCAACCGGAAGGCGTGTATCTACAACAACGGGAAACGTGTGGAGCTGCGAAGCTGGACGGATACAGGGGATGTTCCTGAAACGACACTGGCGCGGTTCGAACGGACAGTGAACGAGAGTAACACGGGTTACTTAGCACTGGTTATGGCAGCAGCAGAGGAGGAAAAGCCGAACTCGGAGCTACCTGCAGCAGTAAAGGAGGTGTTGGAGCAGTACCAGGATATCATGCCAGACGACCTACCTGCAGGAGTACCTCCAGCGCGCACCCACGAGCACGAGATCGTGGAGGAACCAGGTGCGAAACCCATCTCACGTGCACCATACCGACTGAGTCCGACCGAACTGACAGACATGAAGAAACAGATCGAGTATCTACTGGACAGACAACTGATCCGCCCATCCACACCGGTTCTCTTCACTCCAAAACCAGACGGTAGTTTACGGATGTGCATCGACTACCGCGCACTGAACAAACAGACAGTCAAGAACAAATACCCCATACCGCGCATAGACGATCTTCTAGACCAACTGCGTGGTGCGACGGTGTTTTCGAAGCTGGACCTACGGTCGGGTTACTGGCAGATCAAGATGGCAGACAAATCCATCCACAAGACGGCGTTCCGTACCAGATACGGCTCCTACGAGTACTTAGTGATGCCGTTCGGACTCTGCAACGCACCAGCGACGTTCCAGGCGGAGATGAATCATATCTTACGGCCCCTGCTGGACGAATGCGTGGTCGTGTAGCTGGACGACATACTCATCTACTCTAAGACCATGAAGGAGCACGTGGAGCATCTGCGGAAAGTCTTCGAGATCCTGCGGAAAAACAAGTTCTACGTGAAGCTGTCAAAAAGCGACTTCGCCCTGAAGAAGGTGCAGTTTCTCAGGCACATGGTGAGTGCGGAGGGCGTACACGTGGACCCGCGGAAGATCGAAGCCGTCAAGAAGTGGAAAGTTCCAGAGAACGTGAAGGAGTTGCAGCAGTTCCTAGGCTTCGCCAACTACTACAACAGGTTCGTGCAGCAGTACGCTAAGATAGCAGCGCCACTGACCAACCTACTGAAAAAGGATACGCCCTACAAATGGGATACTCCTCAACAGCAAGCCATGGAGCAGCTACAGACAGCACTGACTACAGCGCCAGTACTCATCCTACCGGACCCAGACAAGGACTACGTGGTGGAAGCAGACGCTAGTGACCAAGCAGTCGGAGCAGTACTGATGCAGGATCACGAAGGTGGTTTGCAACCCATCGCCTACCTCAGTAAGAAGCTACACGGAGCAGAACTGAATTACCCCATCCATGACAAGAAAGCCTTAGCGATAGTCACGGCCTTCAAGGCGTGGAGGTGTTACCTAGAGGGAGCCAAGACTACAGTTTACACTGACCACTGCAGCCTCAAATACCTGAAGTCGCAGCCGACACTCTCACGACGACAGGTGCGGTGGGTGGACTTCCTGGAAACCCACTTCCACTACGACATCGTCTACAAGCCCGGGCTACACAACAAAGCAGACGCGTTGAGCCGCCCCGGTCACGTAGCAGGCATCCAGCTCGACGGGATGAACCCTCTACTCAAGGGTCTATTCCAACATGGATACTCCGTGGACGCAGATATCGCTACAGCAGAGAAACAGAAGCTGTTACAGTGGGAGAATGACTTAGCTGTAAGAAAGGGATCGGGAAAGATTTGGGTACCGAACTATGCCCCGCTCCGACAGATCTTACTGGAGGAGTTCCACGACGTGGCATACGCGGGACATTTCGGGAGCAACAAGACGTTAGCGGGAATAGCGAAGTATTACTACTGGCCCCGGATGGCAGCAGATGGTGACCTAAGCAGTTCGTCACCTCATGCGACACGTGCCAGCGGATGAAGAGTAGCAAGCAGAAGAAAGCAGGGTTACTTCAGCCTCTACCCGTACCGGAGCAGCCATGGCAGGTCGTTAGCCTCGACTTCATCACAGGACTTCCCTCGACCTCACGGGGACATGATTCCATCCTCGTAGTGATCGATAAGTTCTCTAAAATGGGTCACTTCATACCGACCAACGCCACAGCTACTGCTGAAGCAACTGCTCGCCTCTTCTTTGACCGCATCATCACCATTCACGGCATCCCCGCTACACTCATCTCAGACAGAGACCCAAAGTTCACTAGTAAGTTCTGGAGGGAACTCATGGGACTGTTGGGGACTAAGCTTGCGATGTCTTCAGCGTACCACCCCCAGACTGACGGACAGACTGAGCGACTCAATCAGGTGGTTGAACAGTTACTGCGCACAGCTTGCAAGGACGACATCAGCCACTGGGATCTACAGTTACCGACGCTTGAGTTCGCTTACAACAACGCTTCACATGCGGCCACAGGGAAATCTCCATTCTTCCTGTGCTATGGACGGGAACCACTCACACCACAGCAGCCAACTACACCGGCACACGTCCAAGCCGCACACGACTTCGTCACCACCATGCAGCAGCTATGGGAGAAGACTCAGCGACGTCTCACCACGATGCAGAACTCCCAGAAGCAGTATGCCGATCGACAGCGACGAGATCACTCAGTAGCAGTCGGAAATCAGGTGCTTCTCGACACACGCAACTTGGACTTATCCCACATTCCGTCCAAGCTCCGGCCTCGCTTCTGTGGTCCTTTTCGCGTTGAGGCAATGGTGACACCAGTTACATTCCGCTTGCGCTTACCTACTACGTGGAAGCTTTACAACGCTTTCCATGTTCAGCTATTGAAGCCCTACAAGGACCCCAACCAGCAGTTCACAGGACGACAGCTACCGCCACCACCACCTGTTCTCGTACAGGATGAACCAGAGTACGAGGTGGAACGAGTTCTCGCTCATCGACGCAGACGCGGCAACACGCTCGAGTTCCTGATACGTTGGAAGGGATACGACCCGTCGGAGGACAGTTGGGTTGCAGAAGCTGATATGGGCAACGCACACCGTGCTCTCAAGGATTATCTTGTCAAGCAGGGTGTATCTCACGCCACCCAGCTTTGAGGGGGGGACGTGTGAGAGTACGACGGCTTTGCTATGATTTACTAGCTTGATTATGCTTTATTATGCATTATCTAGCTTAGCTTTGCTTTATTTTGCTTGCTTTTGCTAGATTTCCTAGGTTCGTTGCTTTACTATATTTATTATAGTTATAGGCACCGAACTAGGTTGAGTGCACCGAATTCTAGGCTTTTCGGTTGCCACCGAATTGCCTTTTACCGAATTCGGGAAGGACCCGTTCGGGACGCTTCGCGACCCGCGGAACCTTCTAGTAACACCAGGGTTACTGCCTTTGTGTCGAGCCTATATATAGCCTCGCCTTGTACCCAGGTGCATCATTCAATAGTTCAATCTTTCCTGAATTAGATCCTCACATGCTGAGCCTGTAGGTACTGAGTCTGAACGGGAGCCTGGGGTGTCAGAATCCTAGCTACTAACCATTGGGATAAAATGGCTTGTTTGTGTAGCGGGTGAGTGCGCCCATAACCCCCCAGGCCGACGTGCCTGTAACCCTTCCCTATGATCAATCGGGGATCACCAGTGGACCTCTGACACCCCCCCGCACTGGGATGCCCGAGGTGCACACACTGGGATTCGAACCCGAGACCTTCGCTCTGATACCATGTCAGAATCCTAGCCACTAACCACTGGGATAAAAGGGCTTATTTGTATAGCGGGTGAGTGCGCCCATAACCCCCCAGACCGACGTTGTCAAAATAGTAGGCACAAGTAGGAGCCATAGCTAGGTAAACCCTAGCTAGGCAAGAGAGAAACGAGCAAAGGAGAGTTTGCACTAGCAAGAATGGGGATACAAATAGCAAACCCTAGAAGGGTTGTACTCGCTATAGAGCACCCCACTACAGGCTAGAACATAATATTCTGACACACCCCCATAGCCAAAGTGGGGTGTAATCAGCAGAGCAAGCAAAGCAGTACAAGCTCAGGGTGGATCACAATGTCACCACACATTCTGAGCACAAGTTCAAGAAGCAATAGTTTAAAGTTCACAATTATGAGCAAAGCTAGAGGTAGTCACAGAGGGCAAGTGAGGAGGAGGAGGGCTGGCGAGGGGAGAGAGGAGTGGAGGCGACGACTGAAGCTGCAGACACACGGGCAACAGACGGCTCTGGTGCAGCTCTAGTGGCTACCGGGAGCAAGGGCCCCGGAATACAGGAGTAACAGGCTCTGCGTCTGATCAGCAGCGACAGGAGCAACGGACCCACGGGCGACAGGTGCAACCGGCTCTCTGAGCTACCGGTGGCTATCAGAACCCCGGAATACAGGCGCTGCAGACGACACGACGGCTGCCTCCACCCAACCTCCTCCAACTGTCCCACACCCCCCAACACACACCCCCTGCTGCAACCCCTAACTCCACTCCCACGTCACCCCCCTAGCACCACTCCTTCGGCTCCCCACACACCCACCCCCCTCAGCGGCAGCTGCAGCAGTGGGAGACGGAGGAGGAGGAGGAGCAGGGGACGGCTCACACTCACGGCACCCCCATACCCTCCACCCCCAAACCCTAACACAGGAACGCGGGCAGTAGCGGGGGTGGGGCGCCGGCAGAAGCTCGGGGGACGGACGAGGCGCGCGCACGGGCCTGCCGCAGGCCGGACGAGGCGCGCGCGGGCTGCCCGGGCCGCGCGCGGGCCTGGCGCAGGCCGTACGGGCCGCGCGCGGGCTGTACGGGCCGCGCGCGGGCTGTACGGGCCGCGCGCGGGCTGTACGGGCCGCGCGCGGGCCTGGCGCAGCCCGTACGGGCCGCGCGCGGGTCCCAGGGGCGCTTCGACGGGCGACGGGGGCGTTTCGACGGGCGACGGGGGGCGCTCCGACGGGCGACGGGGGCGCTTCGACGGGCGACGGGGGGGAGCGCTTCGACGGGCGACGGGGGGCGCTTCGACGGTGGGAAACCGCCGCGCGCCTCGGGGCGCACGGCGGGCAGAAAACCGCCGCGCGCCCCGAGCGCGCGGCGGGAAGAAAAAAAACGAACATCGCGCGCCACGGGACGCGCGACACACAGGAAGGCAGCGGAAGCAGGCGGGCCCACAGGCCAGGAGCGTAACCGCTCTGATAGCATGTTGAAGTAGGTAGAGGATCCTAGGCTTAGGAGAAACCCTAGCCTAGGAGAATGTCGAGAGGAACGAAGGTGAGTTGGCCAAAAGGGGATGTTCACTATAGTGTGAGCAATACAAATAGGCAGGAATCAAGAAAGGTGCACCACCAAACAGAAAGTGATATGACTACAGTATTCTACACTACAGGCAGTTATAGAACAATATATAAAACTAAATATTATTCTGACACGCCCCCATAAGTGCCTGTAGGGAAGAATATGCAATCAACGCCCCCATAATGGGGTACACCAGACAGAGTGCAGCGGAAGAAACAGTGGCAGGCAAAAGCAGTGATAGCCGGTGCAGAAGTGGCAGATCCAGTTGTACCAAACCCTCCGCCAAGGCAGAAACAAAAGCAGGTGTAGGAGCGGCAGGTCGCCTGAGGAGCAGGCTCTGTGGCTGCAACGTGCAGCAGGACAGCAGCGGCTCGACGGCAGCACCTGCAGGCCCCAACAGCAGGCAACAGAAGCAAAGGCAGCAAAGGAAGGTGGCGGCAGGGGCGGCAGCTGGAGGTGCCACATCAGCAGCGAGCGACAGCAGCAGATGACCGGCTGACTTCCGTCGCCCCCTCACTCTCCCCCCCACAGCGGCACGTGCGGCAGTGAGAGAGAGAGGAGGGGCGGCAGCTTCTTGCTCACACCCGCCACCCCAAACCCTCCCCCCCCCCACTGCTGCACGCGCAGCAGGGAGAGAGAAGGGACGGCGTGTGGCAGGTTAGCGGTGTGGCGCAGCAGCGAACAGAGAGGCGTCAACCACCCTCGCGCCTCCCCCCCCCCCCTCCCCCCCCCACGACGAGAGTCGCGGAAGGGAGGGGAGGCGGCGTACGCTTCTGCTGGCGCTGGCGCTCGCAGAAGGCGCTGGTGCCGGTGCTGGCGGCCGTGTTGCGTAGGCGCTGGCGCTGGCGCACGCGCTGGCGCAGGTAGCTGGCGCACGCGCTGGCGCTTGCGCAGGTCGCTGGCGCACGCGCGGGCGCTGGCAGCTGGCGCACGGGCTGGCGCAGGTCGCCGGCGCACGCGCTGGTACCTTCGCACGCGCGGGCGCTGGTTGCTAGCGCACGCGCGGGCGCAGGTTGCTGGCGCACGCGCTGGCGCAGGCGCCGGCGCTTCGGGTCGCAGCAGGTCCGAAATCCGAAATTTTGCCAGTGAGAGCGCGGCGAGGCAAGCGTGGCGCAACGAACCAGCGAGGCGCTCGCCATGAGAGCGAGAAAAAAAAATCTTAGGCCCGAGGATCTAGTAGCTCTGATACCATGTCAAAATAGTAGGCACAAGTAGGAGCCATAGCTAGGTAAACCCTAGCTAGGCAAGAGAGAAACGAGCAAAGGAGAGTTTGCACTAGCAAGAATGGGGATACAAATAGCAAACCCTAGAAGGGTTGTACTCGCTATAGAGCACCCCACTACAGGCTAGAACATAATATTCTGACAGACGTGCCCGTAACATTTCTCTAGGATCAATCGGGGATCACCAGTGGACCTCTGACATGGGGGTGCTGAGCCTGAGCATGCGGAGTCTGGGGGTGCTGAGCCTCCGGGTGCGGAGCCTGGTTTTGCTGAGTCTAGGGGTGTTGTGCCTAAAGGTACTGCTTCTATACTCTGGGAGCCTCTCTTGCCTCGCGAAGCAGCTCCGCCTTCGAAGTGTCGCTGCTGGAGCTGGAGGCCCTGGAGCTGCTAGTCCTGGAGGTGCTGGAGGTACTGCTGGAGGTGCTGGAGGTACTGGAGGAGCTGGAGCTGTTAGTCCTAGAGGTGCTCGTACTGGAGGTACTGGAGCTGCCGGAGCTGGTGGTGCTGCCAGTACTGGTGGTGCTGGTGGTGCTGGCACTTCTGTTCCCGGAGGTGCTCGTACTGGAGGTACTGGAGGTGCTCTCTCAACATAGTTACCGCGCGAGTGGTACGCTCAGCAGCTCCGCCTTCGGAGTGGCGCTGCTGGAGCTGGAGGCGCTGGAGCTGCTAGTCCTGGAGGTGCTCGAGGTACTGCTGGAGGTGCTGGAGGTACTGGAGGTGCTCTCTCACCACCAGGTCCCCCGGTCGACCACCAGGTGCCTCTGGTCGACCACCAGGTGCCTCTGGTCAACCACCAAGGGCCCTTGGTCGACCACAGCTCCTGTCGAGCTGCCCCATGGTCGACGGACCCCTTCCGTCGACCAGAACTCTCAGCTGATGTCGCCACGCTCCCCTCGTCGACCGTTGCTCACATGTCAGGTCCACGGACTGTTCCGTCAACCTCCCCGTTGAATTGATGCTCCTGGTCGACGGCCCACCCGTCGCCCAGCCCAGTCAGCTGCGCCCGTCGAGCACCCCTGGTCGACGGAAACCCCACAGTGACACCCTGCAGCTCGACGAAGCCCATCGAGCAGCTCCCTACTGTGAACGGTCGGCTGCTTCTTCCGTACATCCGACCAAGTCGTCGGCGTTGCCCAAGCGAGGGCGGGGCCAACACTCCACTTCCTTTAACACTTAATGCATAAACAAATAGAAGTAGAGGATAGTGTAGAGTATAGCGTGGTTACTGTTTGACTAGCGGTAGGAAAGGGGGGGAACTGAATAAAGAGCGGTTGGGGAATCAGGGGGGAAAGCACCTAAAGGCGAAATGTGTGACAAAGGGCGAAATGTGTTCCAACCCCGAGCCTCGCATTAGGGAAATGTGCGGCATGGGGTTGGGCTAGGTAAGGTCACGCACTCTCCTGCATTCGATATTGATTGCTTGCTATTCTCTCGTAGAGTGGAAATTGTCACCTTAGCTTCTAAGCACACAGTGGCACGCCACCAGGAGGGAGCCTTTGGGGTGAGGGAGTCGTCTCTTTCATGGGAGTGGCTGAGGCAGAAGCAACACAAAGAACGAAAGAGGCAAGAAGGCAGCAGGGAGAAGGCAGGTGCTGGAAGGAGCAGAGCTCTCCAACAGGAGGTTGCAAGACGAAGAGCAGGAGCTAGAAGGAGTGTGGTTCTCCAACATGCTGCTGTGGTCTGCAGGTGCTGCCGCAGAGCCCCTAATGCCTTGCTGCTCGTTGCAGCCACAAAGCCTGCTCCTCAGGCGACCTGTCGCTGCCTGCACCTGCTTCCGCTTCTGCCTTGGCTGAGAGTTGTTATAGCTAAATCTATCATCACTGCACCGGTTGCCACTGCACTTGCTTGCTGCTGCAATTTCCGCTGCGCTTTCCTGATGTACCCCTTGAGGGGGCGTTAACTGCATAATCCTCCAGCATCTCAATGCACCTCTGTACAGCTGCAATGATGCTTCGCCGTCGATGAGAAGCTTCGTAACGTCCACCATCGTTGCAGTAAATCGGGTCTTCTTCGAGAACTTTCCAATTTTCTCCAATGTCCCATGGTCGCACACCGAGTGGGACGCACCACTGTCCACCAATGCCTGGAGGCGTTGCCCTTTGCATAACACCTTGATTAGTAGTGTTTTTTGCTTCGTTAAGTAGCCAAAGATAGTCTCGTTAATAGGATCATAGGTACAGCAAATTAATCTTTACCTTTATTTCCTTTACCCTACTCAGCACGTTTAACTTCAATTTTTACCTGGGGGGTAGAAGGATTATTCGAAGGCTTGTACAACTTCTTATGAGCCTAGAACCTTCCCCTAAGCCTTTGCAGCTGTGTAGGCTTCACCTGTGGGCAACGGGGAGGCTTAACACGATGTTGCAGGGAGAGAATATTAACTCGACAGAACGCATGTCCCTTTTCAACGCTTTAGAGTACTTTGCCCAAGTTCTTAGGTACCTGAATTATTTCCAAATACTTTTTCTTAGCCTCTAATTCTCCCCTAAAATTTTTAAAGGCTTGAAAACCACGAGAAGTATTTTTCTTAGTTAAAGTATCTATATTGGATAACTTTAACGGATTGTTACTTCCGTGGGTGTTCGGCTGGAGTTTCCCGGTTGGTGAAGAGTCTTCTTTCGCGGAGCCTCCTATTTTCTCGGCGATTTCTACTGGTGCCGGTCGTTGTGACATTTTAAATTCATGCCATCATTTCCTCCTTTTTTTCGCCCGCTCCGAAGTCGCCACGTTGTCGCATTTTTGCCCCTTTCCGAATCTTTTTGCGATCGCCATGTCGATCGGCGGCTACCCATTGTTGCCTAGCATTTTCGCACGTTCTTTTTTCATTTTGTAACACGACAAAATCTGATGTCCGCCTGTGCCGCAAAATTCGCAACTCTCAGATTTTGTTGGTCGCGGCTTCACATCAATTTTGTCAATGTCCAACGGTTCGGCGAACGTCGGGGTGCCGATCGCTCTATGCTGAAAGACCTGTTCGGCAAATGGCATCGTGTTTCGGGTAGACCTTGCTTCAATACGTTGTATCTCACTGCTTCAAGTACCATGTCGCGGTAGCTACTGTAGTTCGCGGCAATTACTTGTCATAATTCCATTTTCTGTCCCTCGGTGCACGCCTGCAGTTTTTTCCCTTCGGTTTGGTTTGGAATTCGGTTGAATAGCTGCTCCAACTGCTGCGTGTATTACGCTACACTGCCCTACTGTTTGTGACAATGAATCTGTTGCTGCACCATGTAGCTCAAATTAATAGGTTCAAAACATGCGGTTACATCTACCCGAAACTGCGTCCACGCTCCCTCGCCTCGGACCACATCACTATAGTCTACCCATTCGACTGCCGGGCCTCGCAACAGTGTTGCTACGAGCCGAATCCTTGTTGCGTCGTGTGTCGGGGCCGTACAACCAATAGCCTCGAGATATATTTAAAGTGTAGCCACGAATCGTCAAACGTCCGATCCCTTAGCACTCGGATCGAATGCTTCCGGGAGCCTCGGACGGGCTGCTTCGAGGTTCGGCGAAGCTGGTGCCATTGCTGCGTGAAATGTCGGTGTTGCTGCTGCTGCTGCTGCTATCACTGCTGTATTCGCTGCTGCGTTCGCTACTTCCGTGGCGACTGCCAACTGGTTCGCGATGAGCGCTTCTACTCGTTGGAGTGCCACCCGCATCTAGTCCATCTCTATGCGAAGGGCGGCAACTTCTGTTACGAAATTGTCGCCTGTGCCCTCCATTCCTGACATCGCGTTTGAAATCCAAAAATGAGGGGGAGTGAAAAAAATGGAACGGTTCTTTTATCGCTCCCGTGGTTTTTGAATACTAGTTCTCAACTGTCAAAAAACACCACATGTGTGTAAACGAGCTCTGATTACCAAGTGTGAGGATCGAGGATCGAGTTCAGAAAATAGCGAATTAATTGAATGATACAAGGTCAGTAACCCAGGTGTTACGCGAAGGTTCTGAGGGTCGCAAAGCGTGCCGAATGGATCCTTCCCAAATTTAGTAGAAAGCAATTTGGTGGCAACCGAATGGCCTGGAATTCAGAACACGGAACCTGGTTTGGTGCTATAACTATAATAAAATATTGGAAAGCACCTAACCCAGGAAATCAAGATAAGCATGCGTGATAATAAAAACCTGAGCTAGAGATAGTATAATAAAGTCAAGGCAAGCAAGCATAGCTAGCACAAGCTGTCGTACTCTCACAAACCTGCGTGCGATGCAGTGATGTGTCATCAGGTGGCACTCGCAAACGGAGTTGTGTCACCACTCTTGTTTAAGTTCCCCTCATCACGTTTGCGCTGTCTATGCTGATGCTGGTGATTTTGTTGAGCTCGATGCCGGTGTTCTCCAAATGTGCCAGGAACACAGTCAGAAGCGATGACGCATCACACTTTTCGACAGTCAAGTGTCCAGGCAATTTTGTTACGATCTTTGCGTCACGCACAAAAGTGAGGTAAACAATCTTATGCTTACCCCACCGTCAGTATGTGCTCCCGTTGAGCTGAATGGCCAGAAAGGGTGAAGACTGGAGTGGCGTATCTGCTGTTGCTTTACGTTGGTGACAAGAGCCTCGGTCATCTCGCAGAAGCCATAGCTGTATCAGAATGAGGAAGAAAACGCTAGTCAATAGTGAATACAGCAAACAAAATAAGGGAAGCATTAACATCTATTCGGACTACTATGTCCCTCTCAGCTCATCTGGTATGTGAGGCGTCCCAAGTTAGCCACGGATGAACAAATCCTTGACACATGGAGATGGGCAAATTGGATTTGCAAATTGTGGGGATCGATAGGATCAAGTTCAGAAATGAGGAAATGATTTGATTGATTAATCACCTGGGTACAACACGAAGCTATATATAGTCTCCACACAAGACCAGTAACCTAGGTGTTACGCGAAGGTTTTGGTGAATTTGGTGCATGCAATCTTGGTTCAGAGCTAAAACGATAATAAAATATAGAAATGCACCTAATTTAGGAAATCAAGCAAAGGCATCCATAAGAAATTAAACCTAAGCTATGTATAGCAGAAAAAGGTCAAGGCAAGCAACAAGCATAAGCCCCCCCCTTAAAGCTGGGTGGCGTGAGAAATAGCATGTTTGACAAGATAATCCTCTAGAACACGGCGTGCGTTGCCCATATCAGCTTCTGCAACCCAACTATCGCCCGACGGGTCGTATCCCTTCCAGCGTATCAGGAACTCGAGGTTCTTGCCATCGTGGCGCCGGTGAGTAAGAACGCGTTCCACCTCCTACCCAGGTTTATCCTGTACAAGCATAGCGGGTGGTGACGGTAGCTGCTGTCCCTGAAACTGTTGGTTGGGGTCCTTGTAGGGCTTCAGTAGTTGAACATGGAAAGCGTTGTGAAGCTTCCACATAATAGGTAAGCGCAAGCGGAATGTAACTGGTGTCACCATTGCCTCAACTTAAAGGGACCACAAAAGCGAGGCCAGAGCTTGGACGGAAGATGGGACAAGTCCAAGTTGCGTGTGTCGAGAAGCACCTGATCTTCGACATCTACTGAGTCATCTCGTCACTGTCCATCGGCATACTGCTTCTGGGAGTTCTGCATCGTGGTAAGACGTTGTTGAGCCTTCTCTCATAGCTGATGCATGGTGGTGACGAAGTCCAGAGCGGCTTGGACGTGAGCTGGTGTGGTTGGCTGTTGTGGTGTAGGTAGTTCTCGTCCGTAGCACATGAAGAAAGGGTTTTTTTCTGCAGCCGCGTCTGAAGCGTTATTGTAGGCGAACTCAAGCATCGTAGATCCTTTTTAAATGGCATATTTTTTTTCAGTAAGTTCGTCCGTGGCGCTGCTATCTTAGCATATTGTGGCATGAACCTGTTGTAGTAGTTAGTGAAGCATAGGAACTGCTGCAATTCCTTTTTGTTCTCAGGAAATTTCCCCTTCTCGACAGCTTCGATCTTTCGTGGTTCCACATGTACGCCCTCAGCACTCACCATGTGCCCAAAAAACTGCACATTCTTTAGGGCGAAGTCGCTCTTTGACAGCTTCACGTAGAATTTGTTCTTCCACATGATCTTAAAGAGTAAATTTTCCACGTGCTCTTTAGGGCGAAGTCGCTCTTTTCGCAAATTCTCCACGTGCTCCTTCATATTCTTAGAGTAGATGAGGATATCGTCTAGGTACACCACAACGCACTCGTCCAGAAAGACTTATGTTTCTAGCCCCTCAGTATACGCTTGGATTTTTTCCCCTTCGGTCAGCTCGGTAATTTGGTTGAAGAGACTTTCCATCTACTGTTACGCTGCCACACTGTTTATGACGATAAATCTGTTGCAGTGCCAAGTTGCTCGAATTAATAGATTCGAAATGTTTGACCAAGGCTGCCCAATACTGCGCCCACGATCCCTCGCCTCGGATTTTGTCGCTATTGTAGATCCATTCGAGCGTCAGGTCTCGCAAAAGTGTTGCTACGAGCTCAATCCTCATTGCGTTATTGGTCGGGGTCGTACAACCAAGGACCTTGAAGTAAATTTCGAGGGTCGTAATGAATCGACGAATGTCGGTGTCCCGCGCGTTCGGATTGAACGTTCCCGGTAGCATCGGATGTGCCGCCTCCGGATTCATTGCAGCTCGTGCCGCTGCTGCTGGGTGAAATCTCAGTGTCTCCGTCGCTTCTGCTGCTGCATTCGCTGTTGCGTTCGCTGCTATTGTGGAGGCTGCCGTCTGGTTCGTGAGAAGCATTTCAATTCGCTGGAGTGACGCTCGCGTCTGGTCCAGGTCGCTGCAAAGTTTTGCGACTTCCTCCACGTAATTGCTGTCCTTGCCCTCAATTCCTGCCGACATCGTGTTCAAAAACCGAAATCGAGGGGAATTGAAAAACACAGAACTGGATTTATGTACTCAAAATCGAAGTTTATCGTTCCTCGCCCCTGCGATTTTTTTATATTGGTTTTTAGCGGTTGGAAAATTTCGCATGTAAACGGGCTCTAATTACCAAGTGCGAGGATTGATAGGCTTGAGTTCAGAAATGAGAAAATGAATTATTTGATTGATCACCTGGGTACAACACGAGGTTATATATAGTCTAGACATAAGGCCAGTAACCTATGTGTTACGCATAGGTTTCGAGGGTCACGAAGTGTCCCAAATGGAGCCTTCCCAAATTCGGTAGAAGCCGTTCGGTGGAAATCGAATAGCACGAATTCGGTGCACGCAATCCTAGTTTGGTGCTAAAACTATAATAAATCATAAAAATGCACCTAACTTAAGAAATCAAACAAAAGCATGCATAAGTAAATAAATCTAAGCTAGATATAGCAGAATATGGTCAAGGCAAGCAAGTAAAAGAAGCATAAGCCGTTGACTCTCACACAAATGTACAACACGCCCAGCATGATGTTTTGACCGTGCAGTTTCACCGTTTGCGTTTTCGTAGTCTGCGATGCCTTTATACGTGACCTTAACGCCTTCTGTGTGGAGTTTGTTGTCAACAGCGTCCTGATGCTTCTTGCTGAGGGGGTGCTTCCGCATCGACTACCGCTAGATGTCAATCCAATCTTTCCCAAACTTCCCGTACTTCCAAGCCGCTGGATTGCAAGCCATGCAGATGCTGCACTTCATGCAAGACCTCCCGTTTTTGCGTCGTGTAATAGTTAGCCAGTTGAATTTGTCCTTCTAAAATTTCTTCGACTTTGAGAGGAGCTCGGGCATTAGACTGTCTAGATCTGGAACGATAATACTATTTCCCAACGGGCCTGGATCACCGGTTGGATTTAAACCCCGTGAAGCTGGTGGGGATGGCTCCGTGGTTTGGCAAGTGATGACGCAAACATGAGGAACGCGCGTCTTAGCAAAGCGAAGTATACTCTGGGTGAAGCAACCTAACTGTGGTTCCAGAGTAGGTGGCGGAAGGAGAGAAGACGACATAGGGAATCTGAGTTGTGTGCTGCTGATAGCCTGCCAAGCGTTAAACTCGGGCTACAACATGGGCGTAGCTTTGGGAGGAACGGATGGGGAACCTTTGGGACCGCGTGACGGGGACCAGACTAAAGTGGCAGCAGGTTGGAGTCTACATAGAAAATCCTGGCCCATCACTTGTGAATGGGCCTGGCATGGCTGTTTCCGCATGTTCCTCGGCGTCCATCATGACGAGGAGACGGACGGACGGGAGAAAAAGAACCAGTGCAGACCATGGACCCACCTAAACGAGGAGGCAAAAAACATTGACGATGCAACCACACCTAGCCGCAATCTATCAAACGAGGTGGGCTTTTGCAACAAAGTTGCAATGTTACGTTCAACACCACTTGCACCAGCTTCGCCCTCAACTTTTAATGCGCTCCAAGTGAAACAACCATCTACGACGGAGCCCATCATTGGTTGGATATCGATTACACTTCCTTATCATTACGGTTGTCCTGTAACAAAATTCATTCCATGCTAGCCCTTTTGGCTCGTGTTTTAAACACTTAAGAGACCCTACTCTTGCCAACGAAGAAATATTACGCCTGCTCTTGAACGTTCTCAACCACCTCTTTAGTAGCTATATCTTGATAGTGGCACAAGAAGTCTTGCGGCTTTCTCTTTTGATAAACTTAGCAAACTGGGGGCAACTTTCAACCAATCACAGTAGGTGAGGCCTTACCTTGTATCACAAGAAAAGTGGCACCATGTGATCTTGGACCCAACATAAGGAGATTCTTCTCGTAAATTTAGGTGTCGAGGTACAAGGAGATACAGAATGCTTGGCCTATGCAGTGACAGGCCTTGATTAGCTTCCCTTGACCATATTGTTAGCTTCAAATTGAAAACACGGCCAGAAACAACGGATAGCAATGAAACAAGGAATAACAAAGGAGGAGGAGTAGCGAGAAGAGATGCAGCGGAAGGTAGAGGGAGGAGGGGTGGCTGCCTTCACATACCCGCCACTCCTATACCCTTTCCCCTCTTCCCCATCGCCACAGCCCAATCGCCATCGCCCCATCGCCCCCATCTCCGGGAGGAGGGGGTTCAAGGGGGCTTCAGCACCCCCATTGCTGCGGCCTCCAACCCCGTCACCTCCCCCTCACAACGACCGTCGTGGCACGGCGTGACGGAGGAGAGAATGGGCTCGAGCAGAGGCACGGATAGGGTGCATAATTCACTCCCCTAATGCCTCACCCCCACCCGCTACCTCCTCGAATTGCAGAAGCATGCGAGGGCAGGGGAGGGCCACGATGCGCGCACCCGAAACGCGCACGAGGGGGGAGGGGGGGCTTAGGAGCGCGGATTGGGGAGCCGTCGATGCACGATAGAAGAGGGAAGAGAAAGGGGTTCCACTATAGAAGCAAGTACAAGATATAGAGAAAGGAAAGGTGGCCAAGGGATACACCACAAGTAGATAGGATTCTACAACGATACTACACCAGCTATCTTGTATGCATTTGATATACAAAAACAAAATAAATCTTGACACTATTTGTGTTTCTTGCTCTCTCTTCTATCCCTCACTTAGCCTATGGGAGTGTGCCAAAGTATCTAGGTTGTAGTGGGCCATGTTGTAGAGAGTATAATTATAAGTTTAGGTTGTATTCGTATCAAATTTGCTTTCTAGTTGCACATGTACCGCCGTTCTAACTCTAAGAGTTAAGTTTTATAGATATCCGATGATATCGGACATCTGCACTTTATTCGCTCTATGGGTTCTTGCCATACAAATATCACTGGCAGGGCTCCCTTTGTCTTGCCTCCTTTCAAGTTCCAGGGGTCGTACACCATAGTCTCTTGCGATTTGCTTCTTGAAGATGAGTTTTACAAGCAAATCTCAATCCCAATCCTTACTTATGCTACCCTTCACTGTTGCAAATTTCTTAATTCATGTTTCTATTGGTACTGTAAGAACCAACGTCTATGTTTCGCTTCATTGAGTCGCACTTTAGAAATGACATGCGCACTATAAGGAAACTCATTTTCCTTACTTTGCCCACCTGCTTACCGCATACACGAGTGTTCCCGCCAACAGTATTTAACACGAAACCATTACCACTCACAACATTCGCCTCGACCACTGTTTCTGCCATTGTTCACACCGCGACCCAACCTCACAGCTCGGTTGGTAACCCGCGCTCTGGTCCTTCGCCTCGACAATTCCCTAACCTCGGTGCCAGGCCCGTTGTGCATCCCACATTTCACTCGTCACCCATTACCACGCTAGTTCACTATGTAACATCCGCTCACTCCTTCGCACTATTTGCTTCGATAGTGCAATCCTCGTTCGCTCACTCAATTATACTCGTAACACCTGGTATCAGAGCCACGACCCTTTTTGGACCGCGCCCACACCTCGCTTCCCTCTGTGACCAAGCACCACTGCTCGTTTGCTCTCGTGTAAGCACACTCAGCCACGACAAACGCTCTCGCTGAGCTAGCCTCGACATCCCCGCCATGGACGAATCCGTCCGCATTCAACTCGCAACGTTGATGCAAGAACGACTCGATGAAATTATGCACAACTCGAGGAGTCACGCTCAAAATCGCGACGCTCATGGCGGAACGCGACTCCGCGCATCAACAATCGGCAATAAATGCATCAGCGGCAGCACCAACAAATGCACCCGCACAAACTGACAAACCCATCGTCATCTCCTCCAAAAAACCGTCACAACATGACAGCATGGGACAGTGCTTAGGCACAATCAGTGATGGCACCGCCGAATCCATGTTGGGCATGGAGAGAACCAGGGCCGCATCATGCGTAAACACACCTTGCGAAGCTCGTTGTCGTGTGAGCGTTGTCGAACCTGCCGGCAACAACGAAATCGTTGAGCCGATGCCACTCAAGCCGCAGCGCCCGCTCTGCTTCGATCCTAGCCAGTGTGAAGGTCTGGCGGTTAAAATGTGGATGTTCATGATGAACGCGTCTTTCCACGCGAATTACTTCGTATCAGATGCAGCAAAGATTTGATAAACCATATCGTTACCACAGGGCCCCGCCATGGACTGGTGGTGAGTTATTGTAACATATCCGAGCACCTATGAGCCACTGTCGTCAGAGGAAAGGCCCTCGGGACCAGCCGTAAGCTGGAGTTCATTCTGCGAAGTCCCCCAATACAGCACGTGGGAATCGTGGTGCGTAGGGCTTTGGGCGCGCTTCGAGTCGATTATGGCTTCCATTTTGGCACACCAAAAACTATGCACTTGGCGACACCTTGGGTCAGTTCAAGACTACACCAGTGATTTTCTCATGCTGTATGAGTAGGTCGGCTACATGCACGAAGCAGAGCGAGTGGATCGCTATGGAAATCGTACTTTACGTGATTTCGAAATCAAATTCTGGCGCTCGAAGAGAAAATTGACATGTTACGCCATCTGAGACCGAGATCGTACTCAGGGCGATGTTTCGCATGCAACAGGCCGTGCTATCGCAAGAGCGAATGCCCAGAGGAGCTGAGGCGCCGAGGACCAGAGCAGGGGTGGGAGTCTGGAAGGCAGGACAACGCCAGCAGTCAGTAGAGTAAGGGCCCACTATTGACGAGACTCACTGCTCACCCGACGCATTGACCCTCACCGACTAAATATACCAATTTACACAATCAATCGGGCTAGGATGAATAAGGATGGTAGACGAAAAATTGCCCAGTAGTGATTCACAAGAAACTACAGGAGTTAGCAGTGGTGATTTTTATTGACGGAGGAGCTAGGCACAGTATAATTAGTACCGCTACCGCGAGGAAACTGCAACTAACACTTGGTCGCTGCTTACCGGAGATTGACACACGCTTAGTTGACGGTGTTATAGTCACAATAGGCTCCAATAGGCTTCAATGTGCCTAAAACGGAAGTTTGAGTGCACAGTCGGATTTCTGCACAGCGGCTTTAAACGTTCATAGCGATCTGGTCACAGCTCCAATTGACCTCATTCAACTTGGATCTGGAGCGTCTTAACGTCGCCTACAATAGGCAATTTAGATCGCACGATTTCATTAAGAATTGACGACACAACCAAGGCTCGGGTTCTTCATCACAAACTCATCCTTGAGTTCTTGATGGGTCTGCTGCACACACCTGCGACACGCCGAACGTTCGACAAGCGACAAAATAGAAAACCGCGCACGACAAAATAGAAACCGCGCGGGACACACAAAATCACCACGTTACACGCGACTAGCGATAACTCGCTATTGACTCGACACACACACTCGACATCATGACCCATCATTCACACACCATTATAAGCATAAAATATATATTTATTTCATGCACTCATACCACTCCATGCACACACGCATGCACGCACACGGACAACAAGCCGAGTGCAAACCGTAGGGTTGCACCAACAAACTCCCCCTCGGGTTGTTGGCCTTAGGAACTTGCTCTCTCAGTTCAGAGCCATCCCAGCCAGCTTGCAACACTTCCAATGCTGCTGCTCCACCAGCCTCTTGGTCATCATGTCTGCCGGCTGCCCCGTCGTCTTCACGTAGCGCAACTCAACTTCACCCGCGGCCACCATGCTCCTTGTCCAGTGCCACTTCACCCTCATGTGCTTTGTCAGGCCATGCAACACGGGGTTCTTGGCTAGAGCAATGGCTCCCTGGCTGTCACAATAGAGAGGGGTAGGTCCTTGCTGCTCCTCCCCCAATTCAGCCAACAAACGCCGCTGCCACACAATCTCCCGTACGGCACGGAAGAGTGCCATGTACTCGGACTCCACCGAGCTCAAAGCTTGGTCAACCTGCTTCTTGCTCTCCCAAGCAGTTGGGTCTCCACCAACACAGCAGATGAAGCCTCCCACACTTGTCATATCCTCTGGTTCCGATGCATAGGATGCATCCGAGAAAGCGGTGAGGAACAAACGCCCGGGTTCCACACCATCCGCGCCCTTTTGGCGCCTTTGCGCCGCCGCCGAGTATTGCAGCCCAACGGTCGATGTTTGACCAAGGTACTTGGCCACCCTCATTCCAGCTGCTACCTGCTCCTCATTAGGGCATTGCACCACCCTAGCCAGCTGCCCGGTAGCAAACGCGACATCCGGTCGTGTGTTGACTGCCGCGTACATGAGGCTGCCCACCAACGAGTGAAATCGGCGCCTCTCCTCTTCACCCACGCTCTCCTCCTCTGGTCCCTTCACACACTTGAACCCAGAGGGAAAAGGTGTAGCCACATGGCCTTCATTCTGCCCAAAGTTGGCAGCCAATGCCTCCAGGTACTTCCGTTGGTGCACCCGCATGCACCGCTTCTCCACGTCTCGTTCGATGTGGAGCCCAAGGTAGAAATTCACGTCCCCAAGGGACTTGCACTTGAATTTGTCTTGCAGCTTCAGCATCACCTCCTTCACAAGGTCAGAGGAGGGCGAGAAGATGAGGATGTCGTCCACGTAGACCACCATGAAGCTCCTCTGCTCCCCCTCGCCAAGCATGAACAAGGAGTGATCGGCCGTTGAGGGAGTGAAGCCGATCTCCTCCAACACCTCGCGCAGCTTCAGGTACCACTGCCTAGGGGCCTGCTTCAGCCCATAGAGGGCCTTCTTCAGCTTCCACACTCTGCCGCTGCCATCGTCAAACCCCTCTGGCTGCGCCATAAAAATCTCCTCCTCGAGGATTCCGTTGAGGAACGCCGTGACGATGTCTAGCTGCTTCACCACCCATCCTTTGATCGCGGCTCCCGCGAGTAGGGTTCGCAGCGTCGTCGGCTTCACCATAGGAGCAAACAGCTCCTTGTAGTCCACATTCTCCTTCTGCTGGTACCCCTTGGCCACCAGCCGAGACTTGTAACGCTCGATCTTGCCGTCGGCGTCGGACTTGATTTTGAAGAGCCACTTGGACGTAATCGCCGTACGCCCCTCCGGTAGCTCCACCAACTCAAACGTGTCATTCTCCTCGATGCTCTTCAGCTCACTCTCCATGGCCTTCTTCCACTCCTCAGCATCACTACTCTCTAAAGCTTCCTTGAGAGTTGCTGGTTCTCCCGGCATCTCCACCGGAGAGAAGAACGCGAAGGCACACTCCTCGTACTCACTCTCCTCGTCGTCTCCGACCATCATTGCCGCTCCGGCCAGGGCCGTCTTGCCCGGCTCTCCCGGCGCATCATAGGTCAGCCTCTTGGGGCTTTGGACTTTCCTCTTCACCCTTCCTTCCTCAGCTGCAGGGACTTGAAGGCCTTGGCGCTGCTGCGGTGTGGTGCGGTTCCGTGGAGCGCTCGTAGTGCGGGAAGGGAGTGTCGGTGCACGTTCGCTCACTTGCTGCACCTCCTCCTCCTCCTCTTCCTCTGCATCCTTGGCCTCCTCTCCCCCATTCACAAGGGAAGATTGCCTTGTGGTGGTGCTGCCGCTGCTCAGCTCCAAAGGCAGCTCCACGTGCTCCAACCCGGAACTCTTCACCTCCCCAAACCGCACGCCTATCTTCGCCTCATTTTCCGCCTTCCAATCCTTGTACATGAAGTTCTCCATGAACTTGCAGTCCCTGCTCACCATGAACTTCTTGGTGAATGGGTCCCAAAGAAGCCACCCCTTGCTGTTTTGAGCCATGCCCAAGTGCGCCCACACCACCTTGGCACCAAGATGTTGTGCCGAAGATGCTTAGGTACGAGCGCCATGCACATGCACCCGAACACCCGAAGCATATCCACCTTTGGCTTCCTTCCAAGCCACTTCACATGGGGCACCCATTTGTCTGCTCCCACATGAGTCAAACCCCTGTTCTTGGCCACACACGCGCTCCGCACCGCATCAGGCCAGAAATAGTCGGGTAGCCCGGCTTCAATGAGCAACCCGCGTGCCGCCTCCGTGATCGTCCGGTTCGCTCGCTCGGCGATGCCGTTCATTGCAGGGGAGTATGGCATGGTAAGGGAGTGCCTTATGCCATTCTTCTTCAGCCACAATGAGAAGTCCTTGCTCAGGAACTCCCCCTCTCGATCGGTGCGGATCGACTTCACAAGTCGGTCTTGTTGCCGCTCCACCATCGGGAACCAATCGGTCTTCAACGTTTCAGCCACGTCGCTCTTCTTGGCCAGCACGTACACCCACGTCATGCGAGTGTAGACATCCACAATGGTGAGGAAGTACTCTGCTCCAGCAGCTCCAAGCTTCAGGGGGCCCACCACGTCCATCACCACCTCATCAAGCGGTGCCTTTGCCGTCGTCTCCGAGCTCGAGAACGGAAACCGCGTGAACTTGGCTTGCATGCACGTCGGGCAGCCAAGCACCTCATCGGGCTCCCCCTTCACACGTATGCCAGCAACCATCTCATTCTTAACTAGCTGCTGCAAGATAGGTAGGGCCACATGCCCCATTCGCCGATGCAAGGTGAGCCAATCACACTCCCCCGTAGCCGAAGTTGGATTGGAGAATGCCGCGCTCGCAATAGCGCCCCACATACTCTCTCCGTACTCCTCCTTCGCTGCTGCCTCGGGGTTCTCCTCACCCTTGTGCTGCTCCTTGGCTGCTGCACCACTCTCCTTATGGTCACACAGCTTGCTGGTCACTC
The DNA here is from genome assembly GCA_947470075.1 of Closterium sp. Yama58-4. NCBI lineage: Eukaryota > Viridiplantae > Streptophyta > Zygnematophyceae > Desmidiales > Closteriaceae > Closterium > Closterium sp. Yama58-4. The sequence goes on along the minus strand of CANIUD010000750.1, from coordinate 248,088 downwards.
CAGGTTTGCCCTTCTTGGGCTCCTTCTCCTTAGCGCGACCGTCCGCGCAATCGCCGCTACCAACCGCGTCACCCTTGGTGCTGACGCTTGCTGCCACTTGCCTCTCCTTAGGCATGGGGACCGATCGTCGCTCGGGTCCTTGTCGTTGTCTCCACTCTTCATGTTCGCGGCTCCACCTCCGCGACCGCCACGGCCTCCACGGCCTCTGCCTCTCCCTCCTCCTGCTCCTCCACCCTCTTGGCCTTGAGCAGGGGTCCATCCTTCAGGGAGTTTGAAGCAATCGCGCCACATATGTCCGCTCTTGCCGCAATAGTGGCACTCGCCATCGAATCGGCCGCGACCGCGCCCGTAGCTCTTGTCGTCGCTGCCGTAACCGCCACTCCCGCGGCCTCCACCGAAGTTGCTGCCACCAAATCTTCCTCCCCCTCGTCCTCTGCCTCTTCCTCGGCCATATCCACGGCCGACACTTGCTGCCCCAGCGCCATCCGCACTCGCCAACTCACGGCGGCGGAAGTCCTCTTGTAGGATCGCTCGCTTCACGTCTTCAAGCGAGAGGAGGGGCAAGTCGCGATTCAAATTGATGATGAGCGAGGACCACGACTCTGGGAGTAAGGCCAGCAACTTGGTCTTCTTTTGGAGCTCACTGTAGTTGAGATCCGCTCCCTCAAGCCGCGTCAACAAGTCGAAGAATTTCTGCACCCCTTCTTCCACGGGTTCATCTTCCTCAATTCGTAGCGTCGCCATTTGCCGTTCCAACACCACAGCTACCGCCGCTGTTGCAGGAGCGTGTACACCCTTGAGAGCAGCCCATGCCTTTGGTCCCTTCTCTGGATCACGCTGGAAAGGCTTGATGTGACGGATCTGGTTGCTCCCCAACGCTTGCCCAAGTAGGAGATAGCCTTGTGCGCTCTTCCGCACCCACGGGCTCTTCTCCGGGTCGTTCTCGGGACGCTTATCCGTTCCTTCCATCACCTCCAGCAGGTCATAGTGGTCAAACACGTTCTCCATTCTGAAGGACCATTCAGCAAAGTTGTCGCCGTTGAACTTGTCAAGCCCGAACACTCTTGGCTCATCCCTTGAAGGCCCAAGAGTAGGTTGCACGGGCGCCACGGCTGAATCACGGGCTTGGCCTTGTGCTTGGGCTTCTCCATTGCCTCCAGCACCTCTGCCACCCCTCTCTTCAGGTCCAGCCATCGTCGTAGCTGCTCCAAGGGGCTCTGATACCACTTGTTATAGTCACAATAGGCTCCAATAGGCTTCAATGTGCCTAAAACGGAAGTATGAGTGCACAGTCGGATTTCTGCACAGCGGCTTTAAACGTTCATAGCGATCTGGTCACAGCTCCAATTGACCTTATTCGACTTGGATCTGGAGCATCTTTATGTCGCCTACAATAGGCAATTTAGATCGCACGATTTCATTAAGAATTGACGACACAACGTCAAATTTAACAAACGGCACTATGGCAGCAACATAGTCTTAGGACACACAATTACGAAGCACTAGGAAGAGTTACGAGTTGGGAAGGACTCCCAGCTCCTACAAACCCCAAGAGCCGAGGTACAGTGATGTGGAACAGTGCCACACTGTCCCCAACCAAGAAGGGTCTCGAAACTACCCTCCACAAGGGCCTACACCAACTGAAATGTTACACTACACATTGTAATGTAACGAATCTTGATATCTTGAGGTGTACCCTTTTTGGCGAGCTTCGAAATCACTTGAAGCTTGCAACCAAGGCTCGGGTTCTTCATCACAAACTCATCCTTGAGTTCTTGATGGGTTTGCTGCACACACCTGCGACACGCCAAACGTTCGACAAGCGACAAAATAGAAACCGCGCACGACAAAATAGAAACCGCGCGGGACACACAAAATCACCACGTTACACGCGACTAGCGATAACTCGCTATTGACTCAACACACACACTCGACATCATGACCCATCATTCACACACCATTATAAGCATGAAATATATATTTATTTCATGCACTCATACCACTCCATGCACACACGCATGCACGCACACGGACAACAAGCCGAGTGCAAACCGTAGGGTTGCACGAACAGACGGCACGCCGCTGGCTATATGGGAGAAGGTGGAGAGAGTGAAGGATTAATGCTGGAGGAACATCGGGTTTACATGAGAAATGCTCGCAAAGACATAGGATGGGCATGGCATTTTACTAGGACGTGATTGGCTACGACACTGCAACCCGCGAATTGACTAGACGACAAGCAGTTGCATTGCGTGAAGCAGCGGTAACTGGGTCGCATAACCTCGATGGCAATCAATTGAGTCTTCAACGGTCCGTGTCAACGCCATCACAATAGTCGTCACTTCGGGAGCTGAGGTGTACGCAGTGGATGTTACGGAGGTGGGAGAAACCGAGAAGACGAGCAATTTTCAGATATTGCTAGTAGCTGTATTGCCCGAGCTTCAGGGAATTACTCAAACCGTACCCTGGGATATTTCTTGATGACTTATTGGAAGGACTTCCACCTCAGCGAGCACAAGACAACTGCGGAGAGTCACCCTACAACGGGTGTGAACTACGAAGGAGGGCACGGAGTTGTGTGGGTGATCGTAGCGCTCTAGTAGCGCTCTTACAGAGTTCTCACTACTTGCTCTGTTCACAGAGAGATTTGGCAAGAGTTTCCACTAAGGAAATTGAAAGTACATTGAAAATTGAGAATTAGAGTACAAGAATGAGCATGCAAAGTGATATCTCTGGAATGGCATTGCAACCCCTAGCAACCATTCTGCAAGGCGAATTGCCAGCACTGCATCAGAGCGGTTCGCCAACGCTGAAACAGAGCGGTCTGCCAGCGTAGCAGAAGGGCGACATGCCAGCGCTGCAACAGGGCGGCCTGCCAGCGCTGCATTCGCAGGTGAATATCTGCGCAGGTGTGCACCTGCCGAGTAGGTGCAGGTAGACGGTTACACCGTCAGAGACATTGCGCATGTGCCAGGTAGAAAACACTCCGACGGTTTCTCCAGATGTCCACCGTCGAGCACGTGATGCCATTTCGGAGGTCGAATTTCGCTAAGAGCCACCTGAGCGAATTTCGCATGCCCTCGCAGAGTTTCGCAGTCGCGCGAATTTGGCCGACCAGTTCGCCGAGCTGACGCTCGCCGAACTGCACCCTTCGATCAGAGAACGCGGCTCCTCGGACAGCACCCCGTCCGTCAGAGATCGCGCGACCCAGAAGCAGATCAGAAGACGAGCTCGTCGAACAGCACCCCGTCGACCAGAGCTCGTTGACGGGCTGGTGAATCAGAGGACAACCTCCTCGAAAACCACCCGCGGTTTCAGAGGACGGGCTGATCCAATGCGACGATCACTTCGTCGAATTCACCACGTCGTCGCAGAGAATGCCTGCGCCCAAGCGAGGGCGGGGCCTTTCACTCCGACACTCCCCTGGCCAGCTCAAGCTTGGGCCCCCACACACAAGGTCCACCCAGAACCTAAGTAATAGAATACAAGGGGGCATTTCTCTGGCGTGCATACTCCGCACGCCGATCACCGCACCAGCCATGTTAGAGGACATGGCACCTACTGCTGCATATCGTCATCGTCGTCGCCGATTTCGGCAAGGCGAACCTGGCCGACTGCGACAGAGCACCAGTTGAAGGCCGGAAAATGTAGCGCCTTAGTGAGGAAGTCCGCCGGCTGCTCGGATGTCGGGATGTATTCCAGCGCAATCTTCTTGCGCTTCACCATCTGCTGCAGCCAAGCGTAACGTCGCTCCATGTGCTTGAGGTTGCCCTTCAGCCCCAAGCCCTCAGCGACCGCGATGGCGGACTGGTTGTCCACGTTCAGAGTAGTCGGCGCCCCAGCATCGAGGAGCTGGAACTCGGCGAGGAGGAATCGGAGTCGACAAGCCTCCTTGCCTGCTTCGGTGGCCGCGATGTACTCCGACTCTGTGGAGGACAGAGTCACGCACTTGATGCGTTGGCTCGTCCAGGAGACAGCTGCGCCGCCGAAGGTGAAAACGTAGCCACTTGTGCTAGTGCGATTCTGCTTGTCGCCAGCGTCGTCCGCGTCCGCGTAGCCGACCAGTTTCTGAGTTTCGGGTCCTCCGAGCGAAATCGCGCGTGTCAGAGAGGTAGTTGAGGCAGCGATCGACCTCGCGCCAGTGCTGGTCGCTCCTCACCGTCAGACAGGACCCCAGCTTGCTACACGCAAAAGCAATGTCGGGCCGAGTTTGTCAACGGGAGTTGTGTTTGGCCCCGTCCTCGCTTGGGCGGAGCCGACCGTGGGAGCCACGAAATTGTAGTGGCCCGTGGGAGCCACGAAATTGTAGTGGCCCGTGGGAGCCACGAAAGTGCAATGGCCTGTGGGAGCCACGAAATCGTGGGGGACCGCGGAGCCACGAAATCGTGGGGGACCGCGGAGCCACGAAATCGTGGGGGACCGCGGAGCCACGAAATCGTGGGGGCCGCGGATCCATGAAATCACGGGGGATCGTGGATCCACGAAACCGCGGAGGACCGCGGTGACCGAGAAACCATGGGAGGACCACGAAATACCCGGTCAACCAGGATACCCGTGCGACGAGCGCGAAAGTCGCTGGGGGTGGTTTCTGCGAGGACGACCTCGGGGGTGGTATCCCGAGGTCGACGTGGCTGGTGGGCGCCGTCACGGGTGGAGTGTCTGCGCTGGGCATGTGACGGGGAGTTGGGCGCCAACCAGCTGCACGCACCTGCGAAGCTGGTGCACCGTTGTCCCACGGTTGCAACGCTGTGCAGCCGACATACTGCAGCGTTGGCGCACCGCGGACTTGCAACGTTGGCAAGCCGCGACTCTGCTCTGCTGGAGCGCGGTCGACAGAGTTGTGCTGGCACGCGGTCGACCGTGCTGCGCTGGCAGTGGACCAGCAAGCCTTGCTAGGTCTGATGTAGTCTGTGTTGCCAATGTTGATGCAATCATTCTGAACTTTTGTTCTCATGTTTTCCTAGTGAAACTCTTGCCAAATTTCCTTGTGAACTAGCAAGCAGTGTTAGCACTTGGAAACGACTAAGGAACGAACGAACGCAGAGATCACACGAGCAACCGTGCCTAGCCCGTAGTCTAGCTCCCATTGTACTAGTTATCTCCGCATGGTGCGGTGAGCGTGGACGGCACCCGACTTACCTTTTAGTCTAGTCGACTTAGTTGCACCTTACCTAAGTTGTTCGTAGGCCGGCAGCTGTGCGGTAGTCACTATGGTAGGAGCCGTAGGTGACGCAGGGGTGGTGGACACCCTGGAGGCACGGCTGGAGAACGCGAGGAGAAAGCACGAGGCCAACGAGTATGGCGACATCCCTTGGACGGTCGTCGAGGCTGGCATCCGTTCCTTGTGGGCGACGGAGCACCCTCCCTCTCGGCCTGTGTCTCCTCAACCGGTGAACAACGCGGGCGGCGTTGATGCGGATGTCAACGCGGGTGGTGGCCAAGTCGGCAGCAGCGCTGGAGGCACATCGAGGTAGCGAGGTGTAATTCGCGCCGATGAAGTCGGCGGCGTTCAGGCGCGAGGGATGCAGTCGTCCGCGGCTGCAGAGGCCCCGCGAAACTACGTCGGAGGCAGACGAAGTGAATTGGCGCCGATGTCGGCGACACACGTGACCGCGGGAGGAATTGCGCCGAGCTACGGCTACTTCAAGTTCACGCCGGACAGGATCTCAGTCACCCCTCCGCTGGTCGGTCGTCCCGACATCCTCACGTGGAAGGAAGCCATCGAGCCCCAGCTGGAGATGGCCGGGCTGATAGGATTCGCCCGCGGGACCGTGGCGACGCCGGAGGAGCACTACCCCGACCTGCGAGCGGAATTTCGCGCCGTGCATTTGCTGACCTTTACGGTCATCTCGCGGTGCTGCTCGCCGGGCGTACAGATCGCCCTGAAGTCGTGCAGGGAGTACCTCGACGCTGGCCACCGGGCGTGGCATTTCATCGAGTCAACTTACCAGGTCACCGACGACTTGTTTATCTCCCAGCTTGAGGGGCAGCTGACGCACCTGCGTATGGGCGACCAGGAGACCGCGACGGACTACTGCAACCGAGCTCGGCGAATTCTCGCCACCTTTCGGATGGCTGGCGCGGAATACTCGACGGCTTCGTACGTCATGCACGTCATGCAAGGACTCCCGAGCAGCTACAATCTGCTGAAGCGGCTGTCGATGGCGCCGAGCACGCGGGCGACGCTCAACGAGGACACACTGACCTCGTACATCCTGCAGGACGAGGCAATGCAGGAGGCTGAGCGGTCCCAAGAGCTTCTCGCGCAAGTCCATTTCGCGGCCCCCGCGAAGCAATGTGGTCGCCCGGGACAGCGCGGGCAGTCTGGTGGCAGTCACCGCGGTGGCGGGAAGCCGGAGAAGGACGCCGACAAGCAGAAGTCGTCCAAGGATGGCGGTCGCGGAGGAGGAAGTCGGCGTCGGGAATGCTGGATCTGCCACAGCCCCGACCACCTCTCCTTCGAGTGCCCCGACCGCAGCGAATCCGACGACGACGACGCCAAGGGAGGTCGCGGGAGATCGACCAGCCGTCGTCCACGTCGAGGCAACCAGCCGCGCAAGGAGAAGCAGTCGACCAAGTCGACCTCGGCGAAGGACGCCGACTCCTCTGCTGGCGGCAAGGGGAGCGACGACAAGTCGGCGTCGTGCTCTATGGTCGGCGTCGTGGAGCCGACCGTCTCACTGGCGCCGGAGGCCGGTGAGGATTTCCGGGCGATGGCAGCAGCGGTGCAGGCGAACCCGGCGGTGGTCCTGCTGGATAGCGGCTGCTCCCACCACCTGATGGGGACGAAGGAGGTCTTCGTCGACATGGGGCCGAGCGGCGACGTTAAACACGTGCGCGGCTTCAATGGGGCGCTGCAGGACGTCAAGGGACGGGGCACGGTTGCGCTGCAAGGGGAGGCCGGGAAGCGGGTGCTCATCCCCGACGTGCTGTACGTCCCCGGCGTGCACGCGAACCTGCTGTCATCCGGCCAGCTGAAGGAACACGGCGTGAAGCTGAAGGAGGACGGCGACGGCATGCTGCTCGTCTCGGCGACGGGCGACGTGCTTGGTCGCGCAACGTACTCCGGCCGGGTCCTCTGCACCGACCTGCGTCCCTGCTCGGTGTCGACTGCAGCAGAGGAAGTGGCTCTGCGGGCCATCGTCTCGGCGACGAAGGCGACGCCGGACAGACTGCACGCGAGGCTCGCGCACGTCGGTATGGACACCATCCTGAGCTCGGCGAAGCACGAGGTCGCCACCGGGCTGGACCTCAAGTCGGCGTCCGGCGCTGCCTCGCCCTGCGTTTCGTGCGTCGGTGGGAAGCTGGCGCGGCACACCTTCCCCGACAAAGGCTCCGACGCCAAGGACGCTCTGGCCGTCGTGCACATCGACCTGTGCGGGCCGTTTCGCGTGGCTGCCAAGGACGGCAGCCTGTACTTCCTGCTGCTGAAGGACCACAAGACCCGCTACGTGTGGGTGCGGCCGGTCGCCAAGAAGTCAGACGTGCTGCTGGAGTTCCAGAAGTGGCTGGTGCTGGTGGAGCGGCAGACGAAGAAGTCGGTGTTGCAGCTGCGCTCTGACCGAGGAGGGGAGTTCCTCGGCCGGGAGTTCACTGCCTTCGTGGATGGCAAGGGAATCGTCCACGACCTCACCTGCCCCTACACCCCGCAGCAGAATGGCATGGCGGAGCGGGAGATGAGGACGGTGGTGGAGTCGGTGCGGACGATGCTGCTACACATGGGCGTGCAGCACCACTGGTGGCATCTCGCCCTGCGGCAGGCCGTCTGGGTTCGCAACTGCCTGGAGCGGTCGTCGCTGCCCGCGGGGACGACGCCGTACCAGCTTCTCACCGGGCAGAAGCCCGACCTGTCACTGGCGCGGGTGTGGGGCTGCATGGCACAATTTCTCGTCCCCGAGCAGCAGCGCGGTGGGAAGCTGAAGCCGAAGGCCCGGTGGGGCCTTCACCTCGGCGTGTCGGAGGAGAGCAAGGGCTGGGAGCTCCTCGACATCGCTGACAACCGGGTGGTCACCACGTCGGACGTGGTGTTCTACGAAACTCTTTCGCTGGAGGTGTGGAAGTCGGAATTCGGGCCCGCGTCGGGGCGGACGCGGGCCAACCCGCCGACGGACACCTCGACGGCGACGCTTCCTCTGCTCGCCGAAGTTGGTGAACAGGCTGATGAGGATGTCGCGGTCGCCCCTGCCTCGCCATCCCCTGCCCCTTCTTCCCATCCCCTTCCCATCGGACGTCGTGGCTGGACTTCGGTGTCGGCCTCCGGCGATGAGGGGAGTCGTGGGGCGTCGCCTGCGGCGCCGGCCAGGAGCATCGCCGGTGGCCGACGCGATGCCCAGCCAGTCGCGGAGAAGCGGGCCGCGGATGTGCAGCCAACGTTGGACGCCGCGAAAGAAGCCGCGACCAACACCGCGAAAGAAGCCGCGAACAACACCGCGGAGGAAGCCGCGAAGAGCACCGCGAAGGAGACCGCGACGGGCACCGCGAAAAACACCGCGAAAACCGCGGACGAGACCGCGGACGAGACCGCGGAGGAGATCGCGGAGGAGACCGCGAAGAAGACCACGAAGGAAACCGCGAAGCCGTCGACAAGGGAGCTCTCGAACAGGAAGTGCGTGTCCGAGAAGCCGTTGTCAGGGGAGCAGTCGAACGCGGAGCTCGCTTCAGAGGAGCGGACGACAGGGGAGCAGTTCGATGAAGGCACATCGAGCGATGTGGTGGAGGTGCAGCCCGGACCTCGGAAGTCGGGCCGAATTCGGAGGCCACCCGACTTCTTCGTCCCCGCTGCCTTCACCACGGTCTACGATGTGGACGACGACGACCTGGCGTACGATGACGCCGAAGACGATGAGGAGTTTTCGGAGCTCGACCCCGACATGCACGCCGATCCCGAGCACCGTTGGGACATTTCGACCATGACGGTGAAGGAGGCGTTAGCGAGCTGGAAGGGCCCGGCGGTGAAGGCAGCCATGGAGGAGGAGATTCGTAGCCTCATCAACATGGGCACTTGGGAGCTGGTCGAACGCCCGCCGGGGGTGAATATAATGAAGAACCGGTGGGTGCTGACCACGAAGTACCGCATCGACGACACTGTCGAGCGCGAAAAGGCGAGGCTGGTCGTGAAAGGCTTCACGCAGGTGTATGGCGCTGACTACGACGAGACGTACGCGCCGGTGAGCAGTTACGTCACGCTGAGGATCTTCCTCAGCATCGTCGCAGTCCTCGACTTCAACCTGATGCAGCTCGACATGAAGAACGCCTTCCTGCAGAGCAAGCTCGACCGGGTGCTGTACATGTACCAGCCGGACTACTTCAACGACGGGTCCGGCCGGGTGTGCAAGCTGCTGAAGAGCCTCTATGGGCTGAAGCAGTCGCCGCTGCTGTGGTACTTGGCGCTCAACGACGTGCTGGTCGGCGCTGGCTGGAAGAAGAGTCAGGTCGACGAGGCTCTGTACTTCAAGGTCGGCGACGACAAGGTGACCTGCTGGGTGCTGGTCTACGTCGACGACTTCCTCACCGCGAGCAGCAGCACCGCGATGCTGAAGGAGCTGAAGGAGCTGCTGGAAGCCGCCTTTGAGCTGCACGAGATAAAACCCCTGATGTCCACCTGGGTAAATGTGCACCCCAGTTTTAACAGACTTGGAAGCAGTCTTCAAATATTTAAAACAAGCACCGGCTATTGGCAAAGAGTTCCAAGTGCAATTTTTTTCAAGGGGCACGTCATTTTGGACGTTGGGGTTGCAATAGACCCGAAAAAAATAGGTTACTATCAAGTCATTGCACCCCCTACATCACAGAACTGCAGAGTTTTCTGGGGTCATTAACTATGTCCATCAGTTCGTCCCCACATGGCACGGTTAACTACCCCACTGACGGACTTACTACAAAAGGGGGTCGTCTTTACGTGGGGGGGAGAAAGAGCATGCTTCCTCCTCTGCCCTGAAAAATGTTTTCTATTCAACGGCCGTGCTCCGCATTGCCGACCCACCCCGCCCATTCAAAGTAGTCACCGACACAAACGACATCGCCATCGGGGCTGTATTGCTACAGGATTTCGGAATGGCTTACAACCCATCGCGAGTCATGAAAACTACACCCACCTGCTCGATACGTGAACGACCGCGAAATGCTCGCGATCGTGCACACATTAAAAGTATGGCACTGTTACTTGACTAGCGCAGACGTGACAGTACGGACAGACCACCGATCACTAAAATATCTTTGAGCGCAAGCGCACCTCAACCAACAACAGATCCGCTGGCCCAATTTCCTCGAGTCAAACTTCTACTACACAGTCATTTTTTTAAAAGTTGCCTCAAACAGCGCCGACGCACTGACTCGCCCAACTGCCCAAATTCACCCGATACACAGTCTCCCGCGTGTCTTGCCGTCGCTGCCGCCGTCCCTTGCACCACCGTGCGGTCCTTGCGTCGAGGGTAGGCTGCGTGCCACCCCTCACTCCTCCTCCCTTCGTCCGGCCACCGAGCCTTTTGAGACGCTGCACTTGGACGTCTGGGGCCCTTCTCCTCGCCCTGGCCCTGAGCGTGAGCGTTTCTTTTTTGTGGTCGTTGACGACTACTCCCGCTACACCACAGTGTTCCCCCTGGCGAGGAAGTCTGAGGTGACTTCTACGCTGATCAGGTGGTTGCTTACCACCCAGGACACTCGTGGTCGTCGTGTCAGCTGTCTCCACTCCGACCGCGGGGGCGAGTTTCGCTCCGGCATTCTCGCTGGATTCTGTCGCGAACAGGGCATTCGTCAGTCCTGGACGCTTCCGGAGTCCCCACAGCAGAATGGGGTTGCTGAGCGTCGCATAGGCCTGGTCATGGAGATTGCCCGCACCTCCTTGACTCACGCCCGTGCCCCCCATTTCCTGTGGCCATACGCAGTCAGGTACGCCGCGCACCAGCTGAACCTCTGGCCACGCGTCTCTCGGCCGGAGGCTTCACCGACCAGTCTTTGGACAGGGTCCCCTGGTGTCGCGTCGAGGTTTCGTGTCTGGGGGTGCTTGGCTCTTGTCCGCGACACCTCCGCGGACAAGCTCTCGCCTCGCGCCGTTCCTTGTGTCTTCCTTGGTTTCCCTGAGGACTCCTCTGACTTCACCTTTTACCACCCTCCCTCTCACCGGTTCTTTGACTCCCGTGACGTCCGTTTCGAGGAGTCCACCCCGTACTACGTCAGGTACCCCAGTCGAGGTCTCCCGGTTCCTCCTCCCCCCCTCTTCCTGACAGCCGCTCCCCCGCCTGCTCCCCCGGTACAGCCTCCCCCCCTGGTCCAGCCCCGTCTGGTGTGTCTCAGGCTAGCCCTCCCCCTTCGGTAGCCCCCCCTGTACAGCCTCCCTCCCCACAGTCTTCCTCGCCGCCTCCTGCAGGTGCTCCCTCTCGGGAGGTTGGTCCTGCGACTGTCCCTGTACAGGTCTCTGGTTCTGGGGGTGCTGGAGTTGGAGCTGAGCCGCGGGTTGCAGAGGACTCTTGTCTTCCGGGGGCTGGTACTGGTCGTGCGGAGTCTGGGGGTGCTGGTGCGGAGTCTGGGGGTGCTGCGTCTGGGGGTGAGGGTGTCCCTTCGGTTTCTGGAGAGCCTGGGTCTGGAGCTGGTGTTGGTGCTGCCTCTGGGGGTGGTGTGCTTGGTGCTTCGGAGGTCGACTCTGGGGCTGCCGCTGCCCCGGACACTACTCCTTCCCCCCACCCCTACCCGACCAGGTTCCAGGCTCGTGTTCGCCGTGCTCGTGAGGAGCAGCTGGAGTTGGAGAGAGAGGAGAGAGAGTTGCAGCGGCTCGAGGAGCAGGAGCGACAGCAGCAGGGGCAGCAGCCGCTGGAGCAGCAGCAGCCGCAGCAGCCGCAGCAGCAGCAGCTGCCGTCTCCTCCTCCTGTCTCGGGTCTTCGGACCCTTGGTCTCCCCTCTCCCTCTCCTTCCTCCTCCCCCTCTCCTCCCGTCTCTGGTCCTCCGCTTCCTCCTCCTGACCCCTCTCCCGCTGTTTTCCCTCGTTCTCAGTCTTCGTTGTCCCCTCCTCCTTCTCAGACTTGGGCCTCTCGTCGCTCCCCTCGTGCTCGTCCCTCGTCTCCTGTTCCCTTCACTGACCTTCGTACTGCCTTACTTCGTTCTAGTCCACCTCGTCCGTCTCCGTCTGTGCTTCCGTCTCCTCCTGAGTCGGCTCTCACTGCGTCGCTCCCTACTCCTGTCACTGACTACTACCGCACGTACCGTCCTCTTCTCTCTCGTGTTCTCGCCTCGCTTGTTACTCACCCTCGTGCCTCTGTGTCCTCTGTGTCCGCTCTTACTGCCGCAGTCACTGAGTTTGCCTCTACCCGCCGCCTTGACTTCGCCACCGCTCTTGTGGCTGCTCCTCCTTCCAGTCCTCTGGCCGTCGGGGGTGTGTCTGCCCTTGGCTGTGACGCCCTAGAGGACAGGCAGTTTGAGCTAGAGTTCCTGGCGGCCGCTTCCCCTCATCTCTGTGCCATGCTCCTTGCCCCTGAGGGTGACCCCGACGCCCTTGACATTCCGACTCCTCGCACTTACGCTGAGGCAGTGTCAGGGCCTTGGGCCTCTCAGTGGAGAGCTGCCATGGACGCAGAGATGGCCTCCTACAGATCCACAGGCACCTACGTCGATGAGGTTCCCCCTCCGGGGGCGAACGTAGTCGACGGCATGTGGATCTACAGGGTGAAGCGGCCACCGGGATCTCCTCCGGTCTTCAAGGCACGCTACGTGGCTAGAGGTTTCAGTCAGCGCGAGGGAGTTGACTTCTTTCAGACCTTCGCGCCCACCCCGAAGATGACCACTCTTCGGGTGTTACTACACGTAGCAGCACAGAGAGACTACGAGTTACACTCTCTCGACTTCTCTACTGCTTTCCTTCAGGGCAGTCTTCACGAGGAGGTCTGGTTGCGTCGTCCCTCTGCCTTCACTGGCTCTTTCCCTCCTGGGACCCAGTGGAGGCTGAGGCGACCGGTTTACGGTCTTCGTCAGGCTCCTCGTGAGTGGCACGACACCCTGCGTTCTACCCTCTCTGACCTTGGGTTCCAGCCGTCTTCTGCTGACCCGTCGCTGTTCGTTCGTCGTGGCCCCACACCTTTCTTTGTTCTGGTCTACGTTGACGACCTTGTTTTCGCCACCCCTGACAGGGTTGCTTTGGCACACGTGAAGTCCGAACTGCAGAAGAGACACACCTGCACTGATCTTGGTGAGCTGCGCCACTACCTTGGCCTGCAGATCACCAGGGACAGAGCTGCTCGCACCATTACACTTTCACAGTCCCACATGGTGCAGCAGGTCCTTCAGCGGTTCGGGCTTCAGCACTCCACAGTACAGCGCACACCTCTTGCTGTTGACCACAGACTCACTGGACCCTTTCCTGACGAGCCGTTCGAGCCTAGTGGTCCCTACGCAGAGCTTGTGGGTTGCCTCATGTACCTGATGACTTGTACTCGCCCGGACCTCGCCTTCCCTCTCAGCGTTCTTGCGCGCTTTGTTGCGCCAGGGAGACACCGTCCTGTTCACTGGACAGCAGCTGTGAGGGTGGCGAAGTACCTAGCGACGACGTCAGGCGTGGGGCTAGTTCTTGGAGGGCAGCAGTCTGTCGTACTTACTGGTCACTGTGACTCCTCTTACGCTGACGACGCTGAGACTCACAGGTCTACTCAGGGGTACTGTTTCAGCCTGGGTTCTGGAGCTGTTTCCTGGCGGTCCACGCGCTCCTCTTCGGTCTCGACCTCTACAGCTGAGGCTGAGATCTACGCTGGTGCCATGGCGGCACAAGAGCTGCGTTGGTTGACCTTCTTGCTCACCGACCTTGGTGAGCGGCCGAGCTCTGCACCGACCTTGTTCACTGACAACAAGGCGTCTATTCTCCTTTGTCGAGAGCCACGACTGGAGAGCAGAGTGAAGCACATTCACGTCAGGTACTTTCTTCTGCGAGAGTTGCAGAGGCGTGGACAGGCTCGCTTTGAGTTTGTGGAGTCCGAGGCCAACACTGCAGACATCTTCACCAAGGCGCTTCCGCCTTGTGACCACCAGAGGTGCTGTGTGCAGTTAGGCCTTGTTGACACTGGTTCTCGTGTTGCTTAGACTTGAGTGTACTGTTTACTTTGCTTTCTATATATCTCTGTTACTTCTTGGACTGGCCTTGTGGCCACTGTTGTTTGTGCTCAGACTGTGTGGTGACGTTGTGATCCACCCTGAGCTTCGTTTCTTGGACTGGTCTTGTGACCGTACTCGTTTGGTTCTGCTAGACACCCCTCACTTAGGCTATGGGGGTGTGTCAAATGTTGTAGCCTATAGTGAGGTTTGTCTTAGGGGGTACAAAACTTAGGGTTAGCTATATGTACCCCAACCAACATCAATGCATCATCCATTCTTCATTTTGACAGTAATTCATACTCCGGTCCCCCGCCTCAGCAATTTCCCAACCTCGGCGCCAGGCCCGTCTCGCGCCCTACATTTCGCTCGTTACCATTACCATGCTTGTTCCTATATAACATTCGCTCATTCCTTCGCTAGATGTTTTGTTGCTTCAATAGTGCAATCGTCGTTCTCTCACTCAATTGCACTCGTAACACTAGCCTTCGTGATATCATAATAGTTTAGTAGGTATTAGTTGTGGCAGTTATTTACGTATTGCAGATTGTGGACAGGTTGGGCTTCTACAGTAATGCTTTCAAAGGGGCACATTGTTCCCCCAAGCCAAGCTACCCAACATGCGACGATGACAAGCCAGAAGTGACTGGCTTCGCCGAATATATCTCAGCGGACAAGCGAGCCCGCCCAGGGGAGCTCGCTGCCCGCGGGCAAAAAAAATAAACCCCAGACGGGCATGCATCCGGTCAGGGAGCCTCAACCCTAAACGCGGGGAGGCATGGTGTTTAGGGTTGAGGCTCCCTCGGATGGCATGCCATCCGATGGGGTTTTAGTTTTTTTCTGCCCGGGGCAGCATGTCGTCAAGTCGTCAGAGGGTCGTCAGGCTTGACTGCGTGCCAAGAACGCTCAAACAAGCAAGCTTTCCAATTCTATAAACTACTACACTCGTATGGCTTCATCGCCATTGCTGAGCGACACTCGAAAAATCCTTCATCCTAGTGGTGAAGTTCCGTTCCGCCATTCCCACATTCTCGCTAGCTACCTCGTTCACCTCTAGATAATTAGTCATGTTTTCGCCCAACATAGTTCTCCCAGTCGCCTCGCATAATGTCGGAACGGCCTCAAGGCAACCTCCTTCCGCTCATTCGCGCGGGTCTCGTCGTCTCCATCTGGCACGACGTCGTCCTCTTCTCCCCCACTCCCGCCGCCGCCAGTCCCCGCTCGTCCCGCAGCAAGCTCCCCGCGCCGCTCAACTTCATCTGCACGTCCGCCAAGTCCTCCTCGTTCGCCGCGTCGCTCTCGGGTCGTCGCCGTCGCCTGTCGCTCGACGGCAGCGTGCGCGTCGACGACGCGGAGCAGCGCCCGTGGAACGTCGGTATTATCCCGCAGACCTGCGTCCTCGCGCCCGTTCCCCCCTCCGAAACGACCCCAACCGCACTCCCCCCAAGCGAACCCGTCGTTACGATCAGGCGTGATTTCTTCCGCTCGCTTTCCGTGTCATGTGTCCCGTTCAGCGACCCTCTAGGCGACGTCTCTAGCGACACCTCTGGCGACCCTTTCGCCGAGCCCGACGCCGCGTTTCCCGTGATTCTGGACAACGCGCCGTTGGAGGCGGTGGAGGTGGGCGCAAGGGAGCGCGACCCCGGCGACGTGTTCCCCGTGCTGCCGCTCCTCGCGCTGCCCGTGCGATTGCGGCCGGGCTTGAAGTCGGAAGTTTCGTGGAAGCTGGTCGTGGTGGCGGCGGACGATGCGCTTGTCGAGGCGGGGGAGACGGCGGCCGTCGCGGCGACGGCGCTTCCGCAAGTGAAGGCGTGGGCCGACGCGGGAGGGTTCACGACGGTGGGGCCCAACCCATGGCGGATCCTCGAATCCCCGCAGCGCGACGACGCGGACGACTGGGAGAAATCCGCGCGGAAGGCGCTGCGCGTGGTGCGCGAGGCGCACGCGCACCACGCGTGGAGGCTGCTCGTCGTGACGCTGCGACGCCCCTCGCTGCAGCGCGGGCACCGCGTGAACGAGCGCGCGGTGGAGGGATGGACGGAGCACGACGGGGTGGACGCGCCGAGCAGGACGACTGGCAGCGGCAGCAGCAGCCGGAGCCACGACGACAACAGCCTCCTTCAGCTGATCGCGCAACCCGCCGGCAACAGCGGGTTTTTCGGCGGCGAGACGAACGGCGGGAGCTGCAGGAGTGGCGGCGGGAGTATGGGCGGGGCTGAGCACGCGTCAGCGTCAGGGGGAAAGGCGGGGAGCCAGCGGGGCGTGCTGTCCGCCGCCGCCAAGGCGGCCGCCAAGGCCGTCGGGGCGGCTCGTGGGCTTGCGCGGCACAAGGAGGCGCGGGCACGGGGAGGGGGCGACGACGACGCGACGCAACGTGATCCGGTCGAGGGCGGTGCAAGAGACGCCCGCTCCGATTCGACGGAGGACGATTCCTCCCAAGATGAATTTGCCGGCCAAGATGAGTTTGCCGGCCAAGATGAGTTTGCCGGCCAAGATGAGTTTGCCGGCCAAGATGAGTTTGCCGCCCAAGGCAACAATTCCGCGCAAGAATACGCAGGGCAAGATGATTACTACGTTACGCTCGCGGGAAGTGATGAAGACAAGGTGGAGGAGGGGGAGGGCGAGGAGAAGGAGAAGGAGGGGGACAGGGAACCCGAAGGGGCGAGGCGATTTGAGCGAGCAGGGAGTGAGGGCAGTGGCGATAGCAGCAGCAGCGGCAGGCACGGGCCCGTGCCGCCGTGCGACAGTGCGCCCGTGAGAGCAGCAGCTTCGCCGCGAGCCTCGCCAGTGATGGGCGCTGCTCCACGTGCGCTTGTGCGCGGTGCCACGTGGAGCGCGGGCACGGGCAGCAGCGCTACTGGCGACGGGGGTGGTGGTGGGAGGAACAGTTGGGCGAGTGTGCAAACCAGTCGAGTCTTATCGAGGTTTCACAGCGAGCGCGACGGTTACAGATTAGGGCAGATTAAGAAGGTTGCTGTTAGCCACTCTGTCTCGCCGCCTCGTGGCGTTCGACACTCGCGGTCCTTGGGGGAAAATGACGTCCACGTTACTGACAGCATCGGTACAAGGCGAAGTTCCAGGGCTGGTAGTAGGGGTGCATCGGCTCATGCAAGTTTCGACAGGGGAGGCAGATTGGCTGGCGAGCTGGCTGACGCTGACGCGAGTTCTAGTTACTCTAGCGAAATTGGCGACGGGGAAGACGGCAACAGTCTAGTAAGAAGCAAATCGGAACCTCATCACACGTGGAACACCGGTCGGCTTGAAATCAGTTCGCCCCTCAGCAGAAAAAGCAGCACCGCCACCACACCCAACTCCACCACACCCACTTCCACCTCGTCCACCCCCAACAAAGCCACCCGGGCTGGTTGGGCTGGCCTGGACTCGATCTTTCACAGCGCGCCCCTGGTGGTACGGCGCAGCAGGTCAGGGGTGGAGAGAGGTGATGACGAGCAGCACATCACAGCGAGGACCCGCAGCTGGGGCTCACAGGGCAGGGCGCCTGGCAGTGGTGGCAGTGGGGGTGGCGGCTCTCCACCGTCTCCCGACCGGGACTCTGCTGCTCTGGTGGGGTGCTACGGGGTGCTCATGGGGCATCGCGCGGACAGGTTGAGAGAGAAAGGGAGGGAGCGGTGGGAGGAGGGCGACAGAGAGCGCGAGGAGGCAGGGCATGGGAGCAGGTGGTCTTTAGCACCGTCTCTGGTTCGGTCCCGCACCGACCCTCACAGCTTCGGAGCAGGCCAGAGGAGGTACAGCGTGGACTCAGGCAGCAAGGGCAAGGGGTACGGGCGTGCGGCAAGCAGCGGGGGGTATGAGCGTCCGCGCAGGGTGTTCTCCCCTGGTAGGCGCGCTCACAGTTCCGCGGGGCCAGCCTCGCCTCACCAACATGCCCCTGCGCTCACACGCAAGTGGAGCGCCGCCCACCGCATGTCCCTGAAGCACCTGTGGAGCCACAGCGGGCGCGATGCGGTGCCCTCGGCCAGTGCGGCCGAGGCCAGGAGGAGCAGCTCCCAGGGCAGCCAGAGCTCTCGTACTGAGCATGTCGGGGTTGAGCCGCACGCAGGGCAGGGGGGTGTGGCGGGTGAAATGCCATGGCAGCACCACGACCGTGCCATGCATCCTACTGCCTCCCTCACTCCCCACGCTTCCCATGCCTCATCCATTTCCCATGCTTCCCACTCTGCACCCATTTCCCATGCTTCCCACTCTGCACCCATTACCCATGCTTGCCATGCTGCACCCGTTTCCCATGTGTCCCATGCTCCCAACACTTCACCTGCTCCCCACGCTTCCCACGCTTCCCACTCTCCTCGCCCTTCCCTTTCTTCCCACGCTTCACACGCTTCCCATCCTTCCCACGCCTCCCACTCTCCCCACGCTTCCCATCATTACCACTCTCACTCTCTCCACGCCTCCCACTCTCCCCACACTGCCCACACTTCCCGCACCATTTTTCATGTTTCCCATGCGTCCATTGATTCACACCCTTTCCGCACTCCCATGCGGACCAGAATTAGGCGCAGTTCCTCGTATGAGCACCTACTCACGCAGCGGGCAGACGCGGTAAAAGACATGTCTCCGGATCTTAGGAGACGGGTCTTTGTAAAGAGCGTGTCACATGAGGCTGAACGGCGCAGCAGGGCCACCGTGGACCACACACAAGCGCCGGAAGCAGCCAGCAGGGGGGACTAGAGCAGTCGAGCCACGTTGAGTAAGGCTATCCATACCCGATCAATTCACTAGGAAGCCTGATGGGTTATGCTTGGATGATTGGAGTTGTACAGACTGCAGAAACCAGGTTATCATAATGACTTTTGCACTCTCCTTACCATTGAAGAAACAGTATGGTGAAAATTAACTGCTGGTGGTACTAGTATGCCAGCAAATTATTGACTGAGTGTTGTCTGGTTTCCTTCCCCTTTCAAACTACTGAAGTTATTCTATCTAACACACTCAACAGGTGCTATCAATAAAGTGGTAGTAAATAATTAGTGTAATAGTAATCCAGGTGAAACGAAATCATTTTCCACGTCAATGGTGCGTCAACGATGAACTTTACCGACGCGTGTCTGACTGTCATGGGCGGTCTACCCTACTCGTCATCATCGTAACCGCCACGTCAAATCGCAGTTCGCCTTCCAGCTCACATTTATCTACGCACTTTTCCCCCATTCCCCGGCCAAAGCGTCCTGCCAGCGGGTCTGTCGATTGTGTCACAAAAGCAACCGCCAATGAAACCGTCGGCTGCCTCGAAAGGCAACAAAGAGTGCCTCAAAGGAGGGGAATCCAATTCGCAAGTAATCGTCCCAGCAAGATCCGAATTACAAGCCCCTGGTATCCCCAAACCAGCCCACGCACAGTTTTGGTACAGCCTTGTTTTGGCATCTCCAGTAGCTCGTGTTTCCGTCTCCTGCTGCTGCCATATATCGCGATCTGTCGCGTATCGCACCGAATTGTTTCCAGTGTCCGCGTTTATCCTTCATGGCGGCCCTCACTGCGGTTAGCTTCGCGTCCTTCGCGGGCCTTCGCGCCCTCCCCGCCTCCCACGGCGACACACACGGCGCCTCCACCGCCCTTAGCGTCCCTTCCTCGCAGCGACCCAGCAGCGGCACGTGCGTCGTGCGGGCGGATGCGCGGCGGCGGTTGGGGCGGCGTGCGGGGGATGAGGACGAGGGACGGGGATCGGCGCGCTGGTGCCCGTGAGTCCCGAGGACGACGCCGTTCAGACCAGCGCCTCGGGCAGACGCGCCACCGGGTGAGGCGGAGAACGGGATCGAGAATGCGATGGAATTTGTTGATGATATTAGTGGGTATTTCTAAAGAGGATGAATTTTAATTCGAGGAGCGACGGCAGCGTGGCAATAGCGCGCGCGACATTTCGAGAGTTTCGTTTCGGGATTGTACGCTTGGTCGTGTCTCGGAACGCCACTGCAATTGCAAGATTTGTTACAGCGGGGCGGCCTCCGGCGCCAACACCCCGGAGCTTCAAGAGAATTTGCGTTTTTGTTATTCTTGTCCTGATGCTTTTCGCGGCTCCTTTGAATATCGTGCGAACGTCGTCGTCGTTACCTGCTCGTCAACGATGCGTGGATGCGTCAAACGACTCGCATCCTGCTTCGCGCCTCACCTCGCCCTCTCACACTCGCCTCAGACACACCGCTCTGCACCCAAACCCCTCCGCATGTCCAACCATTTCAATTCTCCCCAAAACGTAGTCTCTCACCTTCCCTTCTCCCTCTTCAACCCCTCCAACACTCCTTACTTCCCTTTTCTCCCTCCTCTTCTCCCCCACCCCCCACATCCCTTCCCCCGTTCCCCCTTCCGCCTTCCTCCTTCCCCTCTCCGCCCCCTCCCCAGCTACTATTCATACCAGGGGCAGCGCGCGGCGGCGGAGCAGGCGGCGTTCGTGCGCGACATGGAGGCGGCGGCGGCGGCGGCGGCGGCGCAGCAGACGGAGCGGCAGGTGCTGATGGACTCTGACGTGGCGGCCACGCAGCAGTCCACGTACCAGCGCAAGACCAAGATCGTCTGCACCATCGGCCCCACCAGGTGCGCCATCGGCCCCACCAGGTGCGGCGCCTGCAGTAGATTAGCGGGCCCACCAGGTGCGCCATCCGCCCCACCAGGTGCGCCGTCCGCCCCACCAGGTGCGCCATCCGCCCCGCCAGGTGCGGCGCTTGCGGTGGATTAGCGGACCCGCCAGGTGCGCCGTCCGCCACACTGCGGGCATGCATTGTTGCGGGCATGGCAGCGGGCATGTTAGAGTGTAGCGGCAGCTGCGCTTGCTTCCTCCCTCCCCCGTGGCTGCAACGCGGTTTTTGCACGTCCGTTCCTCCCTCCACCTCCTCTCCCCTTGCATCCCCGATCACTAACCTCCCTCTCTCTCCCCCGTTCCCCCCCGTCCTCCTTCCCCCCATGTCGCCCCACTGCTCCCCCACTCGTGCCGGGCAGCAACACGCGCGAGATGCTGTGGAAGCTGGCGGAGACGGGCATGAACGTGGTGCGGCTGAACATGAGTCACGGCGACCACCAGTCGCACCGCCGCGTGGTGGACCTCGTGCGCGAGTACAACAAGGGGCAGGCCAGCCAGGGCGCCGGCAACGTCCTCGCCATCATGCTCGACACCAAGGTGCGCCATCATGCTCGACACCAAGGTGCGCCATCATGCTCGACACCAAGGTGCGCCATCATGCTCGACACCAAGGTGCGCCGCTCGCCCTCTCTTGTCGCACACTATCTCATTTCTTCAGCGTCCTCACTGCTCGCTCTCTCCTCCCAAGCCCTCTTTCTCCCTTGCCCTCTTCACCCCGTCGTCTACCCCTCTTCCCCCCTCCTCTCCCCCCCCCCCAAGCCCCAAGGAGCGCAATGGCGGCGTGCTGCGTGCAGCTCATGGGTGGAGTGAGGAGAGAGGTGGGCTGCCCAACTTCGGACCCCCTTCCTCATTCCCCCACTCACCCCTCCCCCCCACACTGCCCTCCCCCCCACACTGCCCTCCCCCCCACACTGCCCTCCCCCCCACACTGCCCTCCCCCCCACACTGCCCTCCCCCCCACACTGCCCTCCCCCCCACACTGCCCTCCCCCCCACACTGCCCTCCCCCCCACACTGCCCTCCCCCCCACACTGCCCTCCCCCCCACACTGCCCTCCCCCCCACACTGCCCTCCCCCCCACACTGCCCTCCCCCCCACACTGCCCTCCCCCCCACACTGCCCTCCCCCCCACACTGCCCTCCCCCCCACACTGCCCTCCCCCCCACACTGCCCTCCCCCCCACACTGCCCTCCCCCCCACACTGCCCTCCCCCCCACACTGCCCTCCCCCCCACACTGCCCTCCCCCCCACACTGCCCTCCCCCCCACACTGCCCTCCCCCCCACACTGCCCTCCCCCCCACACTGCCCTCCCCCCCACACTGCCCTCTCCCCCACACTGCCCTCCCCCCCACACTGCCCTCCCCACCACACTGCCCGACCCCCTTCCCCACCACCGCCCGACCTCTCTTCCCCACCCTCCTCTCCCCCCCTTCCCACGGCAGGGGCCGGAGGTGCGGAGTGGGGACCTGCCGCAGCCGATAGAGCTGGAGCGTGGGGAGAGCTTCACCTTCACCATCCGGCGTGGCGTGGGGTCGCAGCGCACCGTCAGCGTCAACTACGATGGCTTCATCGATGACGTGGACGTCGATGACATCATCCTCGTCGACGGTGAGGTGGCTGTCTGGGCGTGCTGACGTCATCCTCGCAGACGGTGCACTACCATGGTGACGTCACCTGCAGAAGTGGGATTGTTTTGCCTGGCTGCCGTCATTATTTCACCCTCTTACCGCTCTGCACCGTCTGCATGCTGTTTTGTGCCGCACCTCACGCTGCCTCGTCACCTGCTTGCGCTCTTCTGAACTCCCCCTCCCACCTCACCCGCCTCCACCCACCTTGACCATTTCCTCCTCCTCCACACCACATAATTCCGTTTCAGGTAAAAAGAAAGATAGTTTCATTCTCTCTCCCATCCCCTATTTACCCATCCCTCCCCTCCCCATCCCCCCACCGTCGGCCCTTGCGTCCCCCCACCCGCCCCTCACCACGTGTCCAGGCGGCATGATGTCGTTTCAGGTGAAGAGCAAGAGCGCGGAGGACGTGGTGTGCGAGGTGGTGGATGGGGGCGAGCTCAAGTCGCGCCGCCACCTCAACGTGCGCGGCAAGTCCGCCACGCTGCCCTCCATCACAGGTCAGTGCGCTGCCCTCCATCACAGATCAGTGCGCTGCCCTCCATCACAGGTCAGTGTGTGGATAAGCGACAAATATGTTACATACTTGTTGGTGCATGGAGCATATTTGTGGGTTATCCCTCCCTGACTACCACCCTATCATCATCGTCGTCGTCGTCGTCGTCGTCGTCGTCGTCGTCGTCGTCGTCGTCGTCCGTGTTGGCCTTCTTCCGACTCTCCAACCCAATTTTTTCAAACGTTCTCATGCCACCATGTTTGTCTCCCTTTGCCCTCCGCTCTCTTTGTCTCTGTGCCATCTTTTTTTTCTATCGACCCGTCTCAATCGCTCACTAAGATACGCACACACTCAAATTTGCTCACAATTCTATCTCTTGGTCCCTGTTCCTCCGACCCACAATCCACGGGCAGACAAGGACTGGGAGGACATTCGGTTTGGCGTGGAGAACAAGGTGGACTACTACGCGCTCTCCTTCGTCAAGGACGCGCAGGTCGTGCTGCAACTCAAGGAGTACCTCAAAGGTGCGTGCTGCACCGCATGGCGCCACATTGCACTGCTGGGCACCTCGTGGCACCACATGGCTGTTCTTGGAACTACATGGCACTGCATGTCTTGGTCTTTCACCTGTCCTCAACACACACCTCACATCCTCCGCTCCACATGCTCCTCCTCCTGCTCCTTCCAATCCACATAGACCCCTCCTTTTTCTCCCCCTTCCCTCAAATTACCCCCGCCAGGCCAGGGCGCTTGGAGTGATAGCCAAGATCGAGAGTGCAGACTCCGTGCCCAACCGTGTTGTGGGCTGCATGCTGTGCCGCATGCATCCTCCAACCCTCCCCGTGTCTCCTCCAACCCCTTCTCCCTCCCGCCCCCCCCTCCCTCCCCTCCAGGCCAGGGTGCGGACATCGGAGTGATAGCCAAGATTGAGAGCGCTGACTCAGTGCCCAACCTGCACGCCATTCTCGAGGCCTCCGATGGGGTGCGACCCACGGCCAGGGCACCAGGGGGCGGAGGGGCGGGGAGGACCAAGGGGAATGGGGGTGGGGGGGTGTACGGGGGACAGGGAAAAGGGGACAGGGAGGGGGGAAGAGTGCAAGGTGGAGGGATGGTGCTGAGGGAGGGATGAGGAGTGGTTGCTGTTGGGGAAGCAAGGGTTGGAACAGGGTGGGGGGAAGGGCTGTGGTGGTTGTGCTACACTCTCGTGCTGCCCATCCCACTCCGTATTGTCCACCCTGCACCTTCACCCGCTTCCACCACACCCCATCCCCTCCTCTCCCTGCTTCCATCCGCCCGCTCCTTCCTGACTTGATCTCCCCCAGCTTCTCTCCTCGTTCTATCTTCCCAACCATTTTCAACCGCATCTATGCTAGCCCGTGCTGCTCTACTCTCCACTCTCTCCTTCTCCAACTCCCTCCCTCTGCCCGGAAAACTCATTCACCCTCACCGCTACCTCTTTTCCCCTCCCCCCATGGTTCCCCTGGGTAGGCCATGGTGGCGCGGGGCGACCTGGGAGCAGAGCTGCCGGTGGAGGAGGTGCCGCTGCTGCAGGTGAGGTGCCGCTGCTGCAGGTGCGTGCCCCACTGCCAGCCTCACCTTGCTGCCATGCTTGCTGCGGCAGATGCGTCCCTGTGAGGGGGAGTGCTGCCTTTGCTTGGCTGCTTGTGTGTCACTAGTTCCGTGGCCGCTGCAAGGCATGATCTCTGCCCGCAATACACAACTGGCCGCTCTGCCGCTGCTCTCACCTGTGATGCTCTCTGTGCTGCCTCATCTCTCATGCCTCATCGCTCACGCCTCATCACTCATGCCTCACCCCTCACCCCTCACACCCCGTGGCGTGCACCACGCTACTGGCGGCAGGGCGAGATCATCCGGGTGTGTCGCGCGCTGGGCAAGCCGGTGATAGTGGCCACCAACATGCTCGAGTCCATGATCAACCACCCCACGCCCACCCGCGCTGAGGTACTTTTCAGCCCTCTCCTCTCCCACTACTTCCTCTCCTCTCCCACTACTTCCTCTCCTTCCCCCATCCTCTCCCCTGTCTCCTCCTGCCCCCTCTTCGCTTGTGCTCTCCATTCCTGTCTCCTCTCCTCCCCTCCTCTCCTAACACTCTCATTTCACTTCCAACCCTTACTCTTTCTTTCTTCTTCTTCCTACATCCTCTATATGTATTCTGCCACCTTCTCGCCTCAAGTGGCATGCTGCCACGTGCTATCTGTGCTCGCATTGTGAACATGACAAGGTCTCAACCTTGCTTCTGGTTGCTGAAAGACCAAGGCTCTCAAGCTAAGGTGGATTCTATGAGAGGGAGAGCGAGAGGCAGTAGTGTGAGTGAGTACCTGTGCCTCTCTCCCCACTCCCTCATATTTCCCATTCCTCCATATGCCAATGCATGTTATGTACTATCACCACATCACCAATGCCATTGCCACCCCGACCCGGTGTCCTCTTTTGGCGATCGCAGTGAGGGAGGGAACAAGCGAAGCGACACGATGGCGATGCGAAACATCTCATCTCATCTGAACACGGCGATGGTAGGGTAGTCGGGTTTCAGGACTTGTCGTGACTCGCCTGCCACGCCCCCTCATCCCCCCTCAGGTGTCGGACATAGCGATCGCAGTGAGGGAGGGCACGGACGCCATCATGCTGTCGGGGGAGACGGCCCATGGCAAGTGAGTGCTGTCGGGGGAGACGGCCCACGGCAAGTGAGTGCCGCTGGTCATGGCGTGATATATTCCAAGCAATCGTGGTAATCTACTTAGAGAAATAAACAAAAATAAGAAACAATTGCACAGTACGCCCTCGTGAATTGGGTTTCCCAGGCGTGTGAGTACGGTCTGTTTCATCTGAGCAGGTGTGTTGCCGTCTCAATGGGCTTGTTACAACATACACCCGCCCGCATGCGGATGCCAAATGCAGGTTGCCGCCACATTCACGTGCTCGCTACCTTCCTCCCCGCCTGCCCGCATGACTGGCTGTGTGTGAGGAGCAGGTCCCCACTGAAGGCGGTGGCGGTGGCGGTGCACACAGAGGCCACTATGGCCGTTCCCACCACCCCTGCCAACCTTTACATTTAATTCTAAAAATTGTCTGCAACATGTGTGCGTGTCTCTGTACGCATGTGGCAGGTTTCCACTGAAGGCGGTGAGGGTGATGCACACAGTGGCGGTGCGCACAGAGGCCACCATGTCCGTCCCCAACACCCCCGCCAACCTCGGCCGCGCATTCAAGGTACACATTCCATGCGCCGTTGCGTTGACACCACTCCCACTTTCCACTTCTTCATTCTCCCCTTTCCACCCTCACCCCCAACTCCTCCCTATTTTCCCAAACAAAAAAAAAAAAAAAAAAAAAAAAAAAAACCAAGCTTTTTACCGCCCTTCGCTTGCGGCCCTTGTGCACCTTCCTTCTCACATTCTTCTTCTCTGCACCCTCTGCCTCCCTCCCCCGTCTTCCCCCCCTCCTCTTCCCCCCTCCCTTCCTCCTCCCCGGCTCTTTCCCACCCCCACGGCAGAGGCACACGAGTGAGATGTTTGCGTTCCACGCGACGATGATGGCCAACACGCTGGGCGCGTCGGTGCTGGTGTTCACGCGCTCGGGCTTCATGGCCATGCTGCTCTCGCACTACCGCCCCGCCCACATCACCTTCGCCTTCACCAATGAGTCTGCCCCTCGCCCTGCTCTCCCATTCGCCCTGCTCTCCCCCTCGCCCTGCTCTCCCACTCGCCCTGCTCTCACTCGCCTTGCTTCTCTCGGAGTATCTTGCCCTCCTCTCTCTCTCTCTTGCCATGCTGCTCTCCTGACACCTTCATATGCGTCTTTTAACTCTCCCAACCCCCCCCCCTCTCCCACCCCCACCTTCCCACCCCCCCCTTCCATTCCCCCGTGGCAGCAAGAGGGTGCAGCAGCACCTGGCGCTGTACCACGGGGTGAGGGCGCTCTACATGCCCTTCTCCGCCGATGCCGAGGACACCTTCACCGAGGCGCTGCGCATCCTCCTCGTCCGTGCCCGCACCCTCAAGCCCTACCCTCTGCCTTGCTCTCTCTTACTTTCTTTGCTTGTGTTTGTGAGTTGGTTTGTGACTTGTTTTTTATCTTACAAATACCTTCCACAGCTGCACTACTTTCCTTTGCCACTTAAAAACCATGATGGCCCATATTTTATACTCCCCCCTCCACCACCCTCACCTTCACCACTACCCCGTCAAGCATGGCAGAAGCGGGGCATGGTGCAGCCCATCCCCTCCACTCACCCATCATTTCCACTCACCCCATATTTCCCCTGCGCCTGCCCTGCCCCCCCCCATGCATTCCCCATGCGCAGAAGCGGGGCATGGTGCAGCCGGGTGAGGACGTGGCGTTGGTGCAGAGCGGGCGGCAGCCCATCTGGCGCTCCGAGTCCACCCACCACATCCAAGTGCGCCGCGTCCTGCCGCTCAACTGACCCCACCCCTCTGCACTCTGCACCGCGTGCTGTAGCCTAGGAGATACCTCCCGTAGAGGGGCGTGCCCAGCATCTCGAGCGGCCCATGCAGTATGGGTGGAGGTGGAGATGGCAAAGGGCGGAGTGGATGGCGGTGGGGTGGAAATGCCGGAAGATTTGCTCGTGCCGAGCAGTTTGGGGGTTGAGGTAGTTGTGCAAGCTGTTGGGCTCGCACGGTTGATAGCAATGCGATGGTGGTGCACGGTACTTGTATGCATGCGCGCCTTTAGAGGCACGCTAATAAAAGTGACTGCGCCTGTACTGTACAGCTAATATAGTGTTATGATGTATGTGCAATTCATGTAACGGCTGGCCTGTGCTTGCTGGCAGGTGCTTGCATGTGGAGAACATAGAAAGGAGGGTCTCTGAGTTTTGGGGATGTTTTATCCCTTCATTGTTATAGCTATCAGACACTGAAAGCTCTCTTGCCAGATTGACCACACCTTCGAGTTGCTTTTAGCGGAGATTCACTGATTTGACCATTGCTTGTCACGGCGACAAATCCGATTACCATTCGACTCTTGCCTCGCCAGTCTCCATCGCTCCTTGAGCGCGCCTCCACTCGTCGTCTCGTCACTATCGAGGCGGACCAGCGCCTTCTACCCGCCAGTCACCGTCGCGCGTTGCGATGGACCACCACCGCAGCACCCTCCGCCGCTCCGCCTTCGACTGCGACCGTCACACCGCTAGTTGGCCTCTGATGGGTCAGCGGCGACGCGCGGGTAGAGAGTGGGACAGCCTGCCTCCGTTTGATGTCGCCGCGCCCTCCCGTTCCCCCATCGCTCTCGCTGGATCTCGTAGATTTTGGCTTTTCTTGGCGAGAACGCGAAGAATGGGCGGAGCGACGGTGAGGGGGGGCGGGTAGATGCGGAGGGCGCGTGGCACGGATGTCGCGGGGCCACGCTGCTCGGTGCGCACATCGGAAATAGAGAAGCGCGCTTTCCATCGCTGTGCTGGCCGCCGCTCGTGTTGTCGGATGCTCGTGCTGCGGCGAGGCAGATCAAGGCCTTTGGAGCACCACAACAGGACTGATTTTCCGTCGCCTTTTGCGTCTTCTCATGTTCGTATCCCTGTGCGAGCGAACAATAGGCTGCCCACTCCCTGTTCGTTAGACAGCCCTGCTCGCAGCAGCGCCTTACTAGACTTGGATAGTAATTAGCTGTTGCCTGCGTCTCGCGGCGTCGATGGCTGCGCGCCACCTCTACCCCGTCGCGCGGCACCTCGCGTGCTTCGCGTCGTTCGCGTCGCCCACCCCCTCGCTCGCCCCGCTCGTCGCCCCCGCCGATCCCGCCGATCCCGCCGCCCCTACCGCCGACGACCCCTTCCCGTGCGCCACGGACGCATCGCCTGGCGCGGAGGGCGCACTTAACGAGGATGCGCTTAGCGAGGAGGGCAGCGCTGATGCGGAGAGCGAGGCTGGACGCGCAGGGCGGGCAGCGGAGGGCGGCGGAGGGTGGGCAGCGGAGGGCGCGCGCATGTGCGAGGAGTACGTGGCGGCGTGCGCCGCCGTCATGCGCCACCGCCACGCCCCCCACCACCATGCGCCCTCCGCCTCCGGCATCCCCGCCGTTTCCGCCGTGTCCTCTGTCTCCTCCGTGTCCTCCGCCCCGCCTGTCTCGCCTGTCTCTCCCGCGCAGCCGTGGGTCGAGCTGGCTGCTGACACCAGCGGTGACGTCAGCGCGGACATCAGCAGTGACGTCAGCACAGAGATATGCAGCGGCATGAGCGTGAGCGCCACCCGGCGGCCGTTCGGATCGCCCATCATCATGCCCGCCGCCTCCTGCCCCGGTACTGCTGCTGCTGCCGCTGCTGCTGCTGTGGACCATTACGGGGGTGCTGCAGGCGACGGTGCTGCGTGGTGGGGTGGCGGTGGAGGTGGCGGGGGGGAGGTTGGCGGTGAGGGGCGGGTGGTGCAGCAGTTCCACGTGCGCACCAACCACCTCTCATACACCGTCAGTGCGCCGTGGGGTGGGGCGTGAGGGTGTGCGTTGGGGGTTGAGGGTTACGCGGGGAATTGAGATGTGTGTGGGGAGTGAGGGAGGCTGTGAATGCACCTGAAACCATGTGCGCTGCTCCAATCTCATTCCACCACCCACGCCTCTTCTTCCTCCCATCTCCCCTCCCCACCACCCATCTCTCCCTCCCTCCCCCACCAGGCAGCCAGTGGGCGCACCATTCTGCACCGAGTGAGTGTGGCGGCTCATCCCGGGCAGCTGCTCGCGCTGGCCGGGCCCTCGGGCAGCGGAAAGACGTCGCTGCTGGACGCCATTGGCTGCCGCATCGACCCGGGCAGCCTGTCGGGGTGCATCCTGGTGAACGGCCGCCCCATGCCGCCCAGCTTCCGCAAGCACTCCGCCTACGTGCTGCAGGTGGGTGGGGTGGGATGCAGGTGGGTGGGGTGTGCTGCAGGTGGGTGGGGTGTGCTGCAGGTGGGTGGGGTGTGCTGCAGGTGGGTGGGGTGGGATGCAGCTGGGTTTAGAGTCGACTCAAAAGTCACCTCAGGTGGGTGTGGGTGTGTGCAGCAGGTGGGTGTGGTGTGGTGCAACTAGATGCCTGTGCTGTGTCCTCCCTGCCTCGTAGAAAGCGTCCCTGCTCATTGAACAATGCCCTCCCCCCTTCCCCCCATCCCCCACCAGGACGATGCTCTATTTGCCCTCCTGTCAGTGCGTGAGACGCTGGACTTCGCCGCCCGCCTGCGCCTGCCAGCCACCGTCACGCCGGTCGAAAGGGAGAGGCGTGTGCAGCAGGTGCTGCAGCAGCTGGGGCTCACCGCGTGCGCCGACACACCCGTGGGGGACGACCTGGTGGGTGGGGCGATCATGTGGGTGCTTGCCTTGCCTCGTGACGGGTTCGACCGTGTGCCTGCACACTCACTCCATCCCTCGCTCTGCTCTGCTGAAACGTCTCCTGTCCCACACCTCCTCCCACACCTCCTCCCACACTTCATCCCCTTCCCACCACCTGTGCCCTTCCCTTTCCCATGGCAGCACCGGGGGGTGTCTGGCGGGGAGAGGCGGCGCACGTCCATCGCGGTGGAGCTCATCCACAACCCCGCCGTGCTGCTGCTCGATGAACCCACCTCAGGTCCCCTCCCTTCCGCCTCCTCTGCCCTCTCCGCCCCTCGCACTGTATGCTCAGTCCTCCTGCGTCTACTGTTTCCTTGCTGACAGCGCCACCCATACCTGCTTGTTCCTTGCTCATTCTCTCACGTGCCTCTCCCGTACCACGCCCCTCAACTCTCCTCGCTGCCCCTCGACTTCCCTCACCACCCCTCACCGCACCTCACCACCCCTCACCGCACCTCACCGCACCTCACCGCACTGGCAGGGCTGGACAGCTCGTCGGCGCTCAAGGTGGTGCAGCTGCTGCACAGCATGGCGGTTCAGGTGTGCCCTCGTGCTCAGGTGTGCTTCAGGTGCCTTGTAAGGTGCTTACCCGGTGTTTCCTCAGGTGTTTGTTTTTTATCACCAAGTTGCTGCAGCAGATGGCTGGTGAGGTGGCAAGGAGGAAAGCAACATGGGGAACACGAGGAGGGCTACAGATTCCTACCTCAATGGCATGCTGTACCGATGATACAGGGTGCAAGCAAGGGGAAACGCTCACCCCTCAAACACTCATTCTCGCATATCACCCTATTGCTCTCTCCTCCTGTGAGCATATCGTCACTACACGCGCCGCCGTTGCTGGCTCTGTCTTTCTAGCCACCGCATCCCTCCTCGCCCTCCCACAGAGCCCAAGGCCCAAGGAGCATGTGGCGCTGCTCCTTGCTGCTGCACGCGCCGCACACACTGCTTCTCCTCACCATCCACCAATCCCCGCCCCCCAAAGCGTCTCAACCCCCTGCCACGCCTTGCCCTCAGTGCTGCTGACCAACCACCAGCCGTCCTTGCGCATCACGGCGCTCCTCATTGCGGCTGCACCGCCCGCCACACACGATTGCTCACCATCCGCCAATCCCCGCCCCCCAAACCTTCCAATCCTCCTTCTCAACCCCTTGACCGCGCACAGGGTGGGCGCACGGTGGTGTTGACGATTCACCAGCCGTCCTTCCGCGTCACGGCGCTGCTGCACCGCATGGCTCTGCTCGTCAGCGGGCAGGTCGCCTTCCACGGCGCCACGCCCGCCCTGCGCTGCCACCTCGCAGCGCTGCACCACCCCGTGCCCCCTCATGTGAGCCCACGCCCCGTTCCCCCCCATGAGACCCCTATGCTGTGCTGCATGTAAGTGGCAGTCCAAAGAGGCAGTTGTGTGGAGCGCTGCATGCCAGGCCAGTGGTAAGCGTGGGTGTTGCTGTCAGCATTGCCGTGGGTCTCCACAGCGCAGATCAAGTGAGCGCAGAAACCCTCCAACATTTGGCTATCCTCTTCACCACATGCTGTACACTGACCTTCGCAACAAGCTCGGGCGTTTACGCTTGTGTTGAAGTAAAAAGTGCTGTAGGAAAAAAATGCATCCTGCCCATCACGCATGCAGAAAGAGCACAAGTCCCAACCCCCATTGCGTGGTGGCAGGTGAACCTCCTAGAGTTCGCCCTCGACACTCTGCCCCGCCTCGCTGCTGCTGCTGCTCGGGCCAAGGTGAGCACCACTCTGCCACTTCTCTACTCTGGTTCCCCTTGCGTGCATGTTCGAGTTTGGAGTGTGCAGTGGGTAAGCACCCGTTTGAGGATGGGGGGGCCACGGGGTGATGGGGGAGCCACGGGGTGATGGGGGAGCCACGGGGTGATGGGGGGGCCACGGGGTGATGGGGGAGCCACGGGGTGATGGGGGAGCCACGGGGTGATGGGGGAGCCACGGGGTGATGGGGGAGCCACGGGGTGATGGGGGAAGCCACGGGGTGATGGGGGAGCCACGGGGTGATGGGGGAGCCACGGGGTGATGGGGGAGCCACGGGGTGATGGGGGAGCCACGGGGTGATGGGGGAGCCACGGGGTGATGGGGGAGCCACGGGGTGATGGGGGATCCAACTTTGTGTGTCTTGCCTGCCCACCGCACACCACATGGCTGGGTTGGGTTGGCCCTTAGCCCCCATTTCCCAACAAGCTTAACTTGTCGAGGACTGTAGCTTCATCGAGCCTCTTCTTGTTGTATATCCTGAATCTTTCTTGAGCAGGTGGAACTTGTTTCGTTTCCTGAATCGCTCCTAGGGTTGTTAGACTTGTTCACATCGCCCTTCCTGCCGGCCCCACTGCCCACCACCTCACGCTCCGTTTCTCTGCACCGTCTCACTTGGTGTTCTCCCCAATGCAGCAGTCAGAGGCCCTCACAGACGCCCCCTCTGCAACCCTCGCCCTGGGGGATACGCTGAAGCACAAGCTTGGCAACCTGCTGGCAGGGGGGGCACGGTGCTTGGGGGTCGGGGGCGGGGGGCAGGGCAGTGGGCGCAGTGAGGCGGGCGGGAGTGGGGCGGAGGGGAATGGGGGGGAGAGGGCGGGGGAGGGGAAGGCGGTGGGCGAGTGGGAGTACGCCACGAGCGCCGTGAGTGAGACGGTGACACTCACGCACCGCTGCTGCCTCGTGTTGCTGCGCAGCCCCGACCTGCTGCTCTCCCGCCTCCTCGTCATGGTCCGTTGCTTCCCTTCCCCCGCTCCTATTCACTCGTAGCCCATAACACCCTCCCACCCTTTCCACCCTTCCCGCCCTTCCCACCCCTTCTTTCCCACCCTTCTCGCCCTTCCCACCCGCTCCTTCCCACCCTTCCCGGCCTTGCCACCCTTCCCACCGTTCCCTTCCCCCCTGCTCGCCCTTCTCAATGCACGCCACTGTCTTGTTGTTGCATTCGTGTTGCTCCTTTCCAAGCCTCTCTGCTCACCATCCCACTCACAGCACAGCAGCCACCTCCTGCTTTTCCCCACCTTTTGTGCCCTCACACTCATGCGGGGGCTGACCACAGGGCCGCTCTCCTTTCACTGCCTCTCCACCATTCTCTACCATTCCCCACCCTCCCTCTCATCGCACGTCCGTCCGACCCACCATCTTCCCCGCACCAACCACGTGCTGCACCGCCTCTCCATCGTACCGCACTCTCTCCCCACCCTCCCCCCACCGTACCACCTCTATGCATGCATGCACATGGCAGGTGGCCATGGGGGTCATCATGGGGTCGCTCTTCCCTCACCACCTCTCCACCGTACCCACCCTCTTTAAACACACCCTCTCCCTGCATGCATGCATGACTGAGTGCATGGCAGGTGGCGATGGGGGTGATAATGGGGTCGTTGTTCCGCGCTGTGGGCATGGACATGGCGGGGCTGCAGAGCCGCTTCGCAGTGCTGGGCTTCACCATCGCTCTCGTCTTCTACAACTCCCTCGACGCCCTGCCGCTCTTCTACCTCGTGAGGCCCTCTGCACCTCTTTTGCCCCTGCATGCAACTGTACCTTTCTCCAACCTGTACCTCACTCCTACCTGTACCTCACTCCTACTTAATGTTAACCATCCCATCTTCCTACCCATTTCCCTCCCTCGCTCTCCACCAGGAGCGAACCATCTTCACGCGGGAGACCTCACGAGGTGCCTACCGCACGGCGCCCTACGTGGTGGCCACCACGCTCACCACGCTGCCGCTCTTCCTGCTGCTCTCGCTGGCCCTGGCGGCGCCGCTCTACTGGATGGTGGGGCTCGCGCCCTCCGCCTCCGCCTTCCTGCTCTTCCTCGCCACGCTCTGCCTCGCCTTTGCGCTCGCCAACGCTTTTGTCACGCTGCTGTCGGCGCTGCTGCCGTCACACATGGTGGCCGCCACAGTGGCCAGCAGCTCCTTCTCCTTCTTCCTCCTCTTCTCCGGCTTCTTCTTCTCCAAGTCAGCCCCCTCCCCTCGCCAGCAATCTCCTGCCCATCTCCCTCCTTGCTATCTCAGTTTGCCCTATTTGTGCATCCACTTCCCTTTTGCGCATCTTTAGTTGCCCTCCCTGCCCTCCCAACCCTCCCCCCAGATCAGCCATACCAGCTTACTGGCTGTGGTTGTACAACCTGTGTCTCATGCACTACCTCATGCGCTGCTCCATGTGTTTCACCTCCCCCCTCCCCCCTCCCCCCAGGGCGGCCATCCCGGGGTACTGGCTGTGGCTGTACTACCTCAGTCTGATGCGCTACCCCATGGAGCTGCTGCTCTGGGCCGAGTTCCACCACGGGCTCGGCCCCACATGCTTCTCCACCTTCACCTCTGCTGCCGGCGTCGGCTACACTGCATCCGCCACCAACAACGCTTGTGGGCTCACGGGTGCAGCGTATCTGGACGCGCGGGGGTTCACAGGCTTGAGCCCGTGGCGCAACGTGCTCGTGATTGTGGCGTTTATCGCTGCGCTGCGCCTCGCTTTCTACGCTGCTCTCCGTCGCCATGCCGCCTCCACCAGGAAGTGACCCCATTTCTCACCACACCCCTCCGTTCCACACCACACCCCTCCTCCTCCACCACCTTTTGAGGCGCCCTGCCACGCCAGGAAGTGAACCGCCTTGGCCCGACATGCTCTGCCTACTTTGCGGCATCTGCTTCATCTGTTTTTCCCCCTTCCCATCGCTGTGCTGCGTCTTGCTCTCTGCGCCACCATGCCACCATGCTCTCTTGGGACTGGGCGCGTTTCTAGGCTAGGAACAACTTACCTATACGGGTATCATCTCAGATTCTTATGTACCTATAGAAACATTCGGTAGACCAGCGATGTGGGCGTGGTACAAGAGTGTCGAGAGATATAGGATTTGTACCCCCTAAAAAATGCCTCACTACAGCCTATCTAGTATATTAACACACGGTAGGTTTGACAGCAGGTGGTTTGGTTGGTTGGTTGAGATGGTCGTAATGGCGAGAAGAGTATTGAGGCGAATTTCGCGAAGTGGTAACGGACTACTGTTAAACATATATAGGTTATATGTTGTAGTTATTGGTAGGCTGTAGTGGGGTAGATTCTGTGGGGTATAACCCCTTAGGGTTTTCCTACTTGTACAATTTCTCTCGATAGTCAAACCAACCTTGCCTAGTCTCTTCAACATGGTATCAGAGCAGGTTCCTAGGATCTAAGACCTAAGTTTGGGCCCACTCGTACCTCACATACAGCCTTACCGTGCCTGCCTGTTTGCCTTGTCTGCTGCCCGCGCGCGCGCCTTGGTTACGCACGCACGCAATTTTTCCTTGCGCGCGCTGCTGCTGCCAGCCGCGTCGCGCCCCGTCCGTCGCCCGCGCAGCCCGCCCTGAGCCCGCGCAGCCCGCGCGCGGCCCGCAGCTGCCCCGCGCACCGTACGCGCAGCTTGCGCCGAGCCCGCGCAGCCCGCACCGAGCCCGCGCAGCTCACGCGCGGCCCGCACAGCCCGCGCGCAGCCTCCGCAGCCCGCGTGCAGCCCGCGCAGCCCGCACGCAGCCAGCGCGCTGCCCGCGCAGCTCGCACCGCGCCCTACTAGCCCGTGCGCAGCCGACTGCTGCTCTGTGTGCCGCCTTACCTGCCCTTAAGCTCCCTTTGTGGCTCTGTGCACAATCTCTTTGTACCTGCTGCCTGCCTGCCTGCCTGCCTTGAGCGCGTGCTTGCCTTGAGAGCCTGCCTGCCTTGAGTGCCTGCCTGCCTTGGGCGCCTGCCTACCTTGAGCGTCAGTCTGCCTTGAGCGCCTGCCTGCCTTGCGCGCCTGCCTGCCTTGCCTGAGCCTGCTACCTTTGCCTGCGCGGCAACCATGGCGACCCTCTCTGTTCTAGCCTTTGAGCCTGACGGACGCCCTATCGAGTTTGACACCTGGCTTAGTAATCTGCAGCTTTACCTTATGACTGACGTCGCAGACGGAGCTTCACTGCTAGACTATGTGACTGGCACTGTCCCTACTCCCGCTGAGACTGCTCCTGACCGAGCACAGTGGCAGATCTGCGACGCAGTTGCGCGCCTTGCTATTCGCAATCACCTACCGATCTCTGAGCGCGCGCATTTCAACCAGCTTAAGCCTGCTAAGGAGCTGTATGACGCTGTCGTTGCCTGCTATTCCGCCCCAGCCACAGCCACCGTTGGTAGTCTCATCCTGCCTTACCTGTTCCCAGACTTAGCCTCGTTTCACACTGCTGCCGACCTTATCACTCACCTCCGCGCTAGTGACGCCCGCTTTCGTGCCGCTCTTACCGACGAGTTCCTCGCCACGAACACCCCCCCGCTGTACTTCACCCTCTACATCCTCGACACTCTTCGTTCTGTCAGGGATCACTTCCTAGCCAAGGATCCTACCAATATTACTCTGGACGACTTCGCGCAGCAGCTAGTCGCAGCAGAGAAGAACATCCTCGCTGTTAGTGCTGCTCGTGGCACTCCCCGCACTCCCCTCTTTGAGGGGTGCTCCCCCTCCCCTCTTGCCCCCTCTTACGCCTCTGCTGCTACTGCAGTTGACCTCCTCGGTGCGGAGAAGGTCGCAGCGGCTTCCGCTCCTAGTGGGAAGCGCGGCGGTGGCAGGGGCGGCAAGGGTGGCAGGGGTGGCGGAGGTGGCGGTGGAGGGAGCGGTGGTGGAGGCGGCGGGGGTGGTGGAGGTGGTGGGGGTGGCCGTGGGGGTGGAGGCGGTGGGTGGGGTGGCGGCAGGACAGGGGGCGGTGGAGGCGGCAGCGGAGGTGGTGGGGGAGGAGGCAGCGGCAGTGGCGGTGGAGGTGGGAGCGGAGGAGGGTCTGCCCAGAAGGGTGGCCCCAGTGGTGGCCAGCAGCAGCAGCAGCAGCAGCGTCAGCCCCTCACCTCCCAGCAGCTCAATGACTGTAGTACTGAGGGTGACTGCTACTTGTGTGTGCCGCCTGACCCTGGTATTGACCCTGGTATTGACCCCGGTATAAGGGCTGCAGCCCTAGGTGCCAGTGAGTCTGCTCCCCTTGGTACTGCGTCGGCTCAGGCCTTGCACACGTTTACACTTGACTCTGGTGCTTCCCGCTGTTTCTTTCGCGATAGCACCACCGTCACTCCCCTCCCTGCACCTGTCCCTGTCTCACTGGCTGACCCCTCTGGGGGCCCAGTGCTTGCACGAGCCACGACTGTGCTTCCGTGCCCGGCGGTCCCGTCTGGTGAGCTGTCAGGTCTCCACGTTCCCTCGTTCTCTACGAACCTGGTGAGCAACGCTGTCCTTCAGGATCACTGGGTTGACACCTGGACTCCTGGAGGGCAGCGTGTGGCGATCTGCACGTGCTCCAAGACTGGCCGCCACCTGGCCACGTTCACTCGTGAGCCGGGGTCCAGTCTGTACACCCTCACTACTGTTTCATGTTACACTCCTTTGTCTCCACAGCTGTACGCGTCTGCTCAGGTAGCTACCCAGTGTGAGTGTCGCCGCCTGTCACACGACACTCTCCTGTGGCACCACCGCCTTGGTCACCCCTCCCTGCCTCGCCTTCGGAGCATGCACTCTCGCTCCCTGGTCTCTGGTCTTCCCAGGTCTCTGCCTGCCCTCCCTCCCTCGCCTGCGCCGCCCTGCATTCCTTGCGTCGAGGGGCGGCAGCGCGCCGCTCCTCACTCCTCCTCGTTCCCTCCCACAGAGGCTCCGCTGCAGACTCTTCACCTGGACGTGTGGGGCCCAGCCCCCGTCCAGGGTCAGGGCCGCGAGCGGTACTTCCTGCTGGTTGTCGACGACTACACGCGTTACACCACGGTCTTCCCCTTGCGACGCAAGGCGGATGTCCCTGCTGTCCTGATCCCTTGGATCCGCGCTGTGCGTCTCCAGCTCCGCGAGCGGTTCGAGCGGGACTTCCCTGTCCTGCGTCTGCACTTTGACAGAGGTGGTGAGTTCTCCTCCGACCTCTTGGTAGCCTTCTGTGTGGAGCAAGCACAGCATCACCCAGTCGTTCACGCTTCCGGCCTCTCCGCAGCAGAATGGGGTTGCTGAGCGCCACATTGGCTTAGTCATGGAGGTCGCCCGTACCTCCATGATCCATGCGGCGGCTCCCCATTTTCTGTGGCCGTTTGCAGTCCGGTACGCCGCGCATCAGCTCAACCTCTGGCCCCGTGTCTCCTTGCCGGAGACCTCGCCCACACTGTTGTGGACGGGGGAGGTTGGCGATGCGTCGCGTTTCCGGGTCTAGGGTGCTCGTGCCTTTGTCCGCGATCTCACCGCGGACAAGCTCTCTGCTCGCACTGTTCCCTGCGTCTTCCTTGGTTTTCCTCCTGGCGCGCCTGGCTGGCAGGTTTATTTACGACCCCACCTCGCGCCGTGTCTTTGCGTCTCAGGACGTCACCTTTGACGAGTCTGTTCCCTTCTACTGCCTCTTTCCCTACCGCACAGCCTCTCGCGCCCCCCCCCCCCGCCGCTCTTTCTCGCTCCAGGTCCTCCCCAGGTAGACCCCCTCCCCGCGCCAGGTCCTGCTCCTTCAGGTGTTTCTCAGGTAGACCCTCCGGTACCTGCGCCTGTTGAGGTCACTGGTGACTCAGGTCCTGCTGGAGGTGGTCCTGCTCGGGGTGCTGTCTCTGAGGGTGCGGAGCCTGAGCGAGAGGAGCCTGGAGGTGCTGAGCCTGGGGGTGCGGAGTCTGGGGGTGCTGTGCCTGCGCGTGAGGAGCCTGGAGGTGCTGAGCTTGGGGGTGTCGAGTCTGAGGGTGCGGAGCCTGAGCGAGAGGAGCCTGGAGGTACTGAGCCTGGGGGTGCGGAGTCTGGGGGTGCTGTGCCTGCGCGTGAGGAGCCTGGAGGTGCTGAGCTTGGGGGTGCCGAGTCTGAGGGTACTGAGCCTACGCGTGAGGAGCCTGGAGGTACTGCGCCTGCAAGTACCACGTCTGAGGGTGCTGAGCCTGCACGTGAGGAGCCTGGGGGTGCTGAATCTGACAATGCAGCGCCTGAGAGTGCTGCGCCTACTGCTGCGCGGTCTCCTTGGAGTAGCCGCCTACGTCCGCGTACACCTCTCACCTCACAGCAGCTGCACGACTGGTACGGCCGCCGTCAGGGTCGCGCTGCTCGCGCTCGTGGAGGTACTTCTGCTGTCGTCCTTGGAGCTCGGAGTGGAGCTGAGACTTTGTCTACTGGAGCTGCTGGGGCTGGAGGTGCTGCGTCTGGAGGTGCTGCTGCTGGAGACCCTGGGACTGGAGGTGCTGGTTCTGGGGGTGCTGCTGCTAATGGAGCTGGTTCTGGAGGTGCTGGCGCTGGAGTTTCTGGCGCTGCTAGGGGTCCTGGAGCTGCTGGAGGTGCTGGAGCTGCTGGTGCTGGTACCGCTGCACCGACGCGCCTTTTCTTTGCTCCGCCGTCTCCGTCGTCTCTGCCGCCGCCTGACTCTGTTCTTCGTCAGGTTCTTACTCTTCCGTCGTCTACTGGTCTTCCGTTACAGCCTGGCTCACCGCTGCCTGCTCCTTCTCCTTACACTGAGCAGACAGGTAGTCTTGCTGAGCGTCGTGAGCCTGCGTCGCGTCTTGTCTCGCCTGTTCGTTCTGGTCGTACCGGTCGTCGTGTTCCTTGTTCGCGTCAGCCGGCTGTCCCCAGCACACACCTCGTAGTCCGTCGTCCTTCCTCTGCTCCACAGCCTGTTCCTCTTCCGTCTCCCCCTGCGTCCTCTCTGTCTGACGTTCCGGACCCTGAGTCTGACCGGTTTCGTTCTTAGCACCTTACTGTCACGCGTCTGTTAGCCACTGTTGTCACTGACCCGTCGTTTGAGTCTACTGCTGCGTCTGCCTTGGTTGCTGAGCTTGTTGACTTTGCTGCTGCCTGTCGTCTAGACTACGCCGCTAGTCTTGTTGCTGAGTCTGAGTCTGTCTGTCCTCCGTCCGTCGGGGTGAGTGTGCTCTTAGCACGGACGTCCTTGAGGACAAGCACGAGGACCTTGAGTGTCTTGCAGCCGCTGCGCCTCATCTCGTGGCCATGCTGCTTGCCCCTGAGGGAGACCCGGATGCTATAGACATCCCCACCCCGCGTTCTTACGCTGAGGCGATGGCAGGTCCCTACTCCTCTCAGTGGCAGGCAGCCATGGACGCAGAGATGGTATCCTGGAAGTCC
This sequence comes from Closterium sp. Yama58-4, assembly GCA_947470075.1. Lineage (NCBI taxonomy): Eukaryota > Viridiplantae > Streptophyta > Zygnematophyceae > Desmidiales > Closteriaceae > Closterium > Closterium sp. Yama58-4. The sequence goes on along the minus strand of CANIUD010000750.1, from coordinate 207,925 downwards.
ACAGGCACTTACGTCGACGAGGTTCCCCCTCCCGGGGCGAACATCGTCGATGGCATGTGGATTTTCAGGGTGAAGCGGCCGCCGGGTTCCCCGCCTGTCTTCAAGGCTCGTTACGTTGCTCGAGGCTTCAGTCAGCGAGAGGGAGTCGACTTCTTCCAGACCTTCTCTCCCACCTCGAAGATGACCACTCTTCGGGTGCTGCTGCATTGCGTGCGAGCGGGTGAGGGTGGGCAGGAGGAGCGCACATGGCCCAAGCCGCTGAGGTGCGCCAAAGCTGAAGTGCATGTGCTCGAACCGAGTTGCTGCATGTGGAGCGCCTTGCTTTCCCATGATATGGCCCGAGTGTTCGTGCTGCTGCTCCTTGCACACACACACGCGTGCAACATGCACCCCTCTCTGCCCGCTTGCTTGTCTGGCGTCGTCCCATGTGAGAGCAGGCGAGGGGGGTTGAGAGCTACACAGCGGTGGCGTGGATGGTGGATGAGGAGGAGAGAGTGCTGGTGGCGGCGGGCGGCGAACTGGGTGTGGTGCGCATCCTTGACTTCCACTCGCGCTGCCACTTCAAGGTGTGCCCCGCCATGCCCACTTGCAATGCATGCTTGCTCCTGGGCAGTTGTTTGAATGTGAATACATGTCCTGCTCTCTTATGCCATCCCATGCCATGTCCCGCCATCTTTTATTGGATGGTCATGCAGACGCTGATGGGGCAGGGGGGTGCCATCACGGATCTCTGTGCGCATCCATCTCAGCCGTCCATTCTCCTCTCTGCCAGCAAAGTGAGTCACGCATGTTTCTACCCACTCCCTCACTCTCAACCTCACTACCTCACTCATTTTCACTGACTCACCCTCCACCTCACTCCCCACACCCAGCATCAGCTTCGTGACACGCATGCGCGCACGGCTGCTGTGGGGTTGCCATTCCTTGGTTTTCCTCCTGACGCGCCTGGCTGGCAGTTTTACGACCCCACCTCGCGCCGTGTCTTTGCGTCTCAGGACGTCACCTTTGACGAGTCTGTTCCCTTCTACTGCCTCTTTCCCTACCGCACAGCCTCTCGCGCCCCCCCCCCCCGCCGCTCTTTCTCGCTCCAGGTCCTCCCCAGGTAGACCCCCTCCCCGCGCCAGGTCCTGCTCCTTCAGGTGTTTCTCAGGTAGACCCTCCGGTACCTGCGCCTGTTGAGGTCACTGGTGACTCAGGTCCTGCTGGAGGTGGTCCTGCTCGGGGTGCTGTCTCTGAGGGTGCGGAGCCTGAGCGAGAGGAGCCTGGAGGTGCTGAGCCTGGGGGTGCGGAGTCTGGGGGTGCTGTGCCTGCGCGTGAGGAGCCTGGAGGTGCTGAGCTTGGGGGTGTCGAGTCTGAGGGTGCGGAGCCTGAGCGAGAGGAGCCTGGAGGTACTGAGCCTGGGGGTGCGGAGTCTGGGGGTGCTGTGCCTGCGCGTGAGGAGCCTGGAGGTGCTGAGCTTGGGGGTGCCGAGTCTGAGGGTACTGAGCCTACGCGTGAGGAGCCTGGAGGTACTGCGCCTGCAAGTACCACGTCTGAGGGTGCTGAGCCTGCACGTGAGGAGCCTGGGGGTGCTGAATCTGACAATGCAGCGCCTGAGAGTGCTGCGCCTACTGCTGCGCGGTCTCCTTGGAGTAGCCGCCTACGTCCGCGTACACCTCTCACCTCACAGCAGCTGCACGACTGGTACGGCCGCCGTCAGGGTCGCGCTGCTCGCGCTCGTGGAGGTACTTCTGCTGTCGTCCTTGGAGCTCGGAGTGGAGCTGAGACTTTGTCTACTGGAGCTGCTGGGGCTGGAGGTGCTGCGTCTGGAGGTGCTGCTGCTGGAGACCCTGGGACTGGAGGTGCTGGTTCTGGGGGTGCTGCTGCTAATGGAGCTGGTTCTGGAGGTGCTGGCGCTGGAGTTTCTGGCGCTGCTAGGGGTCCTGGAGCTGCTGGAGGTGCTGGAGCTGCTGGTGCTGGTACCGCTGCACCGACGCGCCTTTTCTTTGCTCCGCCGTCTCCGTCGTCTCTGCCGCCGCCTGACTCTGTTCTTCGTCAGGTTCTTACTCTTCCGTCGTCTACTGGTCTTCCGTTACAGCCTGGCTCACCGCTGCCTGCTCCTTCTCCTTACACTGAGCAGACAGGTAGTCTTGCTGAGCGTCGTGAGCCTGCGTCGCGTCTTGTCTCGCCTGTTCGTTCTGGTCGTACCGGTCGTCGTGTTCCTTGTTCGCGTCAGCCGGCTGTCCCCAGCACACACCTCGTAGTCCGTCGTCCTTCCTCTGCTCCACAGCCTGTTCCTCTTCCGTCTCCCCCTGCGTCCTCTCTGTCTGACGTTCCGGACCCTGAGTCTGACCGGTTTCGTTCTTAGCACCTTACTGTCACGCGTCTGTTAGCCACTGTTGTCACTGACCCGTCGTTTGAGTCTACTGCTGCGTCTGCCTTGGTTGCTGAGCTTGTTGACTTTGCTGCTGCCTGTCGTCTAGACTACGCCGCTAGTCTTGTTGCTGAGTCTGATTCTGTCTGTCCTCCGTCCGTCGGGGTGAGTGTGCTCTTAGCACGGACGTCCTTGAGGACAAGCACGAGGACCTTGAGTGTCTTGCAGCCGCTGCGCCTCATCTCGTGGCCATGCTGCTTGCCCCTGAGGGAGACCCGGATGCTATAGACATCCCCACCCCGCGTTCTTACGCTGAGGCGATGGCAGGTCCCTACTCCTCTCAGTGGCAGGCAGCCATGGACGCAGAGATGGTATCCTGGAAGTCCACAGGCACTTACGTCGACGAGGTTCCCCCTCCCGGGGCGAACATCGTCGATGGCATGTGGATTTTCAGGGTGAAGCGGCCGCCGGGTTCCCCGCCTGTCTTCAAGGCTCGTTACGTTGCTCGAGGCTTCAGTCAGCGAGAGGGAGTCGACTTCTTCCAGACCTTCTCCCCCACCTCGAAGATGACCACTCTTCGGGTGCTGCTGCACGTTGCCGCTCAGCGTGACTACGAGCTTCACTCACTTGACTTCAGCACAGCCTTCTTACAGGGTAGCCTGCACGAGGATCTGGCTGCGCCGCCCACCTGGCTTCACTGGGTCGTTCCCTCCTGGTACCCAGTGGAGCCTCCGCCGGCCAGTCTACGGTCTCCGCCAGGCACCTCGTGAGTGGCACGACACACTGAGGACTACCCTTGCGGCTCTTGGGTTTGCGCCTTCGACAGCTGACCCGTCGCTGTTTCTGCGCACCGACACTTCTCTGCCGCCGTTCTACATCCTCGTGTACGTCGACGACTTGGTCTTTGCCACTGCTGACACTGAGGCTCTTGCCCTGGTGAAGTCGGAGCTGCAGAAGAGACACACGTGCACAGACCTGGGTGAGCTACGCAGCTACCTTGGCTTGCAGATCACCCGGGACAGAGCACGCCGCACCATCACTCTGACTCAGTCACACATGGTGCAGCAGGTCCTTCAGCGCTTCGGCTTCACCTGGTCCTTGCCACAGTCCACTCCTCTGGCTACAGGTCACTCGCTCTCAGCTCCACCTTTGGACGAGTCCGTAGAGCCGAGTGGTCCGTACCCAGAGCTAGTGGGCTGCCTCATGTACCTGATGACCTGCACTCGTCCTGACCTTGCGTACCCTCTTGGCCTTCTGGCCCGCTACGTGGCTCCTGGTCGGCACCGAAAGGTGCACATGGATGCTGCAAAGAGGGTACTGCGCTACTTGTGCAGTACATCAGGCATGGGGCTCGTGCTTGGAGGGCAGGGCCTGGTTGTCCTTACTGGGCACTCAGACGCGTCTTGGGTTGACGACCAGGCTACGCAGCGGTCGTTACAGGGTTACACTTTCAGCCTTGGCTCTGGTTCAGTTTCTTGGCGTTCTACTCGCTCGTCTTCAGTTCTTAGCTCCAGTTGTGAGGCTGAGATCTACGCCACAGCCATAGCTGCACAGGAGTTGCACAGGCTCACCTACCTGCTAACCGACCTGGGTGAGCGGCCTCGTTCTCCTCCAGTTCTGTACGTCGACAACAAGGCAGCCATTGCCTTGTGTGAGGAGCACAGACTGGAGCACAGAACGAAGCACATCGCTCTGCGTTACTTCCTGGCTCGAGAGTTGCAGCAGCGAGGTCAGCTTCCGTCTTCTTCACCTGGCCACTCGGGCCAACACTGCTGATATATTCACCAAGGCACTTCCGTCTGGTGACCATCAGCGCTTTTGTACTTTGTTGGGCCTTGTGCCTACGTTTCCGCACTTGCTGTAGACTTTGCTTGTACTGTGATCTATATTATATACCTGCATGCCTGCTCTTGCTAGGTAGTGTCAAATGATATATATATGTGATACATATTGGTAGGCTGTAGTGGGGTAGATGTTATAGGGGATAACCCCTTAGGGTTTTCCTACTTGTAAAATTTCTCTCGATAGTCAACTCACCTTGCCTAGCTATCTCAACATGGCATCTAGAGCAATGGTCCTAAGGACCTAAGATTGGGGCCCACCTACTCATGAGTTACTTTCCCTACAGCTATACCTACGTGCCTACCTTGCCTGCTGCCCGCGCGCGCCTCGGCTGCATGCGCGCGTGCATTTTTTTTAGCGCGCCCCGCTGCCTTAGCCGCCCGCGTGCTCGCTGCTGTCGCGCGCAGCTCGTCACCGCGCGCAGCCCGCCGCCACGCGCGACCCGCCGCCGCGTGCAGCCAGTAGCCACGCGCAGCCCGCAGCCACGCGCAGCCCGTCGCCGCGCGCAGCCCGCAGCCGCACGCAGCCCGTCGCCGCGCGCAGCCCGCAGCCGCACGCAGCCCGTCGCCGCGCACAGCCAGCTGCCACGCACAGCCCGCTGCCGCGCGCAGCCCGCAGCAGCGCGTGCCCTGCCCTGCCTGTGCGCCACTGCCTCGACCTGAGCGCTTAGCCGCCCGTGAGTCGTGCGCTTACCTGCCTTACGCGCGGCCTGTCACAAAACTGCGTGCTTCCTTACCTGCTACAGTTGCCTGCTGCCTGAGCCTGCTGCCTGAACCTGCAGTCTTTGCCTGCTGCCTGAGCCTGCTGCCTGAGCCTGCTGCCTGAGCCTGCTGCCTGAGCCTGCTGCCTGAGCCTGCTGCCTGAGCCTGCTGCCTGAGCCTGCTGCCTGAGCCTGCTACCTGAGCCTGCTGCCTGAGCCTGCTACCTGAGCCTGCTACTTTTGCCTGCGCTACAACCATGGCGACCCTTACTGTTCTCGCCTTTGAGCCTGACGGCCGCCCCATCGAGTTTGACACCTGGCTTAGTGACCTGCGCCTTTACCTTATGACTGACGTCGCAGACGGAGTGTCCCTGCTAGCCTATGTGACCGGCACTGTCCCTACTCCTGCTGAGACTGCTCCTGCCCCTGAACGAGCACAGTGGGAGCTCCGCGATGCTGTCGCGCGCCTTGTTATTCGCAATCACCTACCGATCTCTGAGCGCGCGCATTTCAACCAGCTTAAGACTGCTAAGACGCTGTATGATGCTGTCGTTGCCCGCTATTCCGCCCCGACCACAGCCACCGTTGGTAGTCTCATCCTGCCTTACCTGTTCCCAGACTTAGCCTCGTTTCACACTGCTGCCGACCTTATCACTCACCTCCGCGCTAGTGACGCCCGCTTTCGAGCCGCTCTTACCAAAGAGTTCCTCGCCACGAACACCCCCCCGCTGTACTTCACCCTCTACATCCTCGTCACCCGCCTCCCTGACACTCTTCGCTCTGTCAGGGATTACTTCCTTGCCAAGGATCCTCCAACTATCACTCTGGACGACTTCGAGCAGCAGCTGGTCGCAGCAGAGAAGAACATCCTCGCTGTCGGTGCTGCTCGTGGCACTCCCCGCACTCCCCTCTTTGAGGGGTGCTCCCCCTCCCCTCTTGACCCCTCCTACGCCTCTGCTGCTACTGCTGTTGACTTCCTCGGTGCGGAGAAGGTCGCAGCGGCTTCCGCTCCTGGTGGGAAGCGTGGTGGTGGCAGGGGCGGCAAGGGTGGCAGGGGTGGCGGAGGTGGCGGTGGAGGGAGCGGTGGTGGAGGCGGCGGGGGTGGTGGAGGTGGTGGGGGTGGCCGTGGGGGTGGAGGCGGTGGGTGGGGTGGCGGCAGGACCGGGAGCGGTGGAGGCGGCGGCGGCGGTGGTGGGGGAGGAGGCAGCGGCAGTGGCGGTGGAGGTGGGAGTGGGGGTGGATCTGGCCAGAAGGGTGGCCAGCAGCAGCAGCAGCAGCAACAGCCACAGCAGCAGCAGCAGCTTCCTCCCCTCACCTCCCAGCAGCTCAATGACTGGTATGCTGGGCGTGGGGCGTCTCGGGGTTCTGACCGCTGCCCCTATGTCATTCGTACTGGCCCCCGCAAGGGTCGCCCCTGCAACGGTTTTCACACTGAGTATCGTTGTTTTGCTAGGCTTAGTGACGCCTGGCGTACTAAGTATCCTGATGCTACTGAGTTCCCCAACTGGGCAGAGCTGCTTAGGCGTGATGTGCCTATCTTTGATCTGGACTATGATGTTATTCTTGCTGCCATGTATGCATTGACTATTAGTGCTGAGGGTGACTGCTACTTGTGTGTGCCGCCTGACCCCGGTATAAGGACTGCAGCCCTAGGTGCTAGTGAGTCTGCTCCCCTTGGTACTGAGTCGGCTCAGGCCTTGCACACGTTTACACTTGACTCTGGTGCTTCCCGCTGTTTCTTTCGTGATAGCACCACCGTCACTCCGCTCCCTGCACCTGTCCCTGTCTCCCTGGCTGACCCCTCTGGGGGCCCAGTGCTTGCACGCGGCACGACTGTGCTCCCGTGCCCGGCGGTCCCGTCTGGTGAGCTGTCAGGTCTCCTCGTTCCCTCGTTCTCTACGAACCTGGTGAGCAACGCCGTCCTCCAGGATCACTGGGTTGACACCTGGACTCCTGGAGGGCAGCGTGTGGCGATCTGTACGTGCTCCAAGACTGGCCGCCACCTGGCCACGTTCACTCGTGAGCCGGGGTCCAGTCTGTACACCCTCACCACTGTTTCACGCTCCGCTCCTTTGTCTCCACAGCTGTACGCGTCTGCTCAGGTAGCTACCCAGTGTGAGTGCCGCCGCCTGTCGCACGACACGCTCCTGTGGCACCACCGCCTTGGTCACCCCTCCCTGCCTCGCCTTCGTAGCATGCACTCTCGCTCTCTGGTCTCTGGGCTTCCCAGGTCTCTGCCTGCCCTCCCTCCCTCGCCTGCGCCGCCCTGCATTCCCTGCGTCGAGGGGCGGCAGCGCGCCGCTCCTCACTCCTCCTCGTTTCCTCCCACAGAGGCTCCCCTGCAGACGCTTCACCTGGACGTGTGGGGCCCAGCCCGCGTCCAGGGACAGGGCCGTGAGCGGTACTTTCTGCTGGTTGTCGACGACTTCACGCGTTACACCACGGTCTTCCCCTTGCGCAGCAAGGGAGACGTCCCTGCTGTTTTGATCCCCTGGATCCGCGCTGTGCGTCTCCAGCTCCGCGAGCGGTTCGAGCGGGACTTTCCTGTCCTGCGTCTGCACTCTGACAGAGGTGGTGAGTTCTCCTCTGACCTCTTGGCAGCCTTCTGTGCGGAGCACGGCATCACCCAGTCGTTCACGCTTCCGGCCTCTCCGCAGCAGAATGGGGTTGCTGAGCGCCGCATTGGCTTAGTCATGGAGATCGCTCGTACCTCCATGATCCATGCGGCGGCTCCCCATTTTCTGTGGCCGTTCGCGGTCCGGTACGCCGCGCATCAGCTCAACCTCTGGCCCCGTGTCTCCTTGCCGGAGACCTCGCCCACACTGCTGTGGACGGGGGAGGTTGGCGATGCGTCGCGTTTCCGGGTCTGGGGTGCTCGTGCCTTTGTCCGCGATCTCACCGCGGACAAGCTCTCTGCTCGTGCCATTCCCTGCGTCTTCCTTGGTTTTCCTCCTGACGCGCCTGGCTGGCAGTTTTACGACCCCACCTCGCGCCGTGTCTTTGCGTCTCAGGACGTCACCTTTGACGAGTCTGTTCCCTTCTACCGTCTCTTTCCCTACCGCACTGTCTCTCGCCCCCCCCCGCCGCTCTTTCTCGCTCCAGGTCCTCCCCAGGTAGACCCCCTCCCCGCGCCAGGTCCTGCTCCTTCAGGTGTTTCTCAGGTAGACCCTCCGGTACCTGCGCCTGTTGAGGTCACTGGTGACTCAGGTCCTGCTGGAGGTGGTCCTGCTCGGGGTGCTGTCTCTGGGGGTGCTGAGCCTGGGGGTGCGGAGTCTGGGGATGCCGTGCCTGTGCGTGAGGAGCCTGGCGGTGCTGAGCTTGGGGGTGTCGAGTCTGAGGGTGCTGTGCCTGCGCGTGAGGAGCCTGGAGGTGCTGAGCTTGCGGGTGCCGAGTCTGCGAGTACTGAGCCTACGCGTGAGGAGCCTGGGGGTGCTGGCGCTGGAGGTTCTGGAGCAGCTGGGGGTGCTGGCGCTGAGGGTTCTGAGTCTGCTGTTGCGCGGTCTCCTTGGAGTAGCCGCCTTCGTCCACGTGTGCCTCTCACCCCACAGCAGCTCCAGGACTGGTACGGTCACCGTCAGCGTCGCGCTGCTGGAGCTAGGAGTGGTGCTGGACCTTTGTCTACTGGAGGTGCTGGAGTCGCTGGTTCTGGAGGTACTCGTACTGGAGACACTGAGGCTGGAGACCCTGGGACTGGAGGTGCTGGCTCTGGGGGTGCTGCTGCTGGTGACACTGAGGCTGGAGACCCTGGGACTGGGGGTGCTGGTTCTGGGGGTGCTACTGCTGGAGACACAGGGGCTGGAGACCCTGGGACTGGAGGTGACGACTCTGGGACTGGAGCTTCTGGAGCTGCTGGAGGTTCTGGAGCTGCTGGAGGCACTGGAGCTGCTGGGGGTACTGGAGCTGCTGGAGCTGCCGGTACTGATGCAGCTGCGCCGACACGACTGTTCTTCGCTCCGCCGTCTCCGTCGTCTCTGCCGCCGTCTGACTCTGTTCTTCGTCAGGTTCTTACTCTCCCGTCGTCTACTGGTCTTCCGTTACAGCCTGGCTCACCGCTGCCTGCTCCTTCTCCTTACACTGAGCAGACTGGTAGTCCTGCTGAGCGTCGTGAGCCTGTGTCGCGTCCTGTCTCGCCTGCTCGTCCCGGTCGTCGTGTTCCTCGTTCGCGTCAGCAGGCTGTCCCCAGCACACACCTCGTAGTTCGTCGTCCTTCCTCTGCTCTGCAGCCTGTTCCTCTTCCGTCTCCTCCTGCGTCCTCTCTACCTGACGTTCCAGACCCTGAGTCTGACCGGTTTCGTGCTGAGCACCCTACTGTCACGCGTCTGCTAGCCACTGTTGTCACTGACCCGTCGTTTGAGTCTACTGCTGCGTCTGCTCTTGTCGCTGAGCTTGTTGACTTTGCTGCTGCCTGTCGTCTAGACTACGCCGCCAGTCTTGTTGCTGCGTCTGCGTCTGTCTGTCCTCCGTCCGTCGGGGGTGAGTGTGCTCTTAGCACGGACGTCCTTGAGGACAGGCAGGAGGAGTTCCAGTGTCTTGCTGCTGCTTTACCTCATCTTGTGTCCTCGCTACTTGCCCCTGAGGGAGACCCGGATGCACCAGACATCCCGACTCCGCGCTCTTACGCAGAGGCGATAGAGAGTCCCTACTCCTCTCAGTGGCAGGCAGCCATGGACGCAGAGATGGCTTCCTGGAAGTCCACAGGCACCTATGTCGACGAGGTTCCCCCACCTGGGGCGAACATCGTCAGTGGCATGTGGATTTTCAGGGTGAAGCGGCCGCCGGGTTCTCCGCCTGTCTTCAAGGCGCGTTACGTGGCTCGAGGCTTCAGTCAGCGAGAGGGAGTTGACTTCTTCCAGACCTTCTCCCCCACCCCGAAGATGACCACTCTTCGGGTGCTGCTGCACGTTGCTGCTCACCGTGACTACGAGCTTCACTCTCTTGACTTCAGCACTGCTTTCTTACAGGGCAGCCTGCACGAGGAGATCTGGCTGCGCCGCCCCCCGGGCTTCACTGGGTCGTTCCCTCCTGGCACCCAGTGGAGCCTCCGACGGCCGGTCTACGGTCTCCGCCAGGCGCCACGTGAGTGGCACGACACACTGAGGACGACACTTGCGGCTCTTGGGTTTGCGCCTTCTACAGCTGACCCGTCGCTGTTTCTGCGCACAGACACTTCACTGCCGCCGTTCTACATCCTCGTGTACGTCGACGACTTGGTTTTTGCCACTGCTGACACTGAGGCTCTCGCCCACGTGAAGTCGGAGCTACAGAAGAGACACACGTGCACTGACTTGGGTGAGCTGCGCAGCTACCTTGGCTTGCAGATCACCAGGGACAGAGCACGCCGCACCATCACCTTGACTCAGTCACACATGGTGCAGCAGGTCCTTCAGCGCTTCGGCTTCACCTGGTCTTCAGCACAGGCCACTCCTCTGGCTACAGGTCACACGCTCTCAGCTCCACCTTCGGACGAGTCCGTAGAGCCGAGTGGTCCTTACCCAGAGCTAGTCGGCTGCCTCATGTACCTGATGACTTGCACTCGACCTGACCTCGCGTACCCTCTTGGTCTCCTCGCTCGCTACGTGGCTCCTGGTCGACACCGACCTGAGCACATGGCTGCTGCTAAGAGGGTACTGCGCTACTTGTGCAGCACATCAGGCATGGGGCTAGTGCTTGGAGGGACGAGCCCAGTTGTCCTCACTGGGCACTCAGACGCTTCTTGGGTTGACGACCTGGCTACTCAGCGGTCGTCACAGGGTTACACCTTCAGCCTTGGCTCTGGTTCAGTTTCGTGGCGTTCTACACGCTCGTCTTCAGTTCTTGGCTCCAGTTGTGAGGCTGAGATCTACGCCACCGCCATGGCTGCACAGGAGTTACGCTGGCTCACCTACCTGCTGACTGACTTGGGAGAGCAGCCTCGTTCTCCTCCAGTGCTGTACGTTGACAACAAGGCCGCCATTGCCTTGTGTGAGGAGCACAGACTGGAGCACAGAACGAAGCACATTGCTCTGCGTTACTTCCTGGCTCGAGAGTTGCAGCAGCGAGGCCAGCTTTGTCTTCGTTACGTGGCCACTCGGGCCAACACTGCTGATATATTCACCAAGGCACTTCCGTCTGGTGATCATCAGCGCTTTTGTACTCTGTTAGGCCTTGTGCCTATGCTTCCACACTTGCTGTAGTCTTTGCTTGTACTGTGATCTACATACCTATATACCTGCATGCTGGCTCTTGCTAGGTAGCTCGACACTGTACTGTCATTGCTGCATATATATCTCTGCATGTGAACTGGCCTTGTGGCCATTTGCTTGTGCTCAGAATGTGTGGTGACGTTGTGATCCACCCTGAGCTTGTTTTGTTTCTCTTGACTGGTCTTGTGACCCATTGCTCTCCCCCACTTTGCCTATGGGGGTGTGTCAAATGATATATATATGTGATACATATTGGTAGGCTGTAGTGGGGTAGATGTTATAGGGGATAACCCCTTAGGGTTTTCCTACTTGTAAAATTTCTCTCGATAGTCAACTCACCTTGCCTAGCTATCTCAACAGGTAGAGATCACTGTACTGTTCTTGCTGCATATGCCTCTGCATGTGAACTGGCCTTGTGGCCTTTTGCTTGTGCTCAGAGTGTGTGGTGACGTTGTGATCCACCCTGAGTTTGCTTTGCTTGACTGGTCTTGTGACCTCTTGCTCTCCCCCACTTTGCCTATGGGGGTGTGTTAAACATATATAGGTTATATGTTACAGTTATTAGTAGGCTGTAGTGGGCTAGATTCTATGGGGTATAACCCCTTACGGTTTTCCTACTTGTACAATTTCTCTCGATAGTCAAACCAACCTTGCCTAGTCTCTTCAACAACTACTGTTGGGTGTACAGTGGCGGAATTATGATTCTACGCAGTATGTGGGGTGATGCGAAGGAAGGAAAAGTTGCTTCTTTACATATTCAAATCATCTTTCCAAGCCAAATTATGGAATTTCCGATTTTATGCACTGAGTATCAACGTTCATTGTCCAGAGCCAAAAACGGGTATCCAGTCCCTTTTCTTCAAACGGTCTTATTTTCAAATGTACCTTCGCGCAGCGAGTTGGACAAGTAAGGAGTTCGACGTCATTGCTAGGTAATTCGAGCGACCTCGGACGTATGTATTAACTCTTGCTCCCAGAAGGTTAAACTCGTGGTGTCGGGGTATCAGTTCTCTGATTTCCGATCGCGAAATCCGAGGTTAGAAGGCCGTTCTTCCCGCTGCCCCGTAAACGGCCTTCTGCCCGATACTCCGGTTTACGAGCATTGTGAGTCCATGACGGCCGAACTCCTTTCCAGACATCCTAGCGAGCCAACGCACGTGCTCAAACCCGCCATTTTGCGGCCGCTCAGCAACACTGCGATTGCCAAAATACAGTCGAAGCGTATCCGCTTGTTTTGCATTCAAATAGGTACTTACAGGAGATGGTGCGCTCTGTCACCATCGCTGGTGCTGCTCCACTGCCAACTGCTTCCAACTCCCTCCATCCCGTCCCTCCCCTCTCCTTCCACGTCATCCCTCTTCCCGCAGTGTCCGTTTCTCCCTCACCTCACCGCTCCTCACACTGTGATATTGCGCGAGCGACGCGCACAGCGGGCCAGCGAGCGACGCGCACAGCGGGCTAGCGAGCGCAGGCTGCATCTCGCCGACTCGTCGCGCGTCTCCCGCCTTCTTCACCTGCCACGCCGCGCGCAGCCTCTCGCGTGTCCGCGCGTTTCCCGGCGAGCCAGCAGCGGTGCATGGCAGCGACAGAGGCGGCAGCGACAGAGGCGGCAGCGACAGAGAAGGCGTGGCAGGCGCCGGAAGCCACACTCAGAGTGCGTCAGGGGTTCCCGTTTGCGTCGTCAGTAGCGTGATGTCTTGTGTTTGTTGCCAGACAGACTTAGTGAGCTTGTGTTGCTTTTTGTTGCAATGCATTCTGCGAATCAACTCTCTCTTTCCACACACTCGTTCATTCGCAATGCATGTGTCTTACTCCCGTGTGGTGCTCCCGCGTGTTGCGTTGCGCCCGCATGGTGCGCGCGTGTGTTGCGCTAACGCCCCCTGCAGGCAGCGTTGCGGTGGGACGAGGATGGCGATGGCAGGGTGCCGGCCGCCATGGCGTTCAACACGTGGCATCCGCGCTACAGCAACCACCTCGCATGCGTCTCCACAAACATGGTGACCCGCCCCTCCCGCCCTGCATGGTGACCAGGGTGCAAAATTTCGCCGAATTTTTCATTTTTTGGGCGAAAATTTCGCTATCGAAATTTTCGAACGTATTTTCCGATAATTTCGGTCCCCCTTTCCAAAAACAAATTGGTGGAAAATTTCGCCCGAATTTTTTCAGGAATTTTTTTAGAAAAACGTGTGTAAATTTATAATATTCTATGGGTGGATTATTTATTGGCATTTCGCTGCTAGATCTAGGCAGATCTGGCATTTCGCCGTAAGATCTACGGCAGATCTGGCATTTCGCCATCAGATTTAGGGCGGATCCGGCATTTTGCCATCCAATAAAGGGCGGGTCTAGCATTTCGCCATAAAATTAAGGGCGGATATGGCATTTCGCCTCCAGGTAAATTTAGAAAAATTCTTTTCTTTTTTTTTGGTATATTAAAATCTCGCCGAAAAATTAAAAAAACGGCCGAAATTTTCGATCGAAACTTTCGGTTCGAAAAATTCGCTTAGCGCAATTTTCCACCTTGGTGACCCGCCCCTCCCGCCCTGCATGGTGACCTGCCCCTCCCGCCCTGCATGGTGACCCGCCCCTCCCGCCCTGCATGGTGACCCGCCCCTCCCGCCCTGCATGGTGACCCGCCCCTCCCGCCCTGCATGGTGACCCGCCCCTCCCGCCCCTCCCGCCCTGCATGGTGATTTGTTTCACTCGTCCCGTTCTGCACGGCATGATCCAGAACCGCTTCCTTGCAAGTGCCTGAGTTGCGAGTTTGACTCCCTGCTGTGTTGTGTGCGTGGCACTCCCCTCCCCCAGATCATGCTGTTGGAGTGCAAGGGTGATGGCTCCTTTGCCCACACTCACACCTCCTTCCATCTCACCGTGAGAGCACTCAAGCACACCCACTCACCATGGTTCCTGCTTACTCCACAAGTAGGAGTTGATGTGAGGGAGATATCACTTGTTGGTCAAAACCACTTTGCGCCATGCCATGCCATGCCATGCCATGCCATGCGTGGGCAGGAGAGGGCGGGCGGGGAGGCTGCACGTCCGGTGGATGCAACGCCGCCCACCACAGGGGCGAGTGAGCCTAACGCCCACAGCCCTGAAGCGTCCGCACCTCATGTAACATATGGCATCCGGGTACCTAGATGAGGGGCACCGCAGGTGGTAACCGCACTGTCCTTGTGGGGCACCGCAGGTGGTAACCGCACTGTCCTTGTGGGGCACCGCAGGTGGTAACCGCACTGTCCTTGTGGGGCACCGCAGGTGGTAACCGCACTGTCCTTGTGGGGCACCGCAGGTGGTAACCGCACTGTCCTTGTGGGGCACCGCAGGTGGTAACCGCACTGTCCTTGTGGGGCACCGCAGGTGGTAACCGCACTGTCCTTGTGGGGCACCGCAGGTGGTAACCGCACTGTCCTTGTGGGGCACCGCAGGTGGTAACCGCACTGTCCTTGTGGGGCACCGCAGGTGGTAACCGCACTGTCCTTGTGGGGCACCGCAGGTGGTAACCGCACTGTCCTTGTAAGGCACCGCAGGTGGTAACCGCGCTGTCCTTGTGGGCCGGCATTGCGTGCGAGCGGGTGAGGGTGGGCAGGAGGAGCGCACATGGCCCAAGCCGCTGAGGTGCGCCAAAGCTGAAGTGCATGTGCTCGAACCGAGTTGCTGCATGTGGAGCGCCTTGCTTTCCCATGATATGGCCCGAGTGTTCGTGCTGCTGCTCCTTGCACACACACACGCGTGCAACATGCACCCCTCTCTGCCCGCTTGCTTGTCTGGCGTCGTCCCATGTGAGAGCAGGCGAGGGGGGTTGAGAGCTACACAGCGGTGGCGTGGATGGTGGATGAGGAGGAGAGAGTGCTGGTGGCGGCGGGCGGCGAACTGGGTGTGGTGCGCATCCTTGACTTCCACTCGCGCTGCCACTTCAAGGTGTGCCCCGCCATGCCCACTTGCAATGCATGCTTGCTCCTGGGCAGTTGTTTGAATGTGAATACATGTCCTGCTCTCTTATGCCATCCCATGCCATGTCCCGCCATCTTTTATTGGATGGTCATGCAGACGCTGATGGGGCAGGGGGGTGCCGTCACGGATCTCTGTGCGCATCCATCTCAGCCGTCCATTCTCCTCTCTGCCAGCAAAGTGAGTCACGCATGTTTCTACCCACTCCCTCACTCTCAACCTCACTACCTCACTCATTTTCACTGACTCACCCTCCACCTCACTCCCCACACCCAGCATCAGCTTCGTGACACGCATGCGCGCACGGCTGCTGTGGGGTTGCCATTCTCCCCCACCCCGCCCCCTCCCACCCTTTCATTTCCGCCGCACATGCCTGTCGCCTCGTACCGCATTCTCTTGCTCACGCTCCACTGCCCTCTATATCAATCTCTATTCCCGTCTCTCCCGCTCCATCTTACACTCCCTTCTCCATACTCATCCCTGCTCCTGCATCCCTGCTCCCTTCTCCCTTCTCCCGCTCCTACATCCCTGCTCTCCATACTGCTGTCCCGGGTCCCCCATGCGTGCCGTGCCGTGCCGTGCGCCGTCACGTCACGCCAGGACACGTCGGTGTGGGTGTGGCACGTGGGCACCGGGGTGTGCTGCGCCATCCTCCTCAACCTCCACCGCGCCCCCGTGCTCTCCGTGGTGCGCCCACGCAGGGGGGAAGTGGGGCATGGCGCATGGCAGGGGGTGGGGCATGGCGCATGGCAGGGGGGTGGGGCATGGCGCATGGAAGGGGGTGGGGCGCGTGGGATGGGGGTGGCGCAGTGTGGTGGGATGAGACGGTCCATGGCTACGCTTGTATCTCCTTGCTCACTTGCTCGCATGCACTGCCTCTTATGCCCCTTCTCCATTTCTCTTGTCACTGCCTCTTTGTTTTCTCTGTGTCTCGCATCTGCATTCATCACTGTTTGACCTGCTTGACCCGTTTGACCTGCTTGCCCCGTGCGGGCGGGGCAGGACGTGAGTGGCATTGAGGGCACCACGGTGGTGACGGCGGGGGAAGACGGCAGAGTGGCTGTGTGGGACCTCACAGGTGTGTGTGGGACCTCACAGGTGTGTGTGGGACCTCACAGGTGTGTGTGGGACCTCACAGGTGTGTGTGGGACCTCACAGGTGTGTGTGGGACCTCACAGGTGTGTGTGGGACCTCACAGGTGTGTGTGGGACCTCACAGGTGTGTGTGGGACCTCACAGGTGTGTGTGGGACCTCACAGGTGTGTGTGGGACCTCACAGGTGTGTGTGGGACCTCACAGGTGTGTGTGGGACCTCACAGGTGTGTGTGGGACCTCACAGGTGTGTGTGGGACCTCACAGGTGTGTGTGGGACCTCACAGGTGTGTGTGGGACCTCACAGGTGTGTGTGGGACCTCACAGGTGTGTGTGGGACCTCACAGGTGTGTGTGGGACCTCACAGGTGTGTGTGGGACCTCACAGGTGTGTGTGGGACCTCACAGGTGTGTGTGGGACCTCACAGGTGTGTGTGGGACCTCACAGGTGTGTGTGGGACCTCACAGGTGTGTGTGGGACCTCACAGGTGTGTGTGGGACCTCACAGGTGTGTGTGGGACCTCACAGGTGTGTGTGGGACCTCACAGGTGTGTGTGGGACCTCACAGGTGTGTGTGGGACCTCACAGGTGTGTGTGGGACCTCACAGGTGTGTGTGGGACCTCACAGGTGTGTGTGGGACCTCACAGGTGTGTGTGGGACCTCACAGGTGTGTGTGGGACCTCACAGGTGTGTGTGGGACCTCACAGGTGTGTGTGGGACCTCACAGGTGTGTGTGGGACCTCACAGGTGTGTGTGGGACCTCACAGGTGTGTGTGGGACCTCACAGGTGTGTGTGGGACCTCACAGGTGTGTGTGGGACCTCACAGGTGAGTGTGAGACCTCACAGGTGTGTGTGGGACCTCACAGGTGTGTGTGGGACCTCACAGGTGTGTGTGGGACCTCACAGGTGTGTGTGGGACCTCACAGGTGTGTGTGGGACCTCACAGGTGTGTGTGGGACCTCACAGGTGTGTGTGGGACCTCACAGGTGTGTGTGGGACCTCACAGGTGTGTGTGGGACCTCACAGGTGTGTGTGGGACCTCACAGGTGTGTGTGGGACCTCACAGGTGTGTGTGGGACCTCACAGGTGTGTGTGGGACCTCACAGGTGTGTGTGGGACCTCACAGGTGTGTGTGGGACCTCACAGGTGTGTGTGGGACCTCACAGGTGTGTGTGGGACCTCACAGGTGAGTGTGAGACCTCACAGGTGTGTGTGGGACCTCACAGGTGTGTGTGGGACCTCACAGGTGTGTGTGGGACCTCACAGGTGTGTGTGGGACCTCACAGGTGTGTGTGGGACCTCACAGGTGTGTGTGGGACCTCACAGGTGTGTGTGGGACCTCACAGGTGTGTGTGGGACCTCACAGGTGTGTGTGGGACCTCACAGGTGTGTGTGGGACCTCACAGGTGAGTGTGAGACCTCACAGGTGTGTGTGGGACCTCACAGGTGTGTGTGGGACCTCACAGGTGTGTGTGGGACCTCACAGGTGTGTGTGGGACCTCACAGGTGTGTGTGGGACCTCACAGGTGTGTGTGGGACCTCACAGGTGTGTGTGGGACCTCACAGGTGTGTGTGGGACCTCACAGGTGTGTGTGGGACCTCACAGGTGTGTGTGGGACCTCACAGGTGTGTGTGGGACCTCACAGGTGTGTGTGGGACCTCACAGGTGTGTGTGGGACCTCACAGGTGTGTGTGGGACCTCACAGGTGTGTGTGGGACCTCACAGGTGTGTGTGGGACCTCACAGGTGTGTGTGGGACCTCACAGGTGTGTGTGGGACCTCACAGGTGTGTGTGGGACCTCACAGGTGTGTGTGGGACCTCACAGGTGAGTGTGAGACCTCACAGGTGTGTGTGGGACCTCACAGGTGTGTGTGGGACCTCACAGGTGTGTGTGGGACCTCACAGGTGTGTGTGGGACCTCACAGGTGTGTGTGGGACCTCACAGGTGTGTGTGGGACCTCACAGGTGTGTGTGGGACCTCACAGGTGTGTGTGGGACCTCACAGGTGTGTGTGGGACCTCACAGGTGTGTGTGGGACCTCACAGGTGTGTGTGGGACCTCACAGGTGTGTGTGGGACCTCACAGGTGTGTGTGGGACCTCACAGGTGTGTGTGGGACCTCACAGGTGTGTGTGGGACCTCACAGGTGTGTGTGGGACCTCACAGGTGAGTGTGAGACCTCACAGGTGTGTGTGGGACCTCACAGGTGTGTGTGGGACCTCACAGGTGTGTGTGGGACCTCACAGGTGTGTGTGGGACCTCACAGGTGAGTGTGAGACCTCACAGGTGTGTGTGGGACCTCACAGGTGTGTGTGGGACCTCACAGGTGTGTGCGCATACTCGTTCTCATTGTCATTATCATTTCTCATTGAAACTTCCCTCCTCGTCCTCATTCACGCACATGGTGTGGCGGGCGTGGCAGAGCAAAGGCCACTCATGCGCCTGGCAGCGGGTTGGGAGGGAAGGCCGTCCGACTTCCCCACCAAGCAAGTCGCGCTGCCCGTGAGTGCTTGCTTTCTACACACAACCTCTCACAACCCTGCTTCCCACTCACCTTTCCAGTCCATGCCACACCTCTGGACGAGGCAGCAGTGGAGAGCACACTCTGCTGCACCGTACCTCACTCCCTGTGACCATATGAGCCATTGTGTTCCATTCTGTTAAGAATCATATGAATTCGTGTCCTGTGCCTGTGCCGTTGTGTACCTTGACTTGTGCATGCGGGCAGGGTTTCGTGGCAGCGAGGGTGCACTGGGCCCCGGTGCAGCAAGTCGCCATGTATGGAGGCCTCTTCGTGACAATGGTGACGTCATCATGCCCACAGCCTTGCCACTCCTGTCGTGCCACTGTGACCGCCTGATGTGACCAAAACTCTCACAGTACCCTCTCATTCTACCTCTGAGTGAACGGCAGGCAGTGCATTGCTGCAGCCGCGCTGTGCTCAAAGCAGCCCTGCCCTGCGCACTGGCTGTCAGTGTGTGTCGCTGCCGTGCATTGTCGTGTCGTGTGCATGCAATGGCTCTCACCTATGCAAGTTGATGGGTGTTCACCAATCACTGCCGCAGGCCTTATCCTCCGTGCTTCCACCTCTGTTCCAGCTGGCCCAACTCAACACAAGTATGGTGTGTCCTCTCCTCTGCTCTGCTCTGCTCTGCTCTGCTCTGCTCTGCTCTGCTCTGCTCTGCTCTGCTCTGCTCTGCTCTGCTCTGCTCTGCTCTGCTCTGCTCTGCTCTGCTGTGCTGTGCTGTGCTCTGCTCTGCTCTGCTCTGCTCTGCTCTGCTGTGCTGTGCTGTGCTGTGCTCTGCTCTGCTCTGCTGTCCTGTGCTGTGCTGTGCTGTGCTGTGCTGTGCTGTGCTGTGCTGTGCTGTGCTGTGCTGTGCTGTGCTGTGCTGTGCTGTGCTGTGCTGTGCTGTGCTGTGCTGTGCTGTGCTGTGCTGTGCTGTGCTGTGCTGTCCTGTGCTGTGCTGTGCTGTGCTGTGCTGTGCTGTCCTGTGCTGTGCTGTCCTGTGCTGTGCTGTGCTGTGCTGTCCTGTCCTGTCCTGTCCTGTCCTGTCCTGTCCTGTCCTGTCCTGTCCTGTCCTGTCCTGTCCTGTCCTGTCCTGTCCTGTCCTGTCCTGTCCTGTCCTGTCCTGTCCTGTCCTGTCCTGTCCTGTCCTGTCCTGTCCTGTGCTGTGCTGTGCTGTGCTGTGCTGTGCTGTGCTGTGCTGTGCTGTGCTGTGCTGTGCTGTGCTGTGCTGTGCTGTGCTGTGCTGTGCTGTGCTGTGCTGTGCTGTGCTGTGCTGTGCTGTGCTGTGCTGTGCTGTGCTGTGCTGTGCTGTGTTGTGCTGTCCTGTGCTGTGCTGTGCTGTGCTGTGCTGTGCTGTCCTGTGCTGTGCTGTGCTGTGCTGTCCTGTGCTGTCCTGTGCTGTGCTGTGCTGTGCTGTGCTGTGCTGTGCTGTGCTGTGCTGTGCTGTGCTGTGCTGTGCTGTGCTGTGCTGTGCTGTGCTGTGCTGTGCTGTGCTGTGCTGTGCTGTTCTGTGCTCTGCTGTGCTGTGCTCTGCTGTGATGTGCTGTGCTGTGCTGTGCTGTGCGGTGCGGTGCTGTGCTGTGCTGTGCGGTGCTGTGCTGTGCTGCAGTGCACGGCAGGTGCGGTGCAGCTGTGGCGGTGGATCTCCAGGCAAGAGGTCGACATAAAGGAGGTGCGTGGCGGGCAGCAGGCAACGAATGTGCCGCCTCTCATGCTGCTCGTCATGCCACTCACATGGTCGTCATGCCACTCACATGGTCGTCATGCCACTCACATGTTCGTCATGCCACTCACATGTTCGTCATGCCACTCACATGTTCGTCATGCCACTCACATGTTCGTCATGCCACTCACATGTTCGTCATGCCACTCACATGTTCGTCATGCCACTCACATGGTCGTCATGCCACTCACATGTTCGTCATGCCACTCACATGTTCGTCATGCCACTCACATGTTCGTCATGCCACTCACATGTTCGTCATGCCACTCACATGTTCGTCATGCAATGATGTATCCTTGTTGGTTGCGCTTTTCACATCTCGAATTTAAATCCCAATGTTTTCATAGTGCATCACTGGGGGTGCGCCAACGATGCCTGGTTGCATGCCATGCCATGCCATGCCATGCGCCCACATGTTTTTATCCACTGTCACTGCTATCTCATGCCATGCCATCTCATGCCCGTGTCCTGCCATGCATGCATACCTCCCCACCCACAGGGCACCTCCCAAACAGTCCTCCACCTGCACACGCCTCCCCCCTCTGCTGCGCGCCCACCCGCTGTTGACAACGCCACTCGCAACGCGGCCTCTCCTCCACGCGCCCTCTCGTCCTCTCCTCCACGCCCCCCGCGCTTCGCCATGACGGCCACACAGCGCTTCATCGCCCTCCGTAGGTCGCCCTCGCCCACTGGGCTGTGCTTGTGTTTGTGTGGGGATCCAGGTGCCGCATTCCACCGCATTCCAGTTTTCATCACATTCCACCACATTCCTCTGCTCTCCATTGCATTTCACCCCACTTGAATATA
Source organism: Closterium sp. Yama58-4 (assembly GCA_947470075.1). Taxonomy (NCBI): domain Eukaryota; kingdom Viridiplantae; phylum Streptophyta; class Zygnematophyceae; order Desmidiales; family Closteriaceae; genus Closterium; species Closterium sp. Yama58-4. The sequence continues at coordinate 186,766 of CANIUD010000750.1, read as the reverse complement.
TTCTTTTTTCATTCCACTGCATTCAGCCACTTTCCACTCCACTGCACTCCACCACAGTCCACTGCGGTGCATGTCGTTCAGCTGCATGCCCTTGTATCCCACGGCGATGAGTTCTTATGCTGCATTGCATGGTGCTGCCACAAGTTAACTGCGGGCAGCCCTAAGCAAAAGGAAATGGGGGAAGCCTCAAGGGGGACGGCCCTAAGAGTGGTAGCTCTAGGCGTGGTTGTGTTGTTCTCGTAATGCCTGCTCATCATGTCACGATGAAGTCAGCCCACCATGCCTTGCGATGGCTGGGCTCGTGATGGCAGGGAGCGGCACGAGTGAAGTGAAGGTCCTGAAAATGGCCGACCCCTCACAGCAGCTCAGGTGGGTGGTGCGGCACATGGTGGGTCATCACACGGTGGGTCATCACATGGTGGGTCATCACACGGTGGGTCATCACATGGTGGGTCATCACATGGTGGGTCATCACATGGTGGGTCATCACACGGTGGGTCATCACACGGTGGGTCATCACACGGTGGGTCATTGGTGGGTCATCACATGGTGGGTCATCACATGGTGGGTCATCACACGGTGGGTCATCACACGGTGGGTCATCACACGGTGGGTCATCACACGGTGGGTCATCACATGGTGGGTCATCACATGGTGGGTCATCACATGGTGGGTCATCACATGGTGGGTCATCACACGGTGGGTCATCACATGGTGGGTCATCACATGGTGGGTCATCACATGGTGGGTCATCGCATGGTGGGTCATCACATGGTGGGTCATCGCATGGTGGGTCATCGCATGGTGGGTCATCACATGGTGGGTCATCGCATGGTGGGTCATCACATGGTGGGTCATCGCATGGTGGGTCATCACATGGTGGGTCATCGCATGGTGGGTCATCACATGGTGGGTCATCGCATGGTGGGTCATCGCATGGTGGGTCATCACATGGTGGGTCATCGCATGGTGGGTCATCACATGGTGGGTCATCGCATGGTGGGTCATCACATGGTGGGTCATCACAACACATGAGTGCAGCGAGTGAACGTCCTCCATGCGCCCATGCACCACTGCACGTGTTGCTACTCGTGCCATCATGAGTCATCCTCATTCTCATCACACCCGTCTTCCCCCGCACTGCCTCTCTGCCTTGCAGCCTGCGCCCACCCACCAACGCGCCAATAACAGCCATTGCGCTTTCCCTTGATGCCAGGTGAGCCCATGATGCCAGGTGAGCCCATGATGCCAGGTGAGCCCATGATGCCAGGTGAGCCCATGATGCCAGGTGAGCCCATGATGCCAGGTGAGCCCATGATGCCAGGTGAGCCCTTGATGCCAGGTGAGCCCATGATGCCAGGTGAGCCCATGATGCCAGGTGAGCCCTTGATGCCAGGTGAGCCCTTGATGCCAGATGAGCCCTCGATGCCAGGTGGGCCCTCGATGCCAGGTGAGCCAACATTTCAACTGCACTCATGCATCGCTGCTCGCGCATGCAACACTCATGCAACACTCATGCACCACCTATCCAAGTGGTCAAACGAGACGAATATCCCCTGCCAGGCTCTTTTCACGGCTGACAAGAGTGCGTGTGTGCATGGTGGTGCGTGCAGCATCGTGGTGTGCTGCTGTGCCGATGGCTATCTGTACCGCTGGGATGTCAGCCCACCGCTGGACGACCTCTCCACCATCGTGGTACGCACCCCTGTGCTGTGCTTCCCACTCGTGCTGCCAACACATGCATGCCTTGTCTTCCCTTGTCGGGCCTTACTAAGCACGATGAGCATTCCCTGCCGTCTCTGCCGTGCACTGGGTGGGCACAATGAGCCTGCCAGGCCACATGGTGCATCTGTCTCACCATGTCAGCGCATGTGCTGGGTGGTGCATGGTGCATGGTGCATGGTGCATGGTGCATGGTGCATGGTGCATGGTGCATGGTGCATGGTGCATGGTGCATGGTGCATGGTGCATGGTGCATGGTGCATGGTGCATGGTGCATGGTGCATGGTGCATGGTGCATGGTGCATGGTGCATGGTGCATGGTGCATGGTGCATGGTGCATGGTGCATGGTGCATGGTGCATGGTGCATGGTGCATGGTGCATGGTGCATGGTGCATGGTGCATGGTGCATGGTGCATGGTGCATGGTGCATGGTGCATGGTGCATGGTGCATGGTGCATGGTGCATGGTGCATGGTGCATGGTGCATGGTGCATGGTGCATGGTGCATGGTGCATGGTGCATGGTGCATGGTGCATGGTGCATGGTGCATGGTGCATGGTGCATGCTGCATGCTGCATGCTGCATGGTGCATGCTGCATGCTGCATGGTGCATGGTGCACGGTGCGTGGTGCATGGTGCGTAGTGCATGGTGCATAGTGCATGGTGCATGGTGGATGGTGCATGGTGCATGGTGAATGGTGCATGGTGAATGGTGCATGGTGCATGCTGCATGCTGCATGCTGCATGCTGCATGCTGCATGCTGCATGGTGCATGGTGCATGGTGCATGGTGCATGGTGCATGGTGCATGGTGCATGGTGCATGGTGCATGGTGCATGGTGCATGGTGCATGGTGGATGGTGGATGGTGCATGCTGCATGCTGCATGGTGCATGGTGCATGGTGCATGCTGCATGCTGCATGGTGCATGGTGCATGGTGCATGGTGCATGGTGCATGGTGCATGGTGCATGGTGCATGCTGCATGCTGCATGCTGCATGCTGCATGGTGCATGGTGCATGGTGCATGGTGCATGGTGCATGCTGCATGCTGCATGCTGCATGCTGCATGCTGCATGCTGCATGGTGCATGGTGCATGGTGCATGGTGCATGGTGCATGGTGCATGGTGCATGGTGCATGGTGCATGGTGCATGGTGCATGGTGCATGGTGCATGGTGCATGGTGCATGGTGCATGGTGCATGCTGCATGCTGCATGGTGCATGCTGCATGCTGCATGGTGCATGCTGCATGCGGCATGGTGCATGGTGCATGGTGCATGGTGCATGGTGCATGGTGCATGGTGCATGGTGCATGGTGCATGGTGGATGGTGCATGGTGGATGGTGCATGCTGCATGCTGCATGCTGCATGGTGCATGGTGCATGGTGCATGGTGCATGGTGCATGGTGCATGGTGCATGGTGCATGGTGCATGGTGCATGGTGCATGGTGCATGGTGCATGGTGCATGGTGCATGGTGCATGGTGCATGGTGCATGGTGCATGGTGCATGGTGCATGGTGCATGGTGCATGGTGCATGGTGCATGGTGCATGGTGCATGGTGCATGGTGCATGGTGCATGGTGCATGGTGCATGGTGCATGGTGCATGGTGCATGGTGCATGGTGCATGGTGCATGGTGCATGGTGCATGGTGCATGGTGCATGGTGCATGGTGCATGGTGCATGGTGCATGGTGGATGGTGCATGGTGGATGGTGCATGGTGGATGGTGCATGGTGGATGGTGCATGGTGGATGGTGCATGGTGGATGGTGCATGGTGGATGGTGCATGGTGCATGCTGCATGGTGCATGGTGCATGCTGCATGCTGCATGCTGCATGGTGCATGCTGCACGGTGCGTGGTGCATGGTGCACGGTGCGTGGTGCATGGTGCGTGGTGCATGGTGCATGGTGCACGGTGCGTGGTGCATGGTGCGTGGTGCATGGTGCATGGTGCATGGTGTATGGTGCATGGTGCATGGTGCATGGTGCATGGTGCATGGTGCATGGTGCATGGTGCATGGTGCATGCTGCATGCTGCATGCTGCATGGTGCATGCTGCATGGTGCATGGTGCATGCTGCATGCTGCATGGTGCATGGTGGATGGTGCATGGTGGATGGTGCATGGTGGATGGTGCATGCTGCATGCTGCATGCTGCATGGTGCATGGTGCATGGTGCATGGTGCATGGTGCATGGTGCATGCTGCATGCTGCATGGTGCATGGTGCATGGTGCATGCTGCATGCTGCATGCTGCATGCTGCATGGTGCATGGTGCATGGTGCATGCTGCATGCTGCATGGTGCATGGTGCATGGTGCATGGTGCATGGTGCATGGTGCATGGTGCATGGTGCATGGTGCATGGTGCATGGTGCATGGTGCATGGTGCATGGTGCATGGTGCATGGTGCATGGTGGATGGTGCATGGTGGATGGTGCATGCTGCATGCTGCATGCTGCATGGTGCATGGTGCATGGTGCATGGTGCATGGTGCATGGTGCATGGTGCATGGTGCATGGTGCATGGTGCATGGTGCATGGTGCATGGTGGATGGTGCATGGTGGATGGTGCATGGTGCATGGTGCATGGTGCATGGTGCATGGTGCATGGTGCATGGTGCATGGTGCATGGTGCATGGTGCATGGTGCATGGTGGATGGTGCATGGTGGATGGTGCATGGTGCATGCTGCATGGTGCATGGTGCATGCTGCATGCTGCATGCTGCATGGTGCATGCTGCATGCTGCACGGTGCATGGTGCATGGTGCGTGGTGCATGGTGCGTAGTGCATGGTGCGTAGTGCATGGTGCATGGTGGATGGTGCATGGTGCATGGTGAATGGTGCATGGTGAATGGTGCATGGTGCATGCTGCATGCTGCATGCTGCATGCTGCATGCTGCATGCTGCATGGTGCATGGTGCATGGTGCATGGTGCATGGTGCATGGTGCATGGTGCATGGTGCATGGTGCATGGTGCATGGTGGATGGTGGATGGTGCATGCTGCATGCTGCATGGTGCATGGTGCATGGTGCATGCTGCATGCTGCATGGTGCATGGTGCATGGTGCATGGTGCATGGTGCATGGTGCATGGTGCATGGTGCATGCTGCATGCTGCATGCTGCATGCTGCATGCTGCATGGTGCATGGTGCATGGTGCATGGTGCATGCTGCATGCTGCATGCTGCATGGTGCATGCTGCATGCTGCATGCTGCATGGTGCATGGTGCATGGTGCATGGTGCATGGTGCATGGTGCATGGTGCATGGTGCATGCTGCATGCTGCATGGTGCATGGTGCATGGTGCATGGTGCATGGTGCATGGTGCATGGTGCATGGTGCATGGTGCATGCTGCATGCTGCATGGTGCATGCTGCATGCTGCATGGTGCATGCTGCATGGGGCATGGTGCATGGTGCATGGTGCATGGTGCATGGTGCATGGTGCATGGTGCATGGTGCACGCTGCATGGTGGATGGTGCATGGTGGATGGTGCATGCTGCATGCTGCATGCTGCATGGTGCATGGTGCATGGTGCATGGTGCATGGTGCATGGTGCATGGTGCATGGTGCATGGTGCATGGTGCATGGTGCATGGTGCATGGTGCATGGTGCATGGTGCATGGTGCATGGTGCATGGTGCATGGTGCATGGTGCATGGTGCATGGTGCATGGTGCATGGTGCATGGTGCATGGTGCATGGTGCATGGTGCATGGTGCATGGTGCATGGTGCATGGTGCATGGTGCATGGTGCATGGTGCATGGTGCATGGTGCATGGTGCATGGTGCATGGTGCATGGTGCATGGTGCATGGTGCATGGTGCATGGTGGATGGTGGATGGTGGGTGTATGGTGCATGGTGCATGGTGCATGGTGCATGGTGCATGGTGGATGGTGCATGGTGGATGGTGCATGGTGGATGGTGCATGGTGCATGCTGCATGGTGCATGCTGCATGCTGCATGCTGCATGCTGCATGGTGCATGCTGCACGGTGCGTGGTGCACGGTGCGTGGTGCATGGTGCGTGGTGCATGGTGCATGGTGCACGGTGCGTGGTGCATGGTGCGTGGTGCATGGTGCATGGTGCATGGTGTATGGTGCATGGTGCATGGTGCATGGTGCATGGTGCATGGTGCATGGTGCATGGTGCATGGTGCATGCTGCATGGTGCATGGTGCATGCTGCATGCTGCATGGTGCATGGTGCATGGTGCATGGTGCATGGTGCATGGTGCATGGTGTGCATGGTGCATGCTGCATGCTGCATGCTGCATGGTGCATGGTGCATGGTGCATGGTGCATGGTGCATGGTGCATGCTGCATGCTGCATGCTGCATGGTGCATGGTGCATGGTGCATGGTGCATGGTGCGTGGTGCGTGGTGCGTGGTGCGTGGTGCGTGGTGCGTGGTGCATGGTGCATGGTGCATGGTGCATGGTGCATGGTGCATGGTGCATGGTGCATGGTGCATGCTGCATGGTGCATGCTGCATGGTGCATGCAGGATGTTGTGCTGGACAGCGAGGATGAGTTGTGATGCCGCTTCGCCTCGCCCTCATGCCACTTCGCCTCGCCGTGCGGCCAGCTGTCTGTGAGGTTGACTGCTCATCACTCACACTCTAGTCTGCTTTCAGCTTGCCCCTGGTGTTACTGCGTCTACCTAAACCAGGCCCTTACCTAGGATTTAGGGCATCCTGAGGCCTCAGGGCAACTCTTAAATTGTTTTCAAAATGCCATGTTTTTTTAGGGCAAAGTTTCATGGCCTTCCTGATTTTCAGGGCACATGCATTACTTCATACTGTGCTCTCAAGGCTGAGAAATCACAGCACCCGAATGAGTACAACAGCTCTACCCTACCATAGTGTGCCCTCCAGCTCAAACAGTCTGCAAGAGTTTTTTGTGAGATGGTGGGACAAATTCGTTGGGGAAAACAATCCTCCTCCCCTCTTCCTTTTCCTCCTACCCCGCTCTTCCTCTGTATAACACACAACATTACAGGCCAAAATCTACGGTAACATCAACATTTTCAGGGCAAACTCATGACAGCACCCTAAACCCTGGTCTCCGGTGAACATTATAGTGTAAATTCTTACAACACCGGTGGTATGTGCGGTAATCCAAGTTGCCTAACAGTTCGTCTTTTGCTGATGCAAACAAGGAAACAGTTTCACTATTTGTCTATTACAATCTAACGGGAAGGGACCCTGTCATTATTTCCCTGTTACACGAATCTACCATACCCTAATTGCACAATAACAAGAACATACTGCTAACTATGGAAGGACAAGCAATGACCTTATGGGTCAGTAGGTTATGTATCTCTAAACAGAGGCACTTCTGCGCACAGCCCTGTTAGTTAATCAAAAGTCCTAGTCTTACCTGTTAAACGGAATTACAACTGTGTAGCATGTCAGTGGGCCGACGTTCACCAAAGCCGGTTTTCACTCACTGTGCCTTATCCGGCGTCACCCCTCCCTGCGCCTTCTTCTTCTTCTTCGCCTGCTTGCCTGGCGTGCTGCCTGCCTTCGCCTCCCCGCCCGGAGTGCCAGCAGCACGAGTGCTGGCAGGAGAGCGGGCAGCAGCAGGAGTGGTAGCAGTGGCGGCAGCAGCGGAGGTCCCGGGCGTGGTGGCAGGCGAGGTAGCCACGCGCTCGTCGCCCTGCTTCCTCTTGCGCCTCTTGCCTCCGCTGCTGCCGCCACCCGCGCTGCTGCCGCCACCAGCGGGGCCGTTGTCCTCAGCCACCTTCTCCTTCCCCTTGCCCGACTTCTTCCCCGTTGCTTCCTCCTCTTCACGCGCCTTGCCCTTGCTCTTATCCTTCTTCTCCTCCTCTTTCTCCTCCTCTTTCTCCTCCCCTTCCTCACCTTCCTCCATCGCCGCGTCGCCCAGCTGAATCGGTACCTCCTCAACTTCCTCACCTTCCTCTTTTTCCTCGCCTTCCTCCTTTTCTTCGCCTTCCTCGCCATGCTTCTCCTCGTGCTCCGCATCGGGCTTCTTCCCCTTGTTCTTCTTCTTCCCCTGCCCGTTCGCCTCGCGCATTTCGTTCCACCGCCGTCGCGCCATCTGGTACGCCTGGCCGGGGGTGGAGGCGGCGCCCTGCGCGAGGAGGCGGTCGCGCTCCTCGGAGAGGAACTGCGTCATCGCCATCTGCACGGCGGACAGCGGCCGCTTCTCCTTCTTCGCCTTCTCCTCCTTCCCGCCGCTCGGCCCCGCAACCGCTTTAGCAGCAGCCGCGTCGGGAGTGGCGGCGACCGCGGGGGATGCCGCGACCGCTGAGCCTGGGCCGGGGGCAGCGTTCGCTCCGGCAGCGGGGAGCGAAGAGGCAGCGGCGGCAACTGCGAGGGCCGCGGCCTTGAAGTGAAGCGGGTCGAAGTTGGGAAAGGCGGCGAAGGTGCTGAAGAGCGGGCTGACGGCCGATATGGCCACCCCGTCTGCAGCACGGCGCACGAGAGAGACGTGACGAGGGGCAAGACGTACGAGGCTTGACAATGTGCGACGCGGAAAACAATGCAGCTCCGGCGGCAATGCAGATGAAACCACGTGGTCGCACCACTTGCGGAAGAAAACGAGGACGAGCACGCGGAGTGCAGGAAAGAGAAGAAAACCGGGCTGAGAACAGAGTCAAATAAGATCGCGTGTGGCTAACCATGCGCAAGTGCAGAACAAACGTCCGTGAGGCAAATGCGGGCGGCGCAGCGCTTACCGGCGGCGAGGCGGCAGAGCGCGGAGATCTCGCCGGCCACCACCTGCATGGCCGTCGTCGCGTTCGCCACCTGCAGGTAGAACTGCCGGTTCGGCACTTCCCGCCGCTCGCCACTACCGCCCGCTTGACTGGCCTCGCCGCCTGCGTGCGCGTTGTTCTGCCCGTCCATGGCTCAGTTGACCAGCAACAGGAAAGCGCACAGGTATCCTACAAAATATCAGGGCTACAAGATCTGAGGGAAAATGGAAAGAGATCTGAGAGGGAGCCGAAATTTGAATTGAGTGGAGAGCGCGAGACGGGGTCAAGGCGGAAGGGGGAAGTGCGGTTGGGAAAGCACGATGGAGGAAGGAGGCGACGGGGGTTTAGGGTCTGGCGCACGGCGTGAGATGCAGCAGAGCGCGCTCAGAACGTGAGGAAAGTGCACGTCGAGCGCGTAAGCTCTGTAAGTGGAGCATGTTTTCGTGCATTTCTACATTTTGTTCATAACAGCCATTCAGCTGATGGTTATAGCAGCATAATTAAATAAACCAATGAAGAAGACGTCGTATGATTATGCGGTGTCGTATATATAAATATAGTAAACCAATAAACCACTTTTATATATATTGTTAATAGTAACTTGAATCAAGGTAAATTGAGCTGATTGACAATGTTTTGAAGTTTTATGCAATGTGTTATGATCTTCTGCTTAGCCACTTACTACTTCACTGGTTCATGATATTTGTAACGAGTCGCACGACTGGCGCGGGCTGGTGCTCACCTGGTGCGCCTCGGTGCGGTACGGTGCACTTGGTTTGCAACATCTGCACGAAAATCATTTCATCTGCATTGCGCTTCGCCCTTCAGCTTTTGAAAAATTGAAATTCATGCTCTTCCCAGAAGAGCACAAGCCAGCACAGAACCAGTTTTCCCTTCGTTCACTCTAGATTTTCCTCTACTTGGTTTGAACTGCTGCCGCTCGCGTCGATCACTTCCTAGCGCAGTGCGTCGTCTCACTTACTCAACGTCCTGGGCCCTCCCAGGGTTTGACAGCATTTGTACGCTTCTATTTATTCGGCCCTCGCCCCCAGCCTTCGCTCGTCGCGCTCACGAGCGTCGTTCATCGACGAATAAGCAGGTGGGCGACGAAGGAAGGTGGGCGAAAATGGGTGCGCCAGAGGCAGAAATGCCGGGGTGTTTTTCAATCTATGAATGAATTCGGACTGCCATCTATTGCGGCGCTGTCGTTAACTTTTCCAGCATTGCGTCACCCTCCGTCTGTCGCCCTCATGTGTGCTGCCGTCTGTCGCCCTCATGTGTGCTGCCGTCTGTCGCCCTCATGTGTGCTGCCATCTGTCGCCCTCATGTGTGCTGCCAGACCTCTCGGTGATTGGCGCTGAGCTCGTCGCCGGCTTCGTCACTGCCATGGCGGGGCGCCACTCTGAGGTGGGTTGAGCGCGTGTAGTTCACGCAACGACATTCTCAGAGCTCAAGGTGCTCTCCGTCCGGTGGAGCCGCGCCGATGTGAGAATGGTTCGCCGCTCGTGGCCCAATGCAATGCCGCCTTGCATGCCCCAATGCTGCCTTGCATGCCTCAATGCCGCCTTGCATGCCCCAATGCTGCCTTGCATGCCCCAATGCTGCCACTCTCGCCTCCACGTGTGTGCTGGGCAGGCGGGGCAGACGAGGCAGGCGAGGCACGGAGGGGAGACGGGGAAGGAGGTGCAGCAGACAGGCGGGTTGGAGGTGCAGGTAGGGCAGGCGGGGCAGGCGGGGCAGGCGGGGCAGGCGGGGCAGGCGGGGCAGGCGGGGCAGGCGGAGCAGGAGGGGCGGCAGACGCAATTGTCGGGGGAGGAGGCTGCGAGGGTGGTGAGGAGCAACGAGGACGACGTGGCGTTGGCGTGGGCCCGACGCACCCAGGCGCGCGGCGAGTGGTGGGGCGGCCAGCACACGACGCAGCTCGTGGCGGCGCCCGGTGCGGGCGGGCGCAGTGGAGGGCCCCCGCAGGGCACCCGCTTGGGAGAAGATGCGCTCGGGGCGCGGGAGGCGGGGGGGAAGGGCGCGGCGAGGGGCAAGGCGGCAGGGAGGAAGGCGAGCGGCGTCTCGTTCCTCCCGGCGGTGGCGGGCCTGCCGCGCTACACTGCCTGGCGCGTTGCCTCCCAGTGAGTCGGAAGGGAGTGAGGCGGCAAGGAGTGGGCCGGCGATATCAGCCACATTTTCGCCTCAGTGCTTTATGTGCGTGCCAGTACTATTGTGTGTATGTACGAATGTATTTTTGTGTGTGTGTGCGTGCATCTGTGTGCGTGTGTGTCTGCTCGCGCATGTACGTGTGTGTGTGTGTGTGCGTGTGCGTGTGTGTGTGTGTGTGTGTGTGTGTGTGTGTGTGTGTGTGTGTGTGTGTGTGTGTTTGTGTGTGTGTGTGTGTGCGCGCGCGCGCATATGTGTGCGTGTGTGAATGTGTGCATGCATGTGTGCGTGTGTGTGTGCGAGCATGCATCGCATCGCATGACAGCAACGGGGTGCGTGCAGACATGTACGAGAAGGGGAAGCCAGGCGAGGGCGAGGGGACGGGCGTGACGGGCATGGCCGCCACCACCCGTGGAGACGCGTCTTGTGCGCCCCAGGAGCTGCCTTTCAGGTGCTCACCACTCATCGCATTCTCTCACTCTCGCCCATTGCCCACCGACCCTTGCTTACACTCCCACATTTCCTACGAGCTAATATTACTAGCAACTCATCTCCCGATGCCCATTCCCCGTTGTCCATTCCCCGTGGTCGATTCACTTCGGTTAAATCCCTATCGCCCATTCTCCGCTGCCTATCGGCCATCCCTCGGCGTCCATGGCGCGAGCGGTGGAGGGAGGCAGAACGTTCCAGGAGCTGGACGGGCAGCGCCGCTCACTCGCCATCTGTGAGCTGCCCACCCTCCGCCTGCCCTTCCATCGCTCCATGCGCATCTCCTTCAAATGCTCCTGCTCCTGTTCATGCTCATGCTCCTGCTCCTGTTCATGGTCATGCTCATGCTCATAGTTTGACGCTAATGGGGCCTTGAATGGGGCATGGAGCCTGCCATGCCATGCAGCCAGCAACGCCGTGCCCACAGCCTGCCGTGCCCAACACAGCACACACCACATGTGCAAGCATCACATCTAACGTCTATGCTGCTGGCATGCTGCCGTGGTGGTGGGATGGCGTGGTGGCAGGGGGGCGGGGAGCAACAGGGGGGCGGGGAGCAACAGGGGGGCGGGGAGCAACAGGGGGGCGGGGAGCAACAGGGGGGCGGCGAGCAGTGGAGGGGCAGGAGGAGGGGGACCTGTGGGACTCAGCGCTGTCGTTCGACCGCCTCTTCTGCTGCGTCTGCCAGGTGAGTCGCCTCTTCTGCTGCGTCTGCCGGGTGAGTTGCCTCTCCGCCGCCATTTCACTGCCTTGCTTGCCACCTGCATGCCTGCCTGCCTGTTTGGAGGCTGTCTCTTGGAATGTTAAAATACTCGTGCCCTGGGCCCAGCTTCACCCACATCCCTCTTCCCATACGTCTCTGCATACATGTGTGTGTGTGTGTGTGTGTGTGCGTGCGTGCGTGCGTGTGTGTGTGTGTGTGTGTGTGTGTGTGTGTGCGTGCGAGTACATGTCTGTGTATGTGTGCATGTGTGTGCGTATGTGTGTATATCCGTGCATGTGTGTGACACCTGTGTGACACCTGTGTGACACCTGTGCACCGGTGCATGCATGCCATTCATGGCCCCTATCTCATCGTACAGTGCTTTGACTGTCAGCGGCACGACAACAGCCCCAACACCACATTTATGGTGCCCTCCCCTGCCGCCCTCCCCTGCCGCCCTCCCCTGCCGCCCTCCCCTGCCGCCCTCCCCTGCCGCCCTCCCCTGCCGCCCTCCCCTGCCGCCCTCCCCTGCCGCCCTCCCTTGCTGCCCTCCCTTGCTGCCCTCTCCAGTCTGCATGAATTTCCAGTTACGTCTTTCCACCCCCCTCGCCTTTCTTATGGAGCATCCAAAGCACGTCTGGTCTGGGGTTCTCACAACCAACCGCACGCCCATCCCCATGGCTGTGCTGTGTTGTGCTGTGTTGTGCTGTGTTGTGCTGTGTTGTGCTGTGTTGTGCTGTGCTGTGTTGTGCTGTGCTGTGTTGTGTTGTGCTGTGCTGTGCTGTGCTGTGCTGTGTTGTGTTGTGTTGTGCTGTGCTGTGTTGTGCTGTGCTGTGTTGTGTTGTGCTGTGCTGTGTTGTGTTGTGCTGTGCTGTGCTGTGCTGTGCTGTGTTGTGCTGTGTTGTGCTGTGCTGTGCTGTGCTGTGTTGTGCTGTGTTGTGCGGTGCTGTGCTGTGTTGTGTTGTGTTGTGCTGTGCTGTGTTGTGTTATGCTGTGTTGTGCTGTGCTGTGCTGTGCTGTGCTGTGTTGTGCTGTGCTGTGTTGTGTTGTGCTGTGTTGTGCTGTGTTGTGCTGTGCTGTGTTGTGTTGTGTTGTGCTGTGCTGTGCTGTGCTGTGTTGTGTTATGCTGTGCTGTGCTGTGCTGTGCTGTGCTGTGTTGTGTTATGCTGTGCTGTGCTGTGCTGTGCTGTGCTGTGCTGTGTTGTGTTATGCTGTGCTGTGCTGTGCTGTGCTGTGTTGTGTTATGCTGTGCTGTGCTGTGCTGTGCTGTGCTGTGCTGTGCTGTGCTGTGCTGTGTTGTGTTGTGCTGTGCTGTGTTGTGTTGTGCTGTGTTGTGCTGTGCTGTGTTGTGTTGTGTTGTGCTGTGCTGTGCTGTGCTGTGCTGTGCTGCGTTGTGTTGTGCTGTGCTGTGCTGTGCGGTGCGGTGCTGTGCTGTGCTGGGCTGGCACGGCAGGACCTCACGGAGCCCTTCAGCCCTCCCTCGCCGCCACCGCAACCACCCGCTGAGTCCTCCGGCCCGCACTGCCACGTGCTGGTATGCCATCTGCCACGTGCTGGTATGCCATCTGCCACGTGCTGGTATGCCATCTGCCACGTGCTGGTATGCCATCTGCCACGTGCTGGTATGCCATCTGCCACGTGCTGGTATGCCATCTGCCACGTGCTGGTATGCCATCTGCCACGTGCCAGTATGCTACCTGTCATCTGTCGGTGCTACTGTGAATCTCACCTAGTCGTCGGCACCATGCACTCCTTCCGTTCCTCCTCGCTGGGTCACAGTCTCTGCACTGCTGCTGCTGCTCTGCTTCCACTGCACTGCACCCCATTGCCTGCCATGTGTCGCTTCATCATCCGCCTCGCCCATGCCTCGCCCATGCCTCGCCCATGCCTCGCCCATGCCTCGCCCATGCCTCGCCCATGCCTCGCCCATGCCGCGCCCATGCCTCGCCCATGCCGCGCCCATGCCTCGCCCATGCCTCGCCCATGCCGCGCCCATGCCTCGCCCATGCCTCGCCCATGCCGCGCCCATGCCTCGCCCATGCGCCTCATGCGCTGCACTGCAGGGAGGTGGTGCTGCGAGCCACGAGGGCAGGTGGGGCGACGACGGCAAGGTGATCCTTCAGATCGCATCCCCAATCTTCGGCTACAGCAGGCACGCGCATTCCTATCTTCCCTTACACGCACATTCCTATATTCCCTTACACGCGCATTCCTATCTTCCCTTACACGCGCATTCCTATCTTCCCTTACACGCGCATTCCTATCTTCCCTTACACGCGCATTCCTATCTTCCCTTACACGCGCATTCCCCATTTTCAACTATAGCCGTCGTGTGCAAGGTCCCTCGTGTTCACCTGGCTGACTTCTTCCCCTGCATTATGCCGATGCCCATTGCAATCCTGCATCACCTCAGGTCGCTCTCCTCTCTCCTCCCTCTTCTCTCCTCTCTTCTCCCTCTCTCTCTCCTCTCTCCTCCCTCTTCTCTCCTCTCCCCTCCCTCTTCTCTCCACTCTCCTCCCTCTTTTCTCCTCTCTCCTCCCTCTTCTCTCCTCTCTCCTCCCTCTTCTCTCCTCTCTCCTCCCTCTTCTCTCCTCTCTCCTCTGCACTTCCTCCTCCTCTCTCCTCCGTCTTCTCTCCTCTCTCCTCTCTGCACTTTCTCCTTTCCTCTCTCCACTCTGCTCCCCCCTCTCTCTTCTCTCCACTCGGCCCTCTCCTCTCAGTTCTCCCCTCTCGGTTCTCGCCTCTCTGCTCCCCGTGACTCCTCGCTCACAGCTGTGATCTAGAAGCGACGCTGGAGAGGGGACGTTACACCTGCAGTGACATACATGCGTTGCTGCTGCGCCTTCGAGAGGTGGGAGTGCGTGCCACTGCCACCATGCTCTCAATGCATGGCTCACTCCAGCAGCGGGCGAGAGGAGCCTCATCCCGTCGCTCTCACTCAAGGCGCCTCATGTGTGTTGTGCATGTCTGCTGTGTCGCAGGCCTCACGTGCAGCTGGCACACGGCCCGCTGTGCCCCGCGGCCCTCTGCGCCACCCCAGCTGCGTGCACCCGCCACCGCCGGTGCCGCCACCGTCTGCTGCCGTGAAGGCGCTGCTCAAGCAGCGGTTGCACATTCCGCCCTGCCAACTCGTGAGTGCACCCGGCAGAGTGGTGAGTGCAGCCGGCAGAGTGGTGAGTGCACCCGGCAGAGTGGTGAGTGCAACGGTGCTGCTGGGAGGTGTGTGGCGGTGTTTGCAGCAGTGTTTCAATCGCACACATGTTTGGATCCCAATGCCCTCTGCACACTCCAAGCACCACATCCTTCAGCCCGCCCATTTGCCCCCGTCGCCCCCCGTGCCCATGTGCCGCCGTGGCCCCCGTGCCCATGTGCCGCCGTGGCCCCCCGTGCCCATGTGCTGCCGTGGCCGCCCGTGCGTGGCAGGAGCCATACACGCCATGTGCGTGTGCGGGGGAGTGCGCGCGGGGCAGCTGTGAGTGCCGCAACGCAAACAACTTCTGCGACAAGCACTGCAGGTAGCGCCTTGCTGGGGGCAGGGTTTAGGGTTTAGTGGGGCAGCAGTGCAGGTAGCGGCTTGGTGGGGGCAGCAGTGCAGGTAGCGGGTTGGTGGGGGAAGCAGTGCAGGTAGCGGGTTGGTGGGGGCAGCAGTGCAGGTAGCGGGTTTGTGGGGAAGCAGTGCAGGTAGCGGGTTGGTGGGGGAAGCAGTGCAGGTAGCGGGTTTGTGGGGGAAGCAGTGCAGGTAGCGGGTTTGTGGGGGAAGCAGTGCAGGTAGCACTGCTTCCCTGTGGCACACATCCCTGTGGCACACATCCCTGTGGCATACATACTTTTCATGCGGTCGGCCGACTTGCACATGTGCACATGAACACAATAACACACTAACACATGAACACCCAATAAGCGCATGTGTGCAATTCTCATGCATTCACCTGTGAGTCTCTCGCACCCACCCACCCTATCCAATCACCCACCCGCACCGTCAACCACTGTCCACGCGGCCCCCATGGGTGCGTGGCAGGTGCGGCAAGGAGTGCCCCAACAGGTTCCCCGGGTGCTCGTGCACGGGCAAGTGCAACACCACCTCGTGCCTCTGCCGCCGCGCCGGCCGCGAGTGCGACCCCGACACCTGCCAGCACTGCATGGGGTGAGAGCGAGGGGCACTGCACAGGGTGAGAGAGAGGGGCACTGCATGGGGTGAGAGAGAGGGGCACTGCATGGGGTGAGAGAGAGGGGCACTGCACGGGGTGAGAGAGAGGGGCACTGCACGGGGTGAGAGAGAGGGGCACTGCATGGGGTGAGAGAGAGGGGCACTGCACGGGGTGAGAGAGAGGGGCACTGCACGGGGTGAGAGAGAGGGGCACTGCATGAGGTGAGAGAGAGGGGCACTGCACGGGGTGAGAGAGGGGCACTGCACGGGGTGAGAGAGAGGGGCACTGCACGGGGTGAGAGAGAGGGGCACTGCATGGGGTGAGAGAGAGGGGCACTGCACGGGGTGAGAGAGGGGCACTGCACGGGGTGAGAGAGAGGGGCACTGCACGGGGTGAGAGAGAGGGGCACTGCACGGGTGAGTGAGAGGGGCACTGCACGGGGTGGGAGCCCTCGCACGTGCCTCTGTTTTTCGTCGTGTGTCATGCCTCATCTCAAGCCGAACCCCCTCCCCTGCCCTCCCCTGCCTCTTTGCCCCTCTCTGGCCCCCTCTGCCCTCCCCTGTCCTCCCCTGCCCTCCCCTGCCCTCCCCTGCCCTCCTCTGCCCTCCCCTGCCCTCCCCTGCCCTCCCCTGCCCTTCTCTGCCCCCCTGTGCCCTCCTCTGCCCTCGTCTGCTCGCGTGTGCGTGCGTGTGGATGGCAGCACGGAGCCACAGTCGTGCTGCAACATGCAGCTCTTCCGCCGCCACTCCGTGCAGGTGCCGTGCCATGGGTGATGTGCCGTGCCATGGGTGATGTGCCATGCCATGGGTGATGTGCCGTGCCATGGGTGATGTGCCGTGCCATGGGTGATGTGCCGTGCCATGGGTGATGTGCCGTGCCATGGGTGATGTGCCGTGCCATGGGTGATGTGCCGTGCCATGGGTGATGTGCGGTGCCATGGGTGATGTGCCGTGCCATGGGTGATGTGCCGTGCCATGGGTGATGTGCCGTGCCATGGGTGATGTGCCGCGCCATGGGTGATGTGCCGTGCCATGGGTGATGTGCCGTGCCATGGGTGATGTGCCGTGCCATGGGTGATGTGCCGCGCCATGGGTGATGTGCCGTGCCATGGGTGATGTGCCGTGCCGGGTGATGTGCCGTGCCATGGGTGATGTGCCGCGCCATGGGTGATGTGCCGTGCCATGGGTGATGTGCTGTGCCATGGGTGATGTGCCGTGCCATGGGTGATGTGCCGTGCCATGGGTGATGTGCCGTGCCATGGGTGATGTGCCGTGCCGGGTGATGTGCCGTGCCATGGGTGATGTGCCGTGCCATGGGTGATGTGCCTTGCCATGGGTGATGTGCCGTGCCATGGGTGATGTGGGAGGGAGGGAGGGAGGGAGGGAGGGAGGGAGGGAGGGAGGGAGGGAGGGAGGGAGGGAGGGAGGGAGGGAGGGAGGGAGGGAGGGAGGGAGGGAGGGAGGGAGGGAGGGAGGAGGGAGGGAGGGAGGAGGGAGGGAGTGAGGGAGGGAGGGAGGGAGGGAGGGAGGGAGGGAGGGAGGGAGGGAGGGAGGGAGGGAGGGAGGGAGGGGAGGAGGGAGGGAGGGAGGGAGGGAGGGAGGGAGGGAGGAGGGGAGGGAGGCAGGGAGGGAGGGAGGAGTCTGGGAATAAGGAAGTAGAGAATGGGTGGAACGGGGTTACCATCCTTCCACCTACATGTTTTTCGGTTTCTCTTCTTTTTGCTATCTGCCATTCGCTCTGCCTTCAGTCGCTCTCTTCCGTTTTCTCCTTGCCCTTACCGATTTGACATTCTGTCGTGAATGCAGGTCGAGGTGAAGCGCTCACCTCTAAACGGCTGGGGAGCTTTCCTTGTGGTGCGTGCCTGCCGTGCCTCTTGTGTTGCAATTTCATATCCTTTTGTCGTGCTCATATGCACTGTGTTTTTTGTCTTGCATGTCATGCCTATGCTGAGGAGAGTGGACCGCCTTGTTGAGAGACAGCCTGCCAGGCCACAATCCTCTTGCTCGCTCACTGTGCCTCTCTTGGCTTGCCGTGTCTCACGCTCATTTCGCATGCTGGTCGTGGGTGCATGCTGGTTGTGGGAGCATGCTGGTCGTGGGTGCATGCTGGTTGTGGGTGCATGCTGGTTGTGTCTGCATGCTGGTTGTGTCTGCATGCTGGTTGTGGGTGCATGCTGGTTGTGGGTGCATGCTGGTTGTGGGTGCATGCTGGTTGTGGGTGCATGCTGGTTGTGGGTGCATGCTGGACGTGGTGCTGGTCGTGGGTGCATGCTGGTTGTGTCTGCATGCTGGAGCGCAGCACGGAGCGCGGCGGGGGGAGCTGGTGGGGGAGTACACGGGGGAGGTGCTCACGGAGGACCAGTCCACGCGCCACATCTTCGAGTTCGACCTCTCCAACCAGGTGCCCCGCCCCGCCCTGCCCCGCCCTGCCCTTCCTTCCCTGCATGTGCTGCGCTGCCCTGCACGCCCTGCATGTGCTACATGCTGTCTGATGCTTGTGGTGCAGATAATATGGTTGTTTTTGCACAGATTGACAATATATAACTCGGCTTTCATCAAGTTGTGTTCATTATGTTGGGTGCGGCACATGGCACGTGGTGTGGCGTATGGCACATGGCGCATGGCACATGGCACATGGCACATGGCGCATGGCACATGGCGCATGGCACATGGCACATGGCACAAGGCACATGGCACATGGCGCATGGCACATGGCGCATGACACATGGCGCATTGCGCATGGCACATGGCGCATGGCATGGCACATGGCCCATGGCATGGCGCATGGCACATGGCGCATGGCACATGGCACATGGCGCATGACACATGGCGCTTGGCGCATGGCACATGGTGCATGGCGCATGGCACATGGCGTGGCACATAGCACATGGCATGGCGCATGGCGCATGGCATGGCACCTGGCATGGCATGGCGCATGGCGCATGGCATGGCACCTGGCATGGCATGGCGCATGGCGCATGGCATGGCACCTGGCATGGCATGGCGCATGGCGCATGGCATGGCACATGGCGCATGGCACATGGCATGGCACATGGCGCATGGCATGGCGCATGGCATGGCGCACGGCATGGTGCATGCCATGCGCATGGCATGGCGCACGGCATGGTGCATGGCATGGTGCATGGCATGGCGCATGGCATGGCGCATGGCATGGCGCATGGCATGGCGCATGGCATGGCGCATGGCATGGCGCATGGCATGGCGCATGGCATGGCGCATGGCATGGCAGGAGCTGCTGGATGCGGAGTGGAAGGGGAGTGCCCTCAAGTTTGCCAACCATTCACGGACCAACCCCAACTGTGAATGCAAGGTGGGTGGACCATGGCTGGGCGGCATCATGGCTGGGCGGCATCATGGCTGGGCGGCATCATGGCTGGGCGGCATCATGACTGGGCGGCATCATGGCTGGGCGGCATCATGGCTGGGCGGCATCATGGCTGGGCGGCATCATGGCTGGGCGGCATCATGGCTGGGCGGCATCATGGCTGGGCGGCATCATGGCTGGGCGGCATCATGGCTGGGATTGAGCTTAAGGTCGTGCTTTGATTTGGATGGTTTTCTGTCCCTCCCATTCCCTTACCCCTCCCATCCCCGTTTTCCTCCCATCCCCTTATCCCTCCATTCCCCTGCCCCTCCCATTTCCTTACCCCTCCCATTCCCTTGCCGCTCCCATCCCCTTGTCCCTCCCATCCCCTTATCCGTCCCATCCCCTTGCCTCTATCATCCCCTTATCCGTCCCATCCCCTTGCCCCTCCGATCCCCTTGCCCTCCTGTCCCTTTACCTGTCCCACGCGCGGGCCATGGCAGGTGTGGATGGTGGGCGGGGTGCACCGGGTGGGCATCTACGCGCTGCGCGACCTCAGGGCGGGCGACGAGGTGCTCTACGACTACTGCCTCGGCGGCGACGGCGGCAGCAGCAGCAGCGGGCGGCGGCTGCCGGAGTTTGAAGTCAAGGAGCCACCAAAGGATGAGACGGGGTGCCGTCAAACAAGGAAAGGTGCGCTCAAGTAGGGTGCAATGGATTGCGGTTGCAAGGGTGACTTGATGAATGCAAGAGCGGTCTCATCTGCTCTGCATTGTTCTCCCTGTGGCCGTTATACTTCCTTCCATCATGCCCCGCCCATTCGCTCTTTTCGCATTTGCTCCTTTCTTCTCCCATTTGCTCTTCTCTCATTCGCTCTTCTCCCATTCGCTCTTCTCTCATTCGCTCTTCTCCCGTTCGCTCTTCTCGCATTCGCTCTTCTCCCATTTGCTCTTCTCTTGTTCGATTTTCACCTGTTGGCTCTTCTCCCGGTCAATCCATCTCAGGGCGAGGGCGAGGAAGGAGAGGAAGGGAGGGAGGCAGGAGTGGGGCTGGAGGGGAAGGCGGCAGTGCTGCGAGGGAGGGAGGGGTGGAGGAGGAGGCAATCAGGCATCTCAACAGACTGTGAGTCATGTCCATGCGATGACATGCCATCACGTGCCATGCCAGGCCAGCACAAGTTTTCTATTTGATGATGCCCATCTATGCTATGCCCATCCATGCTATGCCCATCCATGCTATGCCCATCCATGCTATGCCCATCCATGCTATGCCCATCAATGCTATGCCCATCCATGCTATGCCCATCCATGCTATGCCCATCCATGCTATGCCCATCCATGCATGCCCATCCATGTGGTGCTCGTGCACCTGTGACTTCGCATGTGCATGGTTGTTGTGCAAATTACCAACATCACCATCATCACCATCATCACCATCATCACCATCATCACCATCATCACCATCATCACCATCACCATCATCATCACCATCACCATCATCACCATCATCACCATCATCACCATCATCACCATCATCATCACCATCATCACCATCACCATCATCATCACCATCATCACCATCATCATCACCATCATCACCATCATCACCATCATCACCATCATCACCATCATCACCATCATCACCATCATCACCATCATCACCATCATCACCATCATCACCATCATCACCATCATCACCATCATCACCATCATCACCATCATCACCATGATCCCCATCACTTTGGCCTGTCATTGCAGGTGGGGTGGTGAGGACAAGAGCAATGTGGATGAGGAAGAGGAAAGAGTGAGTGCGGTTAAGTAGGGAGGGCAGGGAGGGCAGTTGAAAAGAGCAGAGGGCAGGAAGGGCAGTTGATAAGAGCAGGGAGGGCAGGAAGGACAGTTGATTCGGGCAGCCGAAGAGGAATTGCTTGCTAGGCTTCCCCTTCCGCCACCTAACGTCCTTATGTTTTCCTCTGACTTGTGCAACCATCATCACTTCTCACCATTCCACACCACCCCTGCCACCTTCCTGTCCCCTCCCTCCCTCCCCACCATCTTCCACCCTCCCCCTCCTGCTTTTCCAATCCCCAAACCTTCCAATTCCCCACTCCACCTCTCCACCCCTCCCCACTCCCACCTCCCCACCCCTCCCCCCTCCCTCCCCTCCCTGCCCCCCAGCTGCTGGGGGACTTCACGGACGTGGCAGAGGGGGACAGGCGCCTCATGCTCGCCTGGAACCGACTCATCCGCTCCCTCAGCATGTGAGCTCATCCGCTCCCTCAGCATGTGAGCTCTCACCCCATGCACTCTGTACTTCCTGCATGGCCTTGGGTGCTCTTCTCGCCGTTCAGTCTTGCCTGCTGCCTGCTTCCCATGTTCGACTGCATCTATCTCTTTGAATGCTGCCACGCCTTCATGCCGCCATGCTGCCATGCTGCCATGCGCCATGCCGCTTTGCTGCCATGCCATCATGCTCCCATGCTGCCATGCTGCCATGCCGCCATGACACCATGCCACCATGCTGCCATGCTGCCATGCTGCCATGCTGCCATGCTGCCATGATGCCATGCTGCCATGCTGCTACATGTCTCACTGCCTCACGCCCTGCTTTGGCATTTGGTCTGCCTTGTCGTGGCATGGCAGGAATCTTCCCGACAAGAACCACTCGACGGTGGTGAAGGCCTTCGTGTTCTCCGAGTGCCACTCACTCACTGCCAGGTGCCACTCACTCATTGCCAGGAGCCACTCACTCGCTGCCTCGTAGACAACAAGCAACTACCAAATGCGACTAGCAAATGAGGGCAGGAAAAGGGAGCTTGGTCACTCTTCGTGGGTGCATTGGTGGCACTTGAGTAGAAGCCATTGGGCTCCTCATATTTGTTACTCCATCCATCCATCCATCCATCCATCCATCCATCCATCCATCCATCCATCCATCCATCCATCCATCCATCCATCCATCCATCCATCCATCCATCCATCCATCCATCCATCCCATCCATCCGTCCGTCCATCCATCCATCCATCCATCCATCCATCCATCCATCCATCCGTCCGTCCGTCCGTCCGTCCGTCCGTCCGTCCGTTCGACAAATATCAAATATAAACCAAATACAAATGCCCCCTTCTATTCGAAAGTATTCGACATTTGAGTATTCGAATAACCGGTTCAAGTAACCGGTTATTCGAATACATATTCGATTCGCTCAGAAGTTACCGAACCACTCAAACCAGCCGCTATTACTCATGATTCTTGAGTAAACAATACAAAGGACTCAACAGAACGGCCATCAGAGTCATGCTAACAGAGCAAGGGGTCAATGAGTAAGAGTAAAAGGGGGTTAATGGTACTTCAGTATGGACTTAAGCCCCACCGTGAATCATGAGATAATTGTTTGCGCAACCTTTTTTTTTTAATTTGAAACCGTATTTGACACACCATGTATTCGAACCGTATTCGAATTCGTGGAGGGGCAGGTATTCGAACAAATACAAATACTGGCAGGTATTTGACAATTATTGGTTTAAGATAACCGTATTCGAATCCGTATTCGTTTATACACCCTTCCAATCCGTATCCGTATTCGAATTTGTATCTGCATTCATATTCGTATTCGTTTTTCCATCCAATCCGTAACCGTATTTGAATCCGTATTCGTTTTTACACCCTTCCAATCCGTATCCGTATTCGAATTTGTTTCTGTATAAGTATTCGTATTCGTATTCGTTTTTCCATCCAACCCGTAACCGTATTCGTAACCGTATTCGAATTCGTATCCGTAACTGTATTCGAATCCGTATTCGTCTTCCCATCCCATCCCATCCCATCCCATCCCATCCCATCCCATCCCACCCCATCCCATCCCATCCCATCCCATCCCATCCCATCCCATCCCATCCCATCCCATCCCATCCCATCCCGTCCCGTCCCGTCCCGTCCCCTCCCGTCCCATCCCATCCCATCCCATCCCATCCCATCCTATCCCATCCCATCCCATCCCATCCCATCCCATCCCATCCCATCCCATCCCATCCCATCCCATCCTATGGCACCACCCTCGTCCGCCCTGCCCCCATTCTCGGCAGCTCGCTCTTCCTCTTCCTCGCCAAGCTCTGGCACGCCGGCCTCATCAACTCGGGAGACATGCTGCGCTGCCTGCACGTGCTGGCCTGCTCTGCCCGATGGTATGCCCGCATGCGCACATTGCTCTGCCCTATCGTATATGTTGCAATTATGTGTATTGTTATGGTGGGCCACCAATGGGTCTGTACCGTGATTGCTTGGCTAACTCAAATCTATTGTTTCTGTGTTTACATTGCTGCCCCATTCCGAGCAGCAAGAACG
This sequence comes from Closterium sp. Yama58-4, assembly GCA_947470075.1. Classification (NCBI taxonomy): domain Eukaryota; kingdom Viridiplantae; phylum Streptophyta; class Zygnematophyceae; order Desmidiales; family Closteriaceae; genus Closterium; species Closterium sp. Yama58-4. The sequence goes on along the minus strand of CANIUD010000750.1, from coordinate 163,173 downwards.
AGATGTGTATGGGGCTGAGAAATGAATGGTGAGCAAGGGCCACTCTCCACTGCAAGCTGGCTCATGTTATGCACACACACACACACACGCACGCACGCGCACGCACGCACGCACGCACGCACACACACACACCACACACACACACACACACACACACACACACGCACGCATGCACGCTCGCACGCACGCACAGTCGCAGCCCCCCCTCCCGTCCCCTTCCCCACTCCCTCCACACACACACCCTCCATCTCTCAACATCCATCTCCCTCCACCCATGCGGCAGCCTGCCGCCTCCAGAGGGCGGGTCACCAGAGGAGACCATTGCCGAGGCCCTCAAGAGGAAGCGCGCAGCTGCCCATGTGTCTGGTGGCGTATCCGGCCGCCCTGCAGGTGGCCGTTTACGAGTACTGCCTAGCTATAGTAGTGATGGTTACTAGACTACCATCCTAGCCTTGATTTGCTTTGTATCCTTGTTAATACCGTCATACCCCGGATATAAGCGCCACCCTCGGATAAGCGCCTGGCGCTTTTAATTGACGCATGGCGCTTATATCCGTTGCTCAATTATAAGCGCACCCCCTGAAAAAAACTTGTTTTATTATAAGCGCACGTAAACTTTAATTTTTGAAATGTGTTCAAAACGCTGTAACGAATTTTACTTTAGCAGGCGGATGTCTCCAGATTCGGTTCCCTTCACATTCGGACCCTGCACTGGATGCGGGTCCAGTCAGCAGGAGCTGTCAGAAGCTGTCAGGAGCTGTCAGATTTGGTGTATCTCCCAGTGCGCGCGAGAATTTCACAGACGACCCCATGTAACTTCGACTCGATTGAAAAGGCAAGCACGAGATCTACAGCTTGGTGTAAAAAAAAATATAAACTATATATGTCGTTTTATAAACGCCGGCGCTTATAAATTTACTCGATTATAAGCCCACCCCCCTAAAAAAAAACCTGTTTTATTATTGCCCCCCATGGGGGTATATCCGGGGTATGACGGTAAGTCCTCTGGTGCCACAAACGAAATACCAGAGCGTTTTGATTATCATAAGCACCTGTGTAGTGGACAAGAGGGACAAGAAAAACTACCGCAATGTGTCAGAGGTCCACTGGAGATCCTCGATGATCCTAGGGAAGGGTTACAGGCACGTCGGCCTGGGGGGTTATGGGCGCACTCACCCGCTACTTAAACAAGCCCTTTTATCCCAGTGGTTAGTGACTGGGATTCTGACATGGTATCAGAGCGAAGGTCTCGGGTTCGATTCCCGGTGTGTGCACTTCGGGCATCCCAGTGCGGGGGGGTGTCAGAGGTCCACTGGAGATCCCCGATGATCCTAGGGAAGGGTTACAGGCACGTCGGCCTGGGGGGTTATGGGCGCACTCACCCGCTACTTAAACAAGCCCTTTTATCCCAGTGGTTAGTGACTGGGATTCTGACACAATGTATATGTTATAATGATATGTAGGCTGTAGTGGGGTAGTGTAAAGTATTTTCTCGGCATTCCTTACGGAGTCCGGCTACATCGCATACAGTAACAGCCGTTGTTCGCCCGTTACCGTCATCGCCCGGATATAAGACATATATGTCTTATCTCGTACACGGGCAAAAATGCTTGAGTTATCTTGTAAACGGGATGGTTTAGGGTGTCTTATAAATCTTATAAATGGACAAAGAACCGTTTAGAAGATACCCCCTCGCTATACATTTGCCCCTAACTCCTACACTTTCTTAACCCGTACACACAAATAGGTGTCTTATAATGAGGCTAGCCTGTTTATAAGAGACACCCGTATAATAGACAACCCCTGTCTACTATTCAACACTGTTTTATATCCGGGTGATGACGGGTATTGCTAACGGGGCTTCGCCAACTTCGCGCGCACTGTTTTGCCAAACCACGCACTGCTGGCCCGGCCGTGTCGGCCTACGCTTTGGGACTAGCCCGAACCTCGCTGCCAGCGTAGCACTAGCTAGCTCGCACGCACCGCGTTACCGTTTGCATGTTTCGCGTATAAATGTTCGCTCATGCCTTCGCTCACATTTTGTACTCGTTTGACACTTAGTGCAATCCTCGCTACCTCGATCCATTGCACACGTAGCACTTGGTTATCAGAGCTTCTTTCCTTTTCGGACCGCGCATCTCCGCACCCCAGGAAATCAACTTCTGATTTTCTCACTCGAAAAGACTCACGCACCTTAGCCCCTAGGAGCCGCTGTCCTCGCGTTCTCTCGTAAACGCGTGCAGCCACGACTGCGCCTAGACTAAGCCGAGCCGACGCCCTTCGCCATGGCCCAACATATCGACGTGACCACTCTCACGCAGGACCGAATGAACGAGCTGCTGCGACAACTTCACGAAAATACGAAGGAAATCCCGGCGCTGATGGCAGAACGATCGCCCCTGCAAAACGACCTTACACGGGCACAACAAGCACAATCTCAAGCACCTGGCACTCCGGCACTGCCCGCACCACATGCATCACAGCACGGAAGTGTGGGGCAACCCGCGAGCGCGGCCATTGATGGCGTCATCCGCCACGACGAAGACGACGACCACGCCGCGACACACCCCGAGGCGACGAATGCGGCCCCAAGCCAGCCTCGCATCACGATTTCGACACCGACCCACGATTCGGAACTGCCGTCACCAATGCCGTTGAAGCCGCAGCGTCTGCCGTGCTTTGACCCGAGTCAACGGGGTGGTCCTACCGTTCAGGCGTGGTTGTTCACGATGAACGTTTTCTTCGACGCCAACTACGTCTCGGAGGATACGGCGAAGATTCGCTACGCCGTGTCGCTGCTGCGAGGACCCGCCATGGATTGGTGGCGCGTCATCGTCACGAAGCCGAACGACTACGCGACTCTACCGACACGGGAAGGACAAACCGGACCCTGGGCGCCGTCGTGGGACGCGTGGTGCGCAGGTCTGCGCGCTCGATTTGAGCCAATTGCGGCTTCGATCGTGGCGAGACAGAAGCTCCGCACTTGGCGCCAACTCGGTTCCGTCCAAGACTACACCAGCGGGTTTCCGGCGCTATGCGAGCAAGTGGGCTACATGCATGAGAGCGAGCGCGTCGACCGCTACAATCGGCGGCCTGAAGCATGACATCGCTCGGGAAATCCAGTGGCGTGCTCTATACCATGTCAAGAAGGGAAAAGTTGCACTAGAGAAAAGTCGAGAGTACAAAGTAGAAATGCCGTATCACCCCGGATAGTAGCGCGTATGCGCTTACCCTAAAATCAATGTTTAAAGGGGGGGCGCTTGTAATTGAGTGCAGGGCATATGCTCATGCGCTTATAAAAGGGAATAAAACATATTTCTTTTAGGGGTCCCTTTTTAAGGCAAACACAATCGTGCGCGCTCACGCCGCATGTCATGCACGAACTACCAGACCTTCTGGCATTGCTCCGCCACATCGGCGCAAACACGAACAGTGGAAATTGTTATAGTCACAATAGGCTTTAATGTGCCTAAAACGAAAGATAGAGTGCGCAGTCAGATTTCTGCACGGCGGATTTAATCATTCATAGCGATCTGGTCACAGCTCCAAACGACCTCATTCAACTTGGATCTAGAGCGTCTTAACGTTGCCTACAATAGGCAATCGCACGATTTCATCAAGAATTGACGACACAGCGTCAGATTGAACGAACGGCACTATGGCAGCAACATAGTCTTAGAACACACAATTACGAACAGCTAGGAAGAGTTATGAGTTAAGAATGACTCCCAGCTCCTACAAACCCCAAGAGCCGAGGTACAGTGATGGGGAACAGTGCCACACTGTCTCCAACCAAGAAGGGTCTCGAAACTACCCTTCACAAGGGCCTACACCAACTGAAATGTTACACTACACTTTGTAATGTAACTATCTTCAATATCTTGAGGTGTAGCCTTTTGGCGAGCTTCGAAAACACTTGAAGCTTGAACCAAGGCTCGGGTTCTTCATCACAAAACTCATCCTTGAGTTCTTGATGGGTCTGCTGCACACACCTGCGACACGCCGAACGTTCGACAAGCGACAAAACAGAAACCGCGCACGGGACACACGACAAAATAGAAACCGCGCGCAAGACACAAATGACGCCTGCAGGTAAGAACCCCAGTGTTGAATGTTTGATAGTGGATTGATTTCCCCCCGTATGTTGTTCTAACACCATCTCCCCTACTTTGACTTGTGGTACAGGAAACATCAAGAAGCCGCCCCTTGCGGTGGTGCTCAGGTGGACCTCATGAGCCTTGAAGGCTGTGCCGTCTGAGCTTATCAAGAAGGCCTCCCTCACTTGTGGCATCAGCAATGCGCTTGACGACAGTGAGAACGGCCTTGCCATGGCGCACAGGCGGAGTCAGTGTCAAAATAGGAGCTAGAATCATGAGCCATAGCTAGGTAAACCCTAGCTAGGCAAGAGAGAAACGAGCAAAGGAGAGTTTGCACTAGCAAGAATGGGGATACAAATAGCAAACCCTAGAAGGGTTGTACTCGCTATAGAGCACCCCACTACAGGCTAGAACATAATATTCTGACACACCCCCATAGCCAAAGTGGGGTGTAATCAGCAGAGCAAGCAAAGCAGTACAAGCTCAGGGTGGATCACAATGTCACCACACATTCTGAGCACAAGTTCAAGAAGCAATAGTTTAAAGTTCACAATTATGAGCAAAGCTAGAGGTAGTCACAGAGGGCAAGTGAGGAGGAGGAGGGCTGGCGAGGGGAGAGAGGAGTGGAGGCGACGACTGAAGCTGCAGACACACGGGCAACAGACGGCTCTGGTGCAGCTCTAGTGGCTACCGGGAGCAAGGGCCCCGGAATACAGGAGTAACAGGCTCTGCGTCTGATCAGCAGCGACAGGAGCAACGGACCCACGGGCGACAGGTGCAACCGGCTCTCTGAGCTACCGGTGGCTATCAGAACCCCGGAATACAGGCGCTGCAGACGACACGACGGCTGCCTCCACCCAACCTCCTCCAACTGTCCCACACCCCCCAACACACACCCCCTGCTGCAACCCCTAACTCCACTCCCACGTCACCCCCCTAGCACCACTCCTTCGGCTCCCCACACACCCACCCCCCTCAGCGGCAGCTGCAGTAGTGGGAGACGGAGGAGGAGGAGGAGCAGGGGACGGCTCACACTCACGGCACCCCCATACCCTCCACCCCCAAACCCTAACACAGGAACGCGGGCAGTAGCGGGGGTGGGGCGCCGGCAGAAGCTCGGGGGACGGACGAGGCGCGCGCACGGGCCTGCCGCAGGCCGGACGAGGCGCGCGCGGGCTGCCCGGGCCGCGCGCGGGCCTGGCGCAGCCCGTACGGGCCGCGCGCGGGCCTGGCGCAGGCCGTACGGGCCGCGCGCGGGCTGTACGGGCCGCGCGCGGGCCTGGCGCAGCCCATGCGGGCCGCGCGCGGGCCTGGCGCAGCCCGTACGGGCCGCGCGCAGGCCTGGCGCAGCCCGTACGGGCCGCGCGCGGGCCTGGCGCAGCCCGTACGGGCCGCGCGCGGGTCCCAGGGGCGCTTCGACGGGCGACGGGGGCGTTTCGACGGGCGACGGGGGGCGCTCCGACGGGCGACGGGGGCGCTTCGACGGGCGACGGGGGGGAGCGCTTCGACGGGCGACGGGGGGCGCTTCGACGGTGGGAAACCGCCGCGCGCCTCGGGGCGCACGGCGGGCAGAAAACCGCCGCGCGCTCGGGGCGCGCGGCGGGAAGAAAAAAAAAACGAACATCGCGCGCCACGGGACGCGCGACACACAGGAAGGCAGCGGAAGCAGGCGGGCCCACAGGCCAGGAGCGTAACCGCTCTGATAGCATGTCAAGATACTAAGCACCCAGAGAGCTAGGTTTAGGCTTAGAAAGCATAGTTAGGAGTAGGAGCTAGGGCTTAGCCTAGACACAAGAGAGATGTCAAAGCAAGAAGGAGAGTTTGCACTAGCAAGAATGGGGATACAAATAGCAAACCCTAGAAGGGTTGTACTCGCTATAGAGCACCCCACTACAGGCTAGAACATAATATTCTGACAGTCAGCTGATCTACGAGATCAACGTCGATGACAAGATCATCGCCAATGGATTCTTTGGCAACAACTGCGAGGAGCCTGAGACAGACGACGAGTAGATTCTAGCTAGGAATGTAAAACTTCTTAATGTGTAGTGAGTATATTGGTAGATAGACATGCGCAGATTTCATGCTACTGTAGGTTCTAATGTTTAGATCAATAAAATAGTGGAGAGATTACCCCGTGGATGAAAGGGATGCGCTTGTAATAAGTACATGGATTTTATAGGGTGCGCTTATAATTGAGGACCGGCCATAAGCGCATGGCTCCAGATAATAGCCCCGGTGCCTTTAATTGGACGGCGCTATTATCCGGGGCGATAATGTGTTATCTGTTGGAAACATATAGTTCACGCTTCTGATGTGTCGAACACTACAATGTAAGCGAAGCGAACTACAGCGAAGCAACGGCGAGTCAACCGAACTATAGCGAAGCGGTTGACAAAAGAAGCAACAGTAAGAGGTTAAGGGCCACGTATCTTTTGGTGTAGATTGTCTAAGCTCCGCCAAATCCACGTGGCCAACGCGTCCCTCTACGCTCCCGTCGGCGCGGAAATTTTCGTCGAACAGCCACACGGATTTGTCACAGACCCCAATCAAGTCAGTCAGCTACTGAAATCACTGTACAGCATCAAGTAAGCCCCATGACTGTGGCAACATTACCTACACGCCCAATTAATCCACATCGGCTTTCGTCAACTGCGACACAATCAGGGAACGTACCGACTCATAAAGGCCGCCGAGTACATCCTGCTAATCGTCTATGTAGACGATCTGCTCTACATAGGCTCCACCGACGGCATCACCACCTGGTTTGAAGAGGAGCTGCAGCAGGATCTCCCACTCACCGACTCCTCCATTGTAACTCAATATCTAGGACTCAATATACTCGACGGGGAAAACTCGATCTACCTCAGCGCCGCTAAATACGCCGACACCATCGCAGAACACTTCGGCCTAACGCCAGTCGCCGTCTCCACGCAGTATCGCTATACCACGGGAAATCACAAGGGAGAGACTGCTCCGCTCGGACCTGCCGGCCTACGCGACTACTAGCGAAAGCTGGGATGCTTGCTCTTTGCAGCCGTTACCGGCCAACCCGACCTGTCGTACTGGGCGATATAATTTGACACCTATCTCAAGAATCCCGAAGCGGAACACATGGCGGAACTCGATCGCGCACTACACTACCCTCGCCAACACACCAACAGTCAGCTTGACCTACCACAAAACCAGAACCATAATTCCAAAACTAATCGGCCATGTGGATGCTGACCACGCTGGCGATTCCGATAAAAGGTGATCGCGCACCGGCTACATCTATCGACTCGAGCCTACCGGTCCTATCTCGTGGCAGTCGAGCAAGCAAGAGCTAATTGCTCTCTCCTCAGCTGAAGCAGAATACATTGCACTCTGCTCAGCCACCAAGGAAGGGCTGTACCTTCGCGGGCTACTGGAAGAAGCAAAGCTGGCCCAGTTATCCGGCTTCTCTGTCTTCTGCGACAACCAATCGGCAATTCGCATAGCGAACAAGAACGGGTTCGCGAACCGAACAAGCACATCGCCCTGCGATAATTCTTTGTGAAGGACGAGATCGAGAAAGGAAGACTCGAGCTATCCTACTGCCCCACATCCGAGATGGCAGCAGATTGTTTGACCAAGAAACTCAAAAAGCAGAAGTTCGAGTACTGCATGCTGCTGACTGGACAAGGCCACATCACCTGCTACGAAGGTGATGACACTCCCGGAGCTAAGGGGAGTGTTGGAAACATATGGCTCGCACTTCTGATGTGTCGAACACTACAATGTAAGCGAAGCGAACTACAGCGAGTCAACCGAACTACAAGCGAAGCGGTTGACAAAAGAAGCAACAGCAAGAGGTTAAGCGAAGGTCAAAGGCCAGCGACCTTTGACTCGCCAAAAGCAGAACGACAGCAAGGACACATAACTGACTCGCTATTTAGCCGTTTACACCCGAGTTGTCGCTGTATCGAACTGCAACAGTAGTGAGTTAAAACCTTTCATATTCCTTGTAATCATATAAAAAGCTTTGTATCCCCTTGCTATAATCAACTTATCTTGTTCTCACACACCAGCACAAGGTGGTTCAATCAATTCACTAAGACGCTTCCGCTAATACATCATTATCCTGAGACTTAGTCTTGAAAACGATCCTAAGGGCCTTTTCTCAGCCCAACATTATCCTCATGCAGCGGTGCAGTGGAGCATGCAGCGGTGCAGTGGAGCATGCAGCGGGGCAGTGGAGCATGCAGCGGTGCAGTGGAGCATGCAGCGGTGCAGTGGAGCATGCAGCGGTGCAGTGGAGCATGCAGCGGTGCAGTGGAGCATGCAGCGGTGCAGTGGAGCATGCAGCGGTGCAGTGGAGCATGCAGCGGTGCAGTGGGGCATGCAGCGGGGCAGTGAGGCATGCAGTGAGGCACTGAGGCATGCAGTGAGGCAGTGGGGCATGCAGCGAGGCAGTGAGGCATGCAGCGGGGCAGTGAGGCATGCAGCGGGGCAGTGAGGCATGCAGTGGGGCAGTGAGGCATGTACCACACGATGGCAGTGACAAGCTCTGGGGCCAGCAGCAGCGGGGTTGAGGGCGGCGATGCAAGTGAGAGGGCGGCGATGCAAGTGAGAGGGCGGCGATGCACAGGTCAGAGTGAGAGGGCGGCGATGCAAGTGAGAGGGCGGCGATGCATAGGTCAGAGTGAGAGGGCGGTGGACAGGGAGGGGTGGGAGAGCGATGCGGTGGCGCCTTCAATCAACATGCGCTGCCGCTTTCTGTGCCGCCTTTGCTGGCGCCGCGTGAGACACACAGGCGAGGGGGACACGGGCGAGGGGGACACGGGTGAGGCGACTGCACGGCCGCCACCCACAGGCACCATGGAAGGCGTGCTGGGCCGTGTTGCAGCCTGCGTGTGGCCCGGCCCCACATCGACCCCTTTTGCCCCGCGGTGATGCCTCCCTGCCTCACCCCCTTGTCTCGCAGCCTCCTCTCTCCGTCTGCGCCACTGCCTCTGCCGCCTCCTCTTGCGCGCCTTGAGAGCTGCGCTGAGGGCGGCTCTGCCAGCCCCGCCAGCACTGAGGGCGGCTCTGCCAGCCCCGCCAGCACTGAGGGCGGCTCTGCCAGCCCCGCCAGCACTGAGGGGCGCCAGCACTGCACCGCCTCGCCGCCCGCCATCCCATCCACCTGCTGCCTCCCCACTGCTCGCCCCACTGCCATCCTCATTCTCGTCCGCGTCCCCCTCCACCTCGCCCTCCACCTCCCCCTCAACCTCGCTCTCCACCTCCCCCTCCTCCGCATTAACAGCCCCACTCACCCCATTCATGTGCTCCTCGCTCTGCCCTGCCCTCCTTCCCCCCCTGCCTCCCCTCCCTCTCCCTGCGCTCCCCGCCCTGCGCATCCCTCCCTCCCGCACGCTCCCTCCCTGTAGTTGCTCCTCCCTCGCCCTTTTCCTCCCGACCTTCCTCTCTCCTTCCCTCTCCCTCTCCCTCTCCCTCTCCCTCTCCCTCTCTCTCTCCCTCTCCCTCTCCCTCTCCCTCTCCCTCTCCCTCTCCCTCTCCCTCTCCCTCTCCCTTTCCCGCTCCCGCTCCCTCTCTCCCGCTCTTCATCCCGCGCCTCGCCTGCCATCGCCTGCACGCCCCTCCCCTCCGCACGTCTGCCCGACCGTGCTGCCATCCACTCGCCACCTGCGCCCTGCACTGCCTCACCTGCGCCCTGCACTGCCTCACCTGCGCCCTGCACTGCCTCACCTGCGCCCTGCACCGCCTCACCTGCGCCCTGCACTGCCTCACCTGCGCCCTGCACTGCCTCACCTGCGCCCTGCACTGCCTCACCTGCCGCGCCGCCACTAACCCTGCCATGCCCGCTACCCCCCCACTGCCACTTGCACCTCTGCCATCTCTCCCCTGCCCGCCGCCCGCATCCTTCGTTGTGACATCATCTCCTACTTCCCCTTCCCTTTCAAACCCTTCCTCCATTTCCTCCACACTTGGCTTCCCTCTTCCCTCCTCGCGCTCTTCCACTCCTCCCTCTTCCCCTTCTTCCACCGGCCCCTCTCCTCCACTCTCTCCTCTCTCCTCTACCCTCATCTCTCCTCCCTCCGCTCCTCCCTCCCCACCTTCCTTCCCTAATACCTTCTCTTTTCCCTCTTTTCCGCCCGTCGCCCCTCCCTCCAGTCCCCTCTCCTCTTGCCCCACCCCTGCCAATCGCCCCACCTCCGCCCGCTGCCCCCGCCACACACGTCGCATCCTGCCCCGCCGCAGCACCCCTCCCTGCAGCGCCTCCCGCGCTGCCCGCTCCATTCTTCTCGCCGCCTTTCTCTGTCTCATCAACTCGCTCCCCCCCTCTTTTCCCTTGGCTGCCGTCACTCCCCTCGCTGTCATCCACCACAACCACATCCGCCTCCTCCCCCTCGCCCTCCCCTTTCCCTTCCCCTTCCCCATCCCGATCCCCCTTCCCTTCCCCCTGCCCCTGTTTGTCCTCCGCGCCCTCCGTCTGCCCCTCCAGACACCACACACCATCGGAGCTGCATGCCCCACCGCCCTGCTCTTGCGTCGTCTCGCCCTCCCCAACCACCTCCACCACATCGCTCTCCTCCCTCCCCTCCACCTCCATTCGCTCCTCCCCACCCGCTCCCTCGCTCTCCACTTCCATCCTCCCAATTCCCTCCTCGCGCTGTTCTGCTTCCACCTCCTCCTCATCCATCTCCTCCTCCATCTCCTCCGCCTGCCCCACCCCCCCAAGCTGCGCCACCTCTCCCTCCGCTTCCTCCTCTCCCTCCGCTTCCTCCTCTCTCCCTCCGCTTCCTCCTCCCCCTCCGCTTCCTCCTCCCCCTCCGCTTCCTCCTCCCCCTCCGCTTCCTCCTCCTCCCCCTCCGCTTCCTCCTCCCCCGCTTCTTCCTCCTCTCCCTCCGCTTCCTCCTCCCCCCCCGCTTCCTCCTCCCCCTCCGCTTCCTCCTCCCCCTCCGCTTCCTCCTCCCCCTCCAATTCTTCCTCCTCTCCCTCCGCCTCCTCCTCTCTCTCCGCTTCCTCCTCCCCCTCCGCTTCCTCCTCCCCCTCCGCTTCCTCCTCCCCCTCCGATTCCTCCTCTCCCTCCGCTTCCTCCTCCCCCTCCAATTCTTCCTCCTCTCCCTCCGCTTCCTCCTCTCCCTCCGCTTCCTCCTCCCCCTCCGATTCCTCCTCCCCCTCCGCTTCCTCCTCCCCCTCCGCTTCCTCCTCCCCCTCCGATTCCTCCTCCCCCTCCGATTCCTCCTCCCCATCTGCTTCCTCCTCCCCCCCCGATTCCTCCTCCCCATCTGCTTCCTCCTCCCCCTCCGATTCCTCCTCCCCATCTGCTTCCTCCTCCCCCCCCGATTCCTCCTCCCCCTGCACTCCCTCCTCGCCTGCACCGCCCGCGCTGCTGCCAGGCGAGCGGTGTAGCCCCGCCCGCCCAGGCACGGGCAAGGGCACCTCCACCACGTCGCTCTCCTCCTCGCCCTCCCCCACTCCTTCGCCCTCCATTCCATCCTCATCACCTTCCTCCTCCTCCTCCCCCTCCTCCTCCTCCTCCTCCTCCTCCTCCTCCTCCTCCTCCTCCTCCTCCTCCTCCTCCTCCTCCTCCTCGTCCCCCTCCTCTTCCTCCTCCAGCTCCTCCAACTCCTCCTCCCTCACCTCCCTCACCCCCAGCTCACCCAGAACTCCCCACGCCCTGCTCGCCGCATCATCAGCCGCGCCGCCCTCCCTCCCACCCGCGTGCATCCCTGCGCTCGCCTCATCATCGTCCGCCTCCGCGTCTGCTCGGCCCGCCCCTCCCCCCGCCTGCCCACCATCGCGGCCCACCAGCAGCAGGCGCTGCCGCTTCTCTCGGCGCCAGCGGGCGAGCGCCACGAGGCGGGCCTCACCGGGCGCCATGTGGGGGTTGTGCCGCCGCACGCGCCACGTCTCCCGCTCCACCCACTCTCTCATCGCCGCCCGCTCCACGCCCGCCCCCGCCCTCCCTGCCGCCGTCGCCCTGCTGCTGTCTGCACTGGTGGGGCGTGCAGCGGCGGTGGGTGCGGCAGGGGAGGCCGGGCGGGGGGCGGTGAAGAGGCGCTGCTGCAGGCGGGGGGAACGCCGCACGCGCTCTGATGGGGCCGAGGGGGCTGAGGGGGGAGTGGGCGTGGCTGTGGGGGTGGGGTTGGCTGTGGGGATTAAGGTGGCATGGAGTGGGCGTGGTGACAGGGATGGCTCTCCAGCACTGGCAGCACCCCCTGCAGCCCCGCCACTGGCAGCAGCAGGTGCAGCAGAAGCGGCAGCAGCAGTGGCAGGCAGGGACGGCGGGGCAGCAGGAGGATGCGCGGCGGGCGAGGAGGCATCCAGAGCGGGCAGGGGCGGGAGTGGCGGCACTTGGGTGCGTGCAGCACAAGGTGTGCGGGCACGTGCAGCAGCACGGGGACGCGGGAGGGAAGGAGGAGCGGGAGGGACCGGGCGGGTGGGCGGTGAGCGGAGTGCCGCAGAGGCAGAGGCAGAGGCAGGAGGCGCGGCAGAGGGGGGAGCAGGGGCAGCGGGGGTGAGAGCAGCAGCAGGTGGCGGTGGAGTGACAAAAGCGGCGGGCACATGGAGAGACGGGTGGGGGGGCGCGGGGGCAGCAGGGAGGGGAGCCATGGCGTGGGGCGTGATGGAGGCGAGGAGGTGGGGCGTGATGGAGGCGAGGTGGTGGGGCGAGATGGAGGCGAGGAAACGCAGCTCTGCAAAGGGCAAGTCTATGGGCGCTCCTTCTGCCATGCCATGTGCGATGACGTCACCATGCACGCCCACATGCATGCACACCCACATGCATGAGCCCATACGCACATGCGCACGCCCACACACAAATGCACGCAGGAAAGAGGAGCACGAGGTTATCAGCCCACCGCAATCAGAAGGTGCATCGGGTGTGCATCGGGTGTGTCCTTGACCCTAAGCATCCTCTACTTTCTCTCTCCCGCCTATCCTCTCACGTGCTTACATCCCTCTGCCTCGCACCTCGCCCGCCCGCCTGCACGGTACGCGCGCCTCACCTGCCAGGCGGCGCAGCGCGTCAGCCATCTCCGCCAGGCCCAGCTGCACCGTCTCCAGCGCGCCCGCCACCTCCGCGGCGCACATCGCCGCTGCCGCTGCGGTGCCATCCCCATCCGCCTCCTCCGCCCCATCTCCGCGCGCCACCGCTGCTCCGTGCGCCGCGGGCTGCGGCGGCCGTTCGGGCTGCATGCTCGCGCGCGTGCCTCCAACAAGCTTGCTGGGCGGCGACGGGCGGGCGGGAAAAGCGACGATAAACGATCGATAAGGTCGCGGCGTGAAGAGAGGCGGAGCGCGGAGTGGAGAAGCGCGCGGAGGGAGGTGCGGTGGGTGGGAGCGTCACGCCTTGAAACGACAGCTCGCGGGTGACGCTTTGGGTGGCGAACAATTCTCAGCCCGACGTGAGTTGAGGATCGACGCGGACGGCGCGCACGCGTGGGCTGCGGAGATGCGCGGGCACGACTCGAGTCGGTAGTTGGCGAGCATTAGAGCGACATTGAAGCGTGCGGTGAAGCACCAGACCCGACCAGAGACCAATTTCCTACAAACGCGTGTGCCCTTGGTGCCCTTCTGCATCATAGTCCTATGTGACCTGTACTTGTGACGTAGTGTTACGAGTGCAATTGAGGGAGCGAACGAAGATTGCACTATCGAAGCAAGAGTACAATGAGCGAAGGCATGAGCGAAGGATTATATAGCGAAACTACAGTGGTAACGGTAATGTGTGAAAATGGGGTGCGCGACGGGCCTAGCGCCGTGGTTGGGAATTGTCGAGGCGAAGGTCCGGAGCGCGGGTTACCAACCGAGCCGTGAGGTTGGGTCGCGTCGTGAACAGTGGCGGGAACAGTACCGAGGCGAGTGTCGCGAGTGGTAACGGATTACTGTTGGGTGCTGTTGGCGGGAACAGTGCTGTACGCGCTGAGCAGGGACGCGAAGTAAGGAAAAGGAATTTTCCTTACACTACCCCCCCCCCCCCCCCCCCTTAAGGAGGTCCTCCTTACGAGAGCGCGTGTACATCCCGGAAATTGCGGCTTCGCAGGTACTCGGTGAGGACAGGGTGATTCTCAATTCTGTCCAGGGGAACCCAGTTGTCCTCCGTGGGCGTGCGATCTTTCCAGCGGATCAGGAATTCGATTCTGCGGGCTCCCCGTGGGTCATGTACTCGATGGCTTAGGATTTTCTCAGGCGTGATGATTGGCTCCGTTGGTGGTCGTGTCATGCTGGCTGGGCGGTTGCGAGGCAGTTGGCTGGTGGATGGCACGTATGGGCGGAGCAGGCTTACGTGGAACGAAGGGCTGACGTACCAGTCAGCAGGGAGGAGGAGGTGGGCGGTGACAGGTGTGATCATGTGGCTGATGCGAAATGGCGTATTACAACATTTGTATCATCATTCGACACAAGCTAGTGCGGACTAATAACGCTAGCTAGGATATACCCTATCCAAGTGGCATTAGCAAGGCGGTTTACTCTGGGGTGGGTGGTGGGAATGTTGAGTGAGCCGTTTGAAAATTGAGAAACGTGGGTGGAGGGAAATGAGCTCCAACCCACGGTTTTTGTAGTTGGAGAAGGGCGTTTAGCGCGCTTCGACGATGCCAATTGTGCAGTACAAGCAGCTTCGCTTTCACAATACACAATTTTAAAAAACACTACATGTGTGTTTAAAAATTATAATATTGAGAAAGCTTGCTTTCTTTCTTATCAATTGGCATCGTTCTCATTACAAATGGGTTCCCTGAGACATGGGCAGCGGGGGCCTTCGGTTGCGTACGAGTGCCTCTGTGTGTTGTGCCGATGACACCGCATGCGTCGAATCTTGGAGGGTACGGGAGGCTTCGATAAGAGGCTCGACGTATGGCGTAACATACATTTCCTTTGCTGTGTCGCTTCGCCATCTGCCCAGCCGTTTGAAGACTCTATCTGGCACTCCCGTGTTGGCTGCTACTGTGGCTGCACCTTTTCGGAAAGAATGGGTGCCTAGCTGCAGCTCTCCAAGGCCAACCTTTGCGAAGGCTTCCTTGCACCAGTTCCGGATCGTAGTGTAAGAAGGTGGCCTAGCCTGGCCCTCGCTGGTTGAACCGTGACCGAAGACACGAATCAATGGTCCCTCTGACCGTGGACCATAGCCAGCGAGTCGGATGAAGCGTCGGGTGCAGCGCACTGGGCAGCAGGGGTCCGCCGTTGCTGCAATGGGTATCCAAGTGCCGTGACCAGCTTGATCGGTCTTGGAATGTGGTATGAGAATCCACATGACCTCGTCGTCGAATTGGATGTCTTGCCATTTTATGGCTACTAGGTCAGAGTATCGCAGAAATCCGGAGTACATGAGGATGGGGATCAACCCTTTCTGAAATTGCGCAGGATCGTCGGACTGCAAGTAACTCGCGGCCATGTCCCGGACTTGTTGGATCGAGACGGGTTCCTTCAGACGAGTAGGGCGAGGGCAGTGTCGTTTTGCACAGTCACGGACTTGGGTGGTGAACGGTCCGGTTGTCGGGCATTTGCTCCCAGTCATGCGATGAGCGAAGCTGACCGCCGAGCACGTTAGCTGCACTACGGACAGGGTGGCTTTGCGTCGGATTGCGTGTACCAGGTACAGCGCGAGGGTCATGTCGGATGCCGGAAGGAATGGAAGGTTCACTTTTGTGCAGAAGGCTCGAAACTTGGCCCCATATGGTTCATATGTCCGGATCGTAGAATCGGCGCGGGACTGCGCGAGCATGTTGATCAGTTGGTCGTGTAACTTTGGGAGCAAATCTGAACACAAGGTGTAGATATTTTGAATTAGTCAAATGCCACTCGCAGTGCAGTGATTGGGCTGTGCGGTAGTCCCATGCCCGAAAAAGCAGTTGAATGGGACCCTACGTCTAGGCATTGGCTTCCGTGTGTCAGGGGGATGTGCGCGTGGATGTATGGTGCCCAAGTGCGTGGGGAGGGTTGCAAGAGTGGCCACCAGCTTGCACCTGGCCAGTGCGGAACTATCAGTGTGAGTGATGCATGGGTGCGTTGTGCGTGATGGAGGACGGCTGGGATCAGTTGAGGTGGGGGGAAGGCGAAGTTGTTTTCAGGTGTCCACGCGATCGAGAATGCATCAACTGCAATGGCTGCCGGGTGGGGAATCTTCGAACAGAATCGCGGCAGTTGGGTGTTGCGGAAGTTTGCGAAGAGGTCGATGGAGTGAGGACCCCAACGACGTTCCAAGATCCGGAACCACGGCGTTTTCAGCGCGTAATCGTCGTGGTCGACCATTTTTGAAAGCTCGTCGGCGTGTGTGTTGAGCTCGCGCGGAATCCATTCAATGATCAAGCGCGTGCCAAGCGCCATGCATGTTCGGATGATGCTCTTGCATGCCGTTGTGAGGTCGGGGCTGTGAGAGCCGCCTTTGCGAAGGATGAAGAATACGCCCTGGTTGTCCACCCGCACGAGAACGTGTTTTTGCTTGATCTTGTTCGCGTACGTTTGTAGCGCCCAAAGGACGCCTTCGATCTCCCGTCGTGTGCTAGACGTTCCTCGTAGCGGCTCTGACATGGTCGCGCTAGCTTCTTCGAGGCCACCCGGAAATGTGGTCAGAGTGGCGCCCCAACCATGAGAGCTGGCATCCACATGGATTACCGCGTCGTAGCTGTTCTTGACGTGAAAAGGTGCGCCGTTGAAACGGTCGAACTCCTCGAGCCAAAATTGGAGCTCTTCTGCTGCAGATGGGGGGATAACGACGCTGCTTTTCCATGACGGTGCGTCGTTGATCACTTGTAACATAGCATGGCTGAATGCGCGAGCGGTCGCGCCAAGTGCGACACCCATCGATGCGAGCATGCCAGTGATTCTGGCCACGTGGCGGACCGGGACTGGTCGGCATGCCTTGCTTGCGCTCAGGAGGTTCCGGATGGTTGCATGTAGTGAGGCTCGTCGGTCTGGACCGATGGAGAATCGGCCGGTATCGGTCTCAAGTTCTACGCCCAGGAATCTGAGACGCTGCGATGGTGACAGTTGTGATTTCTTCGCGTTTATCACAAGGCCTGCCTCTTTAAGATCCAATATCACCCGCTGGCAAGTTGCTTGCGCGTCGTCTTTCGACTGGCAGAGAAATAAGATGTCGTCCACGTAAGGGACGACTCGGATGCCTTGTTCTCGCCAACGCCGAGCTAGTTGCTTAATGAGCTGCGTGAAAACGAATGGAGCTGTCGCGAGGCCGAATGGTAGTGAACGGAATGCGTATGTGCGCTTGTCAAATTCAAAGCCAAGGAACTTCCAGCACGATGGGTGGATGTCGATGTGGTGGTAACCAGATTTGAGGTCAATGGAGAACATCCAGTCCCCAACGCGCGCCAGGTCGGCGACGCGGCTGAGCCCCTCGTACTTGAACTTGGGGATGATCAAGTTGGCATTGACTTTCCTCAGATCAAGAATGAGCCTGCATTTGTCTTTTTGCTCGACCACGTTGAGTGGACTTATGCACGTAAGCTCCGTTGCGGCCATCGGAATTGCCGCTCCCGTCTCTATGAGTTCTTGGATGGCGGTACGTGTGAACGTGGCATGCGTGTTTGCCCCGACATGATTGCGATCGTGGAAATGTTGCGGTGGGCCGTGGCTCCATGGCAACCAGTAACCCTTGGCGATGACGGAGAGGACAAGGCTGCTGGGGCACCATGAGCTCCACCACGCAAATGTCGCGCGGAGACGACCGCGCATGTGTGTAATAGTTCTGTCTGTAACGGCAAATTCGTACGGATCGTCGTAGCATGCCGCCTCGCACCGTCGTGCTCCTGTACATGTGAGGTTTAAGGTTTGAGTATTCCAAGTGGTATAAGGTTTGAGTACACCAAGTGGTATAAGGGTTGAGTATTCCATGTTAAAGCATGCGTGTGCATGTACATGTACGGGCAACCATTGATCGAAGGTGTGACGAGAATTAACCATTGAATGAAATGTCAACGAATGTGTCGGGAGTGTTAACGCATGTCAACGCATGTCTCTTCTTCTCCTCGTTTCCTCTTTTTTTTTTTTTTTTTTTGTCCCGTCTTCCACTTGGTAGGACGGTTGTGCCTGCCCTTAGTGCGTGGGGGCTGATGCCTAGGGCCATGGACACCGTTGTCCATTGTGCTTTCTCTCTTCTCTCTCTCTCTCTCTCTCTCTCTCTCTCTCTCTCTCTCTCTCTCTCTCTCTCTCTCTCTCTCTCTCTCTCTCTCTCGCTCTCTCTCTCTCTCTCTCTCTCTCTCTCTCTCTCTCTCTCTCTCTCTCTCTCTCTCTCTCTCTCTCTCTCTCTCTCTCTCTTCCTCCTCTTGATTTTCATAGTCTCTTTGCCAAAACCATAGGCCTTTAGGAAGGTAGTTTTTATTAAATCAACCAACACACATAGCAATGCTTTCCTAGCATGCATCATGCCACCAAGTGGCCAAACATATGGGACCGAGGGGTTGTTGTTCCCCTTCCCTCTCCTAGGCCCAAAGCCTATCCCACCCTTTACTAGGGCTGGCCTCTTGCCATCGCAAACCCCTAGGGTTGCCCACGGTCTTCGCACTCAAGAGTGCACCGTGCCTAGCGCCCAAGCGCCTAGTCCCATGGCCCGCTCCTACACCACCGGAGCGGGTCCCTGGCCGCCATGCCCGTTCCGAGGGCAGGCACTTGCCACGTGGCCCGGCTGGCCGCAGCGGAAGCATGAGCCTCGGAACCCACGGCAATTGGCCGTGGGCGGGGGGCCTCGCTTGGGTAAGAACGGCATCGGCCCGTTGTTTCCGCCGCGGTTGACACGAGCGTATCCGCTTGCCGCACGGTCCATCGCCGCCATGTCCGCGACTGCCTGCTTGAAGGGTCGAGAAGTCAGCAGGCTCTTCTGCTGGTACAGCTTGAAGCGCTTCGCCGTGCGGAAGTCGGAGGCGTCCTCCACTTGAAGCACCTCGAAACGCCCCGCGATGAGGTTGAGAGCGTGTGAGATGAGTTCGAGTCCGCCCGCCGGATCGCCGCGCTGCGCCTTGTATTCGGCGTGCAGCAGGTACGCCCGCAGGTCCTCCAGCAGCTCCGCTTGCTCTCGCACGGAGTCGTTGACGAAGGTTGCCGCCGAGAAGGTAAGGTTAGAAGAAGGGAGGGGGGGGAGGTGTTCCGTGCCAATAAAATTAGCATTGTTGACGGGAGCCTCACCGGCTTCATCTTCAGAGTCGTCGGTGTCGTTGTCGACCGCAGGAGCAGGGGGAGCGGCGGTCACTGCGTCGTTATCATTCCGGTTCGTCCGTGCTCCTCGTGTGCCTTTTTCCTTTTTTGCAGTTTCTTTTTTAGCCGACGCAGATGCGGCGGGTAGTGCAGTTTCCGCGGCTGTAACGCTGACGGGTTGCTGCTGTAGAAGGGACAGCAGCGCGTTGACCTGGTCCGGGGTCAACGCCTGCGTCAGCGCAGGGGCGGCGGTCGCGTCAGACGAGGAGACTGCAGTCCGCCTCCTCTGGCGCTGACGCGACGGTCCAGCAGCGGGTGCTGGCGTGTGCTCGGCGTCAGTCGCGTGTGCCGCGCCAGCCCCCGTCGCCACTTGCGCCACAGGTGCCACTGGCGCCACAGGCGCCACTGGCGCCACAGGGACCGAAGGGTGCTGCTGGGTTTCGGCGTTTTTGTTGACCTCGAGCCCGCCCAGCAGCACGTCCACTGCAGTCGGGGCGGACGGTCCGTCTTCTGCCCGACGCTTGTTACGGCGTTCGCCCGCAGAATCGCGGGCGTTACGGTCGGAGTCGGAAGCGGGGGTTGACGAGTTCCCGTTGTTAAGTGTCGGCGTAGGTGCCATCGTTGAGCGATTGAAGTTGAAAATGTCGCTGAGTAAAGTAGAGGGTGACTCGCCTCTAGGAAGCGATTTAATCCTAGCCAGCTTGGAGGGAAAAACTACTCGAGCGGAAATGTTGAGTGAGCCGTTTGAAAATTGAGAAACGTGGGTGGAGGGAAATGAGCTCCAACCCACGGTTTTTGTAGTTGGAGAAGGGCGTTTAGCGCGCTTCGACGATGCCAATTGTGCAGTACAAGCAGCTTCGCTTTCACAATACACAATTTTAAAAAATGTGTGTTTAAAATTTATAATCTTGTGATGTAGTGTTACGAGTGCAATTGAGGGAGCGAACGAAGATTGCACTATCGAAGCAAGAGTACAATGAGCGAAGGCATGAGCGAAGGATTATATAGCGAAACTACAGTGGTAACGGTAATGTGTGAAAATGGGGTGCGCGACGGGCCTAGCGCCGTGGTTGGGAATTGTCGAGGCGAAGGTCCGGAGCGCGGGTTACCAACCGAGCCGTGAGGTTGGGTCGCGTCGTGAACAGTGGCGGGAACAGTACCGAGGCGAGTGTCGCGAGTGGTAACGGATTACTGTTGGGTGCTGTTGGCGGGAACAGTGCTGTACGCGCTGAGCAGGGACGCGAAGTAAGGAAAAGGAATTTTCCTTACACTACCCCCCCCCCCCCCCCCCCCCCCCCCCCCCCCCCCCCCCTTAAGGAGGTCCTCCTTACGAGAGCGCGTGTACATCCCGGAAATTGCGGCTTCGCAGGTACTCGGTGAGGACAGGGTGATTCTCAATTCTGTCCAGGGGAACCCAGTTGTCCTCCGTGGGCGTGCGATCTTTCCAGCGGATCAGGAATTCGATTCTGCGAGCTCCCCGTGGGTCATGTACTCGATGGCTTAGGATTTTTTCAGGCGTGATGATTGGCTCCGTTGGTGGTTGTATCATGCTGGCTGGGCGGTTGCGAGGCAGTTGGCTGGTGGATGGCACGTATGGGCGGAGCAGGCTAACGTGGAACGAAGGGCTGACGTACCAGTCAGCAAGGAGGATGAGGTGGGCGGTGACATGTGTGATCATGTGGCTGATGCAAAATGGCCCACAGTATCGAGGGCGGAGTTTCAGGGTGACGGGTAGGCGGAGGTTGTGGGTGTCGAGTAAAACTAGGTCGTCGGGCTGGTAAGTGACGGGGCGGCGGTGTCTGTCGGCGTTACGCTTAGCGATGACGTTTGATTTTTTTATGGCTTCTGCTGCTCGGGTCCGGGCTTCCTATAATATTTAGGCGAACTGTTGTGCACGTGGAACGGGGTTGTCGGGATTCGGGGTCATGGGTACTGTGGGGTCTTGTCCGTAGTTCAGGTAAAAGGGTGACTGTTGGGTGGTGGCGGATGGCGAATTGTTGTAGGCAAATTCGATGAGTGGCAGTTGCTGTTCCCAGGTGGTTGGATCGTCACACGTGGCTCGGATGAGTTGCTCCATGGTCTGATTGGTCCGTTCTGTCTGTCCGTCAGTTTCGGGGTGGTATGATGAGCTGAACTGTAGTCGCGTGCCAAACTGCTGCCACAGGTTTCGCCAGAAGTTGCTGGTGAATTTCGTGTCGCGGTCGCTGATGATTGCTGCTGGTATCCCGTGCAGTCGTACGACGGTGGCGATGAAGAGGCGGGCTGTTTCTTCGGCTGTGATCGATTTCTTGCAGGCTGCAAAATGCGCCATTTTCGTCAGTCGATCGACGACGACCATGATCGCGTCGTTCCCACTCGCTCCGGCCGGTAACCCCGTGACGAAGTCCATCGTCACCTGCTGCCACGCACGCTCTGGGGGTGGTATCGGCTGCAACTGTCCTGCCGGCCGCTTCCGTGACGATTTCATAAGCCTACTGGCAAGTGGGACACGATGCCACGTGTCGCTGTACGTCGGTCAACATCTCGGGCCAGTAATAATACCGCTGCAGCTGCTGCCGTGTTTTTTCTACCCCAAAATGTCCCGAGGTAACTCCGTCGTGTGCCTCCTGTAGCAGTAATTCCCGTAGCAGAGTGTACCCTGGTACCCAAATGCGGTCAGTTCCGGTTTTTACGTAATAGACTCCTCGTGCTGTTGCGAACTGCTGCGAGTTTCCTCCGGTGAAGAAAGGGTCTGTTTGATAACCGTGGGTAAATATTCCTGTTAACAGTGGGCTGGTCTGGGCGAGTAGGATTGCGTGGATGTGGGCGGTGGGGCGGGTCAGTGCGTCTGCGAGGTTGGATGCTCCCTTTTTATAGGTGACCGTGTAGTGAAAATTGGACTCGAGGAAATCGAGCCAGCGAATCTGTCGTGGGTTGAGGTGAGGCTGTGCGCGAAGGTACTGTAGTGATTTGTGGTCTGTCCGTACTGTCACGTCTGCGCCGGTCAGGTAGCAGCGCCACACTTTGAACGCGTGCACGATCGCGAGCATTTCGCGGTCGTGTATCGGGTAATTCTTCTCGGGCGGATGCAGTTTTCGTGACTCGTATGCGATGGGCTGTAGGCCGTTGCCGAAATCTTGTAGCAGTACCGCTCCAATAGCGCTGTCGCTCGCGTCTGTAACTACTTCGAATGGGCGGTGTGGGTCGGCAATGCGCAGGACGGGCGGTGAACAGAGAACAGTTTTCAGGGCAGAGAAGGCAGCTTGCTCTTTCTCCCCCCACGTAAAAACGACCCCCTTCCGCAGCAAATCCGTCAGTGGGGCTGTTAAGCGGGCCATGTCGGGGACGAACCGACGGACGTAATTAACAAACCCCAAAAAACTCTGCAGCTCGGTGATGTTGGTCGGGGGGTGCCATGCCTTGACCGTATCCAGCTTCCGTGGGACAATCTCAACCCCAGCCGCCGAAATGACGTGTCCCAGAAACTCTAACCTATCCTGATAGAATGCGCACTTAGACCCCTTGGTCAGTAACCTATGCTCCTCTAAAATCTTAAACACTGCTTCGAGGTCCGCTAAATGCTGCTGCTTATCGCGACTGTAGACGAGGATGTCGTCGAGGTAGACTATCACGCACTTATCTAAAAGCGGCCTAAACGCCTCGTTCATGGTCATTTGAAATGTCGCAGGTGCGTTGGTCAGCCCGAAGGGCATTACGGTGTACTCGAACGACCCGTATCTAGTCCTAAAAGCTGTCTTGGCACAGTCCGATGGTTCGACCCGAATCTGGTGGTAACCTCCCCGTAGATCTATTTTCGAAAAAACCCGTGCTGTTCGCAGTTGGTCGATCAGTTCGTCGGCGCGGGGGATGGGATATCGCGATTTAACTGTAACCCTGTTGAGCGCTCGGTAATCGATGCACATGCGAAACCCTCCGTCTTTTTTCGGTGTGAACAGTATCGGTGCAGCGAATGGTGACGAACTCGGTCGGATAAACTGCTTCTCTAACAGGTAATCTAACTGCTTCCTCAGTTCGTCGAACTCTGGTTGTGTCAGTCTGAACTGGCGCTGTACGGTTGGCTGTGCCCCCGGTTCTAGTTCTATCCTATGATCGTGCACCCGCTGAGGTGGCAGTCCCGCTGGTAAGTCGTCGGGAAATATCCCCGGGTACCGTTTCAACAGCTCCTGTAGTTCGGGCGGTACCGCTGCCAGCAGTTTCTGAAAATCGCTCGGCTGCTCGGCTTCTCCCACTACTGCGATGTCCACTGCGTACACGTCAGCTCCAGCGGCGACTGCCCGTTTCATGGTGATGGCGTTGACGTGGACCGTTGAAGACTCAGGCGACTGCCAGCGTGGTAGTTCGACCCAGTTTCCACTACTTCGCACAGTGCAGCTGCCTGTCGTCCAGTCGATTCGCGGGTTATACCGTCGCAGCCAATCACGTCCTAGTAAAATATCGTGCCCATCCAGTGTCGGCGCGAGCATTTCCTCCTGACCCAATTTCCTATGGAATTTTGAGTGTTTCATCTAACGCGTGTTTCATCTACTGGTTTAGTACACCCAATTTCCTATGGAATTTTGAGTCCCCTCTTTCACATTTATCAACTACTAGGATGTGTCTATTACCGAAGAAGTTGTTTATGAAAGTAGCATTGTACTTGTGGCATATCACAAAGCCAATGTCCTGAAGCACGCTGTTACAATGCCAAGCGGGACTTAGGGCGTGTTTCTACGCCTCTTATAAGTCAAACCTCTTATTAGACTTGCGTGGTGGTACAATCAGGGCTGATTTTATCAGGGTAATTACCCTGATTTTAGGGTGATTTCAGGCTTTCCACTTTGTGAAGGCTGAGATTTCAGAATTACTGAGTTTTCAACCCTGTTCAAATTGTCAAACATTATATATGTTGTGTTTGTTTAGGCTACAGTGGGTTAGCCTATAGGGGGTACACAATTCTAGGGTTAGGTACTTGTACTGATTTCACTGTTAGTTCAATCATTCCTGTCCGTTCATTCTGACATGGTATCAGAGCAGGTCCTTCACTAGGACCGTTTTAGGGCCCACCGCTACCTACCTACCTACCTACCGTGCGCCCTCGTGCGCCCTCGCGCCCTCGTGCGCCTCTTACTACCGTGCGCCCTCGTGCGCCCTCGCGCCCTCGTGCGCCTCTTACTACCGCGCGCCCTCGTGCGCCCTCGCGCCCTCGTGCGCCTCTTACTACCGCGCGCCCTCGTGCGCCTCTTGTTACCGCGCGCCCTCGTGCGCTCTTGCGCCCTCGTGCGCCTCTCCCTACCGCGCACGCACGGCCTGCTAGAAACCCGCGCGCGGCCCGCTTTCCGCGGCGTCGTCGCCAGCCCGCGGCGTCGTCGCCTGCCCGCGGCGTCGTCGCCTGCCCGCGACGTCGTCGCCTGCCCGCGGCGTCGTCACCTGCCCGCGGCGTCGTCGCCTGCCCGCGGCGTCGTCCCCTGCTCGTCGCGTCGACCTGCCCGCGGCGTCGCCACCTGCCCGCCGCGTCGCCCTGCCCGCGGCGTCGCCACCTGCCCGCCGCGTCGACCTGCCCGCGGCGTCGCCACCTGCCCGCCGCGTCGCCCTGCTCGCGGCGTCGCCACCTACCCGCCGCGTCGCCCTGCCCGCGGCGTCGCCACCTGCCCGCCGCGTCGCCCTTCTCGCCGCGTCGCCCTGACCTAATCCGCCTCTCGCCCCTGGAGCAGCCGCCACTGCAGCAGCAGCCCCTGGAGCAGCCGCCACTGCAGCAGCAGCCCCTGGAGCCGCCCGCCACTGCAGTAGCAGCCCCTGGAGCCGCCCGCCACTGCAGCAGCCCCCTCTGGAGCAGCACGTACCTGCAGCAGCTGCCCCTGGAGCAGCCCGCACCTGCAGCAGCCGCCCCTGGCCCCTGGAGCAACCACCGCTGCAGCAGCCGCCCCTGGCCCCTGGAGCCGCCGCCACTGCAGCAGCCGCCCCTGGCACCTGGAGCAGCTGCCGTCGCGGCCCGGCCTCGCCCTGCAGCAGCTGCCGCGGAGCTCCCTGCTGCGGCCCGGCCCAGCCCTGCAGTTGTAGCGGCCCCGCTGTCGCCACCGTCTTGCGCCTGCCGCGCCGACCACTGGTGAGCATTGCCCAGCACTGCTACCGCTGCTACTGCTGCTACTGCCTTTTCTACTCCCACTGCCACAGCTCCTGCTGTTACTACTGTTGCTGCCGCTACTGCTACTACTGCTGCTCCTGGCGTGGCCAGATGCAGCTCCAGGGCCGTGCGCGTGAGTCCCTCACGCCCCAGCAGCTTCGTGCGCGTGAGTGGTACGCTAGTTGGGGCTGTCGGGGTGGCCGTAGTGGTGGTCGCTCTGGAGTGGGTCGGTCGGGAGCTTCTGGTAGTGGACAGGTGCAGCTGCCGTGCCCTCCTTCGCCCCAGCTGCTTCGTGCGCGTGCGTGGTACGCTAGTTGGGGCTGTCGGGGTGGCCGTCGTGGTCGTCGCTCTGGAGTGCGTTGTTCGGGAGCATCTGGTAGTGGACAGGTGCAGCAGCAGTGTCCTCTTACGCTCCAGCGGGCCCGAGAGTGGTACGCCAGTTTGGGCTGTCGGGGTGGCCGTAGTGGTAGTCGCTCTGGCGTGCGTTGTTCGGGAGCATCTGGTAGTGGACAGGTGCAGCAGCAGTGTCCTCTTACGCTCCAGCGGGCTCGTGAGTGGTACGCGAGTTTGGGCTCTCGGGGTGGTGGTCGTGGTAGTCACTCTGGAGTGCGTCGTTCGGGAGCTTCTGGGCGCGGACCGGTGCAGCTGCCGTGTAGTGTGAGTGAGGCTGCCGCTCTAGGTGCTAGTGAGACCGCCACTGCAGGTGCTCGCGTGTCTGCCACCTCAGGTGATGGTGAGGCTGCTGCTCTAGGTGCTAGTGCGTCCGTGCCCGCTGGTACTGAGTCGACTGCAGCACTGCACACCTTCACACTGGACTCAGGTGCTTCTCGCTGTTTCTTTCGTGACCGCACTGTCCTTGAGCCACTCGCTCGGCCAGTTGCTGTCTCCCTCGCTGACCCCTCTGGGGGTCCGGTCGTTGCGACCTCCTCCACTGTCCTTCCTTGTCCTGCGGTCCCGTCAGGCACACTGTCAGGTCTCTACCTCCCCTCGTTCTCTACGAACTTGGTGGCGGGTAGTGCGCTCCAGGACGGGGGTGTCCACCAGTTCACCCCTGCTTACGAGCGCGTGACCCACTGCACGTGTGCTCGGACGGGCCGTCACCTGGCTACCTTCACTCGGCAGCCGGGGTCGGACCTGTACACACTGACCACTGAGTCCCCTCAGGTCGCTGCGTCCGCGTCTGCGTCTGCGTCAGGTCAGCTGTCCGCCCCCTGCTCGTGTCGCTCTCTGGCGCATGAGACTGTCCTCTGGCACCACCGCCTTGGTCACCCGTCTGTGCAGCGCCTTCGGGCCATGCACAAACGGGACCTTGTTGCTGGTCTTCCCAGGGTTCTCCCTCCCCTCCCACCCTTGCCTGCTCCTCCCTGTCTTCCCTGTGTCGAGGGGCGGCAGCGCGCCGCTCCTCACTCCTCCTCCTTCCCCCCGACGACTGCTCCTTTGCAGACGCTCCACATGGACGTGTGGGGCCCAGCCCGCGTCCGTGGTCAGGGTCAGGAGAGGTACTTCCTGATTGTTGTTGACGACTTCTCGCGCTACACCACGGTCTTCCCCTTGCGCGCCAAGGGTGACGTCCCTGATGTCTTGATCCCTTGGATCCGCAGATCTCGTCTCCAGCTCAGTGAGCGTTTCCGCTCCGACTTCCCTGTCCTGCGTTTGCACTCTGACAGAGGTGGGGAGTTTTCCTCTGGCCTCTTGGAGGCCTTCTGTCAGCAGGAGGGCATTGAGCAGTCGTTCACACTTCCGGCCTCTCCACAGCAGAATGGGGTTGCTGAGCGCCGCATTGGCTTGGTCATGGAGGTCGCTCGTACCTCCTTGGTTCATGCGGCTGCCCCCCACTTTCTGTGGCCGTTTGCAGTCCGATACGCTGCGCATCAGCTCAACCTCTGGCCCCGTGTCTCCTTACCGGAGACTTCTCCGACACTGCGTTGGACGGGAGAGGCTGGCGATGCGTCGCGTTTTCGGGTCTGGGGATCTCGAGCTTTTGTCCGTGACACGTCCGCGGACAAGCTCTCCCGTCGCGCTGTCCCCTGTGTCTTCCTTGGCTTTGTCCCGGACGCGCCTGGTTGGCAGTTCTACCACGCCACCTCGCGTCGTGTCCTTGCCTCTCAGGACGTCACTTTTGACGAGTCCGTCCCCTACTACCGCCTCTTCCCCTACCGCACTGCCCCGCTCCCCCCCCCCGCCTCTCTTCCTCGCTCCAGGTGCTGAGGTACCAGACCCCCTCCCCCCTCAGGGTGCCGCTCCCTCAGGTGTGTCCCAGGTAGACCCGGTTGAGCCTGTCGAGGTAGCTGTTGACTCTCGTCCTGCTGGGGGTACTGAGCCTGCCCGTGAGGAGTCTGGGGGTGCGGAGCCTGGGGGTGCGGAGCCTGGAGGTGCTGAGCCTGGGAGTGCGGAGTCTGGAGGTGCTGCGTCTGGGGGTGCTGCGTCTGGAGGTGCTGAGCCTGGGGGTGCTGAGCCTGACCGTGCTGAGTCTGGGGGTGCGGAGCCTGGGGGTGCGGAGTCTCGAGGTGCTGAGCCTGGGGGTGCTACGTCTGGGGGTGCTGTGTCTGGAGGTGCTGATCCTGAGCGTGCTACACCTGGAGGAGCCCTCTCCTCCCAGCAGCTGCAGGAGAGGTACCTACAGTACTGCCGCCTCCGGAGAGGTGCTACTGGAGCTCGTACCAGTACTTCCCCTCCTACCCAGGAGCTCCCCCCCATTCAGCAGATCCGAGAGTGGTACGCGCGGCGCTGCAGTCTTCGGAGTGGTGCTCCTGGTGCTGCGGACCCCAGCGGTGGCGCTGCTGCTGGTGCTGAGGACCCGGGCGTTGGAGCTACTGCTGGAGCTGAGGACCCGGACGGTCGAGCTGCTGCTGGTGCTGAGGACCCGAGCGGTCGAGCTGCTGCTGGTGCTGAGGACCCGGGCGTTGGAGCTACTGCTGGAGCTGAGGACCCGGACGGTGGAGCTGCTGCTGGTGCTGAGGACCCGAGCGGTCGAGCTGCTGCTGGTGCTGAGGACCTGGACGGTGGAGCTGCTGCTGGTGCTGAGGACCCTGCCGCTGGTGTCGCTGCTGGTTCTGGAGACGCTGCGCGGCCGCGACCGTACTTCGTACCACTTCTTCAGCAGGTTCTTGGTCAGGCTCCTCCTCCTTGTCCTCCTCCCTCCGTAGCGTGTCCTCCGCCTGTCCAGTCGCAGTCCCAGTTCCCGCCTGCCTCGCCTCTCCCTGCTCCCTCTCCTTATACTGGTCCCACAGGAGGTCTTACAGAGCGTCGTGAGCCTGAGTCTCGTCCTGCGTCGCCTGTTCGTACTGCTCGCACTGGTCGTCGTGTCCCACGTGAGCGTCCTCCTCCTGTCCCAGGCACTCACTACATGACTCTGCGTCCCTCCACTGCTCCTCAGCGTGTCCCGCTGCCGTCTCCTCCTGCGTCCTCTCTGCCTACTCTTCCTGATCCGGAGTCTGACTCCCGTCGTGCTGCCAGTCCCACTGTCACCCGTCTCCTCGCTACTGTTGTCACTGACCCTACCTTTGAGTCCTCTGCTGCGTCTGCTCTGGTCGCTGAGTTGATCGACTTTGCTGCCCGGTGTCGTCTAGACTACGCCACTAGCCTTGTTGCTGAGTCTGAGTCTGAGTCTGTCTGTCCTCCGTCCGTCGGGGGTGAGTGTGCTCTTGGCACGGACGTCCTTGAGGACAGACAGGAGGAGTTCCAGTGCTTTGCTGCTGCTTTACCCCACCTCGTGTCCATGCTAGTTGCCCCTGAGGGAGACCCGGATGCACCAGACATCCCGACCCCGCGCACTTACGCTGAGGCGATGGCGGGTCCCTACTCCTCTCAGTGGCAGACAGCCATGGACGCAGAGATGGCTTCCTGGAAGTCCACAGGCACCTACGTCGACGAGGTTCCCCCACCTGGGGCAAACATCGTCAGTGGCATGTGGATTTTCAGGGTGAAGCGGCCGCCGGGTTCTCCTCCTGTCTTCAAGGCGCGCTACGTGGCTCGAGGCTTCAGTCAGCGAGAGGGAGTTGACTTCTTTCATACCTTCTCCCCCACCCCGAAGATGACCACTCTTCGGGTGCTGCTGCACATAGCCGCTCAGCGCGACTACGAGCTTCACTCACTTGACTTCAGCACTGCTTTCTTGCAGGGCAGCCTGCACGAGGAGATCTGGCTGCGCCGCCCTCCTGGCTTCACTGGGTCGGTTCCTCCTGGTACCCAGTGGAGGCTTCAGCGGCCGGTCTACGGTCTCCGCCAGGCACCACGTGAGTGGCACGACACACTGAGGACGACACTTGCGGCTCTTGGGTTCGCTCCCTCTACTGCTGACCCGTCACTGTTTCTACGCACAGACACCTCACTGCCGCCGTTCTACATCCTCGTGTACGTCGACGACTTGGTCTTTGCCACTGCTGACACCGCGGCACTCGCCCACGTGAAGTCGGAGCTGCAGAGGAGACACACGTGCACAGACCTGGGTGAACTGACAAGCTATCTTGGCTTGCGGATCACCCGGGACAGAGCACGGCGCACCATCACCTTGACTCAGTCACACATGGTGCAGCAGATCCTTCAGCGCTTCCGCTTCACGTACTCCTCGCCTCAGTCCACTCCTCTGCCTACCGGTCACTCGCTCTCAGCTCTGCCTTCGGATGAGTCCGTAGAGCCGAGTGGCCCGTATCCAGAGCTTGTGGGCTGCCTCATGTACCTGATGACCTGCACTCGACCTGACCTTGCATACCCTCTTAGCATCCTTGCGCGCTATGTCGCTCCTGGCCGTCACAGGAAGGAGCACATGGATGCCGCTAAGAGGGTGTTGCGCTACTTGTGCAGTACGTCGGGCATGGGGCTAGTGCTTGGAGGGCGAGACCGAGTTGTACTTACAGGACACTCAGACGCTTCTTGGGCAGACGACCAGGCTACTCAGCGGTCGTCTCAGGGTTACACCTTCAGCCTTGGCTCCGGCTCAGTTTCTTGGCGTTCTACACGCTCTTCTTCTGTTCTCAGCTCCAGTTGTGAGGCTGAGATCTACGCCACAGCCATGGCTGCCCAGGAGCTTCGCTGGCTGACCTACCTGCTGACCGACTTGGGAGAGCGGCCTCGTTCTCCTCCAGTGCTGTACGTCGACAACCAGGCTGCCATTGCCTTGTGTGAGGAGCACAGACTGGAGCACAGAACGAAGCACATCGCCCTGCGGTACTTCCTTGCTCGAGAGCTGCAGCAGCGTGGTCAGCTTCGTCTGCGTTACGTGGCCACTGAGGCCAACCTTGCTGATGTGTTCACCAAGGCGCTTCAGCCTTGTGACCATCAGCGTTTCTGTACTCTTCTAGGCCTTGTGCCTGCTGGACCTCACTTACTTACTTCTTGACTCTGCTTGTACTGTGATCTTTATATATATGCCTGCATGTTTACACTTGCTAGGTTGTGATCACTGTATCTCTTGTTATATTATCATCCTGCATGTGAACTGGTCTTGTGACCACTTGCTTGTGCTCGGAATTTGTGTGGTATCCTTGAGATCCACCCTGAGCTTGTTTTGCTTTGCTTTGATTGGTCTTGTGACCCCTTGCTCTCCCCCACTTTGCCTATGGGGGTGTGTCAAACATTATATATGTTGTATTTGTTTAGGCTACAGTGGGTTAGCCTATAGGGGGTACACAATTCTAGGGTTAGGTACTTGTACTGATTTCACTGTTAGTTCAATCATTCCTGTCCGTTCATTCTGACACAAATCAGAGTAATAGTTCTCCTATCCCTGATTTTGAGTATAGTGTAACAGACTAGCCTGTTAGTGGACCCTGACTTAATAGGGCATCGAATATGTGTTCCTTGATTCTAACCTTATCGAAAGAAAGTTTCTCGGAAATTTCCTTTCGATATCCCCCTTCGGATTGATCGCAGTACAGCCAGGGGCGTGAGCGACAGATAGCAGCATGTCTGACAGGCGAGTACACTCGATGTTTGTTACTTTCACGAATTGCAAATAAGTTGTTCTATTGACGTAATTGCGTGCGTATGGAGTTACCTGAAATTTTTTTGCGCTTTTTTTTTTGCGACATTCATGTACTCGGCGAATTAAAAACTTGGCAGATCTGTGGTATCGAATCGAAGTGTTTGGTTGACCGAAATCGCCCACCTCTTCCCTGCACTAAAACGTGTGAATAAATACTATTTTGTGAAACTAAACGGTTGGAAATTAGCGCGCTCAAAGTGTGCGCGAAACACAGAGCACAGACTTTACGCAGAGCGAAACTTTTTCCCCTGTAACAAAGGGCGCGTTACTACTCTGATCTTCGATTTTCGACCCTGAACAATCAGAGTTATATACTTTTTAACCTTGAGCAATCAGGGTAGCATCATTCTGAAAAATGTGCACTCATAATAGGGGGGATTTTTTTCCCCGGAATCAGGGGGGCCTAATATGAAACGTCAGCCCTGGGTACAGTGCTTCTCGCTTCTAGTGTTTCTGTGCCATTAGACGCGAGCGTAGTTTCATAATAGTGAGCAAGAAAATGAATGCATTGAGCAGAGAAGTGGGTACAAATGCTAACCCTAATTTGGGTTGTACCCCTTATGGGCTACCCCACTACGGCCTATGCAGCACAAGCATTATTATAGTTTGATACACCCCCATAGGCAAAGTGGGGGAGAACAAGCGGTCACAAGACCAGTCAAGAAGAGCAAAGCAAGCTCAGGGTGGATCACGAAGTCACCACACATTCTGAGCACAAGCAAATGGCCATAAAGCCAGTTCACATGCAGAGATAAATAAAAGAGAGCAAACAATACAGTGATCACTACATGGCAATAGTAAACATGCAGGTATATATATGTAGATCACAGTACAAGCAAAGTCATGCAGTGAGCAAGTGAGACGAAGCAGGCACAAGGCCTAAAGCAGTACAGAAACGCTGATGATAACCGGGCTGAAGTGCCTTGGTGAATATGTCAGCAGTGTTGGCCCGAGTGGCCACATAAGCAAGACGAAGCTGACCACGCTGCTACAACTCTCGAGCAAGGAAGTAACGCAGAGCGATGTGCTTCGTTCTGTGCTCTAGTCTGTGCTCCTGACACAAGGCAATGGCGGCCTTGTTGTCGACGTACAGAACTGGAGGAGAACAAGGCCGCTCTCCCAAGTCGGTCAGCAGGTAGGTGAGCCAGCGTAACTCCTGCGCTGCCATCGCTCCTGTGTAGATCTCGGCCTCACAACTGGAGCTGAGAACAAAAGACGAGCGGGTAGACCGCCAAGAAACAGAGCCAGAGCCAAGGCTGAAAGTGTAACCCTGTGACGACCGCTGCGTAGCTAGGTCGTCAACCCAGGACGCGTCGGAGTGTCCAGTGAGAATAACTCGACTCTGTCCTCCAAGCACGAGCCCCATGCCCGATGTGCTGCACAAGTAGCGCAAAACCCTCTTAGCAGCCTCCTGGTGTTCTCGTCGGTGTCTCCCGGGCGCAACGTAGCATGCCAGGATGCTAAGAGGGTATGCAAGGTCAAGTCGAGTGCAGGTCATCAGGTACATGAGGCAGCCCACAAGCTCTGGATACGGGCCACTCAG
This sequence comes from Closterium sp. Yama58-4, assembly GCA_947470075.1. NCBI lineage: Eukaryota > Viridiplantae > Streptophyta > Zygnematophyceae > Desmidiales > Closteriaceae > Closterium > Closterium sp. Yama58-4. Next base: position 130,336 of record CANIUD010000750.1, on the reverse strand, counting down.
CTCTACGGACTCGTCCGAAGGTGGAGCTAAGAGCGAGTGACCGGTAGCCAGAGGAGTGGACTGTGGCGAGGACCAAGTGAAGCCGAAGCACTGAAGGACCTGCTGCACCATGTGTGACTGAGTCAGAGTGATGGTGCGCCGTGCTCAGTCCCGGATGATCTGCAAGCAAAGATAGTTGCGCAGCTTACCTAGGTCTGATCACGTGCGTCTCTTCTGCAGCTCCTACTTCACTAGAGTCAGTGCCTCAGTGTCAGCAGTGGCTAAAACCAAGTCGTCGTCGTACACGAGGATGTAGAACGGCGGCAGCGAAGTGTCGGTGCGCAGAAACAGCGACGGGTCTGCAGTCGAAGGAGCAAACCCGAGAGCCGCAAGTGTCGTCCTCAGTGTGTTGTGCCACTCACGAGGCGCCTGACAGAGACCGTAGACTGGCCGTCGGAGGCTCCACTAGGTACCTGCAGGAAACGACCTAGTAAAGCCAGGTGGGCGGCGCAGCCGGATCTCCTCGTGCAGGCTGCCCTGTAAGAAAGCTGTGCTGAAGTCAAGAGAGTGAAGCTCGTAGTCATGCTATGCAGCGACGTGCAGCAGCACCTGAAGAGTGGTCATCTTCGGGTGTGGGAGAAGGTCTGGAAGAAGTCAACTCCCTGTTGCTGACTGAAGCCTCGTGCAACGTAACGAGCCTTGAAGACAGGCGGAGAACCCGGCGGCCGCTTCACCCTGAAAATCCACATGCCATCGACTATGTTCACCCCAGGAGGGGGAACTGCGTCGACGTACGTGCCTGTGGACTTCCAGGATGCCATCTCTGTGTCCATGGCTGTCTGCCACTGAGAGGAGTAGGGACCCATAATCGCCTCTGCGTAAGAGCGCGGGGTCGGGATGTCTAAAGCATCCGGGTCTCCCTCAGGGGCAAGCAGCATGGACACGAGATGAGGTACAGCAGCTGCAAGACACTCAAAGTCCTCTTGCCTACCCTCAAGGACGTCCGTGCCAAGAGCACACTCACCCCGGACGGACGGAGGACAGACAGACTCAGACTCAGCAACAAAACTAGCGGCGTAGTCGAGACGGCAGCTAGCAGCAAAGTCGACAAGCTCAGCAACTAAGGCAGGCGAAGCAGTGGACTCAAAGGAAGAGCAAGTGACAACAGTGGCTAGGAGACGTGTGACAGTAGGGCTGGCAGCACGAACCAAGTCAGACTCAGGGTCCGGAACGTCAGGAAGAGAGGACGCAGGAGGAGACGACAGAAGGACACGATGTGGAACAGAGGAAGGACGAAGTGCCATATTGTGCATGCCAGGTACAAAAGGAGGACACTAACGAGGAACACGGCGACCGGTGCGAACAGCGCGAACAGGCGAGGAAGGACGAGACATAGGCTCACGACGCTCTGTAAGCGAGTCTGTCTGCTCAGGGTAAGGAGAAGGAGCAGGCAGTGGGGAGCCTGGCTGTAACAAGAGGCCAGTAGAAGACGGGGGGCTAAGAACCTTGCGAAAAACGGAGTTAGGCAGTGGTAGAGACGACGGTGACGACAGAGCGAAGAACAGTCGCGGTGGTGCAGTACCACCAGTACCAGCTCCTCCAGTACCAGCACCTCCAGGACGAGTACCAGCAGCTCCAGCGCCTCCGGCACCAGCGCGTCCAGCTCCTGCGTCACCAGCTCTAGCGCCTCCAGCTCCAGCGCCTCCAGCTCCAGCGCCTCCAGATCTAGTACCTCTAGCACCAGCAGCACCACCAGCTCCGGCAGCTCCAGCACCTCCAGTACGAGCACCTCTGGGACCAGCAGTGCCAGCACCACCAGCACCTCCAGCACCAGCAGCACCACCAGCTCCAGTACCTCCAGTACGAGTAGCTCCAGGACCAGCAGCTCCAGCTCCTCCGGTACCTCCAGCACCAGCAGCACCACCAGCTCCGGCAGCTCCAGCACCTCCAGTACGAGCACCTCCGGGACCAGCAGTGCCAGCACCACCAGCACCTCCAGCACCAGCAGCACCACCAGCTCCAGCAGCTCCAGTACCTCCAGTACCAGCAGTACCTCCAGCACCTCCAGGACTAGCAGCTCCAGGGCCTCCAGCTCCAGCAGTGCCACTCCGAAGGCGGGTGCTCCGAGTGTACTACTCGCGCAGCTGCTGTGGTGAGGGAGGCTCCCGTAGTGTAGACGCAGTACTCCTAGGCACATCACCCCCAGGCTCAGCACCCCCAGGCCTCGCACCCGCAGGCTCAGCACCCCCAGGCTCCGCACGCTCAGGCCCAGCACCCCCAGGCTCCGCACCCCCAGGCTCAGCACCCCCAGGCTCTGCACGCTCAGGCTCAGCACCGCCAGGCTCCGCACCCGCAGTCTTAGCACCCCCAAGACGCAGCACCCCCAGCAGCACCAGAGTCACCAGTGACCTCGACAGGCTCAACCAAGGGGAGTGGGTCTACCTGAGACACACTTGAAGGAGCAGGACCCTGAGGGGGAAGGGGGCCTACCTGAGGGGACCTGGAGCGAGGAGAGGGGGGGGGGGGGGGGGGGGGGGGAGAGGGGAAGAGACGGTAAAAGGGAACCGACTCGTCAAACGTGACGTTCTGAGAGGGGAAGACACGGCTTGAGGTGGGGTGATAAAATTGTCAGCCAGGCGCGTCAGAGGGAAAACCAAGGAAGACACAGGGAATGGCGCGAGAGGAGAGCTTGTCCGCGGAGGTATCGCGGACAAAGGCACGAGCGCCCCAGACCCGGAACACCGACGCATCGCCAACCTCCCGCGTCCAATGCAATGTAGGCGAGGTCTCCGGCAAGGAGACACAGGGCCAGAGGTTGAGCTGATGCGCAGCCTACCAGACCGCAAACCAGAAAATGGGGAGCAGCTGCATGGATCATGGAGGTACGAGCGACCTCCATGACTAAGCCAATGCGGCGCTCAGCAACCCCATTATTCGGAGGGGAGGCCGGAAGCGTGAACGACTGGAGGATGCCCTCCCTATGACAAAAGTCCGCAAGAGGTCAGAGGACAACCCACCACCTCTGTCAGAGTGCAGCCGCAGGACAAAAAAGTCCGTGCGGAACCGCTCGCGGAGCTGGAGACGGACAGCGCGGATCCAAGGGATCAGAACATCAAGGACCTCCCTCTTGCTGCGCAAGGGGAAGACCGTGGTGTAAAGCGTGTAGTCGTCAACCACCAGCAAAAGGTACCGCTCGCAACCCTGTCCCTAGACGCGGGCTGGGCCCCACACGTCCATGTGGAGAGTCAGCAAGGGAAAAGTCGTCGAGGGAAACGAGGAGGAGTGAGGAGCGGCGCGCTGCCGCCCCTCGACGCAAGGAAGGCAGGGCGGGGCAGGCGAGCGCGGGTTGGGAGGGCAGAGACATGGGAAGGCCAAAGTCAAGGAAGCGGGAGTGCATGCCACGGAGGCATGGCAGGGAGGGGTGACCAAGGCGGTGGTGCCAGAGGAGAGTCTATTGCGAGAGGAGGCGACACGAACAAGGGGCTGACAGCTGACCTGGCGAAGACACCTGACCAGACGCAGCGACCTGTGTAGGCTCAGTAGTCAGTGTGTATAGGCTCGACCCTGGCTGACGGGTGAACGTGACCATTTGACGGCCCGTCCGTGCACACGTGCAGATCGCCACACGCTGTCCTCCAAGGGTAAAGGTATCAACCCATTCATCATGGAGTCAAGCGTGAAGGTGTGCAAGGCCTCGGCAGACGCAGTACCAGAAAGGGCAGACTCACTAGCACCTAGAGCAGCAGCCTCTATACCTGGGTCAGGCGGCACACACAGGTAACAGTCACCCTCAGTACCAACGGTCAAAGCATACACATTGTCATACTCTAGATCAAGGATACACATGACAGTAAGGATAGCGTCATAGTCTAGAGCAAATATATCCACATTGTTCCGAAGCAGCTCCAGCCAACGGGGTAGCTCAGCCTCGTCGCCAAACACTGCGCGCCAGGCGTCGCTCAGACAGGAGAAGCAGCGGGACTGTGTGTGGCCAACTGTCCCGCAAGTCTGACCAGCTCGATCACCTGTGCGAATGACGTACGGGCAGCGAGCAGTACTCCGAGACGCCCCACGCTGAGCGTACCACTCACGAAGCTGCTGGGGCGTAAGGGTCTCGCACGGACGCCGCTGCAGCTGCATCTGGCCACCGCCAGAGACTCCCCCCCAAACAGCTCCACCGCGGCTGCCGCTACGGCTGCCGCCACCACTCCAACTAGCGTACCACTCACGAAGCTGCTGGGGCGTAAGGGTCTCGCACGGATGCCGCTGCAGCTGCATCTAGCCCCCGCCAGAATCTCTTCACTGAACAGCTCCACCGCGACTGCCACGACGGCCGCCGCCACCAACGCCGCAACCCACTCCCACCGCTACCACGAAGAGAAGTCATAGCGGGCAAAGCAAGGAGGTGTGCGACCAGTAGGGCAGCACTCAGTGTGTCACATTTGTGTGAATGTGAGGGGTAAGGGCGTAAGGTTGGGGACGGGAAGTGTATGTACTGTAAATACTGTATATAGCGAGGCAAGGCGGGTCGAGGATGGGAGCCGAGCGGTCAGTGGCATTTCGCAAGGTGAAAGGGGAAAGAGGGGAGCTGGCGCTTGTCGAGTCTGAGGGTCGGGGAGGTTGCATGGGCGAGAGGGGAGGTGGAGCTTACGTAAGCGAGGAGTTGCGAGCTGGAAAAGCAGAGGCAACAAGGCAACGGCAGCGGAAAGCAGTGGTAACAGGAGCAACGGATGGGTGTTTGATTGCATGCTTGTTTGTTTCCCTGTGTGTGCAGGATTGGTTCGGAAGCCAGCTGGATCTGGATGTAAGCACCTAGAGGCAAGATAGAAAAGGGCAGGGAATGGATGACAAGAAGCAACCCGGCTGCAAGTCTGCTCGTAGAGGCTCAAAGCTGCTAGAGTAGACTAGGGTGAGGGGTAGAGCTCGTTGGTGGTGGGACTACTGATAGAATAGGTGGAATCTTGAAATCAATGCTCATTGCTTGTATGTTTCCCTTTTACGCGAGTGCTTTGCTATAAAGTGAGCAAGCAGTGAACCTAGGGAGATATAGCTAGCGTGGCTTGATAGAGGCGGAGATGGTTGTAGAGTGTGTGAAGGAGCAGGCAGCTCATCGCATACAAGCAATATGACGGAGCAGGGAATGCCCACTAGATCGGGGCTAGATTTCACGGTGAACGATTTGTCAATTAAGACGAACGAGATGGACGGCGACGGAAAGAATGATCATGAAGGAAGGAAGGAGATGGAGGGGCATGGCGCAGGGAAGGAGGAGGCGACGATAAACCTGACCGGAGCCACGGGCTCAGACGCGGACCGAGGGCAGCCGAGTAAGGAGGGTAAGGAGGCCACGGGAGCTGAGTCAGGGAAGCCCGCATCCACGGAAGGAGCCGCCAGGACGGCAGGAGGAAGAGCGAGTGACATGCCTTATTGACGCAGCGCTTCATGGCAAGGTTTTGAAGAGGAGGCGGCATCTGCGCGATGGTGGTACACGATGCTTCCCAAAGTGGAGGTGCCGGAGCACTTTTCAGGGGAAATGCGACGAGGGCCGTCCCCGAAAAACTATTTGATGCAGCTGGAGAACCTGCGCGCCCGATGGGAACGGGACCAGCTGACGGCAGACGAATTCTTCAGGGGCCTGGTGAACACGCTAACCGGGAAAGCGGAGACGTAATACCGGACCTGTCGCAGGGAGCTACTGGACTGGGCGGAGCAAGGAAAACCCGGGGAGAGAGATCCCACCAAACGTTTCTTGGAGATGCTGCGCGAACAATTCCCGTTGCAGACGCCAGAGAGGGTCATCGAGTTTCTCGGTTTCACGCAGCGGACGGGAGAATCTCTGTTGGCTTATTACGGCTGTCTTGCGGAGCTAGGGGAGGATATGAACTGTGTGGACCAAGGACGCTTGGTCAGTAAATTTTTGAACAGCCTCAACTATGAGCAGCACAGAGATGTGTAGGTGATCATCTTTGAGATGGGGGCGGCAGCCACGCTGCAAGTGGCGTATGAGACGGCGAAGAGAGTGGAAACGGGGAGGCGGCTGTTCGAGGTAGAGCGGACGGCAGAGCGAACAAAAGACAGGCGAAGGCCAGCGTGGAGCGCGAGCCCCGTGGAACATGAACGCCCGCCAAGGGGCCCGTCGGACGCAAGGAAGTGCCACAATTGCGGCAGAAGCGGCCATCTACGACGAGACTGCCGTAACCCGCCAACCGGCTCCATCTGCGGCAAGGAGGATCACCTTCGACGGGAATGCCTTGAGGCGCCGACTTGCGAGACGTGCGGACGAAAGGGGCATGGAGAACGGGACTGCTACTCACGGAGGGGGGACGACAGAGACAGGGGAGAGGTGGCAGAGATGAAGGCCGAGATTGAGAGGCTGCGAGTACAACTCGAGGAACGGGAACGGGGGAGTGAAAGGAGGTCGGCCATGGCAGCAAGGGAGGAAGAGGAGGAGGAAGGCAGTGAGTAAGAATTATGTCTGATGGCGAGGCTGGCCCGAGAGAGAGAGAGGAGCTGGGGCTGAGGCCGAGGAAAAGGTACCTGAGACAGAGGGTAGAGGCGAGACAGGAGTATAGACCGCGCAGGATGGCAGAAGCAAATCGAGGGGAGTTGCCACTTAGGCGTCACCCACTGGAGAGGTTTAGCTGCGCGGCTTCCGTACTGGTAGTGGAGAAGGGATACATCACTGTGGGTGGATTGCCGGTGAAGCAGGCAACCATTGATACCGGGGCTCATCCAGTGCTGACCGGAAAGACAGATAGCGGAAGGGTTGCTGCTGATGACGGCAGAGGGAGGCGGGACCAAGTGGATGCCGAAGACGCGCGCAACAGTAAAGGTAATGATTCGGCAAGGAAGTCCGGAGGAGTGCTCGGCCAAGCTGCAGTGCGGAATTTTACCGTCAGAAGATTACGACTTGCTAGTGGAAGTGGAGTTCCTGTGCAGCATTGGTGCGACGATATGCATGTGGGAAGAAAGGCTGCTGTATCGGGTGACCTACTGGGAATACGATGGGCCGCTGGCGGAATTGCCGGTGCGCTTCATTGGGCGGGAGCCGCGAGAAGCCTACCAGGCAGAGGTAAAGACAACAGAGCAGGAGCTGGGGCGGATGAACTGGGAGGAGCTAGAAGATGAGAGGCGATATCGAGATTGGCACAGGTAGCAGTGGGGATAGAATGGCAGCTTGAAGCAGCTGCATTTGGATAGCCTGGTGTTTCAGGTCCGATAGTGCTGCTGGAGCTGTTTTGAGGCATTAGCACGGGGTTGGCAGCGGTGCTAAAGGCGGGGCTGCGGGTAGAAAAACACATTTACATGGATAACGACGATGCAGCGAGCATGATGTCTTGGCACCACATCAAGAAGTTAGAGGAGCGATACCCGTCGCAGCTATACGAGGGAGCGGTGGACCGAGGAGCAGAGTGGCTCTGCCACCGAGTGGAGGACGTGAAGAAGGAGGCACTCGCCCGCTGGGGGCATATCGACTTAGTGGTCGCGGGCTGGGAGTGCCAGGGGATGTCTCGCGCCGTAGAGGGAAGGGGAATGGAGGATCCGAGGAGTGGGCTGTTCAGGGAGCTGATCAGGATCCTGAAGCTGATCAAGCGAAGGCAAGGGGAGGTGGCCTATATAGTGGAAAACGTGGACACCCGAGACGATCATAGAGAGGCAGTGAAGCGAGCGGAGGAAGAGAACAAGGGGGAGTTGGGGGCAGGAGTAGTGTGGGACCGCAACACAGAATGGAAGTCGAACGCACCGGACTCGCAGGTAGTGGCAGAACGTGCTGCCAGAGGCACTTTTGCAGTATGAACTGTCGATGATGGAGCGCCCCCGACTGCGACTCGTCGCAGACATATTGGAGCCAACACGAGTGCCTGCGCCAGTTCGCTACCCCGACCATGAGACGCAGTACCCCTGCAACGAAGTAGGCAAGCCCCGGCAAGCCTGGCCAACGTTGGTGGCTCACGAGGAGGCGGACGCATTTAGAGTCAGGGACGGGGTGGAGGGGCCAGGCATGGTGTTTGACTGCCTGAAAGGGGTTTGGGAGGAGCCGACAGCGCTGGAACGCGAGCTGGCCATGGGATTCATGGCAGGAGCAACAGGAAGCGCGGATGTTACAAAACTGCAGAGGAGGAGGGCACTGGGAAGGGCCATGGACCTGAATGTGCTTCATTGGTTGGTAGGAACGATGGACAGGCATCTCGAGAGGAATCGGCTGGAGCGGAGGAAAGATCATGCAAGGGCAGAGCCCAAGACGGATGATGATCGAATCAAGGAAGAAGAGTCGAAGATATTACTGGAGCGTCTGGAGAATGAGGCGTGGGAGATGAGGAAAAAGGGGGTACCGCAAGAGAAGCGAGCGGAACGACTGAGCGATCATTTGGGAATTCCAGGGCGGTATCTAGACCAGGAGAAGAGGAAGAAGATGGGTGGGAAGGAGAGCCAGAGATGACTGGGACTCTGAGGAAGAGGAAGACCCCATGGAGAGAAGGATTCCTGATCCCGATGAGGTATTCTTAGGACCGAGCAGAGCCTACATGGCAAGCAGGGCGGAGGGGCAGGTGGTGGAGTGGGCGCAGGAGCAGCGACCGGCAGCAGACAGGGAGGGCGCATCAGAAGAGGTAGCCGAGCAGCTGGGGGCAGAAGAAACTCTCACGAGGGCGGGAGAGGTAGAAGGGGTAAGGGAAGAACAGCAAGAAGCTCCAAGTGTCAGAACTAGCTGTAGAAAGTAAGAATGAAGAAAGGAGGGTTTGCACTAGCAGCAGTTGGCATACATATAGGAAACCCTAATTGGGTTGTACTCGCTATAGAGTACCCCACTGCAGGCTAGAGCATAATATTCTGACACACCCCCATAGCCAAAGTGGGGTGTAATCAGCAGAGAAAGCAAAGCAGTACAAGCTCAGGGTGGATCACAATGTCACCACACATTCTGAGCACAAGTTTAAGAAGCAATAGTTTAAAGTGCACAATTATGAGCAAAGCTAGAGGCAGTTACAGAGGGCAAGTGAGGAGGAGGAGGGCTGGCGAGAGGAGAGAAGAGTGGAGGCGACGACTGAAGCTGCAGACACACGGGCAACAGACGGCTCTGGTGCAACTCTAGTGGCTACCGGGAGCAAGGGCCCCGGAATACAGGAGTAACAGGCTCTGCGTCTGATCAGCAGCGACAGGAGCAACGGACCCACGGGCGACAGGTGCAACCGGCTCTCTGAGCTACCGGTGGCTATCAGAACCCCGGAATACAGGCGCTGCAGACGACACGACGGCTGCCTCCACCCAACCTCCTCCAACTGTCCCACACCCCCCAACACACACCCCCTGCTGAAACCCTAGCTCCACTCCCATGGCACCCCCCTTAAACCCTAAACCCTCGGCTCCCACACACCCACCCCCCTGAGCAGCAGCTGCAGCAGTGGGAGACGGAGGAGGAGGAGGAGCAGGGGACGGCTGACAGAGACGGCACCCCCATACGCTCCACCCCCAAACCCTAATTCAGGAGTACGGGCAGCAGCAGGGGTGGGGCGCCGTCAGAAGCGCGAGGGACGGCGTGCAGCTCAGTGGGAGAGGAGACCGGGCGCCCGCGGGCCAGGCGCAGCCCGTACGAACCGCGCGCAGGCGGCCCGAGGCGCGCGCGGGCCAGGCGCAGCCCGTACGGGCCGCGCGCGGGCCTGGCGCAGCCCGTACGAGCAGCGCGCGGGTTGTACGGGCCGCGCGCGGGCCTGGCGCAGCCCGTACGGGCCGCGCGCGTGCAGGACAGGCCGCGCGCGGGCCTGGCGCAGCCTGTACGGGCCGCGCTCGTGCAGTACGGGCCGCGCACGGGCGACGGGGGCGACGCGCGGGTCCCCGGGGGCGCTTCGGCGGGCGACGGGGGGAGAAAACCGCCGCGCGCCTCGGGGCGCACGGCGGGCAGAGAACCGCCGCGCGCCTCGGGGCGCACGGCGGGCAGAAAACCGCCGCACACCTCGGGGCGCACGGCGGGATGAAAAATCCGTCGCACGCCACGAGGCGTGCGACACACAGAGTAGCAGTAGCAGTAGCAGTAGCAGTAGCAGCGGAAGGCTTAGGTGGTGGGCCCACCCACAGGATCGACCCAGGAGGGTCGACCTGCTCTGATAGCATGTCAGAACTAGCTGTAGAAAGTAAGAATGAAGAAAGGAGGGTTTGCACTAGCAGCAGTTGGCATACATATAGGAAACCCTAATTGGGTTGTACTCGCTATAGAGTACCCCACTGCAGGCTAGAGCATAATATTCTGACACCAGGAGCACGCTGGGACGTAGGGGAAGCCATGGAAGGAGAGACGGCGCCGAGGCTAGAAGCAGTACTGCGACGGCATGCAGCGGCGTTCGCGCACACTCTGCAGCAGCTAGGGAAGTGCGTGACAAGCACCATGCATCTGCCGCTTAACACTGAGGTTCCGGTCTACCACAGGCGGAGGCGAATGAGCCCTCAAGACATAGCTGTCTGCTCGGAGAAGTGCCAGGAGTTGTTAGCAGCAGGCCTGATCAGGCGATCCACATCGGGCTATGCCGCGGCGACAGTGGTAGCAGCTAGGACTGACCTGACAGGCACAGTGCTGTCTCGCCGCATGTGTGGGGACTACAGGGGGCTGAATAAGGTGACGGCAACTGATCGTTACCCGATGCTAATGGCAGAGGAGATATTCGACCAGCTGCAGGGGAGCTGGGTGTTCTCGACACTGAATCTCCGGCACTGCTTCAACCAAATACCCATAGCTGAGGCTGACAAGAAGAAGACGGCCTTCCATGGGCCAGATGGGTTATACGAATGGAATTTCATACCGTTCGAGATGCGTAACGCGTCGGCATTGTTTCAGCGTGTCATGGATGCGGTGCTGCGGGAAGTTAAAGGAGCGGCATGCTACATAGATGATGTCATCATCTTCAGCCCATCGGCAGAAGCGCACGTAAGAAACTTAGACGCAACACTGGCAGCGATAGAGGCAGCAGGACTCACGTGTCATCCAGGGAAGTGCCGGTTTGGGCATCGGAGCGTCTCCTACTTGGGATTTGAGGTGGCATCAGGGAAGCTCAGCATCCAGAAGGCGAAGGTAGCGGCATTGGACAGGGTGACGCGACCGAAGGACAGGAGCAGCCTGAGGGCCCTGTTAAAGTTCCTCAATTACTACCGTAAATTCGTTGAAGACTTCAGCAAGAAGGCGGCGCCGCTGAACATGCTGCTAAGAGAGGAGCAGAAATGGCAGTGGGAGGAGCCACAGGAGAAGGCGCTGCAAGGGCTGATGGAGGCGGTAAAATCAGGGGCCGTGCTGAAGCTGCCAGACAGGGAGGCGCCATTCGTGTTGTACACGGATTGGAGCAGCGCTAAAATGGGAGCATTACTGAGCCAGATAGAAAAGGGGGTGGATAAAGTAGTGGCGTTCGCCAGCAGAACCTGCAGCCCTGCGGAAGCCAATTACTCGTCCTACGAGGGAGAGGGGTTGGCAGCCGTATGGGCCGTGGGGCACTTTAGGGTGTACCTGCAAGGACGGCATTTCACTCTAGTGACGGACCACCAGCCATTGCTGTGGCTGATGCACAATCGGACGCTAACAGGCAGGAATGCGTGGTGGGCAATGAAGTTGTAGGTGTATGACTTCACCGTGAAGCACCGTCCGGGAAAAACGATGCAACACGTGGATGGCCTGTCAAGGAACCCGCCACGCAGCCTCCCGGAACCAGAGCCACCAGTGGCGGCATAACCGCCATGGTCAGTGAGAGGGGACCAGGGGAAGCACAAGCCAGGGGACCGGCAGATGTGTGGCAGGATGCGGCAACTCTGGCATGGATCAAGAGCGAGACGGCAGAAGACGGGGGAACAGAGGCTAGGGCGAGAGCTCGGGGACAGCACTACAGGTGGTACTAGGGACAGGTGCAGCTGCAGACAAAGGATGGGTGGTAGAGGGTGCCAGCACCAGGAGAGAGGGAGCAGATCATATAGGAAGTGCACAATAAGCTGGGACATTACAGGCCCTTGAGGACGCAACAGCTGCTGCAGACTGGATGGTGGTGGGCAAAGATGCGCAAGGAAGTGAAGGAGTGGGTGGATAGGTGCGAGCTTTGCTGCAGGAATAAGGCGAGCCAGCTGAAGAGCCAGGCTGAGCTGCAGCCACTAGACATAGTCGAGCTGGGATACCGATGGTCTCTGGATATCGCCGGAGAGCTACCTGTGACGAGGAGGGGGAGGAGGTACATCGTGCTCATGATAGAGCACGTTAGAAAGTGGGCGGAAGCGAGGGCCTTGGTTACCAAGTCAGCCGCCACTGTGGCCAAAGCTTTCGAGGAGATGGTCATAACTAGGTTCGGGGCATGCGGGGAAGTGTTAACCGATCAGGGGACGGAGTTCTAGGGGGAGTTCAAGGAGCTGCTGGCTTCCAACGACATCCAACATCGCACCACGTCGAGGTATCATTCGCAGAGTGACGGACTGACGGAACGGCTAGCGCAGACAGTGAAGAAGGGGCTGCGAGTGTATGGGGAAGCGCATAAGGGGGACTGGGACAGGAAACTGCCCTAGGTGATGGCCGGATACCGTTTCAGTAAGCAAGCCGCCTTGAAGGACTTATTGCCCTACTACCTACTGTTCGAAAAACTGCCCATCCTACCGGTCGATGCGCCGCGCCTGCTAACAGACCCCGTGTCCGCAGGAACGTCAGAGAAATGGGTGGCGTTGGCGGATGCAAGGGCGAACTACCTGCGGAAGATGCTGCCCGCGGCAATGGAGAGCTTGAAGGTGGCTCAGTTGCGCGATATCCATCGTTATAACCAGAGGCAGCTGGGCAAGATGCAGGGCAAGCAGGAAGGGGTTGAGGAAGGTCAGGAGGTATACGTGCGAAGGGCGAAGCGAGACGGACTGTACGTGGGGGTGTCGCAGCAGCGATGGACCGTGAAGGAGGTCAGAGAGTCAGGAGTGTTAGTGCTAGAGGATGCAGGAGGAAAGCGGGTACTGGACCATGTGACGAACATCGCAAAGGCAGGGAAGCAGAACTGTGGGAGCCAGTACTAGGGTCCCATGACCAGGGCGAGGACGGCGGCAGCTGGTCACGGGAGGGGGCAGGGGCAGACAGAAAAGGGGCATCACCAGGCCTCAGGGAGACAGTGAAGCAACACGGTCAGCCGAGAGTGGGGACTGAAGAGATGGGAGGAGGAGATGCAGGGAGGACAAGCCGGGAAAGAAGGAGGGAGAGTATGGGCAGTCAGGAAGGGAATCATGAGGGTGGAAAGAGCAGCATGAGAGAAGGTGAGGAAAGTTGAGAGTGTTTCCGAAACCCACCACTCCCACTGCCGCCACCACCGCCGCCACCACTCCCACCGCTACCACGAAGAGAAGTCATAGCGAGCAAAGCACGGAGGTGTGCGACCAGCAGGGCAGCACTCAGTGAAGGCAGGGCGGTAAGAAGGCACTAGGGTTAGCGCGTAGGGTAGGGCGGGGCGGCGCACGATCAGCCAAGGGCGCTTGGCAGCGAGGCGCGCTGGCGCGCTGGGCAGCGGGGCGCGCTGGCGCGCTGGGCAGCGGGGCGCGCTGGCGCGCTGGGCAGCGGGGCGCGCTGGCGCGCTGGGCAGCGGGGCGCGCTGGGCAGCGGGGCGCGCTGGGCAGCGGGGCTCGCTGGCGCGCTGGGCAGCGGGGTGCGCTGGCGCGCTGGGCAGCGGGGCGTGCTGGCGCGCTGGGCATGGGGCGTCGTGCGGGTGGCGCAGGGCAGGGCAGGGCGTGCACGGGGCGGCGCAATGCAAGGCAGAGCGCGCGCGGGGCAGGGCATGCACGGGAAGCGTGACGCAATGCAAGGCAGGGTAGGGCATGTGCGGGCGGCGCTATTGTGTGATGCAATCATATGCATTCACGTCTGTCAGCCTCCCATCATATTCTACTATCTTGCATGCGTGGTGTGCATGCGTGCAAGAATTTGTGTTTGGTGTGGTTGGGATTTTCTAAGTGTGTGTGTGAATGTTATTTGGCTTGAGCAGATACCTGAAAGGACTCCTCTGCTCAAGAGCTTTCCGTCAAACCAAGAATCGCTTCAATCGGAGCACGAACGAAAAAGTTACGAACGTTCAAAGTTCGTATTTGGGATGCGACGACTTTGGGAAGTTGTGAAGTGACTCAATATGGGGTATAGACTTTTGGGGGTTGGGAAATTCGTCCCCATCACTGTAGATGATGCCAAGTGGTTGGGAGAAACCAAACCAGGTTGGCAAGTGTGGCCAAGTTGGGGTGAGGTGGATTGTGGAGGTTGGGAAAGTGATAAAGGTCATAGTTGGGGTGCCTATAGAGAGGGGAATTGTGTGGCACGAGGTTTCCCTAGTTGGGGACTCTCTTAGGACCTTCCCTCTCGTCCTCCTCTTCCCTCCTGCCTGGTTTCTAGCTACTCTAAATCTCTTTGTAAATTTTGTGAGAAAACCTGTGATTGAGTTAAGTTTTCTATGGCAGCATACCCCCTAGTGCGCCGAAATTCATAACTCGAGTTATACTCCATCTTTTGGTACGATTCAAACTGGGAAAGATAGCCACGCTCACGGGCTACAAGATACTCGAGTTAAAGACGATTTTAACAGTGCAATTTTCGTCGACGGCGTTTCTTGTGAAGTCGACATTTCTGTCCAGAATTCTAGCCCAACGATTTCGAGATATTTCGGCCCCTATACGTTCTAGACTCGTCCTTAGTCTACAACAAGCGCAACGCAGGGCAGGGCATGGGGAAGCGCAGTAACTGCAGTTGGTCACTACCTAATGATGTGTTCGAAAAAAAAAAAAAAAAAAAAAAAAAAAAAAAAAAAAAAAACGGTCCTACGGACCTACTGCTCTGAAACCATGCCAGAATAGTGAGCAAGAAAATGAATGCATTGAGCAGAGAGATGGGTACAAACCCTAACTGTTGTGTGATGCTATCATTCACATTCACGTCTGTCTGCCTCCCATCATGTGTTCGTGCGTTGCATGCGTGGTGTGAGCGTATGCAAGAATTTGTGTTTGGTGTGGTTTGGATTTCCTGAGTGTGTGTGAATGGTATTTGGCTTGGGCAGATATCTGAAGTGATTTCTCTGTTCAAGAGCTTTCCGACGAACCAAGAATCGTCGCGATTGGAGCAATATCAAGAAAGTTACGAACATTGGAGTTCGTATGCTTTCTGTACTTTGGTTGCGGCGACTATGGGAAGTTGTGGGGTTTGACTCCATAAGGGGTATAGACTTTTGGGGTTGGGAAATTCGAACCCATCACTGTAGATGCTGCCATGTGGTTGGGTGAAGCCAAACCAGGTTGGCAAGTGTGGCCAAGTGGGTTGAGGTGGATGGCATGAGTTGGGAAAGTGACAAATGTGAAAGTGGGGTTGCCTATGGAGAGGGGAATTGTGTGGCATGGGGTTTCCTTTGGTTGGGGACTCCTTGGGACCTTCCCTCTCGTCCTCCTCTTCCCTCCCACCTGGTTTAGTCCTACCCTAATTCTCTTGTGTAAAACTTGTGGATCTTTGTGAGAACTATTGTGAGTGAGTTAAGTTTCTATGTGGCAGCATACCCCCTAGTGCGCCGAAAAGCATAACTGGAGATTTACTTCACCTTTTGATACGATTTAAATTGGGAATGATAGCTACGGTCAAGAGGTATAAAATACTCGAGTTTGAGACGATTCTAACGGTGCACTTTTTGTCGACGACGTTTCTTGTGAAGTCGCGGTTTCTGTTCACATTCTTAAGCCAACGATTTTGAGATATTTGGCCTCATGTTCTTCATAGACTCCGTCCTTAATCTCTAACAAGTGGTATCAGAGCTGATTGAGGACTTTGTGGGGAGTCTACTGAAGTGTGAAGACCCTCCTAGACCCACCATGGCCTGTGGGCGTGCCTAAGTGGAGCTCTAGAGGTTGGATGTGACTTCCGCTAAGGGGAAACTCTGCCGAAATTTCGTTGGCGCCGACACTTGTGGAAATTGTGTGGAACTTTGGTGTGGACAGAAAAGGGGAGCTAAAACCTCTGATTGGGAGCAGAGGAGATGAGTGGAGAAGCAGCTGATAAGAAGAGTGAACCGCCACCGTCCAAGATCGAAGCTTTGGATGGCTCCAATTATGAGGAATGGAGCGGGCGGATGCGGAGCGCTTTCAAGCGCTACAAGCTGCTGAAACTTGCGATGGGAGAAGAGAAGATGCCCGAGGAAGGAGATGCTGGGGATCGATGGATTGAGCGGAGCACGGTGCTGTACGACCTGATTCTTCAGTCCGTGAACAATGACATGTTCCAGCATATCAAGGATTTGGTGGAGCTGGACGACTCGGGGCCGAAGGCGTGGAAATTGCTACGCGACGTGGTTCAGCCCAACACGCTGCCAATGGTGATTGTGTTGGAGAAGGAGCTGGCGGCCCTCTCCATGCGACCGGGAGACGACGTGAAGCCGGTCCTTGACAAGATCAAGGACACTTATGCGAGGATGGCAGCGGCGGGCAGCAAGGTTTCGGAGATGCAGCAGTGCACCAATGTCATCTCGGTGCTCGACAACTCGTGGGACAACCTCATCCCCACCCTCAACGTTCAGCAGGACAAGTGGACGCCTGAGTGGCTACGGCAGCAGATCCTGCAGGAGGACTTCCGCAGGCGCCACACGGGAGGTGGTGCTGCCAACAAAACTGCTGAGGGGTATGGAGCTGCAGGAGGCAGCAGAGGAAGAGGGGGAGGGAGAGGCCGAGGCCGCGGGAGAGGCTTTGGCAGAGGGAGAGGCCGAGGTGACTACAACGAGGGGCATGGGAGCTCTGGTGGCAGGGGGAGCACCCGAATGGAGGGTGCATGCTGGTACTGCAAGAAGGCTGGACACCCATGGTTCAAGTGTTTCAGCCGGCCTGAGGGATGGGCGCCCCCAGGCATGAAGCTGCCAAGTGGTGAACGCGCACGAGGTAGCGCTGTGCAAGGTTCAAGTACACAAGGTGATGGTGCACAAGGTAAAGCTGACCCTGGGTTGTTCCTCATGGTTGAGGATGTGAAAGTGAGTGAGGATGATGTGGGTTCGGTTGGGAAGGTTGTGATGCACCCCCTCACTCACTGGGTGATAGACTCAGGTTGCACGAGTCACATGACTCCGCGGGCAGATTTGCTTGATGAGGTGAAACCCCCTGGGAAGATCAAGTTTGTGGCTGCCGCTTCAGGTGCTTTGCTCCCTGTGATTGGTGTTGGGAATGCCAAGGTGATGGGAGCTAATGGGGGACTTGTGGGACTTGGGAATGTCCTGTTGGTTGAAGGCTTGTCCGCTAACCTTCTCTCTGTGCGCCGACTGCAGTTAATCAAGGCCAAAGTTACATTCGGCCCAACGAGCTGCCGTGCAAAGCTTGGGAAGTTGCTGCTGTGGGATTTGGAGGAAAAGAGCAGCTGCATCAAGGACCTGTGGCAGCTGCCCATCATCCCTTGGAACGGGAAACCACCAGCAACGGCAAAGGCAGCGGCAGCGGCTAAGGCAACTGCGGGAGGAGAGGAGACTGCACCAGCTGCAGGGGCCCTGGATGCAGCCAAGAAGAAGGTGCAGCAGCCACAGCAGCCTCATGGTGAGGTGCTTGCAGGTGTGGATGCGACAGCTGCATGGGCAAAGGCTTCATCTGGGAGTGGTGAGGCCAATTGGGAGACGTGGCACGAGAGGTTGTGCCACATCAACATTCCGATGCTGCAGAAGTTAGTGAAGGATGGGAGCTTGAAGGGATTGGAGGTGAAGGGGGCAGCGAAGGAGATTGGGAGCTGCCCTACATGCCTTGAGACCAAGTTCACGAAGTTTCCCTTCAGCAGCAGCACGGGACCAGCCAAGGCACCACTTGCGCTTGTGCACATGGACGTGGTGGGCCCAACAAGGGCCACTTCTCTCTCGGGCAGCCGCTACTTCTTGACCATCGTGGACGACCACACGCGTGCGGTGTGGGTCTACCCTCTCAAGACTAAGGGGGACGTGGCAGCGGCTGTTCTCAAGGAGTGGATGCCGAGAGCTCAAAGGGAGAGCGGACACAAAGTGAAGGTGATCCGCACTGACAACGGGGGAGAGTTCATTGGCGCTGATTTTGAGGCAGTGCTGAAGAAGAAGGGCATTCAGCATCAGCTCACAGTGCCCTACAACCCTCAGCAGAACGGCGTGGCTGAGCGGTTCAACCGGACCCTGCAGGAAGGTGCCCGCACTCTACTTGGGCGTGCAGGGCTGCCGGATCCGTTTTGGGTGACTGCACTACGGCAGGTCGTTGTGGTGAAGAACAGGGTGCTCGCGACTGTGGGGGACAAGCAGTGGATCCCCTACACCAAGTGGTATGGGAGTGCACCTGCAGTCAACATGCTGAGAGCCTACGGGTGCATGGTGGTGTTTCATGTGCCGAAGGAGAAGAGGGGAAAGTTGGAAGCTTCTGGGAGATGGGGTGTGCATTTGGGACTTGCAAAGGATCACAAGGGCTGGTTGATTTGGGATTTGACCAGCCAGCAGCTGACTGTGTCGAGGGATGTGAAGTTCCTCGAGTCCCTGTACTACAAGGAGTGGAAGCAGCAGCAGCAGAAGCTTCCCACGACTCCACTGATCATTGAGGCCGATGAGGTGCAGCGGCCTTCGAGGCAGGTGGAGGTTTCTGTCTCTGAGAAGGAGATCTCTGGGGTGACTGAGGATGGGGGAGAACCTGAGGTGGAGGAGCAGCAGCAGCAGCAGCCGCAGCAGCAGCAGCAGCAGCAGCAGCAGCAACGTGCGGCTGACCGTCCTAGGAGGGATGTGCGCCCTCCTAACCGGCTTACCTATCCGAGCTTTGGGAAGCCAAAGGTGGTGCGGGCTGGGAGTGTGGCTGAGCAGTGTGATGAGGAGGAGATAGCGCACTGCTACTGGGCAGCCGTCCCCGAGCCCAAGACGCTTACCGAGGCCTTGAGTGGGCCCGATGCTGAGAAGTGGAAGCAGAGTGTGAAGGAGGAGTACGACTCACTGCTGGAGAACGAGACGTGGGAGTTGTGTGAGCTGCCTCCTGGGAAGAAGGAAATTCATCGAAGCTGATTTTCAGGCACAAGTACGGACCTGATGGGGAGCTGACCCGCTACAAGTCAAGGCTTGTGGCTAAGGGGTTCCAGCAGACAAAGGGGAAGGACTTCAACGAGCTCTATGCTCCTGTGGGGAAAGGGACAACACTGAGAGTGTCATTGTCAATGGCTGCATACCGTGGATGGCGGGTGAAGCAGATGGACATCACCACCGCCTTCCTCAATGGGATCATTTTGGAGGAGCTGTACATGTTGCAGCCTGAGGGGTTGGACGAAGGGAACGGCAGGGTGTGCAGGCTGAAGAAGGCCATCTATGGCCTGAAGCAGGCTCCTCGTGCATGGTACCACAAGCTGGAGGAGACCTTGCTGGCTGGGGGATTCAAGAAGAGTGAGTGCGACCACAGCCTGTTCCTGCTGCAGGAGAAGGAGCAGTTTCTCCTGCTCCTGGTGTATGTGGACGACATCCTCCTCTTCTCTGATTCGTCTACGATGATTGAGCGTGTGGAGGAGATGCTGGAGATGCAGTTCAAGTGCTCGAAGATGGGAGATGTGAAGTATTACCTTGGGATGCATGTGGAGAGAGACCTTGACAAGGGAGTGTTGAGGTTGCACCAGAGGAAGTACTGTGAGGGGCTGGCCGAGAAGTATGGGCTGCAAGATAAAGGGAAGCCAGCCATCCCACTGCCTTCGGGCTTCACTATGGAGCCCTGTGCTGATGAGGAGGTGGTGGGAGAGAGTGACAGGAAGCTTTTTCACTCCATGGTGGGGGCACTCAACTATGCGGCTAACCACACGCGGCCTGACATTGCGTTTGCTACATCCAGGCTTGCGAGTGTGGTTTCTCGCCCCAGTCATGAGCAGCTGGAAGCGGCCAAGAGGTTGGTCCGCTATGTGAGTGCAACGGCATCAGTGGGCTTGGAGTACAGTGCCGTGCGACAGAGGCTGCAGAGGGGTGCAGCTGACTTGAGCAAGGGGGAGATGTGTTTGTCTTGCTACACCGACGCCAGCTTCAACTCTGTGAAGGCGGATGGCACCAGCATTGGAGGCTATGTGTGCCTCTTTGGAGGTGGTGCAGTGAGCTGGCGGAGCAAGAAGCAGAACGAGGTGGGGCTGTCCTCGTGTGAGACCGAGAACATGGCCCTTCTGCGGAGATAACTCTAGTAACGGGAGCTAGACTACGGGCTAGGCACGGGTGCTCGTGTGATCTCTGCGTTCTCTGGTCCTTAGTTGTTTTCCTAGTGCACACACTGCTTGCTAGTTCATAAGGCAATTTGGCAAGAGTTTCACTAGAGAAAGTTGACAACAATGATACAAAGAAGTTGGCTAGACAAGACTACATCAGAGCTAGGGTGCAAGCAGGTCGACTGCCAGCGCAGCATGGTCGACCGCGTGCCAGCACGACTTGGTCGACCGCGCTCCAGCAGTGCAGAGACGCGGCTTGCCAACGCTGCAGGTCGACGGCGAGACAACAGCGCAAGTCGACGGCGTGCCAGCGTTGCTCCTGCAGTCCAGCATCGCACCCGCTTCGCAGGTGCGCGTAGATGATTGGCGTGCAGTGCCTCGTCACCTGCACAATGCACACGCCACATCAACGTCGTGCGGACGACTGCTTCTGATGCACCACGTCGACCTCGGGATACCATCACCGAGGTCGTCCTCGCCAAAACCACCTGGGCGACCATCGCAAGCCTTCGCAGCACCTCGTCACCCAGGTAACCTGGTCGACCGGGCAACCAGGTCGACCAGAGGCTCCAGTGCGTGCCCGTCGACCACCCAGGTCGACGACCACTTCCGGTCGACCTCCCAGGTCGACCACTGCCTCTGGTACGTGCCGGTCGACCTCCCAAGTCGACGGCCACCTCCAGTCGACCTCCCCAGGTCGACCACTATCCCCTGGTTGACCAGCTGCAAGTCGACGTCCCAGGTCGACCAGAAGGGCTGGTCGACGTCCCAGGTCGACCAGCCGAAGTTGGCGCCCTCCCGACGTCGGCGCCCATGCAGTGGCTCCCCGTGCAGGTCGACCAACCTCCGCGACCAACTCGCCCACTGCTGCAGGTCGGCTGCACCCTACACCCGACCACGAAGTCGGCTCCGCCCAAGCGAGGACGGGGCCAACACCCAACTCCCGTTGACACTCCCCTGCCGCGTTCACGCTTGGGCCCCCAGCCCACACGGCAGTACCTCTCGGAGAACAGCTCGTCGACGTGCACCCAACACACAGCACGTCGTCCACCGCACCAGCCATGAAGGAGGGCATGGCACCTACTGCTGCACGTCGTCGTCGCCGCCCACGTCGGCCAGACGCACTTGGCCGATGGCGACGGAGCACCGGTTGAAGGCCGGATAGTGCAGCGCCACTCTGCGAGGAGGAAGCGAAGTCGGCGTCCCTCCTTGCCAGCTTCGACGGCCGCCACGTACTCCGACTCGGTCGACGACAGCATCGCGCACTTGATGCGCTGGCTCGACCAGGAGACCGCGGCCCCTCCGTAGACGAACACGTAGCCGCCCGTGCTCGTCCTGGTCTGCTCGTCACCGACGTCGTCGGCGTCCACGTAGCCGACCAGCTCCAGCGACTCAGGTCCACCGCCAAACTCCAGGGCGGTGTCGCGCGTGTTGGCAAGGTAGGCGAGGCAGCGGTCGACCTCGCGCCAGTGCTGGTCGCTCCTCACCGTGAGGCCGCTCCTCAGCTTGCTGCAGGCGAAGGCGATGTCCGGCCTCGTCGTCGTCGCCGCGAACTGCAGCGAGCCGACCTTCTGCCGGTACTCCTCCTCCTGTCGCTCCTGCGCCTCCTCGTCGTCGAAGGTGAGTTCGGCGTAGGCGTCGACCGAGACCGACGTCTTCGGAGTCCGTCCGCCCTGCTCCTCGTCGATGAAGCGCCTACGCAGCTTGTCGGCGTAGCCCTGCTGGTGCAGCCACAGCTTCCCCGCCGACCTGTCGCGCACGATCTCCAGCCCGAGGTACTTCTGCACCGGCGAGATCTCGCGCAGCTCGAAGGCGGCCTCCAGTAGCTCCTTCAGCTGCTTCAGCATCTCGGGGCTGCTGCTGGCGGCAAGCAGGTCGTCGACGTAGACCAGCACCCAGCAAGTCGCTCCGTCGTCGCCGACCTTGAAGTAGAGGGCCTCGTCGACCTGGCTCTTCTTCCACCCAGCGCCGACCAGCACGTCGTTGAGCGCCAAGTACCACAGCAGCGGCGACTGCTTCAGCCCGTACAGGCTCTTCAGCAGCTTGCACACCCGGCCGGTTCCGTCGTTGAAGTAGTCCGGCTGCGACATGTACAGCACCCGGTCGAGCTTGCTCTGTAGGAAGGCGTGTCGGAATCAACAGACAGGAATGATTGAACTAGCAGTGAAATCAGTACAAGTACCTAACCCTAGAATTGTGTACCCCCTATAGGCTAACCCACTGTAGCCTAAACAAACACAACATATATAATGTTTGACACACCCCCATAGGCAAAGTGGGGGAGAGCAAGGGGTCACAAGACCAGTCAAAGCAAAGCAAAACAAGCTCAGGGTGGATCTCAAGGATACCACACAAATTCCGAGCACAAGAAAGTGGTCACAAGACCAGTTCACATGCAGGTTGATAATATAACAAGAGATACAGTGATCACAACCTAGCAAGTGTAAACATGCAGGCATATATATAAAGATCACAGTACAAGCAGAGTCAAGAAGTAAGTAAGTGAGGTCCAGCAGGCACAAGGCCTAGAAGAGTACAGAAACGCTGATGGTCACAAGGCTGAAGCGCCTTGGTGAACACATCAGCAAGGTTGGCCTCAGTGGCCACGTAACGCAGACGAAGCTGACCAAGCTGTTGCAGCTCTCGAGCAAGGAAGTACCGCAGGGCGATGTGCTTCGTTCTGTGCTCCAGTCTGTGCTTCTCACACAAGGCAATGGCAGCCTGGTTGTCGACGTACAGCACTGGAGGAGAACGAGGCCGCTCTCCCAAGTCGGTCAGCAGGTAGGTCAGCCAGCGTAGCTCCTGGGCAGCCATGGCTGTGGCGTAGATCTCAGCCTCACAACTGGAGCTGAGAACAGAAGAAGAGCGTGTAGAACGCCAAGAAACTGAGCCGGAGCCAAGGCTGAAGGTGTAACCCTGAGACGACCGCTGAGTAGCCTGGTCGTCCGCCCAAGAAGCGTCTGAGTGTCCAGTAAGTACAACTCGGTCTCGCCCTCCAAGCACTAGCCCCATGCTCGACGTACTGCACAAGTAGCGCAACACCCTCTTAGCGGCATCCATGTGCTCCTTCCTGTGACGGCCAGGAGCGACATAGCGTGCAAGGATGCTAAGAGGGTATGCAAGGTCAGGTCGAGTGCAGGTCATCAGGTACATGAGGCAGCCCACAAGCTCTGGATACGGGCCACTCGGCTCTACGGACTCATTCGAAGGCAGAGCTGAGAGCGAGTGACCGGTAGGCAGAGGAGTGGACTGAGGCGAGGAGTACGTGAAGCGGAAGCGCTGAAGGATCTGCTGCACCATGTGTGACTGAGTCAAGGTGATGGTGCGCCGTGCTCTGTCCCGGGTGATCCGCAAGCCAAGATAGCTTGTCAGTTCACCTAGGTCTGTGCACGTGTGTCTCCTCTGCAGCTCCGACTTCACGTGGGCGAGTGCCGCGGTGTCAGCAGTGGCAAAGACCAAGTCGTCGACGTACACGAGGATGTAGAACGGCGGCAGTGAGGTGTCTGTGCGTAGAAACAGTGACGGGTCAGCAGTAGAGGGAGCGAACCCAAGAGCCGCAAGTGTCGTCCTCAGTGTGTCGTGCCACTCACGCGGTGCCTGGCGGAGACCGTAGACCGGCCGCTGAAGCCTCCACTGGGTACCAGGAGGAACCGACCCAGTGAAGCCAGGAGGGCGGCGCAGCCAGATCTCCTCGTGCAGGCTGCCCTGCAAGAAAGCAGTGCTGAAGTCAAGTGAGTGAAGCTCGTAGTCGCGCTGAGCGGCTATGTGCAGCAGCACCCGAAGAGTGGTCATCTTCGGGGTGGGGGAGAAGGTATGAAAGAAGTCAACTCCCTCTTGCTGACTGAAGCCTCGAGCCACGTAGCGCGCCTTGAAGACAGGAGGAGAACCCGGCGGCCGCTTCACCCTGAAAATCCACATGCCACTGACGATGTTTGCCCCAGGTGGGGGAACCTCGTCGACGTAGGTGCCTGTGGACTTCCAGGAAGCCATCTCTGCGTCCATGGCTGTCTGCCACTGAGAGGAGTAGGGACCCGCCATCGCCTCAGCGTAAGTTCGCGGGGTCGGGATGTCTGGTGCATCCGGGTCTCCCTCAGGGGCAACTAGCATGGACACGAGGTGGGGTAAAGCAGCAGCAAAGCACTGGAACTCCTCCTGTCTGTCCTCAAGGACGTCCGTGCCAAGAGCACACTCACCCCCGACGGACGGAGGACAGACAGACTCAGACTCAGACTCAGCAACAAGGCTAGTGGCGTAGTCTAGACGACACCGGGCAGCAAAGTCGATCAACTCAGCGACCAGAGCAGACGCAGCAGAGGACTCAAAGGTAGGGTCAGTGACAACAGTAGCGAGGAGACGGGTGACAGTGGGACTGGCAGCACGACGGGAGTCAGACTCCGGATCAGGAAGAGTAGGCAGAGAGGACGCAGGAGGAGACGGCAGCGGGACACGCTGAGGAGCAGTGGAGGGACGCAGAGTCATGTAGTGAGTGCCTGGGACAGGAGGAGGACGCTCACGTGGGACACGACGACCAGTGCGAGCAGTACGAACAGGCGACGCAGGACGAGACTCAGGCTCACGACGCTCTGTAAGACCTCCTGTGGGACCAGTATAAGGAGAGGGAGCAGGGAGAGGCGAGGCAGGCGGGAACTGGGACTGCGACTGGACAGGCGGAGGACACGCTACGGAGGGAGGAGGACAAGGAGGAGGAGCCTGACCAAGAACCTGCTGAAGAAGTGGTACGAAGTACGGTCGCGGCCGCGCAGCATCTCCAGAACCAGCAGCGACACCAGCGGCAGGGTCCTCAGCACCAGCAGCAGCTCCAACGTCCGGGTCCTCAGCACCAGCAGCAGCTCCACCGCTCGGGTCCTCAGCACCAGCAGCAGCTCCACCGTCCGGGTCCTCAGCTCCAGCAGCAGCTCCAACGCCCGGGTCCTCAGCACCAGCAGCAGCTCGACCGCTCGGGTCCGCAGCACCAGCAGCAGCTCCAACGCCCGGGTCCTCAGCAGCAGTAGCAGCGCCACCCCCAGGGTCCGCAGCACCAGGAGCACCACTCCGAAGACTGCAGCGCCGTGTGTACCACTCTCGGATCTGCTGAATGGGGGGGAGCTCCTGGGTAGGAGGGGAAGTACTGGTACGAGCTCCAGTAGCACCTCTCCGGAGGCGGCAGTACTGTAGGTACCTCTCCTGCAGCTGCCGGGAGGAGAGGGCTCCTCCAGGTGTAGCACGCTCAGGCTCAGCACCCCCAGACTCAGCACCCCCAGACTCAGCACCCCCAGGCTCAGCACCCCCAGGCTCAGCACCTCCAGGCTCAGCACCCCCAGACTCAGCACCCCCAGGCTCAGCACCCCTAGGCTCCGCACCCCCAGGCTCCGCACCCCCAGGCTCCGCACCCCCAGGCTCCGCACCCCCAGACTCCTCACGGGCAGGCTCAGTACCCCCAGCAGGACGAGAGTCAACAGCTACCTCGACAGGCTCAACCGGGTCTACCTGGGACACACCTGAGGGAGCGGCACCCTGAGGGGGGAGGGGGTCTGGTACCTCAGCACCTGGAGCGAGGAAGAGAGGCGGGGGAGGGAGCGGGGCAGTGCGGTAGGGGAAGAGGCGGTAGTAGGGGACGGACTCGTCAAAAGTGACGTCCTGAGAGGCCAGGACACGACGCGAGGTGGCGTGGTAGAACTGCCAACCAGGCGCGTCCGGGACAAAGCCAAGGAAGACACAGGGGACAGCTCGACGGGAGAGCTTGTCCGCGGACGTATCGCGAACAAAAGCTCGGGATCCCCAGACCCGAAAACGCGACGCATCGCCAGCCTCTCCCGTCCAACGCAGTGTCGGAGAAGTCTCCGGTAAGGAGACACGGGGCCAGAGGTTGAGCTGATGCGCAGCGTATCGGACTGCAAACGGCCACAGAAAGTGGGGGGCAGCCGCATGAACCAAGGAGGTACGAGCGACCTCCATGACCAAGCCAATGCGGCGCTCAGCAACCCCATTCTGCTGTGGAGAGGCCGGAAGCGTGAACGACTGCTCAATGCCCTCCTGCTGACAGAAGGCCTCCAAGAGGCCAGAGGAAAACTCCCCACCTCTGTCAGAGTGCAGACGCAGGACAGGGAAGTCGGAGCGGAAACGCTCACTGAGCTGGAGACGAGATCTGCGGATCCAAGGGATCAAGACATCAGGGACGTCACCCTTGGTGCGCAAGGGGAAGACCGTGGTGTAGCGCGAGAAGTCGTCAACAACAATCAGGAAGTACCTCTCCTGACCCTGACCACGGACTCGGGCTGGGCCCCACACGTCCATGTGGAGCGTCTGCAAAGGAGCAGTCGTCGGGGGAAAGGAGGAGTGAGGAGCGGCGCGCTGCCGCCCCTCGACACAGGGAAGACAGGGAGGAGCAGGCGAGGGTGGGAGGGGAGGGAGAACCCTGGGAAGACCAGCAACAAGGTCCCGTTTGTGCATGGCCCGAAGGCGCTGCACAGACGGGTGACCAAGGCGGTGGTGCCAGAGGACAGTCTCATGCGCCAGAGAGCGACACGAGCAAGGGGCGGACAGCTGACCTGACGCAGACGCAGACGCGGACGCAGCTACCTGAGGGGACTCAGTGGTCAGTGTGTACAGGTCCGACCCCGGCTGCCGAGTGAAGGTAGCCAGGTGACGGCCCGTCCGAGCACACGTGCAGTGGGTCACGCGCTCGTAAGCAGGGGTGAACTGGTGAACACCCCCGTCCTGGAGCGCACTACCTGCCACCAAGTTCGTAGAGAACGAGGGGAGGTAGAGACCTGACAGTGTGCCTGACGGGACCGCAGGACAAGGAAGGACAGTGGAGGAGGTCGCAACGACCGGACCCCCAGAGGGGTCAGCGAGGGAGACAGCAACTGGCCGAGCAAGCGGCTCAAGGACAGTGCGGTCACGAAAGAAACAGCGAGAAGCACCTGAGTCCAGTGTGAAGGTGTGCAGTGCTGCAGTCGACTCAGTACCAGAGGGCACGGACTCACTAGCACCTAGAGCAGCAGCCTCACCAGGACCTGGGGCAGCAGACTCACTAGCACCTAGAGCGGCAGCCGGACTGGTCTGAATGCCCGGGTCGGGCGGAACACGCAAGTACTGAGCACCCTCTCCACTAGTAAACATCGCATACATGGCAGTGAGAATAGCATCAAAGTCTAAAGCCCAGATATCAACTCCCTTCTTCTCCAGATCAGCCCAGCGGGGCAGGTCAGTGGCATCAGGAAACTGGGCACGCCACGCGTCAGTAAGGCGCGCGAAACAGCGCTGTGTGGGATGCGGCCTCCCACACTGCTGGCCAGTGCGGTCACCAGTGCGAATGACGTACGTGCAGGTAAAGCCACGCTGCGCATACCACTCACGGGCGGCCTGAAGCGACGGGGCGGGCTGCTGACTCTGGCCACTGCCAGCGCCTCCACGACCACCACTGCCGCCGCCACCGCCTCGGCCACCTCCACCCCTGCCGCTGCCACGACCACCTCCGCCTCCGCTGCCGCCTCCACCCCTGCCGCCACTCCCGCCGCTGCTGTCACCACCCCCACTGCCGCCACTAGCCTCCCCAGCCGCTCCTCCACTCCCACCGCCTCCACCCCCACCTCCTCCGCCGCCACCTCCACCCTTGCCCCCTTTGCTCTTGCGGCGCCCGCTCGAAGCAGACGCGGCCCCGACCTTCTCAGCACCAAGGAGGTCGACAGCAGCAGCAGAGGCGACAGAGGGGAGGAGAGGGGAAGGGGAACACCCCTCAAAGAACGGGGTGCGGGGGTCGCCACGAGAGGTGCCTACAGCGACGATGCTCGCCTCAGCTGCAAGCAGTTCCTTCTCGAGGAGGGCAATGGTGAGTTCAGTGGGGGAGCGAGAGAGGAAGTGGTCCCTGACTGTGCGCAGGGAGTCGGGGAGGCGGGTGACTATGTGGTAGAGAGTGATCCAGAGCGGGGGGGGGTTGCTGGTGAGGAACTCGTCAGGCATAGCAGCGCGAAAGCGGGCCTCACTGGTCTTAAGGTGGGTGATGAGGTCAGCAACTGTCTGAAAGGAGGCCAGGTCGGGGAACAGGTAGGGGAGAGTGAGGCGGCCTAGTGTGGCAGAAGCGGGGGAGGAGTAGCGAGCGACTACAGCAGTGTACAGGTCCTTAGCAGTTTTGTGCTGGCCAAAGTGCTCGCGCTCGTCGATCGGTAGGGAGTTACGAATAGCGAAGCGAGCGTGGGCGTCACGAGTCTGCCACTGTGAGCGCTGAGTGCTGTCAGCAGTGGTAGGAGGGGCAGTAGCGTTGCCTAGGGCGTGATCGTACAGTGAAACGTCCTCCTTAGCAGTGAGCTGTAGAAAGAGGTGGAGGTCATCGAGCCAGGTTTCGAACTTCACTGGACGGCCCTCAGCATCGAAAGTAAGTACAGTAGGAGTAGCCATAGCGGCAGTAGCAGTAGCGGTAGAAACAGTAAGAATGAGGCCGCAGGGAAGCTGTGGGCAGTGTCAGCACACGGGCGGCAGCAGCTGATGCGCACGGGCGGGAGCGGCAGTGGGCGCAGAAGCGGCGGCCGCAGTGGGAGCGAGTGCAGCAGCGGCAGCGGTAGCAGGCGCAACAGGAGCGCACGGGCGGTAGCGGCCGCGGCGCACGAGCGGGAGCGGCTGCGGGCGACGCGCAGGCGGTAGCTGCAGCGGCGGGCCCGTGGTAGCGGCAGCTGCAGCGGGCGACAAGCAGGCGGCAGCTGCAGCGGGCGACGAGCGGGCGGCAGCAGCAGCGGGCGACGAGCGGGCGGCAGCTGCAGCGTGCGACGAGCGGGCGGCAGCAGCAGCGGGCGACGAGCGGGCGGCAGCTGCAGCGGGCGACGAGCGGGCAGGCGCTGCAGCGGGCGACGAGCGGGCGGCAGCAGCAGCGAGCGACGAGCGGGCGGCAGCTGCAGCGAGCGACGAGCGGGCGGCAGCAGCAGCGGGCGACGAGCGAGCGGCAGCTGCAGCGGGCGACGAGCGGGCGGCAGCTGCAGCGGGCGACGAGCGGGCAGGCGCTGCAGCGAGCGACGAGCGGGCGGCAGCAGCAGCGAGCGACGAGCGGGCGGCAGCTGCAGCGGGCGACGAGCGGGCGGCAGCTGCAGCGGGCGGGCGCTGCAGCGGGCGGGCGGCAATGTGCAGGCCTGCGGGGCCGCTGCGGGCTGCGCTATAGCGGTGCGAGCGGCGCACGGGCGGCTAGCCGGTCGCGCTCAAAAGAAATCGGCCGCGCGCGGGCAGCTAGCGGGTCGCGCGCGATTGGCTGGCGGGCTGCGCGCGCGCGGTAGGTAGGAGGCGCACTGGGGCGCGTAGGCGCACGAGGGCGCACGGTAGGTAGGTAGGTAGGTAGGTAGCGGTGGGCCCTAAGAACGGTCCTAGCGAAGGACCTGCTCTGAAACCATGTCGGAATCAACAGACAGGAATGATTGAACTAGCAGTGAAATCAGTACAAGTACCTAACCCTAGAATTGTGTACCCCCTATAGGCTAACCCACTGTAGCCTAAACAAACACAACATATATAATGTTTGACAAGGCGTTCTTCATGTCGAGCTGCATCAAGTTGAGGTTGAGCACGACGACGATGCATCCTCAGCGTCACGTAGCTCCCCACCGGCGCGAACGTCTCGTCGTAGTCGGCGCCGTACACCTGCGTGAAGCCCTTCACGACCAGCCTCGCCTTTTCGCGCTCGACGGTGTCGTCGATGTTGTACTTCGTCGTCAGCACCCACCTGTTCTTCATGACGTTCACTCCCGGCGGGCGTTCGACCAGCTCCCACGTGCCCATGGCGAGGAGACTACGGATCTCCTCCTCCATGGCGGCCTTCACCGCCGGACCCTTCCAGCTTGCCAACGCCTCCTTCACCGTCATCGTCGAGATGTCCCAACGGTGGTCGGGGTCGGCCAGCATGTCAGGGTCGAGCTCCGGAAACTCCTCGTCCTCGTCGGCGTCGTCGTACAGGATGTCGTCGTCGTCCTCCACGTCGTACACCGTGGTGAAGGCAGCGGGGATGAAGAAGTCGGGCGGCCTTCGAAGTCGACCAGACTTCCGGGGTTCAGGAGGGACCACCACCACGTCCCGGTCGGTGGACTGGTCGACCACCTTCTGGTCGACCGGCTCCTCGTCGCCCAACCGCTCCCCTTCCACATTCTTCACCGCCGTCCTCGTCGTCCTGCTGCACTTCGGTCGGCGTCCCGACCGACTTCTCCCCTGCGGTCAGCTCCCCTGTCGACCGCCAGGTCGCCGACTGCTCCTGGGTCGACCTCGTTGCCGCCTGCTCCCCTGTCGGCTTCACCCAAGTCGGCCTCTCCACCAGCACCAGCCACTTCTGGAACTCCAGCAGCACGTCCGACTTCTTGGCGACTGGCCTCACCCACACGAAGCGGGTCTTGCGGTCCTTCAGCAGCAAGAAGTACAGGCTACCGTCCTTGGCAGCCTCGCGGAACGGCCCACACAAGTCGATGTGGACGACGGCTAGCACGTCGGCGGCGTCGGAGCCTTGGTCGGGGAAGGTGTGCCGCGCCAGCTTCCCGCCGACGCACGAGACACACGGTGGGTCGGTGCCCGACGTCGACTTGAGGTCCAGCCCAATGGCGACCTCGTTCTTCGCCGAGCTCCTGATGGTGTCCATGCCAACGTGTGCAAGCCGAGCATGCATCCTGGCCGGCGTCGACGTCGTCTTGGAGACGATCGCCCGCAGGGCCACAACCTCCGACGTGGTCGACGTCGGCCTCGTAGAGCAGGGACGCAGGTCGGTGCAGAGGACTCGCCCGGAGTACGTCGCCCGACCGAGCACCTCTCCCGTCGCCGAGACGAGCAGCATCCCGTCGCCGTCCTCCCGAAACTTCACGCCATGCTCCTTCAGCTGGCCGGACGACAACAGGTTCGCATGCACGCCCGGGACGTAGAGCACGTCGGGGATGAGCACCTGCTTCCCGGCCTCGCCTTGCAGGGCAACAGTGCCGCGGCCCTGGACGTCCTGCAGCGCCCCATTGAAGCCACGCACGTGCTTCACGTCGCCGCTCGGTGCCAAGTCGATGAAGGCGTCCTTCGTCCCCATCAGGTGGTGAGAGCAGCCACTGTCGAGTAGGACCACCGCCGGGTTCGCCTGCACAGCTGCCGCCACCGCCTGGAAGTCCTCGCCAGCCTCCGGTGCCAGCGAGACGGTCGGCTCCACGACGCCGACCAGCGAGCACGACGCCGTCTTGCCGCCAGCAGAGGGGTCGGCGTCCTTCGCCGTGGTCGACGTGGTCGACTGCTTCTCCTTGCGCGGCTTCTCCTTTCCTCCACGACGTGGACGACGACTGCTAGACCTCCCGCGGCCGCCCGTGTCGTCGTCGTCGTCGGATTCGCTGCGGTCGGGGCACTCGAAGGAGAGGTGGTCGGGGCTGTGGCAGATCCAGCACTCCCGACGTCGACTTCCTCCACCTCGACCACTGTCCTTGGTCGACTTCTTCTTGTCGACCTCCTTTGTTGACTTCGAGCCACTGCTACCACCGCCACCTGATTGTCCACGCTGCCCTGGTCGACCGCCTTGCTTCGCCGGGGCGACGAAGTTCGCCTGCGCCAGCAGCTCCTGGGACCGCTCTGCCTCCTGCATTGCCTCGTCTTGCAGGATGTACGAGGTTAGGTTGTCCTCGTTGAGCGTCGCCCTCGTGCTCGGCGCCATGGACAGCCGCTTCAACAGGTTGTAGCTGCTCCGGAGTCCCTGCATGACATGGGTGATGTACGACGCCGTCGAATACTCCGCACCGGCCATCCTGATGGTGGCGAGAATTCGCCGGGCCCGGTTGCAGTAGTCGGTCGCCGTCTCCTCGTCGCCCATGCGCAGGTGCGTCAGCTGCCCTTCAAGCTGGGCGATAAACAGGTCGTCGGTGACCTGGTACGTCGACTCGATGAAGTGCCACGCCTGGTGGCCGGCGTCGAGGTACTCCCTGCACCACTTCAGGGCGATCTGCACGCCCGGCGTGCAGCACCGCGAGATGACCGTGAAGGTCAACAGCTGCACGGCGCGGAACTCAGCTCGCAAGTCGGGGTCGTCCGGCGTCTCCACGGTGCCTCGAGCGAAGCTGATCAGCCCGGCCATCTCCAGCTGGGGCTCGATGGCCTCCTTCCAGGTCAGGATGTCTGGTGGACCGACAAGCGTGGGAGTCACCGAGATCCTGTCCGGCGTGAACTTGTAGTAGCCGTAGCTCGGTGCAATTCCGCCCGCCGTAACCTGGGACGCCGCCATCGGCATCAACCCGCTTCGTCGACCTCCGACGTCGCCCTGCGAGGTGCCTGCAGCCGAAGTCGACCGTATCCCTCGCGTCTGAACACCGCCGACTTCATCGGCGCGAATCACACCACGCAGCCTCGACGACGTGCCTCCCGCACTGCTGCCGACTTGGCCACCACCGGCGTTGACGCCGACCTCGGTGTTTGCCGGTCGAGGAGACGCAGGTTGAGAGGGGTGCTCCGTCGCCCACAAGGAACGGATGCCAGCCTCGACGACCGCCCAAGGCAGGTCGCCATATTCGTTGGCCTCGTGCTTCCTCCTCGCGTTTTCCAGCCGTGCCTCCAGGGTGTCCACCACCCCCGTGTCACCTACGGCCACTACCATAGTGACAATCGCACAGCTGCCGGCCTACGAACCACTTAGGTAAGGTGCCTACCAAGTCGACTAGACTGAAAGGTAAGTCGTAGTGCCGTCCACGCTCACCGCACCATGCGGAGATAACTC
This sequence comes from Closterium sp. Yama58-4, assembly GCA_947470075.1. NCBI lineage: Eukaryota > Viridiplantae > Streptophyta > Zygnematophyceae > Desmidiales > Closteriaceae > Closterium > Closterium sp. Yama58-4. The sequence goes on along the minus strand of CANIUD010000750.1, from coordinate 97,517 downwards.
TAGTAACGGGAGCTAGACTACGGGCTAGGCACGGGTGCTCGTGTGATCTCTGCGTTCTCTGGTCCTTAGACGTTTTCCTAGTGCACACACTGCTTGCTAGTTCATAAGGCAATTTGGCAAGAGTTTCACTAGAGAAAGTTGACAACAATGATACAAAGAAGTTGGCTAGACAAGACTACATCAGAGCTAGGGTGCAAGCAGGTCGACTGCCAGCGCAGCATGGTCGACCGCGTGCCAGCACGACTTGGTCGACCGCGCTCCAGCAGTGCAGAGACGCGGCTTGCCAACGCTGCAGGTCGACGGCGAGACAACAGCGCAAGTCGACGGCGTGCCAGCGTTGCTCCTGCAGTCCAGCATCGCACCCGCTTCGCAGGTGCGCGTAGATGATTGGCGTGCAGTGCCTCGTCACCTGCACAATGCACACGCCACATCAACGTCGTGCGGACGACTGCTTCTGATGCACCACGTCGACCTCGGGATACCATCACCGAGGTCGTCCTCGCCAAAACCACCTGGGCGACCATCGCAAGCCTTCGCAGCACCTCGTCACCCAGGTAACCTGGTCGACCGGGCAACCAGGTCGACCAGAGGCTCCAGTGCGTGCCCGTCGACCACCCAGGTCGACGACCACTTCCGGTCGACCTCCCAGGTCGACCACTGCCTCTGGTACGTGCCGGTCGACCTCCCAAGTCGACGGCCACCTCCAGTCGACCTCCCCAGGTCGACCACTATCCCCTGGTTGACCAGCTGCAAGTCGACGTCCCAGGTCGACCAGAAGGGCTGGTCGACGTCCCAGGTCGACCAGCCGAAGTTGGCGCCCTCCCGACGTCGGCGCCCATGCAGTGGCTCCCCGTGCAGGTCGACCAACCTCGTCGACCAACTCGCCCACTGCTGCAGGTCGGCTGCACCCTACACCCGACCACGAAGTCGGCTCCGCCCAAGCGAGGACGGGGCCAACACCCAACTCCCGTTGACACCTTCATCATGGGGCAAAGGAGGTGGTGTGGCTGAGGCGTTTGTTGGAGGAGATTGGTGTTGGTTAGAAGGGGCCGACTGCGATCTTCTGTGACAATGAGTCGACGGTGAAGCTTGCGAAGAATGCTTGTCTCCATGGCCTGACAAAGCACATCAGGCCCAAGTGGCATTAAACGAGGAGGCTCCTGGACAAGGAGGTGCGATTGGAGCTTGTGAAGACCCAGCAGCAGGCGGCTGACATTCTCACCAAGCGCCTGGCAGAACCTGAGCATTGGAAGGGCATGAAGCTTGCTGGAATGAGTGTGCATTGAGAGTGCATGCTTGAGCTATGGCATGTGGGATGATGGTTGGCAGCCAGAGGGGGAGTTTGTTGTGTGATGCTATCATTCGCATTCACGTCTGTCTGCCTCCCATCATGTGTTCGTGCGTTGCATGCGTGGTGTGAGCGTATGCAAGAATTTGTGTTTGGTGTGGTTTGGATTTCCTGAGTGTGTGTGAATGGTATTTGGCTTGGGCAGATATCTGAAGTGATTTCTCTGCTCAAGAGCTTTTCGACGAACCAAGAATCGTCGCGATTGGAGCAATATCAAGAAAGTTACGAACATTGGAGTTCGTATGCTTTCTGTACTTTGGTTGCGGCGACTATGGGAAGTTGTGGGGTTTGACTCCATAAGGGGTATAGACTTTTGGGGTTGGGAAATTCGAACCCATCACTGTAGATGCTGCCATGTGGTTGGGTGAAGCCAAACCAGGTTGGCAAGTGTGGTCAAGTGGGTTGAGGTGGATGGCATGAGTTGGGAAAGTGACAAATGTGAAAGTGGGGTTGCCTATGGAGAGGGGAATTGTGTGGCATGGGGTTTCCTTTGGTTGGGGACTCCTTGGGACCTTCCCTCTCGTCCTCCTCTTCCCTCCCACCTGGTTTAGTCCTACCCTAATTCTCTTGTGTAAAACTTGTGGATCTTTGTGAGAACTATTGTGAGTGAGTTAAGTTTCTATGTGGCAGCATACCCCCTAGTGCGCCGAAAAGCATAACTCGAGATTTACTCCACCTTTTGATACGATTCAAATTGGGAATGATAGCCACGGTCAAGGGCTATAACATACTCGAGTTTGAGACGATTCTAACGGTGCACTTTTCGTCGACGACGTTTCTTGTGAAGTCGCGGTTTCTGTCCACAATTTTAAGCCAACGATTTTGAGATATTTGGCCTCCTGTTCTTCATAGACTCCGTCCTTAGTCTCTAACCCTAATTTGGGTTGTACCCCTTATGGGCTACCCCACTACAGCCTACACAGCACAAGCATCATTATAGTTTGACAATAAGAGGTTAGCCTGACAAATGGCTGTAAAAACATGCTCTTAGTCCGGACTTGTCTTAGGGTTGACGAGGCCCGTCGAGGAGAGCTGGTCGATAGTAGGGCCTCAGATTGGTTTTTGGGTGCCCTGGACACGCAGTGTCCCTAGAAGTCTAACACTAATCTTCAGTGTCGTCCGGTCAAAAACGCCGTTCTTTCAGGGTATGGGAAAAAAAAAATTAACGCTAATGAATCAGGGTGCTTAAAACTTGCACACTGACATGAATCATAATCCAATAGCGAGTTCCATTACAGCAACACTAGTCCGCAGCGCAAGGTGGCACTGATGCACAGATGGTAAGTGACTACAGGCAATGAAAGCCCAGGTGTCGATCTTGGAAAATCTGCGTGATTCACAGAATCTTAAGAATCAGAGCCGAAAAGCAAAACACAAACCTGATTAGTCAGTGAAAGAAAAATCAAAACATTGGAAATCCAGAGTTTAAAATTCAAAAGCACTGAAACATCAGGGTCGTTAAAAAAAAGGCCGATACATCAGGGTCATGATAAAAAATAAGGGTCAAACTTCAGGCATTCAAGGTAAAAATCCTGACTTCCTGGTAGATGGGCTCTGCTCGACGAGCTCGTCTTGGCGAAAACTGCTCGAAGGAGCATTCGTCGAGCTAATAGACGGAAGTCGCAAGATTGCAAAATCCGGTCGTGCGGGCGAATGTCGCCTAGGAGGTTTTCGCGAACTCGACTGGCGCACGGCTGGAGAAATCGTCGACACGTGTTTTACCTGGCACCTGCGCTATTTGCGCGGCAGCGCGACCGTGTACCTGTACATGCGAAGAAGTTGACCTGCGTTTGCAGTGCTTGCAGACCGCCGCGGTGCAACGCTGGCAGACCGCCCTGCTACAGCGTTGGCAAGCCACTCTTCTACTACGCTGGCTGAGTTCGCCCCGCAGAGGGCTCGCTAGGTGTTGCAATGCCATTTTAGCTATATCGATTTGCGTGATTCATTTTAATCAATGCTCTTCTCTCCCTAGTGAACCTTTTGCCAAATTTCTCTGTAAACACAGCAAGTAGTGGGAATGCTAGCGCAAAGCTACGATCACGCGCACAACCCCGTGCCTTCCTCCGTAGTCCACTCCTATTGTATAGTGACTTTCCGCATTGTGCGGTGATCGTGGACGGCCCCGCAGATTTCCTTCAGATAGTCGTCAACTTATCACTTACCTTAGTCTTTACTAGGCCGTCAGCCCGTGCAGACCATGACGCCTACCCCGGCAGAGGCTGGCGCGGTAGGGGATAGCTTGGAGGCACGGTTGGCTGATATTAGGAGACGTCATACGAATGGCGAGTACGGTGGAGCGGACGTGGAGGTGCTCCTCCAAAGAACTCGTATGCAATGAGCGCGTGAGCATTTGACACCCCGTGCTACAGCGGACGATGTATTCGCCTCTCCTCGACCGGTACGCGACGAAGGCGATGTCGACAGCGGCGGGGACCAAGTCGACAGCGGCGATGACTATAGGATGATGAGAGGAGTTATTAGGGTCGTTGCCGCCGAGGATGGTGGAATACACGCACGAGTGTAGTGGTCGACAGCGGCCGCGGGCAGCTCGCACGGCAATGTCGACGGTCGATGTCGCTCCTCGCAGAGAAGTGGAGTCAGGCCAGGCTTCTTAACGCACGTGACGATCCGTGGAATTCCAATAGCTTACGGCTATTTTAGTTTTTTTGCCAGACAAGATCGACGTGATCTCATCACATGGAAGGAGTCGATTGTGCCCTAGCTGGAGGTTGACAGGCTCAAGTGCTTTGCCGATAGTGACGTGGAGACGCCGCACGAGGCCGACGTTGAGGTGCGGGCAGAATTCCGCGTGGCTCATTTGCTGACCTTCATGGTCATCTCGAGCTGCTGCTCGCCAGTGGTTCAGATCACCCTGAAATCGTGCAGACTTCGATTGGACGCCAGCCATCAAGCTTGGCGGTTCATCGTGTCGACGTACCTAACGACCAACGACCTGTACATCGGCCAACTGTAAGAGCGCCTGACTCACTCAATCGGATGGGCGAGCAGGAGTCAGCGACGGATTACTGCAACCACGCTCAACGGATCCTGGATGACATGTGGATGGCAGGCGGAGACTACCCGACGTCGTCCAACATCACGCACCTCGTGAAGGGTCTCCCGAGTGGCTTCAACTGGCAACGGGAGTTGTGTTTGGCCCCGTCCTTGCTTGGGCGGAGCCGACCTCGTGGTCGGGTGTACGGGGAAGATGCAGCCGACCTGCAGCAGTGGGCACGGGGGCCACTGCAAGGGCGCGGAGCTTGGGGGCGTCTGGCTGGAGGGCGCCGAGCAGGAGGACGCTGACCTGGGCGTCTGCTCGGCGTCATGGGTGCCTGGACGCCGTGCTAGGCGTCTGCTCGGCGTCCTGGGAGGTGGGACGCCGACCTGGGCGTCTGCGCGGCGTCTTGGACGCCTGGACGCAGCCCTGGGCGTCTACCCGGCGTCCTGGGAGGCTGGACGCCGACCTGATGGTCTGCTCGGCGTCCCGGACGCCTAGATGCTGACTTGGGCGCCTGGAAGGCGTCCTGGAGGAGGGGACGCCGACCAGGACGCCAGGACGCCGACCTGGGGACGCCGGGCTTGGTCTGGCCGGCGTCCGACTAGACGGGACGACCAGGCGGGGTTGCCCGGTCGACCGGGATACCCGGGCGACAGCTGCGAAGGTCGCCGGGGGCGGATTCTGCGAGGACGACCTCGGGGGTGGTATCCCGAGGTCGACGTGGCTGGTGGGCGCAGTCGCTGGCGTGGGCTTGATCTAGGCGTCTGCGCTGTGCTCGTGACAAACCATGGAGCACCAACCAGCCGTGCGCACCTGCGAAGCAGGTGCACCGTTGTCCTGCGGTTGCAGCGCTGTGCAGCCGACTTGCTGCAGCGTTGGCACACCGCGGACTTGCAACGTTGGCGCGCCGCATCTCTGCTGCGCTGGAGCGGTACGAACATTGCTGCGCTGGAGTGCGGTCGACCGTGCTGCGCTGGAGGTCGACCTGCAGCTGTGCTAGCTCTGATGTAGTGTTGCATGCCAATGTTGTTGCATTTTTGTTGTCAATCTTTGCTAGTGAAACTCTTGCAAAATCTCCCCGTGAATGTGCAAGCAGAGAACACACGAGCAAACGACTAAGTGAACGAACGCAGAGATCCCTCTCACACAACGTGCCTTCCCCGTAGTCAAGCTCCCGTTGCTAGAGTTATCTCCGCATGGTGCGGTGAGCGTGGACAACACCGCGACGTAGTTCAGTCTAGCCGATTTTGCACTCCCCAATTGTGTTCGTAGGCCGGCAGCTGTGCGTTAGTCACCATGGTAGGCGGCGGCGTAGGTGACGCCGGGGTGGTGGACACCCTGGAGGCGCGGCTGGAGAACGCGAGGAGAAAGCACGAGGCCAACGAGTATGGCGACCTGCCGTGGGCGGTCGTCGAGGCCGGGCTCCGAAGCATGTGGGCGTCGGAGCACCCTTCTCGGCCTGCTTCTCCTCGACCGGTGAACACCGAAGGCGGCGTCGACGTGGGCGTCAACGCCGGGAGTGGCCAAGTCGGCAGCAGTGCGGGAGGCACATCGAGGCAGAGAGGTGTGATACACGCCGGTGAAGTCGGCGGCGTTCAGGCGCGAGGGATGCAGTCGTCGGCGGCTGCAGGGACCTCGCAGGGCTACGTCGGAGGACGACGAAGTGGTGTGGCGTCGATGTCGGCGACACACGTGACCGCGGAAGGGATCGCGCCGAGCTACGGCTACTTCAAATTTCCGCCGGACAGGATCCAGGTCACCCCCCCGCTGGTCGGTCGACCGGACATTCTCACCTGGAAGGAGGCGATCGAGCCTCAGCTGGAGATGGCCGGGCTGATCGGTTTCGCTCGTGGGACCGTGGCAACGGCGGAGGAGATCTACCCCGACTTGCGTGCGGAGTTTCGCGCCGTGCAGCTGCTGACCTTCATGATCATGTCGCGGTGCTGCTCGCCGGGCGTGCAGATCGCCTTGAAGTGGTGCAGAGAGCACCTTGACGCCGGGCACCAAGCGTGGCACTTCATCGAGACGACGTACCAGGTCACCAACGACTTGTACATCGGCCAGCTCGAGGAGCAGCTGTCACACCTGCGGATGGGCGAGCAGGAGACGGCGACCGACTATTGCAACCGTGCTCGGCGACTCCTCGCCATGATGAGGATGGCCGGCGTGAATTACTCTACGGCGTCGTACGTCATGTATGTGATCAAGGGACTCACGAGCAGCTACAACCTGCTGAAGCGGCTGTCAGTGGCGCCGAGCACGCGGGCGACGCTCAACGAGGATTCCCTCACCTCGTACATCCTGCAAGACGAGGCGATGCAGGAGGCCGAGAAGTCCACGGAGCTCCTGCTGCAGGCAAACTACGCCGCCCCGGCGAAGCAAGGTAGCCGACCAGGGCAGCGCGGCAAGCCCGGCAGCGGTGGTAGCGGAGGTGGGAAGCCGGCCAAGGACGCCGACAAGGGTAAGTCGGCGAAGGAAGGCGGTCGCGGAGGAGGAGGTCGACGTCGGGAGTGCTGGATCTGCCGCAGCCCCGACCACCTCTCCTTTGAGTGCCCCGACCGCAGCGAATCCGACGACGACGATGCCAAGGGAGGGCACGGAAGGTCGGCCAGCCGTCGTCCACGTCGGGGAAACCAGCCGGGCAAGGAGAAGCAGTCGAGCAAGTCAACCTCGGCGAAGGACGCCGACTCCTCTGCTGGCGGAAAGGGGAGCGACGACAAGTCGGCGTCGTGCTCTCTGGTCGGCGTCGTGGAGCCGACCGTCTCACTGGCGCCGGAGGCCGGTGAGGATTTCCAGGCGATGGCAGCAGCGGTGCAGGCGAACCCGGCGGTGGTCCTGCTGGACAGCGGCTCCTCACATCACCTGATGGGGACGAAGGAGGTCTTCGTCGACATGGGGCCGAGCGGCGACGTGAAGCACGTGCGCGGCTTCAATGGGGCGCTGCAAGACGTCAAGGGCCGGGGCACGGTTGCGCTGCAAGGGGAGGCCGGGAAGCGGGTGCTCATCCCCGACGTGCTGTACGTCCCCGGCGTGCACGCGAACCTGCTGTCATCCGGCCAGCTGAAGGAACACGGCGTGAAGCTGAAGGAGGACGGCGACGGCATGCTGCTCGTCTCGGCGACGGGCGACGTGCTTGGTCGCGCAACGTACTCCGGCCGGGTCCTCTGCACCGACCTGCGTTCCTGCCCGGCAACGCATGGAGCGGAGGAAGTGGCTCTCCGAGCAATCGTCTCGGCGACGAAGGCGACGCCGGACAGGCTGCACGCGAGGCTCGCGCACGTCGGCATGGACACCATCCTGAGCTCGGCGAAGCACGAGGTAGCCACCGGGCTGGACCTCAAGTCGGCGTCCGGCGCTGCCTCGCCTTGCGTTTCGTGCGTCGGTGGGAAGCTGGCGCGGCACACCTTCCCCGACAAAGGCTCCGACGCCAAGGACGCCCTGGCTGTCGTGCACATCGACCTGTGCGGGCCGTTTCGCGTGGCCGCCAAGGATGGCAGCCTGTACTTCCTGCTGTTGAAGGACCGCAAGACCCGCTACGTGTGGGTGAAGCCGGTCGCCAAGAAGTCGGACGTGCTACTGGAGTTCCAGAAGTGGCTGGTGCTGGTGGAGCGGCAGACAAAGAAGTCGGTGTTGCAGCTGCGCTCTGACCGAGGAGGGGAGTTCCTTGGCCGGGAGTTCACCGCCTTCGTGGACGGCAAGGGGATCGTCCACGACTTGACCTGCCCTTACACCCCGCAGCAGAACGGCATGGTGGAGCGGGAGATGCGGACGGTGGTGGAGTCGGCAACTGCCTGGAGCGGTCGTCGACGCCGGGCACGACGCCGTACCAGCTGCTCACCGGGAAGAAGCCCGACTTGTCGCTGGCGCGCGTGTGGGGCTGCATGGCGCAGTTCTTGGTCCCCGAGCAGCAGCGTGGTGGGAAGCTGAAGCCGAAGGCCATGTGGGGTCTTCACCTCGGTGTGTCGGAGGCGAGCAAGGGATGGGAGCTCCTCGACATCGCTGCCAACCGGCTGGTCACCACGTCGGACGTGGTGTTCTACGAGGACATGTCGCTGGAGGTGTGGAAGACGGAGCACGGGCCGGTGTCAGGACGGACGCCGACCACCCCACCAACCGACACCTCCACGGCGACGCTGCCTCTGCTTGCCGAGGTCGGTGAGCTTGCTGATGAGGACGCCGAGGTCGTCCACCCTTCCCCTGCCCCTCCCCTCGTCGCTGATCTGCGTGGGCTGACTCCGGCGTCGGCCTCCGGCGATGAGGGGAGCAGTGGGGCGTCGCCTGGGGCGCCGACTAAGAGCATCGCCGGTGGCCGCCGTGACGCCCGGCAAGTCGGCCTGGAAGTGAAGTCGATGGAAGGGACGCCGGGGAAGCAGCGCGGCCGACCCAGGAGCAGTCGGCGACCTGGCAGTCGGCAGGGAAGCTGACCGCAGGGGAGAGATCGGTTGGGAAGCCGACCGCGGTGCAGCAGGGCGAGCTGACCGCGATGCAGCAGGACGCCGAGGACATTGAAGCCGGCGAAGCTGGAGGGGAGCAGTCGGACGCCGGGCAGGACGAAATGGAGGTTGACCCCGAGGAGCCTGCACTGCGGCGTTCAGGACGAGTCCGGAGGCCGCCGGAGCGGCTAACCTACCATGTCTGCCTCCCACCGGCCGCCTTCACCACGGTGTACGACGTGGAGGACGACGACGACGTGCTGTACGACGACGCCGAGGAGGATGAGGACTTCCCGGAGCTCGACCCCGACATGCACGCCGACCCCGAGCACCGCTGGGACATCGCGACGATGACGGTGAAGGAGGCGTTGGCAAGCTGGAAGGGCCCGGCGGTGAAGGCCGCCATGGAGGAAGAGATCCGCAGTCTCCTTGCCATGGGCACGTGGGAGCTACGACGAGACGTTCGCGCCGGTGGGGAGCTACGTCACGCTGAGGATCTTCCTCAGCATCGTCGCCGTGCTCAACCTCAACCTGATGCAGCTCGACATGAAGAACGCCTTCCTGCAGAGCAAGCTCGACCGGGTGTTGTACATGTCGCAGCCGGACTACTTCAACGACGGAACCGGCCGGGTGTGCAAGCTGCTGAAGAGCCTGTACGGGCTGAAGCAGTCGCCGCTGTTGTGGTACTTGGCGCTCAACGACGTGCTGGTCGGCGCCAGGTGGAGGAAGAGCCAGGTCGACGAGGCTCTGTACTTCAAGGTCGGCGACGACGGAGTGGCCTGCTGGGTGCTGGTCTACGTCGACGACCTGCTGGCCGCCAGCAGCAGCACCGCGATGCTGAAGGAGCTGAGGGAGCTGCTGGAAGCCGCCTTCGAGCTGCGCGAGATCTCGCCAGTGCAGAAGTACCTCGGGCTGGAGAAGCTGTGGCTGCACCAGCAGGGCTACGCTGACAAGCTGCGTAGGCGCTTCATCGACGAGGAGCAGACCGGGCGCACCCCGAAGACGCCGGTCTCGGTCGATGCCTACGCCGAGCTCACCTTCGACGACGAGGAGGCGCAGGAGCGACATGAGAAGGAGTACCGGCAGAAGGTCGGCTCGTTGCAGTTCGCGGCGACGACAACGAGGCCGGACATCGCCTTTGCCTGCAGCAAGCTGGGGAGCGGCCTCACGGTGAGGAGCGACCAGCACTGGCGCGAGGTCGACCGCTGCCTCGCCTACCTCGCCAACACGCGCGACACCGCCCTGGAGTTCGGCGGTGGACCTGAGTCGCTGGAGCTGGTCGGCTACGTGGACGCCGACGACGCCGGTGACAAGCAGAACAGGACGAGCACGGGCGGCTACGTGTTCGTCTACGGAGGGGCCGCAGTCTCCTGGTCGAGCCAGCGCATCAAGTGCGCGATGCTGTCGTCGACCGAGTCGGAGTACGTGGCGGCCGTCGAGGCCGGCAAGGAGGGACGCCGACTTCGCTTCCTCCTTGCAGAGTTCCGGCAGCTGGACGCCGGGAAGCCGACTGTCCTGCGAGTGGACAACAAGTCGGCCATCACGGTCGCCGGGGGCATGGGGTTGACGGGCAACCTCAAGCACATGGAGCGGCGACAGGCCTGGCTGCAGCACATGGTGAAGCGGGGGAAGTTTGCGCTGCAGTACATCCCGACCGCTGAGCAGCCGGCGGACTTTCTAACGAAGGCGCTGCACTATCCGGCCTTCAACCGGTGCTCCGTCGCAGTCGGCCAGGTGCGCCTGGCTGAAGTCGGCGACGGTGACAATGACGTGCAGCAGTAGGTGCCATGCCCTCTTGCATGGCTGGTGCGGTGACCGGCGTGCTGTGTGTTGTGTGCACGCCGCCGAGCTATTCTCCGAGCAGTGCTGCCGTGTGGGCTGGGGGCCCAAGCGTGAATGCGGCAGGGGAGTGTCAACGGGAGTTGTGTTCGGCCCCGTCCTCGCTTGGGCGGAGCCGACCTCGTGGTCGGGTGTACGGGGAAGATGCAGCCGACCTGCAGCAGTGGGCACGGGGGCCACTGCAAGGGCGCGGAGCTTGGGGGCGTCTGGCTGGAGGGCGCCGAGCAGGAGGACGCTGACCTGGGCGTCTGCTCGGCGTCATGGGTGCCTGGACGCCGTGCTAGGCGTCTGCTCGGCGTCCTGGGAGGTGGGACGCCGACCTGGGCGTCTGCGGCGTCTTGGACGCCTGGACGCCGCCCTGGGCGTCTACCCGGCGTCCTGGGAGGCTGGACGCCGACCTGATGGTCTGCTCGGCGTCCCGGACGCCTAGATGCTGACTTGGGCGCCTGGAAGGCGTCCTGGGTGAGGGGACGCCGACCAGGACGCCAGGACGCTGACCTGGGGACGCCGGGCTTGGTCTGGCCGGCGTCCGACTAGACGGGACGACCAGGCGGGGTTGCCCGGTCGACCGGGATACCCGGGCAACAGCTGCGAAGGTCGCCGGGGGCGGATTCTGCGAGGACGACCTCGGGGGTGGTATCCCGAGGTCGACGTGGCTGGTGGGCGCAGTCGCTGGCGTGGGCTTGATCTAGGCGTCTGCGCTGTGCTCGTGACAAAGCGTGGAGCACCAACCAGCCGTGCGCACCTGCGAAGCAGGTGCACCGTTGTCCTGCGGTTGCAGCGCTGTGCAGCCGACTTGCTGCAGCGTTGGCACACCGCGGACTTGCAACGTTGGCGCGCCGCATCTCAGCTGCGCTGGAGCGGTACGAACATTGCTGCGCTGGAGTGCGGTCGACCGTGCTGCGCTGGAGGTCGACCTGCAGCTGTGCTAGCTCTGATGTAGTGTTGCATGCCAATGTTGTTGCAATCATTGTTGTCAATCTTTGCTAGTGAAACTCTTGCAAAATCTCCCCGTGAATGTGCAAGCAGAGAACACACGAGCAAACGACTAAGTGAACGAACGCAGAGATCCCTCTCACACAACGTGCCTTCCCCGTAGTCAAGCTCCCGTTGCTAGAGTTATCTCCTCATCAACCTCATGTGCCGGATGATGGCAATGCCCATCGTACGTGAGTCCCTCAGCGAGGACACCCAAACAAGCCACGTCATCGAGGATGAGGCTATGCAGAAGGCTGAGCGACCCACGGAGCTTCTTACATAGGCGAACTGCGCTTCCCTTGTTGGTGCAACCCTATGGTTTGCACTCGGCTTGTTGTCCGTATGCGTGCATGCATGTGTGCATAAAAAAGGCATGAGGGCATGAGATAATATATATTTCATGCTTATAATAGTGCATGAATGATGAGTCATAATGTTGAATGTATGTGTCGAGATAATAACGAGTTATCGCTAGTCGCGTGTCACGCGGTCGTTTCTGTCTCGTGCGCGGTTTTTATTTTGTCGAGTGTCGAACGTGTGGCGTGTCATAGGTGTGCGCAGCAGACCCATCAAGAACTCAAGGATGAGTTTATGGTGAAGAACCAGGGCATTGGTTTCAAGATTCGAGTAATCTCGAAGCCCGCGAAAGGGGTAAAATTCAAGATAGTGAGAATAGTTACATTACTTTGTGTAGTGTAACATTTCACTTGGTGTAGATCCTTGTGGAGGGTTGTTTTGAGTCCCTTCGTGGTTGGGGATAGTGTGGCACTATTCCACATCACCGTACCTCCGCTCTTGGGGTTTGTAGGAGCTTGAAGTCATTCCCACCTCGTAACTCTTCCTAATTTGCGTTCTAGGACTAAGGTGGTTGCCATAATGCTGTTCGTTCAAAATGCAGTTGCATCGTTAATACTTGATGAAATCGTGCGATCTAAATTGCCTATTGTAGATGACGTCAAGACGCTCCATATCCAATTTGTAGCATGTCATTTGAAGCTCTGACCAGAATGCTATGAAATTTTATAGCCGCTGTGCAGAAATCCGACTGTGCACTCTATCTTTCGTTTTAGGCACATTCAAGCCTACTGTGACTATAATAAGTGGTATAAGAGCACCGTGGAGCTGCAAGACCAACACCGTGATCCCGTGCAACCAAGTCTTGGCCCATCTAGAGATGAACCTAAAGTGTTTGGCCTTGACAAGTTCAACGGTGACAACTTTGCTGAATGGTCCTTCAAGATGGAGAACATCTTCGACCACTACGACTTGCTGGAGGTGATGGAAGGAATGGAGAAGCGCCCCAAGAACGACCCGGTAAAGAGCTCGTGGGTGCGGAAGAGCGCACAAGGCTATCTCCTACTTGGGCAGCCAAATCTGTCACATCAAGCCTTTCCAGCATGAACCAGAAAATGGACCTAAAGCATGGGCTGTGGTACATGCTTCTGCAACAACGGGGGTAGCTGTGGTGTTGGAACGACAAATGACGGCACTACGAACTGAAGAAGATGAAGCGGTTGAAGAAGGGGTGCAGAAATTCTTCGACTTGTTGACGCGGATTGAGGGAGCTGATGTGAACTATAGTGAGCTCCAAAAGAAGACTAAGTTGCTGGCCTCTCTCCCCGAATCATGGTCCTTGCCCATCATCAACTTAAATCGTGATCTGCCCTGCCTCTCACTCGAAGATGTGAAACGACCAATCCTTGAAGAGGATTTCCGCCGCCGTGAGTTGGCGGGTATGGATGGCGCTGGGGCAGCGGGCATCGGCCATGGATATGGTCGACAAAGAGGCTGAAGACAAGGGGGAGGAAGGTTTGGTGGCAGCAACTTCAGTGGAGGCCGCGGGAATGGCAGATATGGCAGCGACGACAAGAGCTGCGGACGCGGTCGCGGCCGACTCGACGGCGAGTGTCACTATTGCCACAAAAGCGGACACATGTGGCGTGATTGCTATAAGCTCCCTAATGGATGGACCCCTGCACAAGGCCAAGAGGGTAGAGGGGAGGGAGAGGAAGAGGTCGTGGAGGCCGTGGCGGTCGTAGATGTGGTGCTGCAAATTTGAAGTATGGTGATAATGAGAACGAGTCGAGCGACGATCGCTTTCCGGGTCAATTATTCTTTCATGTCCACGCAAGCACCGGCTTGTCTAGAGAAGGATAAAGACTTTGAGGAGCCAGCAGCTGTGGGAAGGGTCAACCTATATTCCCTAGACTTTTGGGTGATCGATAGCGGCGCTATCTATAGCATGACACCTCCTGCAGACTTGCTTACCGAACTCGAACCGTCAACGGTGAATCATATAACATCGCCTTTGGGGCAGCGAGAAGAGGTGAAAGGTATGGGCAAGGCCATGTTCCAGGGTAAGGGAAGATGGTGGGCCTCAAGAACGTGCTTTGGGTGCCCAACCTTGCTGCCAACCTGATTTTTGTGCGGCAGTTGCAAAAGGCCGGGATGGACACGAGCTCGAAGGGATAAAAGACCTATACCGCGAGGGATGGCGAGTGGATTCTATGGGACCTTTACAAGGATAGGGATATCTACAACGAGGCAGATCTCTGTGGTCCCAATGCCTAAGGAGATGCAAGTTGCAGCAAGCATCAGCACCAAGGGTGAAGCGGTTGGTAGCAGCTTTGGCGCGAACAATAGCGCCAAGGAGAATGAGTCCAAGAAGTGTGAACTTAACGAGTGTGAACTTAAGGACCAGCAAGCAATGTGAATTTAAGGAAAGTTGTGCAGCAACCAAGGAGCAAAACTCCAAGGCAGTAGCGGAGGAGGAGTACGGAGAGAGCATGTGGGGCAATACTGTGGGTGCGGCATTCTCCAATCCGACTTCGGCTACGGGGGAGTGTGATTGGTTGACTTTGCATCGGCGAATGAGGTATGTGGCCCTGCCAATTTTGCAGCAACTAGTAATGGGAGAGATGTTCGCTTGAACACGTGTGAAGGGGCAGCCAAATGAGATACTTGGCTGTTCAACATGTATGCAAGCCAAGTTCACCCGTTTCCCGTTCTCTAGTTCGGAGGCAATGGCTAAGGCACCGTTTAGGGTTTAGGGTGAAGGCCATGTGGCTACTCCATTCCCTTTTGAGTTCAAGTGTGTGAAGGGACCAGAGGAGGAGAGCGTTGGCGAAGAGGAGAGGCGTCGTTTTCACTCGCTAGTGGGCAGCCTCATGTATGCAGCGATAAACACCCGACCGGATGTCGCCTTTGCTACTGGCCAGCTGGCTAGGGTTGTGCAATGCCCTAATGAGGAGCAGGTAGCAGCTGGAATGAGGGTGGCCAAGTATCTTGGCCAAACAGCGACCGTTGGGCTGCGACGCAAAGGCGCCAAAAGGGCGCGGATGGAGTTGAACCTCGGCGTTTGTTCTTGACTGCCTTCTCCGATGCCTCTTATGCATCGGAACCAGAGGACATGACAAGTGTGGGAGGCTTCATTTGCTGTGTTGGTGGAGGCCCAACTGCTTGGGAAAGTAGGAAGCAGGTGGACCAAGCATTGAGCTCAGTGGAGTCCGAGTACATGACACTCTTCCGTGCCATACAGGAGATTGTGTGGCAGCGGCGTTTGTTGGCTGAATTGGGAGAGGAGCTGCAAGGACCTACCCCACTCTACTATGATAGCCAGGGTGCCATTGCACTAGCTAAGAACCCTGTGTTGCACGGCCTCACCAAGCACATGAGGGTGAAATGGCATTGGACGAGGAGCATGGTGGCCGCGGGTGAAGTTGAGTTGCGCTACGTGAAGACGACGGGGCAGCCAGCTGACATGATGACCAAGAGGCTGGTGGAGCAGCAGCATTGGAAGTGTTGCAAGCTGGCCGGGATGGCTATGAACTGAGAGAAACAGATCCTAAGGCCAACAATTCGAGGGGGAGTTTGTTAGTGCAATCGTATGGTTTGCACTCGGCTTGTTGTCCGTGTGCGTGCATGCGTGTATGCATAGAATGGCATGAGGGCATGAAATAAAATATATTTCATGTGTATATAGTACATGAATGATGAGTCATAATGTTGAATGTGTGTGTCGAGTCAATAGCGAGTTATCGCGAGTCGCAGGGCAAGCGGTCGTTTGTGTCTCGTGCGCGGTTTCTACGTTGTCGTGTGTCGAACGTTCGGCATGTCGTAGGTGTGGACAGCATACCTATCAAGAACTCAAGGATGAGTTTATGGTGAAGAACCAGATCCTTGGTTTCAAGATTCATGTGATCTCGAAGGATGCGAAACGGGTAGACTTCAAGATAGTGAGAATAGTTACATTACTTTGTGTAGTGTAACATTTCACTTGGTGTAGGCCCTTGTGGAGGGTAGTTTCGAGACCCTTCGTGGTTGGGGACAGTGTGGCACTGTTCCACATCACTGTACCTCAGCTCTTGGGGTTTGTAGAGGCTGGGAGTCATTCATGGGAGTCATTCTTGGGTTTGTTTCTTGGGAGGCTAGATTTATTGTTTCTTCTCTGACATGGCACTGCCATGGTTTCTTCAGACTTCGAGTTATTCAGCGTCTTCGCTAGAGTGTTTCGGCTTAACATCTGGTCAACTGTGTATCGCTGATTTTTTATTAATCGGTAGCTTTCTCACATCAAATGATAATGATAAACCGTGTTATCAGGTGACAACCCCAGAAGTTATCCAGACACTTCCAAGGCTTCGGGAACTCCTTTTTGATAAATGACGTTATGTTAAGGCTAACAAGGATCGCATCAAAGTTATCTCAACATGCACGAACGCAAATCCCCATGTTCAAGCCTCGGGTTATTACCGTAACTTCAAGGAATGGCTCGGACCAGGCATACAAAAGTTGCTAATTAAGGATGTGCTCAGATCATTGGCAGTCTACATTGTCATCAGAGCTCAGCATCTCTTGTTACTACCTTTCCTTCATCATCACACGATGGTTGATCAGCCTGTCATTGATCTCGCTCCAGGGCTGTCATTGATCAGCCTGTCACTGATCAGCCTGCTGTCGATGGCGTAATTGGCGCTGCTATTGGCGTCCCCAGCTCTCCTACTGACAAGCTGACCAAGCCTGCTGCGAAAAATAAGACGATTGCAAAAGGCAACACGGGGTTATCATTCAACACTACAGTAGCTGGCTCATCCGACTTGTCTGCTAACGAAAAGGCGACGGAGACACAGACGCATGTCATGGACATAACAGCTTTAGCGAAAATGATTCTGACGAGGAAATGGAGATTGATCTGGACCTGGAGGCCTCGATCATGCTACGAACAACTCTCATTTTGCTCTTCCCAGTTAACCTGGTTGCTGTGAAAGAAACCAGTTCCATTATTGATGCTGTATCGATGCTGATCAAACGTGGCTAGAATGCAGAGTTGTCTGCTAGAGTGCAGACTACAGCAAAGTTTCAAGAGCTCATGCGGGCTTATGTTGCCAAGGTCCTCTTTGGTCGGTTGCTGGTCTCCTTTACTCTACAAGAGGACGCGGAAATTGTCTAAACCAAAGAAGTGTTGTATCACAGGATTATTGGAGGTGTGTTGGTGAAGTTTCACTGGCAGCATACCAAGAACCCGGACTACCTGTGGGAGAAAGCTCTGAACTCGGACGCGATCGAAGTCGTCCTTTGCGGGGTATCTCCTGTTGTTGAACTGGACCGGATCGAAGCCAGGCTCATCAGCTACAAGCTGTCAAGCCGTAACCACCCCGCTTTCAAGAGCTGCTCCTGTCTCCACCGTATTCTTCACCCTGTCACTGGTGCGGACACAGAGACGATTAAGGGACTGGTGTACGTCTTCCCGGGTGACAAGCACCGCTGGCTATTCGCAATGCCTGATCCGGCTGACCGGTCGAATTCGCTCTTGATCTACTATCCCGTATTATCCTGCACACTTTATGGTGGTCAGCATTATGATAAGTATCATGATGCTTTCGCCGTAGAGTGTCAGGGTAATGTTGGGAACTGGAACCTGACGGTTGGAAAAACGCATCGGCTGAACAGTAAAAGCATCAACCGCATACATCACAAAGTTGTTCTTACCTTTATTCATGACGGGATGGGGATGGGCTGGTAACAGGGAGGGGACGGGCTGGCGACCGGGAGGGGACGAGCTGGCGAGGGGATGTGACGGGCTGGCGATGGGAGGTTGCGAAGATAACACAATCAACGGGAGCTAGTCTACGGGCTAGGCATGGATGTGAGAGGGATCTCTACGTTGCTTAGTCGTTTGCTCATGTTCTCTCTGAGCACACATTCACAGGGAGAATTGGCATGAGTTTCACTAGCAAAGAATTGTCAACAAAGGTTCAGAATGATTAGCAACAACACTGGCAAGGCAGACTACATCAGAGCTATCAGGCATGCAGGTCGACCTCCAGCGCAGCATGGTCAACCGTGTTCCAGCGCAGCAGAGCTCGCACCGCTCGCGGCTTGCCAACATTGCAAATCGACGGCGTGCCAACGTTGCTGAACAGCGTTGCACCCGCATGACAGCAGCGCACCCGCTTCGCAGATGCTCGCAGTTGGTTGGCGTGCTGTGCCCCGTCACGTACACAGCGCAACGCCAAGCCATGGCTGCACCACGTCGACCTCGGGATACCACCTCCGAGGTCGGCCTCAGCAGACACACCTGGGCTACTGTCGCATTCCTCAAGGCACTCCAGGGTAGGTCCTTTGAGCTTAATTTGTTTGTCCACAGCTGGGGCGTCGGGTGAGCTGAGCGGCAGTCCCAGTCGTGGCTGGGTATGCTTACGAGATTGCACATTAACAGTGGCACTAGGCACTGAGAGGCGTCTACACCCCCTAAATAATGTATAACTTCGGAAGCAAAGGTATGCGCGATCCAAAAAGGAGCGTGGCTCTGAATACCAAGTGTTACGACGGCAAATGAGCAAGCGAGCGAGAACTGCATTATCCCACGCCACCCAGCTTTGAAGGGGGGACGTATAAGAGTACGACGGCTTATGCTGGCTTTGCTAGCTTGCCTGGACTTTAGCTTAGGTTTCAATTAGCACGCACAGTTATGCTTGATTTCCTAGGTTAGGTGCACTTCTATATTCTATTATAGTTATAGCACCGAGGTAGGTTATGTGTCCTGAACTCAAGCCTTTTCAGTTGCCATCGAATTGCTTTTTACTGAGTTCGGGAAGGTTCTGATCAGGACGCTTCGCGACCCTTAGAACATTTGCCAAACACCTGGGTTACCTGCCTTGTGTCGAGACTATATATAGCCTCGTGTTGTCCCCATGTGGAGCAATCATTTAAAAACCACCTTTCTGAGCTCGATCCTCGATCCTCACAGAGAGCGCCCGCGGATGCTGCGCTAAGGGACGAATGGGAGACCCGTAGAGGGGGGGGGGTGCTACGGGACGTAAGAAGGGAGGGGGGGGCGGGGGCCGCGCTACGGGATGAACAGAGGGCCGCGAGGGGCCGCGCTACGGGACGAATGAAGGGCCTGCGGGGCCGCGCTATGGGACGAACAAGGGGCCCGCGGGGACCTTCCGAAGGCATTAATGGGGCAGGGGAGGGGGGGTGTGCGTACGAAAGAACTGGCCGTATCGGCCTACGAGGCGCTTACAAGCTACGAGCGACGGGCAGCGGTGGGCCCATAGGAATGAAACTAGCTCTATGCCATATCAACGTGACAACGGAAAAATGAATGACTAAAACGAAGAAGTACAAATAAACATATAGCAACCCTAAAGGGTCTACTGCATAACCCACAGTAACACCTAGACTAGACTAACAAACTATTAGAAGTATAATTTGACAACTCCGTCCTTAATCCTAAGAAGTGGTAACAAAGTTGTTTGAGGACTTTGTGGAGAGTCTACTGAGGTATCAAGACCCTTCTAGACCCACCATGGCCTGTGGGTGTGCTTAAGTGGAGTTCTAAGGGTTGGATGTGACTTTCGCTAACGGGAAACTCTGCCGAAATCTCGTTGGCGCTGACACCAACAATTTTGTGGATCTGCATTGTGAACAGCAAGGGGGGCGCTGAAATTCATCATTTGCGGAGGAAATTTGAATTAGAGAGGGAGAGATATAGTTGAGAAGAGGAGTAGGCCATCACCATCCAAGGCTTTGGATGGCTCCAATTATGAGGAATGAAGCGGGCGAATGAGGAGCGCCTTCAAGCGCTACAAGCTGCTGAAGGCTATGGGAGAAAAGAACATGACCGAGGAAGGAGATGCCCGTAAATGGTGGATTTAGAATAGTGCGGTGCTGTTTGAACACATCCTTCAATCGGTCAACAACGACATGTACTAGCATATCAAGGACTTCGTGGAGCTAGATGACTCTAGACCAAAGGCGTGGAAGCTACTGCGTGACATAATTCAGCCCAAACGTTGCCATGGTGATTTTGTTGGTTGTTCTCTCCATGCGACCGGGAGATGATGTGAAGTCGATCCTTGACAAATTCAAAGACACCTATGCGAGGATGGCAGCAGCGAGCAGCAAGATGTCGCACATGGAGCTGTGCAGCTGTGCCAAGATTTCGGTGCTCGACAACTCATTGGACAACCTGATACCTACCCTCAATTCTCAGCAGGACTAGTAGACACCTGAGTGGCTACAATGGCAGATTCTGCAGGAGGACTTCCGCAGGCGCCACACGGGAGGTGGTGCTGCTAACAAGACTGCTGGGGGGTTTGGAGCTGCAGGAGGCAGCGGAGGAAGAGGGGGTGGGAGATGCCGAGGCTGTGGGAGAGACTTTCGCAGAGGGAGAGGCCAAGGGACATGGAAGTATTGGGGGACATGGGGGTTCTGGTGGCAGGGGGAGCACCGAATAGAAGGAGTCTGCTGGTACTGCAAGAAGGCTAGACATCCATGGTTTAATTGTTTCAATCGGCCTAGGGAATGGGCACCTCCAGGCATGAAGCCGCCAAGTGGTGAACGCGCACAAGGTGGCGCTGTGCAAGGTTCAGTTGCACAAGGTGATGGTGCATAAGGAAAAATCTCCCCTGGGATGTTCCTCATGGTTGAAGATGTGCAAGGAAGTGGGGGTGATGTGGGTTCGGTTGGGAAGGTTGTAGGGTGATAGATTCAGGTTGCACAAGTCACATGACCCCACGGGCAGATTTGCTTGACGAGGTAAAGCCCCCTGGGAAGATCAAGTTTGTGGCTGCCGCTTCTGGTGCTTTGCTCCCGATGACTGGTGTTGGGAACGCCAAGGTAATGGGAGCCAATGGGGAGCTTGTGGGGCTTGGGAGTGTGCTGCTGGTTGAGGGGTTATCTGCAAATCTACTTTCTGTCCGAAGCTTGGGAAGTTGCTGCCGTGGAATCTATGGTTCTCCTCCAGCAGGGCGACTGCATTAAGGACCTATGGCAGCTGCCCATCATCCCTTGGAATGAGAAACCTACAGCAACTGCAACGGCAGCAGCAACGGCAAAGGCAATTGCACGAGGAGAGGAGACTGCACCAACTGTTGGGGCCTTGGATGCAGTTAAGAAGGTACAACAACCACAGTAGGTATGTTGTGAGGTGCTTGCTGGTGTGGATGGGACAGTTGCATGGGCAAAGCCTTCATTTAGGAGTGGCGAGGCCGATTGAGAGATATGGCGTGAGAGGTTATGCCATGCGAACTTTCCTATGCTACAGAATTTGGTGAAGTTTGGGAGCTTGAAGGGGCTGGAGGTGAAGGGGGCAGCAAAGGAGATTGGGAGCTGCCCTACATGCCTTGAGACTAAGTTCACTTAGTTCCCTTTCAGCAGCAGCACAAGATCAGCCAAGGCCCCACTTGCCCTTGTGCATATGGATGTGGTGGGTCCTACGTGGTCCTACAAAGGAGGCCTTCGTCGACATGCAGCGAAGCGGCGAGGTGCGGCACGTGCGCGCCTTCAACGGGGCACTGCAGACTGTCGAGGGCCATGGTGTTGTCGCTCTGCAAGGGCAGGCCGGAACTCAGGTTCTCGTCCACGACCTGCTCTACCTCCAGGGCGTGCAGGCAAACCTGCTGTCGGCGGGCCAGCTGAAGGACATCAGCAGGAAGCTATGAGACAACGGCAAAGAGACGATGAAGTCCGAGAACAAGCAAGGGGCCACAAGGCCAGCCCACATGCAAGTATATACCACATATATGAGATGCAAGAGTACAAGACAAGCAAGACAAGCATCTCTACGTAACCAAGGGGCCACAAGGCTAGTCCACAAGCATAGATATAGGAAATATAGTGAGATGCAAGAGTGCAAGACAATGAATCTCTACGCAAGCAAGTAAGGGCCTGTCGACACAAGGCCGAGCTGAATGCAGACACGCTGGTAGTCACAAGGCGGCAATGCATAGGTGAAGGTTTCTGCAGTGTTGGCCTCAGAGACCATACGTGTCACGAGCGCCTAGCCACGCTGATGAAACTCGCGCAGAAGGAAGTAAGGAAGTTGGATGTGCTTCGCCGTCCCGACCAGTCGAGGATCCACACAACAGGACAGCAGGCCTGTTGTCTGCGAAAAAATCTGGGGGAGAGCGAGGCCGCTGACCAAGTTCGGTGAGGAGGAAAGACAACCAGCGAAGCTCCTGGGCGGCCATGGCCGTAGCGTACACATCTTCCTCACAGCTGGAACCGGAGTCGGATGATGCCCGAGTCGACCTTCACGAAATAGCTCTGGTCCTAACGCTGAAGCCTTACCCCGTATAGACCGCATCGTCTCAGTGTCGACGAGAGGACGAGGCGCTACCGGCGACGGGGCATGAACGGGCAGCAGGGTGACGGGGTACTACGGGCGACTGGAGGACAAGGCGCTACAGGCGGTGGGGTGACGGGGCGTTACGAGCGGCAGGAGGATAAGGCACTACGGATGACAAAAGGACAAGGCGCTACGGGCAGCGGGAGGACAAGGCACTACGAGCGACAGGGTGCGAATGGGCTAGGGCGGGGCGCGAGTCGGTGGGCCCATCGGATCGATACCATGTTAAAAACTTAATGAGAGAATGGATAGACCAAGAATGAACAAACACGATATATAGGCAAGCCGAACCCTAACCCTAGCACAAATGTAGCACAGCGTTACGGGTGCAATGTATCGAGGTAGCAAAGATTGCACTAAGTTGTCAAACGAGTACAAAGTATGAGCGAAGGCATGAGTAAATATTACAGTGGAAACAAAAATACCATTACGCGGTGCGTGCGAGGTAGCTAGTGCGATGCTAGCAACGAGGTCCGGGCTAGTCACGAAACGTAGGCCGACTCGGGCCGGGCCAGCGATGTATGGTTTGGCAAATGTAGCGCGCGAAAGCGGCAAAAGCTGTGCTAGCAGTAACGGGCAAAGAACGTTTGGTCTTGTACGAGACGTTGAGGTGCGCGGTAAGGAATGCTAAAAAACATCGTTGTAGTACCCTCCCCCCTCTCTCAAGAAACCCCTCTGCTACGCGGGTGCGTGTAAGTCGCGGAATTCTCGGGTTCGCAGGTACACTCGCAGGGCATGGTGACTTTTGATGTTAACCAGGGGCACCTAGTTGTCCTCCAGCAAACGAGGAATTTAATCCTCCGAACTCCCGTGGGGCGGCCAATTTAATGGCTCAGAATTTTCACGCGCTCGACGATTGGCTCCGATACGGGTGGCGTTATGTATGGAACGTGATGACATGGCAGTTGGCTTGTGCTTGGGATGCACGGGCGAATGAGGCTAACATGGAATAATAAGCCGATGTACCAGTCTGTGGGTAGCAGGAGATGGGCGGTGACGGGTATTATTGTGTGGCTTATCTAAAAAGGGCCACAGTAGCACGGGTGGAGTTTGGTACAACGGGCAGGCAAAAATTCTGAGTGTCAAACAGCACGTAATCTCATGACTGGTATTTAACAGGGAGGCGGTGGAGATCGACGTTCCTTTTAGCGATGGTGTTTCATTTCTTGATTGCGTCTGTTGCGCGCGTTCGGGCAGCTTGCAGGATCTCGACAAATTGTTGTGCGTGTGGCGTTGGGTTATCGAGACTCAGCGTCATGTGCACTGTGGGGTTCTGCCCGTAGTTCAGGTAAAATGGTGACTGCTGTATCGTCATCGACATGGGGTTGTTGTGGGAAAACTCGATCAGCGACAACTGCTGCTCCCAGGTTGTCGAAGCGTCGCACGTGGCACAAATCAACTGCTCCATGGTCTAGTTTGTCATCTCCATGTGACCGTCGGTCTCGGGATGGTACAACGAACTGGACTGTAGCTACGCCCGAACTGCTCCCAGAAGTTGTTGGTGAACTTCGTGTCGTAGTCGCTGATGATCGCAACAACTATCTCGTGCAGGCGAACGACAGTTGCGATGAACAAGCGAGCAGTTTCTTTGGCCAAGATCGATTTCCTGCACGCAGCAAAGTGAGTCATTATCGTCAGTCGGTCAACGACAACCATGACTGAGTCATTACCACCAGGGGCTCAATCGTAACCCCGCGAAGAAATCTATTGTAACTTGCTGCTAGGCGCGCTAAGGCGGCGGAATCGGCTGCAGTTGACCTGTCTTTCTCTTGCGCGAGCGCTTCATCACCATCACCTGACATGTGGGCATGTGCCTACGTGGTGTTGTACGTCGGTCAACAGCTCCGGTCAGTAATAGTACCACTACAATTGCTGTCACGTTTGTTTAACCCCGAAGTGACCCAAGGTAACTCTGTTGTATGCCTCCTGCAGCAACATTTCCCGTAGCAGTGAGTATGTCGGTACCCAGAGGTGGTTGGTGCCTTTTTTTCGTAACATACTCAGCTTTTGGCAGCTGCTATGAATCACCAGTGGTGAAAAAAGGTCGGTGCGGTATCCGTGGGTGAATAGGCCTGTCAGCAGAGAGTTGGTTTTGTCAAACTTATACACTATAGTCTGTGTAGGCTGTAGTGGGGTAGCTCATATGGGGTACAACATTCTAGGGTTTGGTACTTGTACTCCTCATGCTGCTCAATGCATTCATTCTCGTTCCAATTGTCACATGGTATAGAGCAGGTTCCCTCGTGGGAACTGTTCCTAGGGCCCACCGTAAGATTTTTTTTTTCCTGCCCGGAGCGCGCTCCGCCCCTGCCCGAGTCGCGCTCCCCTCCCCTCGCTTCCCTTAGCGGCCCCGTCGCGCCGCGCTTCCGGCCCCGGCGCCGCCTCTGCTGGCCCCGGCGCCCCCTTGTCGCGACCCCGCGGCCCCACCCTCGCGTCGCCCTGCGCGGCGTCGTTACAGCCGCCCGCGACCCCGACGCCGCCCGTCGCTACCCCGTCGCCCTTCGCGCCGCCCGCGACATCGTCGCCGCGGCCGCCTGCGACCCTACCGCTGCAGCCGCCCGCGACCCTGTCGCCGCAGCCGCCCGCGACCCTGCCGTCGCCGCCGCCCGCGACCCTGCTGTCGCAGCCGACCGCGACCCTACCGTCGCCGCCGCCCGCGACCCTGCAGTCGCAGCCGCCTGCGACCTCGTCGCCGCGGCCGCCTGCCCTCCCGTCGCCGCAGCCGCCCGCGACCCCCCGTCGCCCCACCCGTGCGACCCCACCGCCGCCCTTTGCGGCCCCTTCGCCATCCCTTCGCGGCCCCGCCGAGCAGCCGCGCCGCCGAGACGCCGCCGCCGCCGAGCCGCCGAGCCGCCGAGCCGTCGAGCCGCCGAGCCGCCGAGCCGTCGTTGCCGCCGAGTTGCCGAGCCGTCGAGCCGCCACTGCCGCCGTGCTGCCGAGCCGCCGAGACGCCGGTGCCGACGAGCTGCCGAGCCGCTGAGCCGCCGAGCCGCCGTTCCTGCCGTCCCGGCCCTGTTCCTGCCGACGCGCCTCGGTCCTTCTCGCCTGCCCGGTAAGAGCAGCGCCTCCACCACTGCTCTGCCCTAGCCTGCTGCTCTCACTGCTAGTCTACTGCTGTCATGGCTTCCCCCAGTGTCCTCACTTTTGACGCTGAGGGTCGGGCCATTGACTTTGACGTCTGGGTAGATGACCTGCAGCTTTTCCTACTGAGCGACAGAGCAGACGGCCTCTCCCTTTTTGACCTCACCTCTGGTGCCTCTCCTGCCCCTGCTGCTGATGCTGACCCCACTGTTCGCTCCCAGTGGGCCACACGCGATGCTGCTGCCCGCCTTGCTGTGCGCCGCCACTTGCCGACCTCTGAGCGTGCGCACTTTAGCCAGTACAAGAGTGCTAAGACCTTGTACGACGCTGTAGTTGCGCGCTACTCTTCCCCTGCCACTGCTGCGCTTAGCCGCCTTATCCTACCGTACCTCTTCCCTGACCTCGCCGCTTTTCCCACTGTCGCTGACCTCATTACGCACCTTCGCACTAGTGACACTCGCTACCGCGCTGCGCTTCCTGCTGAGTTCTGCGCCAAGAACCCCCCCCCCATGTACATCACCCTCTACTACATAGTCACCCGGCTCCCTGACACCCTTCGCCCGGTTAGGGACCACTTCCTCTCTGTTTGCCCCACCACCCTCACCGTTGACCTCCTCGAGGAGCGCCTGCTCGCGGCAGAGAAGAGCATAGTCGCAGTAGGTGCCTCTCGTGGTGACCCTCGTACCCCTGTCTTTGAGGGGTGCTCCCCCTCTCCCCTCTTGCCCTCTGTTGCCTCTGCTGCTGCGGCCGACCTCGTTGGTCTTGAGTCGGTCGCTGCGGCGTCTGCCCCTAGCGGGAGACGCCGCCCTGGCAAGGGCAAGGGGGGCAAGGGTGCTGGAGGGGCTGGAGGGGGCGGTGGAGGCGGAGGTGGAGGTGGTGGAGGGGGTGGGGGTGGCGGTGGGGGTGGTGGCGGGGGTGGGGGCGTCGGTGGCGGGACTGGAGGTGGAGGTGGAGGCGGCGGTGGCGGTGGGAGCGGAGGTGGCGGAGGTGGCGGTAGTGGAGGAGGTAGCGGCGGAGGCGGCGGAGCTGGTCGGGGTGGCGCTGCGCAGAGGGGTGGCTCCGGTGGTGGTGCGCGCCAGCAGCAGCAGCAGCAGCGTACCCGTGAGACCCCTTCCCCCCAGCAGCTTCGTGAGTGGTACGCTGCTCGTCAGCGGGGTGGGGGTGCTGGCCCCTGCACCTACGTTCTCCGTACCGGCGACCGGGCGGGTGAGCAGTGTGGAGGCCCGCACCCCACCCAGCGCTGCTTCGGTCGGCTGACAGACGCGTGGCGCCACCAGTTCCCCGACGCTACGGAGATCCCTCGCTGGGGCGAGCTGTCTAGGGCGGGTGTTGCAATCTATGATCTTGACTTTGATGCTATTCTTGCTGCCATGTATGCTGTGACTATTAGTGATGAGGGTGACTGTTACCGGTGTTTCCCGCCTGACCCAGGCATAGAGGCTGCTGCGCTAGGTACTTGTGAGGCTGCTGCTCTAGGTGCCAGTGCGTCTGCTGCCCCAGGTGCCGGTGAGTTTGCGCTCTCAGGTGCTGCGTCGCCCCCGGACACCCACACCTTCACCCTTGACTCGGGTGCTTCCCGCTCCTTCTTTCGAGACTGCACCACTCTCACACCGCTCAGTCGGCCTGTTGCGGTCTCCCTAGCGGACCCCTCTGGGGGTCCTGTCCTTGCTCACTACTCCACTGTCCTACCGTGTCCAGCGGTCCCGTCTGGCTCCCTGTCGGGTCTCTACCTCCCCTCGTTCTCTACGAACTTGGTGGCGGGTGCTGACCTCCAGGATGCAGGAGTTGACCAGTTCACCCCTGCGCGTCAGCGGGTGACCCACTGCACTTGTGCGGACACGGGCCGCCACTTGGCCACGTTTGCTCGTCGGCCAGGGTCGAGCCTGTACACACTGACTACTGAGTCTTCCCCAGTCACTGAGTCTGCTCAGGTAGCCGCGTCGGGTCAGGTGTTTGCTGCGGCGTCCAGGTCTGGTCCTGAGTCTGCCCCCTGCTCGTGTCGTCTCCTGTCTCACCGGACTCTCCTCTGGCACCACCGTCTTGGTCACCCCTCCCTGCCTCGCCTTCGAGGCATGGCTTCCCGTCTTCTTGTTTCTGGTCTCCCCCGGTCCCTCCCTCCTCTTCCTCCGGGGCCTGCCCCCACCTGCGTTCCCTGCGTCGAGGGGCGGCAGCGCGCTGCTCCTCACTCCTCCGAGTTTCCTCCGACAGAGGCTCCGCTGCAGACGCTTCACATGGACGTGTGGGGCCCAGCCCGCGTCCGTGGGCAGGGTCAGGAGCGCTACTTCCTGCTGGTGGTTGACGACTACTCGCGTTACACCGCAGTCTTCCCCTTGCGCAGCAAGGGTGACGTCACTGAGGTGTTGATCGCCTGGATCCGCGCGGCTCGTCTCCAGCTCCAGGAGAGTTTCGGCTCCGACTTTCCTGTTCGGCGTCTGCACTCCGACCGAGGCGGAGAGTTCTCCTCTGACCTTCTGCAGACCTTCTGTCGCACACGAGGCATCCGCCAGACCTTCACGCTTCCGGACTCTCCGCAGCAGAATGGGATTGCTGAGCGCCGCATCGGCATGGTCATGGACGTCGCTCGTACGTCCATGATCCATGCGGCTGCTCCCCATTTTCTGTGGCCGTTTGCGGTTCGGTACGCGGCGCATCAGCTCAACCTTCACCCCCGGGTCTCCATGCCGGAGACCTCCCCTGCTTTGCTGTGGACGGGGAAGGTTGGTGATGCGTCGCGTTTTCGGGTCTGGGGATCTAGGGCGTTTGTCCGCGACTTGTCTGCGGACAAGCTGTCCTCTCGTGCTGTTCCCTGCGTCTTCCTTGGCTTTCCCCCTGACGCGCCAGGCTGGCAGTTCTACCACCCCACCTCGCGCCGTGTCTTCGCGTCCCAGGACGTCACCTTTGACGAGTCGGTTCCCTACTACCGTCTCTTCCCCTACCGCACTGCGTCCCTCCCTCCCCCGCCGCTCTTCCTTACACCAGGCCCCCCTCCGGTAGACCCCCTCCCCCCTCAGGGTCCTGCTCCCTCAGGTGTGTCCCAGGTAGATGCAGTTGAGCCAGTCGAGGTAGCTGTTGACTCTGGTACTGCTGGTGGTGCTGAGCCTGGGGGTGCTGGGTCTGGGGTTGCTGCGACTGGGGGTGCTGAGTCTGGGGGTGCTGAGACTGGGGGTGCTGAGCCTGGGGGTGCTGAGCCTGGGGGTGCTGAGCCTGGGGGTGCTGCGCCTGGGGGTGCTGCGCCTGGGGGTGCTGCGCCTGGGGGTGCTGAGCCTGGGGGTGCTGAGTCTCGGAGTGCGGAGCCTGAGAGTGCTGGACCTGCTCGTCCGGCGTCTGGTGGTGCTGAGCCTGGCGGTTCCTCCGGTGCTTCGTCCCGGCGGGAGCTGCTCTCTCCACAGGAGCTGCGTGAGTGGTTCGCCCGGCGCTGGCGACGTGCTGCTGGAGCTGGTGGTGCTGCAGGAGCTGGGGGTTCTACTGCTGCTGAGAGTGCTGGTGCCGAGGGTCCCAGAGGTGCTCGTACCGAGTGTACTGGAGCTGCTGACCCTACGAGTGCTCCTCCTGCTGGAGCTGGTGGTGCTGCTGGTGTTGCTGGCGCTGGAGCTGCTGGTGCTGCTGGAGCTGCTGGTGCTGCTGGTGCTGCTGGTGCTGCTGGTGCTGCTGGTGCTACTGGCGTTGGTGCTGCTGGAGCTCCTGGAGCTGGAGCTGCTGCGTCTTCG
Organism: Closterium sp. Yama58-4; assembly: GCA_947470075.1. Taxonomy (NCBI): domain Eukaryota; kingdom Viridiplantae; phylum Streptophyta; class Zygnematophyceae; order Desmidiales; family Closteriaceae; genus Closterium; species Closterium sp. Yama58-4. The sequence continues at coordinate 68,500 of CANIUD010000750.1, read as the reverse complement.
GGTGGTCCGGCTGGAGCTGGAGCTACTGGGGGTGTTGGCGCTGGGGGTGCTCCTGGCGCTGGTGCTGCTGGGGGTGCTGGAGTTGGAGCTGCTGGAGTTGCGGGTCTTCCTGGTGCTGGTGCTCCCGCTGGGGGCGCTGGTGCTGTTCCTGCTGGCACTGGTGGAGCTGCGCGGCCGCGGCCGTACTTCGTTCCGCTCCTTGAGCAGGTTCTTGGTCTTCCGTCCTCTCTTGGTCCTGCTCCTGCCTTAGAGTGTCCGCCTCCTGTCCAGTCTGAGTCACAGTTACAGCCACCTTCCCCGCTTCCTTCTCCTTCTCCCTACACTGGTCCTACTGGAGGTCTTGCTGAGCGTCGTGAGCCTGCGTCTCGCCCTGCGTCGCCTGTCCGTGCTGCTCGCACTAGTGGTCGTGGTTCGCGTCAGCGTCCTCCCCCTGTCCCCGGCACGCACCGGATGTCTCTGCGTCCTTCCACTGCTCCGCTGCGTGCCCCTTTGCCCTCTCCTCCAGCGTCCTCTCTTCCTGAGCTTCCTGACCCGGAGTCGGACTCCCTTCGTGCTGCGCGTCCTACTGTCACGCGTCTCCTTGCTACTGTCGTCACTGACCCTTCCTTTGAGTCTACTGCTGCGTCTGCCCTAGTTGCTGAGCTTGTCGACTTCGCTGCTCGCTGTCGCCTAGACTACGCTACCAGTCTCGTCGCTGAGTCTGAGTCTGTCTGTCCTCCGTCCGTCGGGGGTGAGTGTGCTCTTGGCACGGACGTCCTAGAGGACAGGCAGGAGGAGTTCCAGTGCTTGGCTGCTGTTTCACCTCATCTCGTGTCCATGCTGCTTGCCCCTGAGGGAGACCCGGATGCACTTGACATCCCGACTCCGCGCTCTTACGCGGAGGCGATAGAGGGTCCCTACTCCTCTCAGTGGCAGGCAGCCATGGACGCAGAGATGGCTTCCTGGAAGTCCACAGGCACCTACGTTGACGAGGTTCCCCCGCCTGGGGCGAACATCGTCAGTGGCATGTGGATTTTCAGGGTGAAGCGGCCGCCGGGTTCTCCACCTGTCTTCAAGGCGCGTTACGTGGCTCGTGGTTTCAGTCAGCGGCAGGGAGTTGACTACTTTCAGACTTTCTCCCCCACCCCGAAGATGACCACTCTTCGGGTACTGCTGCACATAGCTGCTCACCGAGACTACGAGCTGCACTCTCTTGACTTCAGCACTGCTTTCTTGCAGGGCAGCCTTCACGAGGAGATCTGGCTGCGCCGCCCACCTGGCTTCACTGGGACGTTTCCTCCTGGCACCCAGTGGAGCCTCCGGCGGCCAGTCTACGGTCTCCGCCAGGCGCCACGTGAGTGGCACGACACACTGAGGACTACACTTGCGGCCCTTGGGTTTGCTCCTTCTACTGCCGACCCGTCGCTGTTTCTGCGCACCGACACTTCTTTGCCGCCGTTCTACATCCTCGTGTACGTCGACGACTTGGTCTTTGCTACAGCTGACACTGCTGGACTTGCCTACGTGAAGTCCGAGCTGCAGAAGAGACACACGTGCACAGACCTGGGTGAACTGCGCAGCTACCTTGGCTTGCAGATCACCAGGGACAGAGCACAGCGCACCATTACCCTGACTCAGTCACATATGGTGCAGCAGGTCCTTCAGCGCTTCGGCTTCACGTACTCCTCGCCTCAGGGCACTCCTCTGCCTACGCGCCATTCGCTCTCAGCTCTGCCTTCGGATGAGTCCGTAGAGTCGAGTGGCCCGTACCCAGAGCTTGTCGGCTGCCTCATGTACCTGATGACCTGCACTCGACCTGACCTTGCATACCCTCTTAGCATTCTGGCACGCTTTGTTGCTCCTGGGAGACACAGACCAGAGCACATGGCTGCAGCGAAGAGGGTGTTGCGCTACTTGTGCAGTACGTCGGGCATGGGGCTTGTGCTTGGAGGGCATAGTTCAGTGGTCCTCACTGGTCACGCAGACGCTTCTTGGGCTGACGACCAGGCTACGCAGCGGTCGTCACAGGGTTACACCTTCAGCCTTGGTTCCGGCTCTGTTTCTTGGCGGTCTACCTGCTCGTCTTCTGTTCTCGGCTCCAGTTGTGAGGCTGAGATCTACGCAGGGGCCATGGCTGCACAGGAGCTACGCTGGCTCACCTACCTGCTGACTGACCTGGGAGAGCCGCCTCGTTCTCCTCCAGTGCTGTACGTAGACAACAAGGCCATGCTGGCCTTGTGTCAGGAGCACAGGCTGGAGCACAGAACGAAGCACATCGCTCTCCGCTACTTTCTTGCTCGTGAGCTGCAGCAGCGTGGTCAGCTGCGCCTTGCTTACGTGGCCTCTGAGGCCAACACTGCTGATATCTTCACTAAGGCACTCGCGCCTTGTGATCATCAGCGCTTCTGCACTCTGTTAGGTCTTGTACCTACCTTGCCTCACTTGCTTACTTCTTGACCTTGCTTGTACTGTTACATATATATACCTGCCTGTTTAGCTTTATATATATGTGACCTTGCATGTGAACTGGCCTTGTGGCCTTGAACTTGTGCTCAGACTGTGTGGTGACGTTGTGATCCACCCTGAGCTTGCTTTGCCTTGCTTTGCTTGACTGGTCTTGTGACCCCTTGTTCTCCCCCACTTTGCCTATAGGGGTGTGTCAAACTTATACACTATAGTCTGTGTAGGCTGTAGTGGGGTAGCTCATATGGGGTACAACATTCTAGGGTTTGGTACTTGTACTCCTCATGCTGCTCAATGCATTCATTCTCGTTCCAATTGTCACAGGTTTGGGCGAGTAGTTAGGCGTGAAGTTGGGCTGTGGGGCAGGTGAGAGCGTCGGCGATGTTCGATGCTCCTTTTTGGTACGTCACAGTGTAGTGAAAATTGGACTCCATATAGTCCAACCACCGTATCTGTCGTGGATTGAGATTTGATTGGGCGCGGAGGTACTGTAGATAGCGATGATCTGTCCGTACTGTCAACTCGGCTCCTGTCGGGTAGCGCCACCACACCTTGAACGCCTGCACGATTGCCAGCATCTTGCGGACGTGTATCGGATAGTTGCGTTCGGGCAGGTAAAGTTTGCGGGATTCGTATGCGATTAGCAATATCACTTGTGTCGGTGACACGTTCGAACGGGCAGTGAGGATCGGCGATATGCAGGACAAGCGGCGAGCACAAAGTGTTTTGAGGGCCGAGAAAGGCAGCTTGCTCTTTCTACCCCCATGTGTACTCAACCCCCTTCCTCAGCAGGTCGGTCAGTGGAGTAGTCGGCATCGCCATGTTGGGGACGAACCAACGCGCGTAGTTGATGAACCCCAGGAAACTCTGCAGCTCGGTCAAGTTTGTCGGCGCATGCCAGGCTTGAATCATCGCGATCTTCTTCGGGTCTATTTCCACGTCGTTGGCCGAAAGAGCATGACCTAAAAAGTCCAGTCTGTCTTGTAGAAACTCACGCTTTGAGGCTTTTAGCAGTAGGGGTCTTTTAGTATTTTAAAAACCACTTCAATGTCATGTAGATGTTGTGCTCTGTCGGGGCTGTAAATCAGTACGCCATCTACGTAGACGATTACGCACTTAACTAAAAGCAGGCAAAAGGCTTTGTTCATGCTTATTTGGAATGTGGTGGAAGGCGGTTTTCGGGCAATCGGGTGGGTTGACGCTGATCTGATGGTAATTCCCTCGAAGGTCGTTTTTAGGGAAGACGAGGGTCGTATGAAGTTGGTCGATGAGTTCGTCGGCACATGGGATGAGGAAACGTATCCTAGTTGTAACCCTGTTTAATGTGCGGTAGTCGATGCACATGTAAAACCACCCGCCTTTTTTTTGTGTTAACACTCAGCGCTGTGAAAGGTGACAAACTCGGGCAAATAGATTTTGTCTTGAGCAGGTAACCCAGTTGCTTTCCGAGTTCTTCCAGTTAGGGTTGGGCCAGTAGGAATTGTCGTATTGTCGGCTGTGCCCCCGGTTCTAATTCTATACTATGGTCTTGCGGTCGCTGGGGTGCCAGTCCCTTCGGTAGGTCATCCATAAAATATAGCGTGTCTTCTTCAGTAGCACTGCCAAGTCATCCAGTATATCGGCGAGCCGTTTCTGCAAATTGCTTGGTTGGTCTGCTGCCTCGGCTTCTTGGACGTCAACCGCATACACGTCAGTTCCTACCACTACGGCGTGTTTCATCGTAATGGCGTTAATGTTGGGTGCAAATGCACATTGCACGACATCCTGCCGTCTGTTTGTACGAGTATGCGTGTGCGAATGCATTTGCGTGTGAATGGTGTGTTCGTGTGTTTGTTTGCTTTCGCAATTTTCGCTTGATGCATTTGCAGGTACTCGCGCAATATGCGCTTCGGCACAACATTGTACGCGCTATGAACAGTGCAAGCAGAAAGGACGAGCTCGCAAAGGAACCCAAGATGGAAGCTTTGCAGTTCGGTTGAGTTGATTGCGCAGATTCAGTTCTATCCAACTCGGAATTGTACTGTTTTGTTTGGTTAACTATAGTGTAGCAGGGAAGGCACTATAGGGGTACAATTTAGGTGAAGGTTGGATGTTGTTTGTCTGTATCTGCATGCTACAAGGCCAGGGGAAACCAGCGGAACCAGCATTTGGCTGGTTGGGCAAAGACAAAACAGGTTCTGTTTTTAGAACCTGAACCTGGTTGTTGTTTTCCCAGGTTGGAAAAACAGAACCAGAGGTTGTTTACCAACCTACCACCTGCTATTTTGTCCAGCCTGGTTGGTTCTGTTGCTTGGAATTATTTGGGATCATCCCTGGTTGTTCCCAGGTTGATTCCCAAGGTCCTTGCTAGCTAGAACTATTTAATCCTTCTCTGTTTGTACCTGAATATAGTCAAATTGATTCAAGCGAATTCCTTCCTCGCTGGAATTTCGTTTCTGCGCTATTCGACGGCGGAATGCTACCCGAGTCAACGCTAGTATGCTAGCACTCCAACGCTAGGCAAACGCTGTCCGAGCCATAACTTAGTGATGGCAGAACTTTTCGCGAGGCAACTTGGCTCATTTTAAAGCTCTTGGAGCGAGCTTCGATATAGCGAATTCTCAGCTTAATCCGATCGACGGTCTGCACGGCACGCTGCGCGACGTTCAAGGTACTCTTGCTGTTTTGACTAAGTCCTTCTTGATCCCTCTCTCTACAAACTCGGACCCGAGGATAGGGGCTGGTCTTGTACCAGGCACCCAGGGACCCTTGGAGGTGACCCCGAGGAGAGGTTTTAAGTTTGATTAAGTCCTAATAGCTTGAGTTTATTAGGCCCTTACACCGACAAGCTGGTATCAGAGCTGCGTTATAGTGATCCTCGTTATAGGTAGCTATGGCGGGCAACACCTCGGCGGGAGCTGGTGAATCTTCAGCCCAAGATCGTAGCGGCAGCCAAGATTCTGGTCTTTCAGCGCCAAGGGGAGCGCGAACAAACCAGGGCTCGCTTGTCAAGGAGGTGCTGAAGAATTTCACCGTCAAGAAGTTCAATGGTGAGGGCTATGATGATTGGGCCTGGAAAATGCAATTATATTTCCGTCAGATCGGTTTGCTGAAACTAATGATTGGGGAGGAGCCTAGACCGAGTGACCCCACGCTGCAGGAAGATTGGGACGAGCGCTCCTCGGCTGGCTACTATTTGATGTCGCAGAGTTTGGAGCTGAACCAGCGTCACCACGTCATGCACCTGCTGCCGGAGGTTGAATGCGGTCCGAAGGCGTGGACCGTGTTGAAGGAGCTGCACGCCCCGACCTCCGTTGTCGCAACGTTGATGCTGGAGAGGGAGCTGTCCGCGTTGCGCCTGAGCGAGGGAGAGCCGGTGCAACCAGTCCTGGACAAGATGCGCGACCTCTACGCGAAGTTGGCGACCGCGGGAATCACCTACCCGGAGCAGACCAAGTGCTTGAAGATGCTCTCGCTGCTGCCAGAATCGTGGCTTCAATTTACGAGCGGATTGAGCCTGCCGCAGAACCAGAGCTTGTGGACGCTCGAGTGGGTGCGGACGAAGATTCTGGAGGAGGACTTCCGTCGCCGCCAACTGAGGGGTGGAGACGACGGCAGCAGCGGCTACGGGATGCAAGGGAGCCGACGTGGCAGAGGACGTGGCTTCGGTGGTGCTGGACGCGGTGCAAAGAAAGACGACGACTCCAACGACCAACAAGGAGGTACCGGTTGGGGTCGCGGTGCGAAATCTGGACGTGGGGGCAAGTCGGGTGCTGGTGGCAAAATAAAAGGGAGTTGCTGGTATTGTGAGAAGGAAGGGCACCCCTGGTTTTTGTGCTATAAGAAACCTGATGGATGGACCCCCCAGAATCGTCACCAGGATGGCGGCGCGCGGAGGAACCAGAAAAACGGCGCCAACATGGTCGCTGATTCGTCCGACAACAACCCGAAGGGCAACGGCGGTGCGGAGAAGAAGAAGGAGCGCACCGCGGGCCAATTCTTCCATGTGGGAGACAAGGGGGAGCAAGGAGACGCCTCTGCCAAAGTTGGAGCAGAGCTGCACCCCCTAGACTATTGGGTGTTGGACACAGGCGCTGCTTGGACGATGACGCCGCGCAAGGACCTGCTGGACGAAGTACGAGCTGCACCGATCAATGAAGTGTGCTCCGCCTCTGGACACATGTTGAAGGTGGCTGGTGCGGGACGAGCTGCGTTTAAGGGAGCGGATGGCAAGCCGGTGGTGCTGCACGACGTTCTCTTCGTCCCCGACCTGAAGGCCAACCTTATCTCCCTCCGTAAGCTTGGCAAGGCTGGGGTGAACACCAACACGGATGGGGCACGCACTTATAAGGGGAAGCTGGGCAATCGGGTGCTTTGGGATCTGCACGAGAGCAAGGACGTGTACAGATCTATGTGGCAGCTGCCGGCCCTGGCGTGGCATGGTGGGGGGCAGGCTGGAGAGGGGTCTGCATCCCAGGGGGAGTGCAATGCCGTTGGAGGGGTTGGTGTGAAAGTGTCGGCCAGATCTGGGGAGACAGATTGGGCAACGGCACACCGGCGCTTAGGGCATGTGGCAATGCCTTTGCTGAAGCAGCTGGAGAAGGATGGAGCCGTTAAGGGTCTGAAGCTGAACGGACAGCCACCCGATGACAACTGTGAAATCTGTTTGCTTTCAAAGTTCACCCGTTTCCCTTTCCATAGCGTGGCTGGCAGGAGCAAGAAGCCTTTGGAGCTGGTCCACATGGACTTGGTGGGGCCGCTGCCGGTGCAAGGGCACAAGGGGGAGCGGTATTTTCTTACAATTGTGGATGACTGGAGCAGGCTGATGTGGGCGTATCCGCTGAAGCAGAAGGACCACGCCGCCTCCACGATACGGGACGATTGGCTGCCATTCGTGGAGAAGCAGGCGGAGTGTGTAGTGAAGCGGATTAGGACAGACCGGGGTGGTGAGTTCCTTGGAGCTGAAATGACGGCCTGGCTCAAGAAGCAGGGCATCCAGAGAGAGCTGACCACGGCTTATACCCCACAGTCCAATGGTGTAGCAGAACGGGCAAACCGGACCATTCTGGAGACAGCTAGGGCGCTGCTCATAGAATCTGGGCTGAGCAATTCTATGTGGCCTCATGCTGTCCGGCACGCCACTGTCGCTAGGAACAGGGTGCTCACCAAGGTTGGGGATGACTCGTGGGTGCCGTTGGAGAGGTGGCTTGGGAGGAAGCCGCCGGTGGACATGCTGAGGGTGTTCGGTTGCATGGCAGTCGCCCACGTCCCCAAGACCTACCGCAGTAAGTTGGGGGCGAGTGCAATCTGGTGTGTGCATTTGGGGCTGGCTGCTGAGAGCAAGGGATGGCTGCTGTGGGAACCATCCAAGGGTGTGTTGTTTGACAGCAGGGATGTGAAATTCATTGAGGCCATGATGTATGGGAGCTGGGAGAAACAGCCGGAGGCCCGGGTGTCCCAGCAGATGGAGCAGATCACCATGCAGCTGGACCTGACTCCTAGTGTGTGGGAGGAGGGAGAGGAGGCAGCTGCGGGGAATGGTGATGGAGAGAAGGTACAGGAGGCATCTGCTGGTGGAGAAAATGGTGTGGAAACTGGCGGCAGCACTAGTGGAGCTGCTGGACCCGAGGGAGGAGAGAAGCAGCAGGGAAAAACTAAGAAGCCGAAGGGTGTCGTTATGAAGGGATGGGAGACACCCGTCTCCAGGCCAGGACGTACCCGTATGGCTACTAAGAAGCTGACTGCAGGAACTGATGCAGCAGAGCAGCAGCTAGGGACCGAAGAGGCATTGCTGATTCTACCTCATGGCTATGACCCGGATGAGGAGGATGAGCCTGCGTACTGTTTTCTTGCCCCTGCACTAGAGGAACCAGCTAGCATGGAGGAGGCATTAGCTGGACCAGATAGGGACAAGTGGCTGGCTTCTAGGGATGCTGAGTACCAGAGTCTGCTGGAGAATAGGACATGGGATCTGGTGGTGCTGCCTGATGGGAAGAAAGCGATACAATGCAAGTGGGTGCTGAGGATCAAGACCGATGACAAGGGGCAGGTCACCATCTACAAGAGTAGGCTGGTGGCGAAGGGGTTTATGCAGAAGGAGAAGCAGGACTTCAACGAGATCTTTGCTCCCACTGCCAAACCCCCTACCCTCCGTGTCTTGTTGGCAGATGCAGCTGTTAGTGGGAAATTCATCATTCAGATGGATATTTCAACGGCATTCCTGAATGGGATTTTAGAGGAGGATGTGTACATGACGCAGCCGCCTGGGTATGAGGATGGTACGGGCAGGGTGTGCAAGCTCAACAAGTCCATCTACGGCTTGAAGCAGGCGCCACGCTGCTGGTACCAGAAGTTGGCAGCTGTTTTAGAGGAGATGGGATTCAGGACCAGCAGCTGTGATGAGAGCCTCTTTCTCAAGGGCGAGGGGGAGAAGCTGGTGCTGTTTCTGGTCTATGTGGACGACATTCTTCTCTTCAGCAGCAGCATGAAGGAGATCCAGAAAGTGCAGCAGCAACTGATGGAAAACTTCAAGTGCAAGAACCTTGGGGAGGTAAAGTACTACCTTGGGATGCACGTGGAGAGGGATCCAGATCACAGGTGGTTGAAGCTGCACCAGGAGAAGTTCATCAAGGAGCTGGGGGAGAAGTATGGGATTGAGAATGAGCGCAAGGTTGCAACTCCCCTGCCAGCAGAATTCAAGCTTGTGAAGGCTGCAGAGGATGAAGGGGTTGAAGCTGAAGAGCAGCAGCAATTTCAGTCCTTGGTGGGCAGCCTCTTGTACGCAGCAGTTCACACGAGGCCCGACATCTCTTTCTCGGTTGGGCAGCTGGCTAGGGTGGTGCAGAATCCATCAGAGGAGCAGGTGGATGCAGCTGAGCGTGTGGTGAAGTACCTGAACTCTCACCCAAGCATTGGAGTTCAATACTCCGCATCTGCACAGGTGAAGCAGAAAGGGGTGGAGGTGCTGAAAGAGAAGGGGGAGAGGCTTGGAGAAGGCAAGCTATTTCTCACTTGCTTTACCGATGCTACGTGGGCTTCTGAGAAGGAGGATTCCTCATCTGTGGGAGGATACATCTGCGTAGTTGGGGGAGGACCTGTTAGTTGGAGGTCCAAGAAGCAGACGGAGACGGCACTCTCTTCCGTAGAATCAGAGTACATGGCGATGTTCCATGGGGTGAAGGAGGTGATTTGGCTGAGGAGGCTGTTAGAGGAGATTGGCCAGGAGCAGAAAGTTGCTACGCCGCTGTTTTGTGATAGCAAGGGGGCTCTTGGGATGGCCAGGAACGCTGTGCTTCATGGGCTGAACAAGCACATGCGTATCAAGTGGCACTGGCTGCGTAAGGAGGTGAAGAGGGGGACGGTGAATCCAATCTACATCAAGACTCACCAGCAGCCAGCAGACTTTCTCACCAAGAGGCTTGCGGATGAGCCTCATTGGCGTTGTGTGCGCATGAGTGGAATGAGCATGAACTAGCATGGAATGACGGGGATGCAGCCGGCAGGCTGAGGGGGAGTGTGTTGGGTGCAAATGCACATTGCACGACATCCTGCCGTCTGTTTGTACGAGTATGCGTGTGCGAATGCATTTGCGTGTGAATGGTGTGTTCGTGTGTTTGTTTGCTTTCGCAATTTTCGCTTGATGCATTTGCAGGTACTCGCGCAATATGCGCTTCGGCACAACATTGTACGCGCTATGAACAGTGCAAGCAGAAAGGACGAGCTCGCAAAGGAACCCAAGATGGAAGCTTTGCAGTTCGGTTGAGTTGATTGCGCAGATTCAGTTCTATCCAACTCGGAATTGTACTGTTTTGTTTGGTTAACTATAGTGTAGCAGGGAAGGCACTATAGGGGTACAATTTAGGTGAAGGTTGGATGTTGTTTGTCTGTATCTGCATGCTACAAGGCCAGGGGAAACCAGCGGAACCAGCATTTGGCTGGTTGGGCAAAGACAAAACAGGTTCTGTTTTTAGAACCTGAACCTGGTTGTTGTTTTCCCAGGTTGGAAAAACAGAACCAGAGGTTGTTTACCAACCTACCACCTGCTATTTTGTCCAGCCAGGTTGGTTCTGTTGCTTGGAATTATTTGGGATCATCCCTGGTTGTTCCCAGGTTGATTCCCAAGGTCCTTGCTAGCTAGAACTATTTAATCCTTCTCTGTTTGTACCTGAATATAGTCAAATTGATTCAAGCGAATTCCTTCCTCGCTGGAATTTCGTTTCTGCGCTATTCGACGGCGGAATGCTACCCGAGTCAACGCTAGTATGCTAGCACTCCAACGCTAGGCAAACGCTGTCCGAGCCATAACTTAGTGATGGCAGAACTTTTCGCGAGGCAACTTGGCTCATTTTAAAGCTCTTGGAGCGAGCTTCGATATAGCGAATTCTCAGCTTAATCCGATCGACGGTCTGCACGGCACGCTGCGCGACGTTCAAGGTACTCTTGCTGTTTTGACTAAGTCCTTCTTGATCCCTCTCTCTACAAACTCGGACCCGAGGATAGGGGCTGGTCTTGTACCAGGCACCCAGGGACCCTTGGAGGTGACCCCGAGGAGAGGTTTTAAGTTTGATTAAGTCCTAATAGCTTGAGTTTATTAGGCCCTTACACCAACAGTTAACTCGAACCGACGAAGACTCAAGCGAGCTTCAGCGATGTAGGGCGATGTTGTTGGTGTTGACTCGCATAGTGCAGTCAGGGCTGACGATATCAGACTATTTTAGTCTGGTTGTCTGAAATTTCATACTATTTTCTTGACATTCCTGATTTTTCAGAGTTGGCTGATTTTGAAAAATGAGTCCTTCAGACTTGTCAATACTGAAAATTTTAGACTACTTGCTTACTGGGTAATGAGTTTCCATACTAGAGGGTACGAATTCCACTACGCCATTCCTGTTACCTCGAGGGAAACCCATCCCTCGGAACTTGTGCAGAAGACCCGTTAGCAGTAAATCCCGCCTTAGTCTTGTGACAGTATCTGAATTCTAAAACTTTCAGAGTTATACTTGTCTGGTTCCTGAGGAATCAGAGTAGTCATTTTTTTGGAAAATGGGCCCCAGACTAAATAAATTTGGGGGGGCAAAAGAATCAGAGTGGTTTTATTTGAAAAGTCAGCCCTGGATGCAGTCGACCGTCGTCCAGTACCGTATTCTCCCGGATAAAACACCCTAGGGTGTTATGATAACCACTAGGAAAAAATGGGGGGGTCTCCTCAACGGAAAATCCTGTATAATACCCAGGTCTATTCATATGGCATTTTTTAATATAAGGATTTTGATAAATGGACAGCTTTGGTGTTTTCGAAGTTGGTTATGTCAGAATCCCAGCCACTAACCACTGAGATAAAAGGGCCTCACAACCTCCCACCTCATCACATGCCTCGTCCACACCTCCCTGAGGAAACGGCAGATACAGACGATGCACCCACTGATCCCACCGCCCCTGAAACCATCCTTGCCCTTGGACTGTCTATCTCGCCACAGCCCCTCCCAGAACCCACACCTGCAGACCTCACCCAGCTCCTCGCCTTCTATGCACGCTCGCCAGCCATCCGCGCCAAGCGCGACCTCTGGCACAAACGTTTCGGCCATCCCTCCCAGGAGGTTCTCAACAACTGCATCCGCGCCCAGGTCTTTCTACCTGGCACACTGCTTCGCACCGACGGAACACCGCTCACTGTTTCCACCTCCCAGCACACAGACTGCCACATCTGCCCCGAAGCTGCTCTCGCCCACCAGCCCTTCAAGCTCCTCGAACCTGGCACAAACCGCTACGAGAAACTGCAGAAGGTCTACAGCGACTTCCTCATTCTCACCCAGGCCGGCATCAACGGCGAAGACTACACCCTCACCTTCGTCGACGCACACTCTCGCTTCGTCTGGGTCACCAACGTCTCTCACAGGAGCAAAGTGTTCAACGTCTTCAAGGTCTGGCACGCCAATGCTGAAACTCAGTCGGGCTGCACCCTCAAGATCTGGCAAACTGACTGCGCCGCTGAATTCAAAAGCGACAAATTTGCGGACTACATAGCGGACAAAGGCATCGCGCACAAGCTCTCCCTCCCTTACGCGCACCCCCAACAAGGTGTTGCTGAGCGCACCAACCGCACGCTCATGACAAAGGACCGCGCACTCCTGCAGCAGAGCGACGTCGACGCGAAGTACTGGCCCTACGCCATGCACCACGCCGTTCGCCTTCACAACCTGCTCAGCACCACCGCCAACACTGACAATCTCTCCCCTCATCTCAAAATCATTGGCAAGCAGGGAGACGTCCCCATGCTCCGCGTCTGGGGCTGCATGGTTCAGTATCGGCCACCAGCAGCTACCACAGGGAAGTTTGAACGTCGCGCGCGATGGGGAGTACACCTCGGCATCAGCCTCGACCACAACGCATGGAATATCCTCGACCACGACACCTCCCAAGTGGTGGCAGCTCGTGACGTCATCTTCTACGAGGATCTAACAATCCGCAAGTTCCAGTGCGATCGCCATGCCGACCGCACCAGGGGAGAAACCAACGTTGCGGACTACGATCGACCCCCCCGCAGCTTCTTCACCCCTGACGACGAAGCGGAAGCGGCGCTTGCGGACCAAGACCCCACGGATCCCTACCCCTGCCCACGCCCCTGGAGCGATGAGGACGACGACGAGGATAGCGCTCCCCTCGACTCCTCGCGGGACTCCCTCCTTAGCCCCACTCCTTCCAACGGCCACGACTCTGACGATGACGTCGTGGAAGTCACCAGCGACCAACATCGCAGCACTGGCATCTCTGGCCTCCACATTCTGGGCCTGCACGCAGCCATCTCCCACCCTCTAAAGGCAATTGAACCCAAAACCCCACGTCAGGCTCTCACCGGCCCTTACGCCAAGGAGTGGAGCGCCGCAATGGACGCCGAGGTAGCCGCCCTGGAAGCTCGGGACACATGGGTCCTTGCCGATCGCGCAGCACTGAAGGGGAGGCGCGTCCTCTTGGGCAAGTGGATCTTCCGCGTCAAAACCGCAGCAGACGGCACCATCGAACGCTTCAAAGCTCGCTAGGTCGTCCGCGGCTTCGACCAACGTTACGGCGTGGACTTCGACCAAACTTTCGCACCCTCCAGTCAGCCGCCACACCTCCGTCCGCATTCTCCTCGCCATCGCAGCAGCCAAGCATCTTCCCCTCCGCCAAATCGATATAAAAAATGCCTTCCTCTACGCTCCTGTCGACGCGCTCATCTTCGTCGAACAACCCCACACCTACGGCAACGGCGATAACCGCGTGTGCCAGCTCCGCAAGTCCCTCTACGGCATCAAGCAGGCACCTCGCCTCTAGCAGCAACATCTTCACCAAATCCTTCTGGACATCGGCTTCACACAGCTGCCCCACGACCCTGGCATGTACCGTCTACACTACCGCGGAGATTACATCCTCTTCACGGCCTATGTGGATGACCTGCTCTACACCGGCACCAACACCGATCTCCTCGAGCAGTTCGAGAAGAACCTCAGCAACCGCGTGGAAATAACCAGCAACAACTCCGTCACTCAGTTTCTCGGACTCAACATCACCTACACCAATGACGCCATCCACCTCTCCGCCGCCAAGCATGCGGACACGCTTTCAACCAAGTTTAACATCATACCGGCCAACCTCTCAACCCCCTACCGCACCCCGGCAACCGCTGCCACCGTCATCACCAAACCTCTCAACCCCGTCGAACACCGCCTCTACCAACAGCAACTCGGCTGTCTTCTCTTCGCCGCTGTGACGTGCAGGCCTGACTTGTCCTACATCGCCAGCCAGCTCGCTCAGTATGCCAAGCGGCCTGAAGGGGAGCACATGCTGGATTTACAGCGCGCCCTGCAATATTTCATCTCCACGCCGCACATCGGACTCACCTACTCCACCCTCGTGACCCGCTCATTCAACCTCGTTGGTTGGCTACGTGGACGCAGATCACGCCGCTGACCCTGGAAATCGACGATCCCGAACTGGCTTCCTTTTCCGCCTCGAGCCAACAGGACTAATTTCCTGGAAATCCCAGAATCAGGAGATGGTGGCACTCTCTTCTGCCGAAGCCGAGTTCATCGCCGCCACGCCAGCCGTTCGCGAAGGACTCTACCTCCAGGAACTACTTCAGGAGGCGAAAATTGCGACGTCCGCGAGCTTCAAACTGCACTGCGACAACCAGAGCGCGATCAAAATCGCGAACAAGCCTGGCTTCGTCAACCGCACCAAGCACATCGCGCTCCGCTACTTCTTCGTCAAGGAAGAAGTTGACAAGGGCAAAGTCATCTTGACTTACTGCCCCACCGGTAACATGGCAGCCGATTTTCTCACCAAGTAACGGCTACATCAGCAGTACCAGCACTGCGGAGCCATCTGCGGTATAACCAAGCGCGTCAAGACTTCGCCACTCCAGGAATGAAGGGGAGTGTTACGATATGGAATGATTAAAACATTCCTAAAGTAACGAACTCTTGAAAACGCGAAGATGACTGCAGCGAGGACGAAAGACCAAGCGTCAAGACAGTTATCGAAGACGGTTGCAAGCAGGAAGAATTCGAAATGAAAAGAGCGGGAAAAGTTCAAACGGTTACCGAACCGCGTACAGTTACCAAGCCGCATAGTTGCGATCCTGCATCTAGATTAGCCCTAAGGGGAATGTACCCCCTCAGAGTACATGTCCTAGCTAGGACCCTTCGTATTCCTATATAAACCCTTGTACCGCATTGTGTTAATCACTTCTGTCGAGATTCAAATCTCCTTCTACTGACAGAGTCCGTACCCGACATTGCCCAAACCTTCCGCTGCTACACTCCGTGCGATCAACCTGAGACGATCCTATAAGACGGTTCAGATTGCATCACTAGTGACGTACCATCTACTAGTCTCGTGTCAATCTCAGGTAAGCGGTCCAGTGTTAGTTTGAGTCTACGTGCAGCGGCGGTATTTATTAAACTGTGGCCAGCCCTCCCTTCTACGAAGATCTTAACTAAGTCGGTGTAGATACAAAATTTACCGAGAATGTGCCACCCTGGCAAAAACACGTGCGTCTGGCCTCTCGATATCAGGGTGATTCACCCTTATGACCCTTACTATAAGGGCGGGTTTTACGATGCACCCTTTTTTACAAGACTGGTTTTGTTTTCGACCCTTACCAAAAAAAGTGATCGATTGTATGACACTGATATTAGTGCTATGTGGTGTAGTAGCACTGATGAAATCGAGTTCGATCTAAGAGAGGATACTAGGATTGGTCGCGTAAAACATATTGCGTAAAACATATTTCCTACGTTGGATGACCCCGGCAAGTATCGAACTTGGGTCCTCCACATAACAACGAAAACTCAACACACTGCAACACTAACACCCTCAGCAAAACTATTCGACCTTTTTTTAATTTGTTTGCACCCTGATTTTTAAGAGCAGTTCCTGTGAAGCACCCTTACTGAAAGAGTAACAGCTGGGTGTTGGCCTTACGAGGAAGAGTACCCCAAATCCTATCCAGAGGCCTGACGTGCGTGCATGTGGCAATTTCGCCAGGCAAGCCAGGGAAGATTTCGCCAAGCACGTTGACGACGATTGCTACTGGCGCTTTAGTGGCGGATTCATTGGAAAGAATGCATATTGCAGTAAAAAATTCATTGGGTGCGCTTACCTATACAAAGATGATCCAAATTCATGGTGAGCTTATAATCGGCAATTGACTATAAGCCCACTGGTACAATTACACGTGCATGGGTGTAACACAGGCCTGGATGTATATCCGGTGTATGACGGTAGTGACGAATATGCAAACAAAATCTAAAAGCACTAGTACATGCATGCAAATCTGAAGTTCAATCGGATTCCATGAACCATGAACCCTGTTCGCCACAACTCTCACTCCCATTGCTAGGCTCCAACCATTGGAACAGTCGCTGTTGCAAACTGCTCATTGACGAGGTCAAGTGGGGTGGGGGAAGGAGATCCGACAGGTGGAAGAACGATGGTTCTAGAGAGGAAAGGGAAAAGGGGGGCAAGAAAGAAATACAGGTGAAGGGATACATCAGAGGGAAGGAGAGAGGGGGTGGAAGGAGAGAAGGAAAAAACAAGGCGAGAGGAGAAGAATGACAAGTCAGGATAGCAGCAAAGGTAAAAAATGTTGGAGAGGGAGAAGAAGAGGGAGAGAAGGGGAGGTGGGGAGGGGGGAGGAAGGGGGGGAGCGGGCAGGGGGGGAGGGGGGAGGGGGGGGGGGGAGGGGGGCAAGGGGGGAGAGGGGGAGAGGAGGGGGGGACGGGCTGAGGGAGTGAGGGGGTGAGGGTGGGGAGGGGGGGAGGGGGGGAGGGGAGAGGGAGGGGGGGGGAGAGGGGGAGGGGGAGAGGGGGAGGGAGAAGGGGAGCAGAGAGGGAGAGAGGGGGAGGGGGGGAGGGGAGGGGGAGAGGGGAGAGGGGGGAGGAGGGGGAGGGGGAGAGGGAGGGGGAGAGAGGGGGGGGAGGGGGAGGGGGAGAGGGAGGGGGGGAGGGGGAGGGGAAAAGGAAGGGGGGGGAGGGGGAGGGAGGGGGAGGGAGGGAGGGAGGGGAGGAGGGAGAGGGAGGGAGGGGAGGGAGAGGGAGGGAGAGAGAGAGCGAGAGAGGAGAGAGGAGAGAGAGGAGAGAGAGAGGAGGAGATGAGGAGAGAGAGAGAGAAAGAGAGAGAGGAGGAGGAGGAGGATGGAGGAATGCGCAAGAGAGGTGGAATTTACAGAAGAGGAGGGAGGAGGGAGGGGGGAAAGAAAAAAAAGAGCAAGAGAGAGTGAGGAAAAAGGAGAGAAAAACAAGACATAAAAAAGCAACAATATGCGATGACATAGGAAAACAGGAAGACAATTACAAGGGGTAGAAATGACCACGTGTAACAAAGAGGGGGAGAGGGGATGAAATAAGAAAAAACACACCACAGTTACCTCTTACTGTGCAGACTTGTTTCGCTTAAATCGCGATGGCCTGGCTCGCGCACCACTTCCGCTTGCCTCATTCACCCTCGAAACATCAGAAACAAGGCTGTCATCAACAGTGGAGGGCGTCGGTAACTGGGTGCCGATGATCTGAGACGCATGAAATTGCGTCTCCATCTGACTCGCGTCTACCTGTGCCCCACTCATGCGAGTCTCCCCTGCCTTCCTTTTCCTGCCTCTACCATTCGCGCCACTGTTGCTTGCACTACAATCCCTTCTCTCCCATGTTCTCGCGCCCTCACATCTCCATCATCCGCCACTCGCACCAGCTGCACCTCCTGAACATCGTCGTCACTTGATGCACTTTTTTCGTCATCACTCCCTTCTACATTCTCCTCGCCCTCATCCTCGCCCTCATCCTCGCCCTCATCCTCGCCCTCATCCTCGCCCTCATCCTCGCCCTCATCCTCGCCCTCATCCTCGCCCTCATCCTCGCCCTCATCCTCGCCCTCATGCTCGCCCTCATGCTCGCTCTGATCCTCGCCTCATGCTCGCCCTCATCCTCGCCCTCCTCCTCGCCCTCCTCCTCGCCCTCATCCTCCGCCCTCATCCTCGCCCTCATCCTCGCCCTCCTCCTCGCCCTCCTCCTCGCCCTCCTCCTCGCCCTCCTCCTCGCCCTCCTCCTCGCCCTCCTCCTCGCCCTCCTCCTCTCCCTCCTCCTCGCCCTCCTCCTCGCCCTCCTCCTCGCCCTCCTCGCCCTCCTCCTCGCACTCCTCCTCGCCCTCCTCCTCGCCCTCCTCCTCGCCCTCCTCCTCGCCTTTCTCTTCTTGCCTTGCCTGTACCTCACTGTTCAACCGGTGTATTTTCCAAAGCCGTTGGGCAACGTTGTACGCCTCAAGGGGCGTCAAGGTGGGGTTTTCAAGCAAGATCTGAGCCATGCGCGCGCGAGACCAACGAGTCATCTCGCTTTGAACCGCGCTCAAGGGCCTCTTCTGTTTGGCTGCACTGATCTTCGCCTCGTTGCCCTCGCCTCTCTTCCCCTTCCTACCCAAACCTCCCCCTTCATCACCCACATGACCTCCACTTGTCCCCTCCTGTCCATCATCCACCTTTGCCTTCTCTTTACCTTTGTCCATTGTTATCTTCCTTCTGTCTGCCACTTTCACCTTCACGTTATCTTCAGCCTTTCTGTTCCCATTCCCTACCACCTGGGAGGCAGCCGTGCGGGTGGCAGTAGCGCGTGTGGCAACAGGTGTGGCAGTAGCGCGGGAGGCAGCAGTGCGGGTGGTAGCAGTACGTGTGGTAACAGGTGTGGCAGTAGCGAGAGAGGCAGCAGTGCGGGTGGCAGTAGCGCGTGTGGCAACATGTGTGGCAGTAACGGGGGAGGCAGCAATGCGGGTGGCAGCAGCGCGTGTGGCAACAGGTGTGGCAGTAGCGGGGGAGGAAGCAGTGCGGATGGCAGCAGCGCATGTGGCAACAGGTGTGGCAGTAGCGGGGGAGGCAGCAGTGCGGGTGGCAGCAGCGCGTGTGGCAACAGGTGTGGCAGTAGCGGGGGAGGCAGCAGTGCGGGTGGCAGCAACGCGTGTGGCAACAGGTGTGGCAGTAGCGGGGGAGGCAGCAGTGCGGGTGGCAGTAGCGCGTGTGGCAACAGGTGTGGCCGTAGCGAGGGAGGCAGCAGTGCGGGTGGCAGCAGCGCGTGTGGCAACAGGTGTGGCAGCCGCAGGAGTGGAAGCCGCAAGTGTGGCTGCAGCAGTTGTGGCAGCATCAGTTGTGGCAGCATCAGTTGTGGCAGCATCAGTTGTGGCAGCAGCAGTTGTGGCAGCAGCAGTTGTGGCAGCAGCAGTTGTGGCAGCAGCAGTTGCGGCAACAGCAGTTGTGGCAGCAGCAGTTGTGGCAGCAGCAAGCGTGGCAGCAGCAAGCGTGGCATCAACAGTGGCACGATGGGCGGCGAGCATCCGCAACAGAGAGCTGCTCATGGTAGCCGGCACTCCCTCTGATGGCCGGGTATGGTTGGCAGAGAGAGGGAAAAAAAAAACAATAGGAGAACATATAAATTGCCTTCTCTCACCACCAACACCCTGTCTCACCGGCAGCACCTGCTCTCACCGGCAGCACCTGCTCTCACCGGCAGCACCTGCTCTCACCGGCAGCGAGGCGGGAGCGCGAGGCGATCTCGGCGAGGACGAGCTGCATGTTGGACTCGGCGGTGGCCACCAGCAGCACCAGCTCGCGCTCCTGCCTCGCCCGCTCAGCGCCCTCGCCCACATGCGGCGTTCCTTCGCCACCCGCTGCAGCCCGCCTCCCCTCGGGCTGCCTCCCCTCGGCCCGCCTCCCCTCGGCCCGCCTCCCCTCGGGCTGCCTCCCCTCGGGCTGCCTCCCCTCGGCCCGCCTCCCCTCGGCCCGCCTCCCCTCGGGCTGCCTCCCCTCGGGCTGCCTCCCCTCGGGCTGCCTCCCCTCGGGCTGCCTCCCCTCGGGCTGCCTCCCCTCGGGCTGCCTCCGCGCGGGCTGCCTCCCCTCGGGCTCCTGGCGCGGGGACCTGCCAGATGGTAGGGCACGCGGCAGAGAAGCAAAGGTGGTGACATCGCGAGTGGTGACGCCGCGAGTGGTGATTCCGAGGGACGCTCTTACTCGGAGGCAACGCAAGAGCCACGTTGACATGACGACAGGCGCTGTGATGCGGCTGACGCTGACGGCTGGCAGGCGCCTCGACGGCCATCCGACGTGGCGAGGCAGCAGCGAGTGGAGCAATACGTTGTAGCTGTGGGATCGCGCTACGATGGCAACACGGTGGGCGGGGGTGGCGCGCGTGGCTCGGAGCGGAGTGACGGTGAGTCGAGAGTGCGTGGTAACATAGAATTTGTACCCGAATGTGTCTTGACGTGCGGCAGCGGTTGACAATGTCGACAATTCAACCGTCTAACAGTTCATTCTCTAGACGGCGAGGTCGCGTCCCGCATGGCGCACGACGCGACGCGGGGGTGGACGGCGACGAGCTACCGCCGCGGGGTACCGTCGCACAGCAATTCGACTAAAGCGCTGGCGACGCATGCTCGCAATGCGAGGGGGAATGCTTCTCTCGTGGAGACAAAGGAAAACGGAAGCGATGGGCCTCACCTCCTCGGGCGGTCGCTTCCGCCATGATTCATGATGATCCAAGGCGAAGGCGAACCTCACGTCAAGGAAGAAACTCGCTCTGCTCCGCCCCACACGGCTGACGCGCTTCTGCCCGTTCCACGTCCGACTTACGGTGCTGTTAATTCTCTTACACTCGAAATTATTAATGCCACGGCAGACTTGTACAGTATCCGAGAGGCCGCGGCGAAACCGATTAGCTCGCTACGAAGCAAAAAGTGCTAAACGCGAAGCGCACGCGAGTGAGTGAGAGCAGGTTTAGTAACTGGGAAGTACGATAGCCGACTGTGATGAATACCAACATTGGACGCGGTAAAAGTGGGAAATCGATCGCCACAGGATCGTGTACTTTTATCGCGTTCTTATTTTTTGCGACGAGTGGAACGGTCAGATGGGAGTCTGTCGCCTTGACTAGACTTGGTTAGGGGTAAACACGTTGCTGTACCACGTCAGCAAACTCTTGCGAAAAGGCTTGGGTGAGCCGCGGGATGTGATGGGTCTGCGCGGGAAGCAGGGAAATGGTGGGATTGTGGGAGAAGCGAGGCGAGGTGATGCGCTCCACCCCGCAAAGCTGCCAGAGTGTTGGCGCGAAAGGGATCCGAGCCGACTGGTTGGACGACTCGCTGTTGTCGTCACGGCGGGCTGCTCTCCAGGTGATTCGTTAGGGCGCGTGTCTTTTGGTTTTTACATGCAAATCTCGAATTTTTTGTTGAACTGTAGTCATATGAACCTAGCTCGAGCTAGGCTCGAGTTTTCACCAACTGCAAACCGAGCCGCGGTTCCACCCCTCCCGAAAATCACGCGACAAACAAAAGTTCAACTATCGAAGTTGAACTTTTGCAGCCCAGCCGAGCCGCGACCTACGCTTGTAGGTTACCCGGTTTGGGCTCTTGACATCGCGCCACCGGGACTCGCGCTGACGAGCACCCTCGTGCGCACGATGCTAGCTGCGAGCGTCGCAGACTTCGCATCGTCGCTGTCAGTGATGAGGTGGACACACGCTCGCACATTCGTGCCAACCTGTTTGTTGATGAGGGTTCAACTTGGGGGCTCAACATTTTCCGATGCCGGAAGTGTACGTGGACACACGACGTCCTGGCGAATGTTTTGACGAAATTAACGAATAGGGTAACCAGCAAAAGTTCAACCGAAAATCCGAACATCTACACCAAAAGACACGCGCCCTTAGTGGAGTTTGAACAGTGCGCCTCTGAACGTTGCTCAAACGAAAAACGAAACCGTTGGCGAGGGGGTTGGCGAGATGTTGAAACCAGAACATTCGCGATGGGTGAGTTGAGTTGAGTTGAGTTGTGTCGTGACAAGGAGAGAATGACTCCAGTGGCCAAAACGGTGATTCACCATCCCTCGCGTGGCCACGAATGACTCGAGTGGCCACCAAATTTGGTGATAATGACTCGAGTGGCCACGCCAGGGGATTCTTGCTGGCTTTTTTTTTCACGGCGCATTACCCTAAGGTGATAAAAAAATAAACCCCATGGCTTACGGCATGCCATTCGGGAGCCTCAACCCTAAAATTTTAGGGTTGAGGCTTCCTCGGATGGCATGCCTTCCGAGTGGGTTTTAGTTTTTTTCTTGCCCGCGGTCACTAATGTGTTCGCGCATTTATGCCCCCGCAGAGCAGTTTATGATCGCTGATATTTTTACCGCGCGCTCATTGGTCGGGCATTGGGCCGAAAATGACCGTGCAACTACTGTTGGTCGTGCATTTTTTACGGTTTTGTGTACAGTGTGTGGGCGAAATTTTCGGGTGCGGAACAGAACGGAACACTACCTAAGGATACCACTCGCACGAATGGGGAATTTCGTGGCTACAAAGCCCCGTAGGGTAATGCGCTAAAGAGAAAAAAGCCAGCAAGAATCCCCTGGCGTGGCCACTCGAGTCATTATCACCAAATTTGGTGGCCACTCGAGTCATTCGTGGCCACGCGAGGGATGGTGAATCACCTTATTGGCCACTGGAGTCATTCTCTCCGTGACAAGGGACAGGAGCGAAGCCCAGAGGGTCGAGAGAATAAGGAACTGTTAGGTGTGTGCCTAGAGCGAACCCACAGCTAGCTGCGACGGGTATAGTATAACTAAACGTTTTACATCGGAGAACAGCCAACCTCCGAAATCAACTTGATCGGAAGTTGGGATGTACTTGTGTGTTATCGCGGCTGCAGGTTGAGTTGAAGGACGATTGATAGTGCATTGCTGGTCAGCCGCGATTGGCCGAAACTCGAAAAGCTGCCCAATTCAATTTCGTGTCATGCACCCTGTCAACCTGTTTGGCATATGCGCACAGGTCGAGGGGTGAATGGCAGGTCCGGTGCAGCCTGGCTGGAAGAAAACAGGTTCGGCAGCCTTGTGCTTCGCGTAGAGGTTGGTGCGTTATTTCCCACTAGTCTGGAGCGTTTGAGAAGCTTTGATAAAAACTGGATTTAGTGTTTGTAACAGAAATTGTAGTCACACTTATAAAAACTCTTACGTTGGACGCCATCATGAATGCTAAATTCAAAAGCCAATCCTTTTCAACCCTTCAGTAGGTTTTTTTTTTGTATGGTGTTGTGGAGATTACATGATTATGGGATCTAATTGTCTAGTCATGATAAATCATCGATGCTTATCTTACTGTATGTGACGGTAAATACCAACATAGTTGTAAGTTTAGGACGGGTGCGTTTACAACAAAATATGGAATAGATATGGTCGTTCTCAAAAGGTTAGCACTTCTGTGTATATATATCTGATTATAGGTTGACGTAGTTAATTGTATTATTCTGTTGGTTTCCTTAGTACATGTTTATAAACCAGGAGTTAATATAGAGGCAGTAACAGGTAAGCAGTACATAATCATTATCCAACTATAGTGTGTGCCCAACCTTGTTTACATCCCACGTGTTGTAACAGCAGTGGTGCTTATCTGGATTCATGATCCATACCAGTCGCAGTCGATCCACGCTGATTGTTTGGACTGAACAGATTCATCCTCTGTTCCAAGTTTGTCGGAGGTTCTGGCGTGGTGGCCTTTTATTGGTGATCTACCGTTGGAAGAAATTGGGTGAACGAGGTTGTTCGGTCCAGAGCACTGAAGCGTCGGGGCTCGTCGCATGACGATCTGGCATTGGATGAAATTAGCAACCACCCTTTCGTTCAGTCCAACCAAACACCTCCCTCTTGAACGCGCCGCGAAAGCAAGGCGCATGCTCGCCTGTCCATGCAAATCTCACAAATACACTCGAATCCATCACAAGTGTTCATGTAACTTCGACCATTCAATTTTCTCAGGAATCTTCGACTTTCACTGCTCGACACCACATATCTCCCTTCCAGTCTCTATCTTATCTCCTACTCTCCCGTTTCACCGTTCCACCACCTCCTAAACGTCCGCCATCCCTCTTGCTTCCACCTCCGCGCGTTCCTACTCGTCCGCGACCTGGAGTTCCAGCTTCTCGGGAGCTCGCCATTACGTCTCCTCGCCTAAAGCGCCGTCAGATTTCCCGCCGATTCCGCCATCCCACGTCCTCGCCTTGGCGCCATCTCACCTCCTCGCCTTCGCGCCATCTCACCTCCTCCCCACTCCGTCATCTCACCCCACCTCCTCCCCTTTCCCCCATTCCACCTCCTCCCCTTTCCGCCATCCCACCTCCTCCCCATTCCGTCATCCCACCTCGTCGCCTTTCCACCATCCCACCTCCTCCCCTTTCCGCCATCCCACCTCCTCCCTTTTCCGCCATCCCACCTCCTCGCCTTTCCGCTCATTCCATTCCCATTTTCCCCATTTCGTCTCCCCCCGCTCATCCCATTCCCCCCATCCGCTTCCCCTCATCCCATTCATCCCATCTCTCCCCCGCTCATCCCATTCCCCCCATCCGTTTCCTCCCATCCCATTCATCCCATCTCTCCCCCGCTCATCCCATTCCCCCCATCCGCTTCCTCCCATACCATTCATCCCATCCCCCCCAGCTCATCCCTTTACCCCCATTCCGTCCTCCCATCCCATTCATCCCATCTTCCCCCGCTCATCCCTTTTCCCCCATCCGTATCCTCCCCATCCCATTCATCCCATTCCCCCCATCCGCTTCCTCTCATCCCATTCATCCCATCTTTTCCCCGCTCATCCCATTCCCCCCATCCGTTTCCTCCCATCCCATTCATCCTATCTCTCCCCCGCTCATCCCATTCCCCCCATCCGCTTTCTCCCATACCATTCATCCCATCCTCCCCCGCTCATCCCTTTACCCCCATTCCGTCCTCCCATCCCATTCATCCCATCTCCCCCCGCTCATCCCTTTTCCCCCATCCGTATCCTCCCCGTCCCATTCATCCCATTTCCCCCATCCGCTTCCTCTCATCCCATTCATCCCATCTCTCCCCCGCTCATCCCATTCCCCCCATCCGTTTCCTCCCATCCCATTCATCCCATCTCTCCCCCGATCATCCCATTCCCCCCATCCGTTTCCTCCCATCCCATTCATCCCATCTCTCCCCCGCTCATCCCATTCCCCCCATCCGTTTCCTCCCATCCCATTCATCCCATCTCTCCCCCGCTCATCCCATTCCCCCCATCTGTTTCCTCCCATCCCATTCATCCCATCTTCCCCCGCTCATCCCTTTTCCCCCATTCCGTCCTCCCATCCCATTCATCCCATCCGTTTCCCCCCATCCCATTCATCCCATCTCTCCCCCGCTCATCCCATTCCCCCCATCCGTTTCCTCCCATCCCATTCATCCCATCTCTCTCCCGCTCATCCCATTCCCCCCATCCGTTTCCTCCCATCCCATTCATCCCATCTCTCCCCCGCTCATCCCATTCCCCCCATCCGTTTCCTCCCATCCCATTCATCCCATCTTCCCCCGCTCATCCCTTTTCCCCCATTCCGTCCTCCCATCCCATTCATCCCATGTCCCCCCGCTCATCCCATTTCCTCCATCCGTTTCCTCCCATCCCAAGCATCCCATCCTCCCCCGCTCATCCCATTTCCCCCGTCCGCTTCCTCCATCCCATTCATCCCATCTTCCCCCCGCCCTTCCCATTCCCCCATCTGCTTCTGCTCATCCCATTCATCCCATCTCTCCCCGCCCATCCCATTCCCCCATCCGCTTCTGCTCATCCCATTCACTCCTCTTCCCCACGCCCATCCCATTCCCATCCCATCACACCTTCCTCCTCCCAGCCCGCCCTCACCTTCCTCCTCCCAGCCCGCCTTCACCCTCCTCCTCCCAGCCCGCCCTCACCTTCCTCCTCCCAGCCCGCCCTCACCTTCCTCCTCCCAGCCCGCCCTCACCCTCCTCCTCCCAGCCCGCCCTCACCTTCCTCCTCCCAGCCCTCCCTCACCTTCCTCCTCCCAGCCCGCCCTCACCTTCCTCCTCCCAGCCCGCCCTCACCTTCCTCCTCCCAGCCCGCCCTCACCCTCCTCCTCCCAGCCCGCCTTCACCCTCCTCCTCCCAGCCCGCCCTCACCTTCCTCCTCCCAGCCCGCCCTCACCCTCCTCCTCCCAGCCCGCCCTCACCCTCCTCCTCCCAGCCCGCCCTCACCTTCCTCCTCCCAGCCCGCCCTCACCTTCCTCCTCCCAGCCCGCCCTCACCCTCCTCCTCCCAGCGACCCCTCCCATCACATTCATCGCCGTGAACATCATCGTAGCCGTCAGTAACTATACGACGGTGACTGTAGTATCAATTGGCCTCCATTGTACACCATGCTATTGTAGTAAGTCTTCAATGTAAATGCTATGTGATTACTCGGTTCACTTGATCATCCAGCAATGGACGGTAGAAAACGCCTTAGAATCACGTGCAGCGATCCTGACTGCATTGTAACATTTGCAACACAAGCAGAGCGCACAAACCATGTCCGTGGTAGTAGACATGAGTATGCTCCTACCACCACACACAATACGCCTAGGCCTTCAGCTCCATGCCCTGGTACATCCTCAGAAGATGCGACACCGTCCGTACCAGCAGGCAGTGCCCCGATGCCATGCGAGGAATTACCGCGCCATGACTATGCAAGTAATGATGCGGAACCATACACCGCCATAGATCGTCGCTTTTGGAGATTTTGTAAGACTGGAAACGGTGGGAGCAGCCTCTCGAGAGAGTCGATCAAGGAGTTATTGACATTATTCCATGATGCAGGAGCGCAACTCACACTGAAGACCGTCTCAGATGTGGACAAGCTAGAGGAATCTCTCACGCAACGTGTGGTACTACAACCGTTTCAACGGCTTGACCTTACTGACAAAAGCAAGGACAAGACGGAGGTGATTTTCTGGTGGCGTCCAACGTGGGCATGCGTGGTGGACATGTACACTAATCCTGCAAATGCTGAGGGATTCATCATTGCACCGGAGCTAGTAGATTCGGAAGAGACACCTCATCGATACACCAATCCATCCACGGGCACGTTTTGGAGAGAGGCAGTTGAGGATCTTCCCGAGGGAGCTTCTATAGCAGCTGTGATCTTATACTCGGATGAAACTGAGCTTGCAAAGGACGGTGGAGCTTCAGGACATCCAGTGTATATCGCCCTTGGGAACACATCGTCAAAAAACGGGTGGAAGTCTCATGGCAGGATGATGGCAGCCATGCTACCACCGCTGCAAAAACACCAAGTGCATCCGGGAGTGGATCCCACGCGACGACGTCTTGAAATCATACACCAATGTCTTGATATCATGCTGGAGGAGCAGAAAGAGATGGAGAAAACGGGCGCTCCTTTGAAGGATCCTTACGGTGTGTTGCGATGGGTTCGGCCGCTTCTTTATGCCTACGTGGGAGACTATCCGGAGCAATGCAAGATAGCTGGGACAAAGGGGGGTCATCAAACACAGTTTCCATGCCCAAGATGCCAAGTATCAAAAGAGAACATGGCAAACGTGGAAGCTGAACGCTCTTACCGGACTGAGAAAGGACAACTTCTTACAAAAGCAATAGTGGACGTGCATCGATCGTCAACCCGTGGACTTGCAAGAGCAGAGACGCGAGAGAGTACACACGCCGTCAATGTAAGAAATGCTTTCCACATCCTTGGATGGCTTATCCATGGCAAGACTCCGCGTATGTTGAAACGTTTATGTTCCTTTCTATGCGCCCCTAATCATCCTGTGTATGCACGCAAACACTTCATGGCAGGTGGCAATATGGGGGTTTCCGAATGGCAATACGTCGTGGGGAAATCCTTACCGTGCTTTCATGGGCGACATCATGCACTTATCACTTCTCGGGGTATTCAAGCATATCATCGATTGCCTCAGAGCGATGTTGCCTAAGCTGCTAGATCAGCTGGACGATGCAATACGCGGGATCACCAACTACATTCGCCAATCAATGTTCCGCCTTCGGTATGCGAAGAGATACTTCGCAAACAAAGGGACATTCCAAGCATTCGAGCATCAAGCGGTGATGCAAGTACTTCCGGTGATACTGGAGGTGCTTGATGTCAGGAAGGACATCACACGAACGGTCGCGCTATACGTGTACTGGCACTCTGAGGTATGGCTACGGCCATACCACACAGACGAAAGCCTTGCACACCTCGACGAGCTGACTAAAACGTAAGGACCCTTCGCATTATGGTGGATCTCATCGCATTATGGTCTCTCTCTCTCTCTCTCTCTCTCTCTCTCTCTCTCTCTCTCTCTCTCTCTCTCTCTCTCCCTCTCCCCTCTCCCTTCTCGCCCACTCTCCCCCGTACACATACACATACATACACCCTCTCCCCCTCCTCCCCAAATTTCGCCCTTCTTGCAGACTTGTCCCCCAATTGATTACGGTTTTTGGAGAGAAACAATCGTCAACCTTCAACATTCCTAAGGTTCATGCGATGTTGCACGTGCCTGATGACATCCGGCGCAGAGGACTACCAGCACATTATTGTGCAGATATGTACGAGCATCTTCACATTGCGCTGATGAAGAGGCCATATCGCGCAAGCAACAAGAAATACGCGGAGGACCAGATCGCGCGACGCACACTAATCGACGAACTAGTGGAGAAACTAGCACAACAAGAAGAAGACGCAGAGGATGCAGATGCGAGAAACGGGGCAATGCGACAGGTATTTGCTAATTGAGATGACAGTTCTACCGCGGGCATGGTTGTGCATTCATACACTTACGCAACATCTCTCGCATGCACTGTTGCCTGTTGCCCGTCCCTTTCTACTTCAAATTCTTGTTTTTTTTCTCTCTCCCCCCTCCCCCCCCCTCATCTTCCCCTCCTTTTTTTTCCAATGCTCTGCGTGGACACCCAATACAGGCATTGGAGACTGGTGTCCCCACTGTTACCGAAAAGAATGGCGCTGTTTCATTGATTGCGGACAAATCAGAGCTGTGGCAGGCTTACAACGAGACTGCTCCAGGCGATATGCAGCGTTTGAAGGGAGCTGTCACGGCGTATATCAAGCCTGATGAGACATGCGAGGCTCGCATTGATGTTCATCGAGGTGTCGCAATTCCACCTGGTGAGAACTACGAGCTGTATAACCGGCACGCACAGTATGCTCGCGCAACGCCCCGATTTCATGCGAAACCATGGTTTTCTGATGTTGCTGCCGAGGTGAAAGATGGCCAAGGTCGCAAGGTCCTGCGATTTTGCAAAGTCCTTTTGCTCTTCACCATCCACACCGTCAAAAGTCACGGACGTGACGAAGTAAGTGGTTCGGGGTTTGTTGCTATGGTTTTTTTCTTTTCCGATGGTCACTTCCTTTGGCTGTTTCTGTTTATAGTACGATTCTTTTAGCAAAGTAAAAACTAACATTTGCTATTTTTCGTCGCTTGATTACAAGCGACGAACACGCTTCAGCATTTACCAAAAACACTCGATGAAGCGTAAAACTTTCTGCCCTTAGCAGTCACCCACAGGTCCAATTGCGCATGTGGCCATTTTTGCCCATTGTTGTTCATCCCTCGTGTACAGTAGTTGCCAAATCACAGCAGAAGCTGTTGACAGCACATCAGCAACTCACAGGCTGGCTGGCTCTAGGGAAGCGCGCAGGTAAATGGACCATCCCTTCAAAGCTGGTCACATGCTCAAATCGTGCCCCCTGATCCGAGCTACAGTTCAAGGGGCTGTGGGGGGCGGTGGGGGTAGATGGCAGGGGGGGGGGCGGGGGGGGGGGAGGAGTTGCGACAAAACAGAGCCGACCACGTCCCTCCTCGCGAGAGGGGATGGGGTGGGCTAGCCAGGGATAGGCCCGCCGCGTCACGATTCTGCACAAAAGAGCTGTACAGCTGTATAGCTTCGCCTGCTGAGCTGTACAGCTGTACAACCTCTCGAGCCTGCACAGTGCAAGCTCGCGCTGGCGTGCACTGTACAGCCTGGCGATGAGCTCCACACCTGTACAGCCTCACCTGCTGAGCTGGTCGGCTATACAGCCCCGCGAGCCCGCAATTTAAGCTCGCGAGCGAGTGCAATGGAGGGGGACGAGCTCTGCACCATTCCCTCTACGCGACGCGAGCCGGTTTTGCGCTCGCGCGGTTTTACAATCACATCAGCCGCGCATCGCCTGGCGTGGCATCACCTCCCACGGTCGTTCAAACTGCGGGGCACCAGTCACAGATGACTTATT
The DNA here is from genome assembly GCA_947470075.1 of Closterium sp. Yama58-4. Taxonomy (NCBI): domain Eukaryota; kingdom Viridiplantae; phylum Streptophyta; class Zygnematophyceae; order Desmidiales; family Closteriaceae; genus Closterium; species Closterium sp. Yama58-4. The sequence continues at coordinate 38,480 of CANIUD010000750.1, read as the reverse complement.
TAAAAATAAAAATGTCGAGTTGTATACGCCAAACCAGGAAAAAACGCAGGTTACACGTTTGAACAGCATCTCGGAGGTTGAGACATGTGCTACACAACATCTGTTTGTTGGGGAAACAAAATACTCTCTGAATTACTGTTTAGCAAAAAAACCAACCAGGAGCTGGCACAGCCCGTTGTTGAAGCCAAACCCTGGCGGGAAGACCATGGTGTGGTTCCCCCATGGATTATTCCTATCACCAACTCCACCTCTCCTCTCTCTCTTCCCTCCCACCTGTTTCATCCTCCTCTATCTCTATTACTAGAGTTTGAAAATTTGAAATTTTGACTTTCAGCTCTTTCTCATTGGGTAGTTTTGTCTCACCATTCTAGCATAGCACCATCAGTAGTGTTAGCCTATCAGACCCATTCTTGCCATCATGTTCACTTCGTTAGAGCAAGATCTGCCCCCGATGTTATGCCACTCATAGTAACCAATCCTCGGTGTGCTTCACTGTCAATGAGTTCCTTACAACTCCTCCTCACCACTTAACTGTGAAATTAAGTGACCATCTCAGCTCTATAAAGCCCAGTGGCTTGCTAATTTCAACTTCAGTTTTCTTTCTACTTCACCTTAGAGCTTCCTTCAAAACGAACATGCCCAACAATTACAACCAAGTGCCTGCTATGGCGTTTGCAGTGGCTAGGCAGTCCTCGTCGGGACGAGGCAGGGGTCATTCTGCTCCTCTCAACGTTGTGTACAACAACTCAACCGAAGGCACGTTTTCTTTCCAGCATGCGTGTTTCCAACTTGGATCGTGCAACAACTCCCTGAACTCATTTGTGTTTCTGCTGTTTTTTCTTCAGGTGCTTCTCCCCATGCTGTAGCGGAGGAAGAGTTGGATTGCGGGTCCCTTCCTATGACGGGAAAACCCCCAACAAAAAAACGTTCTGCCATCAAAGACAACAACACCAGTGCCAACAACAGGGATCCGAAAACCAGTCAACGTAAGTACTTGCGTTTTTTTTTTTTTTAATACATGCTATATACTTCAATCTAATGTATCTCTTGGTTTTGTTCTCAGCGACAGAACAACTGGCTCAGTCTGCTCTATCTGATGTCATCAATGCTCCAGCATCGGACGCACCTATCACGGGAAATAATGTAGGATCCGGCCTTTCCGTACCGAACACCCAAGCTGCCACCGGAAATGTGAATACCAGTGTACTGGTTCCAGCAGGTAAGTTAGAATAAGAGTCATTGCTTTATACTTGCCAAAGCGCCTACTAATCACCACTGTCCATGTTTGTTTCAGGATATTCGCAAACCGGGGCCCGCCTTCTCAACCTCGTCACCGGAAAAGACAGTTGTGTGCAGTTGCACGGCGCCTGGATATGTGGAACCTCCAACCAAGAAGACTAAAGTCTCGGATGATATTCGCATCCAGGCCCACAAGTCTGACGAAGCCGCGAAGGAAGCCAAGGAAGTGCTTCAGCAGCAGAGTGCCGTTGCTGCGCAGGCGCTGGTCACCATAGGCACTCTTACTCAACAGCTCGTAGAAGTCACCAAGCCTGCGCGGGATTGGATAGTAGGTTTATCGTTAGCATTAAAAAGTCTTCAGCACTTTGTAAGGATGTCATTGACCCTATGCCATTTCTGCCACTTTTCCTTACCATCCAGAAATTACGGAAGAAAGCTGTCAGCGCGCTGCTAACGAAGCCGGGGATGATCAATTTCGTGCCCAATGATGACACCTGGGCGAACGTTCTCTGTGGTAATAAATTGTCTTATTTCCTTTTTTTTTCCATTGACAGCATGTCATTTTTTACTTTGACATATCTTTTCCTTTGGTCACAGTTTGTGCAGGACTCAATCCTGATCATGAGTCCAGCTTCTCGTTCAAACGAGAGGCTCTGGATGGTGGTCACGTGGATAAACTTCAGGAGACGTACAACAACAGGTTGGGCAAGAAACTATCTGATATTCGTATTGCTGCACTATCTCATGACCCTCTTTTGGAGCTGAAGGGAAATGGTGGCAGGAATCCATCCTTCTCGTTTGCACAGGACTGCGCGGATTGGGTAGCATTCCATGCTACAAGTAAGTTGTCATAATGTCAAAATAGGAGCTAGAATCATGAGCCATAGCTAGGTAAACCCTAGCTAGGCAAGAGAGAAACAAGCAAAGGAGGGTTTGCACTAGCAAGAATGGGGATACAAATAGCATACCCTTGAAGGGTTGTACTCGCTATAGAGCACCCCACTACAGGCTAGAACATAATATTCTGACACACCCCCATAGCCAAAGTGGGGTGTAATCAGCAGAGCAAGCAAAGCAGTACAAGCTCAGGGTGGATCACAATGTCACCACACATTCTGAGCACAAGTTCAAGAAGCAATAGTTTAAAGTTCACAATTATGAGCAAAGCTAGAGGTAGTCACAGAGGGCAAGTGAGGAGGAGGAGGGCTGGCGAGGGGAGAGAGGAGTGGAGGCGACGACTGAAGCTGCAGACACACGGGCAACAGACGGCTCTGGTGCAGCTCTAGTGGCTACCGGGAGCAAGGGCCCCGGAATACAGGAGTAACAGGCTCTGCGTCTGATCAGCAGCGACAGGAGCAACGGACCCACGGGCGACAGGTGCAACCGGCTCTCTGAGCTACCGGTGGCTATCAGAACCCCGGAATACAGGCGCTGCAGACGACACGACGGCTGCCTCCACCCAACCTCCTCCAACTGTCCCACACCCCCCAACACACACCCCCTGCTGCAACCCCTAACTCGACTCCCACGTCACCCCTCTAACCAGCACCACTCCTTCGGCTCCCCACACACCCACCCCCCTCAGCGGCAGCTGCAGCAGTGGGAGACGGAGGAGGAGGAGGAGGAGCAGGGGACGGCTCACACTCACGGCACCCCCATACCCTCCACCCCCAAACCCTAACACAGGAACGCGGGCAGTAGCGGGGGTGGGGCGCCGGCAGAAGCTCGGGGGACGGACGAGGCGCGCGCACGGGCCTGCCGCAGGCCGGACGAGGCGCGCGCGGGCTGCCCGGGCCGCGCGCGGGCCTGGCGCAGCCCGTACGGGCCGCGCGCGGGCCTGGCGCAGGCCGTACGGGCCGCGCGCGGGCTGTACGGGCCGCGCGCGGGCCTGGCGCAGCCCGTACGGGCCACGCGCGGGTCCCAGGGGCGCTTGCACGGCGACGGGGGCGTTTCGACGGGCGACGGGGGGCGCTCCGACGGGCGACGGGGGCGCTTCGACGGGCGACGGGGGGGAGCGCTTCGACGGGCGACGGGGGGCGCTTCGACGGTGGGAAACCGCCGCGCGCCTCGGGGCGCACGGCGGGCAGAAAACCGCCGCGCGCCCCGAGCGCGCGGCGGGAAGAAAAAACGAACATCGCGCGCCACGGGACGCGCGACACACAGGAAGGCAGCGGAAGCAGGCGGGCCCACAGGCCAGGAGCGTAACCGCTCTGATAGCATGTCAAAATAGGAGCTAGAATCATGAGCCATAGCTAGGTAAACCCTAGCTAGGCAAGAGAGAAACAAGCAAAGGAGGGTTTGCACTAGCAAGAATGGGGATACAAATAGCAAACCCTAGAAGGGTTGTACTCGCTATAGAGCACCCCACTACAGGCTAGAACATAATATTCTGACACATAATTGTATATGTGCTCCCCACGAAACAATTTGTCCTGTACATGTGGAGCTCTAACTGTACTTGTCAATTTCTTCGAAATCTGTGCAGGGGATGAAGGAGCACCTTGGCATGCAAAGGATGGTGTTCCGTTTTCCAGTGACGCATTTGTTGCTGTGGCCAAGGTCTGGGCAGGAGCGAAATCCAGCAACGCAATTATTGGTCTGCAAGGCGAACAACTGTGCCTCAGCCTTGCTGTTGTAAGTGTTTTCTAAAAATGCAGTGTCCATTTTTTGTTGACCAATCCGCTAACCATAAGAACCTTTTTAATACAACAGGTGCGCTACAAGCTTCGGAATCCGACATCTGTTAAGACCAAACTGGAGCGCTCGGGTGATCCTGATGCCATCTCTCGCCAAGCGCGCGTCGTCCAGCGAATCATCAACCGTGTTCAGCCTGTACGTGGTCCAGATGGTGGCCTTTTCATTGGCCGTCTTTACCTTCTCAACTGGACTGAAGTCTCCATGGATGTGCTTGATAATGATCTTGCTGGGGATGAGGATGAGGTGCCTGAGTAAGGGACGACACTGGAAGGACATGGGGTGTAGGAGTTATTCCAGTGGGTTTTGTTTTGCTTTGTTTCTTTTTATATAACAATGTATTAACTCTTATTTTAATAAAAATCTCTTTTTTTTTGCTTATTTAAATTGTATTTAATGACTACTGTTGTATGGAATTTCTTTGTTACAAATTGTGCTTATGATTATTGGTGTAGATTAATTGTATGTGTAACAAAAGTACAAATCATTCAGTAATAGCAACAGGAGGCATATGTCGAATTCCTTGTTTACCAGCACTCGTTACATGCACGCCCTATTCGCGAATAGCACCCCCATTTTGGGGTTTTTGTTCCCTTTAATGTTTTCGGATTTATAGTTAAAGTTTGAGTGAGTGTAAGGAATTACAATTCCTTACTGTACTCGCATTTTAGCGAGTACAATCCGAACACCACGCGTCAGCCTGGTTCGGCCTACTTTTCCGCCCCGAACCACTTCCGAGTCGCCACCGCTCCAATCGCAACACTTCCCGATCCATCCTAGCCCGACCCCTTCGCCTAGCTAGGGTTCCCCTTATAAAACCTCGTCACTTTCCTTGTATCGTCATTCAGTAGTTCATTCATTCTCGTTATTCGTTTTACTGCGCACTCTGCAAGTTCATTCATAACACCTGGTATCAGAGCTACTTTCCTAGCCTACCCCGCTTTTTAGAGTGTAATACCCCTCGGGGGGGGGACGAGGAAGGATGTCTTGGGGTCCAGGAGTTGCGTAGGCCGGCCAAGAGAACTAGTTAGTTGCTCTTCGCGGCGATGTTTTTACGGGCACTCCTTGGGCACCGCCAGATCCTTAGCTCGAACGGTCGCGATCGACCGTGACCTCCCCCCCCCCGGGCAACGGACAGCTGTAGCTGTCGCGACATTGAACGTGAGTTTTTTCCGCTGCGTCGCGACGATTTCGGAGTTATTTTCGTGTGGCAGCTGGCGTTAGCGGACCTGCGTCGACGGCTGCACGAAGATTTCGGAGTCGTCGTCTTGTGCGGCAGTTGACGTGGGTCGTCGTCAACTTGCGCGCGACATTTTCGGAGTGTTGCACCTATTGACAACAGACATGCAGCACTGTGGGCGACAATTTCGGAACTGTTGAAGAAAAAACAAGGGGCAACTGTACGGACTCGCCAGGCGCTAAAGTAATTGCGTCTGAAAAAGCTGGTGACGAGGAGAGACGCCACGAGGACTGCCCGATTTATGCGGGAGTCAACTGCCGTCCCGCCCGACCTGTTAAGTGCAGCGGCCTTTACTGCATTGGCGGGCGCGTCATCAACGTTTTCGGCAGAAGTGCATGTGGACAGACGGGAGCTTTGGACCCGCCGACACTTACGGGCTGCAACAAACAACGGAGTGGCTAAATCGCACATAGCGGAGTGGGACGCAGGCGGCGAGGGCAATTTGGGCCGGACACTCGAAAAATCCTCGTTCGACGCTGCGTGCCTGGAGTTGTTGCCAGCTGTTCGACCGTTTCGAGATCGGTTTCCCCGTCCCGGGAAGTCGTTTTCGGGGACAGCCGCAACAGCCCACGGTTAAACGGTGTTCAACGTACTACCCCGCCAATTTCGGAGGTGTGTGGTACAGGCCGCCGGGACACACGAGAAGAAACTGCCCAACGGCTAAGCGGGGGTTGAAGAACGGGGTGGGGAGCAGATTAAACGCCGGTGGAACCGATCTGCGGCCCTACTTCGCCCGAACCTCACCATCCCCACCGATTACTGGTTCCGACTCATGCAGTCGACCTTTTTCGGATGAATAACGGGGGTGAACACGTGCCTACCCTGTGCTGGTTAAAGGCACCTGGTTTGGTGCTCGTTCGACAGCTGTACGAAAATACAAAAAAAAAAGGAGTTCGCGGCACTGTTCTACTCCGACAAAAGCGGGCTGGGTGAACGGCACGCGAAAAAGTCGGGGAACTGCGATGACAACAACGGTGCAGTTTACTGGTTTCTCCTGACCCGGACGTCTACATGAGTTGACTGCGCAGCGGCGAAGCTGAGACCCGGAACCTGCGGTATTACGTGGCGTGATAGGCTGGTGGGCTGCAAAGCGGTCGGGTGCGAGCTTTTTAAATAAAACTGCCCCGACTCCGATAGCATTTGCGCCTGCACCGTAGCCGGATTATCGCGCGGGCATCATCGACAATACCCCATCCGACAAAAGCGGACGCTGGGTGAACGGCGGGAAGCGAAATTGTCGGGGGGTGAAGACAAAAAAAAAAAGTTGTGGAGGGAAAGTTGTGGGTGATCCAGCAGATCACTTGAGTGAGAGGTTGAGAACGTGCACCACTCCACCGCGAATTTTGGAGTCTATTTGGTAGACCTTCGAAAGGGTTTGATATTTATACATGGAGGCGCGGCGAGGGGTGCATCGCCAAGGATACCTGGGATTCGTTAAGTGGCTTCGACGGGTATGAAGATGGGTGAACATCGGAGTACCAGGGTTAACGGCGGAAACGTCGGGGCTACACGGCGGAAAATAACTTCGGGACTGCTGCCTCAACCGTGATTTTCGGGTGATTACGACACAAAACAAAAGGGTGGAATCGAGGGTGTTCAATAACACGCCTCCGGAAATTCTTCAGTATACGTGGGAGCAGCCGGAAGCTTCAGAAAATTCCTGCCAACGACGAGCAATCTACCACGTCTGCAAAGCGCTGGCGGGAGAATCGTGGTTTTCAGTTAAACAACATTGGCAGGAGCAGTTCGACGACAAGGTCGTAGGCGTTGAGGCGCGCTAGGCTTGTCAGAATACTAGGAGTGGGGCCTAGGCTTAGTAGCCTAGGCCCACACATAGAGTAGGTAGGTTGTGCCCTAGAGCTAGGGTTTGGGGTATACGAAGGAGAATTGGAGAAGTGAGAATGGGAATGATGGATTGAACTAGCAAGCAGCAGGATACATATAGGAAACCCTAAGGGGTTGTACTCACTATTGAGCACCCCACTGCAGGCTAGACAAATAACATAATCTGACACACCCCCATAGCCAAAGTGGGGTGTAATCAGCACACGTGAGAAGTCACAGCAATAGTTCACAATTATCAGCAAAGCTAGTGGCAGTCACAGGAGGCCAGTGAGGAGGAGGAGGAACTGTGGAGGGAGAGAAGAGAGGAGGCGACTACTGAAGTTGCAGACACACGGGCACCAGGAGCACCAGGCTGCAACCTCCTCCAACTGTCTCACTCCCCCCTACACACACCCCCAGGGTCACCACTCGCTCCACGCCCACATCACCCCCCTAGCGCCACTCCCTCGTCTCCCACACATCCACCCCCGCAGCGGCAGCTGCAGCAGTGGGAGACGGAGGAGAAGGAAGGGGCGACGCACACGGAGCACCCCCACACCCGCCACCCCCACACCCTCCTGTCCAGGGGACCCATGTGGGGGGGGGGAGGGCCGGGGCGGGAGAGCGCACGAGGGCGCAGGCAACCGCGCGTGCAGAGCAACAGCGCGGAGCAGGTAGGGTAGAGCGCACGAGGGCGCGGGCAACCGCGCGTGCAGAGCAACAGCGCGGAGCAGGTAGGGTAGAGCGCACGAGGGCGCGGGCAACCGCGCGTGCAGAGCAACAGCGCGGAGCAGGTAGGGTAGAGCGCACGAGGGCGCGGGCAACCGCGCGTGCAGAGCAACAGCGCGGAGCAGGTAGGGTAGTAGTAGAGCGCACGAGGGCGCGGGTAGTAGTAGAGCGCACGAGGGCTCGGGCAGCAGGGCGCACGAGGGCGCGGGCAGCAGCAGAGCGCACGAGGGCGCGGGTAGTAGTAGAGCGCACGAGGGCGCGGGTAGTAGTAGAGCGCACGAGGGCGCGGGTAGTAGTAGAGCGCACGAGGGCGCGGGTGAGACAGAGCGCACGAGGGCGCAGAGAGCACGGGCAGCTGCTGCAGAGGTCCAGAGGCGGCTGCTCCAGGGGCCAGGGGCGGCTGCTGCAGTGGCGGGCGACTCCAGGGGCGGCTGCTGCAGTGGCGGGCGACTCCAGGGGCGGCTGCTGCAGTGGCGGGCGGCTCCAGGGGCGGCTGCTGCAGTGGCGGGCGACTCCAGGGGCGGCTGCTGCAGTGGCGGGCGGCTCCAGGGGCGGCTGCTGCAGTGGCGGGCGACTCCAGGGGCGGCTGCTGCAGTGGCGGGCGACTCCAGGGGCGGCTGCTGCAGTGGCGGGCGGCTCCAGGGGCGGCTGCTGCAGGGGCGGCTGCTGCTGTGGCGGGCGACTCCAGGGGCGGCTGCTGCAGGGGCGGCTGCTCCAGGGGCGGCTGCTGCTGTGGCGGGCGACTCCAGGGGCGGCTGCTGCAGTGGCGGGCGACTCCAGGGGCGGCTGCTGCAGTGGCGGGCGGCTCCAGAGGCGGCTGCTGCAGGGGCGGCTGCTCCAGGGGCGGCTGCTGCTGTGGCGGGCGACTCCAGGGGCGGCTGCTGCAGTGGCGGGCGACTCCAGGGGCGGCTGCTGCAGTGGCGGGCGGCTCGAGGCGCGGGCTGGCCTGGCGCAGTCCGTACGGGCCGCGCGCGGGCCTGGCGCAGCCCGTACGGGCCGCGCGCGGGCCTGGCGCAGCCCGTACGGGCCGCGCGCGGGCCTGGCGCAGCCCGTACGGGCCGCGCGCGGGCCTGGCGCAGCCCGTACGGGCCGCGCGCGGGCCTGGCGCAGCCCGTACGGGCCGTGCGCGGGCCCGACGTAGGTCGCGGGGGCCACGACGGGCGACGGGGGGCGACGCGCGGGTCCCCGTCGCCCGTCGCAGCGCCTCCCGGGGGCGACGCGCGGAGTGACGGGGCAGAAAGCCGCCGCGCGCCTCGGGGCGCACGGCGGGCAGAAAACCGCCGCACGCTCCGAGCGCGCGGCGGGATGAAAAAAAAAAAAAAATCCGTCGCACGCCTCGGGGCGTGCAACACACAGAGTAGCAGTAGCAGCGGAAGCAGTAAGGTGGTGGGCCCATTGAGGTAAGCGGCAGGAACGTGCTCGCTCTAGATACCATGTCAGAATACTAGGAGTGGGGCCTAGGCTTAGTAGCCTAGGCCCACACATAGAGTAGGTAGGTTGTGCCCTAGAGCTAGGGTTTGGGGTATACGAAGGAGAATTGGAGAAGTGAGAATGGGAATGATGGATTGAACTAGCAAGCAGCAGGATACATATAGGAAACCCTAAGGGGTTGTACTCACTATTGAGCACCCCACTGCAGGCTAGACAAATAACATAATCTGACAAGGCTTCGTGAACGACGGTCTCGGAATAACCCAGGGCAAGTCCCCGGTTCCCGATTATACCCGCATGCTGGGTTCGGGTGAACTGACGGAAACTACTGGTGACTGAGTGGGCGGCTATACTACGACCGAAAAATTCGGAGGAGAACTACACCTGCCGCCGAGAATTTACGGGGGTTTCGACAACGACATTTGCAGAGTTTTACGGACGAACTTACCGGTTACGGCGGGAAGCGCCGACATTTTCGCGGGATTTCTTGGCTTTTGGTTACACGCGCGCGACAACAACGTGAGACAACATCGCGGGAACTACACAGAGATTTTCAGGGGTACGAGCGACTTACGACGAACTTTAGGTGGCAGCAGCAACAGTGGAAGGGGGGAGAGACAGCTGTAATTTGTAATTTTTTCATCTCTGCCCAGGAGTCACCGGCGCATTACGACAAAGCGTTCGGCGAGTCTGGACAAACCCGCCGGGAGTGATGACGTCATTTGACAAGAACACCGCATTCGGCAAATTCGACCGGAGGGATTTTCGATACGGTTACTACTTCACGACCAATCGCCTTCACCACCGAATTTTCGTATCATCCTTGATTTTACTGCCAGAGGATTCGGAATACAACCGCTCCAATTCTACTAACGACAACCCGCTCAACTCGACCCGACAGCGACAAACGATCTGATTTCACCACGTCAGGTCCTGCCCGCTGCAGCTGCGGAAAGTACCATCGAAATTCTGGTGGTGTAACGACAAAATTTGACAGTTCGAGCAACGGCGATTTTTCATCGCAGTTTCTGGTCTACTTCGACAAGTTCGCCCTTGAGAATTTTGGGGCCCTTAACACCTGGTTTCTTCACCATTTTCCCACACCGACGCCCTTTCGCCTAATCATCCGTGCTTTTACGTGCGACTTAACGGCTGGTTTTGTTTGTTTTCTCACCTCGGCGCAGCTGTGAAAGTTATTGTGACAGTTTTCTTGGGAGGGGGGAGAAAGTGCGCTGCACTGTTTTCCTTCGGCATTTTCTTCGGCACGATTTCTGACCTTGTCAGAATGCGTCAGCACGACGTACGACCGCGATTGCCTTCATCGAAATCAATGGTTCCTGTACAGTCGCGACTGATCACCGCGTCAGCAGGTTCCCCCCAAGTTCGCGTCATAGTCGACCGTCAGATCGACTTCAAAGTGCATCAACGGCTTGAATTCCAACTTTCAGTTCGTTTTCGTCAGAAGTGTTCGCGTCCGTCAGATCGATAGAAGGGTTGTACTCGCTATAGAGCACCCCACTACAGGCTAGAACATAATATTCTGACACATAATTATATATGTGCTCCCCACGAAACAATTTGTCCTGTACATGTGGAGCTCTAACTGTACTTGTCAATTTCTTCGAAATCTGTGCAGGGGAGGAAGGAGCACCTTGGCATGCAAAGGATGGTGTTCCGTTTTCCAGTGACGCATTTGTTGCTGTGGCCAAGGTCTGGGCAGGAGCGAAATCCAGCAACGCAATTATTGGTCTGCAAGGCGAACAACTGTGCCTCAGCCTTGCTGTTGTAAGTGTTTTCTAAAAATGCAGTGTCCATTTTTTGTTAACCAATCCGCTAACCATAAGAACCTTTTTAATACAACAGGTGCGCTACAAGCTTCGGAATCCGACATCTGTTAAGACCAAACTGGAGCGCTTGGGTGATCCTGATGCCATCTCTCGCCAAGCGCGCGTCGTCCAGCGAATCATCAACCGTGTTCAGCCTGTACGTGGTCCAGATGGTGGCCTTTTCATTGGCCGTCCTTACCTTCTCAACTGGACTGAAGTCTCCATGGATGTGCTTGATAATGATCTTGCTGGGGATGAGGATGAGGTGCCTGAGTAAGGGATGACACTGGAAGGACATGGGGTGTAGGAGTTATTCCAGTGGGTTTTGTTTTGCTTTGTTTCTTTTTATATAACAATGTATTAACTTTTATTTTAATAAAAATCTCTTTTTTTTTGCTTATTTAAATTGTATTTAATGACTACTGTTGTATGGAATTTCTTTGTTACAAATGGTGTTTATGATTATTGGTGTAGATTAATTGTATGTGTAACAAAAGTACAAATCATTCAGTAATAGCAACAGGAGGCATATATCGAATTCCTTGTTTACCAGCACTCGTTACATGCACGCCCTATTCGCGAATAGCACCCCCATTTCGGGGTTTTTGTTCCCTTTAATGTTTTCGGATTTATAGTTAAAGTTTGAGTGAGTGTAAGGAATTACAATTCCTTACTGTACTCGCATTTTAGCGAGTACAATCCGAACACCACGCGTCAGCCTGGTTCGGCCTACTTTTCCGCCCCGAACCACTTCCGAGTCGCCACCGCTCCAATCGCAACACTTCCCGATCCATCCTAGCCCGACCCCTTCGCCTAGCTAGGGTTCCCCTTATAAAACCTCGTCACTTTCCTTGTATCGTCATTCAGTAGTTCATTCATTCTCGTTATTCGTTTTACTGCGCACTCTGCAAGTTCATTCATAACACCTGGTATCAGAGCTACTTTCCTAGCCTACCCCGCTTTTTAGAGTGTAATACCCCTCGGGGGGGGGACGAGGAAGGATGTCTTGGGGTCCAGGAGTTGCGTAGGCCGGCCAAGAGAACTAGTTAGTTGCTCTTCGCGGCGATGTTTTTACGGGCACTCCTTGGGCACCGCCAGATCCTTAGCTCGAACGGTCGCGATCGACCGTGACCTCCCCCCCCCCCGGGCAACGGACAGCTGTAGCTGTCGCGACATTGAACGTGAGTTTTTTCCGCTGCGTCGCGACGATTTCGGAGTTATTTTCGTGTGGCAGCTGGCGTTAGCGGACCTGCGTCGACGGCTGCACGAAGATTTCGGAGTCGTCGTCTTGTGCGGCAGTTGACGTGGGTCGTCGTCAACTTGCGCGCGACATTTTCGGAGTGTTGCACCTATTGACAACAGACATGCAGCACTGTGGGCGACAATTTCGGAACTGTTGAAGAAAAAACAAGGGGCAACTGTACGGACTCGCCAGGCGCTAAAGTAATTGCGTCTGAAAAAGCTGGTGACGAGGAGAGACGCCACGAGGACTGCCCGATTTATGCGGGAGTCAACTGCCGTCCCGCCCGACCTGTTAAGTGCAGCGGCCTTTACTGCATTGGCGGGCGCGTCATCAACGTTTTCGGCAGAAGTGCATGTGGACAGACGGGAGCTTTGGACCCGCCGACACTTACGGGCTGCAACAAACAACGGAGTGGCTAAATCGCACATAGCGGAGTGGGACGCAGGCGGCGAGGGCAATTTGGGCCGGACACTCGAAAAATCCTCGTTCGACGCTGCGTGCCTGGAGTTGTTGCCAGCTGTTCGACCGTTTCGAGATCGGTTTCCCCGTCCCGGGAAGTCGTTTTCGGGGACAGCCGCAACAGCCCACGGTTAAACGGTGTTCAACGTACTACCCCGCCAATTTCGGAGGTGTGTGGTACAGGCCGCCGGGACACACGAGAAGAAACTGCCCAACGGCTAAGCGGGGGTTGAAGAACGGGGTGGGGAGCAGATTAAACGCCGGTGGAACCGATCTGCGGCCCTACTTCGCCCGAACCTCACCATCCCCACCGATTACTGGTTCCGACTCATGCAGTCGACCTTTTTCGGATGAATAACGGGGGTGAACACGTGCCTACCCTGTGCTGGTTAAAGGCACCTGGTTTGGTGCTCGTTCGACAGCTGTACGAAAATACCAAAAAAAAAGGAGTTCGCGGCACTGTTCTACTCCGACAAAAGCGGGCTGGGTGAACGGCACGCGAAAAAGTCGGGGAACTGCGATGACAACAACGGTGCAGTTTACTGGTTTCTCCTGACCCGGACGTCTACATGAGTTGACTGCGCAGCGGCGAAGCTGAGACCCGGAACCTGCGGTATTACGTGGCGTGATAGGCTGGTGGGCTGCAAAGCGGTCGGGTGCGAGCTTTTTAAATAAAACTGCCCCGACTCCGATAGCATTTGCGCCTGCACCGTAGCCGGATTATCGCGCGGGCATCATCGACAATACCCCATCCGACAAAAGCGGACGCTGGGTGAACGGCGGGAAGCGAAATTGTCGGGGGGTGAAGACAAAAAAAAAAAGTTGTGGAGGGAAAGTTGTGGGTGATCCAGCAGATCTCTTGAGTGAGAGGTTGAGAACGTGCACCACTCCACCGCGAATTTCGGAGTCTATTTGGTAGACCTTCGAAAGGGTTTGATATTTATACATGGAGGCGCGGCGAGGGGTGCATCGCCAAGGATACCTGGGATTCGTTAAGTGGCTTCGACGGGTATGAAGATGGGTGAACATCGGAGTACCAGGGTTAACGGCGGAAACGTCGGGGCTACACGGCGGAAAATAACTTCGGGACTGCTGCCTCAACCGTGATTTTCGGGTGATTACGACACAAAACAAAAGGGTGGAATCGAGGGTGTTCAATAACACGCCTCCGGAAATTCTTCAGTATACGTGGGAGCAGCCGGAAGCTTCAAAAAATTCCTGCCAACGACGAGCAATCTACCACGTCTGCAAAGCGCTGGCGGGAGAATCGTGGTTTTCAGTTAAACAACATTGGCAGGAGCAGTTCGACGACAAGGTCGTAGGCGTTGAGGCGCGCTAGGCTTGTCAGAATACTAGGAGTTGGTAGGGCCTAGGCTTAGTAGCCTAGGCCCACACATAGAGTAGGTAGGTTGTGCCCTAGAGCTAGGGTTTGGGGTATACGAAGGAGAATTGGAGAAGTGAGAATGGGAATGATGGATTGAACTAGCAAGCAGCAGGATACATATAGGAAACCCTAAGGGGTTGTACTCACTATTGAGCACCCCACTGCAGGCTAGACAAATAACATAATCTGACACACCCCCATAGCCAAAGTGGGGTGTAATCAGCACACGTGAGAAGTCACAGCAATAGTTCACAATTATCAGCAAAGCTAGTGGCAGTCACAGGAGGCCAGTGAGGAGGAGGAGGAACTGTGGAGGGAGAGAAGAGAGGAGGCGACTACTGAAGTTGCAGACACACGGGCACCAGGAGCACCAGGCTGCAACCTCCTCCAACTGTCTCACTCCCCCCTACACACACCCCCAGGGTCACCACTCGCTCCACGCCCACATCACCCCCCTAGCGCCACTCCCTCGTCTCCCACACATCCACCCCCGCAGCGGCAGCTGCAGCAGTGGGAGACGGAGGAGAAGGAAGGGGCGACGCACACGGAGCACCCCCACACCCGCCACCCCCACACCCTCCTGTCCAGGGGACCCAGGGGGGGGGGGGGGGGGGGGGCGGGGCGGGAGAGCGCACGAGGGCGCAGGCAACCGCGCGTGCAGAGCAACAGCGCGGAGCAGGTAGGGTAGAGCGCACGAGGGCGCGGGCAACCGCGCGTGCAGAGCAACAGCGCGGAGCAGGTAGGGTAGAGCGCACGAGGGCGCGGGCAACCGCGCGTGCAGAGCAACAGCGCGGAGCAGGTAGGGTAGAGCGCACGAGGGCGCGGGCAACCGCGCGTGCAGAGCAACGAGCAGGTAGGGTAGTAGTAGAGCGCACGAGGGCGCGGGTAGTAGTAGAGCGCACGAGGGCTCGAGCAGTAGGGCGCACGAGGGCGCGGGCAGCAGCAGAGCGCACGAGGGCGCGGGTAGTAGTAGAGCGCACGAGGGCGCGGGTAGTAGTAGAGCGCACGAGGGCGCGGGTAGTAGTAGAGCGCACGAGGGCGCGGGTGAGACAGAGCGCACGAGGGCGCAGAGAGCACGGGCAGCTGCTGCAGAGGTCCAGGGGCCAGGGGCGGCTGCTGCAGTGGCGGGCGACTCCAGGGGCGGCTGCTGCAGTGGCGGGCGACTCCAGGGGCGGCTGCTGCAGTGGCGGGCGGCTCCAGGGGCGGCTGCTGCAGTGGCGGGCGACTCCAGGGGCGGCTGCTGCAGTGGCGGGCGGCTCCAGGGGCGGCTGCTGCAGTGGCGGGCGACTCCAGGGGCGGCTGCTACAGTGGCGGGCGGCTCCAGGGGCGGCTGCTGCAGTGGCGGGCGACTCCAGGGGCGGCTGCTGCAGTGGCGGGCGGCTCCAGGGGCGGCTGCTGCAGGGGCGGCTGCTGCTGTGGCGGGCGACTCCAGGGGCGGCTGCTGCAGGGGCGGCTGCTCCAGGGGCGGCTGCTGCTGTGGCGGGCGACTCCAGGGGCGGCTGCTGCAGTGGCGGGCGACTCCAGGGGCGGCTGCTGCAGTGGCGGGCGGCTCCAGGGGCGGCTGCTGCAGGGGCGGCTGCTCCAGGGGCGGCTGCTGCTGTGGCGGGCGACTCCAGGGGCGGCTGCTGCAGTGGCGGGCGACTCCAGGGGCGGCTGCTGCAGTGGCGGGCGGCTCGAGGCGCGGGCTGGCCTGGCGCAGTCCGTACGGGCCGCGCGCGGGCCTGGCGCAGCCCGTACGGGCCGTACGCGGGCCTGGCGCAGCCCGTACGGGCCGCGCGCGGGCCTGGCGCAGCCCGTACGGGCCGCGCGCGGGCCCGACGTAGGTCGCGGGGGCCACGACGGGCGACGGGGGGCGACGCGCGGGTCCCCGTCGCCCGTCGCAGCGCCTCCCGGGGGCGACGCGCGGAGTGACGGGGCAGAAAGCCGCCGCGCGCCTCGGGGCGCACGGCGGGCAGAAAACCGCCGCACGCTCCGAGCGCGCGGCGGGATGAAAAAAAATAAATCCGTCGCACGCCTCGGGGCGTGCAACACACAGAGTAGCAGTAGCAGCGGAAGCAGTAAGGTGGTGGGCCCATTGAGGTAAGCGGCAGGAACGTGCTCGCTCTAGATACCATGTCAGAATACTAGGAGTGGGGCCTAGGCTTAGTAGCCTAGGCCCACACATAGAGTAGGTAGGTTGTGCCCTAGAGCTAGGGTTTGGGGTATACGAAGGAGAATTGGAGAAGTGAGAATGGGAATGATGGATTGAACTAGCAAGCAGCAGGATACATATAGGAAACCCTAAGGGGTTGTACTCACTATTGAGCACCCCACTGCAGGCTAGACAAATAACATAATCTGACAAGGCTTCGTGAACGACGGTCTCGGAATAACCCAGGGCAAGTCCCCGGTTCCCGATTATACCCGCATGCTGGGTTCGGGTGAACTGACGGAAACTACTGGTGACTGAGTGGGCGGCTATACTACGACCGAAAAATTCGGAGGAGAACTACACCTGCCGCCGAGAATTTACGGGGGTTTCGACAACGACATTTGCAGAGTTTTACGGACGAACTTACCGGTTACGGCGGGAAGCGCCGACATTTTCGCGGGATTTCTTGGCTTTTGGTTACACGCGCGCGACAACAACGTGAGACAACATTGCGGGAACTACACCGAGTTTTTCAGGGGTACGAGCGACTTACGACGAACTTTAGGTGGCAGCAGCAACAGTGGAAGGGGGGAGAGACAGCTGTAATTTGTAATTTTTTCATCTCTGCCCAGGAGTCACCGGCGCATTACGACAAAGCGTTCGGCGAGTCTGGACAAACCCGCCGGGAGTGATGACGTCATTTGACAAGAACACCGCATTCGGCAAATTCGACCGGAGGGATTTTCGATACGGTTACTACTTCACAACCAATCGCCTTCACCACCGAATTTTCGTATCATCCTTGATTTTACTGCCAGAGGATTCGGAATACAACCGCTCCAATTCTACTAACGACAACCCGCTCAACTCGACCCGACAGCGACAAACGATCTGATTTCACCACGTCAGGTCCTGCCCGCTGCAGCTGCGGAAATTACCATCGAAATTCTGGTGGTGTAACCACAAAATTTGACAGTTCGAGCAACGGCGATTTTTCATCGCAGTTTCTGGTCTACTTCGACAAGTTCGCCCTTGAGAATTTTGGGGCCCTTGACACCTGGTTTCTTCACCATTTTCCCACACCGACGCCCTTTCGCCTAATCATCCGTGCTTTTACGTGCGACTTAACGGCTGGTTTTGTTTGTTTTCTCACCTCGGCGCAGCTGTGAAAGTTATTGTGACAGTTTTCTTGGGAGGGGGGAGAAAGTGCGCTGCACTGTTTTCCTTCGGCATTTTCTTCGGCACGATTTCTGACCTTGTCAGAATGCGTCAGCACGACGTACGACCGCGATTGCCTTCATCGAAATCAATGGTTCCTGTACAGTCGCGACTGATCACCGCGTCAGCAGGTTCCCCCCAAGTTCGCGTCATAGTCGACCGTCAGATCGACTTCAAAGTGCATCAACGGCTTGAATTCCAACTTTCAGTTCGTTTTCGTCAGAAGTGTTCGCGTCCGTCAGATCGAAATAAATCTTCATCTACGGCCTACATTCCAACCTTTTCAAAATTATTGTACAAGAAATTTCAGCCGTCGGATTCAGCTGAAGAGGATATCAATGGCATACTCGCTAAGGAAGGCTCCATCTACATACAGGGAGGCCTTATTTGGAAGGTGGGAGAGTGTAAGGAATTACAATTCCTTACTGTACTCGCATTTTAGCGAGTACAATCCGAACACCACGCGTCAGCCTGGTTCGGCCTACTTTTCCGCCCCGAACCACTTCCGAGTCGCCACCGCTCCAATCGCAACACTTCCCGATCCATCCTAGCCCGACCCCTTCGCCTAGCTAGGGTTCCCCTTATAAAACCTCGTCACTTTCCTTGTATCGTCATTCAGTAGTTCATTCATTCTCGTTATTCGTTTTACTGCGCACTCTGCAAGTTCATTCATAACAGTGAGTGAGTGAAGGTTACAATTTCAGTGCAACGCTGTTACAATTTTAGAGTTGCGACATCCACGTAGGGTTTCGATGTTCTACGGAGGACGCTAGTATCAACCTTGCAACTCAAAAACATGTTCACGGAAACGGTTCCGAACCGAACGCGCTTCGGCTCAGGGTTTTCAACTTGAAAGAATCAAGCGCACGTTCATGAAAACAACTTCACCAACCACTTGTCCAGCCCAAGCCTTGCAAAATTGACTCCAACCTGATTTCAACTTACCCAACCAACCCCGATCTTCTCCGATGTAGGGCTGTTGCCGGCGGAACCAACAGCGCGAGTGAAAAAATAGTCGCTAGTGCTTTCATAATCAGGTACATTATAGGCTACACCACAAAACGAACAGCCATGTCGTCTCTTCCGGTATGGAAGGAAGGTCGCGTCGCGTCAATTGTGTCCCCAAGTCGTCAGATCCCGTTTGCCTGCCTTGCCACTTAGAATTTTGGGCGGACCGCAGCGTTGCGGGAAGCGGGCTCTCCGTAGGTCTCGACGAGTAGCGGCGGGCTCGCCGCCTTGCAATCGTTGCTTTCGAATGCGGCGATGCAGCCGATCCACACCTTCCGGGCCGCCTAGTACATTTCGGGAAGCTTGACTGATGCACGCGTTGGTCACGCGTGCGGCCTTCACGCCACACCGCCTCCTCACCCTCTTCTCGCCTATCCCGCTGCTCACCTAACCCGCGCGACTTCAAGTTATTTGACGCTCGCCGCAGCCGTTTCTCGCCGCAGCCGTTTCTCGCCGCAGCCATTTCTCGCCGCAGCCGTTTCTCGCCCCGCTGCCCGCCTCAGTCTCTCCAACTGTCAGGGTTTCGCCTCTCCCGCTGTTCGCCTCTCCCGCTGTTCGCCTCTCCCGCTGTTCGCCTCTCCCGCTGTTCGCCTCTCCCGCCATTCCCGTCATTTCCCCCTCCGCTTACCATCATTTCCCCCTCTCATTCTCGTCATTTCCCCCTCCGCTTCCCATCATTTCGCCCTCTCATTCCCGTCATTTCCCCCTCCGCTACCCCTCATTTCCCCTCAGCAGCGAGGGGCTGCTTTCGCGGCTCCACTTCCTGCCAGGTGGGGGAACGCGGAGAGCGAGGGGTGCGGGCGCGGGGCAGCGGGGAGGGGCACGCGAAAAGGGAGATGCAGGTCGCGGGAGGGTGGTGGGCGGAACGAGGGGATGAGATTGATAGGGGAGAAGGGTGGGGGGTTAATGGGGATGGTTGAGAGGGTGGTTGTGAGGGTGCTGCCGTCATGGTGAGCTATGAGTTGCCTCACAACACCTCTCGCAGCAGGTTTACCTGCATAGCGCGAACTCACCTGTTTACCCACTGGCAGTTGAGCCAGTCATGGACTGACCACTTCACCAACGCGCCACACTCTGTGTCGTGAGGCTGTTTCCACGCCAGTCGTGGGCTGACCACGTCAGGCTATCACCCAGGCGTGCCAGTCTACTCAAACAACCGAGCTCCCACACGGAATGGCGTGTCATTCCACGCACATTTTGTTATGAGAATGTATGTGCGCATGTGCTCCTGCATGCGCGATGTTGCCATTCCATGCGCATTCGGGTTTGTGTTTGTAGCACATTCCATTTCAAATGCGCCTGTCACGCACGGTGCAAGCATGCATGGTGGTTTGTCCTGCTATGTTTGGAGGTATCTGCCATTATGCCCGCGCACATGCACGCAGCATGTGCTGCATTGCATTTGCTCCCGCACGTTACGAGCATGTATGGTGTTGTCATTCCATGTGCATTCCCACTCTGCTTTGGCTTCTACCCACCCTTTCCTCCTACCTACTGTCTCCTCGTCCCTTCCTTCCGCCCCTCCTCTCCCCTCCTGCCCCTCGTTTCTTGTTCCCTCAGCACCTCCCCTCCCCACTAGTCCAACCCATCCCGCGTTCCCCCCTCATTCAGCTACCACATCAACCACTCCACCTGTCCTGGCGGGGAAATACATAGAGCGCCATGCACACCTGGTGCACGGCAGGACGTGCATTGAAATCGATGCTGGTTGTGGCCTGCACGGTATGTTACACGCCCTGCACTACACTGCACACATGATGTGCGCTTGGCTGCTGCCACACTGTTCGCGCGCTGCACGCTCCCTTGATTCAGTTGTGGGTGTGGTGTTTCTGAATCAGCCAGGTTGAACTCTTCTTGCTCCGCCGATCCCTTTCCCCCTCTTCTCCGCGCCCCTCTCTTGCCTCGCTACATCTCTCCCTCCCCCCTCCAGCCTCCTCCAGGCACGCTGGCAGTGCTGGGAGCGCGGGCAGTGATGGAGACACACATGCTGGGCAACCGGCCTCTGCTGCACCGCAACGTGCAGTGCAGGCTAACGCACTGCACAACACCGTGCACAGCCAGGCGCTGTGCTGGGGCAACGCGAGGGGATGCATGCGCACTTTCAGTACCTGCTTCCGCCGCTGCCTCCTCGTTCCCCCCTCCCTGCTCCACATCCCATGAACCTCCCATCTCCCATCCAGATTCATCACCCAGCTCCACCAACACACAACCCCACCACCACCACCACCACCACCACCACCGCCACCACCACCGCCACCACCATGCTCTGTGCCCCACACTCCTCCATCCTCATAGCCCACGGCCACAACCGGCATGCGCTGCCGGCGGTGCAGGGTGTTTTTGAGAATTCTAAAAAACAATGTAAGCAATGTTGATATACAGAGCAATGAGGCCATTAATAAACAGTAGGAAAAGCTACATCCAACTTGTACAGTATGTGACTGACAGACCAAGCAACTGTTGGTGTAAGGGCCTAATAAACTCAAGCTATTAGGACTTAATCAAACTTAAAACCTCTCCTCGGGGTCACCTCCAAGGGTCCCTGGGTGCCTGGTACAAGACCAGCCCCTATCCTCGGGTCCGAGTTTGTAGAGAGAGGGATCAAGAAGGACTTAGTCAAAACAGCAAGAGTACCTTGAACGTCGCGCAGCGTGCCGTGCAGACCGTCGATCGGATTAAGCTGAGAATTCGCTATATCGAAGCTCGCTCCAAGAGCTTTAAAATGAGCCAAGTTGCCTCGCGAAAAGTTCTGCCATTACGAAGTTATGGCTCAGACGGTGTTTGCCTAGCATTAGAGTGCTAGCGTACTAGCGTTGACTCGGGTAGCATTCCGCCAACGAACCGCGTAGAAACGAAATTCCAGCGAGGAAGGAATTCACATGAATCAATTTGACTATATTCAGGTACAAACAGAGAAGGATTAAATAGTTCTAGCTAGCAAGGACCTTGGGAATCAACCTGGGAACAACCAGGGATGATCCCAAATAATTCCAAGCAACAGAACCAACCTGGCTGGACAAAATAGCAGGTGGTAGGTTGGTAAACAACCTCTGGTTCTGTTTTTCCAACCTGGGAAAACAACAACCAGGTTCAGGTTCTAAAAACAGAACCTGTTTTGTCTTTGCCCAACCAGCCAAATGCTGGTTCCGCTGGTTTCCCCTGGCCTTGTAGCATGCAGATACAGACAAACAATATCCAACCTTCACCTAAATTGTACCCCTATAGTGCCTGCCCTGCTACACTACAGTCAACCAAACAAAACAGTACAATTTCGAGTTGGATACAACTGAATCTGCGCAATCAACTCAACCGAACTGCAAAGCTTCCATCTTGGGTTCCTTTGCGAGCTCGTCCTTTCTGCTTGCACTGTTCATAGCGCGTACAACGTTGTGCCGAAGCGCACATTGCGCGAGTACCTGCAAATGCTTCAAGCGAAAATTGCGAAAGCAAACAAACATACAAACACACCATTCACACGCAAATGCATTCGCACACGCATACTCGTACAAACAGACGGCAGGATGTCGTGCAATGTGCATTTGCACCCAACACACTCCCCCTCAGCCTGCCGGCTGCATCCCCGTCATTCCATGCTAGTTCATGCTCATTCCACTCATGCGCACACAACGCCAATGAGGCTCATCCGCAAGCCTCTTGGTGAGAAAGTCTGCTGGCTGCTGGTGAGTCTTGATGTAGATTGGATTCACCGTCCCCCTCTTCACCTCCTTACGCAGCCAGTGCCACTTGATACGCATGTGCTTGTTCAGCCCATGAAGCACAGCGTTTCTGGCCATCCCAAGAGCCCCCTTGCTATCACAAAACAGCGGCGTAGCAACTTTCTGCTCCTGGCCAATCTCCTCTAACAGCCTCCTCAGCCAAATCACCTCCTTCACCCCATGGAACATCGCCATGTACTCTGATTCTACGGAAGAGAGTGCCGTCTCCGTCTGCTTCTTGGACCTCCAACTAACAGGTCCTCCCCCAACTACGCAGATGTATCCTCCCACAGATGAGGAATCCTCCTTCTCAGAAGCCCATGTAGCATCGGTAAAGCAAGTGAGAAATAGCTTGCCTTCTCCAAGCCTCTCCCCCTTCTCTTTCAGCACCTCCACCCCTTTCTGCTTCACCTGTGCAGATGCGGAGTATTGAACTCCAATGCTTGGGTGAGAGTTCAGGTACTTCACCACACGCTCAGCTGCATCCACCTGCTCCTCTGATGGATTCTGCACCACCCTAGCCAGCTGCCCAACCGAGAAAGAGATGTCGGGCCTCGTGTGAACTGCTGCGTACAAGAGGCTGCCCACCAAGGACTGAAATTGCTGCTGCTCTTCAGCTTCAACCCCTTCATCCTCTGCAGCCTTCACAAGCTTGAATTCTGCTGGCAGGGGAGTTGCAACCTTGCGCTCATTCTCAATCCCATACTTCTCCCCCAGCTCCTTGATGAACTTCTCCTGGTGCAGCTTCAACCACCTGTGATCTGGATCCCTCTCCACGTGCATCCCGAGGTAGTACTTTACCTCCCCAAGGTTCTTGCACTTGAAGTTTTTCATCAGTTGCTGCTGCACTTTCTGGATCTCCTTCATGCTGCTGCTGAAGAGAAGAATGTCGTCCACATAGACCAGAAACAGCACCAGCTTCTCCCCCTCGCCCTTGAGAAAGAGGCTCTCATCACAGCTGCTGGTCCTGAATCCCATCTCCTCTAAAACAGCTGCCAACTTCTGGTACCAGCAGCGTGGCGCCTGCTTCAAGCCGTAGATGGACTTGTTGAGCTTGCACACCCTGCCCGTACCATCCTCATACCCAGGCGGCTGCGTCATGTACACATCCTCCTCTAAAATCCCATTCAGGAATGCCGTTGAAATATCCATCTGAATGATGAATTTTCCACTAACAGCTGCATCTGCCAACAAGACACGGAGGGTAGGGGGTTTGGCAGTGGGAGCAAAGATCTCGTTGAAGTCCTGCTTCTCCTTCTGCATAAACCCCTTCGCCACCAGCCTACTCTTGTAGATGGTGACCTGCCCCTTGTCATCGGTCTTGATCCTCAGCACCCACTTGCATTGTATCGCTTTCTTCCCATCAGGCAGCACCACCAGATCCCATGTCCTATTCTCCAGCAGACTCTGGTACTCAGCATCCCTAGAAGCCAGCCACTTGTCCCTATCTGGTCCAGCTAATGCCTCCTCCATGCTAGCTGGTTCCTCTGGTGCAGGGGCAAGAAAACAGTACGCAGGCTCATCCTCCTCATCCGGGTCATAGCCATGAGGTAGAATCAGCAATGCCTCTTCGGTCCCTAGCTGCTGCTCTGCTGCATCAGTTCCTGCAGTCAGCTTCTTAGTAGCCATACGGGTACGTCCTGGCCTGGAGACGGGTGTCTCCCATCCCTTCATAACGACACCCTTCGGCTTCTTAGTTTTTCCCTGCTGCTTCTCTCCTCCCTCGGGTCCAGCAGCTCCACTAGTGCTGCCGCCAGTTTCCACACCATTTTCTCCACCAGCAGATGCCTCCTGTACCTTCTCTCCATCACCATTTCCACCAGCTGCCTCCTCTCCCTCCTCCCACACACTAGGAGTCAGGTCCAGCTGCATGGTGATCTGCTCCATCTGCTGGGACACCCTTGCCTCCGGCTGTTTCTCCCAGCTCCCATACATCATGCCCTCAATGAATTTCACATCCCTGCTGTCAAACAACACACCCTTGGATGGTTCCCACAGCAGCCATCCCTTGCTCTCAGCAGCCAGCCCCAAATGCACACACCAGATTGCACTCGCCCCCAACTTACTGCGGTAGGTCTTGGGGACGTGGGCGACTGCCATGCAACCGAACACCCTCAGCATGTCCACCGGCGGCTTCCTCCCAAGCCACCTCTCCAACGGCACCCACGAGTCATCCCCAACCTTGGTGAGCACCCTGTTCCTAGCGACAGTGGCGTGCCGGACAGCATGAGGCCACATAGAATTGCTCAGCCCAGATTCTATGAGCAGCGCCCTAGCTGTCTCCAGAATGGTCCGGTTTGCCCGTTCTGCTACACCATTGGACTGTGGGGTATAAGCCGTGGTCAGCTCTCTCTGGATGCCCTGCTTCTTGAGCCAGGCCGTCATTTCAGCTCCAAGGAACTCACCACCCCGGTCTGTCCTAATCCGCTTCACTACACACTCCGCCTGCTTCTCCACGAATGGCAGCCAATCGTCCCGTATCGTGGAGGCGGCGTGGTCCTTCTGCTTCAGCGGATACGCCCACATCAGCCTGCTCCAGTCATCCACAATTGTAAGAAAATACCGCTCCCCCTTGTGCCCTTGCACCGGCAGCGGCCCCACCAAGTCCATGTGGACCAGCTCCAAAGGCTTCTTGCTCCTGCCAGCCACACTATGGAAAGGGAAACGGGTGAACTTTGAAAGCAAACAGATTTCACAGTTGTCATCGGGTGGCTGTCCGTTCAGCTTCAGACCCTTAACGGCTCCATCCTTCTCCAGCTGCTTCAGCAAAGGCATTGCCACATGCCCTAAGCGCCGGTGTGCCGTTGCCCAATCTGTCTCCCCAGATCTGGCCGACACTTTCACACCAACCCCTCCAACGGCATTGCACTCCCCCTGGGATGCAGACCCCTCTCCAGCCTGCCCCCCACCATGCCACGCCAGGGCCGGCAGCTGCCACATAGATCTGTACACGTCCTTGCTCTCGTGCAGATCCCAAAGCACCCGATTGCCCAGCTTCCCCTTATAAGTGCGTGCCCCATCCGTGTTGGTGTTCACCCCAGCCTTGCCAAGCTTACGGAGGGAGATAAGGTTGGCCTTCAGGTCGGGGACGAAGAGAACGTCGTGCAGCACCACCGGCTTGCCATCCGCTCCCTTAAACGCAGCTCGTCCCGCACCAGCCACCTTCAACATGTGTCCAGAGGCGGAGCACACTTCATTGATCGGTGCAGCTCGTACTTCGTCCAGCAGGTCCTTGCGCGGCGTCATCGTCCAAGCAGCGCCTGTGTCCAACACCCAATAGTCTAGGGGGTGCAGCTCTGCTCCAACTTTGGCAGAGGCGTCTCCTTGCTCCCCCTTGTCTCCCACATGGAAGAATTGGCCCGCGGTGCGCTCCTTCTTCTTCTCCGCACCGCCGTTGCCCTTCGGGTTGTTGTTGGACGAATCAGCGACCATGTTGGCGCCGTTTTTCTGGTTCCTCCGCGCGCCGCCATCCTGGTGACGATTCTGGGGGGTCCATCCATCGGGTTTCTTATAGCACAAAAACCAGGGGTGCCCTTCCTTCTCACAATACCAGCAACTCCCTTTCATTTTGCCACCAGCACCCGACTTGCCCCCACGTCCAGATTTCGCACCGCGACCCCAACCGGTACCTCCTTGTTGGTCGTTGGAGTCGTCGTCTTTCTTTGCACCGCGTCCAGCACCACCGAAGCCACGTCCTCTGCCACGTCGGCTCCCTTGCATCCCGTAGCCGCTGCTGCCGTCGTCTCCACCCCTCAGTTGGCGGCGACGGAAGTCCTCCTCCAGAATCTTCGTCCGCACCCACTCGAGCGTCCACAAGCTCTGGTTCTGCGGCAGGCTCAATCCGCTCGTAAATTGAAGCCACGATTCTGGCAGCAGCGAGAGCATCTTCAAGCACTTGGTCTGCTCCGGGTAGGTGATTCCCGCGGTCGCCAACTTCGCGTAGAGGTCGCGCATCTTGTCCAGGACTGGTTGCACCGGCTCTCCCTCGCTCAGGCGCAACGCGGACAGCTCCCTCTCCAGCATCAACGTTGCGACAACGGAGGTCGGGGCGTGCAGCTCCTTCAACACGGTCCACGCCTTCGGACCGCATTCAACCTCCGGCAGCAGGTGCATGACGTGGTGACGCTGGTTCAGCTCCAAACTCTGCGACATCAAATAGTAGCCAGCCGAGGAGCGCTCGTCCCAATCTTCCTGCAGCGTGGGGTCACTCGGTCTAGGCTCCTCCCCAATCATTAGTTTCAGCAAACCGATCTGACGGAAATATAATTGCATTTTCCAGGCCCAATCATCATAGCCCTCACCATTGAACTTCTCGACGGTGAAATTCTTCAGCACCTCCTTGACAAGCGAGCCCTGGTTTGTTCGCGCTCCCCTTGGCGCTGAAAGACCAGAATCTTGGCTGCCGCTACGATCTTGGGCTGAAGATTCACCAGCTCCCGCCGAGGTGTTGCCCGCCATAGCTACCTATAACGAGGATCACTATAACGCAGCTCTGATACCAGCTTGTTGGTGTAAGGGCCTAATAAACTCAAGCTATTAGGACTTAATCAAACTTAAAACCTCTCCTCGGGGTCACCTCCAAGGGTCCCTGGGTGCCTGGTACAAGACCAGCCCCTATCCTCGGGTCCGAGTTTGTAGAGAGAGGGATCAAGAAGGACTTAGTCAAAACAGCAAGAGTACCTTGAACGTCGCGCAGCGTGCCGTGCAGACCGTCGATCGGATTAAGCTGAGAATTCGCTATATCGAAGCTCGCTCCAAGAGCTTTAAAATGAGCCAAGTTGCCTCGCGAAAAGTTCTGCCATTACGAAGTTATGGCTCAGACGGTGTTTGCCTAGCATTAGAGTGCTAGCGTACTAGCGTTGACTCGGGTAGCATTCCGCCAACGAACCGCGTAGAAACGAAATTCCAGCGAGGAAGGAATTCACATGAATCAATTTGACTATATTCAGGTATAAACAGAGAAGGATTAAATAGTTCTAGCTAGCAAGGACCTTGGGAATCAACCTGGGAACAACCAGGGATGATCCCAAATAATTCCAAGCAACAGAACCAACCTGGCTGGACAAAATAGCAGGTGGTAGGTTGGTAAACAACCTCTGGTTCTGTTTTTCCAACCTGGGAAAACAACAACCAGGTTCAGGTTCTAAAAACAGAACCTGTTTTGTCTTTGCCCAACCAGCCAAATGCTGGTTCCGCTGGTTTTCCCTGGCCTTGTAGCATGCAGATACAGACAAACAACATCCAACCTTCACCTAAATTGTACCCCTATAGTGCCTTCCCTGCTACACTATAGTTAACCAAACAAAACAGTACAAATTCGAGTTGGATAGAACTGAATCTGCGCAATCAACTCAACCGAACTGCAAAGCTTCCATCTTGGGTTCCTTTGCGAGCTCGTCCTTTCTGCTTGCACTGTTCATAGCGCGTACAATGTTGTGCCGAAGCGCACATTGCGCGAGTACCTGCAAATGCATCAAGCGAAAAATGCGAAAGCAAACAAACACACGAACACACCATTCACACGCAAATGCATTCGCACACGCATACTCGTACAAACAGACGGCAGGATGTCGTGCAATGTGCATTTGCACCCAACACCTCCGTCGAACCGCGTAGAAACGAAATTCCAGCGAAGAAGGAATTCGCATGAATCAATTGACTATATCCAGGTACAAACAGAGAAGGAATAAATAGCTATAGCTAGCAAGGACCTTGGGAATCAACCTGGGAACAACCAGGGATGATCCCAAATAATTCCAAGCAACAGAACCAACCTGGCTGGACAAAACAGCAGGTGGTAGGTTGGAAAACAACCTCTGGTTCTGTTTTTCCAACCTGGGAAAACAACAACCAGGTTCAGGTTCTAAAAACAGAACCTGTTTTGTCTTTGCCCAACCAGCCAAATGCTGGTTCTGCTGGTTTCCCCAACCAGCCAAGGCCAGGGCCTTGTAGCATGCAGATACAGACAAACAATATCCAACCTTCACCTAAATTGTACCCCTATAGTGCCTGCCTTGCTACACTATAGTCAACCAAACATAACAGTACAATTTCGAGTTGGATAGAACTGAATCTGCACAATCAACTCAACCGAACTGCAAAGCTTCCATCTTGGGTTCCTTTGCGAGCTCGTCCTTTCTGCTTGCACTGTTCATAGCGCGTACAATGTTGTGCCGAAGCGCACATTGTGCGAGTACCTGCAAATGCTTCAAGCGAAAATTGCGAAAGCAAACAAACACATGAACACACCATTCACATGCAAATCCAATCGCACACGCATACTCGTACAAACAGACGGCAGGATGTCGTGCAATGTGCATTTGCACCCAACACACTCCCCCTCAGCCTGCCGGCTGCATTCCCATCATTCCATACCAGTTCATGCCCATTCCACTCATGCGCACACAACGCCAATGAGGCTCATCCGCAAGCCTCTTGGTGAGAAAGTCTGCTGGCTGCTGGTGAGTCTTGATGTAAATCGGATTCATCGTCCCCCTCTTCACCTCCTTACGCAGCCAGTGCCACTTGATACGCATGTGCTTGTTCAGCCCATGAAGCACAGCGTTCCTGGCCATCCCAAGAGCCCCCTTGCTGTCACAAAACAGCGGCGTAGCGACCTTCTGCTCCTGGCCAATCTCCTCTAACAGCCTCCTCAGCCAAATCACCTCCTTCACCCCATGGAACATTGCCATGTACTCTGACTCAACAGAGGAGAGTGCCGTCTCCGTCTGCTTCTTGGACCTCCAACTAACAGGTCCACCCCCAACTACGCAGATGTATCCTCCCACAGATGAGGAATCCTTCTTCTCAGAAGCCCAAGTAGCATCGGTAAAGCAAGTGAGAAAGAGCTTGCCTTCTCGAAGCCTCTCCCCTTTCTCCTTTAGCACCCTCAACCCCTTTCTGCTTCACCTGTGCAGATGCGGAGTATTGAACTCCAATGTTTGGGTGAGAGTTCAAATACTTCACCACGCGCTCAGCTGCATCCACCTGCTCCTCTGATGGATTCTGCACCACCCTGGCCAGCTGCCCAACCGAGAAAGAGATGTCGGGCCTCGTGTGAACAGCTGCATACAAGAGGCTGCCCACCAAGGACTGAAATTGCTGCTGCTCTTCAACTTCAACCCCTTCATCCTCTGCAGCCTTCACAAGCTTGAATTCTGCTGGCAGGGGAGTTGCAACCTTGCGCTCATTCTCAATCCCACACTTCTCCCCCAGCTCCTTGATGAACTTCTCCTGGTGCAGCTTCAACCACCTGTGATCCAGATCCCTCTCCACGTGCATCCCGAGGTAGTACTTTACCTCCCCAAGGTTCTTGCACTTGAAGTTCTCCATCAGCTGCTGCTGCACTTTCTGGATCTCCTTCATGCTGCTGCTGAAGAGAAGAATGTCGTCCACGTAGACCAGAAACATCACCAGCTCCTCCCCCTCCCCCTTGAGAAAGAGGCTCTCATCACGCTGCTGGTCCTGAACCATATCTTCTCTAAAACAGCTGCCAACTTGCCTGCTTCAAGCCGTAGATGGACTTTTTCAGCTTGCACACCCTGCCCGTACCATCCTCATACCCAGGCGGCTGTGTCATGAACACCTCCTCCTCTAAAATCCCGTTGAGGAATGCCGTTGATATATCCATCTGGATAATGAATTTCCTACTAACGGCTGCATCTGCCAACAAGACACGGAGGGTAGGGGGTTTGGCAGTGGGAGCAAAGATCTCATTGAAGTCCCGCTTCTCCTTCTGCATAAACCCCTTAGCCACCAACCTACTCTTGTAGATGGTGACCTGCCCCTTGTCGTCAGTCTTGATCCTTAGCACCCACTTGCATTGTACCGCTTTCTTTCCCTCAGGCAGCACCACTAGTTCCCAAGTCCCATTCTCCAGCAGGCTCTGGTACTCAGCATCCCTAGAAGCCAGCCACTTGTCCCTATCTGGTCCAGCTAATGCCTCCTCCATGCTAGCTGGTTCCTCTGGTGCAGGGGCAAGAAAGCAGTACGCAGGCTCATCCTCCTCATCCGGGTCATAGCCGTGCGGTAGAATCAGCAATGCCTCCTCGGTCCCTAGCTGTTGCTCTGCTGCATCAGCTCCTGCAGTCAGCTTCATTGTTGCCATGCGGGTGCGTCCTGGCCTAGAGACGGGTGTCTCCCATCCCTTCATTACAACACCCTTTGGCTTCCTCCTTTGTGGTAGCTTAGGCACCTTAGCTTTGCCCTGCTGCTGCTCTCCTCCCTCAGATTCAGCAGCTTCCCTGATGCTACCACTAGTCTCCACATCACCTCCTCCATTAGCACGTGCCTCCTGCACCTTCTCTCCATCACCACCCTCTGCAGCTACCTCCTCTCCCTCCTCCTGCACACTAGGAGTCAGGTCCAGCTGCATGGTAATCTGCTCCATCTCCTGTGATATCTTGGCCTCTGGCTGTTGCTTCCAGCCCCCATACATCAGGCCCTCAACAAACTTCACAAACCCTGCTGTCAAACAGCACACCCTTGCGTGGTTCCCACAGCAACCATCCCTTGCTCTCGGCAGCCAGCCCCAAATGCACATACCAGATTGCACTCGCCCCCAACTTATTGCGGTAGGTCTTGGGGACGTGGGCGACTGCCATGCAGCCAAACACCCTCAGCATGTCCACCGGCGGCTTCCTCCCAAGCCACCTCTCCAACGGCACCCACGAGTCATCCCCAACCTTGGTGAGCACCCTGTTCCTAGCCACGGTAGCGTGCCGAACAGCATGGGGCCACATCGAGTTGCCCAGCCCAGATTCTATGAGCAGCGCCCTAGCTGTCTCTAGAATAGTCCGGTTCGCCCGTTCTGCTACACCGTTAGACTGTGGGGTGTAAGCCGTGGTCAGCTCCCTCTGAATGCCCTGCTTCTTGAGCCATGCCGTCATCTCAGCTCCAAGGAACTCACCACCCCGGTCTGTCCTAATCCGCTTCACCACACACTCCGCTTGCTTCTCCACGAACGGCAGCCAATCGTCCCGAATCGTGGAGGCGGCGTGATCTTTCTGCTTCAGCGGATACGCCCACATTAGCCTGCTCCAGTCATCCACTATGGTTAGGAAATACCGCTCCCCCTTGTGCCCTTGCATCGGCAGCGGCCCCACCAAGTCCATGTGGACCAGCTCCAACGGCTTTTTGCTCCTGCCAGCCACACTATGGAAGGGGAAACGGGTGAACTTTGAAAGGAGGCAAATTTCACAGTTATCATCGGGTGGTTGTCCGTTCAGCTTCAAGCCCTTAACGGCTCCATCCTTCTCCAGCTGCTTCAGCAAAGGCATTGCCACATGCCCCAAACGTCGGTGTGCCGTTGCCCAATCCGTCTCCCCAGATCTGGCCGACACTTTCACACCAACTCCTCCAACGGCGTTGCACTCCCCCTGGGATGCAGACCCCTCTCCAGCCTGCCCCCCACCGTGCCACGCCAGCGCCGGCAGCTGCCACATAGATCTGTACACGTCCTTGCTCTCGTGCAGATCCCAAAGCACCCGATTGCCCAGCTTCCCCTTATAAGTGCATGCCCCATCCGTGTTGGTGTTCACCTCTGCCTTGCCAAGCTTACGGAGGGAGATAAGGTTGGCCTTCAGGTCGGGGACGAGGAGAACGTCGTGCAGCACCACCGGCTTGCCATCCGCTCCCTTAAACGCAGCTCGTCCCGCACCAGCCACCTTCAACATGTGTCCAGAGGCGGAGCACACCTCATTGATCGGCGCAGTGCGTACTTCGTCCAGCAGATCCTTGCGCGGCGTCATCGTCCAAGCAGCGCCTGTGTCCAACACCCAATAGTCCAGGGGGTGCAGCTCTGCTCCAACCTTAGCAGATGCGTCTCCTTGCTCCCCTTTGTCTCCCACATGGAAGAATTGGCCCGCGGTGCGCTCCTTCTTCTTCTCCGCACCGCCGTTGCCCTTTGGGTTGTTGTCGGACGAATCAGCGACCATGTTGGCGCCGTTTTTCTGGTTCCTCCGCGCACCGCCATCCTGGTGACGATTCTGGGGGGTCCATCCATCGGGTTTCTTATAGCACAAGAACCAGGGATGCCCTTCCTTCTCACAGTACCAGCAACTCCCTTTCATTTTGCCACCAGCACCCGACTTGCCCCCACGTCCAGATTTCGCACCACGACCCCAACCGGTACCTCCTTGTTGGTCGTTGGAGTCGTCGTCCTTCTTTGCACCGCGCCCAGTACCACCGAAGCCATGTCCTCCCCCACGTCGGCTCCCTTGCATCCCGTACCCGCTGCTGCCGTCGTCTCCACCCCTCAGTTGGTGGCGACGGAAGTCCTCCTCCAGAATCTTTGTCCGCACCCACTCGAGCGTCCACAAGCTCTGGTTCTGCGGCAGGCTCAATCCGCTCGTGAATTGAAGCCACGATTCCGGCAGCAGCGACAGCATCTTCAAGCACTTGGTCTGCTCCGGGTAGGTGATTCCCGCAATCGCCAGCTTCGCGTAGAGGTCGCGCATCTTGAACAGGATGGGTTGCACCGGCTCTCCCTCGCTCAGGCGCAACACGGACAGCTCCCTCTCCATCATGAGCGTCGCAGCGACGGAGGTAGGGGCGTGCAGCTCCTTCAACATGGTCCACGCCTTCGGACCGCAATCAACCTCCGGCAGCAAGTGCATGACGTGGTGACGCTGATTCAGCTCCAAACTCTGCGACATCAAGTAGTAGCCAGCCGAGGCACGCTCGTCCCAATCTTCCTGCAGGGCGGGGTCACTCGGTCTAGGCTCCTCCCCAATCATTAGTTTCAGCAATCCAATCTGACGGAAGTAGAGTTGCATTTTCCAGGCCCAATCATCATAGCCCTCACCATTGAACTTCTCGACGGTGAAGTTCTTCAGCACCTCCTTGATCAGCGAGCCCTGGTTTGTTCGCGCTCCCCTTGGCGCTGAAACACCAGAATCTTGGCTGCCGCTACGATCTTGGCCTGAAGATTCACCAGCTATAGCCGAGGTGTTGCCCGCCATAGCTACCTTTAACGAGGATCACTATAACACAGCTCTGATACCAGCTTGTTGGTGTAAGGGCCTAATAAACTCAAGCTATTAGGACTTAATCAAACTTAAAACCTCTCCTCGGGATCACCTCCAAGGGTCCCTGGGTGCCTGGCACAAGACCAGCCCCTATTCTCGGGTCCGAGTTTGTAGAGAGAGGAGTCAAGAAAGACTTAGCCAAAATAACAAGAGTACCTTGAACGTCGCGCAGCGTGCCGTGCAGACCGTCGATCGGATTAAGCTGAGAATTTGCTATATCGAAGCTCTCTCCAAGAGCTTTAAAATAAGCCAAGTTGCCTCGCAAAAAGTTCTGCCATTACGAAGTTATGGCTCGGACAGTGTTTGCCTAGCGTTAGAGTGCTAGCGTACTAGCGTTGACTCGGGTAGCATTCCGCCGTCGAACCGCGTAGAAACGAAATTCCAGCGAGGAAGGAATTCGCATGAATCAATTGACTATATCCAGGTACAAACAGAGAAGGAATAAATAGTTCTAGCTAGCAAAGACCTTGGGAATCAACCTGGGAACAACCAGGGATGATCCCAAATAATTCCAAGCAACAGAACCAACCTGGCTGGACAAAACAGCAGGTGGTAGGTTGGAAAACAACCTCTGGTTCTGTTTTTCCAACCTGGGAAAACAACAACCAGGTTCAGGTTCTAAAAACAGAACCTGTTTTGTCTTTGCCCAACCAGCCAAATGCTGGTTCTGCTGGTTTCCCCTGGCCTTGTAGCATGCAGATACAGACAAACAACATCCAACCTTCACCTAAATTGTACCCCTATAGTGCCTGCCTTGCTACACTATAGTCAACCAAACAAAATAGTACAATTTCGAGTTGGATAGAACTGAATCTGCACAATCAACTCAACCGAACTGCAAAGCTTCCATCTTGGGTTCCTTTGCGAGCTCGTCCTTTCTGCTTGCACTGTTCATAGCGCGTACAATGTTGTGCCGAAGCGCACATTGTGCGAGTACCTGCAAATGCTTCAAGCGAAAATTGCGAAAGCAAACAAACACACGAACACACCATTCACATGCAAATCCACTCGCACACACGCATACTCGTACAAACAGATGGCAGGATGTCGTGCAAAGTGAATTTGCACCCAACAGAAACAGATTGGGAGACGTGGCACGAGAGGTTGTAATGTGAACATTCCCATACTGCAGAAGTTGGTGAAGGATGGGAGCTTGAAGGGGCTGGAGGTGAAGGGGGCAGCAAAGGATATTGAGAGCTGCCCTACATGCCTTGAGACCAAATTCACGAAGTTTCCCTTCAGCAGCAGCACGGGACCAGCCAAGGCACCACTCGCGCATGGGCACATGGATGTGGTGGGCCCCACAAGGACCTTTCTCTCTCGGGCAGCCGCTACTTCTTAACAATTGTGGACGGCTACACGCGTGCGGTGTGGGTGTACCCCCTTAAGACTAAGGGGGAGGTGGCAGCGGCTGTTCTTAAGGAGTGGATGCCGAGAGCTCAAAGGGAGAGCGGACACAAGGTGAAGGTGATCCACACTGACAACAGAGGAGAGTTCATTGGCAATGAGTTTGAGGCGGTGCTGAAGAAGAAGGGCATTCAGCATCAGCTCACAGTGCCCTACAACCCTCAGCAGAACGGCGTAGATGAGCGGTTCAACCGGACCCTGCAAGAAGGTGCTCGCACTCTCCTTGGGCGTGCAGGGCTGCCGGATCCGTTTTGAGTGAATGCACTGCGGCAGGTCGCTCACTATAGTTCAAATCAGCCACTTCAAGCTGTGTCAACAAGTCGAAGAATTTCTGCACCTCTTCTTCAACCGGTTCAAAGAATTTGTAGTGCTGCTATTTCCGCTCCAATCCACCGCTACCGTCGCTGTTGTAGGAGCATGTAAACCCTTGAGAGCTGCCTATGCCTGTAGTCCCTTCTCTGGTTTATGCTGGAATGGCTTGATGTGACGGATTTGGCTGCTCCCCAACGCTTGCCCAAGTAGGTGGACAGTGGGGGACAAGCAGTGGGTCCCCTACACCAAGTGGTATGGGAGTGCACCTGCAGTTGCATGCTGAGAGCCTACAGTTGCATGGTGGTGTTTCATGTGCCCAAGGAGAAGAGGGGACAGTTGGAGGCTTCTATAAGATGGGGTGTGCACTTGGGGCTTGCTAAGGATCACAAGGGCTGGTTGATATGGGACTTGACCAGCCAGCAGCTGACTGTGTCAAGGATGTGAAGTTCCTTAAATCCCTGTACCATAAAGAGTGGAAGCAACAACAGCAGAAGCTTCCTACGACACTGCTGATCGTTGGGGCCGATGAGGTGCAACGGCCTTCGAGGCAAGTGGATGTTTCTGTCTCAAAGGAGGATATCTTTGGGCTGACAGAGGATGGGGGAGAACCTGAGGTGGAGCAGCAGCAGCAGCAGCAGCAACCGCAGCAGCAGCAGCAGCAACGTGCTCCATCAAATGCCCCACACCCTCCAGAATGTCCAAGGAGGGATGTCCACCCTCCTACTACAATGACCTATCCGAGTCTTGGCATGCCAAAGGTGGTACCGGCTGCAGATTTGAGAAAAAAATGGAGATGTTGGAAGGGACGTTGGATGGAGATGACTATCCATTGGGATGAGTGTTGGATGTGAATGAACTTGTTGAAATGAGTGTGCATTGAGTGTGCATGCATGAGCTGAGGCATGTGGGATGATGGTTGGCAGCCAGAGGGGGAGTTTGTTGTGTGATGCAATCATATGCATTCGCGTCTGTATGCCTCCTATCATGTTTCTACTACCTTGGGTGCGTGGTGTGCATGCATGCAAGAATTTGTGTTTGGTGTGGTTTGGATTTTCTGAGTGTGTGTGAATGTTTTTGGCTTGAGCAGATAACTGAAGTGACTTCTCTGCTCAATAGCTTTTCGTCGAACCATCAATCGCTTCAATCGGAGCATGAACGAGAAATTTACAAACGTTCGAAGTTCGTATGCCTTTTCTTTTGGGTTGCAATGACAATGAGAATTTGTGGAGTGACTCAATATGGGGTACAGACTTTTGGGGGTTGGGAAATTCGTCCCCATCACTGTAGATGCTGCCAAGTGGTTGGGTGAAACCAAACCAGGTTGGCAAGTCTGGACAACTGGGTGAGGTGGATTGTGGAGGTTGGGAAAGTGACAAATGACAAAGTTGGGTGCCTATAGAGAGAAGAATTGTGTGGCATGGGGTTTTCTTGGTTGGGGACTCTCTTGGGGCCTTCCCTTCTCATCCTCCTCTTCTCTCCTACCTTGTTTATTGGTACTCTAACTTTTTTGTGTGTAACTGTGAGAACAATTGTGAGTGAGTTAAACTTTTATGGCAGCATACCCCCTATTGTGCCAAAATTCATAACTCGAGTTATAGTTCATCTTTGGATACGATTCAAATTGAGAAAGATAGCCACGGTGAAGTGCTACATTCTAACGGTGCAATTTTCGTCGACGACGTTTCTTGTGATGTCGACATTCTTGTTCAGAAGTCTATCCCAACAAGTTTGAGTTATTTCGGCCCCTAAACGTTCTAGACTCCGTCCTTAGTCTCTAACAAGTGGTATCAGAGCTGATTAAGGACTTTGTGGGGAGTCTACTGAAGTGTGAAGACCCTCCTAGACCCACCATGGCCTGTGGGCGTGCCTAAGTGGTTCTGGAGGTTGGATGTGACTTCCGCTAAGGGGAAACTCTGCCGAAATTTCGCTGGCGCTGGCACTTGTGAAGATTTTGTGGATCTACATTGTGACCAGCAAAGGGGAGCTGAAATCTGTGATTGGGAGCAGAGAAGATGAATCAAGGGAGTGGGGATACAGCTAAGAAGAGGAGTGAGCCGCCACCATCCAAGATTGAGGCATTGGATGGCTCCAACTATGAGGAATGGAGCGGGCGGATGCGGAGCGCCTTCAAGCGCTACAAGCTGCTGAAAATTGCAATGGGAGAAGAGAAGATGCCGGAGGAAGGAGATGCCCGCGATCGGTGGATTGAGAAGAGCGCGGTGCTGTACGACCTAATTCTACTGTCGGTCAACAACGACATGTTTCAGCACATCAAGGTTTTGGTGGAGCTGGATGACTCTGGGCCGAAGGCGTGGAAGCTGCTACGCGATGGATCAGCCCAACACGCTGCCGATGGTGATTGTGTTGGAAAAGGAGTTGGTTGCCCTCTCCGTGCGACCGGGCGATGATGTGAAGCCGGACTTGGACAAGATTAAGGACACAAATGCGAAGATGGCAGCGGCGGGCAGCAAGGTGTCGGAGATGCAGCAGTGCACCAAGATCATCTCGGTGCTCGACAATTCGTGGGACAACCTCATCCCCACCCTCAACACTCAGCAGGATCAGTGGACGCCTGAGTGGCTACGGCACTGCAGGAGACTTCCACAGGCGCCACATGGGTGGTGGCGCTGCCAACAAAACTGCTGAGGGGTATGGAGCTGCAAGAGGCAGCAGAGGTAGAGGGGAGGGAGAGGCGGGGGCCGTGGGAGAGGCTTGGGCAGACGGAGAGGCCAGAGTGACTACAATGAGGGGCATGGGAGCTCTGGTGGCAGGGGGAGCACCCGAATGGAGGGTGCTTGCTGGTACTGCAAGAAGGCTGGACACCCATGGTTCAAGTGTTTCAGCCGGCCTGAGGGATGGAGCCCCTAGGCATGATACCGCCAAGTGGTGAATGCGCACGAGGGGTGCTGTGCAAGGTGATGGTGCACACAGGTAAAGCTGACCCTGGTACGTTCTCATAGTTTAGGATATGAGAAGGGAGTGGGGGTGATGTGTGGTTGGGAAGGTTGTGATGCACCCCCTCACTCACTGGGTGATTGATTCAGGTTGCACAAGTCACATGACCCCACGGGCAGATTTGCTTGATGAGGTAAAGCCCCCTGGGAAGATCAAGTTTGTGGCTGCCGCTTCAGGTGCTTTGCTCCCTGTGATTGGTGTTGGGAATGCCAAGGTGATGGGAGCCAATAGAGTGTGTGAGTTGGGGATGTCCGGCTAGTTGAAGGTGTGTCTGCTAACCTTCTTTCTGTGCGCAAGCTGCAGAAGAGCAATGCTGAAGTTACCTACCAGCTGCCGTGCGAAGCTTGGGAAGCTGTGTGTGTAGTGGAATCTGGAGAAGAGCAGTTGCATCAAGGACCTGTGGCAGCTGCCCATCATCCCTTGGAACGGGAAACCTCCAGCAACGGCACGGCGCAGCACGCAACGGCTAAGGCAACTGCGGGAGGAGAGGAGACTGCACCAACTGATGGGGCCCTGGATGCAGTCAAGAAGGTGCAGCGGCCACAGCAGTCACATGGTGAGGTGCTTGCTGTGTGGATGGGACAGCTGCATGGGCAAAGGCTTTGCCTGGGAGTGGTGAAGCTGTTTGGGAGACGTA